>CM064064.1:2656666-3965000 GCA_032594955.1 Panicum miliaceum
AGCACAGGCACCAGATCCCAACTCCACTTGCCATTTGCATGTGCAGGTGAGTACCATGGAGTACATACAGGACATACACGGCGACCTACAGATCATGTTAGGGCTGACAGGTATCGAGGGTAAACGTACTTTGTACCTACGAGAACATAAAATGAACGTCTTTCACATTGTACAAAGTTGCAGGTAACATTGAAGTGATGCGGTGGTTCCTTCCTTGTTTCATGGCCAACGCGAATGTACTTCCTGTGTTCCATTTTACAGACACTCAGACGAGACAGCTCGGGAGTCGAGACACAAATGCCTACCGGGGTTCCTCCACAGTAATTCTAGATGGCGTGGTGTTTCCCCGCTGTAATGTTTACCTACAAGTATCAAGGAGGCACATGGCGCGGGGAAGTCCTACAAGCTTCGGTAGTCCATGACAGTCACTTCGTCTTCAGGAGCATCAAGGTCTTGGTAGCTGAAATCAGGGTCAGACGAAAACTGGTGAAAAGGTGTACCAAAAAGCCGAATAGAAAGTGCATGGGAAAACATTTCTGAAATATCTATTGGTAGTTTCATCAATAAATATTCAAACCCATTGTGTAAGGCAAACACAAGCAAGAAATTTGCATTGTTAGCATATGCAAATGGGAAGGGAAGAACAATATCTGGAAAGACATCTCCTAGCCAAGCATACATATCATAATATCTGGAAAGGGATAATAATGTCAAAGAAAAGTTGGCAACAAATAATCAAGAATGCCTTTTTTTTTCTACTGTTCAGGATCTTCAGTTGCTGTTGAACGCAATTCAGAATGTTGGAAATGAATTGTTTACACTGAATAGTGATCAATTCAGGGAACACCAGTGCAAACTGGAACAAATTTGAGATATAAAGTACTAACCTTCGTATTCTTCGAGGATCATGCATATGAGGTGGCGGAGCACTGAACATAGGGGATGGACCACGCATTGGGGGCCCACCACCCCTTCCTGCTTTCCTAGGATGTGGACCTCCAGCTGGCTCAAAAGGAGGTGGCCCACCCTGATCCCTCAACATATGCATGGCGACTTCCGGGGGTGCAGGAATAAATGGTCCTAGGGGACTGCAATGGAGATGAACTGACAATGAGTAAACCAGTCAAATTTAAAAACAAGCAAGCTGAAGTTGCAGACTTACCCAGCACCAGGCACGGGCATTAGAATCGGGGGAGCAGGAATATCTGGAGGGAAGGCACCATGCATAATTGGATCACCAAATGAATCATAAATAGCATCATCGGGGGTTTCACCAGACCCATCATGTGGTGGTGAATCAACATTTGTGTCAAACCTACGATTCCCACGCTCATCTCTCAGCCGACTCTCTATTGGTGGCCTTTGCCTGCCTTTTACCCTCTGAACATGGATCAATACAAAGAATTACACAAGAAAGCCACCAAATTGTAAGTGAGTACAAACTTAGTGATGAGGCTTACTGGAGCAGGTTGTTGCATGATAGGTGTTCCACCAGGCGCCTTTGGATCACTGCATTCAAGATAAATGCCTCATAATCATCTTGCAATTTTAAAAAACTAGATTAATCAAAAGGATGAGAGTGCATAAACATACTTCATATAGTTCTCAAAGTAAATATCCTCTCTCACTTTCGAAGTTAGCTCAACTACCACATCTGTATGCTTGAGTTTAAGATGCTTCTGGACAAACTCAGCAGCATGGAAAAGCTTAGTGCAACCCTTGGCTCCACAACCATACTTCCACCCATACTTCTCATCCCTTATTTTCCTCACGTATGGATCCAAGACTTCAGTAGCAGCTGCATCAATCTTCTCCTTTGCTTTTAGTATTTCTAACGGATCCTGACCTTGAATCCTGTCTTGCCAGAATGAATCAAGTTTATTCTCCCATTCAGTTGCATTTGAGCTAGCCCCGTTATATGTCCTCGCATCAGCTTTCACATGCCTAAGGCCTTTAGGCTCGTTTGTCTCAGACATACCATAATAATCCACACTATGAATACGCCATAGATAAGTAACAAGAGTGTCCAGCAACTCAGCACCTTCAAGACCCTTCACAGTAGATGACCCCCGTATTATAACAATTGGCCCCATTGAACCTTGTGACTTATCCCTGTATGCCTTGTCATGGTCACTACTTGAGAGAACATTGTTCTCAATACCCTTCTCAGAATCAAGTTTACAAATGAGAGCTTGAGCTTGCTCAATGTCAATTCGGATTCGCCGAGCCTCAGAACTAACTGGGTGAGCCTTGGGAGCAGCATAGTATAAATCCTCAGGGCCATTTCCATGTTTCCCTTTTTTACCATCTGATGAGTCTACAAGATTTTTACTACTATTATTTCCCGATTTGCTCGCTGCCAAACCTGTTAACCCTGGGCCACTGCACAGTACCAAAAACGAATAATGATTAATACAAACTCTTGATATGTGCGCGCGCGCTAGGTCAGGCGTGTGTACTGCACATTACAAAAAAAAATGTGTGTGTGTGTGTGAGAGAGAGAGAGAGAGAGTCTCACGTGTCCAGACTTCCACTCTGTAAATCTTGGAAGAATTCATTTGCAGTAGTTCTTGCCAGTTCATTCCTCCTGTTTTGTAATAAAAGATAATTACAGCTCAGATGGGCACGAACATTAAAAAACATCAGATGGGCAAGAACATTAAAGAAACAATATTGCAAAAATGCAGAACATTAGCATAAGGGAGACTAGAGTATGGCTGAAATAGACTAAGAAAGTAGCAAACCGTTCTATGACAACTTCAAGGTTTGTAGGATGGTACTTGTTTCTTAACCTAAAAGCACGGGAGCAAAATTAATAAGATATTGAAGAGAATAAGATAATCACAATGCTGTAACATAATGAACAGTTACCAATCTTCATCCTTATGGAGGTCAAAGTATGCTTTCTTCTGAGTTGTGATGTACTCTGACTTGTACTCCTCGTATCTATAAATATAATGAACTAAAATGTCAAACTGTTTCCACATCAATCATACAGAAAGTGTACCACACAGCATACATAAAGTGTACCACACACAAAGCAGAAATGATTCTTTAGATGAAAAGGGACAAAGTCTGGTTCTAGTTGAAATATATGCCTGCCAGAAATTTGCACTAAAAAAGGAGGAAGTCTAGCACAGTGCACCTGCTTTGAGCTTCGACTGGTGAAACATCATCCTCGAGCTCCTGAATGAACTGCTTGTATGACATCAGACCTTCCCTGTAGAAACATCAGTGTTGCTCACTCTGGTTGTTTCCCATATCGTGTTCATGTCGAAATAAAAGTAATACTAGTAGCCAACAAAACTATGGTAAAAATGTCAATTAGGTCCTCTGTTTCAGCAATACGTAAATGTTGTTTCTCTTCTTTAAAATTAGCCAATTTGACCACTACAATGCTTTCAAATCTGGTCCCCCTTCACCACCTTCAGAGAGATCAGAAACTAATATGCAGGTTCTATATGGTTGATACAAAAGGAGTTGTGATGAAAAAAAAAGAAATTATAGTGTTTATGTGACATTGTCAGTGATGACTGATGACCATTGCTGTTGATGCAATCATTTTTCTTCGATTATTTACTACAGACCGCATAGAGAGTAGACTGTCAAGACTCCATTAGTCTTTAACATTACAACAAAACGGGATGTTCGGGTGTATACAGTATACCCCACCACATAGTTTCAAGTCCCCTTTGGCTCAAATTGGGTGCCTACTTTCCTCTCAATATGAAATCACATAGTTCCTCCTAAGTGGTCTAGTCTTCTTTTTCACACCACACAGGCCAATCACATATTCACATGTACATGCATTATATCCAAAACTTCCTTTTGAAAGCTATTACATACTCAGCTTCTCATCGCTTCAATGACAGACCAATTAGAAGTTCTGAAATAGTAAAATGTGTGTAATATAGTGCAAACCATCATGTTGAAGGGTTTGTCTGCATCGCCTCACACCAACACAGATTGATGGTGTCTTTGTGGAGTGGTGGCATCGCGCTGCTACAGCACAGCAGCAGAGGGACTCAGCTCCATCATTCTGGAAGCTTGTTACTATCTGGGAGCACCAGAACATGTGTTTTTGGGGGTGCGACATCAGATGTTGAAGCAGCAATGTGCACATGTCCTTAGTGCACAGTGGGTGCTAAGGACTTATCAAAGCTTCTGCTCTGATCCTGCTGTTGATTTTTTTTCTTTTCTTTTGTGTGTGTGTTTTGGCATGTTTTTCTTATTAGTGTGTGTTTTTATTCTTCTCTTCTCCTTTCCTTTTGTTTAGCAGGTTTTCTCACCCTTGTACTAGAAACTTAAATTCCTTCTATTATTGTGTGTTTGAGGAAAAGATATAAAATACATGGGTGGCACTAAAACTTGTCATGCTGTGAACTCTAGCATCTTTGCCCCCCTAGTCGTGTCAAGTGTTACCTTTCATGTAGGCACTACTCAGCATTTTCTTGCTTGTGTGGCACCGACCTGGCATGCATTCCTCCTCTACTCCCTTACATTGCGGCAAACTGGGAGGCCGCTCTTTCTCTCCCTCCTTTCCTTTTCTCTCTCCCATCTCGGGTGGCGGCAGCCATGGAATCAGCCAGCATGGGTGTGAGGGCCAAAGGATCAGATCTGCCCGGTCCGAGTCAGATGCGGCAAAACGCGACGAATGGCCGCGCGGCGGCTCGTGGGGCAGAGGGGGTGTGGTAGCATGGGACCAATGGAATGGGCTCAGTGGCAAGGGACGGGACCTAGGGAATGAGCTCGGTGGCACGGCTGTTCCTCACAGAGGCTGATGGAGCGATTCGGCGTATTTGGAATTGCTTTCCCTCATACTTTTCTGCGCCGTAGGGGCGTAGGGAAAGATTCCATACCACATTGGTGCTACACAAGGAACTATAGTGCATCACTTCACAAGATTGTGGGGGGTGGGGGCAAAAATGTATTTTCAGATTTCATGGACCTAGATGACATAATATGACAAGTTTAAGGCCCACCCATGCATTTTACTCAGAAGATAATAGTATGCAACTGCAAACCATGTACAATCCTGACAGGAGTTGCTCCTCAGAGGGTATATTTTCTCAGCAAAGAAAGGAAATAATAGAAGTACATGAAGCCAATCCAGATTTATATATGTACCTACGACCGTTCCCAGGGCCTTCATTCCACCCACCACGTCCAGAATCCGACCAATCTATACAAATAAGATTACAATAAAAGGAACATCACAACCAAGAAATTCTGTCCGTACATACTAAGTAGCTTGAACTGACAAGATACTTAGTAGCACATATGCTTTAATCAATGTCAAATTGTGTTTCTAATACCATATACATTTCAAGATTTTCTTCAAAAGAAAACATGTGCTATGAGATATGATCCAGTCCGAAGTGTATATATTGTGTTGTATGCTTGACAGACTTGGCGAAGATCACGAGAAATCATATCAATTACGGGTACAATGAACTAGATCAACGCTAATTTTTCAATCTCCTGTTTAGCTTACAACTTAGTATCTGTATTAAATATGGCAGCTAGCTGATAATGGTAAACCCGTCTCATTAATTCATACCTGATGCACGATTCACATATCGACCATCACCACCTCTTCCTCCTACGCCACCATGACCATTTCCATACCTAGGTGACAAAAGGCAGCAACTTCAAAAACTGCCGCAAACTCAAATCAATGTGCAGTAAAAAAAATTGGAGACTAGATTAAAAAAAACTCGTCACATGATTTCCTTTCCTTTCTGCACATACCCAAATGGGAACAACCTGTGCAGAGAAAACTGTAAAGAGCTATCAAACATCTACAGCAGTTGCAAAGCATCAAGAAATATAGTTGCTTCACATGAAAAAAAGAGCACCATAAGCATTTGAATACACAAATTATTAATAGCACTTTCAGTTGACTAGAAAGCATTGTCATTAAAGGAAGCTTTGGCAATTGATGTAACCATAGGCATTCAGTATAGAAACCCTCTTAATGTGATGAAGCAAGGCCCTTAGCCAAATAGCCTAGAAATCATAAAACTATAACGGACATTTTCTCTTACTTTACTCTAATTCTAAGTTTCTAACACCACTGTTACAAGAAATAGCACGCAAGGAAACCTCATGTCACAGTATCACGCTGCAGCGTCCAATCAGCATAGCCAAATCAAACAAAAACTGCAATACCAGTACACACCAACCTATTTCTGAGTGACAGCGACATGCAATGCACCTAGAAAGCTCTGATCTGCTCATGTCAACTACCAAGCTAAACTCTCTTCCTATGCCACCATGCTCATTTCCATACCTAGGAGAGAAATCTCAACAACTGCAAAAACTGACACAGCGCTCCCAGGGGACCATTACACGCAGCAACAAATACGCTAGCTTCACGAAAAAAAGGGGAACATCACAAGACTTTGAATATACAAATTACTGATGGCACATTCAGTTCAACAGAAAGCACAGTCACTGCAGGAAGCTCAGGTCACTGATAGTGTCAAAGGGATACAGGAGCTAAACAGAGGCACTAAGAATCCCTAATGTGATGGAACCTCACATCGCAAACTGCAAAGCCGTAACCTCTAATAAGCATAGCTAAACCAAGCTAAAACAGCGATTGGCAATAAGAACCGACCAGACCGACCGCACAAGCAGAACACCTAGCAAGCTCTGATCTGCTCGCTCTCAGCTAGCAGCTAAAACTCCCGAATCCGCCCACTCACCTCCTGTCGTCCTGGCCGTGCCCTCCTCCGCCGACTGGCCCGAGCCGGCGCCGGTCGAACCCTCCGCCACCGCCCTCCTCCCTCCGATGCCTCTTGTGCTGCCCCGGCGGCGGCGGCCCGGGGGGCGGCGGCGGGAGCACGGGCGAGGCGTGGCGGCGCTTGCGGTCGCCGCCGCCGCCGGTGGGGGGAGGGGGCGCGTCCGCGTCCTCGGCCATGGCTGCGGGAGGCGGGATCCTAGCTAGGGCAGCCTCGCCTGCCTCGATCTGGAGGGTCTCCCGGGTCGGGTCGGCTGGGAAGGGGAAGGGAACCAACCGGAAGCGGAAACGAAGAGGCGGAAGAGGGTGGTGGGTGGGGGATCTGGGGACGCGTAGTGAAATGTCCCCTGACGTGTCCGCGCGTGGGGTCCGGATTGACTTGCCCCGGTGAG
Organism: Panicum miliaceum; assembly: GCA_032594955.1. Lineage (NCBI taxonomy): Eukaryota > Viridiplantae > Streptophyta > Magnoliopsida > Poales > Poaceae > Panicum > Panicum miliaceum. The sequence continues at coordinate 2,663,804 of CM064064.1, forward strand.
GCCTGTCCGTGGGCCCATTCGCGTAGTGGGTCCCGGTTAGCACAGGGGTGCGTCTCACTACTTGGTTCTTGTGTCCTTGGTTTTGGTTGAAAGAAAACAGCACAGACGCATGAAGTCCTTTCGCATAAAGTATGGAAATTTGATGCCTTTGTCTTTATCTTAGTCTGAAGTGTTAAAGTGTCTTTACGACAAGCCATGTAGGAGTAAAAGGTTTTGCAAAGGTAGATAATTCTGAACCTAAAAGGTTCCATTTCAACTTGAGGCTTCAATTTCATGACATTCTTTCAAGTTTCAAAATTTGTTATTGTTGCTGCGAAACTTCATTGTCTTTTCCAAATTTTATTATCCGAATCTAAAACATTCGTGCACTCCAAAACAGCAAAACATGAGCCGGTTTTTCGGCGGACTACAACTCATGACAGTCATGAGAGCCGTTTGGCATTAGCAAACACACAACCACCACCCCAAACAGGCAAACAGTGCACATTCTGGACATGCGGTACGGCAGACACGGCGATCTGGTAGCACTCGTACAAGGCAAGTTTCCAAATGCAGCAGTTCCATGGTCATTGCAGGAGGGTAGCATCAACAAGGCAACACTATCATTCTCATGGAGAAGAGACAGCGTCACCGCCTCACCGGTGAACGAACTTGTTGCATAAAGAGCTCACGGACAGTGTGTGCTTCGATGCTACCGTCCTGCTCAAAGATGCCCCAAGTTTGCATTATTGCGAGCTGGGTCCATTTCAGAAAGTGCACAGCAGCAGTATTGCAAACTTGCCAACATTTTGGACACTCACAAATTCAAAATTATTGCCAAGTTCACTAGACATCAGAACAAAATAGCATAATGATATCATCAAACATCTAGCTGAATCAAGGTGTGCAGTTTTCTTATTGTTCAAAATCTATGCTGATAACCAAGCCAGAAAGCCAGAAATCGATTATTTCCTCTACGCCAACAACAAGGTTGTCCAGCAACAACCGCATAATCATCATTATTGATATAGCAACACGGGCATACATACAATCTTTGCCACATGTGGAGAGATTATCATCTCATTATTAGCAACACAGCCGCCGTTTTCAGTTTTCACCTATGCCTGCTTCTTGCTACATTACATAATCCCCAGTCCTTATCCGATTGCAATGAAACCTTGCAGCATTTGAAAAATGAGTGAAGCCAGCTTCTGCAACCTTCTTCACTCTATTCGTTGCTCGTCTTGATTATCTTGTGGAGTGCTCTCTTGGCTTCCTCTAGAGTCAGAACCTTGTCAGGTACATCAAATGCTAGCCTCTGAATATTGAACTGCACAGAAGAACAAATTTTGAATTTGAAGAAAAAGAAATGTTTTTAATTAGGAAACAACAGCCTCATGGTTCGCAGTGGCAGTAAGAATCTTTAGCATATATTTTACCTGAGCACCCTGCCGAACCCGTATATCTATGCCTTTGCTATCTACTGATATAACAGCAGCGTCATCAACCTCCCCTTCTGATGACAAGAACTCTCGAAGTGGTTTAGAGAAAATGACATTCAACTCCTAAATGAAAGGTATGCATCAGAATCACTTGAGATTTTACTGTACTAACCTATGAGTGGCATGTAGCTAGCCAAATGAACAGGATTACCTACTGTGATCATTATACCATATATAAACAAGGTATCAGTGATCTGGTGTAGTTACCTTTAAACTTTGCTCGGCACCATCAACTGCTACCTTGTCAGGTTGAGTAGTTTCATACTCCTTAACATCTACCCATGCAACAGTTCCAAAGCCTCCAATGAAGTATATATCACTGTAATTAGTGAGTATAGTTTGTCAAAACTACTAACTTAAACATGGCCAATGACAAGCAAAAAAAATTAATTAAAAAGCTTTTTGGTGAACAGGGAAGCACATATTTGAAGATGTGGGTTATTGAAATTACAGCCCTGAACTCAAATGATAAATGGATAGGAAAACACGCAACGATAAATAACATAACCAATCAGAAGTCCAGACCTTATGTTGTGCATCCTGTAATAGTAAAAATTTCCCCACTGTTGGGATGCCCACTGCTGATGTTTTGCTACATATTGCTTATGGGCCCATTCCTAAAGATCGTGAATAATAAGTCAGTTCACCAAATTTCTAAAACAAAAGAATGGAAGAACAAAATATGACCCAACACTTTGCATTAACTGTTTTGAAGACACATCCTACATCCCGAATTCAAATCTGTCTCATGAGCATGAAAAAGCAACGGTTTCCTTTACGTCCATGAGAAAGTGTTACCGAGACCAAATAATAGCAATTAAACAGGAGTTACTAATAAGGGGCATTTGACATTGGAAAATCTCATAGTCAAGTTGCTTCACAACAGGACTCAGAAGTCAGAAGACCATATGACTAGAGATGCCAGAACTCAGAAACCACTACCATATGACTAGAGATGCCAGTAATCAACGGAAAAGTAAATGTAAATACCTAACTGATTGCAATGTCAAACAATAAAAGACAGTTAAATAGAAACCTGTTGGTCAGCTGGCAAAGGGTAAACGTCACCAAATATTGTGACCCGTGCATTTGACAGTCCACTCCATCCAGGCACCTATAAAGAAGGTACATACGGTATTACAAAGATGGAAATTATAGTCCACAGCTCCAATAGGAAATATTGAGAAGCTTCATACCTGAACAACAAGTGTGCATCTTGGATCTGATAGCAAGTTCCTTGTATGGATCGCTAAGGGTGACAGTGAAAATATTGGGTCTGCGGAATACACCAAAAAGTTAACTGCGGGATCTAACAGAACATATCATTATTATCCAAAAGTCAACCAAGGAGGCAACCCACGGCCCATAGAGTCATTAGCAAAGTCGACAAGTGAACCAAATGGATATCCTGTGCGGCGATGATGCATGCCAGACATGACAGAGCACAGGTGAGCAAAGCGCGCCTGGTACACAAAAGTCAAGCAAATAAGAGAAACACTAGACTTCATATGGCGTAAGGGAAAGCTCAAGAGGTTTGCTAGCATAAGCTACCTGTTCCATCAAATTGCGAACAGCCAAAGCTGGCGGAGGCAAACCGTGCGCAAAGGTCGCGCTCTGCACGCCACCTGATATAGGTGTTCTAAACAGGCCTGCTCTGGATCCACTCGAGTCAGTGCTGGCATTAGTTGATGAAGCCTTCTGTGACTTGTCAGCTGCGATTGGTATAACTCCATTTTGACTTGAATCACTCTTCAGCTGTTAAGTACAAGCTGGAATAATCAGCTATGCATGGCAGACTAAAAGGTGAATCGAACTAGATATTGACTTGTTGCATATGCTGCTCTTTTCGCAACAGGACAAATATTTCTTGTAAAAAAGAAACTCCCCCCGGGTCATCTCATAAACCCCACGAACCAGTTCCATTCACACCGAGCTATCCAGCATCTTACGAAACAGCCTAAACACAAGCCAATTTCTTCGAGATCCGTCCCATCCAGGCTACCACCCATCTACACCCGGGCAGAACCGCTGCCTCGTGTCAGGGCCTCAGGGGAGACTGCCATTCACAGGCTCACAGCAGCTGTTACCTTGAGGACGGGTGACCCGTTGGCGGCGGGCGCGGCCTGGGCTTCGTCCTTGCCACCGCCGCCGCCGCCGGCCGCGGCGCGGAGGGGAGCGCAGCGGCTAGGTCGGAGCGCGAGAGACTGCGGCGCCAGGCGGGAAGGCTGGTGGAGAACCGGGAGAATGGAGGCGGCGGCGGTGCCCGCGAGAGCCTCCATTGGGTTAGGTAGGAGGAGAAGAGAGAGAATGAGAGGAACCAGAAAGGCGGCGAGCGACGGCGGAGAGCGAGAGTTCGGCGAGGCGGCTAGAGAACGGGGAAAGGGGTTTTGGCTTTGGGATTTTTCGACGTCGAGGTCGCGACGAAAAGGGTGACGTGTCCGGTCCGGGAGCGTCGGATCGGACGGCCGGATGGGGACCGTTCTTTCCTTTTTTAAGTTTCAACTTTCATCGCCTTAGGGATTCTCACGTCACATCCATTCATCACGTTGGCGCATCGCAAGTGGAAATCTCTGAAAAGGAATGGCAATGGTGAACTGGGACGTCCACTGCCCATTAGATCGTCTCTAGTGTCATTTCAAATTATTCTTCTAAGAAATTGCATACAGTAGACAGACTGTAAACTTGCAGGGATTCTACCCAAAGAGACAGCATAGGCGATACAGCCAGGAAATCTTTCATTTCCAAGGTGACCAGCAAAGACTCTACCCACACAGTTGACAGCAAGGAAATCGCCGCATCTGGGATTCGATGGGTGCACAGCAGGAACAATGAAACATCTGGTACAGCTAATCTACAAAGAAACATCTAGTACAACTTCACTGAACGTGAACTGGATTCATCAAGCAACAACAATTAGAGGTACAACATCTATTCTACATTATTTGGTATTCACTACACTAGCTACGCACGGCCGGTTCGGAGGGTTATTGGTGAAATCAATTGGCAGCTTCTCCAGCTTTAGTCGCACCATCGTTGCCCTGCGACCATTCATCCGTTAGCAAATACGGATGAAGTAAATGGAGTTACAAAGAGTTTAGGAGATGAGTTTGGAACATTCTGGGAAGATAATTGGAGGCTAACCTTTACACAGACATAGATGTAGTGAACATCAGGTTTCGGTCCAAGAACCGCAACTACCGATGAGCTATCATCGTCTAAGGGCAATGGTTTTGTCAGTTCCCATTCATTCTGATTCGAACTTTTCTCCCATCTTTCTGCAATAATACCAATGTACTTAAATACAAGAATTTTATAACGACTGAAAACAGAAACAGAGCAACAAGGTTACAGTACTTGGAAAAGACAAGAGACGCATTCATGAGTCAGAGTCTAAAAACTACTTTGTATATGAAAAAGGTTAGTGTACAGTTAAGTTGTTCTGATGGAGCATATAAGTAAAACTAACCTATGACATGGAGCTTTACTGTCCAATTTTTCATGTCCTTCAGGAGACGCAATCGGTAACTTGGATCCCCATAAGTGATCTATGGCATTATGGGACTCAGAAGGTTACAGACACCAGAGAGTATGAAATAGTTGCATATTTCAAAATCAAATAGTTCATGTTACCAGCATGTAGACACCCTTTTCCTTGAGGATTCTGCATACCGGAGGAATAAACAGAAGCTATAGTCAACAACAACAACAATAAACAGAAGCTATAGTCAATTAAGAAATATGGATCACAAATAAATAGAGTACTCCTCACCTGTTGACCTCCTCTAGCATTTTTGTGGCATTCTCTTGCGAATTTTGGCCACACTGAAAATACAAGACACACTGTTGAGTATCACACTGGGAGAATATCAAAATGTCCTGGCAAAATCTTGACTCACCATAATAGAATCTAGGGTTCCTGCAAATAACAAATGAGGTTAGAACCCAATACCATGTTCCTATGCATGCGCAGATGTCAACAATTGCTTCCATAATGCTGTCAAGTACTGCAATGACAATGGTACCTTTGTCAATAACAGCATCAAATGAACCAGACTCAAAATCTGACATGTCCTTTACATCCATCTTCATGTCTGTGCCAATCAAGGGAAATAAATGATATCAGATCATATAGGACATACTGCAGAGGCATTCAAGAATAGAAGACTGCGAAAAATTATACATTTAAGATGAGGCTTATCATGGTATTTCTTATTCATTTGCTCAATTACCACTGAAGATATATCGATGTTGACAACATCTTGATAACCATCATCAACCATATTTTCACCAAAGACTGCAGCAATTCAAAAGAAGATAAACTATATAAGTAATGTCCGGTAGACTGTGAAGTAATGTAGTAGACATCTTGTGGTTGGTATCTGTGATTCTGTGTCAAATTAATAATAAATGAAAGCACATCTAATTTTGCAACTACCAACCATTTGTAATCCGATAGCAAAGCAAGAAATGATATACATATGATCATGCATTGCAACTTCAAAAGGAGCAAGGGTGACATTTCATTTTATTTGAATAATCTATGGCCAACTCAAAAACACACACAACAGATTTCAACCATTTCAATAACTAAGGAGGTGAGCTTGGAGAATAAAAGGATCAGATCACAGTGGCTGAACATGAATGACTCTCAGATGATTTGAGTCAACAAATCAATCAAGGATCTCTAGCTTTTAAGTCCAATGATATGTGATTTAAAACTAGTGTAATTTTGGTTGAGTAATTTAGTACTCGTTCAGAACTCCACTATAGCTCTACAACAGCTTCACTTTGTAATAGCAAAGTTCAGTTTTCAGTTTCATGTGCACTAAAAGGTTCAATCAAATAGAATTAATTGATGTTTTCAAAGGGCGTATAAAATTATAGGCAAACCTTGCAACAACATGTGGGTGAAAAGCGTTAGTTCATAACTTCTTCGACACGTGAAGTCATACACACTAGCTGCCTCTCCAGTTTGCTAAATTAACCAGACACACCAGACATTGCCAAATTTCATAACCGTCATGGAGCAGGATTGCTATCTGACTCGCTGAAACATGACAGCTTTTATTGATTCCCCAATTACAGAATTACCGTGGTGCACAGATCGTCATGGAGCAGGATTGCTATCTGACTCGCTGAAACATGACAGCTTTTATTGATTCCCCAATTACAGAATTACCGTGGTGCACAGATCCATATCGCAGTATTGCATACCCCGAAACGCCCAGCTATTTTGCTGTTTCCTCTTTGGTTACAGCAGAACATTGGCCATGCTTAAAAACAAGCCACGCCGAACCAGTTCGTTAAAAGGTTCAGGGAGGCTACGCTTGTGGTACAAAGAGGGAGGATTATACAGGTCGTACGAGAGAATTAGGCCGCTCATTGTATTGCTTTGATTAAGGCATATATTGTGGTGGTCAACTCATTTCGATAAAATTGATTGAAGCGCTACGTCGCAAAAGTTATTATCCAGGAACGGCTGCATTGCGCAGCACGCTGGTCTAACCAACAGCCTCCAGCCTCGAATCGCGACACGAACAATGGAGGAGCAAGCGCCCGCTGACCGCCCGTCCACGGCCAGTTAGGGACTCCCTCCCCCTCAGGAGAAGCCAATCAATCCCAGCCCCAGTCACCCGGCAAGGCACCGGACTCACCGGAGTTCCCGCATCCGACGAGGAGGACGCGGTGGTGCGGCGCGAGGTAGAGGCGGAGCAGCGGCGCGAGGGCCGGGTACTTCTGGTACCAGTCGAAGGGCCCGGCCTCCTTGCGGTACCGCTCGTCCCAGTACCACGCCTCCCCGTACGCCTGCGACGCCGCCGCGCCCCCCGTCATCGCCCCTCGCCGCCGCCGCCCTCGTCGGATCTGAGCCGGGGATGGCGGCCTCGGTGGCGCTCGGAGAGAGGAGAGGAGAGCGAGGCCTAGAGGATTCCGGATCGGCGGGGGTGCTGGCTCGGCTCGCGATTCGTGCGACTGCGACGCGACGGGGTGCGGGCCCACGGGAAGGGGAACGGTTTTAAAACTGGATAAGGACCGGTGCTCGCGAGGAGGGGGTGCATGGGCCCGGCCCACGGGACAGGTACAGGCCAGGCCAGTCTCGATGGAGAAGAGTATCACCGTACAATTATCAAGGCTAACATTTTAAAAATTGTGCTTTAAAAACTGTGCTAAAGGAGCGTTCATGACGCTACTATGATATTTTCATTGAGATTCGTCTACAGCTCCGGAAGCGATCTGATTTCGTGTGCCGCTGCCGCCGCCGCCGCATGCCGTGGCTTGGAACCGGACCCGACCGGTGGCCGTCGCCGCCGGTGTGCCCCCCGTGACGTTCTCCCTTCCCGCGGCGTGTTTCTGGTGTAGCGTGGCCGCCGCGTCGTGAAATCGTCGGTCGCTTCGTTCCGGCGCCCGCGCGCTACGGCAACAGGCTGGGGCGAGCGACGACGCAAAGCCAAGCAACGCAAGAAACACGCCGCGTGCTTGGCACTGCGGCCATGGCGCTGATCTCCTCTCTGCTATGGGTCAGAGTCTCTAATTCTGGTGGTTTGGTGCGCATCTATCCCTCAGCTGTCAGCTCGATCATGCGCTGTCAAAATGGCTCCATTGACAGACATTAATCATGCATCCGTCAGGTGTACTTAATTGAGTTTTCATGATCTCAGTCAAAATGGCTGTCTGGCTGGCGCCGCCAGTTATATATATATATACTCCCAATGCAACTTTAGGGGGGAAAAAGAAAAAAAAGAGAGGAGAGAATCACTTAAAAAAGGAAAAATTTCCAACCATACCAAAACACATATGAAATTTATAGATTTGATTGGGAACGTGTCGGGGTCAGCGGATGCTGACTAGCCAACAAGAAACTAGAAAGGTCCGATTTATATGTGTGGGAAAGAATCAAAGAAGCACCGAAAACCGACCGGATGCCGGCGACCGTGGACGGGTGGGTGGGGCGAGGCTTCCATATGGAGCGACGATGTGAGGTCGACCGCCGCGCTTTCGGCCTCGAGCAGCTGAGATATTAGGTACTCAGGAGTATGTGTGTGCATGCTTTTTTTTGAAAAAAAAAAGTAAACGTGTGTGCATGCTAGTAGGAGTGCATGGTCCCACTCCCAACCCGAAGCCAAGAGATGCTTTCACACGGCCACACCCACACGGGGCCGGGCGACCGCACACGGCGGAGATGACGTCACGCCGGCCCCAGAGAGAGAGAGAGAGAGAGCGGGGGCGTGGATATAAATAGACGAGCGGCCGGGGGCCATGGATGGAGCTGCCAAAGAAAGGGAGTCGAAGGGGATCGGCGGGGAGGAGGAGCTGAATATCTTCGCACCGTCGCGGGGGACCGACCGACCTCCGAGAAGGAAGAGGGCAAGCTTATTCTTAGCCACAGCACGCGCAGAGAAAGAGCGAGGGGAGGGGTGGGAGGGGATTGATCGATCGGTCGTCGTCATCCGCGCCGGCAGCCAGCTTTGCTCTTCCCTCGAATCGGATCGTCCTCCTCGCCCGCGCGCCCAAATGGTACGCCTCGCCTGCCTCCTGCCTCTCCGGTCGGTCGATTCTCCCGAGCAAGCACGCATGTCGCGTGGTCTGATGGATGGAGACGGGAACCTCTCGCCGCCGGCCACCGCGCGCCGGCCGTAACGGCCGAAGATTCTTCCCGCCCTAGGCGCGGGCGGGCACCTGGCGAGCTGCGGCCTTTCCCTCTCGATCGCTAGCTAGCTTTCCGACTTTGCGTTAAAGAAAGAGAAAGCAGGTTCCGTCCACACCATCGCTAATGGGCGGCCAGCGTGCTTCTCTTTTTGTCGTTACGTCGTCCTAGGCTCCACCTTCCCTACCCGCCGGCCGGCGCCGCACGCGCGAACGCGCGACCTACTACTCTCTCCTTCTACCTACTGCTGCTGCTGCCGCAAGCGTAACGCATGGAGGTTTCCTCGGTCAGCACACGCACCGCCGGCGGGATCACGGGACGGGGGCGTTCCTTGGAACGGCCGCCCCTTCCCCGAGCCGTTTCCTGACGATGAGCGCCTCGACTCGTGAGCAACGGACGCATGCAGGAACCGTTTCTTTACGGTGCCATTTGGAACCTTCGCACGCCCGGCCAAATTTCTGTCTCGCTGGTCGCGTTCCTTTTTTTGTTTTGTTTCTTTCTGAGATGATGAGCTCGGCAGCGTCGGCCAGCGTAGCGCCTCGACCGGCGGCGCGCCGGCATGCTGGCAGGATCTCGCGGAGCGTGCCGGCCTCTCGTGCCCTCCGCTGCCACCGTTTCCCCTCCGACAAATCCTGGCCGTCCGTTTCTAATTCAGCCGACACGCTAATGACAAAGATTACGATATCAATTAGCAGTAGCCGCTTCTCGTGTAAAAAAAAATACTAGAGCTGTAGCTGCTTCTGAACGGAACTGTCAACTGACGGTAACGCGACAGGTCAGCCGGTCGCTTGCGACGCTACCGTCCAGTTGCGGCGGGGCGCGCAAGTTCACGGCGGCCGTTGGTCGTCGTCGCCGCCAGCCCGTGACCGCGCGTAAGATTTTCCGTGGCTCACCGAGGCTGTCTGGGTGTTTGATGCATGCAGGTGGAGTCGGAGGGCGAGCTCGAGGCGGCGTGCGCGGCGGCCGTGCTGACGCCGCCGCTGGCGCTGGAGGGCGGCCTGGCGGCGGAGCTCCGCCCGGCAAACCTCGCCCAGCGGGTGCTCAGCCTCTTCCGCAACGTCAGCCCGGGATCCGACCTCTCACACTTCCAGGTGCGGTTACTGTTTTTCAAATGCCCAGTGAACCTGATTACTCCTAGTGGCATGGTTTACACTTGTCCGTAGTTAATGTACACGGAGTAGCCGGTGGCATTTTGCATGCGAGGAAAGTGAGGAGTAGGTAGGCTGGTCAGCTAGGCAACAAAATGAGTTTCAAAATGGTAGTAGGATGTTTTCTTCAAAAAAAAATGGTAGTAGGATGCGCGTCCCGCTGACTTTAATTTGAATCTGGGCGTGATCATTGTTTCGCGTCGTCTCAACTGACTGTGGGTGCGGACAGCGCACCACTGACCATGACCAGTTTCATTTCGCCGTCAGGTCTTTGTTTAATCCAAGTTTCATTTCGGTGTCAGGTCTCTGTTTAATCCATCATCATTTCCATTTTTTAAGAGAGAGTTTCTGCACTGGGAATGCCCTGCAAGAACGGACCATCACCATCATTATAGCCGCTTCAATCAACAATGTTGAATTGAATCCATACCGACGAAATGCTGTTGTCTCTCTGAAACAATTTTTCAGCTGCCGGCGACGTTCAACCTGCCCAAGTCGCAGCTCCAGATGTACGGCGAGGGCGTGTACTGCGCCGGCGTGGACCTGCTCGGCCGGTGCGCCCGGGGCAAGGACAGCCTGGAGCGCCTCACGGCGGTGGTGGCCTGGAGCATCTCCACGACGCGGCCCCCCATCTTCGGGTTCGCGCCCTACAACCCGGTGCTCGGGGAGACGCACCACGTGTCCCGCGGCCCCCTCAACGTCCTCCTCGAGCAGGTCTCCCACCGCCCGCCCGTCTCGGCGCTGCACGCCACCGACGCCGCCGGCGACGTGCGACTCGTCTGGTGCCAGAGCCCCGTCCCCAGGTTCCACGGCGCCAGCATCGAGGCCGCGGTGCGGGGCCGCCGGCAGGTGCGCCTCGTCCGCCACGGCGAGCGCTACGAGGTCGACTGCCCCAACCTGCTCATCCGGCTCCTCCCGGCGCCGTCAGTCGAGTGGGCCGGCGACGTCCGGGTCGTCTGCGCGGACTCCGGGCTCGAGGCCGAGTTCAGCTACTGCCGCAGCCGCTCCTTCCTCGGCTTCGGCGGCGACGCCAGGTGCGTCAGGGGCAGGGTCTTCCGCTCGGCGGCGCGGGAGGAGACGGTGTACGAGATCGACGGGTCCTGGGACAGGACCGTCTCGCTCAAGGACGTCGCCACCGGCGAGGTCTCCGTGCTCTACGACGCCCACCAAGCCATTGGTAACCTCACCACGCCGGCCGTTCAAGACCACAAGGTAATTGCTCTTGAAAAAAAATGTAGCATCTATCGTTTCAATCTGAACTCTGAAGATCAATGATCATGTTCGTGTTAGGGCGTGGCGCCGTCGGAATCCGCCGTGGTGTGGGGCGAGGTCAGCGATGCGCTCTTGAAGAAGGACTGGGAGAAAGCCCGGCAGGCGAAGCGGCGGGTGGAGGACGAAGCGAGGACGCTCGCCAAGGAGAGGAACGACAAGGGGGAGGTCTGGACGCCCAAGCACTTCTCCCTGTCGCAGAACAAGAACGGCGAGTGGGAGTGCTGGCCGTTGGAGGACTCGGTGCCGCCGGCTCCCATTGTTGTCCCTTCTTCATGACAGTAGAGAGTACCTGACCTGTATGTAACAAGCGTTATACGATCAACCTGAATTTCAAGTAAATTTGTCACTAGTTCATTATCTTGATTCTTCTTCGTGTTCTTGAGAATTATGATCGTAGCGATGATTTCTTCAAAAATCTGCGGGTGAACACGAACAACTGAACATTCGGTGAAGGACACAGTTGGGCTCTGAAACCTGAAATAAAGTCGATGCTAAACAGAGGAACTGAATCCCAGTTGGGCTACCTCGGCGACAGCGCCGCTGCGGCGGCGGCGGCGGCGGCGGCTAGGCTGTTCCACCTCTTCACCTTCACCACCGCGTGGGGCGTCGGCCTCCGGATCATCTTCTTCGGTGGGATCGTCCTGTTCAAGGAGGCAAGCGACACTGCGGTTTCATTCGCCCCGTTGGTTCGCTTCGTTGCTTGCTCCGTTTGGGGAGGAGAAAACCATCTCGCCGCCGCAGAGCTCGGACGTCCGTCGTCGTTGAACGGCGGGAATTTTGCCTCTGGACCCGACGAGGGGCCTGTATGCAAATATTCAGGACCCGGCCGGAGACGTCCTCCACTCCTCCACGCCCACTCCGTGCACTCTCCCCCACTCCCTCATCGGATTCACCGCGCTCCGAGCGCCGACTCGTCGCCACCAGCCGCAGCCGCATGCGCACTGCCCCCAAATTCTAAGAAGGTTTGAGAATGAGATGAGGGAGAGAGATGCGGGTTCCGTCTTCCTCACGAGTTCACCCAGACCTCAATGTCTTCCATGGATCGGACGGATGCGCAACTCGATACTTGCTGCTGGCCGCCGCTGCGCGTGCTTGACGCCTACCGCACACTCGAGAAGGGCTGCCAGGGCGAGTTGTTGGCGTGGCCCCTGTTTCCATTTTTCATTTTGTTTCAGAGCTCAAGCAACAGATTTCAGAGTATCGTACAGCAGCAGATTTTAGCTGCTGGATTTTCACGTTGCGTCTGAAGAAGCGTACAGTATGTTACAAGCGTTATAGGTCTATAGGATCAACCTGAATTTCATGTAAATTTGTCACTAGTTGATTATCTTGATTCTTATTCGTCTGCTACTGCTTGAGAATTATCACTAGTGATGATTTCTTCAAAAATCTGCCGGTGAACAAGAACTGAACATTCGTTGAGGGCCACAGTTGGGCTCTGAAACCTGAAAATCGATGCTAAACAAAGGAACTGAATTCCCATTTAAGGAACTGAATTCATGGAATAAACGAACAACGTATTTTATTATCCATAATCTACATAAGCTAATTTAATCTGTACATGTTTCCATCTCGATCGATTGGCTATGATGGATTTTATCATTGCTACACATAGGAAGTCCAGGGAACTACTGTTACTCTGTCAGTGAATCCTACAAGAGCTGTGCCTGACAACGTTCATGGTGAGAATGACCAGAGGAGGAACAAGAGCACTGCAGGCAGCAGGAACCACAGCTGTTCGTGTAGCGTGCTTGCTGACGACAGCGTCATCCACGGCGGCTGGCCGGTGCTTCCAGCGCCGTAGCTGGCTGCCGGAGGGGGCTGATCGGTGCATCCAGCGCCACTGTTGTCAGTGCTAGGAGGCAATGGTTTGGCGCTCCCGACGCCATTGTTGTCAGTAGTAGGTTGCGGCGGGTTGGTGCTCCCCACGCCATTGTTGTCAGTAGTAGGTGACGGCGGGTTGGTGCTCCCCACGCCATTGTTGTCAGTAGCAGGAGGCGGCGTGCTGCCAGCAGCGCCGCTGGTGCCACCGCTAGTGCTCTGCCCGTAGGCCGGCGGCGATCCTACGGGAACGGCGCCGGGACTCTGCGACCTGTGCAAACGGATTAAGGTCTGGTTTGGTTTTTTCAGTTTAAGTCATAAGTCCCATCACTCGCATGTTTAATTATAAGTACTAAATATAAGTTTATTATAAAACTAATTTTATAAGTCGTGATTTAATCACGAGACGAATCTATTAAGCACAATAAGTTCATAATTGTTACAGTAACCATCCGCTAATTGTGCATTAATTATACTTAATAGATTCATCTATAGCTCTAATTACAATTTATGCAATTAGTTTTATGTTAAATTGGCATCTGAACACTCGAATTGACATTCGAACATTTCGATGTAACAGCAACTAAAAACCAAACGAGGCCTAAGGATATGAAGTCTGAACTTTTGGCAGGTTTCAGAGTATACGATCTGTGACTCTGACTAGAACACATTTAAGGGCTTGTGGATTCTGAATTCTGATCAGTGAGTGGCAACGTTCAGTAAGGACGAGTGGTGAGGCGTGATTACCCGGAGGGAGGGAGGCAGAAGGCGATGGTGTAGTCGGCGGCGTTGCCGCAGGTGAAGGTGCTGGAGCCGTCGTCGTAGGCGTAGCTGTACGCGCGCGGGCACGCCGTCTTGAAGACGGACGAGTACGCCGTCGGGCGGCACGTCGTCGGCGTCGCGTAGGCGCCGCTGCAGCAGTACTGGTCCTGCCCGAACGCCTCGCACGCGCTCCGGCACGCCACCGTGCCGCCGCCGCGGTCCACCTGCAGCTCCTTGGGGCACGCTGCCACACACACAGAATTTTAATTTCACGTCAGACAGAGCAACAAAAACTTTAGTAGTTAGGACACGACATGGACGCGCGCGGAACGTACAGCGGTTGAGGTCGGCCATGCAGCCGGTGGCGTTGCAGCCGCCGCCGGCGCCCTGCCGCGCACGCGGGACGGCGACGACGGGCAGGTTGTACCCGTCGACGAGGCTCACGTCGTAGTAGTCCAGGTCGCCGGCGCCCTTCCCCAGCGTGACCTCGAACAGCGTCGCCGGCGGCGTGGCGCCGGTGCCCGCACACTCCATGCGCCCGCCGCAGTCGCCGGTCTGGCACGCGCCCTTGCCGCCGGCGTCGAACGCGCAGCCCGTGCGCGCCCATAACCGGCCGGACCACCCCGCCGGCGCCGGGACCTGCACGGTCTGCCCCGGGTCGAGCCTGAACCCCGTCGTGGGCAGCTGCGGCGTGCCCGCGCCGGCGAGCGTCCCCGGCCAGATGGGCTGGGAGCAGTAGTTGGATATGGTGAAGCTGCAGCTCGCCATGGCGATGCTGCAGCAATGGGCCAGCAGTACGAGCACGACGATCAGCATGCGTGGTGAACTGCAGCTTCTTGGCGTTTCCATGGTTCTGACTTGCATTACTTCTGACTTGGGTTTCACTTGTCACAAATTCACTATGTTCTTGATAGGATTGGAGAGAGTTGAGAAGAGATTTCGGACATGGTTGCAGGCTTTAAAATGTTTTGGGTTAGTTGCAGATGTGGAAGAAAAGGTTACTTGGTGAGATTGCTTTGGCATTTTGCGTGCATGGGGTGGCCTCAGTGAGAAGAAATACCTTATGTAACAATGCAAGGGATAAAAGTGAAATTGGTACTAGGGCGAGTAGCTAGTCTACTAGTAACACTTGCTAGGATGTATATACCTTAATTCCTTGCTAGATATACGTGTTGTATTGTATCAATCTTGAACAATCCTCACTGTGCACAACTTAAGAGCCATGGTTTCATGGCTATGTTCATGCATGGTCCATGTGATACTTGCATAGTTTTGCAAGTCACTAAAAGCATAAGACCACTCCAATCAACACAGACAGATCCAAATTTCGAGCACTGAATTGATTCACTCATCATGGACTAGAAAAAAAAGAATTATCCTATTTGGGCCATAACATATGACGCTGAACATTGCTTCCAGGTAGGTAAACTTGTCTTGCAGCAATAAGGCCAGTAAAAGGAAGGTATCAACCCCCCCCCCCCTCCCCCCCCCCCCCACCCCCACCACACACACACACACACTGTGACACTATGTACTTGGCTCTACTTCAAACAACTGCACCATTAAATCGGTATAAACAAACAACATAGGTATCTAAACAGGTGTCAGCTGCTATTTGCAAGTCGAGAAAGTATATATCATCATTCCTACCAGCTTGGATAAAAGCATTGCTTTTGATTGGGTATGACAAAAAAGAATAACCATCCTTAGGCAACCAACTTTACGCTTCAAAAAAATTAATCATGATGAGCAGCCAAGCAGGTACCAAGTATCTACTACCTCACAACGAAAGTAGAGGTCTCACAATTATCACATAATCATACTCAGCATAAGCCTGGCTTAGCCCTCACTCTACCCTGAAAGAGACCAATATATAACAAGCTCATGACAATAATATACCTGTGCAAACGGCGGATAAGGATATCAAGTCTGAACTTTTGGCAGGTTTCAGAGTACACGAACTGCGACTCTGACTAGAACACATTGCAGGGCTTGTGGAGGATTCTGAATTCTGATCAGTGAGTTACTGGCAACGTTCAGCGAAGAGGAATGGTGAGGCGTGATTACCCGGAGGGAGGGAGGCAGAAGGCGATGGTGTAGTCGGCGGCGTTGCCGCAGGTGAAGGTGCTGGAGCCCCAGCACCATCGACCACGGCGGCGTCATGCCAAACATAAACCCCTCCGATCCCTAGGTAGGAGCGCCGGCCGGGTTGATGTTTGGCAGGACGCTGCCGTGGGAGATGGTGGAGGAGTTGGAGGGCGCCGGCATCCTGGGCGACGATGTACGAGCACGTAGATCTCTCATGGCTTCTCCGTGCGCCGCCGGCTCTGGTGGAAACGTGGGCGAGGCAGGGAGGGCCTTATATAGGCACCTGTTAGGGTATGTAACCAACGTGCCGTGCGCCGATGCCGGCTGTTAGTTTGTTGAACATAATATATATCGATCTCCAAGCAGTTTGTTTCCATGATCGTCTCTTTGTTGTCATCCAAGTTGAACGATATCTATCCGTGATTTAAACATGAGGTAATTATCTTCGCATCGTGCGATAGCTTGCCGTGGGCCTCACCAAACGAAGCCCCCCCATTACGCACCCAAGAGACTCTGGTATAGTACGAACGTGTACGCGTATCTCGCGTGTTTGTATATATCCGACGGCAAAGATATCTCTGGTGCGCGTGTTAGCCAAGACCTCAATACCTGCCCATGACAAGGGCATCTGGATGCTTCTAGAACCTTCTGCACCACACGGCTGTGCACTTTGGACTTGTAAAAAAAGTACTACGTACGTACTGGCTAATTCAAGAGAAACGTACATGCACATACACGTATAAGCTCTTTATGCATGCACGTGAGCCATTCGATGCAACTACTATATTAGCTTGTCTCCTTTTCTCTATTCCTGCATCATTCTCTTCTCTTCTTGCTTCTCGGTAAAACACCTGAGCTTAGTCCTAACATTTGAATATATATCATGACAAAAATACATCAAACAATTTGAAAAGCCAAAAGCGCATTATTAATATTATTCTGTTCAGTCGGTGGAGATGCATGCGTCACAAAGGATTCAGAAAAATGGCAAACCTCCTTTCTCCAAGAGCTTAGTATGTTTCTACTTCAAACAACTGCACCATTTAATCGGTATAAACAAACAGCATATAGGTATGTAAACAGATAGCTGCTATCTTTGCAAGTCCAGAGAGTATATGTCACCAATCCTACCAGCTTGAATAAAAGCATTGCTTCTGATTGGGTATGACAAAAAAGAATAACCGTCCGTGGGCAACCGACTTTATGCTTCAAAGAAATTAATCATGATGAGCAGCCGAGAGCAGGTACCAAGTATCTACCTAACAATGAGATTAGAGGTCTCAAAATTATCACATAATCATACTCAGCATAAGCCTGGCTTAGCCCTCACTCTATCCTCAAAGAGGCTAATAACAAGCTCATGACAATAATAAAAAAAACATACAACTTTCAAAATTCTACATGCAGCCTATAAATAAATAGTCAACAAAGATAGATCCGAGCAGTATCAGGTCCACATTCCATAGAGGTATGGTGAAGAATATTCAAGAAAAAGCAAAACAAGAAGCTTTTTCAGAACTAAACTTCAGACGCATAAAGTAATGATTGTTCAGAGGTCATTTGGCAAAAAGTTCTCACATTGTGCAACAGTAACAAGCTACCAACCCAATCTAAGCATTGTTATACTAAAGCATAATATTATCGTGCCCATTCAAGCCGTCTCCTCAATAGATGCTCCATTTCCACCATCCGGAGTATTAGGATCATCAACAATTGTGAGACATTCAATGTCCAAAGGGTGTCCAGTCATCGGATCAATAGGCTGTCTGTCCCGAGGCCCGCCCTTGTGTGCCATAGCTAACATTGGAGGTGGAGGTAGAATTCCTGCACGGAAGAGTATGCGCTCAACAGGATCTGATGGCTGTGCCCCAACCGACAACCAATACCTGCAGCAAGACGACAGTTGCCCGCGAGTGAGTCTGTGAGTGACAACCTAATATCATGTCAAGAACAATCTTGCAGCTTCATTCCATTTTCTAAGACAAATACATGTTTTATAGATGATCACTGTTCCTTCACATCAATTTGTCAAAGCCAGCATAACAGATATCGACCAAAATAAATAAAGAACTCAAGTTGGAAAACATCAGGGAAGCCACAAAACTGGCTACCTACAGGCTACAGAGATGCTACTGAAACTTTGATAGAAATTTTTTTATTGTAACTCTTAAAAGTCGGTCATACTGATATATTTTTTCCATGCCATGCCTATCATGCCTATGCATCGTCGAACAATTTCAACAGGCAGTTCACACCATGCTATCATGCTCCAGATATCATTTGACCATGTAGATGGAAAGGCTGAAATACTAGAATGAGGATAGAATTTTG
The DNA here is from genome assembly GCA_032594955.1 of Panicum miliaceum. Lineage (NCBI taxonomy): Eukaryota > Viridiplantae > Streptophyta > Magnoliopsida > Poales > Poaceae > Panicum > Panicum miliaceum. The sequence goes on from CM064064.1 coordinate 2,682,349, forward strand.
AAGTTGGCTTCTACTGACTGATCTCAAGTTGATAGGGTTCAAAAAATGTATATGGTTCCTTTGCTCAAGATAATTACTTCCTGCAAATAGGCATTCAGAGGACGCACAACAATACAACAGGGCATGCGAAATCCCGAGCACTAAGTAATGTGCTGCAAAACATGGAAGCTACGATCTAGCAGTTATCATCAGCCCTGGATTTGGAACTTTTGAACAATTCTATGGACAGGCAAACAAGTTAAAATTTGACCTTCTCTTCGTCTAAAAGGTTTAAAAGTTGGATATAAACAGAACAGTTACTAACGAGTACTACTAGTTGTGTAACTAGCTTCTGACTGAAATAAAAACTTCTAGGAAAAGTCAGATCACTAGTTCAATAACAAAGCACAAAAGGAAAGAGAGGTAATTCCAGGAATTCTCTGCTATTCTGCAATGCCAAGTTATTGGACAGTTTGATAGCCAGATAATGACCAGCTAATTTTATAACCACTTTTACTATAACGAAAGGACAATGAGCGCCGGCGTACTCACTTCACTCGGTCAAATTTTAACCCCATCCTCTTGCCACCATCCTTCCCTGCAAAACAGCGCACACGACACTGCTCATCCTTACCCATTCGCAAGGCTAGGTAATGTTACCTAACGAATCAAAGCAATTTGATGGCGGGGAGCGCCGGGTTAGGATCAGGCGGTACCGGGGAGCGGGTTGTAGTATCCGAGCACCTCAAGGTGCTTGCCGTCGCGCGGGGAGCGGCTGTCGGCGGCCATCAGCCGGTAGAAGGGCCTGTTCCGGCATCCGAACCGGGCCAGCCGGATCCGCACCACCATCCCCGCTCCCTCCTCGCCCCTTCGCCTTTGCGGAGCTGTTGGTGCGGTGGGGGAAGGCGAGGGTTTTGGGAGAGGGATGGAAACGGAACGGAGGAAACGCAGAGGTGGGGAGGCGTGAATGAAGCAGCGTGTTATGTGTAGCAGAGGTAGACGAAGGGACTAGGTCCATGGGCCGGTCAATTCCATGGGCTTTTACGAGCCCAGCACATAGTTAATATTTTATTTTTATTATTTTTCCTCGCTTTTTTTTTTCGTGGTGCTCCGCGCACGCGCAGCGGCGGCGTGCTCGCGCCGGCGAGCGCACAGGCGACACGGCGGGAAGGCTAGCTGGTCCAAGTCAGCAGCAGCCGACGCGCCACCCATTTCTCGACCCGGTGGCCAGGATGGCAGCGTGGGCCGAGTACAGGGGGTCGCCGGCACGCGCGCCGCCCACAGCAGCGGCGCCGACAGACGCTGGCAGTGCTTGTCTAGTCCGGCGCGCTCGTGCCGTCGTGCGCGTGCTACATGTGGCGGCGATTCAGGCCGCCGGACGCCGGACTTTGGAGTGGAGCTCCGGCACGGGGGGATGTGTTGGCCCTCGGGGCTTCGCGCCTCCACCTGTATTCCGTCGCCGGCGGGACGTGTTGGCCCTCGGGGCTTCGCTGCGGCGGAGAGGCTGTTCCACCTCTCCACCTACGCCCACCGCGTGGGGCGCCAGGCTCTGGGTCATCTTCTTCGATGGGATCGTCCCGAAGAGTGGCCTGTATGAAAATGTTCAGGTCCCGATGAGGGGGCTATATGCAAATATTCGGATTGCGATTATGGATCGCGATCCGATTTAGGGGGTTAAATGTAATATACCAGGGGGTACTTTGAAAATATTCGGATCGCGATTACGGATCGCGATCCGATTTAGGGTGTTTTCTGTAAAAACACTCCACACCGGCGGCGATGGCTTCCGCCGGCCGGAGACGTCCTCCACTCCTCCACGACCACAACGTGCACTCTTCCCCTCTCCCTCATCGGCCTCACCGTGCTCCGAGCGCCGACTTGTCGCCACCAGCCGCCCCCCGCACTCGCATTGCCCCCAAATTCGAAGGTGGTTTGAGATTGGGGAGAGAGATGGGTTCCGTCTTCCTCCTGAATTCACCCAGACCTCGATGTCTTCCATGGATTGGAAGGACGCACTGCTCGATACGCTGCTGCTGTCAGCAGCAATTCAAACTCAATTTCATATTGCCACAGTCAGAGCAGGGAACCGATTCTGGGAAGAATTCTGAGGAATCGAATCGAATCTGTCCGTAGAGTTTTATGAGTTCAATTATTTCAAAAAAAAAGTTTTATGAGTTCAAATTGCATGGATCTCACGAATTCACAGCCTTCGGCGTGCATTCGGAGCCTGCGTTCGTTGGCACAACATGCCTGCAAGGATTGATTCTGTTGTTCGTGGTGGTCGACGTTACGCCCACCATCGAGGCTTGCTTGCCTCCGTCGCCTCCGCCGCCGCCCTCCACCGCCGCCAACACTAACCAATCATGCAGCCGTACCGCCGCCGCCTTCTCCTCGCCCCAGCCGCTGGCCACCGCCCACCGGAGATCCTACCCTGCCCGGCCGGCGGAGCTCCCGCGCCGCCTCGCCCTCCGCTAGCTGAACCGTCGCGGCCGCCCGTCCTTCGCCGCCCCCGGGCCCCCTCTTCTATAGCCGGAGGCCATGGAGCCGCCCCGGACCCCGGCAACCCGAATCCTAAAGCTCCGCCACCTCCCTCCACCACCCCGGCCGTCGGCGACCTCGCCGGCGGCCGTTCCCCCCACCTCTCACCCCACCCCGGCGGCCGCTCGACCCCCTCCCACCTCCCCTAGCTCGCCAGCGGCCCCTTCAGCCTCCCCTAGTTTGGGGAGGAAGATGAAAAGGGCTGGGGCGCGGCTTCCGCGATGGCTCGCGCGCCAGACGCGCGCGCGACAAATAGATTCCCCGCGGCTGAACGCCATGGCAGTGTGGTTCGTCCCCTAATTAAGCTAGCCAAGCCATCATCCACAGTTGGCCATACACTTGAACAGTTGAACTGACTGACGGCTTGCTTGCCTTTCAGTTGCTATACTGTCATCAGAGATTTCAGATGTCCTCGTTGTGGTTTGTGCAGTAAAACACCTTGTCTGCAGTGCCCATTTTCATTTCGTTTCAGAGCTCAAGCACCAGATTTCAGTGTACCGCACAGGAGCAGATTTGAGCTGCTGGATTTTCACATTACATCTGAAGAGAACCTACAGGCCACAATGACATTAACAAGCACCTCTCTCGCAAAGGGCTGGCTCATGCCGGAAGAAATCTTCGAATAGCTAATAGGGAGGAGCAAACTAAGAGCAACAACATTCTGTATAGGAACTGTTGAAATGATTTTGACAAACTCAGGCCACCATTCCAAATAATTTGACAAAATTAGCTGGTCTTCCTTCTCCTGAAAGACATGATTTTGCAGGCATGTCTGTTTGCAGGTCTCGTGTCCGCTGAAAGACATGACTGACATTTAAGATGTTGAAATGTATTCAACCTTTTTTTTAATTTCTAGGGATTGGAACTGTTGTTTCTTGGTCACACAAAAATTGTTGTTTCTTACAAATGAAGCTTTCCACACCATTCTATTGTCACCTCTAAAACTTCTAAAGACAAATCACTGTATAGGCAAGATCACATGGTGCCGCTAGTAGCAAAATATGTACTCTCTGCTATCAACAGACAATTTTAGCTACATGATTGATTTTTCTTTCAACAGTACCCTCTGCAAGAACACCTGCCTCCTTTCAAAATGATGAAACCTGTTTGAATCTCTCAAAATGATCTCTCTGTTGCACATCTTGGAGATGATCTTTGTTTGTCACGCGGATTGGCCAGAATGGCAGTTTGGGCCACGCCCAGGGCGACCGTGGTCGCCGGCACAAGCGCCGCCCGCAGCAGCGGGCCCGATGGAGCCCGGGGACGACAAGTGCCGTCGTGCGTGTCCTGCATGCGGCGGCGGCTCGGGCCGCCGGCCGCCGGACTTTGGAGTGGAGCCCGGGGACGTGTTGTCCCTCGGGGCCCCGCACCTCTACATGGACTCTGTCGCCGACGCCGAGCGTCTCCGGCGCCCGGCCGGACAAGGCGCGGCGCACGCCGCACGCCGCACCAGTTCGCGTTCGAGGCCACGACCACGCACCACCGCGGCGCGATCTCGCCGTGCCGCTGCGCGGCAACGCTGGCGGCGGCTGGCCACCGTCGCGCTCGTGCCGGCGTGACACCAAATGCACACAGTATACGGGCTACCTCGGCGACAGCGCCGCCGCTGCGTCTGCGTCCGCCGCTGTTGAACGGCCGGGATCTTGCCCTGGACTCGACGAGGGGTCTGTATGCAAATATTCAGGTCCCCATGAGGGGTATATTTGTAAATATTCGGATCGCGATTATGGATCGCGATCCGATTTAGGGGGTTAAGTGTAATATACCAGGGGTATTCTGCAAATATTCGGATCGCGATTATGGATCGCGATCCGATTTAAGGTGTTTTCTGAAAAAAACCTCCACACCGGCGGCGATGGCTTCCGCCGGCCGGAGACGTCCTCCACGCCCACTCCGTGCACTCTCCCCCTCTCCCTCATCGGCTTCACCGCGCTCCGAGCGCCGACTCGTCGCCACCAGCCGCACCCGCACGCGCACTACCCCCAAATTCGAAGAAGGTTTGAGATGGAGAGAGATGGGTTCCGTCTTCCTCACGAGTTCACCCAGACCTCAATGTCTTCCATGGATCGGACGGGTGCGCAACTCGCAATCCAAGCTCAATTTCAAATTCCGTGCCACTGGGTGGCAACAACGGTGGCCGCCGCCGCGCGTGCTTGACGCCAACCGGCAACCGCCGCCGCGCGCTGCCTGGACGAGTTGTCGGCGGGGCCCCTGTTCACCACCACCACCAGAGGTGATCCGGGTTCCAGTCTGCTGGACCGTTGTGGTTTGTGCAGTAAAACCATTGTCTGCAATGCCGTCGCAGCCGACGAGGCTGAAGGTTTCCATTTTTCATTTTGTTTCAGAGCTCAAGCACCAGATTTCAGAGCAACGTACAGCATCAGATTTCGGCTGCTGGTTTTTCACATTGCGTCTGAAGAAAACTTACAGGCCACCAGAAGAAATATTTGAAGAGCAAACTAAGAGCAACAACATTCTGTCCACCCCGCACCATTTCAAGTTTGACAAAATTAGCTGGTCCTACTGTCAGACATGATTTAGCAGGTCTGGTGTCTACTGAAAAACATGATTGACAATTTAGATGTTGAAATGTATTCACCCTTTTTATCTCTTTATACATTTCTAAGGATTGTAACCTTTTTTTGGAAATAAACGAGGTTGCCTGAATTTTATTGCCAAATGGAGACACATATGTACATAGTAGGGATTGTAACTGTGTTTCTTGAGCACACAAAAACTGTTGTTTCTTACAAATGGATCTTGCCACACCATTCTATTGTCACTTCTAAAACTTTTAAAGACAAATCAGACGCAAACGCAAGATCATATGGTGCGGCTAGTAGAAAAATATGTACTCTGCTATCAACTGACAAAAATTTAGTTACATGACTGGTGTTTCTTTCAGCAGTACCCTCTGCAAGAACACCTGCCTCCTTCAAAATGATGAAACCTGTTTGAATCTCTCAAAATGATTTCTCTGTTGCACATCTTGGATATGAACTTGGCAGCCTCATGGCAGTGGGTACAAACCCGTGAGTTCTTCGTCACGCGGATTGGCCGCCCTTCTGACAAATTCAGCACGCCGAATGCGATGGCAAGCTTCGAGCTGTGCCCACAAAGTGCCTCGTCATGCACCGCATCGTTGGCACCCATGAGAGCATACTTTTTCTTAGGATCATGGCCTTCTTCTTTCATCCTTGTGGTAACATCATCCAGGAACTCTGCGATCATGCTCCCCTGTGGGTGATTCCGGTTGTCCGCGACAAAGACATGAACCTTGCCTCTGACCTCAATCCAGCTGCAGCCAGTGTTCTCACGGAGCCCTCGACCGCCAATCTTGTTTTTAAGCTTCTTGACAGCCTCCCATCTCTCAGCCTCAGCGTAGATGTTGGCAAGGAGAACATAGTATCCTGTGTTCTCTGGTTCCAGCTTGAATACCCTATCTGCCACCTTCTCTGCAAACTTGACATCCCTGTGAATTCTACATCCATGCAGCAATGAGACCCAGATGCTTGAATCAGGTTCAATTGGCATTGACTCAATGAACTCAAAAGCCTCCTTCAGATTTCCGGTATGGCTAAGCAGGTCAACGATGCAGGCATAGTGCTTCAATTTGGGCTCTATCTTGTATTCATTTCGCATAGCATTGAAGAATCTCCATGCCTCGTTTCTAAGACCTGAATGACAGCAAGCATACAGTATGGCACTGAAAGAGGCTGAATCTGGTTCAACACCACTGCTTTTCATCTCTTCAAAGAGGGCAATGGCATCTCTTCCACAACCATGCATTCCATATCCAGCTATCATGATGGTCCAAGATATGATGTTCTTCTTAGTCAACCGGTCAAACAAAAGTCGAGCTACCCGTAACGCACCACACTTAACATACATGTCTACCAGCGCATTGGATGTATAATTGTCTTCCAGATATCCTCTTCGCAGTGCATAAGCATGTATCTCCCTGCCTCGCTCCAAGGATGAAAGGCTTGCAGCAGCAGGAAGGATGCAGGTCATGGTCACTGCATTAGGTTTAAATTGGAGCAACATGTCACGGAACAAAATGAAGGATTCATTAGCAAGGTTATTTCTGGAGTAGCCTCCTATCAGTGTATTCCATGAAATAATATCCTTATTCGTCACACGATCAAAAATCAACCGTGCTTCTTCAATATTCCCGCATCTCACGTACATTTCCATAAGTGCATTGGCAACAGGAAGAAGTTTCTCCATTCCATTTCTGATGGCATACCCATGGACAGATTTGCCTTGTTTCAAAGATTCATCACCAGCAAATGCATGAAGCGCACTGGTGACTGCAAAGACATCCGGCCTGATACCATCTAACACCATCTCTTCGAGTAAACCAGCCACTTTGTCAAACAGCCCAGCCCTGGTATAACTCGTGATTATTGCTGTCCATGACACCACGGTTTTCTGATCCATGCTTCTGAATATCTGATTTGTGCTATGCCGATCTGAGCAATTTGAGTACATGTCAATAAGAGCATTAGCAAGAGATGTCTCCCCAATCAATCCACTTTTCACCGAATAGCTGTGAAGCCCCCTTCCTAAAAACCAATAGCGTGACTGAGAACATGCCGGCAAAACACTTAGCAACGTAGCTGAGTCCAGCTTCTGTCCTTGTATCCACATTGTTACGAACAGCTCAATAGCTTTGTTCTTTAAGCCATTGGAAGTGCATCCGCTAATTATTGAATTCCAAGAAATGATATCCTGATGAAGCATTCCATCAAACACCTCGAGTGCATCCTCAATCCTGTTTGATTTTGCATAGAACGATATCAGTGCGTTGCAAACTGCACACTGTGCCCCAAAACCCAACTTTATGAGATACCCATGAGCCACCAAGCCATCCCTGACACGAGACAAACTAGTGATACACTTCAGAAGGCACGAAATGGTGTGTTCATCTGGGGTGATGCCAAGCCCATGCATTTGCTCAAAAAGTAAGAGGCTTTCTTGAAATTCACCAGCCTTTGCATAGCCACCGATTAACAGATTCCACACATGCAAGTTACTTTTTGATGATATTACATCAAACACCCTTCTTGCAGAGGCCATATAACCACATTTCACATACAAGAATACCAGTTTGGATCCAAGAACATCATCTATTCCTCTCTCTAAAGATTCAAGCTCCCAAAGTAATCCAGATTTCACAGAGTATCCATGCACGACTTTCCCAACAAGGTCGTAACCTAACTCTGCACAAGCAGGCAGAACACTGACCATTGTCACCGAACTGATCTCCAAACCCTCAGACCACATTTTGCTGAAAAGATCAACAGCCCTTCCATGCCATCCATTTGAAAAGCAACCGCTAATCATAGAATTCCAAGAAATGGCATCTCGGCGATGCATACTCTCAAACACCTGCATCGCATCCTCCATCCAGCCACACCTGGAGTACAACGCGATGAGAGCATTAGCAACCGCACATTCTGCCCCAAGACCCAACTTCTCAAGTAACCCATGAACCACCTCGCCGTCCGTGATGCTGCCCAAACTGGCAATGCACTTCAGAACACAGGAAACGGCGTGCGCATCCGGACTAACCCCACAGCAGTGCATCTGTGTAAACAGCAGAACGCCTTCTCCAAAATCACCAGCCTTGGCGTACGCGCTCATCAGCGAAGTCCAGACACGGACATCGGCGACCTGAGGTGGCATTTCATCAAACACCTCTCTCGCACTCCCCAGATCGCTGCACTTGAGGTACATTAGCACTAGCCTCTTCCCAAGAACGCTCCCAATCCCACCCGCTCCACCGCCGGACGCGCGCACCACGGCATGCGCTCTCCTCCCGGCCTCCAGCGACCTCTCCTCCCCGCAGAGCTGGATGACCGCGCAGTAGCTCCGCACATCGACGCCGTCGGAGCCCAGCAGCCTCACGGCCTCCGCGAGGTCTCCCGCCCGACAGAGGCGCTGAATGTGCAGGTTCACGTCGGTGCCCGGGACCCGGTTGGGCGGGTAATTGGTGCTCCTTGGACCCGGAGCAGCAGCGGCCGTCTGCAGGGCTTGACCGGCCGGCGGCGCGAGCACGCCGCACCGAATTTTTACCCGTGGGTTGGTGGCGTTCTTGGGAGGCGGCCATGGTGGCGGGGCGCGGTGGTGGGTGGAGATGGTGGGGAGCGGAGGCGTCGTCATGGAAGCGGGAGCAGGAGTTCAAAACCTGCCGCGAAATGCCGTGGCTTTCTTCTTCGTGTTGGTTTGGACCGCTTGGTTGGATGCAGAGGATTCCGGTGCGGCGTCACGCTCCGCCGCCCCAGCGTAGAAGCGGCAGGAGAGAGCGGGCGGCGGCCGCGCGGGAGGGAGACGAGGGCCGAGCGAGGGGGGAAGGAGGGAGGGAGGAATCGAGGAAGAGGGAATCGGAGAGGATAAGATAAGTAACCAACTGACAAATGAGCAGTCACTTTTTTTTTCTATTTCCACGTTTGAGCTGTCCAGGCGTGAGTCAACTCTTATAATATTTTATTTATTTTCGAGCGAACAGCCACGAGAAATGGCCATTTTATTTCCTCCATTGAGAAACACAAGGCGCGGTTTAACTTTATAACCTTATCGTCAAAAATAGAAGCTGGCCATTATTCTACCAACAGTATCAGGACAGCCTCCTCAAGGTCCCTTGTTCCGGGGCTACAACTATAAGCTACAACTTGTGGTATTTGTCTGCGAACTCGTACTCGTCGATCACTTTGACCTTTTAACAGCAACCCAGTCAAAACTCACTTAAATTCGAATGAACTCTAAGAATTATGGAGCTTAGATGGATGGATTATTCTTTGAATTTAGAAACAGAAGAACCATGTCGATCAAAGTTTGGACGGGTGAGCTACTGGATGTCCTGTCCCCCACGCGGTTGGACGCTGGTTATTAAACCAGAAAAAGAAAAGAAAAAACAATAGCGAATCTGGATAATTGGTCACGGGCCTTAATCCAGTGGGAAAAGGGATTTGGGCCTATGCGGTCTTGCGAGCTGAGCTGTGTGCATTGGAGAAAAGAGAAGGGAATGAATACTAGCAGGATCGATGCGATCGGGTGGGCCACCTAGCGCTCGTCGAGGCAGCTTTTTTTTTAGAAAAGGGTAGGACGTTTATTGATACAGGACTATTACATCCAAACCCCTCGTGCCGAGGGACCCTTGAAAGAAAAGAAAATTACATTGACACCCATTAGAGGTCCACAGTATCATCTTCGTCGCCGCCGGTTGGAGCCACCTCTGCTGGGCGCTTTGCCTCGCCACTGAGTGGAAGAGAAAAGCACCAAGGAAGAAGCTTGAAGCCGACACCCATGCAGACGAAGAAACTTCAAGATTTTGAATGGCCATATGTGACACACCAGAAATGGCATGTACTTTAACCACTGAACGCTCCGGCGGACTGCCGACGACCGTAGCTTCTCGCGACGAAGGGGATCAGACGCCTGTCGCCTCAACAGGAGACCCCAAACGACGGAGAACAAAGAACCCAAAAGGGGGATTTGGACCCTCGAACCCGAGCTCATGAGATCGAGGTAGACAAACCTGACAAGCCATCACCGGAAGACGCCTTGATGCCGCCGCAGTCACCGGAGATGGCTCGCAGGGACAAAACAACCGGTGGAGACCTCGTCATCGCCACCGTAGACCGAATCTGCAACCGGCGCCGAACCAGAAGAAGGAGACCTACCCTAATCTACTTAACCTATAGGAATAGATTAGTATACACAACCAGACGCCCATTCCACCGGATCCTTCCTGCTCCGGCGCCGGTGAGGCCACCGGAGGCGGAAGAAATCCGGCTAAATCGATGCCGAGGAGGAGAATCGCCCTCCTGTCGCCTTCTGGTACTGTAGCGGTGGGGAAAGAAGGGTCGAGAGTCGTCGAGGCAGCTTAGAGCCTTAGAGGGCCACGTGGGCTGCCTCTGCTGCAGGCTGTGCTTGGGACGACGCGGCCACGGGCTCTTCTGGGCCGGAGCGGCTGCAAGCTCAGGCGGCTGCGCGGCTGCGGATGGCAGGGGGAGGGTGGGCTTCGAACATGCTGAACATTTCTGCAACATAACTATCACTCGAGTGATTAGGCTATGCGCACCGGGTACTGGGAGGCTTTCACTATCCCGTCCTCCAGTACGGGGATAGCGGAAAAATCCCCGCACCAGCGTACTGCAAACCTCCCGCTAAATAGCGGAGGCCCGGCGATCCGCTACGGTGCAGACGTGGCGCGGGGTCCGCACGCCCACGGTCCTCTGTGCACCATCCCAACCACCCGCGTGGAGCCAACCGGCGGGGCGGAGCAGCCGGCGTGCACGGAGCTGGCCGGCGGGGCGGAGCAGACGACGCGCGGACGCTGGTGCGGTGCGCGAATCCGGCCGTGGCAGCCGTGAACCCGGAGAGAGAGAGGGAGGGGGAGGAAGGGGACCGAGCCGCGCGGCGCTGGAATCCTTCGCCGTCGAGGAGGGAGGAGGCAGGGAGAGGAGGGGCCCGGGGCAGAGCACCTCCACCGTGCAGGAGTTCCGCTGCCACCGCTCTTTGCGCCGCCAGAGCAGGGAGCGCTGCCATGCAGGAGCTCGCGCAGGTGGCCGGCAGCATCCCGCCCCGCCTCGCTTCGCGCCGCCGGAGCAGGGAGCGCCGCCGAGCGCGACGCGCCGAGGAGCTTGGGGGGCATCAGCTTGGTGGCCCCCTTCTTCCATGGGAGGGGGAGGAGGGAGGGCCGACCCGCCATGGCCGGCGCCGCCGAGCTCGAGGACGGCCGAGCGGGAGCGGGAGAGGGAGGGGCGTGCGGCGGAACGCCACGGGGCTCGGGGTCCGCACCCGACGAGGATCTGCGGCCATGGTGAACGGAGCACGGGAGGGGGGACGCCGCCGCTGCAGCTCGGCGCCTAGGCCCCGGCCGCCGCTCTTTGCGAGGGAGGGGGAGGGAGGAGAGGCTGCCCGCCGCCGCGAGCAGGCCGGCCGTCGCTCCCGCAGCCGCGCGCCGCTGGCCATGGTCGCAGATCTGTGCCGGAGCTGCTGCCGCTCCTGCTCGGCGCCGGGGAGGGGCAGAGGCGGCGCCGGTGGAGGAGCTCGAGGGGAGCAATAGGAAGAGAAAAGGGTGGGAGAGAAAAGAGAAAAAGGGAGGAAAAGGAGAAAAGGGAAAAAGGGGAGAAGAAAAAAGAGAAAAAGATAGAGAAAAGAAAAAAAAAGAAAAAATCATTATTGTTAAATTAAAAATTGTATTACTAAACTATTGTAAAAGGGAAAGAAGTGAAAAAAGAAAAGGAAAAAAATAGGAGTGGAGAAGAAAGGAAATGGTAGTTGGAGATAGTTGAATAAAATATAGGGTAGTTGGTATAGAGTATAGATATAGAGGATGAATGGGTGCGAGAAAATTGGATATAGAGGAGAGAATCTGGATGACCAGGATGGAATATTTCTTTTAGAGGATGAATTTAGAGGATGACGTGTGCAGACAGTCTTATTGTGCAACCAGCCAACCATGCATGTGCACGATGAAGAACTAAAATAAGTGCATTGAGACGGTACGAAGCAGGTGTAGATTTCTGTTTTGCACACTATGACCAGGAATCGTCGATTGATTTTACCTGTTCGGAATTGTAGCATGGATCATTAGTTCCATCGCTGTAAACTAGAGCACGTATATCCTACATAATTGGTTTGGACTTCCTTTGATGTTAGTTGAGATAGTTTGATATTTTAAATAAGTGTATCCGCTTCTGAACGAGGTATTTTTCTCTGTACTTGAACAACTCTTCTCTTTTTAGTTTCTATGTTCGGTATTTATAGAAGAGAGACCTTATCCGAAATGAAATGGCTGAGGAGAAGAAGGTTCCTTTTGGGGTACCTACACCGTTATTGGAAAAGTGAAACAACTATTATACATCCGCAGCAAGGTTCGCTATCGCTGTTCTGCTATTAGATTTGGAGCCACCCTTTCCGAGGGCGGATGAGTTGACTCGGCAATAGGGAAATCACTATCACCTGATTGGCATCTCGAAACGGGGATTATGACCACTGTAATCTGTGTGTAGCAGTACCTGATTGAATTTTCGTAGGGTTTCCTTTTCTCCCGGACAAAATTGATTGATTTGCCTAATCTCAGTTTGTGTTGAACAGATTGAATGCTCGTATTGAATCTCGTTTTAGCAGAACTACATAAATATATAACAAAGGGGAAAGGTTCTTTAGACATGAGCACATATACTTTTCTTTTGGCAAAACATGCACCTACAAGTATCAAGAACACGTGTCAGTTGACGTTACCATTCAATATAGATGGCAGTATTATATTGGGAAGATAGGAAAGTTCAAACTTTCGAAGACCAATAAAGAATGAATTTTACCAATGTGCCAAATAAGAAATTTCCTCATATATTACCGCTGCTTAGTTAGAAAACGACACCTTGAGGCCTGTAAGGCCAGTCTCAATGCACAGTTTCATAGTACAGTTACCCAGAAATCAGATGAGTTTTATGGTGATGAAACACTCCTCACATCCCATAAAACTTCATCCTTCTTTCTCCTTGCCAAGTCAGCAAAATTGATGATAGTTAATACTATAAAACCCTACATGAAACCCCCATTGAGACTGGCCTAAGCCTAGTCATGTTATTTCACAAGCGCCACCTTCTACTTGATGTGTGGGTGATGACGGGTAGTATATGCATACCGCGGCCTCCAGCTCTTGCTATTGGCCTATTTTGGGCAGCGTCCGTTTCCCCAATGCAATCTGGCACTTAATAATTACGAGTTTTAACCTCGGCAAGGCGCCCAATTAATGCACTTAATTACGAGTTTTTTCTTTTCTTTGTCTTAGAGTTTTCCCTCTTGTGTTTTTTACCTCCTCATTGGTGAGGATTAGAGTCTAAGTACTTTTTGTAGCCTTTGGTTGTATATAGCCACAACGTGGTTATAAAAGGTTGGATTTTATCCTTAATCTAAAAAAGCTCCATCGCTGTAAAGTAGAGCATAACTCCATAAAATAATAAAGGGGAAAGGTGTTGTACCATTCACAACACTCATGCTTTAGTCTTTGAGCACATATACTTTCTTTTTGGTAAAATATGCACATATAAGTGTCCAGAACATATACGTATGGTTATCGTATTTTCACGTGTCACTTGGCACCTTCCTATTGAAAAATGTGCCTTGGCACAGTCGCTAAAAAAGTATCACTTGACATTGTTACCACTCAATATATTATAGATGACAGTAGTATTATATTGGGAATATGGAAAGTTCAAACTTTCGAAGAGCAATAAAGAAATTATTAGACATTTTTACCGATGTGTCAAATAAGATATTTTTCTCGTATACCACCGCTGAAACGAGCGACACCTTGGGGCCTGTAAGCCTAGTCCTGTCATTTCACAAGCGCCACCTTCCTCTTGTTGTGTGGGTGCATTCATTGATGACTCATATAGTATGCATATATACTGCCTCCTGCTCGATCTTGCTATTTTGGGCAGCGATCCGTTTTCCCAATCTGGCACTTAAATAATTATTACGAGTTTTAACCTCGGCAAGACGCCAAATGCATGCACTTAATAGTTAATTCCCAAATTTTACGATCTACTGTAGCACGTAGTATAATTAGGGAGGAAAATGCATGCATGCAAGGCGCCCGGCCGGAGGGGACGGATCCAGAGATTTCAGCAGCCGTGTGGCGTGATGCATGGTGGCCGACGGGGTTGGAGCCCTGGCACTGGCATCTCGCTGCGCAGGTGTTCGTTGCAGGCACGGTTCCTTACTTCCTTTGCGGTACGAACGGTCGACGTAGGCAGGGCCGCAGGGGAAAAGAGTTAAAGAGAGAGAGGGATGCGCGCGAGCCGAGGTCACGTACAGGTCATTATCGTGCACAAGCACCCTACTAGAGCTAGGAATTAAGGAGGATGAGTGGATCACGATCGTGTTCACCTTATCATGCATGGAGCATTGGAGCTCCGATCCGTGCCGTGGCAACGAACTGGGGTGAGACAAACCAACGGACAGTTCCGGACAGCCGGCCGGCAGAAGAATGCAGCTAGGGGACGGACGACGGACGGCGCGGCGCCCACACGATCGCTCGAGTAGAGTACGCGGCCGTTCCGAGGAGGATGTGGTCGTGTCGCTCGCGGCAGGCGGAGGATCAGGATCTCCCACCCACGCCACACGTCGCGTGGCAGCGAAGCCCCCAGTCACGCCTCTCCTGTTTCTCGACTTGGCGCTGGCTGCGGGACCCGCACCGAAACCTCCTCGGTCATCTATCGTGTGGTGGTGGGTCCATCTCCATCGCGGGGAGGGGGCCGCCGGGGGATCCGCCTCGGGCGCCGCTGCTGCGCGCGCCATCTTTTTGCTTGCAGCGCCACCTTTCCAAAACAAAGCACCGCAGCCTCCTGGGGATCCCCGCCAGCTGGTGGCTGTTTGAACGACCATCCATGGGGTCGGGCTTGCCGTTGTTCTTTTTACTTTTCATCCCTTCGTATCTTTTTGAGCCAAATCCTCTCCAATAGTCCAAAATGGACAGAGCTTGCTCTCCTTTCTGGATTATTATCTCCCCATCCCCCATTTCCATTAATTGATTTGGCTGTTGGAGAGTGGAGACCTGCCACGCCACAACGACTAATTCAAATGGACAAAGCTTCCCACCGCTGCGAAACCAGCCTTCCTTCCTGGTTCATGTCGATGCCACATCTTCTGATCGGCATGGCCCTTACCTTGCTACTACTAGTAGTGTGCTTGCGCGCGCTACATATTGAAGAACAATGTCCACAGAAAAGAGTTATGGCTATCCGCACTCGTCGTCCTCTATCTCCATCCTCTAAAAGAAATATTTCTGCCCGGTCATCGAGATTCTCTCCTCTATACTCAGTTTTTTCGCACTTATCATCCTCTATTTTCATCCTCTATCCCAACTACCAGGACGTAGAACCCACATGTCGGGTTTTCTTTTTATTTTTTTTCCACCCGTCTCCCTCTCTCTCTCTCCCCCTCCCTCCTTGCCGCTCCGTCTCCCTTCCGTCTCCCCTGCCCGGCGAACTATGGGCCCGCGTTATTGTGTCTTTGCCGAGTGTTATTGTGCCTTTGCCGAGTGCCCACCTGATTCCCGTAGTGCACGACATCGCGCCCGCGACGTTCAAGACCATGCTTCGGTTCATCTACACTGATGATCTGCTTGAAGACGAAGACGAAGACGAAGACGAAGACGAAGATGAACATGAAGACGAAGATGATGACGAGCTTGGAGGCCCTGCAACAGAGAAGCTTCAAGATCTGCTCGCCGCCGCCGACCGCTACGCACTGGACCGTCTGAAGCTTCTGTGCGCCAGGAAGCTGTGGGATAGCGTGTCGGTGGATACAGTTGCTGCTACTCTATCCTGTGCCGAAACGTACAACTGCCCGGAGCTGAAGAAGAAGTGCGTCGACTTCTTTGCAGATGAGAAGAACTTCAAGAAGGCCGTGCTGACCGATGGTTTTGCTGAGCTGGTGCACAAGTTCCCGTCGATTATTGGTGAGCTCAGGGTGAAGGTCGTCGGGGCATAGGGACATTCATTTATATGTGGTGCATGCAATGCAATTCTATCTTATCAGTAGTAGTTCTATCTGTACCTGATGAAGTCGTAGTTTTCAGTTTCAGTCTACGATTGTATTCCGTGTTTTACTATCCATCCAGTTATCAATATAATTCGATTAATGATGAAGTCGTTATGCGCCTGATTCTCTTTGTGGCACTACCATGTTGAATCTCCATAGCATTCGTATTGTACTTCTATCATTCTATGTCTGTTTGTTCCCTAAACCCTTGCAAACTCAAAGTCAGAGTCCTGGAGAAAAAACACAAACTGTAATGGAATAGGCAGGCGTAGCAGGCCAGGAGCTTCTGTGACTTTACCAGATTTTCTTGGGCCTCATGCGCCTCGAGCCCCGACAGAGAAGCTGGGCCGCAGCCCATGCGCTTAGACAGCTAGCCAGCTCAATGGTCCCCGGCCTGTGCGTACCTGACTGAAGGCCGGCCCCGCGCTCTTCGTGGCCCATGCAAGCAAGACCGAACGGGCGAGGCCCGCAGCCCGTGTCGTTCGTCGTCGACGCTCGGCCTGTCGCGTGAGCGTGGTCGGACGGCGGCGATGCATGGGCTCGCCGCCCAGGCATCCTCCGCCCAGGGGGTGCGCCCATGGCGCCATGCGCAGCCACCCTACTTCTTCTTCTATCCTTGCATCGTTTCGAAAGAAAAGAATCTTCTAGCCTTTATTCTAGCTCTCTGGTGACCGCGCACACAAAAATGACACAAAGGAACAAAAGGCCAGTGGTTTTAGCCACGCACCAGGCCCTAACGCCCGGCCCTTTTCATGCATGCCATTATATAACAAAGTCAAACCCAATTACTTAATTACAATAATACTTGGACTCCAACACATTCAACTCCTGTCCCTATTCTTAAGAAACTTTTTTTTCCGAAAAGGTGGCAAGGACTTTGACAAAAAAAGAGTTATTATAAGAGGAAACAAAGAAAACCCCAAAAGAATCATTGTATGATACACCCACAAATTAAATATTCCCTAGATAAAGCAGATAGCTACAAACTCACAGCGATTACTCTTAAGCAACTAATCATGCGAACTGACTTGACCAGAGGTACGGTTAAATAATCCTGATTACATTATGACCCAACAAGCTTTCTTCATGCATATAACCTCTTAGAATATATATTGTCCCTTGACTTTGCCTATGATGAGATGGCAATAATATATCTCTCTGTCCCTTTTTATCTGTCGCTCGGGAACTGTGTTCCCCTCACAATCACGGTTCCCGAGCGACAGATAAAAAGGGACAAAGGGAGTAGCTTGCAGGCCTCTTCTTGGCGTGGCCTCTTAAAATATCTTTCTTGGTACTATTGTTTTTTTCCTAACAGTTTGAGCAACAACAATATGTACATACTCAATTGTTTACACAAAGCAAGATAAGCAGCATTAGATCTATCATCAAATGCATCTTATTAGATTTGAATTGTCTGATTTATTAGGGGGAGAAAGATGAAAAAAAATGCAAACCAACGTACGTGATGAAAAGCTATTTTAAAAAAGAGATAGATAGTGTAGTAGTACTAGTTAAATTTAACTCTTAAATTTTTTTGAGACTCCACAATAGTTCTCTAGTTGGCACAAGCAGCACGGTGTGGATCACTACACGTCTTGTCATCCTCAGCTGGGAGGTTCCTCAGAAAGGCACCTCGGGCAACAGCAGCGAGGGCAGTAGCCCACACACGGCGCATGGAAAACCTTCATCTTCCGATACAACATGAACATCGTGCCTAAGCCCGCTGGCTTGTCGATGGTGCTGTCGCCGGCGTCGAGCACCTCGAGACGGGGGCAGTGTTCGAGAAGCCCGAGCAGCGTGCCCTTGAGGACGCGGCCGTGGACCAGTACAAGCCGCTCCAGCATTGGGAGCTTGGTGAGCACCCTGTCGACGAAGGCGTCGGGCAGGCACCAGAACGCCACGTGGAGGCTCCTTAGCGACGGCGACCTGCGTGCATATCATGGACGGATGCTATCTACGAGTTAGGGAGATTTATTAATATAACCGCAGTGCATAGTTGAAGTACGTAGTTGCATATAGATCGACGGAGTATGTAGTATGGATCGATCTGAACGAAGCGGCATATAGCTAGATGGAGATGGTACGGTACGCACGACCTGGCGGCGAGGTAGGCCAGGAGGTGGCGGTCAGCAACGCCGCGGAAGGACTCGCACTGGCCGGCGCTACGGTCCACGGCAGACCGCGCCATCGCCACTCGTGCCTCCCAGGCTTGTGTGTTGATGAGCTCGTCCTCGTTGAAGGCGACGTCGATAGTCCGCCACAGCGCGGGCTCCTCGACGGCGGCGCGCCACCACGGCGCGCACGCGAGTCCCGCGCCGCGGAGCACGTCAACTTGCTGGAGCCGGCCCAGGATCTCCAGCAGGATGTCGCGCGGCAGTGCTGCCCAGTCTCGCATCTCGGCATGACGCTTCTCCATAGACCTATACCTAGCTAGCATATACGTACCTGCAGCGTACACGACAGAGATTATTGTTTTAATAATTTTCAATATATACACACACATACCATGATCGTCTCGACCCCGGCCCGACGACGTAACGTGTCAGGATTTGTATTATTGTACATTACGGAGATCTAGCAGGTTCAAACCAATCAAGGTGCTTATCTGTAGAAATTAGTTACCAGCCGGGATACGGTAGAAACAAACTGATGCAACAACCGGACTCCAATCTCTATCCGCATGCAATCGAGGAATTAAGAGTCCAGATCCTATCAATTGAACAATAATATCTCCAGGAGGTTGGATTATAACTCTCGTGCACTTGTATGGACGCTGACAGGCGGGCCAGCTTCTAGACCAATGCGCTTCGGTTCGTGATGGCACACGTACGTGAGCAGGTCATGTCCATAAAATATCCCTCATATATTGTTACGTGAGGCTTCATCTCTTTATTTTCTTTTCTCTTTTCCCTTCTAGAAGCTATATCTCTTATCAATAGTTAAAGTTTATGACTTGTGCTTTCCTCAAGCAGCCACGCAAGAATTAAGTCTAGATAACATGAAGAAGTGGGGCCCATATGTCATAGGCTCAACCATGATAAATATATCCTTCTACATAACTCAGCTCATTAATTGCTTAGGAAAATAATCATCAAACAAGTATACTGTGAAGTGGAGTGTGCGTTGCCTTCCGAGACTTTGTCACTTCTGAACTCCCTCAAACTTTTTTACTTAGGACTTATACTGGTACCCGTACCTCCCCTCTATCTCTCTCTCATCATGCTCCAACTCTCTAAGCCGTTGTCTACTTCTCATTAGCTGCTTGCTTGTTTATTCTCGTTGTGGAAATCTAATTAGCTGGAAGTAACTCTCGAATCCTCTCGTTGGCTGGCTGCCTAAAAGGAGCTAGTACTATTGCTGCTACAGATTGGCCGGCTACGTACGTGCTCTCCCCGTTCTTGAACTCATGGCAACTCAACTAGTAGTTGTACAACTGCTAGTATGGCAGGCTGGAGTGGTTGTGTCTCACTGGATGCGAAAAGAAGAGTGATGTGTAAAATATTGTTGAGCTACATATGTGCATTTTCATGTTAAGATGTAACTATCTAATTATTTGATTTATTTAAACACTACTCCCTACGTTCCAAAATGCAGTTCGTTTTAGCAAATCTAGATGCATAGATTTTGTAATACATCTAGATATACATTGTGTCTAAATCCATAGTAAAAATTATACATCTAAATTTATTAAAATAATCTATAATTTAGAACGGAGGGAGTATTAAATGCTAGGTGAATAAAATTAGTGGGTTGCTAAAAGTGCGGCTCGTTACAACCACCTACCGCGCGATGCCTCTCTCATCGTCATCACTAGCTCGTGCGGCGTCGCCTGACTTGTAGTGAAAACGAGAGTAGCGAGCGATCCCTCCCTTGACAGGCAGCCGCGGGACGGCGAGACTATATATCGTCTATGTTACGTATCTCCGATCCATCACCTGAAAAAGATAGTTGGATTCAATTCGGCCCAGTAAATAATTCAGCCCAGAAACTCTTTGCCTTCCACGCACAGAGCATATTTCGCTTCCTATGCCATGTCGCTATCCCCACGACCCACGTTACCTTGTTCTTTCTTTAATTGGTTTCTACTTTTTTTCATAATTTGTATCGTTCATCTTAGATCTCTACGGTTAAATCTCAATAAATATATACTTAGTGGATTATTCATCTTAGGTTACCTCCATTTGTTTTGTTATGTGCTCCATTTGTTCACCTATTTTTCCTATTTCGTTCCTTGTTTTGTTTCTAATAATGCTTTAAGTTTTTTCTTGTCATATATTTAATTGATCTCTATTTTATAATTTTTAATATTAGTTAATATCTTATTCTATATTTTGATTCGATCTTAACAAATATATACTCTATTATATTATTTTAAAGTAAAAAGTTATTGGTTACAACATTGACTTATTTGTACGTTTTGTAGACTAATTTATTCGGTGATTTTGACTCATTTGTTCACAATATTCATAGGATCAATATTTGTGATGTTTAATATTTTGTTCGTTGTATATTATTATTTGTTTGGTATATTTAAATTTTTATTTATTAAAAATAATTATTTACTCATGTTGTTAATTTTTTTCCCAACGATCTAAATTAATTATTGAGTATTCAAAAAATATTTTAAAAAATATAATGTAAAGATAGCCAAGTCTGTTCTTGTTTTGACAATTTTATCGTAAGAAAAATAGTGGTGTAATTCAAAATTAATTTGAATTTTTAATTTAATAGTTATAGTTTCTTTTTAATTTCGGATTTGCATGCATGTTCGTGATATCATGGTCCTTATCCTCTCTTGCATGCATGCACATAATCTTTCTCCTTTTTGTTGGCACTATATGCATGCACGCTATATTTGTGGGCAAATGGCCCATCAAGTGATGGTTGGAGGGTAGAGCTGGGACTTGCCGTGCCGTGCCGGCCCGGCCCGATCCTCTAGTGTCTCGTGCCGTGTCGGGTCTTGACTTGTAGGCATGTTCAGCACATCGTGTCGTGCCGTACTGGCACGACAAGTTTTTTACTAAGCCCAAGCATAGTCCACGGCACGCCGACACATCTTTGTGCCGTGCCGGCCAAGCACGGTCCTCCAAATATTTGCAGTCCGCTTGCGTACTTGTCGTTACAATAAAAATGATCACGGCTAACATATCGTGCATATATATATTGCTATTATTACTGTGATGAGAAAAAAATATTCAAACTAATATAAGAAAAATAAGTGAACTTTATAAAGAACGAGAAGAGACTAAATTGGGGATAATATGCCATAGTAGAATATCAAGCTACATCTGGATCAACGGACCATTTTCGTACCGTGCCGGCCCAAGCACGGTTCAAAATGCGGGTCGTGCCATATGGCCCATCGTGCTAAGATTCTAAACATGGTACGCCCTCGTGTGCGCCGGTAGGTCCAAAAAATTTTATGCCATGCCGTGCTTCGAATCGTGCTAAAAGCTTGTGCCGTAGCCCGTCCGAAAACGGTACGGCTCAAGTTACAGCTCTATTGGAGGGTGCTGTAATATTAATTGAGCTCACTAGATCCAATAATTAATTTTGACCTGCACGGAAGGGCGCACCTCTTTGAATGATGATAGGAAAATATACGACTGAAGTGACATGTAACACACCCGCTGCAGGATGTTCAGGATGTTCGTGGCAGCCGCGGTGGCCGGTGGGTGGGGCCAGGCAGGTGCCGCAGGACACGGGCCGCGGGGGTCGCCCGCTCGGCCTCGCTTTCATGGGCCACGAAGGCCACGCGGCCGGCCTTTCAGGTACGCACAGGCCGCAGAAGCTAGGTGGCTAAGCGCATGGGCTGCGGCCCAGCTTCTCTGTCGAGGCGCATGAGACCGAAGAAAATCTGGTAAAGATACAGAAGTTCCCGGCCTGCTACGCCTGCCTATTCCAGTTTGATTTTGCTTTTATTCACAGACTCTGACCGTGAGTTTGCAAGCAGGAGGCTTCACTCATAAACAAAGAATCGCATGAAAACAAATTCATTGGAAGAGAGAAATAGAAGTATAATATGAAGGCTATACAGACTTCATCATTAATCAAATTGTTTACTGGATGGATAGTAAAAAGTTCAGACAATTGGACGACGACACAAGAGTCTGAAACTGAAAATACGAGGACTTCATCAGAAGCAGTTAGAAAACGAATAATCGGCCTGTAGAAAACGAATCGTCAGCCATTGAACAGAGGGCCTAAATGGAAGAAGATCAGGAAGAAGACGTTAGCTTGGTTGATCCTGATGATGTCCATGCTGCTGTGTTGAGCATTGGAGACGTACGTGCCTCCCTCAAATGAGTATACTTTGGAGCATCCAATCGATGTGAGATTCCTATGCTTACTATTGCCTCTTTTCCTGACAGGGTTGATCTCAATTGGTTATCTTAACCAGCTGGATTGGCTAGGAAGGCTAGCCTGTGCTACATACGTCGCTGCGCCAGCTAATCAAAGACGAGGAGAATCTAATTCAGTTGGTTAGCGATGCGCTTCAGATTTCACAAAGAGAATCAGATGCATAACGACTTCATCATTAATCAAATTGATAACTGGATGGATAGTAAAACAGTTCGGACGATAGGATGACGATGCAATTGTAGTCTGAAACTGAAAATACAAGGACCTCATCAGGTACTGCTACTGACGAGTCTCGAAAGAGATCGAATTGCATGCATCGCATATAAATGATTGAACGTCCCTATGCCCCGACCTTTTCCCTCAGCTCAGCAAGGATCGACGGGAACTTGTGCACCAGCTGAGCAAAACCATCGGTCAGCACGGCCTTCCTGAAGTTCTTCTCGTCCGCAAAAGAAACCGATGCACTTCTTCTTCAGCTCCGGGCAGTTGTACGTTTCGGCACAGGCCAAAGTAGCCCCAATCGTATCAGCGGACACATCATCCCACAGCTTCCTAGCACACGGAAGCTTCAGACGGTCCAGTGCGTAGCGGTCAGCGGCGGCGAGCACATCTTGAAGTGTAGGACCGAAAGAGCGATCGGAGGGGGCGAGTGAACGGGAGACTTTAAAAGTTTTTCTCGATGAGAACCAAGGTCTATGTTCCAAACAACTCAACACGTCTCTCGAAAAACCGCTAAGATGACACAAGTCAACTCGTGACGAGCTCATCTTAGGAACGGTTTGGAAAAAATCGGCACAAAACGGAAGAAGTTGAAAAGCACAGCTCAAATCAAAACGAATTCAGCTGAAGGTGATCGCGCACAAAGAGCTCGGAAATCCAATAGTAATTAACCAGAGAAAGCTTCAAAACACTAACTAAACTAATCATGCTAACAAAACTTAACTAAGCAAGCACATGATTACCAAATATTAACAAGCACAAAAAGTTAATTAAACAAGACCTAACAAAGCTAACTAGAATTAAATCTAATTAACAAAAAACTAATTAACCTTAGCTAAATAAGCAAGAAGATCTATCTAATCAAGCAACTTAACCCTAAACAAGTACTAAGACAAATCCTAATTAATTACATAAAATAGGGAATAAAAAAGACCTAAACACAAATGAAAATGAGAAAAGAAAAGAAACTCACTTGAGCTAACTTACCTACACGACCTGCTTGGGCTGTCTTGCAGGCCTGCTGCAGCGTGCCCTCCTGCGGCCTGTGCCCGCGAGGGGGAGGGGCAGCCGCTGCCCTAGCACCCCGACGCGAGGCCGCTGGCCTGTCCACCGCTGCCGCCACGAGCTTGGCTCGCCGCCGACCGGGCACGCGCCCTGGGGCGGGCGGCCTCTAGCGCTGCGCCATCCTCGGTCACTCGAACCCCCTACACAGACAGAGAAGAAAACGAGGGGAAAACAAAGCACGCAACCGAAGATTCAATCGAAAAATACTCCCTCGACGCTCCACGAATCGAAGTGAAACTCAAGTCATGGATTCGTAACTACCAGACCCAGCAGATCCGAGAAGGGATTGCGAAAAGATCGAGTAAAACTCACGAATCAAAAATCGCACGGAAATTTCACTGAAAATCGCAGAAAAAAACAAAAAGAACGAGAGCACGAACAATAAAATTACTCAAATCTTAAAGCCCGGAGGACACAAGTAGGTTAGGATCTCCATTTCCACGAAAATCTTAGTAGAAACTCTAATCCGAAAATTAGAGAAATAAAGAGCAAAATGAACTAGGGTTTCAAAGATGGGATGACAACTAGCCATAACCCTCTATTAATGGTCCTCACCTAAAGATGAAAATACTCCTGCCATAATAACTGAGTTGCATGCCCACGCAGGGGTAAAATAGTCTAACTTTTTGTAGAGCCATCGGACGGACGCGCCGCCTTCACGACTTTACTTCGTCTCGACGCAAGCTTCATGATGCCGCCACACGTCCTCCACTACGGCAATCCGGTCGCACCGGTTGTGCCCCCGGTTTTGAGGCCCAAACCGGAAAACTTGGCTGCGCGGTGGTGGTTTTGAGGCTCAAATCACCCGAACCATAAATCTTCGCTTGGCCGCCACGCGACCGCCTCGATGATGACGCGTGTCCGGCCTCCCTCCAAGCCTCCCGCTTGACTCGACTGACGCCGTCTCCATCCGTCGACATACTCTTGCCGTTTAGTGTATCACGTGGATCGCCCGTGACTCCACCAGACTTCTCCAGTCCCTCGATCCAAACCTACCCGCGTTCATCCTTTACCGTCCTTGGTCCATCGGCATGAATTCTTTCGCTCGACCTTCGCCGCATCCGCCGACCGCCACGTCCCATCCTGTGCCTGCACATCATGAGCCAAGAGACGTTAAATTTATACAATATTGTCAATTACTCATCACTTAGGGTTGACCACGTACTCATGAAGCTTCTCCGTTAGGGAGTCCCAGACGAGCCCGCCGACATCTTCGGGAAATGCGTCAGTGTAGATGAACCGAAGCATGAGCTTGAACGTCGCCGGCGCGATGTCATGCAAGGTGATGGATGCCATCTTGGCGTCCGTCATGGAGCCCAGGAGCTGCGCTTTGAACACCGGTGAGCGGGAAACTTTTGGAGCCCAGGAGCTGCGCCTTGAACACCGGTGAGCGGGAAACTCCTCGCCGTCGACGACGAACGACACATGGGAGCCGTCCGCTGAGTCCAGCAGGACGCCAAGGTGGGTCCCTATGTCGGAGGGCGGGATGTCGTCTAAGGGGTTGTCGGAGACGACCTTCACCCCGCACATGACGATGAACGAGCCATCCTCCGTTAGGCAGAGAGACTCGAGGACGCTTCGCTCCACGAACTCTGGCCAACCCTGGGAGTGCTTTGGTGTATACATATGCACGAACCTTTTTATATGGGACGAGGACGGGGCACCGTCTCTGTCCAACACGAAGGCCTCGAAGATAGCTTTGGCGTCTTTGGTGGATTCGCTCATATGGTGGAGGTAGATGGATAGGTACTCGCCCTTGTTCTCTTTCTTATCCCCACGGGGGGAGCAGTTGATCCTCCAGAGGTGCCCTCCAGCGGAGATGTCGCCGGAGCTGACGGCGTGCCCGACGGTGACGTCCTTCGTCTTCGCGTAGTTGAGCTTGAACTGATGCGTGAAACTACGCGAATCGAACAAGCTGTCGCTCATGTTTGCAGTAGTTGGACGGGATCGCAGAATGCAGATTTGGTGGCCTGGGATCGAAGTAGGTAGTACTCTGTACTCCTACTACATCTCTGACGTGTTTATATAGTGCCAATATTGTATAGTGCTGCAAGGATGATGGTCGATGTGCGTGCTAATTTCCGAGTACAGAAGGAGCCTGGCCGACGCCTGGAGTTTCGAGCCCCGGAAGACAGGAGTTCGTCTCGGAAAAAGAACCGACGTTGTTGGTACTAGCGCTCCAAATTTGACGGCATGTTGAACAAGTAGTACTCCGTAGTAGTAAATGATCGGAATAAAGAGAGGGGATAGATCGAAGAGAGATCGTCGTCTCGTATTCCTCTCCGCGAGTGACCGGGTAGCTACACGCGTAAACAAAAATTACTGCGTGGCGACATGCGCACCGCAGAAAAAATTTGAGTAAATTGGTTTAGTTCCTTGGCCCTTTTTCATTTGAACTTTAGTATATGGCCTCAAGTCGAAAGTTGTTTTGGTACATGACCCTTCCGTTAGATTTTTTTCCCTTCCGTCCACTCCAACCGTGAGCCCTTGGTCTCAGCTCATGCAAAAAGACTAAAATGCCCCCGCCTTATCCTAGAATCGAGTAGACCTGAGCGCCTCCTCGTGCGCTCGTTGGAGGGCCGCGGCGGATCTTCTTCCCGGCGAGTGCTGGTGGCGCGAGTAGCCATGGAGCCGCCGGATCCAGGTGTTCCCCGCGGGCCTGCGGGCCAGTGGGCCTGCGCCGGGCAGGGGGGCGCCCGCGATAGCCTCGGCGCCGGCTGCAGATCGGGTGCGGGCGCGGCGCCGGCCGCAGCGGAGGCCGCCGTCGACGCCGGTCTTGGGGGCGCGAGGCAGGGCGCCGCGGGTTGTGCAGGGGAGGGGGCCGCGGGCCGCGCGATCCTGGGAGGGCAATCCTGGATGCTGCGGCTACCCCTTAGAGGATGGCACACTTGCGCTCTGCCGCCAACCTCCGAAGCGATCACTCAAGCCTGAAGCGATCCCTCGCACGACGCCAGCAGTAACACGGCGTAGACGCGTGGAGCGGGTCGGCGGCCACGCTCGACGGCGGGGTGACGTAGGCGAGGCCGCCGACCGGGACGGCGGCGGGGTGCCGGCCTGGTAGATCACGGCGAGGACGATGCTCCGTGCTCGGCCATTGCCGGCCAGCACCCGGTTCCTATGGGCCTAATCTCAGCCCACAAAGTAAGCCAGCCCAGTTCTAGCTGTCTTGTCCATGTGCCAGCTTGGGTATCAACTCGTTTCCTAGCATCTGTTTGAGTCTGTTTAATCCTTGGCGTTGCATTTTGATTTTTTTTTTCAAATCTTCAACAACGCAATATGTTTTGTGCAATGTATTAGCAAATATGAAGACATTTGTTGCCTCTGAAATGGAAGACAATTTAGACTACGATGTGCCACAGCAGAGGTGCACAAGAAAAAGGAGTGAGATAGACAGTATGTTTTATACATCATCTTTCCACCGTGATGCGAAGCTGTGGGCTGTCGAGACATACTGTTGCAATGCAAGCACAAATCACAGGCAATCAATCACCATGCACTATAGGCAGCCTCCCAGAACACCATCTGATTAGTCGCATCGCATATTTGTGATGATACTTACTACTAGTAATGTACTGGATGCTGCGGCTACACCGTAGAGGATCACTCAGGTCTGCTCGAGTTTAGGATAAGGTGGGGGCATTTTAGTCTTTTTGCATGAGCTGAGACCAAGAGCTAACGGTTGGAGTGGATGGAAGGGAAAAAATCTAACGGAAAGGCCATATACCAAAACAACTTTCGATTTGAGGTCATATACCAAAGTTCAAATGAAAAAGGGCCAAGTAACTAAGCTCAATCTTTTTTAGGGCCAACAAACCAATTTACTCAAAAAGATTTCTAACGCCAACGAAAAATTAAGCCAGCTCATGTTTGGGGCTGCGGGACTGCTCTGCGCACGGTGAGAGCAGCAAAGGAGACCAACCGATGACTCCCCTCCACGCTGGTTGGTCACGTCGTAGCTCGAGTAATCGTTCACAAGAGGAGGAAATGAATGTTGTTACCAGAGGCGTGTTAGCAGCAGAACAGGAATACAGGATAGAAACTGAACCAGTGAACCTGTCCTCGCGGCGTTCCATGCCTCCATGGGCATCCGCACAGGCACAGCACAGTGTAGACCTGATTATTTGTCGGATCGGGGTAGGTTGGGTTCGGCCCGTTGCTTTTTTTCTTCGGCCCGTGCCTGACCCGACCCGACCAACGGGTCAGATTTTTCAGCCCAAGCCTAATTCGTCACATGGTTGGGTCGGATCGGGTTGGGGTTGGATAATTCATGTGTAATTTTCGGGTTGGGTCAGATTTTTTCGGGTTTCGGGTCAAAATTTTCGACCTGCGCCCGGCCCGACATTTATGTTGGGTTGAAAATTTCGGCCCGAATCCGGCCCATACATTTAACGGGTCAGGTATTTTTCGGACAGGTCGGATCGGGTTGGTCGGGTCGGGTTAACAGGGGAGGGCGGCGGCGAGTCAGGCCAGGGGCGCTGGGCGGGCGCCATGCAGCTAAGGCCTAGAGCCACGCGCCCAGATGAGCTCGGGCCCGAGGGGGAGCTAGCCGGCCTCAAGGCTGCCGTGGGAAGGGGTCGGGCTGGGCTCGTTAGCAGACGGGCTGGCAGTCCAAAAGGGAATTAGGAGAAAGACGACCGATGGGCATCAAATCTGGCTTGTTCAAGTACTACCGCCGGTTGCGCTTAGCCATTATTTATAGTGATAATTTGCGAATCATCACCTGCAGAAAAATTAATTTCCTTCTTGCTCGTGGACCGAGACCTATTAGTAATAAAAGATGATAGAACACATGTATGCAGGCAGGAGAGGACAACAAATCATAACGTCACCCACATACATGCAAATTCCAACACAAAAAGCCATAACTATTAAACTGAGCATCTAAATTAAATTCCAATTGCATCATTATCTTTCTTATGACGAGATCTTCAAAACAAGATCACACTTGCCTATGTTTGCACGATATTTTAAAAAATATTTTTTAATACTCGATAATGAATTTCGGTTCCTGGGAACAAATTTTTTTAATAACACGAACAAATGATTATTTTTCAGAATAAAAAGTTAAACTTAACGAACAAATAATAATGTATGACGAAAAAAATATTACACGTCGCGAACGTTTGAGAAATAAATATCACGAACAAATAAGTCAACATCACGGAACAATTTAATCTACCAGCGAACAAATAATTTAACATTGCGAACAAATTAGTCACACACAGATAAATAATTTTACACGAACATAAATACACCTACACCTTAAAAAATATTTTTATAAGCATATATGCACGTGCTAAGAAACAAGAAAGGCAAAAAAATAGAAAAATAGAAAATACCTGCATGTAATAGAAAATAAACAAAAACTACAATAAATAAAAGAATAAGGTAAAATACAACATATGATTTTAATTGGAGAAAGGAATCACAGCTGCTACAACACGTGGACCTCTATGAACCAAAATATTAAAATGGGGGCTACTCGGGGTCACCCGTGTGACCCCGAGCCGGGGCTGTCGCACAACCGGGGGCGTGAGCTGGGGCGGGGGGGGGGGGGGGGGGGAGCTGGGCCGCGGGGGAGCTGGACTGCGTGGGGAGCTGGCTGGGCTATTAAAATACTTCTTGGGCCGCCGATCCACATCTTCCTCCATTATTAAAATAAATTGTTTCACTGGAATAAAAAAGTTTCAACAAATTATTCTGCCAGAATAAAATATTCTGTTGAAAGAAAAAATAAGCCACAACGAACTAACCACTATTAGGCTAAATTAAATAACCAACAATCCAACAACTTCTTCGGCTGAGGGGATAAAATAACTGTTAGGCCGAATACAGCTCAATAATGGAGAAACGGGCTTTCAGGGGATGTTTTGTTTATTTTTTTCGCACAAAACTACCCGAATTCGTATCCGACTCCGACATCGCCGGATAATATGAAAACAGAACAGCCCCCGTCCTCACCGCCGCCGTCCTCTTTCCCAGACCACCGCGCATCTCTCTCCAGAACAACAGCTTCCACACACCGACCTCCGCACCCCAAATCCAGCAGCCATGGACCCGGCGACGCAAACCCACCCGATCCTCTCCTACGTGCTCTCCCGCATCCCCGCCCTCTCCAAGCCGCCCAAACCCGCCGCCCCGAGTTCGACATCGAGCAGCCGCCCCCGCGCCCGCGAGCCCCGCCCACCGCGGGCGAGTTCGAGCTCGTCGCGCGCATGCCGGGCCTGCGCCGCCCGCCCGTGCTCCGCGCCGTCGCGGACGTCTCCGCCGCGCGCTCCGCTCTCCGGGCGCTCGGCCCGCGGCCCGACCACGAGCTCGCCGACTCCTCCCGCGCCGTCGCGGCGGCGGCCGAGGAGGCTGGGGACCCGCGGGTCCCCGAGGGCGACGTCGAGGCGTGCCGCGCGGTGGCGCGGCTCGAGGAGGCGCACGACGCCTACGAGGCCCTGCTGCGGGAGGCCGAGGCCAGGCTCGAGAGGGTGTACCGCTCCGCCGTGGAGGGGACGGCGGACGTGGATGGAGAGGCGGCGGAGGGCGGGAAGGACGACGGGGACGACGCTTCCGCGGTGCGGGAGGAGGTGGTGGCGGTGCTCAAGCAGGCTGAGGAGGGCAAGCCGGTGGAGAGCGTGCGCCTCGTGGATCGCCAGCTGCGCCAGCTCCCTGAGGTGTTCGGGAGGATCCAGGGGCTCCGCGTGCTCGACGTCTCGCGCAACCAGCTCGAGGTAACAAACTAGTCATCTTCACGCTTAACGTACTAGATCTACATGTAAATGGATGAACCGGAATATGTGATGGCTGATTGGGGGGGGTTTGCCATCAGGAGCGAAGGATATTGATTGTGCACGATGCGCCTGATCCCTACTGTTTGAGGGCCAGGCTCTTCATACACTGCTACTTTTTAAATTTGCTACTACTTCATGATCCGTGCACAAATAGATGCAGGGTGTGGAACATTATGCTAGTTATATTCTATTAACTGCAAAAAATTAAGAGCGGGTGAATTGATTTTTTCAACACTTCTTATTTGATGAGTAAATACTAAATTGCCTATTCATGTGTTTGTAGTGAGTCTTTTTAGATGAAAACAGGTTTTGGCTTGGCATGACAATATATAGGCTATGCTGGTCCTAGTGCTGAAGGTTAGAATTAGGAAATTTACAATAGCTGAATCTGCATAGTGCAAAAACACAATATCGAACTGTATGTAGGAGGCTGCAAATTGCTATATATCATCCAAATAATTTGCTTATATGATTGACTCAAGTTTGTCCATCCATCTTTTTAGATTTTTTTAATATAGTAAAAAATCCATGGTTATCTTGCCCGGGTTAGAATTCGGAAACCATAGTTTGAAGTAGGAGAAATAACTTCTGATCGTTTTCACTTCCCAAGATTGCTTTTATGTGTGCGTATGTGTTGATTATAAGTGTATAGTTGTTTGGCGTATTATCATTAAAAGAAGTAAGGCAAATGTTAGGTACAAAATGCTCATCATCTTCTTGATTCTTAATCAATAGACTTCAAAGGTTTTTCAGTTGTAATTCCTTAACAAGATATGTATACATATCATAAGTTGTGGTTTCGCCCCCTGCTTGATTGATTAACAAATTTCCATTTTAATGTCATTATAGGTTGTTCCTGATGCTATAGGAGGACTTGATCATCTTGAAGAGCTTCATCTCGCTGCCAATTCTTTAATTTCTCTTCCTGATACCATTGGACTTTTATCCAACCTGAAGATTATGAATGTGTCAAGTAATAGGCTCAGGGCACTGCCAGATAGCATCTCCAAGTGTAGGTAGGTAATACTCTGGTTCTTTTCTTTGGCTGGTAATGCTACCAACTGATTGGTGTTGATACTTCAGGTCACTAGTTGAGCTTGATGCGAGCTACAACGGGCTCACGTACCTGCCAACAAACATTGGCTATGAGATGGCCAATCTGCAGAAACTCTGGGTCCACATGAACAAGTTGCGATCTCTTCCATCATCTGTCTGTGAGATGACATCGCTCTACCTCCTGGATGCCCATTTCAATGAACTACGTGGTCTGCCATCTGCCTTTGGGACACTTAGCAGTCTTGAAATTCTCAACCTTAGCAGCAACTTCAGTGACTTGAAGGAGCTCCCCGCTTCATTTGGTGACTTGTTGAATCTGCGTGAGCTTGACCTGAGCAATAACCAGATCCATGCTCTTCCTGGCACTTTTGGTCGTCTGGGTAAACTGGAGAAGCTTAACCTAGAGCAGAACCCCCTAACGATGCCACCAGTGGATATTGTGAACAAGAGTGTCGATGCGGTAAAAGAGTACATGTCAAAGAGGTGGCTGGACATCTTGCTTGA
The DNA here is from genome assembly GCA_032594955.1 of Panicum miliaceum. Taxonomy (NCBI): domain Eukaryota; kingdom Viridiplantae; phylum Streptophyta; class Magnoliopsida; order Poales; family Poaceae; genus Panicum; species Panicum miliaceum. The sequence continues at coordinate 2,714,418 of CM064064.1, forward strand.
GGAAGAACAGAGGCGCATCGCGGCAGAGACACCACAAGCATCATCAACACCCAAGGATTGGCTGGAGCGCAGCGTCTCCTGGGTCACAAACGTCCTAGCGTACCTCACTGAGAACGAGAAGTCGGAGAAGGATGCATATCTGGACCAGCAGTTTTGATTCATGAGAGTTAGACCTCAATTGACTGGTGTGTGCGTGTGTGCCTCATGTACAGACAAGCCTCATGTACAGACAATGAGACAAGTAGACAGCTATAGTTTTACCTGATCTTGACTAGGAAATCATTTTGTGTTCCGACCTGGTGAGTCATGTCATACAATCATTACTCTGATTTTACTCCATTGAATAAATAGCGTGGAAACTATTAGGACTTTGACAGTACACTCAAGATAGCACAGAAGGATCAAGGACCTGCATTGTTACTGTTCACAACACAACACCGGGTAGTGGATATAGCCACGGAAGGTGCATGGGGGTTGTCTTTTTTTTTTTTTTGAAAGGTGCATGGGGGATTGTCACCGGCGATCAGCGAGTACCTTTGGATGTTTTCCTAAAGGCCTACAGGCTACAGGGTCTTGTGATTAGAGAGCATGGGGTTTGTGGCGATTCCAAAGTCTTGACAGACTTGCTATTGTTCCAATCTTCCAATCCTTGACTGTGTTTGAAGGTGCGTTTTAGAGAGAAAAAATGTTGCAATAAGGGGAAAAAACGGTTCCAAATATGGTTTGTGCTAGTTGATTCGCATAAAGTTGGCACTAGTAATAAATCAATATGGCTGATCAAGCTATGGCTAAATTTAAAAGTGCAATGCAATCACTCTGATCGACGCGCGAAAGCTTTGCGTTCTGCTGGATGGGGCCGTAGAAATTTATACAAACAGGCTGCGGGAGTTTGGGCCTACACGAGCACGAGGCTAGGCCGGTAGGCCCATTTATACAAACACAGCTAGGCCCATCCTAACAATTAGCTGAACTAAAATAAAGTGAAGCTTTGCGAGTCCGTCCTGCACCTCCATCCAACAACAGCGCTGTTGTCTTATCCTGAACTTGTTTTCAGAAAAAAAAGGACACTGCACATCCCTAATCCATTGCTATATTCGGGCCTCGACATCACCATGTGCCGGCCATGCCAGCTCGCCGGCCAGTAGTGGACTCGAAGCTCCCATCAGCACTCGGCTGATAACTCCGACCGTCCGACGAGCACCACTCACGGCATGCCGGTGCACGTCGGCATGCAGGCGCCGACCATGCTCCGAATAATGCAGGAATAATCAAGAGACACATCGATCAGGCTCGCTAACCTAATCATGTCGTAGTCTGTCTTGCGATTCGAATGAAAGAGAAAACTAATCTTGCCGTATGTCTAGCATTAGTCTACTCCCCGTAGCTCACTACAGTGATGCGGTCTACTACTGAGTGCTGAAGCGTATCTCTGAAGAGGAATTGTAGACCACGATCATCGAGCCGGTCAGGTGCACGAGCAGACGACGAACTCGACCGTCCTGTCCTCGGCTCGCTCTGCTCCGATCCCAGCACCGCAGCTTCACGCGTCGCGTTCAATCTCGCTCGTCGGCGGCGTGGATTCTGACAGGACGACAGCGCCGGCCGGCCGGCGCCTCAGACCGGCTGCTCGCCGGTGAAAGAACGACGTGGCCACGTGGGTGTCTGTATGTGCGCTCTGCTCGTGTTCCTCGTCTCGCCACGGCCTTGGCCGGACTTCACAGGTCGACAACGTAACCCGCCGGTCGCCATTGTGTGGCTTCCGATAAGCTGATCAATAAGCACTAGGCAGGCTGAACCTGAAACACTACCATCCGGACTGACCAATCGAAGGAACTTAATTAACTGATCGAGCGCAAAGATACGAATACTGGCGAGATAATTGTTTTTTTAAGTTTCTATACATATATACGAATTAAGCTCGAGATGTCGAGTGGTAATTTTCTAGTATTTACTATGTTATATATATAGAGAGTAGACTTGGTAGGTTTTCTGACAGTACATACACCATGGATGATGGATATCAAATCAATAAGGTTGACAGGAGGCAATGCAACTGCATGCGGGATTCAGCGACATCCTCAGCCATAGAAAATGCAGTGACGTGCCACCAGTGGCCCAGAATTAGTCCACCTAAACAGCCCAGAGATATGCTCGGAATATATGTTAGTTGGACCATCCATCCTTATCTTCTGAACCACGCCCAATTTTCCGCATTATAGAATTCATCATCGTCTTCTTCCTCTACCTCTTCTGATCCTTGCGTTCTCAACCAGACCCAATTTCCGGCACTATATTATTCACATCTCTCTCTATCCTGTGGATCCAGTACAATTATGCAGCATGTGCAGGTAGCTAACAACAGTGCTCATGTGACACACTTCAATAATCTGAATGTACTACCACTGATTATTATTGTGCACAAAACTGATTCCTTGAACCCAAAAACTAACTCCCGGTTGCTGTTCGTGATGACATCTAGAGTGATGTATGCATGCATTCATTATTGCCTAACACCACCAGTTGTCAAGTTTTATCTAAAAAAACCACCAGTTGTCAAGTTAAAATACATATACAACCGACCCTTTTCGTCCTTGTTCAGAGCGACGCCATCACCTTCTTCGTAAGTGCAAGCTGTGAGACTGCGATGGCCGTTTGCGAATTCACAGGGAGGTGGTGGTGAGAACCGATAGATAGGCCTAACCGGCCTGTCCAGTCCACGGAACGCATACATGGCTGTCGATGCAGGTCGTCTTCCTCGTTATCCTTTTCCCTCGTTGCGTCGTTGTGCCTGGGTACAATTAGATTCTTCCAACATTTTCATGTGGTACTCTCCTTCACTTTCTGTCACAGTCGAACTACTACGTGGATGTGAAAAAAAAAACCCTTCAGAGTCGTGGTAAAGAGGGACAGAGCTGACGACTTGCTACTGAGGACTTGTTTAAATGCAAAAACTTTACATGTGTAAACTTTATATTTACATTTCAAGCGGCTGTAAATTTTACAGTAAAACTTTCCAAATCTTTACATCCAAACCTTTACGGTCTTGTTTAGATGCAAAATTTCAAATTTTAAATAAATATTTGCACATATGCATGGCATATTAAATGTAGTTAAAAAAATCGCATTACACAGATGGTCTGTAAATCGCGAGATGAATCTAATGAGCCTAATTAGGCCGTGATCAGATAATAAATTGTTACAGTAATGCTACAATAAACGTGTGTTAATGACGGATTGATTAGGCTCATTAGGTTCGTCTCGCGATTTACGGATGAAATCTGCAATTAGTTTTTTAATTAGTCTATATTTTTTAATTAGTCTATGTTTAGGGAGGGATATATTAGGCCATTTATGGGCCTGCGAGTTTACGGGCCAATATTCCAAAAGTTAGGGGCTAACATTCCAAATTTTACAAAGGCCCGTTTAGATGCAAAGTTTTGGAATTTTGGGTGCATTTAAACAAGGCCTGAAATTGCTGCTCCTGTTCAATCTCTAGTTGGTTCAGTAATTCAGTGCAGACTGAGTTAGATTCTTCAACATTTTTATATGTGAATCTCCTGCGCTTTCTGTCAAACTCCAACTACCTGGATGTGAAAAAAGGAAAATTATATTCAGATCCAGCCATGCTTCTTTGATACTTCGCAGTGTTCGGCAGGCTGGATTTCGGCTGGTTCAACAGCCTGCACTTTCTGTCACAGTCGGCCTACCTGGGTGTGAATTTCTTTCGGAATCATGCACGGCACAGAGTGTCCTGCACTTTCTGTCACTGCTGCTCCTGTTGAACCTCTAGTTGGGTTCAGTAATTCAGTTTGGTTTTGTTCAACTGGAGCATCATTCTTAAAAAAAATGGTGGCCGAGATCTGTGGTTGAGAGACATCTCTGGCTCCACTAGTGGTCCACTCTAAGTCGCTGATAATGCACGTATTGGTGGAGAATGGATCTGGTCCACATTAGCTACTTTTGTTTGCATTACAACCTAGGAGTTAGTAGTAATGATGCTCATTATATTGGGACAACCTATTCCACTTTGGTAGGCTGCTTATTAGCCCAGCAACTTATAATGTAAGACCTACACCACTAATTATAGTTGTGTAGCAAGTAACCTAAAATCATTCACACCCTTGGATCATAGATATATAATTGGTCTGAAGCAAGTGACCTGAAGCCATTCATGTCTCTGCTATCACAAAGTTACATACTTAAATTAGGTGATGATTTTGTTATCTAGGCGTCGTAGAACCTAAGCGTAACCAGCCACTACCTACTTCTGTAAGATTGTTTTTCCTCCTTTGACAGGTGACATGCAGCTCTCCAGAGTGTTCGAGAAAATACTAACCCTTAAGAACCCAAACCGCCACTGTGATGTAGAACGCACATAGCAAAAACCATAACACTATTTATTTTAAGGGCATGCATAAATCTAATTGCCTACAGTATGAGTGAACAACATATTCAGCCGGTGGCAGAAAGCGACCGGTGACAAAATTTGAGGACGGGGAACTGTTCTTGGTTTGGAGCTAAGCTACGCTAATTATTGGCGCCATAATTCGCCGATTAAAAAAACACAAGCCGGCGCAGTGTCTGAGGTCGCCATTGGCTTGCCGCATGAGCAAAAGGTTAATATACCGGGCAAAAGCGGAGTCTCACCGAACCTGTCCGGTGGCGGTGGCGGCGGCGACGCCTGCTTGTTTGGCAGCCGGCCAATGCACGTCCGCTTGGTCTTGGCCCAGCCCCTGTCGTCACCGCATGTTCGAGTCGCTCCTCCCCACCGACCGCTACGTCAGCAAAAACGCATTAAAAAAAGTAGAATTGTTTGTACTATTTAGCTTTTTTTTGGAAAACAAAAACTATTTAGCGAGTGTCCGCTGCAAAAGATTAGGAGATGAGAAGGGCGCATTTACTTTCTTAGTGAAAACTATAGTGATTAGATTATTGGCGGGTAATTTACTTGAGAAAATATTTGGTGCCGATATTTATCGCCGTATACTAGGCATAGTTAAGTTGATCTTCTGATGCTTATATTTCGTTGGGACGGAGAGATGCACATGCGTGGTTAAGAACAATGCCAACTAAATATGGGTTTGTCGACCTGGCATGAATTCTTAATCCTTCTGATTGAGGTGATGATCCCGGGGAATATTTCAACCAGGGTACATGACATGTCCACTGCACTATTGGATCTAACAAGACAAGGTAGCAGCACAAATGATTGCACTAGAAAATAGTAGTGATGGGCACATGAGCAGTACCACTACCACTGCTAGTACCATTGCCGGTCAACTGCTTCTGAAAAGCCTGAAAAAAAAAGAACACCATATCTCTGCAGCGCAATTGGTGGTTAAGGCCTAAATATGCCTAATTTCTGCATCAACGGCGAATCAAAATTAATCTCACGATTTCTTCTTTGGTACTAGAAGATTGTATACACCCTGTACCTGGTCAGTCAAGATTGTATATTCAGGTGTTCACCAGAGCGAGTGACAGTGAGCTGAAAAAAAAGGAAGGTGCAGGTTGCAGTAACAATTTTTTTCCATACTTCTGCAGTCAAGTGTATCATTGTAATTCAGAGAACTACACCTGTAGTGCAAGTACTCCAAATGAGTCGCTGGCTCGCTGCCCTAAATTGACTGCCACAGACATTGTTGACCGGAGCTCCAAATCGAGTCAAACCGTCAAACCAGCCGCCGGTACTACGCGTCTACAATGGGTACAGTCAGCGCCAGCTGGCCCTGCTGAATCGGATGGGAAGATGGACAGGCAAGCATGTAAGTACAAACGTGACATGTTCTGCTTCTGATGATGCATACTCCTATATGTATATATATAGCTAGTACTACCATTCAGGTTCTCCGGTGAAAGAAACTTCCAAGTTAAATTCAGACACCGACAGCTCTCTTATCCTCATTATTAGCCTCCCTTTCTTGACAGCCAGATCTTGAGCTTTAATTCAGTGATGACGATTAAATACACAGTATAAATACGAAGTTTGGCGGCTAAAGCACACTATCGTTTACCAGGTCACGCAAGAACGAGAAGAAAGTGAAAGGGAACTGACGTCGAAACGTGCTGGACAAGCACGAACCGATGTTGAGTTCCATGAAGGTACTACTAGCACGCGTCCAATAATCGTACATCATGAAGCTACCAAAACCCTAGCAAATTAAGCAAGATCGAGGCGACGAGGCGGCAGCGTCAACGTCTTAAAACCTCATCATCGAGGAACTTTATTCGGATGAAATCTAGTGAACAACTCGAATAGCTCATTTGGCTCGTGCCTATCAGGATTCGAACTCTGGCGCGACAACACCGTTGACCGCGCAAAAGGTTGGTCGCCTGATCTGATCTCTTCCAACTTGTGGAAGAACGTGAAACACTCCAAAATAGTATTACTTGCACGAGACAACAAAATTTGGAGCAAGGCGTGGAGAAAACATGATTCGAGCGTCGCCATCGGTGAGCTGGATGGAGCTGGAGCGGAAACGTGCCGGAACTTGCTGGGTATGCGTCGCTGCCGGTTTCGTACGCCCTGCATTTCTCAAAACAATAGTTGTTTTGTCTTACGTGTACCCTGGTGTCTGGAGACACCAGGTCGGTTGACGATCGTGTGGCTGAGATCTGAAGCTGAGGTGGCCATCGTGTGGCTGAGTTTTTTGTTGATCGCTGGACCAAAAAATTGGAGGTATATCCTTTCAAAAAAAATGGAGGTACAGTAGTTCTCCTGTCGTTTAGACTCTAAGCAACCTGAATGCTAATCAATGGCTGCTTAGCTTGTCAGCATTCATCATCTCCAGCAGCTCTGTTGATTTGTTCTTAATATCAAGGCTGCCGGTGATACGTTAGCGTTGTGATGGTGTGTAGTGTACCCATTTTATATACGTCAGCTGGTTTTGTTTAGAGGACACTAGCAGCTGCTATCAGATACGTATGGCGTGATTGGTTTTCTTTTCTTTAAAAATCAACTTAACAAGATTGAAGACTGAAGAACCCTTCTTCTCCGTCTCTATGATACAATACTGATGAATAGTTGATAAATGGAATGCACTTGCAACAACACCACTAAAAAAGGCGGACAATTTGTTTATGTCGTGTAGAAAGCTAGGCTCTACATGCTACAGCTCTGGAGAGTTGCTACAGTATGCAAGATTCGCCCGATCTTGGGTCTTTCAGCAGCAACTGCAGTGACAATAATGCATGAACTACCAATGGCGTATATCAAGCTCTTGCTTCTTTTTCACGAAGTAATATGAATTAATTGTTTTACGTGCAAAGGACCACGAATGAAGTCAGTCAGCTTTTCGAACGAATTTCATGCAAAAAGAATTTGAAACTGGCTCTATTCACTAGCGATTTCGCTCCCCTCTTCCTAAAAGTTACCGAAATCATCTCCATCCTCAACAAGGAAGTGGATGCTCCAGCAACTTTGTTAATTTTCAGCTATGAGTGGTCACATGTGAAAAATTCAAAATTCTCAAGGGGACGGCATTTTCTGTGGCCTATATATTATCTACGTGCCTGTTCTTGGCACAATGGCATGCCCAACCTGAAGATAAAGAAATTCTATCGAATGAAGATCGGGTGCCATGAGCGGATTTGGCTAAGCGAGAAGAAATATTGGATATTACATCTTGGAACAAATTGTGTTATTCTACATAGAGTTCCCGAGGGTCTAGTATGCTCGTGCATTCGCAGGTAATTCTAGTCAAATAGTGACATTGTAATTGCACTTTCAAGCATATTGATATCATTTGTAACACCAGATTTTAGCTTGCATTCATTGATATACATAGATGCCTTGAATTTCAACCCATATTTACATGGCCTCCTACTAATCATTGAAGCAACATGAAAAAAAATTCCTTTTGCTTGAAGCCGCTGTACAAAAAATCATGGGCCAAAAATTTATTGTTTCATCCCTCAGCCAAAATAGACCACAGAGCAGCAAGGGCACACCATCATCATCCCAACCTCTCTCCTCCCATCCATTCATACTCCCTTCACAACCAAACACACAAGAAAAAGAGTGATATGGAAAACAATGTCATGAAAACTACATCAATATTTTTTCCTAAATAATTCTAAGAAGATAGACAAGAACAAAAGATGAAGCCAATAAGCCAAGCCACCTAGCCAATCACTCACTAGTTATCCTAGTCAGCGTCTCCCTCTGTCTGTCTAACCAACTTCTCCCTTCCAATTGAGAACAAAATCTCTAACCTCTTCTAGATTCTCTCTCCTAATAAACAGAAAATAGAAAAAGCAAGATAATAAGAGAGAGAGAGAGAGAGAGAGAGAGAGAGAGAGAGAGAGAGAGAGAGAGGAGAGAGAGCCTTCCCTAGTTCCCTTCATGTTGCTCCGTGGCCCTGCCTGCTCACCCACCTCCCTGGCAGCCAAATCATCCACCCCCAACAAACCCAGCCACCCAAGACGCCATTCTCGCGAGCACAGAAGAGGGGAGGAAAAATCATCTCCTTCAACCTCTCCCCTCTCCTCCACCAAAATCCTCCAAAATCCCGATCTTTATTCCAGAAAAGATCCTCCTTTTCTGGGTCGATACAGATACACGCAGCTATTTATAGCGTCTGGTCTCGTGGATACGCTCGTTCTTGGGCTTTTCCCTGCGGGGCTGTTGATTTGAGGGAGTCAAATTCGCCTGCGGCTGAAGGGGGGCGCCGGGCGCATGGCGGAGGAGGAGAGGCGGCGGTTCGCGAATCTGCGAAGCGTCCGGTGGCGGGTCGATCTCGGCATCCTGCCGGCGTCGCCTGAGGCCTCCGTCGACGAGCTCCGCCGCGCGGCGGCCGATTCGCGGAGGAGGTGAGGCTGTTTGGCTTTTGTTCATGGTGCTCATCGACCATGTGTTTGTTTGGGATGTTTTTGTCGGCAGAAATTCGTTCTGTTTTTTGCGCTACAATTCTGTTATGCCGTTCGTTTGCTTTAGGTTTGGTTCTCGTGTGGGTTGGGTGTTGTTTTCATCCTCCAATGATTGAGATGAGAAAAAAATGTCTTTTCTTAAGGAAACATTTCAATAACTAAGAGTTAATGCCTGCAATTTGATTACGTTTTCAAGAAATAACTCGTAAAAATTTGGTATATCTTGGTTGTTTGATTGTGCACATGGCTATGAATTTTTTATGAGAGAAATTGCTGCGAACTTGTCATCTATGTATTGGAGGCCTGGTTCCTTTTCCCTGCTGAAGTTGTCATCTTTATATGATTGATGAAGCACTGGTTCTTTCTACTTATGAAGATGTATCGGTTTCCTGTTTCTTGTAGATATGTTAGTTTGAGGCGCCGCCTTATGGTAGACCCACATCTTCCAAAGGAAGAGGACAGATCATCCAACCTCGTCGTTGACAACCCGCTCTCTCAGAACCCAGGTATTTTGTCATAGACAAGATTTTACGATGACAAACGGTAAACATGTAATCACATTGATGATATGCTCGGAACATAGATGCTTTGTTCGCTACCTGAAATAATTAATACAGTGGGAACTGGTATATTTGTTTTGCATCGGTCATCAGAGGTTACCTTTTTTTTTTTACCTTTTTTGATTGGGGTGGGAGTGGGGGTGTTCCAATGAGGTTTTCTGAGCCAGCATTTAGGCAAGAAATTCCAGTAGTATTGAGCACAATTAGTAAGAAATCTATGTAGAAGTGTTAGGATGTGTATCTCACATGTTCTTTAACATACTGGTCTTTGTGCTTCTTAGTAGCATAATTACACCAGTAGAAAGGAGCCCCTAATTCCAAACAACCAACGAGAATAAATATGGTAAAAGTTTGTTTTCTTCTTAAAGGCGCTGAAGCTCAAATGCTGGACACTACTGGATAGTGAGATTTATATTTTTTTATTGCAGCAGCTTTCCTGAATCGGACTCTAGAGTTCTATCACAACTAGATAATCAATTCTCGTGTGGTTCAATGTTATAAATGGAAGGAACAGATAAAACTGTACTTCCCATGTGATTGCAGCTTTACAAAGCGAAATGCAAGAATGCTGCATTGTTGCGCCAATACTTAGTGCTAAATTCTGAAGATCATATATTTTTATTTAACTTGCGCAGATAGCAGCTGGGGCCGTTTTTTTAGAGGGGCTGAGTTGGAGAAGACTGTTGACCAAGACTTGTCCCGATTGTATCCAGAAGATGGTAGTTACTTCCAAACGCCCAATTGCCAGTCCATGCTGAGAAGAATACTGTTAATGTGGTGCCTTCAGCACCCGGAGTGTGGATATCGCCAAGGTACGAAACACTTTTACATATGTAGTTGACAGTATCTAGCCTTTGCAGCGTATATGGTTAGCTTTGCATTCTCTGAAAATTGCCCATGGGGCTGAAACCTTCTATTCATGTTTCATGAAATTGGTATCCGTTACCATCTAATAAGCTGAATCTTGTTTTTAGATGAACTCTTTGGGACACTAATAAGCTGTAATTCTGTAAATCAGTGAAGTTTGACGAATTAGTTTGGCCACATTATTATCAACTAGCTTTCCCCATGTTTTTTTTATTTTGATTGCCAAATATGTAATGACTTATGGACTATTATTTCACAGGAATGCATGAACTACTAGCTCCTCTAGTGTATGTTCTTCAAGTTGACATCGATAAACTGTCTCAAGTACGGAAGCTCCATGAGGACTATTTCAATGATGATTTTGATGGAGTACCTTTCCCAGATACCGATATGGTTTTCAGTTATAAACCAAGAAAGGACTCAAAATGGCATTCTAGAGATGACAATGGCAATGATTCTGAAAGAGCTTCCAAAGTTAACAGTCTTGATGAGCTTGACATGGATACAAAAGAAATAATTTTACTTAGTGATGCGTATGGGGCTGAGGGTGAACTAGGTGTTGTATTATCTGAAAGGTTCATGGAACATGATGCCTATTCGATATTTGATGGTTTGATGGATGGAGGTAGCGGAGTGGTTCGCATGGCGGAGTTTTTCTCAGCATCCAAGGTTGGATCTAGCTCAAGCCTTCCACCTGTTATTGAAGCCTCATCATCTTTGTTTCATTTGCTTTCCATTGTTGAGCCGTCTCTTCATAGCCATTTCATTGAGCTAGATGTGGAACCACAATATTTTGCTCTTCGTTGGCTGCGGGTCTTGTTTGGACGAGAGTTCTGCCTCAACGATCTTTTAGTCGTGTGGGATGAAGTTTTTGCTTGTTCCAATGATATGCTTCTTAGAGAAAATGAAGAATACAACTTCAAGATCTTGTGCTCATCTAGAGGGGCATTCATTGCAGCCATGGCAGTCTCTATGATTCTTCACCTTAGATCATCTTTGTTGGCTACTGAAATCAATACATCATGTCTTCAGAGATTACTGAACTTTCCAAACAATGTTGACGTGCATAAGCTAATCGAGAAAGCCAAATCTCTGCAGTCTATTGCTATTGATGCAAACACGTCATCCCCATCTTTCCTATCAAAGAAGGATAGCTATGATTATGATAGGGTTTACAGTAATCTTGCTACTTCAACTCCTCCAAGGACCCCACTGCATCCATTATCTGAGAGTTACTGGGAAGAGCAGTGGAGAAACCTGCATAAGGATGGAACAGCTCCCAAGGAGATTGAAAAGGTTCAATCCTATAAGGGGTCACTAAAGAAATCTTTGAGCCAGAGGCTTGGTTTATCTAGGACAGAGTCAGATCCTTCTCCAGTTAAGGTAGTCAGTGTGAAGAATGACACCAAGAGTTCAGTGAGACGTTGTCTTTTGAATTCCTATTCGGACTGTGAAGTTGCTGGAAAAATTCAGCATGACGAATTCCCTATCATCTCAATTCATAAGGAGCCTGTTGCAAGTGCTGAAAGGCCTTCACATCTAAAGGTAAAGCCAGCAAGTGAGTTTTTAACAGCAAGTCAATCAAGCGTGACAAATGTCAATCCTCTTATTGACTCGCCGTCAAAATCTGCTGACGAGAGTTCAACAAAAAGAGTAGAAAATTGTTCAAGTGGTGAGAGTTCTCCTGTATTTTATGCGGCCACTGCTGGTAATGAGGCTGAGAATTGTCCTGACAATGATTCTGAGAGAAGTAGCATCACTTCAAATTCGTGTGCTGGTGATGATGATAGGGATGAAGTTTTGCAAGATGAGTCCTTCAGTGGTAGCAGCGAGAACAAAGTCGCCTTAGAAGCAACGACATCTGAAAAAAATGAAGATCCTATTGGACCATCTGAGAGAAGTGCGGTATCTAATGAAAGAAAGCCATTTATTAATAAACTACAATGGTTCTTGAGGTTTGGCAGACCTTCAGGTGAAGGCAATGTCGAGAAGGGCAGTGTTGAGGCATCGGATGATAAACATGGTGTTGTCCCTCCTTGCGCTCCCCCTCCTGATGTGAGTTTAGATAACTCCCGTGGTGGCGTAAACTTGGCTTCTGGTGATAAAAAGGTCATGGGCACACTCAAGAATATTGGACAGAACATGCTTGAAAATATACAGGTATTTAATTCAAAATCTGCTGTTGCCCTCTGGTGTTATCATTCGATGATTGCTTATTTGCTACTACTGCTTACTGCTAGTCCCTATATTACTGCTGGTACTTTCTATCTGGTCACCATTTATTTGTTTTACACAGCTCATGCTTTGAAGTTTTCTATTGTGCAGCTCCCCCCCTTTTTTTTTGCAAAATATAGAATGCTGTCTTCTTGTGCATGGGAATAAACGGTATCTGGATGCAATGTGCAGGTGATCGAGTCAGCGTTCCAGCAAGACCGTGGCCAGCCAAGCGCCATGGAGAACTTCTCAAACAACATCCTGGGAGGCAAAGGGCAGGTGACAGCCATGGCAGCTCTGACTGAGCTCCGCAAGATCAGCAACCTGCTCCGCGAGATGTAATGTAACCACCACACCCGAGGCGCACACCCCCATTCTTTCCCCATTCGTTAGCTCCTCGGATAAGGAAGCCCCCCTGTAGTTAAAATCAAGGCGCCTAGGCCCCTCTGTATATATAGATTCGATTCCATTCCATTGAGCCCGGTACATAGAGGCTCGGCTGTCAAACGAGTTGCGCGAGATGAGGGAGTAAAACTCTCTCCGGCGTTAGGAAGCAACTTTTTGATGGAAGAACAATTTTGTCCGCGTACAAAGATTTCCAAGGTGGAATAAACAGATGGAATAAGCTATGTCCAATGTGCATGTATCCCTCTTCAATGCTGAGCCTATTAGCTGGTCATGGTTTAGCTGCTGCTGTTGGACCTGTGGTGCCAGCTTGGTTGTCTGCTCAACATGTAGTTTTCTTGTACCCCATGTGCGTCACTGCTGATCTCATTCAGAATCATTGTTTGTCTATGGCAATGAACAGAAAAGCATCAGGCCTTTGGATACCCACCCGCCCAGGTGGGTGTGTTTCTGAAGATATCATCAATCATGCCAGAATTCAGCGGATCTGATGAGTTCCAGCTCCAAGCTGCTGGAGATTTTCTTGGTGCTTGGTTAGCCGGGGCGGCCTCCTTGCTCGCATGATTTGCGTGTGCGGCATTAGGGGAACGAGAAAGACAGTGATGGGTTGGGTCGGGTTGACGTCGTGCTAATCAAGGAGAAAGGATTTTTGCCATGACGTCGTGCTCGTTCGTGTACGCCTCTTGGACACGGCGGCAGCCAGCTGCTGTGCTGCACAATCATTTCCGTGGGGTTCTTTCTTCCGTCGTTGGTATTGTCTGAAGGAGACGGCATTGATCGAGACAGGCTGGGTCTCAGGTTCTCAGCTACTCCGTACTTGTTGGGTTAATCTCCTGCCCAAGAGGGTTGGGAGGATAAAATCCCTTGCCGGTTGAGAAATGAGAATGCACGGGGGCAGCGACATCTGCTGTAAAGTTTTTTTTTCAAAAAAAAATTGATGTAAAGTGCCCTCGAGATAGATAGCTCAAGCTTGCAGTTGAGAAGCAAAAGCCGTGTTTTTTACAATAAAAAGGAAACAAAGAAAGAAAGGATCAAAGGAAGAAGCAATCGCAGTGATCTCGCGGGCAGCATGAGCTCTGCTGCAGTGCTCATGCTGCCGGCTCCATTTTCAGGCAGGTTTGCGTCGAATCTGAAGGTTGTGTGTGAATGGAACTCCAGATCCTGATGATGCCTCTGGTGGGCCTGGCTTGGCAGACGCTGCAGGTTTGAGCTAGTGGCTCTCCGTTCCCGGCGGCGCCTGTGGCGGAGAGCGCGTGCGAGATGAGGTGGCACACGCAGCGACCGGGCTGCGGAAGTGGCATGTGCTGCTGCTGGATCCCGCCGCGTCGCTGTCGATGGTGGTCCTCCACGAAGACGAAGCTGCGCGAGCGGCGGCGAGCTGCCCCGGGCCTGACCTGGCCCGACACGGCCGTGGCCGTGCATCCTAGGACCAGCGCTGGCACGGCGGTGACGCCGCGGCCGGCCGGCTCGAGCCCGCGTGCCCAGTCACCGATCCTATCCGCTCGCCCAGCTGCCGGCCGCCAGAGCCGGGACCATTTGGCCTCGCCTGGCCTGACCCGACCCGACCAGGCAGTGAGTGAATCATCAGAGACCTTGACGGCCAGAGCGCGGCGCGCCCGTGCGCCCGTGCGCCCGACACGCGACACCCTTGAGCTGCCCACCCAACTCGGGGCCGGGTGGCGTCGCCCTGCCAGCCAGCCGAAAGAAGCGGCCAGCGCCGGCGTCTCCGGGAAAGGCAGAGGCCAGCGACGCCGCACGTGAGGAGCAGCTGCACCTGCGAGTCGGCGACGGCTGAGCCGGTACGGCCGAGTTGCTGCTGCCTGCGCTGCTGGCGGCCGGCTGCCGCGACGGCGTCGCCAACGAGCCAACTCGATCGCACGCAAGGAGGCCCCGAGACGCGCGACATGCTAAGACGGAACCGGCCGGGCTGGGCTAAGACGGAAGTGCCGGGCCGAACCAGCGCGGGGTGTCTGGGTGATTAGGCCCACTTTGGAGTTGCAACGCGCCCAGCAGAGTGGGCCCTATCTCCCCTCTCCCGCCCGCACGCCGCTGCGGGCCGGACCCAAAAACTAGACAACAATTATCAAATTGTCAATTTTGGGGGCTGTAAACATCCGGAATTCCTATCAATCTTTCGGAAGATTTAAATGTACACATCTTCCATTGTTTAAGATTCGTGTAAACTTTCTGAACCGTAGATGAGGAGTCAAGAAAAACACGTAGGTCAACAGGGCACTCAGCCGGATGAAGCGGAGCACGTGGAAGGTGTCGCAACGTAAGAGGAGGGAGGTGGATGAGATACTATGCAAGTTTCAAACTTCAAATGATCTTTTCTGTTAAACTATGTATCCAAATTAAAATCCATTTGAATCATAGTGTTTGTTGGAATTAATGGAACAAAATGAGATCCAATATATCGTATTAATTTTTTTATTTTAAAGTTCCAACATTATTAACATACTAGTACAACATTTTCAGTATGTCGTTCATCATTTGTAATATATCATTTCAACATTTAAAAAAATGTTGATAAGTTTTCTCAAAGTGTTGAATTAGTGTTTCTAAAATATTGAACTATTCTCGTATTACAAACATCATAGGAGAGAAAAGATGTATATATAAAAAGTAACAAAGCACCATGGATTGAGTCTCCTTCCTGACATGGCAGTGAGCAACAAGCTATCAAGGAACCTGCTTATATTTTCTGCACGAAAGGTTTGCTGCTGCTGTCTAGTGGGCCGTGCGATTCATAGAGTTACTATCACACGGAAGATGGATAGGAGCTCCATTATACGCCGGCTCATGCATTTTTTTTATATACACGCCACCCCGCTATTCTAACCTCTTGGAGTTCTATCACCCTAGCACGAGGTTATCGGCAATCCTCTATTTTTTTAATTATAATAATTATACATCGTTGCCCATGGAAACATCGTCTATCACTAAAAGCATAATGCGTCGAAAACAGAATCTCAGGTAATACTAAGGCTCCTGTAACCACTAGACTACAGGGGTCTATCTTGTAATGTCCATATTACGTTGTCAATTTGCTTCCACATCCACCTTCATCGGACCCCACCTGATCCTTGTTGGGATAAGCCATAAACTCTAACCTCCTGTGATTAGGGTGGTAAAAGGTCTAAAATTGCCTTGATAATCGAAGAGGCGAACTCGTATCATATATAATTTTAAATTAAAAATGTATAAATGCTAAGTTGAATGGTGAAGGGAGCACTAGGATTATAATATATTACCATCATCCCTACCTGTAACATCCATACTATTTCGCTGCTTTGCTCCCACACTAACAAATCTTGATTGGGCCTATCCGATCCTCATCCTAACCTCTCCTCAACAGTGGCATCTGAATGTTGATTGAAATTTCTAAAATTACAGTCACCAGCAATAGTAGAAAATAATAAACGTGCAAAAAAAGATGGGGAAGAAGATATATGATAATAAGCATTTTTGGTTTGTTTATTCGTACAACCCAATAATATATACTCAATCATTTTAAATTGTAGGTCGCTTTGACAAATCTAGATCCATAAATATTGTGTTTATATGCATAGTAAAAATTATGCATCTACAATTGCCAAAATGATCTACAATTTAGAACAGACGGAGTACATAATTACTCGAGAAAAAAAATGTACAGTCAGGTATTCATGCACGTCCCCTTCACATGAGACTGTCTCGCTCAGCAAGTGAGCTGAGATATGACACCATGCCGTAGAAGCTCCACGACGACTTGTGAACGAAGCAGCAGCCATTAGGCGCCAGCCGAACCTCCCGCACATCCTTCTTCTCTAGGTCAAACACGTACAATGCAAGGTCCTGCCGTTGGGCAGGCTGTTGGCCATACCCGTCGGCGCCGTCGGCACCGGCCGCGAAGAAGACGAGGCCGCTCCTCTCGCAGACCGCCCTTATGCAAACCCTCTTCACGCTCCATGATGGTCGCAGCAACCGGTCGAGGTCGACGTCCTGCACCTTCTCCCACTTGATCTTCGTCGCACTCTTATCGTCTCGACCGAAGATGCTGATCACGAAGTTGTTCCTGCTGCCTCGGCGGACCTGCACCGCGCAGAGCCGCCCGTCCGGCGAGACGGCCAGCCGGCGGTTCTGCTCCGCGTTGTCGAAGCAGCGGCAGGGACGGAAGTAGTGGCTCCACTGGCACCGTTTGCGGACGGCGAAGTTCTCGGCCGCCGCCTCCAGGGTGTCGATCCGGTGGCTGAACACCGTGTCCCGGTGCAGCCAGAACACGGCGCCGCGGGCGGCGATGACGGCGTCCATCTCGCCCAGGCGCGCGCCGCCGATCTTGGCGCCGGTTGTCCTGCCCTCGGGTCCCCAGGCCCTGGCGTCGGACGAGTAGGACCGGCAGGCCGTGAAGCTGCGGCGCTTGTAGACGATCAGCAGCTGGAAAGCGGTGGGCGCGTGGCGCGGCGCCGGATCGGCGGCGGCGACGTCGTCTGCCGTGAGCAGCGCGCACGCGTAGCTCCCGGGACGGTCCTTCCCGGAGAGGGCGGGCAGGACCGAGGAGTCACCGGTTGCGGGGTTGAGCACGGCGATCCTGAGGGCGGCGTCGCGGGACGCGCGGCGGAGCTCGAGGACGAGGCGGCCATTCCGCGACGCTATGGGGCGGCAGTTCTTGAACAGATCGCCGTTCAGGACCGCTGCGTTCCCGGCGAGAGAAGGGCGCCGGGTGAAGGAATCGAACGGGAGGAACCTTGGCGGCGCGCCTTGTTCATCGTCGTGGCTCCGGTGGAAGAAGCCGGCGGCGAGGGGCCGGAAGTAGCGGCCGGACGACCGGCGCCTGAGGCGGCAGATGAACTCGGCCTCGCCGCTGACGAGGCGGCGCCAGCGCCTGCACGTGGCGGCGCAGCGGACGAGGTCGGACGGGTGCAGGGAATCACAGACGAGCACCTGGAGAAGGATCTCGTCGGTGAGGGGAGTCCCGTCGTCCTCCACGCGCGGCGCCGGCGGCTTGAGGCGCTTGCTGCTGCTCCCCGGGGACAGGGACAGCCACCCGTCGGGGCATGGCTCCGCGGCTCGCGGCGGCAACGATGACATTGATTCGGGAGAGGTCGAAGGTGGTGTTCACCCGGCTAGGAGAGATTAGGGTTTGCAGCGCTTCTCCGTAGAGGGCTGGAGGCGACGAGCGGAGGGCGGGGTGCGTACGTGTGCGTGGCACGACGGCGCGGCGTGACTTCTGCGGCTCTGCCGGTGACGAAATGGGAAAAGATTAATTGGGCTGGCGTGGGCCGATAGGTGCCCGCGGGTTGGGCCAATTTGAAATACACGCGAGTACGCGACGCCAAAGCAAAGCTAGCAGCAACGTGTTTCCGATCCTCGCCACTTAAAAACTCCGAACGAGTCCCCACTCTTACACGCGTGAATCCAAGGGGCAGATACATAAGTTCTGCGGATACATTCAAAATAAATATATGAATACTAGTTTGAATGTCCGTGCGTAGCTACGGGTGATAAAAGATTAAGTTTGAAAGATGTAAATCTGCTAATAAATAACAGTATTCATCGTATATAATGTTGTCGTTATAAAAGTACTAAATCCGCAAGTACACCATTGTCACCAAGATCAATTGAATATGCAAACAAATGTATAACAAATTCTACTATATATCCCTTCCTATAATGCTGCTAAGATAATCTTTTATGTTTGCATAAAGTAGTTTTTGATAATAATTCGCGTCTGACGCCAACAAATCGAAGTTCTGCCGCATAGTACGGTCATCTTGTGAATAATTTGTTATATATTGTTACAGTTAACTGTATTAATATTCTCATAATTAGCATTTCATTAAAAAAATAGGCAAATACTATGCGAATTTTGAAATCGCATATCAGATCATATACGACGGTGGACACTGATTCATCACCATATATATCCTTGCCTACAATACGGCTAAGATAAACTTTTAAATAGACAACACGACTCATTAAATATATTATCTGACAAAGTATCTATTCTAAAAATGGAAGGACACCAAATAAAGCTGTCTTGATTTGCGTCGAACGCATCGCTCCTGCAACCATCGTCCGCCGTCCCGCACCAAGCATGTCTGCGCATGTGAATCCTATAAATGAGCTTTTACATGGTCTAGCAACATGATATGATTTTCATATAGTAAAATAATTAAAAACAATATAATATATGCTACAAAGATGAATGTATTTACCTCATCTATAGCGTTAGAACCTCCTTATATACAATATTCTTTGCGTAAGTACCATTTCCTTACCATTTCTCATTGGTGTCTTTTTCTTCTCGTTATCAGATGCTTTTTTTTTCTCCTTCGCACTGCGTTTTTTCTTGTCCTTCTTGGAGTTCTTCTTATCCTTCTTTTCATCTTCCTCGTCGCCTTCCTCAGCATTAGGTGGGAGTGCAAGGACCTTGATGTTTGATTTGGCGGTTGCTCTAGATAGCGCAACGTACAACTGACCATGTGAGAACACGGGTTCGGGCAAGTACACACCCACGTTGGGAATAGTTTGCCCTTGTGCCTTATTAACCGTCATGACAAAGTTGAGTCTAATAGGGAATTGCTTCCTCTTGAACTGGAACGGGAACGTCTCGTCGTCAGATGGACATAAGGGTATCCGAGGGAGGAAAACCTGCTTTCCAGCATGCTGCCCCAATACAATTTCTGCGTTAATTGTGTTCTTCCGGAATCTCCGTACCACCAGTCTTGTTCCGTTGCATAGTCCATTCGCAGGGTTGATATTTCTGTTGGCGCTAAAAATCGGCCAGGTATCGGCCGATGACCTTCAGCGTCAGACACACGACTCGGGAGAATCTGCTTAACTCCTGTTCGGGTGATTGCCCTGGTGCGGTTCGCGCGGCGTGCCAGTCAATCTGACCTGTTGATTGACAAGAAAATAAACGTATTAAATTCCGGGCGTTCCGATCGGCTGAGGTTCCGATCTGTTCCGAAAAGCCTATCAGCGAATCGGCCGATTTGCTATGAAGATGATCGGCTATGGATCAGCAGATAATCACGTAATAATTGCAAAGAAACCTGCTGGAGTAACTTAAACAACTATTACAGATGCAACACTTGAAATAGATCTAATCGGCTGTATGATAATGAACAAGGGAGAGCAATGATAAAGCCGATAGTTTCGATCTCAAGCTGGATAACTGGTGATAAAACTAAAATAATAGGTAAAACCTATAATTCTGGTAAATATCGATAACTGGTGAATAAATCTAAACGAAACAATGGCGATGCACCCGAAGTTAAAGCTTAGATGTTATTCGATAAGCGGAACCTACCAATTGGCCGGAGATCGTGTCGATGCAGCCCTGCCAATCCGTACGAACTCGTGAAAGAAAAAAGAAGTAATGGCGAAGTCGCCGACTTGAAAGTAAAATACGATGAAAAAGTAGATTGTTTTGTTGATTGATTGATTGATGTATCCCCTACAAAGCCCTGACGGCTCTTATTTTTACCCTAGGACTAAGACTTCCGATCGATTACGATCCGTTACAAACTTGATTTAAATAGAAAACTACTATATCTATAATATTTTTCTAAAGGAAACGGGCTCCCACAGAATCTTCTGCCGCCATCTCCTAGTCCAATCAGGATTCTTCCCATTGCTTCACGACCGAGTCGGCATCGTTCTTTTGACCAACGTCAGGTAATTTTTGACAGAGATCCTCTGTTGGGATTCCAATGGCTTCATCCCCCTATCTGTTGGCGCAAGCTGCATCGCCAATCAGCCGATCCTTAACTGTAGCATCAATCGGCCGATCCCCAATTGTAGCCTTTAAATCTGCCGCATCTGCCAGTCTCTTCCTTTCTTGACGCCGATTCAACGCGTGTCAAAATCTGGCGTCAACAATTCCTAAGCAACATGATTGGACTGACGATCTTGAGCTTTAGCACGTGTGGAGGTAGACCATTCGAGGTCAAGGTGTTAAGAAACTCCGAGGGGTAATAGTTATATGGATCATCAATTGCAGAGTCGAAGCTATGGTACACCATCTCATCCCCTCTGAAACTACTGATCATCTTCATATTAATCATATCCACCCGCTCATTTCGTGTTGACAAAATTGCCCTTGAAGTCATGTAGTCTCTGCTTTCCATGTTTTCATTCAGCCTTGGAAATATGCATTCAATCAATATGTCAAGATCTTTACCATCTCCGGTACAAGGCACACAAATATCATCTGGTAGACGGACATCACCGTCACTGTTTACCTCCTTTGTTCCACCACCGATACGCAAGAGATAATCTGCAAACCATGGGTCGCCATGTTCCCTCATGTGCGCACCAGCTTTAAGTGGCGCATGAAATCCCAAAGGTACGACCACCGCAACGAAGCATCAACTATCTGGGCTCTCGATCTCTTTTGGACAACAGGGAGAACCTGCCTGAAATCTCCACCAAAAATAACAGTCTTCCCACCAAACGGCAGCTCCGACTGATC
Source organism: Panicum miliaceum (assembly GCA_032594955.1). Taxonomy (NCBI): domain Eukaryota; kingdom Viridiplantae; phylum Streptophyta; class Magnoliopsida; order Poales; family Poaceae; genus Panicum; species Panicum miliaceum. The sequence continues at coordinate 2,735,790 of CM064064.1, forward strand.
CATTATATCCCTCAAGCTGTTGTCAAGAGCGTCCACCGCTTGTCTCTTTGTCATAATAGCCTCATCCCAAATTATAAGAGATGTTGTCCGTAGTAGCTTGGCGGTACCACTTTGCTTTGTGAAGCTACAACTTCCACCATCCTCAAGAGTAAGTGGTATTTTGAAGCGTGAGTGTGCGGTTCTTCCACCAGGCATGATGGAGGCGGCAACACCAGATGTAGCTGTCGCCACAGCAAGCCTGTTCTCACTGCGTACTTTAGCTAGTAGAGCCCTGTAAAGAAAAGTCTTCCCAGTGCCGTCAGGTCCATCCACGAAGAACAAGCCGCCTTCGTCTGTGTCAATAGCAGACATGATCTCATCATATGCAGCCCTCTACTCGACATTTAATGAATCGGACAAAGCCACATCATCGGCACTGGGTACTATGCTTGCCTCCTCAAAAATCTCACGTGGGATACCGCTTGCTGTGTCATATGTATCATCGATAGCTGGTAGAGGGAGTAACTTTATATCCTTCCCCATTGATTGTAACATATTTCTAAGGTCAACCAACACCATTTGTTCCACGGCCACTGAGGTAGGACAGTTGCGCCGATAGTCCTCTGACATTGCATCTAGATGTTTCTGCCACAATCCAAACACGTCACTTGGCTCGCAGAATACCAAAATTGTTGCAAATAGCCTTCTCAGTGAGCACGACATCTGGTATAGTGTGGCTTCTTTAAGGCAATCATCAAGTGTGGTGTCTTCTTCGATCAGGCCCCTTTTTTCTGCAGCTTCTTGGAATGTCGGTTGGATCACACCGTCCACCGTCCTCAGATGCTGATATGAGGTAGCACCGGTGACGTGGTTTAAGAGAACCCGGAGATAGTAGCGTTCACCTTCAGCCGGATGAGCCGAGACAATTCTACCAATTTGGCTACAGTTTTTATATTTTCTCCATTGCCAGAATTTTCCATTAGATTGCCAAGTAAAATATTCTGGGAAGTCACGGTAGAGGATTCCACGAGCATTCTCGTGTAACCTATTTGCCTCGAAATACGCCGTGAGCATGGACTTTTCAACCCCTGGACGGTTAACCACGTCTTTGACCTTCTGGCGTTGATGGAATGAGACAATGTGCATGTCGGGAAGATGAAGTTGCAGCTGCTTTATAGGCGGATGGACCTTACTCAAGTCAAAGTTGTATATCCTCCACAATGCTTCTGGAGGAGTAACCCACCTGGCGTCCCTGTACTGCTTGATCTCATCGATGTTTCCTTTTTCATCTTCCTTGACACCCTCCCGCACGGCCACGGATGCCCGATCATGCCCCTTGTATATGTATTTGAACAAATATTTCACGGACCTAATGCTCCCGCATGCCTCAACATTGATGTGGCAGTTGAACAAGCGCAGTAGGTAAGGGTTGTATGGGACGACCCATTGATTGTCCAACTCATGGCCCCGGATTTTTTCCTTACGCCTGTCATCACGTCGCCTATAAATGGGATAAGAATCGTTGCCCTGTGAGGTGGCCTCGCAGAAAGGGCGCGGGTAACGGTTCTTGCATGAACCACGACCCTTCGTGCATGGGCAATTCATATTTAGCAAACCGCACGGGCCATGCATCATATGCTTGGTGACCATCCTATACAGCTCCGGGTACTTCTTCTTATTCGGTAGCTCAGCTGATATAAGAATGCCATACTGCTCGGGGCACGTGAGTTTGAACTTCCTGTGCATTATAAGCTTTCAATGGGCATGCAATAATCCTCTCTTCTAGAACTCAACAACATATACGTAGGCTCGGACCTCTCCAAGGATGTTATCTTCGAGCAACCTTCTCCTCAATTCCTCAAGTTTTGCCCTGAAGACCCGGGTAACCAGACCTGGGCGATCTTGTGGTGTCTGCCCTGGGTAAAGTTCACTCCTGATCTCATCCCAATTAGGGTTGCAGGTCATCATGAGAAATATATCAGGTTTACCAAACTTTCGCACCAATGCCATAGCATCCATACACCGTTGCCTCATATCCCGAGGACCTCCAATGAATGACGTACCCAGCACAATACGTTTTCCAACTGCATCTGCTCAACCCTCTTTGGCATGAAGGCTGTCGACAAGACCTTGGTATAGATCAGCCTTTATCTCATCCTGATTATTACGGATGTAGTCTAAACGAGAGCTCTCAATCTTGATGTATGTGTCCACAGCAAACTGCTGGAAAAAACGCTTGCCATGCAGTATTGGGTTAAAGATTCCTGGTTGTATCTGAAATTTGTAGCAGTAGTAATCACGTACGGACACACATATATTTCCGGCAAACTCTGTACATACAAGAACATTATATTAGTGATCATGATTGCACATCCTACAAGGTATACTGCATGGATTACGTCAAGACAAATTACCTAGATCATCATCACCATTTCCCTCAGCACGTTGCCTGCGTATCTCACGAGCGGCGTTCACTTCATCCATAGTAACACCAGCCTTTGGAATCATGTTGTGCCACCCAAGTTCACCTCTTGGGAAGAACAGAGGGTATGAGAGTGTGTCATAGCACCCATGATATGACCGGATGCCATGTCTAGACTTATCCTTCCCATGCAGGGCAACACTATGCTCGAATTGACCTCGACGTTCGCTCCCTTCTATCATTCGGCGACCACTTCGGATGTGAGCAGTGTGTTATATGTTCTCTGGTCTAACCGTTGATCAAGGTTCAATGCCACATGATAGTCTTCAAGATTTGCATCCTGGCCGACACTCCTAAGATGTTCAGAGTATTTAAACAATAACGTGTGTTAGACATATTTAGTGATGGTATGAAAGCATCTTGGAATCTGTCTCCGTATAAGTACCTTGGCCTGTGAAGAGGTATCCTTCTTCAAACTCTTCGTCCTCCTCCTCAAATATCACGTCCTCATCTCAATCATCCTTGGCTGTGAGGTTGGTATACACGTTAATGAAATGGATGGTGTTGTGGGTTAAACAAATAATATTTTTAATCTAAGAAAATAAGGAAATTACTGTCATCTATATCATATGTACATGTTGGATCCGCTGCACATTTTGGTTGGCTTTGATCAAGACTATCTGCGAAACATATACCCAGGTTAACGTAGGTTCTAAGATATAATAACCGTATTAGCATAAAAATGTAGTAACTGTAACTACCATTGTTAATAACGGCCAATCGAGTCGGGGACTGCGATAAACCGACTTCTTCTTCATTATCTTCATGAATGCCTTGATCCTCCTGAACTGCCCGACTGACTTTTCTTGCCATGTTTGCCACAAACTGTTGATTCCGACGTGCTAATAATGAATGTCTTTCTCCGTGTGTGATATGATGCCTATGGGTTAAGCGGCCAACAAGCATATCTGGAGCCTCGAGACCAGGTGGGTGTTCTTCAAGTGGATGTATGTAGATTGGCGTCCTGGTCAACTCGGGTATAGTCCAATCAGCAGCGCTTACTTTTGCACCATCATTATCTGGATGCAAAATTTCAGGGATATAATGTGGATTTTCCATGGTGATGGAGTGAGGGTGCAGTTTGTTATTTCTCAACTCATTTCATCTTCTTTTATCACGAACTCCATTTTCATCGTTCAATGCACCAGCCTCCTCTACAAATAGTTTGTACAAATATAAGAATATAAAGTAGTAAAACTCGAACAAAAATCCAGCTTATCAAATGGAGTGCGAGAAACTCTACTTATTATTGTATTCTTTTACTGATATTATGATAACCGCACATAATCCAAATCCAAATTATAAATACATAAGAAAATGTTACGAAGCAGGTAGAAGTATTAAAAGATCCAAATAATTTGTAAGAACCCTGAAATCTTGACCCATCCAGATTACAGGTAATGTATTTGTAACAGCACAAATCTATTATGCATCTAGCACCTTTCTTTTTTTGACGCACTTCACGTTGCCTCATATATCTTGCATTCTTCTCTTCTTGAGACATTGCTGCATAACTTGCTCTCTCCCTTTCCCGCTTACGGTTCTTATCATTAATGTTTGCTGACTGTGAATTGGATACACTATCAGCCCCTGCGGTATAAATGGCAGAACATATGTAGTTAGTGTGTCTTTTTATTTTAATTTAAGTAATCCCTCATATCATGTTTATTCATTCGTTACCTCCATCAGTGTGGTTTGTCAATTCGCCAAATGGAGCACGAGAACGGTTTGTTTCCATTTGATTCTGATATTCTGAAACCACATATAATCAAAAACCAACGTTAGCCGCATTCTATAGTATAGTTGGTAAATACAAGTAGAAATACATGAGTTCATGGCATGAAGAAGATATGGTCAACTTCTGTATGCAGGCGATTATGGGACAAAATTGTATGAAATGAGCATCAAAGATTCAAGGCGTAATTCCAGAATGCGCAAAGAATGCGCAAACAGGAAAGGCAAAGGGCAAAAGAGGCCAACAAGGCAAAGAACCAGCCTCAACCAGGGTCCACTCACCTGCCAAGGACCTTAGGACCTACCTACGGACCACGTGGCAAAGGAAGAAGCTGGGCCGGGCCGACCCAGGAAGGAGGGAACCGACTTACCTCTTCGACGTGGCGCTTCCTCATTGGTTGCTTAAGGTGGTTTGGGCAGGCTTCAGCTCGTTGCACGGCAGGAACACCTCTCACTCACCCCTATAAATATAGGCGGGGTGCTTCTAAAGAGGACACACCTTTACATCCCTCTCAACTCTCTCTTGGAGTTTCTCTTGTGTTCATGAGCTCTAGGCTCATCTCTAGAGGTGATTAGACTTAGGGAGACAGTGGGGAGAAGTTTAGGGAAGTGCCGGGTCTGTCGGCACTCTTCTCCAACTTGTACCTCAACGGATGCTTGTCAATCAAAGTAAGTGTTCGTACTTCCTTATGTGCTTAGTTTCTTATTTAAGTTATAGTTCTAGCTCTTTAGTTGCTTAGCTGGATCAGTAGTTCACTAGTTTTAGTGGGTGCTTTAGTCTAAGGCCATAGGCTAGAGTAGTAACGATAGTGTAGACGTGGTGTCTAGACTAGACTTACCTGTTGGTTGTGGTATATCACATGGTTAGATGAGGTAGGTAGCAGGTGGTGACAGCCCTGTCTATCTAGCGTAACCCTCTCGTTCGGGTATTATCCCAGTGCCGTATTACGAGAACTCACTAGTCTTATTCTGTGGGAGGCTAGTAGCCCGAAGCCAGCAACTAGGATAGCTCTATCTTATCTCTGAAATCCAGCCTTAGGAAACCTCTCTACCCTCATCTCTAGCGGGTGTGGTGTCCTTGGACGAACCTGAACCGTGGAGAAAGTACACACGTTCCTCAGTGGATACTGTTGACGCCAGATTTTGACACGTGTTGAATCGGCGTCAGGAGAGGAAGAGATTGGCCGATGCGGCAGATTTAAAGGCTATAGTTGGGAATCGGCCGATTGACGCTACAGTTAGGAATCGTGTCCTAGCCCAAAATCTGGCTGCCTCAGTTCTTTTCGACGGCAGAAAATAGGGTTCCTTCCCTTTTTCTTCCTCCTTGAAAACCCTTCCTCCTCCTCTAAACCTTTTCCATCTACCTTCACCTCTCCACCTCCAAACCCATCTTCACTACTTGAAATCACCCATGGCTGGCAAGGAAATCGTTCCGTTCATCAACTCCGACACCACTGACCACCCAATGGTAGCCCCGACACCGGCCAACAGTCCAAATTCGCCAATTATGATTGAGCCGGAGGTCGAGGAAGTCCACGCACTCTAGGTGGCGCCCCAGGCAGTGGCACCTGCTGTGGTGCGCAACAGGGGGCCAAGGAGGGCCAACCCTGGGTCGACCCCCCAGGTCGGTCGAACCGTGGCCGTGACCTCTCGCGCCCCCGTTCGACGCCGCGCTCTGCCTCGCCATGTAGAAGCCAGAAGGCGAGGGCTCGGGCCTCGAGCCCCTACCAGCATCCACCAAAGGGGGCTCCGACTCAGTGGAAGTCAGGAGTGCAGCGGAAGCCAAAATATAGGCTTATTCATCCAGGAGTTAAGTTATTAAGAGGAAACAATCGAGGTACTTACAGTCCCAGCCTTTTAGCTATCCCAAGTTTCCAAACTGAACCTCTGTCGCGCCAAGCTGCCAGTTTGGCTCCCCAAGAATGTCCGAGCTTGTTGGGTGCACCAGATGAATAACTTCGCTTCATTCCTCCAACAGAAACCAGGAAGGTTGGCTTCTTGACGAACAGTTGATGGCACCCCGGTCGTTGGCCAACCTGCTCTAGCAGCCGCACGAGACCATGGGTATGTGCCGAGGTACCTTGCAGCAGCCTGCATCACGCAGCAGGATCAGGAGTCAGAATGTGCACTAGCAACAGAGGTTTCATTCACAAGATAAATTGAACAGCAGTACAGCCCTACTGTAATCTTGTCAAACTAACAACCAAATACTTCAGATGAACAGACAAGATTTTAAGAAATTGAAGCAACGAGCACTGCCATTCTTCATACAAATTAAAAGCAAGCATTGCCCATTTTGATATACATGCAAGCACAAAATGAGTTAAAAAAACAGGTAAAACTCGCTTTTTGTGACAAAACTAAACCCTAAGGTTATAAATGAACTTCACAAATTTCATGAATATACACGCCGAATATAACTTCAGTAATGATGAATAGAGTGGAGAAAAGGTAGCTACTTACATAGCCATGGATGGCGCAGTTATTGGGGACAGCGGTGCCAGGTTGAACTGCAGCTCCATGGAAGACATTGCTGTTGTTTCTGATGCCAGCTTCCTGGGCAACAAAAAAAGATCAGAACTTTAGTTGTCTCCTTAAGACACACACACACACACACACACACACACACACACACACACACACACACACACACAGAGAGAGAGAGAGAGAGAGAGAGAGAGAGAGAGAGAGAGATTTCATCAATTACAAGGAGACAGGACAAATTCCCGCAAGAATAGAATTATGAAAAGAAAGATCCTTTGGGACAAGCTAGCTCCGAATTATAAGCATCGTCGAATTGAACTATGAGCCAACCCAATTCGTAGGGCAACCGGAATTTGTACGTACTGAGGCACGGGGGATGATCGGATCGGTGGCCCTAGCAGAAGCAGACGCGTGAGCGCTGAGGCGGCTTGTCGATCTCCACATCCCGGAGGCGAACTTCTGAAAGACGAAGCGGCCAGCCATTCCGGCTCTCGATCTCCGCGTACCTGCGAAGCACCAAGGTGATGATCAAAATATCTTCTGGGAGTAAAAAAGCGCCACAACCCGATGGATTTATAGATTGGATGGAAAGGGTAACGCGCGACATACAAATCATCATCAGAATCATGGAACAAAACGAAACGAACTCCCAGATCAACCAGGAGAGGCCGCCTTGAGGGCACGCCTCTTGCCTATATAGACTAGAAAGCAGCCCAGCTGGCTGTTTCCGGCTGGGCTGGTCAGCCCAGCCGTTCAGCTTGCCGCTGCCTGCTGGCGGACCTGATCATGGCCGCTCTACCCGACCCGTCGAAAAAAATCTGACCAACCAATGTATGGGCCAAGCTCGGACCGGAATTTTTAATTCAAAATTTAAAAAATCCGATCCAACCCAACCTGATCCGAAAATTATACTACGGATGATCACATCTACGTGCTGGCTGCAGGCTGCCAATCGGCTGCTGGCTGCCCTGCAGCAGACCACTCTGCAGCCGAACACAGGTGCTGTAAGGGCAGAATGCTAATGATGCCTCCTCGTCAGCAAATAAATACTGAAACTGATATGAGCAGAAATTTAAGTGTGCATACCGTCCAATAGCATGGAGATCTATCACGAACATACGGTCACTGAACTATGTCTCGCGCAGATCCTAAGTTCATAACTGGACATGCCTTTCTTGGATTTCTGCAACAGATCAGCAGCACTGACAGTCAACGACCGTTCAATCAGATCATGGCGCCAACCATACACAGGTGGGATCAACCATCAATGGATTAAACTCTAGTCAGGTAGCTAAACAACCACTTTGTATACATAAGTTTGAATGTAGGTCACCAACAAGAACAAGCACGCAAACCCAAACGCATTCACAAGTTACAATAAACAATAATGAACAATGAAACAAAGGCGGAGGCTGAACCCCTGAACCCCAGCAAGGTGCAGATAAAAGGTCTGCTGCAACTTAAGTCCATATTACACCTGGGGCGAAAATGTAAAAAAAGAAAGAGATTGTTGGCGGTGTACAATGTTTTCACGGTAAGAGGGATACCCATGAGGCCATGACCCAAGTCTCCTTCCCCCATGGCTCAGCAGAACAGACCCAGGGAGGGAAAGCAATCCAAACCCTGCTTGAACATCTGCACCCCTAAGAGTTCGATAATTGATCTACTTATCAGTGTGCCGGCGCTTGTGTCTCCTGTGGCCATGATTGCCGTTACTGCCACGAGATCTTTTATGCTTTTTGGTGCTACATAGAAGCAATGGCAGATAAATTCAGTTCAAGGTCACACTGCCGATGATTAGAATTGAAATGAGCTATTGATATATAAGAAACTAACCAGAAGGTATCTATTAGAAGCCTGTATATAACGAAGACAGGCAGAGCCAGTAAAGCAGAAGCCTGTACAGAAAGGTTATAAATTCGTTACATTACCACAAAGCTGCGGTTCCTCAGAAAAATATTTTAGGTTTCCTTACCAAGAACCAAACTAATTCCTTCGTCGCGAGTGATTTCGTTATCTCATGTTGGTGAAGGTAGTCCAAGATGGTTGCTTGAGCCTGGAAAGGAGAAGAAAATGTTGAAATTTTGTCACATCAGTCTCCACAAAAAGAAGGGCTTTCTTAGATGATAGAAAAACTAAACATATCAGCTAAAGGTAGGACAGAACACAAACTAAATCATGAACTTAATGAAGCTGCTAAAAATAGAGGAGCACACAATCTATCCACACCAGCGGGCCACTATCTCTAGGCACAATGCAGATCGCAGAAGCAGCTAAATAACCGCCCAGGAGCACCCTTTAGGTAAGGTGACTAAAACAAGGGCATAATCCATAACCATAAACAGACAGCATGCTACATCTAAAGGCAGAGGTAAGGCCGTGGGGAGCAGCAGTAGCACAGAAGTTGGATACTAGATTGAGGTGTGGTTTTGGAGCTATAGCCTATGGCACAAAAGGAGGCACTGAAAATCATACACCAGGAACTGGAACGGAAGTAGAAAAGAACCACAAACCTGGCGATGGTATGTGGTTGCCGACTCAAGAAATGACCCATATGCATGAACTGCTCTTTTAGTGTACGGCTTCAGAGCTGTTCGAACTTTCTCAACATGTGGCTTTGTGATCTCAGCAACTTGATCTATGTGAGGCTTGGAGAACTTCTTGGCTTCCTGGATCAATATAGTCAAGTTAATGCACATCAAAAACCACATATAATGAATATGATAATGCAATGTATTACCATAATCAAACAAATGCTGCCATCAAACTGACGGGTGGAATTGTATAGATTGTTGAAACAAGTACCTGGTAGTAGGGATGAGCTAATTCCTTAACTTTGACAACATGAGGGGTCACAGCGACCCGTGTTGACTCATACAACTCCACTGATCTTGTTGAGACCTTCTGTACGTAAGGTTCTGCGTTTTTCTTGAGGACAACCAATTTTTCCTTAACAGGAATCCATTTCTTAAACCATAGAATGTAATCTTGTCAGCACACTGTCAGTGAAAGATAACTCAAAAGGAACTAAAGTACATGAACGGATGGAGTTAATGAGTAGTGAGTGACATTACCGTTTTAGCAGTCTCAATATGAGGTTCAGCCCATATCTTTGCCTGCGCTGATTTTTCTGATGCCTGAAACATTAGATATGCAGAAATAAATGGCAGTTTATTTGTGGAATGCATATTGGAATTAAAATAAAAGCAAGTAGTACAAAGAGGCACCTTCTGCAAAAAATTCTGCATGGCAGGTTTTCCATGTTGATTCCAGTGGCCTGAGACCACCTCCTACAAATGATGATGAGGATAGCAGTATGAGAGCATGACTATCAAAATTGCAACCGTACATTTGTGGTTCCACTTTTACCAGGTAGTGAGCATATTGTGCAGCTAACCAAGGTGGCAACCATGCTCCATGAACCTGCAAAAGGAAATGAGAGTGCACATGGACTATTGCATTTTTTGTAGACGGGAACAATGAAAAAAAGGCATAAAAAAACAAGCATATGGCATTCAAGGCATTAGAATCACAATAGGCAACGTCTACTCAGCCTAGTTTCAGGTAACTGTTAGAAGTTTCGACCCATTAGTGAAGTGCCACATCACACATGGTACCCCAAGTGTCATCTTGAACGGATGAAGCTATTGTGGAACATTTTTTTTTTTTGAAATTTCTCTCTAAAACTGATAGCAAAAAAATGGAACTACCCAACTGAAGGAAATCAATGTCTTAATAGATGACTGCATATAGTAACATTTAGGGGACCACAAGAGTTTATGTAGGTTAAACTCGTATGTTATTGCACTACTTTGAGATGGCTTTTAAACAGCAATAAAGAGTAGAAAAGACATAATATATCAGTTAATAGTACAGGATTTCGACATGCTTTGTCTAGTGATATCTGCACTGACCACTGTACATACCTGATTCTGTCCTATATGCATGTAACTATGCTTAGAGGATGTTATTACAAATTTCTGAATTTGAATTAAGTACAACAGGTGATAGTGACAGGATATATCTTTACCTCTGTCAGCTGTTTTTCCTTCGCTGTTGCTTCTAGCTGCAACCTCATCAATTCCTCCTACAATGTGAAAGAACAAATATGTAACATGTACCACACAGCTCCCAGGACAGAAGTGAAAACAAATGTATAGCAAACCTCAGCAACTTTAAGAGCACGTTCTGTCTTCTTGATTTTGCGATTTTGCTCCTCACTTTCCTTTTGGATCTAGCAAGGACAAAATCGATAAATAAGAGCAATGTAATCCAACATCTAAAATGTTAATTTGATTGAATGTTTTTCATTACAGAGAGAAGCCTTCAATATAATTTTAAACTTTAGGTGGACTTTAAACTCTGGTATAGAAATAGGATCTACAAAACACTTGATAAATTTTCTCTGCTAGTGTCTTAAGAATGTATCGCAGGCTTGTAGCCATATAGATAATGGATCCTGTAACTGCTGTTAGCCAAAAGGGGAAAACAGCTGGCATAGCCACTTAACAGATGCACTTGGTATTTAGCTACAGTAATACATGACAATAGAAAAAACAATGCAGTTAGATACCCAAAAAGAAAAACATCATAAAACTGCACGATAGGCAAGGACTGTGCACTTACAGCATTAAGCTTCGCAGTCAGCTCTTCTACCTTCTTCTCTGCATCGCTAGCCCTAGACTCAAGTGCTGTTCTCTGGCTACTTTGTGTTTCAATGTCCTCTTTGAGCTTCTCGATCTGGAATAGAAGAAAAATAAAATAAGAAATCACAAACACATAGTTGACACGTTCTAAGTGTTCATGAACTTTTATATTCCATACCTGCTTCTCAAGCTCAACAGCCCGGGCATTGGCCTTGCCTGCCTGCTCCTTAGCAGCTATAGATCCCTGTGCCTGCACATGGATAGGCAAAAGAGCACAATTATATCTTAGTTAGCAGAGTGTATTGTTGTTAGTTCTACAAATTAGATTGCATACTTGGAGGGAAGCAATCTCGGCCTGCAGAGAAGCAATCTTCTTTGACCTCTCCTCAATGGCTTTCTCCAGCTTTGCAATGCCATCATCCTTGTTCTTCAATTCCTGGGACCGCTCTGCTATGCCCGACTCTGTAGCGTGAAAACAATAGTTACAACCAACGATAGTTCTGTAAGGATCATTAGAATGTATGACTAGAAAACGGAATAAATTGTCAGATAAGCTAACACAGCATGCCAAAGTGGCAAAGTTAAGCAAATTGCATTGATTGTGGCAGAAACAGCACCCCAATCAACGATGTTACTTACAAGTCGGGACACAGTTTGAATTTATACCCTCAGTAGTAGAAGCTTCTTCAAGCCACTATTAATATACAGTTTTACTGCAATAAACATTGTTAGCATTGTATTCAATTCAAGCTAAGATTAAGGGCATGTACTGTCTGGGTGAGTTGTGTTTGGTTGGAAATTTTAGTACATCTCATTCAAGCCCCAAAAATTATGGCAGGGGATGACCATCCATGCCAGACGCACAGCAACTGCTATTACACAGTGGCCCACTATAGTAAATAACGGCAGTAGCAAAAGACAGCTTTTGTAAAGTAAAACCAAAATTAGATACGAATCTATGTGGAGTAAAAACAGAACGAGCTGAATTTCCCCCCCTGGAACGAGCAGTTTCCTAAAAAAGGGAGAAAGTACCCAATTCTGCATTCACTCAGGACCAAAATGAGCATGAAACATCAGATCAAAATTTCGCGGCACCGAGCTACTTGATCAATCTAGCACTGACGCGCAACACCATCCAGAAACACCTAGATGCTAAACCCCCAACAAACAAATCCCGCTAGCTCACCCGAAATCTCTGAAATCCCAGCTCACCGTATCGAATCGGCCTCTGCACCCCGCAGCTCGCTAGAGCAGCATCAATTCCAGTGAAACCGCAAAAATTGACCTAGCTTCGAAGCGTGAACTCGACGTTTCAACCAACCCCATGCCCCCGCCAAATCAAAGTAAATCAAGCGCCCCCCGTCGATTTCAAACCGGTTGCCACTGACCTAAGTTGGAGATCTTCGCCCTGAGCTGCTCCAGCTCCGCCCTGAGCGCCGCGGCCTCCGCAGCCTCCTCTGCCTTCGCCGCCGCGGCCTCCACCGCGCCGGCCACCGAGTCCGCCACCACCACCGGCTCCTCGGCGGCCGCACCGGCGGCAACGGCGATCAGCAGCAGCAGCGCCGCCGCGAGGGGCCTCGAGATCCCCATCCCCGCGAGCCCCCTGTCGCCACTCGCCACCAACTCCCTCCTCCTCGGCGAGGGCAACCCAATCCTTGGTTCTAACGACGCCGCGGCCCGCGAGGTCGCGAAGAACTCGTGCTCGCGCTCGTGCTCGTGCCGTGTCGTCAGGACTCGGGCGGGCGCAGGTGCGCGCAGCGCGCAGATCTTTTTGAGAGCTCGCGGGGCACGTGACAGGGTACGTGGCGGGGCGGGGGCGTACGTGGCGGACAGCTATTGGGTTCGGGACGTGGGGCTCGTACGCGGCTCGGGTCGCTGTGCGGTGGGCCCGGGAGGCCGCGTCGCCGTCGAGGTGGCTCGGCCGTCCGCGACAGGTGGCTTGCCGGGATCGGCCACGACATCGAGATCGTGTTCGGGACCCACGAGGTCGTGCGAGCCTTGGCAAACTCCGGGGGGTGATTTTCCAACTCCCGAGTGCCTTTTTGCGGTTGGTTTGGATAAAGATTTCAATTCACTCATCGTAAACCTCCTCCAAAGGCTGGCTGCTAGTCTGCTCATAGAATTTTTTATTGATGAACAGTGCTAAAGATGAAAAATTATCTCAAATTTAAAAGATAGTTTTATACACGAACTTCGAGATTGCAAAAAATCATATATAGGATCATGTTATAAGCTATGTGCTACTAACAGTCAGATTATTGTAAAAGTTGTCTCTTACAATGCTCAAAGCTAGGTACTATCATACTAGCTCGTATCTTTGGAGGAGGCCTTAGGAAACACAAAGATTTCCTGTTCAATTTTATATCATTAAGAGATGCAAATGTGATATGTGTATGCATGATCAGCCATTAAACATGTAAGCAAGATCCTATCTTTGTGAGCATATGTGAAAGACGGATGGTAGATCTAACTAAACCCACAATAGAAATAAGTTCCCATAAGTCTAATTGCACTGCGAGCTTCCATAATAGCTTGACCGACGTGTGTAAGTTGGATAACCAACTATATTTAGTTCAATTTCAAAATTCTACATGAATGTTCGTAGGGATGCGAATTGATGCCTCCAAGTCCAAGGGTCACCATATCTCACCCCTAAATATTCAATGGTGGCTAAATGAGTAATGACTACAAAATGCAAGTGGTTTTATTGGCAGATTTAAACTGAAAAAGAATCGATGTAATAATATGGTTTAGTATAGATGATACATGATAGTATGGATGAATTTGTACCAGTACGGTGGGTTCCTATCAATCGGTAGAGACTAAAACCCTTGTCGTAAAACTAAACAAACTATAATTCAATAAATCCTAGTAAACTCCTCAGTGATTTCAGATTTTTTAAGAAGAATCTGCTTCCATACAATGTTTTCCTCCTAGGACTTAGCACCACTTGTAGAAATTCGACTTGCCACGGTGCATTTTCCAGCGCTTTAATTGATGGGGGAAACTAGGAGGAAAACATATGAACAATATATGGAAGATTCAAATCATCAAATGCATCACCAACTGGACTGGCCAAAAGGACCAGCCCCATTGATGGAAACCAGACAAGCGGTGGGCCCCCCGGATGCTGAAGAGAGGATCGGGGTAGTTGGGGGGCAGCGGTTCAGCGGCCGCCGTCCTGCCGATTTGATGGTCAAGGAATCCACGATTTGATGGGTCTGGTCAGACCATTACCGTGTCTGAATGGTACTGTACGTGAACCTGTCCAATTCACGTGGATTTTAGGCGGAATTTCGCAGGAGTCTGTCCAGTAAAACTCGTGCGTTCTAATTTCTAAATAAGAGAAAGAGTTGGAAGACGTTACCAAACATAATAATATTTAAATTGCTGCATCAAAAATTTATCTAAAAATATGAATGGGCAGAGCACGTAAATATCTACTATCATGCAAAGTTTGGAGTTGAATAAAAATTTGTGCAAGGAGAAACAAAAAAGTGAAGCATGCACTTGAACCCGCAAAAAAAAACTATTCAAACGTTGATTTCTCCTTTTTATTTATTCATGCACAAGTTTTTGTTCAATCTCAAAATTTTCATGATGGTATATATTTGCTTGCTCTATCTATTCATATTTTTGGATGAATTTTTTATGCACCAATATGTAGATGCTATTAAATTTAGTAACACCGTAACGTATAAAGATAAGGCAACACTGGATGCGTTCTCGAGAGAGTTGAAGTCAGAGAGGAAATGTCATACCGTGGTTGGACTTATTACAAAGTGACAATCCACCTCAGAGCTCGGAGTCGTGTCAGAGATGATTACGAGAGAGATGGAACACATGTTCAAAAGAGTTGGCTAGCTGAAACGGACCTCACACTAGTGCTTACCGGCTTTTGGACTATGAGGCAGGCCTAGCACGACTTTTGATGCTTTTTTTCCTCCTCCGCCGAATTTCCAACCACCAGTGCTCGCTTTTTTATGCGAGCTTAGGGACATTGTTGCCCGCAAGTTCACTCGTTTTGTCTGACTTTTTTTCTTGAGCGGAGGTGGACAAGGCTCAAAAGATAAAGATGACCAAGGTCCCATTTTGAAGAAATAGCCAAAAGTTATTTTGAAAACTAAAATTCATCCTAAGAAAGTAGCTCTTGTGATGTTTGGATCTAAGAGCTATTTAGCTCATGAAGTACTTTTCTAGTCATTGGCTGCCACTTTAACAAGAGAGAAAGAGAGAATCAGTGGGCCCCACTCAAAATAGATCAAAATAGCATCCTTTGGAGGGGATATTTTTTTGGGTGAGCTATTCGCAAATAACCCAAAAATAGCCCTATAACTTCTCTAGAGCTATTTGAGCTATTTAAGTGGGGGCTAAAAAATAGCCCATTGATCCGAACGGGGGCCGAGAACAAGTGGCCCGGACCACGGGATCGATCAGCTTGGTGGGAGGGCCGCAGCAGGCTCCATCTGAGGCCCTTTTATTTCCTTCCTCTATGTGGTTAGCTGGGCTGGTTAGAAGGTTTTTTTTTTCAACTTTCAAAAAAAAGTTTTTTTTCTTGAGAAATGATGGTTAGAGAGGCTTTACGGGCTTCATTTGTTCCATTGGGCCGCGCCTCATCCCATCCGGCTCGGCCCATCTCGCCGTCTCCGATGACGCGGGCCCCACCCATGGCGGAGACCAGCGACCGCGACAGGCGTCGTACGCTCCGCGCGGTCTCCCATACACTCCACGCCACTCCACCCCACAGTCCACACTCCCCCTGCTCCTCCGTCTTTGACCACACGCTAATCGCGATCGCCGCCGCCGCTAATCGCAGCTTAAACCCTCGAAGCCGCGGTTAAAGTTTTCGGATTCGATTCCTCCCAGGTCCAGCACCCACCCCGAGTACCGACGGGGCGGACGGACCCTGCTGCAGACCCGGCGAGCCAGCTCCATCCGCCAGCAGCAGGCCAGAAACGGACTCCCCCGTCCTAAAACCCCCCGCCCCCGCAGCCCCGAGGCGACGAAACCAGCTGCGCAGCGCCGACCACTCGCGGTCCACGGAGGAGATGCCGCTCACCGCCGCCTCGCGCCCGTGAGCCGGCCTTCACCGGGGAGGGGAGGGGGAGGACTGCTCGGCGAGGACCCGGGGCGGGCTTCGATTCGGCGGATCTTGAGGGGGGCGAGCGTCTCGCTGGTGTTTCCTGGCGGATTGTCTCCGCATTCCAGCTGCGGCGGGATTGAGGGCCGCCTTCTGAGGTATTTCGGCCGTCGAGCACGGCGCGAGCTCGCGATTTGTTAGGGTTTCTTCTAGGCGTTCCTTCGGATCGCCTCCGCCCCCCCTCGATCGTTATATCCGTCCCGTGATTCTTCTGGTATTTGCAGGGAAAGCGAAAGGGAGCGGGCGACTTTGGGATCAAGGATCAGCGAAAAGAAAAAGGAGGGATCTTTTGGGGGAACTGTTTAAGCTTTGGGGTTTAGGGGCTTCCGACCGATGGATTTCTTCAAGATCAAGAAGTTCGGGAAGGGCAAGAAGAGCGCCGGGGGTGGGGGCGAGATCGTGGAGTCTGATGATGAGGCCCACGCCACCGGGAATGTGGCCTCCGAGGAGCAACAGAAAGGTGACATTTTAGGGGAGAAAGCTGAGGAGACACAGGGTGCGGGTGTGGGCAATGGCGCGGTGGAAGAAGCGGTGGAGGAGGAGGACGACGACGATGATTTCATCACGAATGAGGTGAAGCGGAGGCTCAAGGAGCTGAGGAAGAACAGCTTCATGGTGCTCATCCCCGAGGAGGAATGCGCCGAGGTTGAGGAGGACGGTGGGGAGGAAGAAGGGGAGGAGGAAGGGAGCAGCTCCAGGGAGTGGTTGGAGTCGGATGTCGGCAATGGGTTCCCGCTTTGCGGGTTCGATTCGCTGTATGATAAGTATTGCGAGAGGATGCTGGTGTTTCATAAGATGATCGTGCAGCTCATGAAGGATCCAGGTAAAAGATGTAGCCAGCTGTGGATGTTTCTTAGTATATGCTTGGTTTTCTATTTTCTCACATTCAGGTGGTTGTAACATGATGCATGTATCTAGTCTTCTTTTTTTTTGTGATTATCCATATATATAGTCTGGTGCCATAAAGTTAGCCATGTTTCTCTTGGAAACTTCAGCGTTCAGCTGTTGTCGTTATTCTATTTGTATAAATTATGGTCAACGTTGAGCCTTGTTAGCATGTTAAAGCATCGTCCCTACTACTGTAAATAGGCTTAATGGATACAAGTGTTCTATGGCAGTTGCATGCCTTATTTGGTATGTCTGCGGTCATGGCTTGTATTCTTTTTTGTAACCGTCTTTATAAAATGAAACTGTAACATCAGGCAGCTGACATCACTCAAAAGGGCAAGAATAACACAATCAATCACTGTTGTCGTATTCTGTCTAGCGCTACTTGGTTACCCGAGTCTGAGTTGGACGCCCATGCACTGCACTCATGCTGGATTCAAGTGGTATCTAGCATGTTTTGTTGGGTGAATCGAACACCCATATGCAAACCCGAGTCGGACTCGGACACACACACCTGATTCCAGGTAACACTATTCTGTCACGTGAAGCAATATGGGAATTTTACTCTTTCCTGCTGAAAAGTCGGACTCGGACACACACACCTGATTCCAGGTAACACTATTCTGTCACGTGAAGCAATATGGGAATTTCACTCTTTCCTGCTGAAATCAATGCGACTTTTCTTGTCTCACTGAATCAGCCAATATTTTCTGTTTAATGTTTCCCTTCAGCATATGTCGTTGATTGCCTTCAGGATCCGTCTCACCTTAAGCTGCATTGCTTCTCTTCAGTGTTTGCTATTGCTTAGTAAATTTGACAGCTTCATTTTACTGCTGCTTTATAGTGTGCCATTGATTTTATATATGTTTAAATAAGCCCCTCTGCATACTTTCATCATTCTAACGGTTGGAAAAAATATTTTCTAGAGTCACTGAACATGTCCAAAAAGTCTCCAAGATCAGCATCCAAATTGGCATCTACCCTGCGCAGCCTCTCATTCAAAAGAAGGGACGAGCTCCAGGAGGATTGTGAGCAACTTCAGCAACAGCAAAGCGAAGATGATCCTTATCAAACACTTGAAACAGCATATGCTGCTCATGTTTCCTTAAGCTGGGAGGCTCTGCATTGTACATATGTGCACCTGAGCCTTATAGTTGCAGCACAACCTGATAATCCTACAACCTACAGCACTGCTGCTCAAGCATTCCAGCAATTCCAGGTTCTGTTGCAGAGATTCGTTGAAAATGAGCCATTTGAGCATGGTACCCGGGTTGAGATATATGCACGGTCTCGGAGCTTGTTGTCAAAGTTGCTTCAGGTCCCCACTTTCCAAGGTAAGACTCTTTGGGTTGTACCTACTGCATTCTAGCATAAATGCAACCTATACCATTTGAAACGTGTTCCTTTGAGCTGCAGAACTTTCCTGTGGGTTATGGTTTTTTAGACTTATGTTGTCATGTTCTTAACTTAAATCCAAACAGTGGTTACATCTTTAGTGTGAGGGAACACATTTCTACACTTGAGATCTTGATAACAGCAGGTGTGGTTCAGCAAATGCCTAATACTTTTCAATCTAGATTTCACTTTAAATATCATAGAATGATAGAAGGTATGGTGGAATAAAGATTATTCCACTATGAGATGTCATGGGTTGTGCTTTCTCTCGCATGCGTACTGTTTGTCTCTAGTATGTTGATGATTCCTGTTTGCTTGGCACTTGAGTAAATGCTGTTTCTTTATATGAAAAAAAAATCCAGGAGTCCAACATGTTTGGTAATGGTGTTATGTTGATTTCAAATCCTGTGCAACTCAAATAGGTTGTGGAAATGTTTGAGGAACGTTTGCTGAGGGAAAATATAGAGCTGATATTGCCCATATGCATGGGACATTTTCGTTAGGTCATATTAAGTTAAGTATAATGCAGATTATATCTTCTTAGGTTATTCATGCTTTGTGCCCTGTCCTAGCCCAGTACTAGAGTAAATAAATTTAGGTACTGAATAATCTACACATTTGACGTGGTACAATCCAATTCAATCTGCTGTACACTGGCAATTTAATGAGCAGTGATGTACTATGTGGAACTTGGGTTCTTTTCTATTTTGTGTTCATCTGACATCGGGGAAAAATGTTGGCAGTGGTACGTTTTGTACCATAACTCGAGTGCTTTCAAAAGGATGATAACATGAGTAGTATGTATGTTTGGGATTAAGAGCTGCGTGTTTCATTGTTCCTACAGTTAAGTTCCAGTAACATGTACCGGATCTATGACTAAAGAGCTACACATTAGTTTTTGATATTTTTATCTGCAAATTTAACATGGATAAGTACGGCAGGCACAAGAATTTCCTCAATTATTATGGCAGGTAATTTCTTAAAAAAAATTGTGAGTCCCTGTACTATCGGAAAGACTTGGTACAGATCTAGATTCTGAAACTTGTTAGTAATGTCATGTGTGCTCTGAAATTATTTGCTGGCTTGTTGAACCTTAGCTTTGTGCATCCATAATGCTTGGATACATTACTGGTGAATTCTTTCCTGTTACTGCGGCAACATGTTTAATGCCAAGTACATATAATCCTGTACCAAAATCTTGCATCACATTGTACTTTATTCTGCAGTAAAGGTAATAAGTATTGGGCATAGTAGCACAGTAAACAAAGTATTTTCTTTGTTTCATTTTCACGATTCATTTCTTCCTTCTTTTACTAGGTTTCCAAATTCACCGCATGATGTCTGTTTCTCGGGTCCAAATTTGGCCACTTGTTTGTATTGCATACTCGAATGATTGATGCTCAATTGTGTCTGATATGTTATCTTGTTTGCCATTTCTGTTCTCTCAAATCAGTTGCAGACAAGAAAGATAACACTGAAGACCAAATGGAACCATCGATTTTTGCACCTGATCTCATCAAATTGCTAGAGGAGTCTATCCTAACTTTCCGCCTTTTCCTGAAGAAGGACAAGAAAAAGAATAGTGCTCATATGAGTGCTCATGGCCACACTGGAAGCTCGATTCATCAAGTGCAATCTTCACTCGATAAGGTAAATTTTATTCTGTTGAGATCTTTATGACCTTTCATTCCCTTTGTTCAAAACGATCTTTTGTCTTCCGTGGCGCTCTGAAAAGTAGCTAGCAGTAGAATGCATCTTTCCTAGAATCTAATGTCGGCAAAGGCCGCACAGTTGTGACATTACCAAGGAGGCCTTTGTGTTAAATACTCTTTCTTGAATACCTGCTAATGCAAGTATCCAAACATGCAGAAGGAGGCCAAGGTGAAGGAGCTGTTCAAGAAGAAGAAAGGGTGGAAGAGCAAGACCTGGCCGGCGACAATGGAGGAGGTCCAGCTGCTGTTCGCCCTGATCGACATCAAGGTGGTCTCGCGGGTGCTGCGGATGGGGAAGCTGAGCAAGGAGCAGCTGCTGTGGTGCGAGGAGAAGATGAGCAAGGTGGACCTCTCCGAGAACCGGCTGCGCCGCGACGGGTCCCCCATCCTCTTCCCCTGCTGACTGACGCCTCCGGCACGCCATTCGTGGCGCCTCCCTTCGTGTCAGCCGGCGCCTGGCGTGGCTCGCCCACCTTATGATGACAATATGTACATGCCTCTAGGTCGAATTGGAGTGTCCATACTAAAGTAGGGCTTAAACATGTGGTTCAGTCGGAGCTTATGCAAGGCAACATGGGCGACATGCTTCGTTTCACCCAGGAACGGGTTTTCTTTCTGAACCCTGGGATGCTACAGTCCAACCATGTCTGGTCTTGTCCTAACATGATGTTAGATAAGGCTCCCTGATAAACTCCTCTCGATCAACAGGCCGAAAAGATCTCGTGCTCCGTCGGTTGCAGCAGCTTGAGGCTCACTACACCACTGCAATCTCTGAATTTTTTTTGGTAGCCGCTGTACGCTCCCATCCTCTTTCGCCTCCGATGATTGCATCCTGCATGCAGATCCAGAGCGCACTTGGGTGGGCTTTCCGTCACGGATGCTACGTGCAGCTCGTGCGAGCGTGCGCCCGGCTCTGCTGGGAGGCCATGATTGACCTTTAGAAATAGAAGAAGCTGCCGCTGCT
This sequence comes from Panicum miliaceum, assembly GCA_032594955.1. Classification (NCBI taxonomy): domain Eukaryota; kingdom Viridiplantae; phylum Streptophyta; class Magnoliopsida; order Poales; family Poaceae; genus Panicum; species Panicum miliaceum. Next base: position 2,757,214 of record CM064064.1, read on the forward strand.
GCCGCTGGCTGCTGCCTGCCATGTCGTCGAGCCTTCCTTTCACGACACGCAGTCAGTGAGAGCCTCAGTGACAATGCCTCATATCCAGATGCTTTGCGAACGGTAAAAAAATCACAGTAATTTCTTTTAGAAAAAAAATCTTTTGTTCTGAAGGAGAAAGCTTCAGTGATTTCGTTGCCACTTTATTACCGTCACATTCTTCACGCGGAGGAACGGCATCTCGATGAAGGCGACGAGCGAGCATGAGAGAAACGCCGTGGCCGGCCACCTCGGCAGCATCGTCTCTGGCAGGTGGGCCAGGTCGACCCGGCGCGCTCCTGCTCCTTCCTGCGTGGATCGGCAGCTAGCTCGCGTCAGCCGAACTCCATGAGCGCAGCAAATGGAGATCAGGAGGAGGAGGCTGCTGCTGCTGCTGCGGGCATGAATGCGGGGGGGAGGTCATCAATGCGGGGCTGTGTGCGTGTGTGTGGGCAAACTGATCGATCATTCACTGTGCTCCTGCAATTTATGTGCCATAATTCCGCACTGTGCGGATTCCACTTCACCTTCGCCGTGGACCACATCCACGCTGAACTCAGCAACACGAAGTGCTCTCTTCTCTTGTTACCGCAGTTTAGGACACTGATGCAGGGTCTTCGATGTGATTACTGCATGTTATCTGACGAAGTGTCATGCTTTACTAGTAGATTCAGAAACGGAGCGAGTGACAAAATTACAGTGAGAAAAAGAAGCGCTTTTGATGGTGATTGGTGAATCTATGGGTACCATTATCATAGGACGAAGTCAAAGTTCTTGTGCCTTGGCATGTACTCATGTCCAGTGTCTTAGGCTGGGCTGCTACACCGCCTACACGTATTGTAGGATGTAGGGCAGTGTACATCTATCTTGGACCGGATGCAGTACTAGGAGTCTAGGACTACTGCCCACCTGCAGAATTGCTGAATTGGAAACGTTGTGTGGACTTTCTCATCCTCCCTAACGTCTCGAGATCCACGAGGATGCTGACGGCGACGGCGATAGCATCTGGCAACGTCCGACGACCCCTCGCTGGAATTCTGGAATCCCAATTCCTTGGTCCAACAGCGCTGGACTTGCTGCATCCGTCGTCATCCTCGCAGCAGGTGCAGGTAGCTGCGCAGGTCTCTCTCTCTCTCTCGCTCTCTCTCTCTCTCTCTCTAAAACAAAAGCCTTGCCATTTGCGCTCGAACAGGAAAATTAATATGCGCCTTGCCATCCAAGCCGGCTGGATGCTAGAGGGAGGGACGAGGGAGTGAATGCCTCTCTGTGGCAGCACATCATGTGAAGCGATGAAGGCAGCAGCTGCATATGGTTCGTTCAATGCAGCCTGGAAACAGTAGGGATCTGCATCGAGCCCTTTGATTATTAGCTGCAGAAGAACAGTTTCATTTCAGTGCAGACAAACAGGTAGGTCATTTGGTTTAAGACGGTGGTTTAGGTAGGTCATCCACTCATGTACCTACAGCCAGCCTTGGAGAAACTGTCAGCCAAACATAGGCTGGAAGAAGTGTGCGCATACACAGATGCAGATCATGCAACAGCAACATAGATAAATACTAGCAGTACCTAGAATTCGGATCTTGATCCTTTCAGCCGTATCATGAGCCTTGGACTCTATTGCCAGTGAGTGAGCTGAGCTGAGCTGTGTATCCAAAAGACCAAAACATATCCCCCATCTTGCACTTGGCACTTGCAGTTGCTGTCTACTATACATCAGTACAGCAAGTAGCTGAAGCATGCAGATCCAACCATTTACTGTCTGGTTCCCTGCATTTTGCTCTTGCAAGTTGCAGTCCTGCAGACTTAGAAAATGCAGCGGTATCATAAACCCATGCAGGTGCAGCATGTAAATGCAAGCCTGGTTCCTGAGGAGGTACTCAATTTCTTTATTCAATGAAATTTGCATGTCAGCTTTTGTGGTTTCTTGCAGAGTTCGCAGTGCAAGTGAATCAACTGAAAAAAGAGAGAAAAAATGTTCCTGTAAAAAAACTGCAGTAGTATTGTTCATATTTACAACAAAACGGGAAAGTGCAGTTGGCAAAGATGAGTCTAATACTTATCGATGAGCATTTGACCAGACTGAATGCTCACAGCTCAGCTCAGCGTAGCAGCCGTTCTAATACAAGCTGAATGAGCATTTGACCAGACCGAATTCTCTAATACAATAGTGACATTTCCCCATGCCTTTTTTCCTGGTGGTGTCCCACATGGCACTGATGAAAAGAGCAAGCTGAGATTCTTGCTGTGTCCCAAGAGCTGGGCAGTTGATTAAGGTTAGCCCTGAACTGTGGATCTATACTGGCAGCAGTAAACTACGACAAAATCGACCATGCTTGCCAATCATTCATGTCTTCTTCTGACTTTTTTAACTTGATGCAGTGTCTTGTTCTGACCGATGGGACATTGAAAAAACAGGGCGTGTCTTGAGAGTGTCAACCCCCTTTGCAGCTGCAGCCTGCAGGCATCCGATGAAGTAGCAGCAGTAGGAGTCTGCATTTGATTTGTTTCTAGCAGGTGATGGGCACCAGGATTAAAATTGCAGCTAATGCTTGACTCCTGGAAAGACCTTGTTTGTCCTGTTTTGACAAGTGCACTTGAATCTTCATTGTTGCCTTTTTAACCTCATCCAGTTTTCAGTTCCAGAACTTCAGACAAAAGTTCTGACCTATTAACATAAACCTTTTACAGACAAAATGTGTTTGGAAACTTTATCATTTGCAAATGCTCAAGTGTTTATTTTATTTTATTTCTGCCTCTATCAAGTGATAGTCCAGTACAAGACCATCTTAGCAGCTTACTGGATGATTGGCTTGTCTGGCAGAAGAAGATCAGGTTCAATCCCAATGAAATGGAAAGGAAAATAAATCACATCACTGTCTGTCCAGATAAAGAGGGCCTAAAGAGTTGCTGGTTTCTCAACCAAGAGGCTAGGGGTTTGGCCGCAGATAGGCGTGCTATGAGAGGGAGTACGACGCAGCTAAGCTCGAGAAGTCGAGATAAAGGCGGGAGCAAAAAGTGTCTGGAGAGAAAAAAAATGAGGAGCATGCCCGAATCTTTCGATCTCTTTTGCTTTTATCATCTCTGAGAGGGAGGCAGGTTAACAAACCGCGCTTTATCTTTTTGAAAATTCCCATGCATGCCCCTCCCCGTCCATACAAGAGGTCCTTTTCAGACTTGCTTTGGAGTGCCGTGCTCTTCATTGTCAAGAACTAAGGATAATCTACCATTTCATTTGCAGAAACGTGTATCACCAAACCGGCACTTGTTACTAAACTCTTTGGCAAAATACTCACACGTTAGCAACCACCTTAGCTTAGTGGTTGGCCTGTTAAAGGGAGGCTTTACCGGTCAAATTGACGTCCAATTCTCATTTGTTTTGTAGGATAAAGATGTAAGGATGCCCAATTTGTATCGAGATCACCAAATCTAGGGGTTCTTACCAGTTGAGTGTTCATACTAATTTCCATTTCTTCCTGCGTCTACTTCAAGCTGTCACTGTCTGAACTATATCTGATGGATGTCTGAACTAGCATCCACATCAATGTTAAGAGAGGACCAATCAGCTCATCCTATCACTATGCTTTGTAAAGAACGTAGAAACAACACTGTTGACTGTTGACACGTTTGCAGCAAAAGGAGGAGGTTAAAGAGGTTGGTTGTTGGAACTTGGAAGGAAAGGCTACGTGGACTCCCCAAGTCGATCCTAGCCACCACTTAGTGCAACAAGGCATCTGGCGAACCTTCATCTGAATTTGAGCACGACCTTAAAAGATGGAGGAGCATCTATTCTCCTAAACCCTTTTTTGGGACCCTTGCACTCTTCTTGTTCTAATGCAATACAAAAGAAAACCCTTGTGGGGCCAGGACACACACCTTGTGCATGGCAGCCAGCCAGGCGCAACACACAGTCAGTGAGCGACGGTTCATATGATTGCCTATCACATTCTTCTCTTGATCCAAGACCTGCCTGTTCAGAAAAGAAATGTTTTTGGGTGCAGGAAAAGTTTTGGGTTTGTTTTAAAAGGGTTTCCTCTGTTTTTCCTCCCAGCTGTTTCAAAAGCTTTCTTGGTGCAACCAACTGACATTGTCCCATAGAGGGCATGAGATTTGTGTGAGGAGTCTTGAGCGGCACGCATGAATGCCATGCTTGACTGATGACCAAACAGAATTCAGAAATTTGCGCAAAAATGAGGTAAAATCTTAAAGTGAGCAAAAAGGGCTCCTTTCTTTGGATGGGTTGGGTAAGATATGGAATGGCATGGAGCAAAACAGAATTACAAATTATATAAAAAACATCTGGTTTGGTGAGCAAGATGTCAAAATTTCCAGAAACTCTTGTGACTTTCTCTGAAGGGTCCAAGCTTGGCTGTTATGGCCACACCTCATCTTCTTATCTAACGTAATAAACATCGTCGCGTCGCATCATTCGTGTACCAACAAAAATAAAAGAGATTTAGTTCTGACAAACACCAGGTGCCTGTCCATGGCAAAAAAGAAAGAAAAACAGCATGTAGTAATTAATAAAATATAGAAAATGGATAAAATATGACGCAAAAAGAATTTTCCAAATTCCACCCCCCAGGCAGAGGCGCAGAGGTTGCCTGAAATGCACGAGCAGCCGCTGCAGCGATGCATTTCCGTGAAATGGCGCAGGAATTAAATGAGCGGGGTATTATTGGATTGGAAAATTACAAAGAAATGTAGGGTCACGCCTCATTTCAGTTTGCGTAGCATCTGACTGACTTGACTGCCCCTACTCCCCCTCCTTCTCTTTCTCTCTCTCTCTCTCCTCACATTCTCTCTCTCATCTCCGGTGATTTCTCCTCCTTTGAAGCCTTTCGAGTCTTGACCGTTGTAGCCTTCTCTCTCTCTGCGCACTCCTTCCCCCTACTCTCTCTCTCTCTCTCTCTCTCTCCACAGACTGCTCTGCTGCACAAAGCCGCCTTCGTCTTCCACTGCTCGTTCTTGTTCACACACGCAGCCTCCCGGAAAAGAGAAGCCCGCCTCCCTCTTTCTCCCTCAGGTATGCCTCTGATTCTTATTCTAATACGAATGCATACACCCTGCTCGGGCGCATCGCCGCTTTCGTTCTCGCCTCTGCTTTCGTTTTGTTTAATGTTGGCAATCGATACGGCCGCGCGAGAAATCTGTGGGGGCCAAAGCGGGGAGAGAGAGAGAGAGAGAGAGAGAGAGAGAGAGGAATGGGGGATTCTTGTTTGTAGAGCTAGCTGCTCTTGATCTTTAGAATTCCGCGCGTCCTTTTGAGCGCCTCAAGAACATGTACGCCGTCGCGGCCCTGGTTTCTCGGTACGCCCCCGGGACCTCCGCCGTCTCTGTTTTATGTTCCCGTTCCTCGCTTTTGCTTCCTTCGCACTTCAGAATGATGTGCTCCTGTTCACCCGGTCTTCGTTTCCCCCCTTTTTGTTCTTGCCGTTCGATCTTTGGTGTGGCAAGAGGGGAATTGTTCTCTGTTCTTGCCGCAGCAGCGTTCCTGTTCTTCAATTTTTTTTCCTCTGATTTTTCCTGCATCCCCTTTAGGCCTTTACCTTTGGAGTTCGTCAGGATTGTACTGTAGTTCACAGTAGATGCTGGAATATATTTGAAGAAGCACATCCCTGTTTCCAGTGTTTGGTCCAGGATTTCAGTTCTTGTTTCAGGATGGATCGTGTCAGGTTGGAGGGTGAGAACATGTGTGCCCTGCCATTTTTAGTTGGGTTCATGGTTTCACCGCTTGTTTCACATCTCGGCATATACAGTGGCACTTGATTTGTGCAAAGGCGTTCCACTCCATTTTTTTTCTCATGCTAGCATGAGAAGCTGAGCATTGGGTTCCACTCATATTAGTAGCAGGTTCCTTTCTCTGAAGCAGTTTTGCTTCTCTGAATTTCTGTGCTGCCAAGAGCCCAAGACCTGTTTCTTTCTTTATCTCTCCCTCAGTGTGCAAAGAGACAAAGTCATTATTATTAGCTACAACCATCACCAGAACTTCCGGCTTTACCTGCAGTTTTGTATGCTTCTGCGTTTTTACTTTTGCCAACTGCCTAGACGCCTGAAACGAATACTTCATCCAGCTCCATCAGTTTTTACAATGTTCAAGACCTATAATTGTGCTCTCGATTTACTGTTGAAATCTTCAGCGGCTGATCCCTCATATCACCTCTATGATATCTTTTGATTGCCTTTTTATGCCTGTCCATAGTTTAAAGACATTAATGATGGTGTTATTTTGTACTAATTTGCCTGAAAAAAATGTGCCATGGTATTGCATTGTACTAGCACTGCTAGTTTTCAAGGCGCTGTCCTCACTCTGTATCTTTACAGTATCCTGAACTGAATTTAGTTTAGTTGTCGAGTCCGTTTACTGTAACCACCATTATGCAAGTGGCAGAAGGTAGGCCCCTTCATCTCTTGCTGGGCCAAGGATGATATTCTTCACTTTCATGCTTCCTTGGTCCTCTTTTAGGAGAAAAATAGAGTGCGGTTGCTACCGAACAAATGTGTAGTGCAGTGTAGGGCATTTTGCAGTGGGGGGTATTTCATTTGCAACGGATCATCTTGCTGATGTCTTCTAGCTTTCATTCAACTTTTGGGAAAGATAGTTTCAAGGCTTCACAAGTAGTCAAGGAGATGAACTTCATCTTCTCATTGTTTTCGACTTGCACCTGGATAACCTATGCTTGAGTTCCCTGTTGATACATGTAGTAAGATGACTGCATATAATCATTGTGTATCATCATTGTTGTTTCTGAACTCTCTGAATTCTGAAACTTGCCAAATTGTAGGTTGGTTCAGGTCATCTCCCCATTCGTTGGCTTCAGCAGCGGCGTTCTTCCTGTCAACAAGCAATCTTTCTACAGTTTTAGGTAATGTCTACAATGATGGATGAAGCCATGTCTGGTTTCCTGAAGCTGAAACTTTTCTGTAGCCTTATGTTTGTTTGTTTCTTTTCTTATGTTCAAAGCTCTGTAGCCATGATACAATCATGACTGGTTCTTGAACATCACAAGGCTTTGGAGAGATGGGATGTGCTGCTTCCAGGTTAGAAGATGAGGAGGCTGTCAAGATGTGCCGGGACAGAAGGGAATTCATCAAGCAGGCATTGGAGCAGCGCAACCGCTTTGCATCATCTCACATTGCCTACATTGAGTCCCTGAAGCGCGTTTCAATGGCTCTCCAGCGATTTGTTGCTGGAGATGATCACCATGAACTCATCTTCGATACGTTCATCTCTCCTGTCAAGCAACAGAAGCCAGAGATGCTCAGGCTTCCTTATGGTTCATATGAGAAGAGAACCATTCATGTCTCAAGGTACTTGAGGTCAGGACCTAACCCATCAGTATCAGTTGAGGAGCATCCACGACCGGTGGAAACAGTCCGTGTCGAATCACATTACCCCATGGACAACTACAATGGCACGGATAGGTTCTTCCAGACTCATTCCTCACCAATGAGAACGTCTTCATACTACCCGCCACCTTATAACAGGCCAAGCTACCCACCTCCATCGGTCCAGGAACCAGTGAGGAATTCTTCCTATTACATGCCCTATGAAAGGCCAAGCTATGCACCTCCATCACCCCAGGAGCCAATGAGGACATCTTATTATGCATCCTATGACAGGGCAAGCTACCCACCACCATCACCCCAGGAGCCAGTGAGGAATTCTTATCACGCGTCATATGACAGACCAAGCTACCCTTCTCCATCACCCCAGGAGCAGGAATCATCGCAATGGGACTTCTTCTGGAGCCCATTCTCGTCGCTAGACAGCTTTGCATATCCTCGCCCTCGGAGTAGCTATGAAAATGTGGTCACTGATGATGAACTGGCACGGTTACAGCGGGTACGAGAGGAGGAAGGAATCCCAGAACTCGAAGAGGAAGATGATGAGTGTCAAGATCATGTACCAATGCACAAAAAAGAGGAAAAAGAACAGCATGATGCTGAAGACGATGATGAAGATGAAGATGATGAGGAAGATGATGATGACGAATGTGAGCATTCAGATGAGTGTATGGCTTCTAATGAGGGTGCTTGCTCTGTGAATTTTGAGGTCAATACCAAGCAAGAAACAAAGGGATTTGAATCCAAAGGTGTTCAGTGTACTGAACCACCTCAACCTCGCAAGACAGGAGAACTTGAGATAAAGGCACACAAGAAAGAACTGATGAGGAACAAAGTAGCAAATGCAGAAGAAACTCCTGGTTTCACAGTATATCTGAATCGAAGGCCAGCAAGCTTGGTTGAGGCCATGAAGGATATTGACTGTCAGTTTTTGGGGATATGTGACGCTGCTCGGGAAGTCTCAGTGATGTTGGAGGCAAGTAGAGCTCAGTACTCAACCTCAAACGATCTTTCTGGTACCAGTTTTACGAACCAATACTGAAATTACTTTGAAGATTCAGATTTAATACTCACCGAACTTAACTTGTCAATTGTATATTGCAGCGAAGATGCTGAACCCGGTTGCACTTTTGCGGTCTGCATCATCACGGTCATCATCTTCCCGTTTCCTTCTTGCTTCTTCTAGCTCAATAGATGATCTCTTTGACAATGAGACAAGCAGCTGTTACTCTGAAGAATCTTGTAGTACAATGTCTGGAAGTCACCACTCTACCTTGGATAGATTGTATACATGGGAGAAGAAATTATACAAAGAAGTAAAGGTATATTTTTTTGTCAGGGTTCAGAAACTTGCACCATTAGACACACAAAAAGGGAAAGCCATAACTGTTTCTGTAACTTGCAGGCGGGTGAGCGGTTAAGAATCGAGTATGAGAAGAGATTGACACATTTGAGGAACCAGGATGTGAAAGGCGAAGAACCTTCCTCTGTGGATAAGACTCGTGCAGCATTGAGAAGCTTGCATACTCGGTTGAAGGTGTCAATACACACGGTTCAGTCAATATCAAGGAGGATTGAAGTTCTGAGGGATGAGGAGTTGCATCCTCAGCTTATGGAATTGATCCACGGGTAATGCATCTGTTTACTATAGAGATTCTGCAAATGGAAACTTTCAATATACCACTACCACTTGTGATCACTTGATCTGTTTTTTCTTGGAGCCATATAGGTTAAAAATAAAATGTTGACTGTTGAAAAGTGTTCATAAGTAGAGAGCAATTAGAGATAACAATCTTCAGGTTCTTAAAATTTAATATTGATGCTGTTTACATTTTCAGCTAATGAAAGATGAATAGCTTGTAATCTGAAGGGGTCGCTTTTCAGAATCGAATGACAAAAGTGAATAGCTCATCTGCTTGTTGGACAAATGGGTGAAGTGCTAGAACAATCTTAAGGCTCATTACAAATGAATCCAGTAATTGGGGGGGGGGGGGGGGGGGTGATGTATCTAACAATAATCAATTAATCGCTTGCATTTTACATTAACAATTTTTCATGGAACGTTGAAAACCCTGGCTGAGATTATAAGTTGAAGCAGAAATGGACCATAAGGTTCAAACATCAAAAGCAGGGCAATATCTCATAAACTCACCGCTGACAGGCTTGCATTGCAAAATGAAATTCTTCAGTTGTGTAACAGAACATTGCAAGAATTCTAAACTGAAGCTTTTCAGCTCAGCATACTTAAATCATACAAAATGAAACATAACTAGAGGCAACTAAAGGGCTGTATTTGATCAAACTGTCTTGTGTTTTATGCATGGTCAAACTCCTTCGCTCATGTATGAACCATTTTGATGTAACCTCATGTTATGCAGGCTCTCGCGGATGTGGCGTGCCATGGCTGAACGCCACAAGGCTCAGAAACGCACGATCGAGGACGCCAAACTTCTCTTCCTCCACCACCACCCCTCCGCCGCCACTGCCATCTCCCTTGGCCCGTTGGAGGCTGCAACTCCCCCTCCGGCTGCCTTGGCGCTAGAAAGTGAGATCCAGGCATGGAGAGGAGCCCTGGAGACCTGGCTATCGGCGCAGCGTGCCTACGCGCGCGCCCTGGCCGCGTGGGCGCGCCGCTGCCTCGGCGTCAGGGGCGAGGCGTGCCCTACCCATGCTGCCGCCGCGCTGCCGCCGGCGTTCCTGGTGTGCATGGAGTGGGGGCGCGCGGTGGACGCGGCGACGGAGGCACGGGTGATGGACGGGCTGGACTTCTTCGTGGCCGGCGTCGGGTCGGTGTGCTCTGGCGCGGCCACCGGGATGGAGGGCATGGCCGGGCGCGTTCTGTGCGCTGGAATGGCCGCGGTCACTGGCGCCATGGCCGAGTTCGCCGCGGCGTCCGCGGACAGCTACGACGCGGCTGTCACGGCCGTGATCGCCGCGGCTCGGGCGCCGGAGCGCGCGCGGGAGGACGGCGCGGGGCAACCGCCGAGGACGGACGGCTAGGTTGGAAGACATTATTGACCCTCTAGGAGTGGAATCCGACAGTTTAACATTAGGTAATACCGCGCCGACGGTGGCAAAAATGATGAGCAGCACAAGAGGAAATTAAGCTTCCGATTGCATATGCGTAGCCTTGTAATTGGTAATAATGCTATTACAAGACTAACCGTTCTTGCCAATGATTGCTTATATATAGCTTCATCACTAGCAGCAGTGAGAAAGCCATCGATGTTGGAGGTCTTGATGCTTGTGTTTCAGAGCAGAGTTTTTTTTTGTTGTTGTTTTGGGTGTGTGTACTGTGTATGTATGAGGTTAGACGTGCATGCTGTGTGGCGAAGTATTCTTAGAAACTGATGTTTTCAAGTAGGTTCATTGGCCATCAGCAAGTAAAAAGATGAAATTGTTCAGTACTCATCACTCATCAACAAGCCAAGAGCGCACAACTTCCTGAGTATTAAGAGAGGTAAATTGGAGAAAAATACAGTGCAGACGGTTGAGCTACACGCTTGTCTCAATTACTTAACCCTTCCTCAATCGTCAGAGCGCTAGCATATAAGAGGAAGTACGACAGTTGTCTTATAGCCAAGCTAGTTTCTAATATCGAAGAGAAAAAGTAGGAGAGAGAAGCTTGGCTCTCATGCAAGTAACAAGCTGAACATGAGCTTCTATGCAGAAGTAGATCTAAATGAGAGGTTAATGTGAGGTGAATAGGAAAGAAAATGTAAGATATGGGTAAATAAATAATATTATAATTATATTGAAAACTCATAAGAGATTATTGTTATATAGCTTAGCTCTTGCATCTTGACTTATAGCCAAGCACTTGGCTCTATTATTAACCATGCTCTAATTGCTTTTGCAAGCACTTGTAGCCTACTGCTACTGGACACGTGGCAACTGTGGAAACAAAGCGCGTCAGGGCTGTTTGGTGTGGTGCGCAGCGTTGCTGGGCCTAACGGGCCGTGAGACGCAGAATCTCCCGGAGGAGTGCCGGAAATTTAGTGTCAAATATCAAAATTTCTCGTTCCCAGTTCTCCTTCTACTGTAGAAGATCCCCAGTTTTGGAATTCAGAATAGGTGGTGATTCATGCCGGTTGCTTTTATTTGCCAAGCTAGTCCAAAACTAGGCGGATCTCCATGGCAACGTCCACGTCCATTTCTCATGTCTAGTTGTCAATCTGTGTCACCCATTCAAAAACACGCCGCAACGTGCCTCGCCAGACGCCATTCAGAAACTCATGCACATGATCCATCAAAGGGTTCTTAGCAACGGCAAGTCCGAAGCGCAGTGTATGTATGTACTTTTCTCGAGAAAGAAAGAACAAGGCAAGTCACGCCCTCCGTCCTCAGCCTTCATCTCGCCTGTTCTCTCCTGTTCATTCTTTCAGGATTTTGAACCGCCGGCTAGGCAACTGCAGCAGCCAGGGCCCTCTCTGGCGGTGAAGACAAATCGATGAAACAATAGCCAATAAAAGTAGAAATATGCACGCTGATTTAATCCATGTTCTACTGAATTCGTCATCCCTGCACGTCAAGAAAACAAAAGTCGTCGATGTGCATACTAATTAGCTGCAACAGGTGAACCTATATCTAACTCAATCATCATCGGCATCGGCATTTTCTTTTCATTACAGGAAAGAAAAAAAAAAGCAGTTTTAACTAGCCTAGTAGTAAAAAAAAGCTCAAATGAAATTTGTTGAAGGAAACAATGTAAGCAGAAAGTGACATTCATACAGAAGGAAGCATGGTTTAAACACAATAGACTTACTCATCCAGCAGTTATTAAGAGGAAGCAATCGAGGTAGGTACTTACACTCCCAGCCTTTTAGCTATCCTGTTCTCGCCAAGCTGCCAGTTTGGCTCCCCAACAATAATGTCCGAGCTTGTTGGGTGCACCCAGATGAATAAGTTCGCTTCATTCCTCCAACAGGAACCAGGAAGGTTGGATTCTTGACGAGACCGTGGGGATGTGCTGAGGTACGTACCTTGCAGCCTGCATTACGCAGCAGGATCAGGAGTCAGAATGTGCACTCCGACAGATGCTTCATTCACAAGATAAAAGTGAACAGCATGCAGTACAGCCCTACTGCAATCTTGTCAAACTATATAACAACCGAAAACTTCAGATGCACAGTTAAGATTATAAGAAACATTGTCCGTTTATTTTGAGATGCAAGCACAAAACGAGTTAAAAACAGGTTTAAACTTGGCTTTTGTGATGACAAAAGTAAACCCTAAAGTTAACCCTACAAATGAACTTCATAAATTTCATGAATGTGGACCTACAAATGCATACACAAGACGAGCTGCTTACCAGCAACAACAAGAAATCGATCTGAACTTGGGGTGGGGAATTAATGGAGGAGATCCTCGTTCTCTTTTGCTGTCTTCTTCTCTTTTTTTTTTTGAGAATCACCGGTGCTTTCATTACTGTATCATAGAGCCATTACCAATCCGCATCAAGAAGATCATGGAGCACTGGTGGTGGACAAGGCCACTCCTCCACCAAAGAGTTACTCGATACAAGTTTTGCACATTGATGTGCTACTCTATTACATGATCTACCTTCAAACAGCAAGACAAAATCCTCAAAGCTCAGGCTTCGGTGTCGTATGTCCGCCAAGGTTGGTGAAATCACCGAACGCTGGCGGTCCCCTAGCTCCCACAACTTGACTAGTTCTAGACAATCCGTTGCCACAACCAGTTTCCTGATGCCCTTGTCGAGAGCGAACTCCATTCCTTCTCTGACGGCCTGCGCTTCCATGGATAATGCATTCAGCGAATGCTTTTGCCATCTAGCTCGCGCTCCTGCAAAGGCCCCTCGATGGTCACGTAGGACTAGCCCGGTTGCACCAGAGCCATCAGTTGGGCAGTAAGCCCCATCAACGTTGCACTTCATCCAACCAATCTCCGGTGGCTTCCATCTCACAACGATACGCTCCAATGGAACTTCATTCGCCTTATGCATGATCTGCCAGAGATCAAAAGCAATGTCCTGAATAGGCTGCTCCCCATGGTGTCTCCGATTCCTCGCCACCCACAGAGCCCACATTCCACAAATTATCGCTGCAGCCTCCCTCCTAGGACATACCTTAGCCAACAGTAGGTCCCTCGCCCATGTTTCAGGATGCATATGAGGTATCTCTACTCCTGCAAGCTTCTTGGTATTCTCCCAGAATAGCTTTGCCACCGCGCATTCAAGTAACACATGCCTGATCGTCTCCTGATCCGCACCACAAACCTCACACACGGCAAGGCGCTCAATGTGTCGAATCTGTCTAGCTGATAGAAATTCATGCACCACCCTCCACCAAAACACCCGCACCTTCGGCGGCACCTCGAGTCTCCAAATCAGTTTCCAATCCCCTTCGCTTGACAACCCAGGCCCATCCTCCTGTAAGAACCGACATCTTTCATCATTCAGCATATGATATATATGCCAATCAAACTGTGTACATACCATGCTTCTCCCTTGCCCAGGACCAAGGTTAAATAAAAACGAGTTAAAAAAGGTTTAAACTTGCCTTTTGTGACAAAAGTAAACCTGCCCTAAGGCTTAACCCTATAAATGCAAGGCAACTTTCTAGAGTATTCTTCATCATGCAAAAATGTGATATTTCCTATAGAGAACTCTGAAATTAGTAATAAATAAATTTAAAAAATGTTAGAATATTTTGGAATTCTCTAGAAGGGGACACTTGGCTTAATACCATGGTCCCCCTTAGCCTATAAATAAAGACCCCCCTTGCCATGGTATCCATCCATGAGCATGTTAGATGAGGTGGTAGTGCTAGGTAGAAGAGAAGAGTGAGTGCTAGACTAGCCACCAAAGGAGAGAGTGGTGTGTACTCGTGTTTACTCTTATTTTGTTGTAATAAAGTCTTGTTCTTGTAAGTGTTAGTCTCCCGGTTAAGCCTAAGTGCTTAGTATATAAGTTGTGATCCATTGAAGGTTGGCTCTGTCACCCGGGATCACAAAGGGCCTGGGCTTCATCGTAGGTTGGCTCTGTCACCCGGAAGCCGGCTTCATCTGTTGGTAGTCTCTGCCACCCGGAAGTGAAAAGGCGGCTCTGCCGTCAAAAGAACCCGATACACTAAGTAACTAGAAATTAAAGAGACTGACTGACTCTAAAGTGAGTTGGTGTGTTATAAGTGTAGGTCCTCAGCTTAGTGGGGATTAGGGCCACCTCGATTTCCAACAAGTGGTATCAGAGATTGGCGGTCCGGGACCGTCTGTAGCAGGCATCAGGAAGCACAGGGTGCTTGCTGTCTTCGGTGCTATATCAAAGCGCTAAGGGGAGAGTTTGCCGGTGCACAGTCTGGGACTGTGAAGCTCATTGGTCCGGGACCAAGGAAGCTATCTTGACGCTGGGCGTCAATCACTATGGCAGATCTTGCTAGCGCAAGTGGTGGGATAAAGAAGCTCAATAGCCATAACTATGGCTATTGGAAGACCTGCATGGAGTCCTACCTACAAGGTCAGGACCTATGGGAGGTTGTTGCAGGAACCAAAACTGTGCCTAGTGACGATAGTTTTTCAAAGAAGGATGGAGCCGATGCCTTGCGAAAATGGCGCATCAAGATCGGGAAGGCTATGTTCATACTGAAGACAACCATTGAGAAGGACCTACTGGAGCACATTCGGGATGCGGAGACCCCAAAGGAAGCCCGGGAGACTGAAAAAATTATTGTCCAAAAAGAATGAAGCACGCCTCCAACTCTTAGAGAAGGAGCTATCAGGTATCTCTCAAGGCACTCTGACTATCAGTCAGTATTTCACAAAAGTAAAATTCATTTGTCGAGAGATATCCGAGATTGCACCGGATGAGAAGGTTGGTGAGGCCCGTATGAGGAGGATTATCATTAATGGCCTTAGACCCGAATATCATGGGTTTATAGCTGCAGTGAGTGGATGGCCTACTCAACCTTCATTAGTGGAGCTAGAAAATTTATTGGCTAATCAGGAGGAGTTAGCCAAAAGGATGGGCACTATTACTATAAAGGAGCAGGAGGAGGCGCTCTTCACAAGCAAGAAGAAGGGTCCATTTCAGGGGCAAGAAAAGCCCAAGAAAAGGTGGACAGATGGTGGCAAGCATCACCCAAAAGAGAGACGCAACTTTTCAGGGGGAGCTTATGAACGAGAAGATCAGCAACGACAACCAGGAAAAATGAATGATGGATGCTTCAATTGTGGTAAGAAGGGTCACTTCGCTCGAGAATGCCGATTACCAAGGAGGCGCTTTGAAGGGAACGTAAGACGCTTTGAAGGGAATGTGGCCACTACCGCACGAGAGAAAAAGGAGGAGGCATACATCACTGAATAAGAGTGGGATGTTGAAGCTGATTTTTTCTCAAGAAATTGAAGAAAATGAGTTGGAGGAGGACATGGAGGCACATGCTTTTGCAGCAACAACTGATCCGATGGTGAATTATAAGGAGGACTGGATCATCGACTCTGGGTGCTCTAACCACGTGACCAGTGATAACAAGAAACTAGAAGACGTGGCCGACTACAAGGGAATGAGAGTGGTGTTGATGGCAAATAACTCAAGATTATCAATCTCTCATGTTGGGAAGGCGGTCGTTCCAAGGTATGGTGCTCAACAACTCCAACTCGAGAAGGTTTATCATGTTCCCGACTTGAAGAAGAATCTGTTGTCAGTCCCTCGGTTGACGGTAGAAGGAAAATACGTGCTCTTTGGGCCAGAAGGTGTGGCAATTTTTAGAAAATTAAAGGTGATCGGCACACCCATCATGGAAGGAAGGAGGAGACAATCGGTGTATGTCCTATCCGCTGAGTCCGCTTATGTGGACAAAGCTAGGAGGAATGAGACAGGTGATCTTTGGCATGCTCGTCTTGGACATGTTAACTATAGTAAAATGAAGGAGATAATTCAGAAGTAAGTATTGAGAGAACTTCCAAAAGTGGACATCCGGACGGACACAGTATGTGCTGGGTGTCAATACGGCAAGGCTCATCAATTGCCTTATAAGGAATCGGAGCATCGATCCAAGACGCCATTGGAGTTGATACATTTGGATGTTTTCGGCCCAGTCAAGCAAATATCTCTTGGAGGGATGAAGTACATGGTGACTTTTATTGATGACTTCTCAAGGTACGTCTAGGTTTCTTTTATGAAAGAGAAATCTGAGGCTTTCATAAAATTTAAAGAGTTTAAGATAGAAGGTGAACTCAACATGAGAATTCAGTGTCTCCGTACTGATAATGGGAGAGTGTATTTATCAAATGATTTCACTGTCTATCTTAAGGAGCACAAGATAAGAAGACAATTGACTTGTTCAAATACTCCAAAACAAAATGGAGTAGCGGAGCGCAAGAATCGCGATCTTGCAGAAACTTGTCGGAGTATGCTCCATGCCAAGAACGTACCTGGAAGGTTTTGGGCCGAGTGTATGAGAACAACAGCCTACGTCATTAATAGTCTGCCTCAACCCAAGCTGGGATTCAAGTCACCTCATGAGCTGCTATGGAAGGAGAAGCCAGTGGTTAGCCACCTTAAAGTATTTCGCTGCGTCTGTTATGTGTTTGTGCTTGATCATCTAAGGAGCAAGTTCGAGAAGAAGGCAATTCGGTGCATCTTCATCGGATATGATGATGCAAAGAAGGGTTGGAGGTGCTGCGATCCAACCACAGGAAAGTGCCACACCCTAAGGAATGTGGTGTTTGATGAAGCTTCTGCTTGGTGGTCAACTGAAAATGTTGAGCTACCCGATCCACATGATTTGGAGGCGGACCCAGAAGAAATCCAAGAAGAGGAGGAGGAGGCACTAACTCCAGGAGGAGACAAAGAGGTCTCACCAAGCAAAGCCAAGAGTCCTTGAAAGACTGGTGTACATCAGATGGCCCACGAAGACCCTCATCCACCACAAATGGAGCTTGAGAAGCCTAGTCAAACACTAAGAAGGACAACAAGGCAAAGCAAGCCCAACCCAAGGTATGCCAATGCTGCCCTTGTTGATGAATTACCCATTGAGCCATCTTCTTAAGAAGAAGCAATAAAAGGCCTGGAGTGGTGTAAGGCCATGGAAGAAAAGATTAAGGCACTAAATGAAAATCAAACGTGGGATTTAGTGGTGGGATTTAGTGGCAAGACCGAATGAGGTAAAACCCATATCGTGCAAATGGGTCTACAAGGTGAAGACCCGTCCGGATGGCTCAATTGAAAGGTATAAGACTCGACTCGTTGCTCTGGATTTCTCTTAACTGTATGGGCTAGACTATAAAGAAACATTTAGCCCAGTGCCAAAAATCACAACCGTTCGAGTCTTGTTAGCACTGGCTGCTTGCAAGTCTTGGAAGTTGTGGCAGATGGATGTAAAGAATGCATTCCTACATGGTGAACTTGATAAAAATATTTACATGGAGCAACCAAGAGGCTTTGAGAGTAAGACTCATCCCGAGTATGTTTGCAAACTGAAGAAGGCACTTTATGGCTTGAAGCAAGCTCCACGCGCATGGTACGAGAAGATCGATGAGTTTATCGTACATAGTGGTTTCAAAGTCGCTCCATCAGATTCTAGCTTATTCGTGAAGGAAAAGGAAGGAAGACTAGCAGTAATCCTAGTCTATGTTGATGATTTGATTATCACGGGAGACTACTCCGAGGAAATACAAAGGATAAGAAAAAATCCCTCAGTCCGCTTTCAAATGAAGGAGCTTGGAGAGCTGAAGCATTTCCTCGGACTTGAGGTGGAGCGCACAACGTAAGGGCTATTTCTGGGCCAACAGAAATATGCCAAGGATATTTTACAAAGGTATGGAATGCTTGACTGCAAGCTTATATCTATTCCTATGGATCCCAATGTGAGGCTACAAAAAGATGAAGGGCATGACTTGGAGAACATAACTATGTATCGACAACTGATTTGGAGTCTTATCTATCTTATCCTAATCCGACCAGATATTTCTTACACAGTTGGAGTAGTCAGTCGATACATGAGCAATCTGAAGAAGTCCCATCTTGATGCAGTCAGGCGTATCCTCAGGTATGTCAAGGCCACCATCAACTTTGGTATTATTGGTATTATATATAAGAAGACAAAAGATTGCCAGGTTATAGGATATTGCGATGCAGATTATGCTGGGGATAGTGGCACACGGCGATCAAATACTAGATACTTCTTCAGTATAGGATCGGGAGCCATATCATGGTGCAGCAAGAGACAACCAACTGTGGCATTATCTAGTACTGAAGCAGAGTATCGATCTGCAGCAATGGCAGCACAAGAAAGCACCTGGCTCAAACAGTTAATGCAGGACCTCCACGAGCCGGCAGAATACCAAGTAAGGATTTTCTGTGATAATCTATCTTCTATTCGTTTGGCAGAAAATCCAGTACAGAAGAGAAAAGGTACTTGAGGGAAAAGGTACATAGAAGTTCACTATCACTACATAAGAGAAAAGGTACTTGAGGGAGAGATTGATATGGTGCCTACCAGTACAGAAGAACAGATTGCTGATATCCTTACAAAGGGTCTTCATAAGGAAAAGTTTAAGAAGTTTCGAAAGGCACCCGGCATGATCTACAAGACGACTTTAGAGAGAAGTTTGCCTTGAGGGGGAGTGTTGAAAGGAATGCAAGGCACCCTTCTAGAGTATTCTCCATCATGCAAGAATGTGACATTTTCTATAGAGAACTCTAAAATTAGTAATAAATAAATTTAGAAAATGTTAGAATATTTTAGAAGGGTGAGTGTTAGGCTAGCCACCAAAGGAGAGAGTGGTGTGTACTCGTGTATACTCTTGTTGTGTTGTAATAAAGTTTTATTCTTGTAAGTGTTAATCTCCCGGTTAAACCTAAGTGCTTAGTGTATAAGTTGTGATACATCGAAGGTTGGCTTTGTCACCCGGGATCACAATCGTAGGTTGGCTCTGTCACCCGGAAGCCAGCTTCATCTGTTGGTAGGCTCTGCCACCCGGAAGTGAAAAAGCGGCTCTACCGTCAAAAGGACCCAACCGACTCTAGAGTGAGTTGGTGTGTTAGAATCGTAGGTGCTCAACTTAGTGGGGATTAGGTCACCTCGATTTCCAACATAACTTTATCAAGTAACGATGAATAGAGTGGAGAAAAGGCAGCCATTTACGTAGCCATGAATGAAGCTGTTATTGGCAACCGCGTTGCCAGGATGAACTGCAGCTCCAGTGTTGCTGATGGTTCCGATGCCAGCTAATTCCTGGGCAACAAAAAAGATGAGAGCTTTAGTTGCCGTCCTCTAAAAAAGTTCAGAAATTTCATCAATTACGAGCACCGGAGGCAGGACAAATTCCAATTCGTAGGCCGGGCAACCGGAATTCGTACGTACCGAGGCACGGGGGATGAGGATGACCGGAGCGGCGGCCCTAGCAGAAGCAGACGCGCGAGAGCTGAGGCGGCCTGTCGATCTCGACATCCCGGAGGCCAACGTCTGGAAGACGAAGCGGCCGGCCATTCCAGCTCTCGCTCGATCTCCGCGTGGCGAGAGTCTGGGAGCAAAAAGCGCTTACCACCAACAGCAAGAAATCGATCCGAACTCGGGGTGGGGAATTAATGGAGGAGAATGAGATGGGGGCGCCGCGAGAACCTCGTCTGGAGAGGCCGGGGCCGCGCCCCCGCCCTGCCGGTGCTGAACAGGGCAGGACCTATTGAACTGAGGGCGAGAGCGCGCCAGCGTTCGCTAGGCTCGACGGGGCGGCCAAGCTCGACAGCACGGCGCTCGTCGTTCCTCCGCGGCGGCGCGGCGGTGCGGGGCTACAGCCTACAGGCTATGCATAACGGCGACGGCGAGGATCCGAGTTGAGAGGGATGGAAGCTTGGGCCGTTTGTGGGCTATGTGGAGAATTTATTACTCCTCCTAGCTAGGCAGCAAGACTGGACCGCGTGTCTTCCCGGCCCACACCGTCTTCCTGGCCTGGTTCGTTCCTGCGTGCCCGCATGTTCTGCTCCGGCGTGCTCGGCCGCCGTCGTGGAGCCATGGAGGGGGCGCGCTCTGCGCCGGCATCGCGGCGGTGACCGCGCCTGAGCTCGCCGCCGGTGACCGGAGCCATGCCTCGTCGTCCGACTACGCGCGCGGCCGGAACGAGGTGTCGTACTGTCGTGTGCGGGTTCTCTGAACGGAGGCGTAACAACTTTTTAATTTACAAACTCATCCATTTATGGTATTTTGGTTTACATTTGTCACGTGCAAGAGAAATCATCAGTGGCTTGTGTTGTCAGTAATTCTTCGATTGTACGAGGAAAAAGCATGTGTGCACATGCACCGTAACGCACTCTCTCGAAAATGTTATTGCGAAGAAGTACAGTGTCTCTTGACAGAAGCAAATATGGAACAAGGCTGACGCTGGATGGGATCAAGTCAAGCCCAAAGCTCTTTCTATGCAATGGTGGAGCACGTTCCCTTGACGTTTCCTCCAAACAAGACCGTAGCGTCTAGCGGCAGGCAAGGCAGTACTGGGCTACTGGTTCTGGAAGAAGTCAACAAGACTTAAAATAACGGCAGCTGCTACGAGGAGACACGCAACGCACCACAAAGAATACCAACTCACTTTAGCTTTCTAGAAACAAAATTTGCTGACTTCTGGAGTTCATGTTATATAATGGTGGTGATACCTCTCTCAAGAGGCTTGCATTTAGTGAGAGAATGTCAGTTCTGGGAAAAAAGAGATAATAAGAACTATATTAAACATTACAAAAGAAAAAGCCCGATGCCCCTAATAATTTATAATTCATTTTTTGATTATCATATATATCCAAATGGAATATATACCATTTATAACAAATGAACATAATAATACAAACACTCATGAGAAGAAACATGTATTACTACTATTACTTCAGAACCATCTCTAACAAAATAAGAACACCTACGTTGCCTCGCAACAAACAAAGCCAAGCACAATGCTAACATAAATTGTCCAAATGAAAAGTACAACAATGATATTTGTCACCTCCTAACACATACATGTGGAATTATGGATTAGGCTGTATTATGTCTAACAAAATATTTGCTGATTTATTATCTTAAGATCCCATTATTCCTTGATCACAAAACCCCTCTCTACATTTCTCGTCAAAGAAAAGCCTATAGCGTGTCACCCAAATCCAATCTCCGTGTACGCGTAGCGAAGCCGCCGCAGAATCCCTGCTTGCTGTCCTAGGCCCCCGTACGCCAACGACGCCTCGTGACCCCGTCCGTCCCATCGCCGCCGCACATCGCCCGGCACGAACCCCGATGCACGCCGCCGCGGTCGGACCCGGCCCAGCAGCGGCGCACGCAGGCGGTGCGAGGGTTTTAGAAGCGACCGATCGGTACGGCCGCACCCCCCGTTCGTTCATTCAACCCCCTCCCCCTCTCCGTCCCGTCTCGCCGTTCATCGTCGTCTCCACCGCAAAAGAAAAAGGGGGGAAAAAGCGTAGGAGGAGGAGGTGGAGGAGGAGGAAAGGAAGCTTCTGGAGAGAGAGTGTTTTCCGAAGCCGTGGATAAGGCCACCGAGGTGGTTGCTGGTTCCGGAGAAAAGGGGGGCAAGGCTTGTCGCGGGGCGAGCTTCGGAAGGAGGGCTGCTGCTGGTGGCGGCGGTCGGCGCTGGTGGTGGTGCTCGCTCGGCCGCCTAGGGTTTGGGGCCCCGCCGTCCGGCCGGCTCGGAGGCCGCAAGGTCGTGCCTTTTCCTCCCCGTGTCTCGTCATCTCCACTGTTGACTGGTGTCGCGGTGGGCTGCTACCGCGCTTGGGGTTTGCTTGATTTTTGGGGTTTTTTCTTTGGGCTGTGCCTTCAGCCTGGCTGCTTGGGTGTTGCAAGTCCGCCTTTGCGCGAGGGGAATGCGCGCGTTGTTGTGATCCTGGGGTTCGGGCGGGTGTAGGGCTTCCTTTGATGGAATCGCAGGAATGTTTCTGGGCTTCCTGAAATTGGTCACTCGTCCGGTGTTCCATCTGGTAGCGGAATGCGTTGTGGGCTTGTGCATGAGGAAAAAAAAAGTGTGCTTTCGCTTGGGGAATTAGTCCAGCGTCGCTCGTGTTTCATCTGGCATGAAAAGTTTGTCTTTTCCACACTAAATTCTGCGGGGGGGGGGGGGGGGGGGGGATGAGAGGTGTGAGATTGCTGAGGTGGGCAGGGGACGAGGTTGGTGTGCATGCGATGGATATCTGCTTGATTACACTCCAAAGGCCTTGTCTTTTTTGCGCCTTATATGAATTGTAACTGCTGCTGGGGCGCTAGATGTTAGAAAACGTGTGACTAAATGGCTGGCTCACTTTGGCAACTTGTCCAGTTGTCATTTACATCAATTGAGACTCTACTGCTGTGTGCTATGTTTCTGTCTTTCATTTGTTCTTATACCGTGAGCCATCAAAGTTTGGTTATTTTGGTATTACGTACCAGGCCCAAGTAGCATTACCCTTTGTGTATGTTCTTTTTTCCGTATGCTTAATTTTTATCTGATATAAACTGCTAGAAATGAAATCTATTACGCATTTGCTTGACAAACTTATTGTTACTTGTTGCGCTACCAAATACTTAGGCTTCGATAAGTGCCTGAGAAAGTAATAAAGGGTGTTTTAATTGCATATTTCATTTTGCCTCCTAACAAAAAATATTTTTTCGCAATGCTAAACAAACATGCCTAGATGAAAGGATAAAAATGAAATCTATTTACTTACCTCCTAGTATCATACCTATGGATTAAGTTTAACTTTAGCAAGTCTTTGCCGTTTCAAAGGTCCATTCCTTCCTCGAAAAACATCTGACCCCTCTTTATTTCTGGAGAAAAGCTTAAAGCGTATCCCCAATCTCCGTGTATGCATAGTGCTGCTACCGCATAATCCTGCCGCCCTAGTTCCCCTTACGCAAACGATGCCTTGTGACCCCATCCGTCCCATCCCCGCTGCACACTGCCTCCCAAAGCACGCCATCGTGGTGGCACCCAGCCTAGCCGCGCAGACACAGGTGGTTTGCAGGTTTTAGAAGCAACCGGTCAGTACAGCCGCACCTGTTCAACCCCTGTTGTTGTCCATCGTTTTCTCCACTGATTCACAAAATAAATAGGGTAAAGCGGAGGAGGTGGAGGTGGAGGTGGAGGAGGAAAGGAAAGCTTCTGCCTGAGAGGGTGTTCTCGAAGGGGGTGGATAAGGCTGAGGTCGTTTGTTCCTCCGGAGAAAGGGAGAAGCTTGTTATGGCGAGCTTCGGGATGAGGACCGCTGGTGGCGGCGCTGGTGCTTGAGGCCTAGGGTTTCCGGCTGCTGGTCGACTGGATCGGGGGCCACCAGGTCGTTCCTTTCTGGTTCCGTATTTCGTCATCTCTCCTTTTGACTGGTGTGGCAGTGTGATCCTAAGCATGCTTGTGTTTGCTGGATTTTTTGGGGTAATTTCAGGCTGTGGTTGGGGCTTGACTGCTTGAGTGTTGGCTAGTCACCTTTGAGTGAGGGGAATGTGCACGTTTCTGTGATTCTGTGGGATTGGAATCAAGGGTTCGAATTGCAGGAATGTGTTACGACTATCAACAAGGGTTTGTGGGTGTTCCTGAATTTGGCCACTCTTCCAGTGTTTCGACTGGTTTTGGCGTGTCTTGTGCGCTTGTTTGTGAGAAAAGGGTGCTTTCTCTTGGGGAATTAGTCCAGTGGCTACATCGTCTGATCTCGTATGGAAATTTTATTTCCCCCACTAGATTGCCTGGGAGACGATTGCTGAGGTAGGAAGTGGCCTAAGTTTGTGTGAAACTTGATGGATATGTGCACGATTACATCCCTTATCTGAGCCATTGGTGATGCCACTGCAGTTGGGGCGCTAGATGTGTGTGACCAAATAGCTGGCTCACCTTGGCAACTTTTCCATTTGTGATTTGTCATTTAGATCAACTGTGGTTTGCTGCTATGTTTCTGTATTTAAATTAAGGCCCCGAGCTATCATAGTTGTGCAAGTATGGTATTATCTGGCTAAAGCAGAATATTTAGTTACCCTTCATGTATGTTTTTTCTGTTAGGTTGTCTCTTTATCCATTATCCAATATGGACCCCCTAGAAATGAAATCTAGAACGCATTTGCTTGGCACGCCCATTCTTGTTACTTGTTGCACTATCAAACATTTAGGCTTCAATAATCTGGTTTAGAAAGTAATAAAGGCTGAGCTCCTTGCATATTTAATCAATTGATTAGCACTGAACGGCCGATTTCTCTCTGCAGTCTAATGGCTACTGAGAGTGCTGTCCGATTAATTGGTGGGACAGGGGCTAGGGACTGGAGTAAGGGCTTTGGTGCATTTGACTCTTCAGTGGGTGGCCTTTCAGGGGAAGATTTGGGATTTGTGGATAATGGCACTGGTGTTTATGGGGCCTGGAGGGAATCTGTCCCAAATCGCAGTGGAAGTGCACCGCCTAGCATGGAAGGATCTCTTGCTGCTCTTGGTCATCTCATTGGCCAGCAGAGTGGGAACTTTGAAGCCAGTTTGGCAAACTTGGATAATGTGACTGACAGTTCCAAGTCCGAGGAGCAACTGTGTGCTGATCCAGCATATTTTGAGTATTATGGGTCCAAGGTGAATCTGAACCCAAGGCTCCCTCCACCACTTATTTCGAGGGAGAGCCGCCGATTAATGAACCGGGTTGGCAAGGCTAAAGAATGGAGGGTGGTCTCCCAAGATAACAGCAGCAAAAACTCCATATATGTTCCTCGATCTACTCTATCAACTCACAAAGAAGAACCAGAGGATGATAAATCTCCAAGATTGGATTCAAGTTCAGTGGAGGATGCCCAGATTATCTCCAGTGCATCCAACTTTGAGAGCCAGGATTTTATGCTGGTAAGTGCTTGACATGGATTAAACACTCCTTTTATATCAGGTCTGTTGCATTAATTCTACCTTTAACTATATGTGCCATTTTTTGGTTTAGGCTTTTGCATGCCTTCAATCTGTATCTGTAATTATATGTACCAAAGAAAAATAGTCTATTGTTGTTCTGAAATATGCTAGTTAGTGTAGTGACATGGAAAGCTGGATTGGGTTTTGATTATATTATATCTTGTCCAACTTATGATCTGCTTTAGGGGGGGTATGAGTGAACAGGGATGGCATGGTCTTTTTACTTGCTTGAACTGGAAATAAGATATTAACTTTTTATCATACTTACACAATGATTATCTTATGTTATGAGGCCACTGAATTTGTTGTATTAAGAAGGTAGAAATAAACATTATTGTTCTTATGCATTTAATGATCTTTGTATGTATAAAAGCTGAAAAGTTAGGTTCCTTTTGAATATGTATAAAAGGTAAGGTCCCTTTGAACACTTAAAAAAGTGATTGCTCCAATGTTCCCCAATATCTTACCATGTGACAAACAAAATGTCAGCAATTAAGTCAGTCTAGATCACTTTGGAGTTTTATAAAGTTAACAAAATGTGGAAAAGATTTCACTGGTTTTATGTTCTACGATAACGGTTATGAATTGGTAAACCTATGTGAAAACAGTAAAATATAATTGCTTTCCAAAATCCATTGCTACTGCTCATAAGCTGTTAACAGGTTGTAAAAGAAATCTAGTGTGGTGCAACATTTGTGTTTTATGGAATTAAGTCTTCTGTATATGCTTGTTCGTTCCCAATTCTTACTTTACTCTTTTCCTTTTCTGTTTACAAATGATGTTTGAATTAATGCTTTGATTTTCTGTTGACTGTGACAAATGGCCTTATCATCATCTGTTTATATTTTCTTCAGGAAAGCTTTCAGCAGAGTGTGGCTTCTTTGCCTGATAATTCGTCTTCTAATCCTTCAAATAGCAACACTGGTGATGCTATGACTGTACGTTCTGACATAAATTTGTCAAGGAGTTTGTCAGTTGGTGCTGTCAAGCAATCGGATTTGAACTCTTGGACACCAAAAAGCCCACTGAAAAGTACTATTAGCAATGATATTTCATCATCACCCCTTTCCAGCTCATCATATTCTGGTAAAACTGGTGTGCAAATTTCTCAGCAAGAAAAGCTGGCCGTAGACACCAAACTTGGAAATGATGTGCTTGGCAGTGGCACAGCTGTTACTGAGCTTGATAATGTGGACTCCAATATGAAGAATTTGAAGTTAAGTTTGGATGGCCATTCATCCTCATCTGTTAACCAGAAGAAGTGGCAGGACAATGTCTTGCAGCAGTATGGCCCATTGCTACCAGCCCAAGGCGATCCTATTCAAATGACCCCTCAAGGACCACATCTTTCCCATGTTCCTTTTGCTGATAACTTGTCTCATACTCAGCTCAAGTTACCTGCTGGTGACATGCAGCAATTTTTACCACAGCTTGGAATGACAACACCTTTCTTCACACCAAATTCTTTTGGAAGCCCTTATTATCAGAATTTGCACCCTGCTAATGCATTTCCAACTTCAATTGGAACTGGAGGGTACCCTGTAACTGGTTCAGTTTTGCCACCTTTTATGGCTAGTTATGCTCCCCAAGGTTCTCTTGCTACGCCTCTTGACAGTCCTATGACTCCAAGCTTTAGCGGCAGGCCATCTGGTTTTCCTTCAACTGGAAATCCTATTGGGGGAACAGAGTTTATGCAGTCATATAAAATGTACGGGCAACTTGGGGTTGGTATGCAGCCATCCATTCCCGACCCAAACTTCATTCATTTCTTTCAGCAGCCCTCTTTACTTCAATATACTGGTGGAAATCAATACAATACAATTGGTCCAAGATTTACTGTTGCCGGGAATCCAGCTGAAAGCTTTGATCCACAAAAGATGATGCCTCAAACTGCATACCCATCTGATCAGAGGCTTCAGCTTCCAAGAACTGGTTTTCCTAATTCTCCCACATCCAGAAGAGGAGGGGCTGTTCCAAATTATCAAGCCATGTCACCCTACATTGGAGTACCGATGAGTTACCCTACAAGTCCGGTGTTTCAGGGACAAACATTGCCTGGAGCATTGCCTCCTGGTAGGAGAAATGATTCTGTTGGATTCCAGTCCCCCACCAGAAATATTACTGCTAATTCAGGGACTCAAGGGCAGCGAGAAAGGCAGAAGTTTGATGAACCAAAGGCCTGCACTTTCCTAGAAGAGTTAAAGTCCAACAGAGCACGTAGGGTCGAGCTGTCTGATATCACAAGCTGTATTGTGGAATACAGGTTAGTTGTCCGTTATTGATTATTGATTATTTGATTTAGCCCATATCCCGTCTTAAGATTCATTCCAAGAAATAAAGGTTTGTATGCTAATTCTGGATGTATTCTTAATCTCAGCGCTGACCAACATGGTAGCCGATTCATCCAGCAGAAGTTGGAAAACTGCACTGCCGAAGAGAAGGCATCTGTTTTTGCAGAAGTTCTTCCTCATGCTGCATCGTTAATGACTGACGTTTTTGGGAACTATGTGATCCAAAAGGTATGCTGTTGCTAAGGATGAATCTCCTAGTTCTCAGTAAATTTTTTGTCTATTGAATGCCATGTCTGGTCATTTCATCTCACATATTCATGCTGTGTAACAAGTAACCAGTAAACTTGAGTTGTATTAGAAGAAATAACATGTAATCACTGCAGTTCTTTGAACATGGAACTCGTGAGCAAAGGAGGGATCTTGCCACTAAGCTTGTTGGTCATGTCTTGCCTTTGAGTCTTCAGATGTATGGCTGCAGAGTAATTCAGAAGGTACTCTTTAATCTTTGCCTAATATGTTTAATGTTAAATGTGAATATTTTGTAATAATAATAGGAATACAGACAATGTTTATCCAAGTCCATGTCTCAATTCTCTTCGTATATAGCATTTCTTTCATCAACTTGTGATACTTGTAAGTCTCAAACCACTTCTGCTTGGTTTTGACTTTTGACATTAGCTGCTGAGTAAAGTGATATCTTGGGTGATACTAGTTACATGTGCCAGTGATAGATGGCTTCCGTCTTGGTAAATCTGCGTGATCCAGAATGCAGTGTTATTTACTTTAGTTCTTATGAAAACTTTTCTTGAACACATTCATATCAAAATTCGTACTACGGTTTATATGAGCATAGCAGCAGTAGTGGAGTGAGCATTTGAAACATGTGGTATCTAATATACTACCACAAGTATGTGTGGGATCAATTCTTTTTAGTTTATGTTCTGCCAATCAGTGTTTTTCCTTACTGGTATTTGTCTCTATACATAAAGCCTTTTTTTGTTTTTCCTTTCCTTATTGCAAAAATACACGTTAGGGTTCTATCACAACATCCATATCCACTGCATGTTATTGTTAGAGGGGTATCTTTTTGTAATCAGTACGGTGTTCTGAGGGGAACTTACCTATGCTATTCTAAATGGTTTCGTTCTGTATACACCTAGAAATTACTGATTAATCTGCTAATGTAACTGGGGCTGGTGATTCAGTGTAAGCACCTTACAGCTTAGCTTCTCATGTGATTCTTGCTATCATCTAGCTTAGTGTAAGCAACTAACAGCTATCATTGTTGATTCTTGCTTCCACTAACTTCTCCCTGAAACATGTAGGCTCTTGAAGTCATGGAACTTGACCAGAAAATAGATCTAGTTCGTGAGCTTGATGGACATGTTATGCGATGTGTTCGTGATCAAAATGGAAATCATGTTATCCAGAAGTGCATTGAGTGTGTTCCTACAGAACATATTGGTTTCATAGTATCTGCTTTTCAGGGACAAGTTGCTAGCCTTTCAATGCATCCATATGGTTGCCGTGTAATTCAGGTAATATACAGTAATATTATATTCAAATTTGGTGAGAGATTCTGGTGCTCTCTTTAATGTTTATCATACTGGGCAGAGAGTTTTGGAGCATTGTGGTGGTGATTCACAAGGCCAGTGCATAATAGATGAGATTTTGCAGTCAGCGTGCATCCTTGCTCAAGATCAGTTTGGCAACTATGTTACACAGGTAAAATCTGTTTGTAGTTTGATATGGTGGATGCTCAACACCTTGTTCTCCTACAAGGCCATGACCCTACCAATGTTTGATATGTTTCTGTCTTGCTTGGCAGCTTATTGTTCTCTATGGTTCTTTTGCAGCATGTTCTAGAAAGAGGAAAATCTCATGAAAGGAGCCAAATTATTACTAAATTGGCTGGACAGGTTGTTACCATGAGCCAAAATAAATTTGCATCAAATGTGATAGAGAAGTGTTTTCAGCATGGTGATATTGCGGAGCGGGATCTTCTGATCAGGCAGATTGTGGAGCAGACAGAGGGCAACGACAATTTGCTGGTATGTATGATAGCTGCAATCCTGTGATTTTTCCATCATCCATTTCCTTCTTTCCAGACCCAGAGAGGTTATGAAACTACTGCTACAATGACGGGTCTGACCGTCTGAGGTAGGAAGATGACATCATGTGCTAGCATCCGAATCAGAAAATGCCATGAGTCATGAGTGCCTGCCTATCAGTTCCATGCTTCCAGCTTCTTGGAGCTGTGAAACTTATGATCATGAATGAACTGAACAAGCCTCTTTTCTTCTGTAACTTTGTCTTCCCTTGACTGGATCCTAGGTTATATTTGCTAACCATCTGTTATGTTCAATTAGGCAATGATGAAGGACCAGTATGCTAATTATGTGGTTCAGAAGATACTCGAAACATGCAACGAGAATCAACGGGAACTTCTCCTCAGCCGTGTAAAGGGTCATCTGCAAGCATTGAGGAAGTACACCTATGGCAAGCACATCGTAAGCCGAGTTGAGCAGCTCTGTGGTGAAGGTAAGTATCATCTTCCCTTAGACTAAGCTTCTCGGTGATTATTTTGGATGCATTATTATCATAAGTAATATGTTCGATTCTGTGATGTTTCAGGACCTGCTGACTCAGATTCTTGAAATGAACCCACAAATTCATCATAGGAGAGGTGACTAGCTGTGAAGAAAGCAAAACAAGTCGAGCTCCGGTACCTTCAGGCGGGCTAACAAAACTGCCGTCGAAGATTGTATAGGTGTGACTTTCTCCAGGGTAGTCTTTTGAGGTTCTAGAACAGCAGCTTAGTGGTGTGCATCACTGTATCTATGTTAGGGTGTGCCTATTTACAGAATAATAGTGGTCGGTTAGCTGTGTGCAAAAGGAGTTTAGCGTTATGGTTTGTATGCGATACATATCAGCTGTGCCCGGTAATGTATTTGCTTGCTTGCATCGCAGTTGTGGGATAAAAGCCCTGTTTATCTGTCTTGATTGGGTGTTGGTGAGATGATCTTCCAGCTGCGTTTTCGTCATGGCTATCAGCCGCCGTCAATTTTTTTATGTGCTTTGGTGTGTTTTTTTTGCACAATCTAGTTAGGCCTGTACAGGGCGGTAGATTTTTTGAAAAAACTTTGTGCTGGAATTGAACTGTTTGCCTTGTAAGATGTTCTCTTTCAAATTCCTGCATTCCAAATGGTTCAGCTGAAATAAATACTACTTGGAGATACATTGAGGCTTACAGTATCAATAAAAAATAAGTTAACAATGTCGTACGCACTACTCAATAAAAAGAGTATTTGATTGATTATACAAAAGTAGTACCGCAAATTTAAGAAATATGTTTCCATTTTAATTTATTAGTTTTCATGAACATTGTAAAGTGTTTGAAGGCTTGAGGATTCAAGACAGCATTCTCTGTTGGTTCTAATACAAGCAAGTACATAGCAAGCATTGGCGCCTATGCGCCATGTTTGCCTCTTTAGACGCCAAAGCCCTCCAGATTGCTGCTGTCCCTCGACTCTCGCCGGCTCCGGCTGCTCCTCGCCCGGCCGATGCTGCCGGCGACTGCATCGCCCATTTCGTCGAACACCCGCCCGACCATTCCCTCGATGACGTCCAGCGGCAGCATCTCCCTCCGGCCGCCGGCCAAGGCCTTGTCGTTGGCCTTCAAGAACCCGGCGTACGCGCCGCGCACCGCCTTGGCCGCCGCGGCCTTGATCTGTCCCCGGAGGTCGCCGTCCGGGATCTTGTACTCGGCGCCGTGCCGCCTCACCCGGTCCTCGAGCATGTCGGCGAACACCGCCGCCTTCCCCCGGGCGTCGTCCGCCGGCCAGGTCTTGGGCGCCCCGGAGCTGCCGCCGCTGACGACCCGGACGAGCGGTGTCCACGCCGCGTCCTGGTACTCCCACGCGGCCTCCTCGGCCGCCGCCTTGTACCGGCGCCGCATGGTGTCCTCGCCGACCAGCTTCGCCAGCTCCGAGCCCCGGGCGCGCATGTAGATGTACCAGTACGCGTTCATGGCCATCACGTGCGACGCCACCGCGTCGGCGCACACCCGGCGCGCCGCCTCGACGTGCCGGTGCAGCGCCTCCAGCACGTTCGACGCCGCCTCGGCGAGCGGCGCGCGGCCGCCGTCCTCGCTCCTGTCCTCGTCCTCGTCGCCGCCGCGCTCCCGCTCTGCCCGCAGCGCGGTGTCCATGAGCGCGCGGTAGTCGTCGGACGCGAGGCACTTGAGGTAGTTCACGGCGTACCGCACGATCTTGGGCACGTGCCCGACGTCGGCGCCGGCGCCGGCGCCGGTGACGTAGTGCGTCTCGATGCGGAGGCCGAACTCGAAGAACACGCCGGCCGCGGCCCGCGCCAGGGCGCGCTCCACCTCGCGCGTGCGCTCGCGGATGGCGACCAGCGTGGCCGACTCGCTGGAGAAGAGCTCGTCGAGGCGCTCCCGCTCCCGGACCACCGCGTCAAGCATGTCGAGCAGCTTGAACAGCCTCTGCGGCTCACGCGCCGCGGCGGCCACGCCGTCCGCGAAGCGGAAGAACGCCGCGACGATGCGGGCGGCGATCTTGGCGAAGCACTCGGGCCAGACCGCCGGCGGCAGGGGCTCGAGCACGCGCGCGCAGAGTCGGCGCTCTGCCGCGAGCACGGAGGCGATGCCCACGTGGAAGTGCGGGCTCCACAGCGCCATGGCCGACTCCAACGACTCCCACTCCATATCGTCGATGGCCTCCGGCGTGTACGACTTGAGGTACGCCGGGTTGAGCCGCATCATCGCCTTGGCCGCTCTCCTGTACCTCGTCTGAGTGACGTCATCCACCGTTATTTCGGTTAGTCACATCGCAACTGTCGCAGCTAGAAACAACAAGGCCAAGAAAATGAATCACCTTGACGTAGATGTCGAGGCAGATGTCCAAGCAGTCGTTGCCGGCGAGCGTTCTGGCCATCCTCGTGGCGGCCTCCACCTCGTCGTCGGTGCCCAGCTCGTACGGCGCCGTGTCCCCGTCGGCGTCGGCGTCCGGGGGTGCCGCCGGGTGCTTGAGCCTGAGGAGCAGCGCCTCGAAGAGG
Organism: Panicum miliaceum; assembly: GCA_032594955.1. NCBI lineage: Eukaryota > Viridiplantae > Streptophyta > Magnoliopsida > Poales > Poaceae > Panicum > Panicum miliaceum. The sequence continues at coordinate 2,789,784 of CM064064.1, forward strand.
TCTTGGAGGCCGAGGAGCGCCTCATCGAGCGGACCCTCGAAGCGCATCTGCTCCGCCTCCGTCTCGTACACGGCGCGCAGCGCCGCGGCGGCCTCGGTGAGCCTGCGCACGCGGCCGCGGCCGGCGGCCTTGGTCCGGCCGAGGAACCCGACCGCCTCCTCCACCCTCCGGACGGCCTCGTCCCCGCGCGCCACCACCTCCTCGATGGCGTCGCGCAGCTGGTCCACGCGGTCCACGAACGCGACGGCGCTCTCGGCGTCGGCCGGGTCCGCGGGCGGCGCGGTCTCCTCGGCGAGCGCGGACACGCGGCGGAATGCCGCGAGGAGGGGCTCGGCCGGGGCGACGGCGCGGTCGATGCGCGCGCGCAGCGCGCGCGCCGCCACGGTCTGGGACTGGAGGTGGGAGGAGGACGGCGACGCGCGGGACAGCAGCTCGGCTAGGTGGTCGCCGACGGCGTCGATGTCGATCTCGGCCTCGGCGGCGGCGGAAAGGACCGAGAGTATGGCGGCTCGTGATGCCTGAAGCTTTGCAAGCTCGGAGTCTGCATCGGCAGCCGCCGTGGTTGACGCGTCGGGGCACATGGCCGGCGGCCGGCGGTTGTTTGAGCCTTCGCCGTGTATGATGTCTCCCCCAATTGGCTCCTTTGCTTGTTTAACGCATAGCACGGGGACTAGGAGAAGTTGGTCACCGTGCGATGAGGGATGGACGGTGGATACTGCAATGGGAAGAGGACGAAGCTGCCATTGGAGGTTAGCAGCTGAGGACAAATGGTTGTCCTTGGGGATTGCATCTCATTGCGCCATTACCTATGAGAAAGACAGTGCATTTTACAAGTGTCCAATTGTGATTTGGACTTTGGAGAAACAAACAGTGCATCGACCGCCGTTCTGATTCACCTCACAATTTTGTTAGGATGGTGATTCAGTTATTAATCAAATTACTAGGATTTGTTAGGATAGCATGATTAGTTAGTAACACAATTGTACGACTGGGATTCTATGAGGCATTTCCTTTTTCTTTTTTCTTGGAAGCACATTCATTTTAAAGTAGAGGGCTAGATGCAGTGTAGTATAGCATTGACTCATGAAGTACCGGAACATTTCTGCGATACTTGCAAGGCACATCTCAGAAGCGGTAGCTTATTTATTCAGTAGTGAGAGTTTCACAATAACAATGATTGGGGCCAATGCATTCCCAACCCAGAGCCTGTTAACAGTTGCTACTAATTTGACAATCCAGGTTAGCAGAGGACAAACAACTAATGCTTCTAATCATCGGCCAAACCGCACAAGATGGCCTTCTTTTGCCTTGATCATTGGCACATGTGGGATTTGAAAAGAGAAAAAAAGATTGGAAATCCCACACATCCACACAGCAGAACAAATTTATTCTGTCGCAGCGCTAATGCCCTTGTTGAGTTGCGTGCTCTTGCTAGACATGGAGGCGTGGAGCCAAAAGGATATCCTTCCATGCCTCATAAAACATCCAGGTGACGCCGGACGTCGGCATGACCTTCAGGGAGCTTGCTGCCCATCCTCGGAAAAGCCCCTTGAGGCCCTCCTCTTGAACCACCTCGGCTAACGCCGCAATCATGTGGGGTGGGCACTTCCCTTGTATGGCTCCCACCATAAGCCGCTTTCTTGCTACTTCCAGAGGGAAGCTGATTGTGCTTGCAGTTAAGCCTAGAACAGCAAGTGTAAAAAAAAAATAATTTACTCAAATCCCAAATTTAATGCAATGGAATATCACATTTCCTAGATATTGTTCAAGAATTTTGAGGAATTGTATATTGGGTAGAATTGAGTCCTGACCTGAAAGAGCCCCAATAACCAGTAGCTCAGGGCGGCTTAAAGATTTCTTTTTCTGTGTGCGGCAGTAAGAAATCTTGATTGTCTCATACATGAAATAGTAACATGTACTATAAGGAAGCATGCCAACTAATGTTGGGCAGAGGCCAGCATAAAGACCACCAATGCCATCAGTGCGGTAGATCTTGTTGAAGGCAATGGCAATACTAGGATAAGCCTCACGATTGACAGTCATACGGTCCTGTGACAGAAAATTAGTATAATTACAAATAGTTTGTAAGCGATAAGGATCTAAACAATCATTAAGATCAGAGGCATTGCTTGCAACTAATCTGAACAGATGGCAGAACTACAGACGAAAGCATCCGCAAAAATTCAACATGTAGATTCAGCTCTGATGTACCTTAAGAACCTCAAGAGGATGGCATGCTAAAGTGCTAGCTATTCCAGCAGCTGCACCTCCAATGGCAATCGGTGATAATAAGTGAAATGGCAGCTCGATTTTCAAATTGCCAAGTTGTATCTTGGGGCACCCATCCTCTTTCCATTTCTCTTGTGCAGATGCCATACTCCTTTTGACACACTCAAATGTCCCGAGCTCAATTGCTTGAGTTGGGATAATCCGGAGCATATTTATAGTATTACCTGCCCAGAGTCCTTGCCAGCCATTTTGTTCAATGATCTCCACAAAACTACCAAAAATATGTTTTGATCCTACCCCAACAACCATTCTTGTCCTGAAATCAACCAAACAATATCAGCTTACTTGCATATACTCTGTTTAGGATAGAAAAGGAGCACTTTGGATGTTTCTCCAAATTAATGACAATTGTCATTTAAGTCAATGGTGTTTCCTAAAAAAAAGTGAATAGCCTTTGTGTAGTGAATTACTTTGAAAGAACAACTGATATTATTTCACCCTAAGATATATACAGTTACCATACAATAACCAGCAGATTGTTAAACATTTTAAACACTCATAATACCCTGACATGCATCATTCTGACAAAGAGAAACAAGCAAGAAATCCTGCACATTCCAAATAAAAACAAGCAAGAAATAAGCAGCATGCCTAGTGTGTCAAGAGCAAAGTATGGCAAATACCTGATAGTTTCTAGAGGAGCTAGAACAGCCTTGGTCATTGCACCGGCCATTGCTCCACTGACGAATTCTGCAACTTCTCTATTCCTCAGAAAATTCTGCATTTAGATACAAGTCTGAGATCAATGACTCATAAAGTCCATCAGCACTTTGGAAGGCTTAAAATACCCTGTAGGCTCATAAGCAAAGAAACTCTTTCAGAAAGTTCCCACTTACAAGTGTTTAACTTAAAATTGCAATGGAGGCGCTGGGGAAAATCTAATGTACATTTATTGCTACTTCTTTAAGCCTTTTGAAAGACAGAAGCTAACATAGTGGTATGTATAGTTTGCATATATTCACTATCAGTTGTGGCATTTGTTAGTCTAGATAGGCACCTGCATATTCAGGTAACTTGTCCAATGATATTATTAGCCTGTTATGCATTTTCTCAAAACCTAATCCAGACTGCAACATTTCCTTTTCTTCCGAAAACATCCTTAGTCTGTAACCTTGACCAAAGCTGTGAATTTCTATACAACAGCTCAAAGGGGTTACATTTCCCTAGCAGTTGTCATGAAGGTTCCTAGAAAGAAGTAACATCACAAACAGTTGGGAAGGTTGTACTGTAGTCGTTTAACAATACTCAGACCAACTTGGAAGTTGGAAGTGGACAGGGAAAAGCATGCCAAGGGAACACAACTAAAAGACAATTATTTTCTACCTGCAGTAGATGCATAAAGACCCCCAAAGGACAATTATTCACAACTAGGGTTCCAAAGGACAAAAATAAGGTCATTTTTGAAAGGAACATATCACAATTCACAGTTTCACACAAAGACGCCCATAGGAATATTATGTAAACAATCAAATTTATTCACCAAGGCATATAAGCAGGTATGTCGCTATTTTCTCTAATCAAATTGAAAATTAGCTAACTATATAAATGACAGCCTGTTGAAAGCTTATCTATCTTTCCAATTTTCATGTGCAAAGAAAAATGTAAATGCTAAGGAATTGTAAATGGAGGGCAAAGTTTGGCTCAACGGGTATCTGTATCTCATAGTTATCAGAACAGGCTACAGTACATCTATAACTTTCAATGATCAGCTCCACGTCTGTTTCAGAAGAAATATCTTCCTAAGATAAGTACAAAAAGAATTCAGCAAACATGGGACACAGGACACATGGCGATGGGACCCAATGTAGTCCTTCTATTGGAAAAAAAATAGAAAATACCAGCATGCGTACTAGGGTACCGGATTAAGAGTACACTTTATAACCGGAGGCACCAATACCGATTTGTGATGCCTGCTAGATAACGAGCAAGTATTAAACATCCCTACAATTACCAACTGGTAAACCTCAGCAAATCAACTATCGAGATGGATAACAAAGTGACTACAATATCTTTATCAGAAGATCCTACGACAGAGATTCATAGCAAGCTACCAACAGCATGGGCACAATATTTGAACAAATTAAACATTAGACTAGACAAGTAGTTTGAAACCTGTACAGCAAAATAGACGGCATAAAAGCTGAATCGCAGCTTGAACCTTCAAGCACGAGAAACCGTTTCCCATTTCAATCACTCCTAGAATGTATGACAGAAAAAAAAAATCCTCGAATAATAAAAGAAGATGTTGCTTTTGCCAGAAAACTGATTCCAAAAATTCAAACCGCTCGCAAATCCTATTCTAAGAGCAAGCAGGCACCACGCTTCCGATAATAAAGCCAAGCTCCCGCCTTTGTCCCCAATCCAATCCCAAAATCGTTCCAATCTCACCAACTACATGCTCAAACAAAGCTACCATTTCCCGCTCATACGGTCATACATCCGGAGGGGGGCATAACGGGCATCAAGCTGGGACATTGAGATCTGCAGTTACTCACCCTGACGGCGGCGCCAACGTCCGGCAGCCTGACGGCCAGGTCCCCGTCGCCCTTGGGCCCGGGTAGGGGCAGACCCACCTCGAGCAGGTCTTCCCTGAAGCCGGCACCCCCGGCGGCGCCCACGCGGACGTCCGCGAAGCCGATGCTCGCCAACGCCAGCTTCTTGCCGCCGCCGCCGGCGCGCCCCGCCTCCTCCACGCCCATGGCTCCTCCTCGAGCGGATGGGGGACGCGAATGCGCGGAACGGGAGGGGCCCGGGCGCAAAAGGGTGGTCCTCCTCGTCTCCGCCGCTTCTCGCGGCTTTTGTAGGGAAGGGAGGGAGGGAGGGAGGGAGGAGGTCAGGAGGAGAAAGAAAAAGGGTGGTGGCGCCGAAGAGGGAATCCCTGAGCAAAGCGCCGAGAGCCCGAGACGTCTACGGCTTTACGGGTAGAGGGTAGCAAGCATGGTGGTGTATTTATCTCGTATTCTTCCTATTTTCATCATCTGAAATTCACAAAATTATTTTTTGGGGGGTCAACGCGAGGAGAATCTACGCGCCTACCCATCTTGTTGTGTTCTTGGCACTGTTTTTTCACGTGCTGTTGGTGTGCTGCCCTCTCGGTGACGACGGTGAGAGATGAGACTGATGAATGCACGATATTTTCCTGGATTTTGGGAGTTTCCGGGTGTGTTTGGCACGTTTGAAAACCATGTCGTCGTGTTTTTTTCCACTAGGATTCTTTCTGGCCTTTTTCTTGAGGGGGACTGATTCGGTTTTATCATCTTTGGCGATCGTGGAGACATGAGAAATGGGAAAGAAGGTGACCTTTTCGGCTTTTCCCCACCGATGACCTTTTGGGTCCACTAAATATATCATGCAGGTGGTAGTTGGATCAAATACGGAGGCCCATGTAAAATGAGGGTAAAAACGCGTACGGCGAACCCCCACACATAGGCTTGGTTTAGGAGGACCCATCAACCATCATGGAAGAAGGGCCAGACAGCCTATAGCTAACTCAGTATCTGGGCTTTACTTGGGAATTTGCTATGTGGGCCATGCTTCTGTGCTCAACGTCAGGCTCCGCTCGTGAGCGCTGTGTCCTCGTTCGTCGTACTCTATTTTTTATCTTTATAAAAATATACTATTATAATTATTAAGATTCTCTCTCTTCTTTTCGACGCTAGTCATTCTCTATATCTCATCCTTAATAGCAAACCCACGCATCATCCTTATCTCATCCTCTTATGAATCTTGATTTTTTATCCAACCCAGAGGCTGACAGCCGGGCCCCACACGGCAGTGGGAGGTGGGCGGCTTGGCACCCAGGCTCGCCATGGCCAGCCGTGGCCATGGCCGACGCATGCGACGGCGCGGCGTTCCCTGCTAGCGAGAAGCCAGCCGGCCGGGCGATGGGGCTTGCCTGCGGCCAGGGCAGCTCGAGCGATTTGGCGCGCGCAGCGGCGCTACGCGGGCCCCACGACGGCGCGCGGCGGACGTAGCGACGTTCCGAGGGCGGCGGCGCCGGAAGGGGAGGGGGGAGAGGCCGGGGAGGAAGAGGAGAACGCGAGGAAGCGAACCGCGGGCTCTAATCAGGCTGAGGAAGACCGGAAGGATGGGCTCGACGTGCAGGGCGGAGCTCCGAGCAGAGCAGGAATGGCATCCGGCGGTGGAGGAGCCGGTTCCGGCCAGAAAACGGCCGGAATCGCTCGGGTGAGCTGCGGCCAGGGGCTGATTTGGGCCTTGGGCCACTAGGGTCACGGCCCCTGGGCGTAGCCCAAATTGCCTCTTATACTACCCCTTCATTTTCCATGGCCCAGCTAGTATATTTTTGGACTGGCCTTAGGCATGAACCCCTGCAGGCTAGCACAGCAGCAACCACAACAGCGGGCAAAGGCCCATCTGTCGACCGCGCAGCCCAAATCGGCCTAGCGCATGTCGGCCTGACAGCATCTCTGTCCCAATGCACGTGCCAAGTCCCCTGACGCAATGCTGCTCTGCGCTTTTGCCCTCACGGCCTCTCGCACTCCTTTGCCCCTCTCACGTTCTCTCACTGTCGGCAAATCCTTCATTCCTGCCCATTTCCCTAATCCTCCATCATTCGTTGGCTATTTATGCTGCAATTTGTTGACTATTACAATTATACAAAGTGGACCGAGATACTGAACTTTTACTCTCCTGCTCCTGCACGTAAAATTCTACCGAGGCAACCTTCTGTTCACCCACAGTTAACAAACAATGTACGGCCGGAAACAGTTGCGGAAGTAATTATATTTTTCATATTCCAATTTCCTCCTCGGATTAGTGCAAGTTCCGATTACCATTTTTCACTAAGTAATTATATTTTGCATATTCCTTGGCTAATTCCTTTGCATATGCAGCAATAGTTAGATAATTATTTTCTACTTCTTTAGGTTTTTTTTATCAAGTTCATTGAATAATTAGACTCGGAATTGAGATATGCTCTAAATTGTGCATTTTATGCATTGTTACTGTGGCTATCACTATATGGGTTAGTTTAAATGCTTTGATAAGTGGCTCTAGGCGTCAAAATATGCCAGCTCCGCCATTGGCTGCGGTGAAGGTGGGGGAGGGGCCGACATAGCTTCCTGCGGGAGGAATCGAGGGAGGGCGGCCCGAGGAGGCCGGAATAGATGAACGACGGCGGCGGGTGCGCGGTGGCCGGCAAGCCGTGAGACTGCGGCGGGCGCTCAGGCCACGGCGGGCACGCAGCGGCCGGCGAGCAGCTATCGCGCGGTTGCTGACCCGTGGCCGTGGTGGGCGTACAGCGGCCGGCGTGCAGCGAGCGCACGGGCCACCGGCGCACGGTGGTCAGTGGCCATGCCGGCATGCAGGAGCAACGGCGTGCGGTGGCGGCCACAAGCGCGCAGACGGCGGAAGCTGCCGCGACGACCGCGACGATAGCGAGGCGGAGAAGAAGGCGACTGGGCGAAGCAGCGGCATCATGGCTCAGCAGTTGCGTGAGCGGTGGGGCGAAGCGGCGGCGGTGCGGCCGGACAGCGGCGCGGCTCGGCAGTTGCGACGCGGCGCGGGCGGAGGCGAGGTGGGACCGGCACGGGCATAGCGGACACCCGCTACTCCGCTAAATTTGAAGGAACGGCCTCCGCCCGCTACCGCCGCGGACGACGTAGCGTACCCCGCTGCGGCTCCTCATCCGCTATCCGCGTCCTGCAGGAGGCCAGTGCGGATAACCTCATGACGACACAGCTTGCCATGCCTGGCAGCGACGCCGTGTAGCTAGACGGCGGTGAGCTGAGGGCGGCCAGCCCGTGAGGCGACGAGGTCACGTCGTGGCGGCCGTCCCTGCGTCGTCACCTGGATGGTGAGAAAAGCACCCCCGTCGGGAACTTGAGGTGTTTATATTCCAGCAGCAAAAAAAAAACTCCCAACCGTATCAAGGAGTTTTTTTATAAAAAATTATATGGAAAATAAAGATAAAAGATTATAATAATTTTTTATTATGCATTGTGATGTCCGTCACTACACTGTAAAATTTAAAATTAAAATTCAACTTGTGTATGGACAAACAAAAAAATTAAATTATATTATGAGATAAAATAAACTAAATAGTATAGTATAATTTAGGAGTAAATTGAACCGAGTTACAGTTTAGTGGTTATTCAGACTTTGACTATATTTGAAAGGGATTAAATTGAACTTTTTCCAAATTAAAACATTTGGCGATGCGTCTAGTGCCATGGGCCAAACAGTCTTGTTGGGCTGGCCCGTTTAATGTGCATGGGTTAAATTTGAGCTTCGGATAGGCCTAGGCTTAGGTCGGCTCATCGGCTTGGTTTGGCTGCCATCAGCGCACTAGAATGGCCCAAACAAACAGACGACGAGTGCGGGATGCTGCGCAGCGGCGGCCGCCGTCCGGGGCCGGCGGCGCTGCGGTGGCTGTCGCGGCTGGCGCCGCCGGCGCCCGCGCCCGCCGACCCCGTCGTGGTCCGGGTGGACGGCAGCAACGTCGCGCGCCTGGGGGCGCCCAAGCCCGGGCCGAGGCCGCGGCAGCTGCTCTCGCTGCCGCCGTTCCCCGCGGGGGCGGACCCTCTCCCGGGGAGGAAGGTGGCGCCGCGGCGGGTGACGGCGGTCAGCTGGGTGAAGCACTATTTCGCCGACGTGCCGCAGGAGGCTGTGCAGGCGCACTTCAACAGGAGAATGGTAACCTTTCGTACTGGCATCCTAGCCCCGTTGCCGCTTTGTTTCTAAGGGGGTCTCCATGTTTTAGCCAGTTAGTGTTAATTAAGAAAATAGCAAGATGACTCCGAGTTCTGGTATTATCAAACGTGAATTCCTTGTTTCTGTTATTGACCCTATTGCTCAAGTATCATAAAATCAGTTGACCATATGTACTTTTTACTGATTTAATGTCATAGTAGTTTGCACTACTTGTAGTCACCTTTGGTCTCAGTACCTGAGATAAAATTAGCTGTTATTCAGGTTTTTTCTGAGTGCTCTGGGCACGAGATTTCAGATGAAAGCATTCGGACTCAGAAGCATCATCTGAAAAAGGTAAGCAATGAAGGATTTTCTTTGTATTGTAATCCTTTTTGTATGATGTTGTTGTACTTTGTGAATAAAGTAAATATGCTCATCAGTTTGTTGCAGATCAAACATAATGATGTTATGGAGCCTGGAATGAGAATTCACCTTCCTGTTTCAGTGGCTGAGGGTGAGATAAAAAAGCGCTATGAGACCATTCCGACTGCCACATTGCATCCCAATAAAGATGAGATTGAGTACCTGAGGAGACTTGTCATCCACAGGGTAATTTTTTTCCTGCATCAATAAAGAAAGCCTTTTTTTCTTCAGATAAATAACCTCTGTACTTCAGTAGTATTGTCCAACTTGATCGATCTATCTACTTATTTTTAACTTCCAGAGGACTTTTCGTAATTTGTTAAGCTTATCCTTTGATAAAGATGTCACTTTGTCATCATTTCAGTGTTTCAAATTTTTACTGCTTCCATTTTACATGATTCAGGTTCAACATAGTAAACTGAAGCTTTGGATTTTCAGGACTCTGCTATACTGGTGCTTAACAAGCCCCCCAAAGTGCCCATGAAAGGACATCTGCCAGTACATAATAGCATGGATGTGCTTGCAGCAGCAGCACTGTCATATGGAAATGAAGAGGGTCCAAAATTGGTGAGATCATTGTGTTGTTTCTCTTCTGAATTTGGTCGGAGTGTATTATCTTAGGCTCTCTGAGCATATTTGTTCCTATGGCTTGTGGCACAGGTTCATCGACTAGACAGAGAAAGTAGCGGGTTGATTTTGATGGGTAGAACAAAAGAAAGCTTTCCTCGACTGCACTGGCTTTTCACAAGCATAAATTTAGCTAGAACAAGTTCACAGGTAATCATCAGTTCATTGATTACCGAGCCTTTGACTTAGCATACCATGTTCCATCTAACGTTCATGACTAAAATCTATTCTTAATAGCTGCATACTAATACCTTGCATTATTGGCATATGCAGACATGGAATAAGGCATGTGAGGCGTACATGCAAAAATATTGGGCGCTAGTCATTGGAACTCCTAAAGAAAGGGAAGGAGTTATATCTGCTCCTATTTCAAAGGTCTGATTCATTTGTTAGTTAATACTTACAGATATAAGCCATGCAAGTATATATAACATCAAATGATAAATTTTTCCCCTGTAGGTTAACTTCTTAGGTTCCAATCTTTTTAACTTAAAATCAAATCGGATTTCCTTATTCAGGTACTTCTTGATGACGGTAAAGCTGAGAGAGTCATACTGGCTCATCCTTCTGGTATAGATGGTGCGCAAGAAGCAATAACAGAGTATCGGGTGATGGGACCAACCATTAATGGGTGCTCATGGATTGAGCTACGCCCATTGACTGGGCGGAAGCACCAGGTACCATCTTTACTCAGATTCTGTTGACACTTAGATTTTTGTAAGATGTGTGAAGATGCTCCACAATTTGGCATATCCTATCAAGTTTTTTACTTGTTCTTAACTGGTCTTGTTGTTTCACAAATATTGAAAATGTCTTCATTTGTCTTGCTTATGAAATGTGCATTTTCAATTTCGAGTGTCAATATGTTCTGTTTGCTCTCCATTGCAGCTTCGAGTGCATTGTGCGGAAGCTCTAGGCACTCCTATCGTTGGGGATTACAGATACGGGTGGTTTGTGCACCAAAGGTGGAAGCAGAATCCCCAGCCTGACTTTGAACCGTTCACTGGAGAGCCATACAAGCTGAGGCGGCCAGAAGGACTGGAGGTTCAGAAGGGCAGTGTTTTATCCAAAGTGCCTTTGCTGCACTTGCATTGCCGGGAGATGGTCATCCCCAACATAGCAAAGTTCCTAAGCAGCACTGGAGAATGGCATGACGATGGCGCCCCATGGGCCAAGGAAAAGCCTAGTCTCCTGAGATTCATCGCGCCATTGCCTCCGCACATGAAAATTAGTTGGAATGTCATGTCTTCATATCTGGTGTGATCTCTGCTAACAGGAAAACACCTGGTGTCACTGTCATCAATTCATCGTGTCGTGTACCTTTGCTTTCTTTGTTAACCCCCTTCTGTCAATCCCAATTCCCAAGCCACGTACTGTGTGTTATAAACTTCCTCCGTCCTCCGTCCCAAAAAATAAGTCATTCAAGATTTAAAATTTATCCTACAAAATAAGTCATTTTATCTTATTTGCATGTAAGAATTTGTCTCACAGAATAAGTTATTTTACCTTATTTAGAAAGGGCAAGTAAGGGTAAGTGCATGTAAGAATCAATTACTGTTAAATATAGGTAGTAAACAGCAGCAAACATGACCATTTTACCTTCTTCTGTCCTAAAATTTATAGAATAACTTATATTTTGCGACAGAGGGAGTAGAATGACTTGTATTTTGGGACGGGAGTAGGTGGAGGGAGTAGGTGTTTAGATTGCTCTGAGATTGTAGTTACCATTTCAGAATCAATGGACAAAACTATCGATGTGAATATAAATCCATATTTTTGAGAGAGTAAATCTCAGTCTCGGAGTGATACAAGCAAACTTTTTTTCATATTTTGAATTTGATTCCAAGCACATTTTAATAACTGTACAAAGTTGATTCCAACACAGACTACTGCTAGTATCCTATTACTGAGCTGATCAGCTTCAGTAGTTCCAGAAGACTTGGTTTCTCCTGTGCTGCTTCCTGAGGTAGACGCCGAGCAGCTTGTAGTACGTCCACCGCCGCTTCTCGCCGGTGGCTTCCAGCAGCGCCTCGGAGCTGGCGTGGAAGCCGCCCTTGCCGAACGCCTCGAAGATGATGCCGTCCGTGGCCACGACGGCCTCCGCGTTGCCGTCAAGCCGGTCGAACGCGAACGTGAGGTTCCGCGCAAGCCGGCGCTCCAGGTACGCGTCGACGAAGCAGCCGTGCGTGACGAGGTCCGGCGTGACGCCGTCGCGGCGCATGTGGTCGGCGCTGAGGTGGAGGTCCCAGAACATGCACATCTTGGAGAAGGCCGCGGCGCGGATGTTGAAGGTGGTGAGGTCCGGCCGGAAGCCGGCGGCGACCATCTCCAGGAACGCGCGCTGCAGGGACTTCATCTTGAAGTTGGCCGCGAAGGAGAGGAGGTGCAGGTTCCAGAGCAGGTTGCCGGCGTCGCGCCGGCCGAGGCCGACGTCGGTCACGAACGCGCCGAGCTTGTAGTACTTCTGCTGGGAGATGTACGCGGAAGCCACGGCGCGGATGGCGCCCCGGGAGATGAGCAGCCCGGTCCTCTTGTGCCGGCGGTAGGCCGCCTCCATCTGCGGGACGGTGCCGGCGGCCGCGTAGGCGCGGAGGAAGGCGTCCCCGGTGGTGGAGTCAACGCGGAGGCCAAGGCGGCCCATTTCTAGCACGGCGTCCTCCATGCGCGCGAGCTCGCCCGCGGCGCCGAGGCAGGAGACGGCGAGCGGGTAGAGCGCGCGCGCCGCGGCGGGGTCCCGCGCGGAGAGCTCGCGCACGGCGAGGAGGATCTCGTCGAAGCGGCCGAGGCGCGCGTACGCCGGGAGGAGGCGCGGCGCCGCGGCGGGGAGGCACGGCGCGGCGGAGCTGTGGAGGAGCTGCGCCCAGATGGACCGCGCCTCCGCGAAGTCCCCGGCCTCGGCGCGCGCAACCATGAGGGCCGCCGCGTCGCCCGCATCAGGTGCGGCGGCTCTTAGACGGGGCACGGCAGCGGCACGCTGAGACGGAGTCTGCGCGCGCGTCGTGGCCTGGCCTGCTGAGGATGAGGAAAGAGGGAGACGATGAGTGGAGGGGAGGGGAGGAGAGGCTGCAAGAGGAAGCGGCCGCCATGGTGGAAGCAGGAGCGAGCACATCTCGCCGTGTCAAGCTGGAACATCCCATCGCCCCAGGTAGAAAGCCATCAGACCTCGGTGTCCACCAGAAATTACGACAATTTTGTTTTCAGAGTTGTTGAAAATGCAACTACACTCAGTGCACACATACATAAACAGCATCAAAGGAACAGAGATTAATTCCACTAACCTCAACTTTGTACAATATAAAAAGAACCAACACACTCCAACTTAACTAGAACCGAATAGTAGCAAGTTCAGCGTTCGTTTTTGCAACACTGAACTTAACTTCACTGCTCTTGTAGCACTCTTCTAACAAACCATCAACTTCTTGAAGCCATGTTATATAGTGCCTCCCATTGCCGCACTGTTAACAGCAAGGTAATTGGGATAGAAGGAGAAGGGAATTTGGGATAGGAGCAAGAAGAGGATCGGACGAGATCAGATTTGCTTAGGAGTATAGGTTCTCCAGAGAAGTTAGTTCATACAATTTTCTTACCCCTTTCTCACGACATGCTTCGCTTCTTACGCCGCACGCAGGCAGGCAACTCACACACACTCAACTCACGCTAACGGACCCAATCTGGGCCTGCATATCTCGAGCTGAGCTGGACCACCTCGTCCGCCTGGTTCTTACCTGACCGTCCGCAGCCCTTTCCTCTGGAACATGTTGAGGTGATGGACCAACCAGTAACACGCACTTACCGAAGATAATATCATTACAGCGCTGGAGAGTACCGAACGCTTCTCTAGTCCGCTGGATGGACTCCACGACGGCGCCGCAGATCCTTGAAATCGCATTCAGTTTTTCCTCCAAATCCTTAACGTGGCAGTACGCCGTATTATACAGACTGTAGAGCACGTCCTTAATCACAAGGTTATGACTCGCCTCCAAAACAAGCAACGAGTCATAAATAGTGTCGTCATACTCGCAGTCATTTCGAGAGGGGTCCACTCCAGCATCTATAAGACCAGTCTCAGTGAAGAGTGTCATCACACAGTAACCAAGATTAGAATCTTAAAAACTATGTCGGAGAAGTCCCATGGATCTTTCATTTTTCCCTCTTATACCGTATCAGCAAATTTAATACTCATAATACTTGATATTGATCTAAACCCTTAAGCTAAACCTAGCTCACCGGTACAGTAAACATGCTGGGACCAGAGGTCCGGGAAGACGTGCCTGTGAGAGACTCTCGTCGGAAAACGTTCGAGCTGGGCTCTTCTTCGCGCGGTAGCTCATCGATTTGTCTCCTGTTCATCGATTAAAATATCTATGAGCTAGCCTCCGCGCCGTCCGTCGGAGAAGGCCTAAGCACTACATCAGTGGAGTTCACTTTTTTTAATATCGATGGAACCTGCATACCAGTTGTTGAACTGAGGCACGGCACTTATTGTAACAACAGGTCTTTGATAGCCAATCGCTTCCATAACTGCTTCCATAACTTCTTCCAGAATAATCCTCAACCCATGCTTAACTTCCACAAAGTTCACCTGCAAACAAACAAAAAAAAACAAGTTTGAGCTAAAAATAAGTACATTTTCTCGATCCATTGCAAAAAAAAAAGCTTAGTTTTCATCAGGGGAAGAAAAAAAAATGCCAGGCTTCTCCCTCCTCCCTCGTACGGACATGTATAGCAGCAAGGTGTCACCTCTCGCAAAACACACTGCGCTAGCATGCGTGACCTCGAGTCACACAATTGTTTCTCACTAATTTCACGTATCCTGCGCATCTCCTCTGAACAAGATGCTAATACACCTCTCGCAAAATCTGGATTAAGATGGGCTCCTTCCGATTCACGGATGGAATCAGCAAACACCTGGCCTGTCACTCTGAACCGCTTCAGAACAAACATGTACTGCCTCTCAATATCCTCGTACGCCTCTCTGCTTTCTTGTAATTTATCCATAACATCTGTGTATCGTTGTCCACAAATATTGGCGCGAATAGAGCTGTAATCCATTACCGCATACCCGCATATATAACTGGTACAGGTTCATGAAAGCCTGTCCAACAGCACTAGCTTCTGCTTCTGAACTGTCAGACAGCAGATTACCAGATACAACAACTCTTGTTATTGTTCCATCTCGCTCTTCTTCGCGATCAGGAACGTCGAAAGAGATCAGATATTTGAATTTGTCACGGGAAGTTCAAACATCTAGCAACGCCACCTTTGACCCTCCCAACCCTTTAACAGCTTCGGAAAGTATAAGACGAGGAGGAACAAACTACTACTACCAGTTTCCTAAAAAAAAAAGGGAAATTGTTCAACACAGCATACCGCTTAAAGTATTTCCGTGTTATGGTCACAGTTAGCAGACAACTAAACATTCGAAAACAACAGTTGTACTACTTACCAAAGCATATGAAGTCGCCATGATTCAAAGTAAAAACGCACCTTCAAACGGAACTGATGGGTCAAAGCAAAAAAACTCAGAGAAACATCAACAGCCACCAAAAAAAGTAGGGAGACAAAAAAAAAACAGAACCGACATGAACCAACTTATTATTTTATTTTTCTCTCGTTGCCACCTCTCATGCATGGTACCCTAGACGTGACACGTAGTGCGCTACCCCTCCACGGCAGCAACCATCTTTTGGTCGGCTCTGCGTGTCAATCCATACAACAAAAACTGCTGTGTTCGCATCTAGCCATTTGAACAATTCACAATTTTTTGTAAACATTCCACAGCCGTATAAACTACCTGTACCTAATCATTCAACTTCCACGTCAGAAAGAATCTTGTCACAGCAGCAACAAAACACAGCAAATATGTGTGCTGCTCACAGACAACTTCCTATACAACCAGCACTTCATAAATTAAAATCATGCGTACACCTTCAATTACTATTTTCCAAAGAAAAAGAAACCAATTCATCAGGTTAGATGGACTCACAACAATGACCCAAGAGCACAGGTGGACAGAAGAATGCAAACATAAACAGCAAACCACACGACATAGTCTAACCTTTCAATATCCAACCGGACCAGAACAACAGATCATGAACCATACCAGAGACCGAAGCCGACCCTCGGGAGCATTACATTAATCAATCACAGATTCACATAGAGTACATCTCTTACTCTGTTAAAGTGGACTACTCAACGGAATTAGACAAGGAAAACGGTCAATGGTACAGTAAGAGGATAGTAACACAATCCCGCAAACTCTCACACAAATAGTACATGTACCAGAAAATAAAAACAGGAAGAGGATGGCCAGGCTTGCACCAAGCAAGCTGAACACTACAAATGCCTTCCTCTCGAACCCTAGTTGTAGTACATAAGCTGCTGGGCAGATGACTGGTTTGGGTAGCCATCGTAGAGAGCCTGGGAACCAGCAAGAAGCCCCGCAGATACCTGACCCGCGAGACCGTGCTGCCCTGCAATCTGCCCTGCTGCAGCCTGGCTTAAGGCAAGCTGCCTCTGATAAGCCAGAAGCTCAGCTGCTGTGAAGCCTTGTGGGACGCCTGGCATTGCAACAGCAGACTGGTAAGGAGCAACTGGAGGGGGTAGAGGCTTGGATGCAGTCCCGGGTGGAGTTGGTTTGTTGCCCCATGAGCACTACGAGAGAACATGACAGTTAAAACACCATGAAAGCAATAACATAAAGGATCGAGTAAACAAAGGAGAACATCTGTATTGTTTGGAAATTACCTTAAGTGGTTTCCCACGGACCACCAATCCATTGGCCATCTGAATAGCTAATGCTGCTTCACCATGGGTGCTATATCTCACAAATCCAAACCCTTTCTCCTGTTGAACGCGAATTTCCTCAATTGCCCCAACCCCTAAGTTATAGAAGTGGCGGTGAAGCTCATCTCGGTTAACCTGGCCAGTAAGTGAAAGATGAATCATAGATGTCTGACTCTCTACAGAGCTAGGAAAAGGAATGAGAAATAAATTCACTCTCATTTCCATTTGACACTAGTAAAAGGTAAGTTCAGTAACAGAAACTGGATATGCAGCACTTTGTTTCTACCTCATGTCCAAGGTTGCCAACATATACAGTAGTACAATCAGGGTTGTTCTCTGGGTTCTCTTTACTTCCTCCATCCTGGCTCGCATCTGTTGCTGCAGAATATAGTTGGCCAATTGGCAAAATCAGAATCAGCACTGACGAATCCATACCTTATTGGGTCGAATCATGATAACTAACTATGGGCATGTTCTTCATTCCATGCGCGTTTTCAACAAAACATGGTACCATTGACGGCCATAAAAGGAAAATAATGTTGCTTTAGTCCTATAATATTTCAAAAAGCTAACCTGAATTACTTGAGCCACCATTTGTTAGTACAACTGCATTATGATTGTCAGTTTCTGGTTTCTCTTCTGAATTGTTCTTTGTTGCCCAGTTGCACCTTATTTGTCTGCTTCCAAGCCATTTTCCTGTCGCAATACAGCAGTTCCCCAAAAATCAGAAGCTGCAGCTACCCAGGGCTATGGGGATGAAAAAATAAAGAGATATACCAGTCATTTCGGTTATAGCAGTTTCAGCTTCCTGCACCAAGAAGGAAAATAGTACAAGTCAGCAAGTGTGGGGCAGATGGAAATGCCAGTTCATACTCGGAACTTATGTTTATGGACCATGTAATACAAAATATAAACTAAATAAATAAGAAATTAACACTACATTTTGTCTTACTAGATGTACTTTACAAACAATTCACTAATTTAGACTTATAACAATGCCTTCAACAGAACTCAGGCACTGCGAAATCCACCAGTACCAAACAGTTCCAATACTGAAATAATGGGTAAAAAATGAACTGTGGTGCTCAATCCATGCAACAAAAATGGTAGAAGCTCTGCAAAATCCAAAGAGGCGAAGTCTGAGATGTTCTTGCCTGTTGATTACGGAAGGAGACAAAACCATAACCTCTGGAGCGCCCAGTTTTGTTGTCCCACATGACTCGAGCATCACTGCACACAAATTAAACAATTAAAAACTGAAATGCCAAAGACAAACAAAAAGGGTTGAAACTAAGAGACTAAGAGAGAAGTCATAATGCCTGAAATACCTTGTTTTAAATTCTAATAACATGAGGGAGGGAGGGAGGGAGATTAATATAGAAAATTGCAAGAGATGACTAACAAGTCGGCAATGGCAAGTCACTGGCCATAGAATAAAAATTCATCATAGGTGCTACCATGTTACAAAGAACTAAGGACTTACGAACAAGAAGGATATGCTGAGAAACAGGCATAAAGAGTTGCATCATTCACTTCAGAACTTAAATCACCAACAAAAATATGGAAATGCCCTGGAAATAATTCAATGGGCACCGTTAACCAAACCAGTATTATGATATGAAAAGAATGAAACAACAGGAATACTTTTGAGAAAATCTCACCAGAAGTGTCCTCCCTCTGCGTACTAGCGTACGCCCAGTTCACCTTGATTGCTTGTCCATATCTGTGTACGAAATTCCATAATGAAGAATACTAAAAGACACTGAAACTTGACGTTCAAAGTAAGTATACCAGTGGAACTTACATGTGACGACCATGGAGGGTCATTATTGCTAGAGCAGCAGATCTTCGATCATAGTAATCCACAAACCCAAAAGAAGACTGAAAGAAAAACAGTTAATTGTCATCAGATAAACAAAATCGACTAAATGCAGTAGATATACCAGGAAATTATCAACCAAACGAAGGCTCATGATATTTTTAGCCAGTGGCATAATGCATACTAGAAACAAATAAAGTTACAACTAATGACCGATGGTACTAGGGGACCTATGTGCTAAATCACCAGAAAATAAGAAATGTCGGAATATTAAGCCTTAAAAATCTTAAAAGAAGTATTCAAACCATTTGTGAATTGTGATGCAATATAACTAATATTCTAAAACTCAAACATCAGCTGCAGAAGTGCACCTTCTCTTTCCTGATGAGCTTGCATCTTTCCACAAGGCCAGCACTCTGGAAAACTTCAATCAGAAGGCTCTCAGTGACGTTTGGGCTCACATTTCCCACATACCTACTCAGCAAATAATCATGACTTAAAATCATACTTTGGAAATGGGCATAAGCATAACTAAATAATAAAACTTCAAAGTAGAAACTAAAACTGTACTAAGATTATGTGAATAACTGTAATTTAGCACCAGCATTAGTGTGAAACTGTGCATCACCTAAATTTGGTTTTTTGTTACCTTGTAAAAATCCACGTGGTTTTTCAATAAAAAAAAAGCACCGATCACACAGATAAAAGGGAAAAAAGAAAGGTAAGCTGTCAATCACATATGAAGTTAAGAACAGAAAAGAACACTGAAAGCACTCACACACTGCGACAAGTAGAAGGATCAAACCCAGGTGGAAGATTGCCATTGGAAATAGGTTCCATCTGCAAAATATAAATATAGAGAAAATAAAAAAGAAGATATTGATCACAAAACAAGCTATGGACAAGCAAAGCAAAAGAAAATATAGATGTGTACTAAAATGTAGAGGGAGTATAAACCAAGTTATTCTAGCCGTATTGCATCCCATTGCCCACAGAATCTGTTGAAAGCAATTACTACCAAACATCTACTCCTAGCTAGAACTATGTGCCTTTGCAGCAATGACATTGCTTTTGATCCTTAGTTTAACTAAAGAATAAAACTTTATAAGAATATTAGATATAGAATGGAATTAACAAGCTTTATAAAACTGGTTTGCAGATAACAATAGCACATGCTCTAGAGACTAAAAGTAGTAATGCCCAATGCATTATATTGCTATAAAAGAAAGAAGCAGGCACTAAAACCGTATGCATAAACAAGAGCAACAGGACAACCTAAACATAATGCTCAAATCCAATGTTGACAACATTGCAAGTTCATAACCAGGTGAGAGTATGTTACTGCCGCCCACATATAGCCGTATATAAATGATAGATGGGAAAAAAGTCTGGAGAATGTAGTAGTACGAGCAAACAAAAACAAGAAAGGGAATACAGGGGAATGAGATCCCTTTAGCTCAAAATGTAAACGGAGTGAGACCCAATCCTGCCTAGCCACTGAACTCATGTCTTTTGTGCAATCTCATTCAAACGCCTTACTTTAAGAAAAGGAACTTTCTTGAAGCCAGAGCAACAATAGAGGCAGTGGCATCAAAGCATCTTGTGCACGACAAGAAATGCATCAAAAGCTAGCATGCAATCAGCACATTTATGCATAAACAGCGCTTGCTCCAATTCCACCGAACAACGAACTTGAAGCAACTCAATCTATGCAGCCATAACTTCTGCTACCGCTAGCCACCAAGAATGTACAGTAAACCAAGGAGGCAATCTGAGAAAAATGCGCAAGGCGAAAAACAATCTCCCGGGCTAATATGCAGATCGGTGTGCAGTAATGCCGCCCAATGCGCACACAAAGCAACAGATCAAGAAGCGAGGATCCGGGGGACGACCTGGGTCATGGCGGCCGCTGCCGCTGCCGCGAGGACGCCGGACTGGTGCTGTTGCTGCTGCTGCAGTGCCTGCTGCATCAGGAGCGCCTGCTGCTGCTGCTGCTGCTGCCGGAGCCTCTGCTGCTGTTGCTGGTGGCTGCCCCCGGCACCGTTCATCTCCTCCTCCGGCTCCTCCCCTGACGAGGCGAAGACCAGATCGGAACCCCGGGGCAAACCGGACACGCGCGCGGATCAATCCACGGATTGGTGGACTGGGCAGAGCAGATCGATAGATTTGGGGGCGAATTCCTCGCGGGGAATCGCGCAGGGGAACGGAGGAAGAGGGGCGTGATATTTTTTTTCTTGTTTTTTTCCTCCTCTGTTTTTCTCCTCGTCGTCGCGCTCCCTATCGAGATTAGAGGGGAAGGGGCAGGATGGGGATTTTGCAGCGCGGGGTAAGGTGACGTGGAGCTTTCCGTGTGGCTGCCCTGGCTCAATGGCAGGTGGGCCCGGGTCATCCCTGCCTGCACCTGCTCGCTCAGAGTTTGGATAAGCATTCCATTTTGCTCACTTTTGTGTCTGCTCCAAATCCTTTTAAATCATCATATCATACATTTTAAATCAAAAGCTCCACATGCCACCGACAAATGGACCGGCTATTTTCACACTGAATTGGTTGGTTCTCTCGTAAAGTTCATTTCAAATGGTCCATAGTTGGTTTTTGCTCAACACGATTTTCCTTCTTAATTTCTGGCTATGTATGCAGATAATTCTTTGTTCAAAGTTCAAACGCATAGTTAGAAATGCTCATAATTATAAGTAGAGAGAGTAGTACGGTTTTACAACTTCAAAGGATCGTTAGGCATACCAATATTTACCTAAAAGGTGAACATGTCCAACTTCCCCATTTCACGTCCAACTTGCCCTCGATCCGAACACATCCAAAACATAGATGTCCATCTCTCATCCTATCTGTCCAAAAACCAAACATGCCCTTTTGTGTTTCGTTAAACCTTCATCTGCCTAACATAACTCTTACGAGTGTCTTAGAGTCTAGAACAACAGTTATCAATGTTGCATTGCTTGCTTAAGTTATAGCTGAGGGAGTAAGCATTTGTTACTCTACGTACTCAGCATTTGTCACTTGACCGATTGCTTTATATTCGTCAACCCCTGAACCAGTGCTCATGAGGCACCAGACGTCCGCCTGATCGGAAGACCCCTATTGATTTGGGTTGAGATGAGTTTTTGGTAGAATAACTAGAATTTAGTGAAAGTTTTTTTAGTATTGTATCCTGATGAAGATTTGGAGGAAACCAGATCAGTTCAAGGCAGTCAGCTCCATTTGCATCTTTAGGCCCTTGATATGTATAGCTGCATCCTTCCATCAAAATTTTGTGGAACACATAAGGTACTAGATCATCTTGTTGTACGCCACAGAAAATATTCATTGGAAAACAAGTGCTTTTGCACTGATAGCTCAAAAGGTCAATACTTGTCTCATGTTTCAATAAACAACACAAAACAAACACCTCATTTTTTTTAGTTTTGTTAAGCTGGGTGTATACAACAGCAAAATCCATTGGTAGTGCTTAAATGCTAATATAACCATCTCAAGTTCCAACAGTTAGCAGGAAGGGTATGTACCAGCCTTTGTGGAGGATAATAGAAAGAACACCAAATAATCACTAGAAATGTCAAATTTTCCTTATATGTTCCAGGAAATCCCCAGCTAATTTCCTCAGTTCTGTAAGAAAGTGTCCTGAAATGTCAGCAAGTGCAGTCTCAATTGGTGAGACTGTGGCAGTAAGAACAAAATTCTCGCCATTACCAACATCTATCTCATACAGTTCTGAGAAAACTTGGCGAAGAACATGGATCAGCCCCTTGTAGACGGATCCATCTGCAGGAGGTGGGATCACATCCAGTGTCAACACTCCATGCTGGTCCAAGATTGTGCGAGCAGCAAGAAGGACGTTTCCATGAATCACCTCCAATGGTGGCGCGCTGACACCACACATAGCATCAGAGGAGTCAAGATCCACCATAACTGCACTGAAATTCATATCAGGCTCCCCTCGCCTAAAAAAATCCTCTATCATTTGTATAGCATCACCGACATGGACATGAAGAAACTCATCCTCCACCAGACCAAAATGATTCCTTGCGACATCCAGGACAACACCGTCGGCCTCTACACCGATCACATTGAACTGAAGTCACGCTCTGATTGACATTGGGAGTGATCCACCTCCAACACCAGCACAGAGGCATCTAGGCCTAACACCTGACTGAATACTCTCCTCAATGGAAGGCGCTATCACTGCAAGACCGGCAGCCATGGCTTGGAGGTAAGGCTGGACCAACGAACCACCCACCTCTGGCTGTAAGAAACCACCTGACCCCTCCAGTGTTTCCACCAACGACGACGAAGCAGTAGCAGCAGCAGCAGGCGACCGACATAGGCGAACCTGGGTCTGCACGAGGCAGGGCATGCGCTTGAACCGCAGCCTGCGGTGCAATTCGGCTGGCCCGGGAGCATTGTCAGTGGCCACATCCTCGACGACCATCTCGCCGACGACCGGGCCAGTGACGAACTTGACGGGAGCAAGGAGGAGGTCATCCTGGAAGGTGAGCAACGGGACGTCAGGGACGGCATTGTCCCGGAACGCGGCCACGGGGCAGAGAGCAAGGAGGAGGGGGCGGAGCCGGGCGTGAGCGGGGTCCGGGTCCGGGCGAGCGACGCAAGGAATGACCCGAGGAGAAGGCGCAGAGAGCTCCGAGCCGACGAGTATGAGACGGGAGAACTGGATGGAGAGAAGGAGGTGGAGGTGCCCGGCGCGGGTGGAGAAGATCCAGTCGCGGTGCCGGCCGGCCGGGACAAGCATCGCCGCGGTCCCCGGGACGGGCGGGGAGGGGAGGGGCGAATCGAGAACGGCAACCCGGAGGCACTCCCCCGCGCCGCTGCCGCCGCCCCCGTCCCCGTAAGGATCGGCGGCGTGGCCGAGAAAAGGGTTGGGGAAGGAGAAGGAGACGAAGCGGGAAGGCGCGATGCGCCGCAGGCCCTCCAGCTCCGGGCTCACCGCCATCGCGCGCTGGTTCCAGGCGGTGGCGGCGCTGCACAGCCAAGAGCGATCCCTTCCCGAGGGTCTCTCCTCTGAGTTCGAGAGACGAGAGGTGGTGGGGTGATCTCTAATGGCGGGGAGAGAGGTGGTGACCTGACAAAACAGAGCGTGAAGCGCAAGACGACGCTCCGTCAAGCCGCCGCCGTCGAGCCGATGGCGCTTGCGGCGGCGCGCTCGGGCAGGGGCGGTTGATATGCCGACCCAAATTGCTCCCTCCAGCTGCTTCAAAGTCCGATGCCATCTCCGGTTCTCCCTCCGCGACAGTGTCGTGGGACCCACCAATCAGTGAGTGTTCTTTCGCACCAGAATGATAAGAATAGTAGAATATTGCTTTCAACTGGAACACATTCTGTACAAATTGAAATATCTCGAACTATAAACTTTTTAACCATCCAAATTTGCATATGGGGGCTTCTATTTACTCGGTTTTTGGGAGGAAGAGAGCAAAGGGAAGCAAGGAAGGTTCAGAGAGAGAGATAGTTCATGAACAATGAAACGTATGTAAATAAAGTTGTAAACTGAATTTATTTCTCCAATCAGATCTGTATCTTGTAGCAAATTATGAATCGTGGGACCTGACAGCCTCTTGGTTTCGGCAAAAGCATATACAAGGGTATATATGGATTGTAAGTACACCATCTACAGGACCACAACAGGGACAGACCATGAAGTAGACATTTCCTGGAGGAACTTCACTGCATTGTGTAGCTCGTTCCAATGTTCACTGTTTGCACAAACAAATCTGGAGCCTAAATTAGCATAATGTATCATCGTTCGCGTTACCGTGGGACTGGTAGATAAAAGTGTCCATCTCGTGGCGCCATCAGATGTATCTATCGGCCATGCAAACCAGCGAATCTAAGTCAGTGAGTTTCGACTTTCTAGTCACCGCTAACCCTCCATGGGTGAACCCCATCTGAGCTGCTGCATGCTTGGTTGGGTAGAAAGCTGTCTCCAAAGTCACTAGCCAATCTCATTTGCATTTCTTCCTGTGGAGAGAGAATTCTGATGCACCGTACGCAGTTCACAAAGTCCCTACAAATGCAAAGCCGCCAATCTTTAGTAACCAAAGTGGAAAGAAGAGTTAGATTGGAAACTAAATGATACTGTAGGCTTCATGACAATTTGGTCTAGTTTCTCGATCAGATAAGACCACGGTAGAAAATTTTGCAGTTTCTTCAATCCGATGAGACAACAGCAGAAAATTTGCAGTTAAACAGTTAAAAGACCTCTTTTTCTTTACCAGTAAGTATTTAGTTGAAGTTCGAGATATCAATTTACTCACAGTACCAAAATAAGGTTCACAACTAAAGATTGAAGCATGAATCAAAATACCAAACTCGCTTAGAAGACTTTTTCCATTGCAGGAAGCCATGGTAGTTAAGGACCCCCCTTGCATGTACAGGCAAATGCAAAAAAAAAGGCTTAAATGACTTACTCCCATGGGTCATCTCCAACTAATAGAACATCCTTCTCGTGATCTTCATAAACTAGCTTCCAGCCACCTCTATTTTGGTCACTGAGTTGCCCCTCGATACCAAACATCCGAGCAACATCATGTTTCAGTTCATCATATCCGGAATATCGATTGATGTCGATAGACCTTCCAACAGCACCACGCTTGTGCACCTGTAGATAAAATAAATCCCACGGTCAGTACAGTCTTTATGCGAAAGTGAGCCTATGGCCCCAAATTATTTCATGAACATTGCTTGATCACATCACTGTTCTAAATAATGTGGAAATCAAACAGCACAGAATTTTATTTTGCTATAACCTAAGTTTACCTGCACAAACTGATTTAATCTACAACAAGATACCAAAGTTAGTTTGAGCATCATTTGGTCGAAGCCAGGCCTAGAATATTGGAACTCCATAGTAAAGTATATATTTGGGCAATTTAGAATAAGTAATGTTCTATTGGTTAAATAGAACACCATACTAATTCTGGTGGGATAATGTAAAGCACAATGCAACTTGGTTGACATTCCATATTGTTGTGAAATGACAAGCTGGAGCTCTTCCAGAAAAACAGACCTTTGTGTAGGTTCGTATTCGTTGATGTGCAGGAGGTGGAGGCCGGGAATTTCTATTTAAGAATGGAGTATCATTGATTGATGAATCTATAGAATTGAATGCAATTTCAGCAACACCAAATGAATGTGAAATCATTGAAGATGATAGCTCTTGCTGAGAATCCTTTGATGAAATGTAATTAGAGACGCCACGTCCTGGCATCTGATCCATGTACTTCTCGGTTTCAAAGTTATTTGCAAGTAAAGCATCCGCATTAAGAGACTCCATATGTCCATCAATGTTTGCCCCAAATAGAAAGTTATGTCCTGGATCTGTAACCTCAAACTCGCTATCTGGAACTGTTTCTCTTAACAGCTGATGCTGATTGAAGGATGAAGGTGGAAAGTTTTGATGCAATGATCCATCAGCCTGAGAAAGGCAAACTGAAGTAGCTGAAGAAGATGTGTCCAGATAATCCATCTGCGTGTTGTTCACGTAGTCTTGCCTGGTACCTGGCTTTTGTTCAGCCATCTTGGGAATCATCACCATTTGATGTGTACTCTCATAAGGCTTCATGCCTTGTTCAAGTGTAGGGCCCACTATAGCAGATGATTGAGGTGTCTTTGCTACAGCAGGTAAACTTTGGTTCTTGAAGCTACATGGAACTGATTGCAAAAGAACAGAATTACTGTTTGCAGGTGGTGATGTTGACAAAGAGGGAACATCTTCTGTCTTCAACGACTGCACTCCACCTGGCACATGCAAAGAGCGAGCACCCATGGAGGTAGCAATTTCTGGGTTTGCAACAGACAAAGCATTCCCAGGGAAATCTTGAATTGGTTGGTGAGGTTGAGTCTTTTGCTGTGTCGGGTACTGAATAGTGTTACTGTTATGCATACCACCCACTTGGGTAGCTACTTGTGCACATTGCTGAGCAGTTGACTGGGAATTGGAATTTACAGTTTGATGCTGCAAGTCCAAGATCATTTTCTGCTGCTCCATTATCAAAGGCTGCTGAGGCTGTAGAGCCTTCACTAGTTGAATTTTCATTTGATGATCAGATAGCTGTGTGATCATGTTCGTATCACTGGATACCTGAACAGGTTGTATCTTTATTTGCTGCTGCTCCTGCACTGACTGCTGAACCTGGTGTGGCTGCTGCTGCAAATGTGGTTGCTGTTGCTGCAGAAGGTGGATTTGTTGGATACCACTTTGAAGAATTGTGTGATGTTGAACCAAAGGTTGTTGTTGCTGGATTTGAGCCTGGACAATGACTTGAGGTTGCTGAAGCTGGGCCTGGAGAATGACTTGAGGTTGCTGAAGTTGGTTCTGGACAGCAAATTGAGGTTGTGCAACACTTTTCATTGGTTGGTTGCCTTGCACTGGTTGAGTTATCGCATGCTGCTTCTGTTCGGGATTGCAATCTTGAACTACCTTCTGAGATACTATAACACTTCCTGATTGGTTTGGTGTAGCTATCACTGTTGCTAACTGTTCGGTCTGCTCGTTTTGTGGAGGTAGCAGCGAAGTGTTGAACTGGATGTTATTTTGTTGCAGGAACTGGGGCTGGAAGCTGATTTGCCTTGACAGATCAGCTGCAGCCAGAGTTTGTACAGGTTTGCCAGCTAATGAGTTTAGCAATTCCGGCTGCCCAACTGTGCTAGTGAGCGAGGGGTTCTGTTGCATCCACTGAACTAAACTTAATCCAGGAACTAAGTTATTCTGAGTATTCAAATCTTTCTTGTAAATCTCCTCACCAAACCACGGCATGGTCCTCTTAAAAAGATTTTCCATGTCAGAGGTCTCATCATCTACAGATATGATTATGCTATTAGAAGAAACAATCAAGTATACAGGAAAGAAAACCTTTGTTATTTATTTGAAAAGATATGCAGTTAAAAAATTCAATGGCACATCTACCAATAGATTCATTAATAGAGTGGAATGTTGTTAGGCCAAATAATTGAGGTTCAGTATCTATTCCTCCAGTCGCAAACGTAAGTCCATTTAAGGTTGTCCCAAGTCTTTCTTTTCTAGCTTTGCCTACAATATCTATAGAAATATATTATCTCAAATAAATATACTTTTACATTAGAAAGTAGTTTTCATAATAAATCTAGTAATGTTAATCCTGTGTTGTCAATATATATAAAATTTTAGAATAGATGGTAAAGTTAAGTTTGACTAACAAACCTAGATGGACTTATATTTATGATCGGGGAAGTACCTGTTATCCCTGGTTGTCTTGGACGTTTTGCAGTGAACAATGGTGAGGGATAGATGAAGAATGGAGCAATGACAGGTTCAATCTCCCAGAGGGAAACCCTGGTGCGCCTCTCACTTGGTGCAGCTTCATCCCATGCGACCTGCACCAAATACTTCTTGCATAAAAACACAAAGGGGAATGTGGCAATGTTTGTGTATTTAGTTTGACTGATCAGACCAGACCTGAATATTGCGCCACTGGGAGTTTTTCCACCTTACAGGATCCATATCACTTATACCTGTTATTGTTCCCATGTACCTGCAGGCAGTTGACAGAGATTCCTACTATTTTTAGAAACAATTTAAAGCTGTAGAAAACTGCATGCAGTTCAAAACATGACACACCAAAAGTCCAGATGCCACACTGGTGAATTCCAGACAACCAATTGTGCACCAGAAGATCCACAAATCATTTTTCTAAAGTAACTTGAACGTCAATGAGGATAGGTCATGCATGCATTCCACATGTTAGCTGAAGCTCGAAATTTATACCTTCTTGTCCCAGATTCTTCTGTTTCAAACATCATTCTAAACCGCATGCCAAGAGATAGTTGGTTGCTATAGACAGCCTTCTGGTACTTGATGAAAGGAATCACAAATTCTGAAGGACTTGCCCTGCAGGAGGGGAAGCAGTCCAACTGAAACTTGCAGTACATCACTTCTTTATATACTAAGCCTTGCAGAAGATGCTATTTACCTTGGGTTATAGAATACCGTGAATTGGCTGTTGTTAGCTTCTGCATGGGCTGCAGCAGCAAGAATACCAATATGCATACTGTCACTAGACAAAACAGATGATGAGAGGTTAGCAGGTTGCCTATTTGCTCGCCTTATCCCCAAGAGGAGTTGCTGCCTCGCATCCCTACAATAAAAAAAGGCAGGAACTTCAGTGGCATTAGTTACACTCTATGTAGGTTAATTTTCTATACTACTCTCCAGGAATATCAAGACAGGAATTAGCTGAACATCCATGGAAAGATAATGTCTTCACCTCCAACACTTTACCTAATAAATAAGACTGAATCACCAGCAAGAAGTCTCTTTCCACTGACAAATAGGCTCCAGCCGGTAGTCAGTAAATGCCTTTTAGGCTGGCCTGTGAAGAGGAATAGAACTATTCGTAAAATTTGGAAAGATGTGCTGATGAAATAGCAAGTTCAGTTAATTATTAAGACATATTCTGAAAATTATAAAGCAAAAGAAGATAAGTGATATTTGAATATGAACTAAACTAACTTTCATTAGATTTACTTCATGCGTAGAAGGAAACTTTGTTATAATAGTTTATATGACTTGCCTCTAAATATATGACGGAATGTCCAAATTGAATCATGCAAATCCCTGGCCTGCAGTTCCTGAGCAGGAGGCTGCATTGAGAAGTCCTATACAGTGCAATGAAAACAAATTAGAAGGGATTAAGCAGCCAACAATTCAATTGTTGCCAATCACAAGATGTAAAGTGTTCTTACAAGATGGGGAAAAATTCGCTCGGCAGCACGCCGTGGCACAGAGAAACCTCCATGAGTGCTTGTATCACTTGCAGTCAGTGTTTTACAGAAGAATTCTGTCTGTGGTCTGGTTTGTTTCAGTGCAAGCTCTGATGCCAGCAATGTTTCCTTGTCACACTGTGTCACCTAACAGTCCCAATTCCAAAATTAAGGTGGTTGCTTTTCAAAAAAAAAAAAGGTGGTACAGGTACATCCTATAATACAAATGACATAATTGAAGATAGGGAAGTATGACCTACATTGCTAACTGGTTGGAGAGTCATTCGAGCATAAACCTCATCTGTGTCAGGATCAGCCTGTCAAAGTATGTTCAGATATCATTGCTAACACAGTAGTAGTTTAGTCACAGTTATTTTCCACTTCGTACTAGAATCATCGCTTACATGCATGGTAACACTACTGAGGATGCATATAAGCTTAGACGGAAGATTTGGATAGCTTGGAATTTTGGCATCTGCGTCCTTTCGCATAGATGCTGCTACCTGAAAATGGGTATCAAGGAGTGAGAATTGCTCACAAAACTATCCTGTGAGTTGAAGTATCAGCCTTCACAAAACAAATGATTAAGCATCAAGTAGACAAACCCAACCGACGAAAATCAAAGAAATTCGTTCCTTCCTATTAGAAATCTGAAACAAATTAAGGCCACACTTTGTTCAGCTGCAAGGAGAGAGAAGAAAGGACCAGCCGTCGAAAATCATGTAAAGGGGCATAAAAAAAGAATTACTTTTGTGCTCAGATACGTCGCCTCAGAAAAGCAAGAATTATATGAAGTACAACATTACTATAGCGATCGAAAAATTAAGTCTCAATTGTGGCTACACAGGGAAAAACATCCGAACCCCCAAAAAAAATTTCTCCGCCGATGCATAAAAGGCCACCGAAAGAGAAAAGAAACGTTTTTTTTTCTACTCAGGAGATAAACGGAAACTAAGCATTTGGCGGCGAAGCTCAAGAACCAATTGAACTTGAACCAATTGCCGCCAGGCGGCGGACCAACCATGAAACGACACACCCACATCTCCCCGGAGAAGACGAGGCCACGACAAGAACGAGACAAGCGAAAGAAGTCCGCAAAAAGCGCAATAATAAAACAAAGGAATACAAGGAGCAGTTTCGCTCATTGGGAGTGGGGTAAAATCAGCAGCTTTGATCAAGAATCGCCGGGAGGGAGGGGGGGAAGGAACCTGCTCGCTGTGGCCCTGGGGGAAGTAGACGACGAGGCTCCCCGCCGGCGGCAGCGTGACGAGCGGCCCCGCGCACGCGTACCACAGCTCCTGGTTCACCTTCGTGCCCCCGCCGCCCCCCTCGCCTCCGGCCCCGCCGGAGCTCGACCCCGGCGCCGCCATCCCCACCTCCCCCGCCACCCGGCCAACCACACCGGCCTCGAACTACCTCCTCCTGCCCCGCCGCCGCCGCCGCTGCCCGGGAGGCATCGCCGGATGCGCTCCGGCGAGGAGGGTGGGCGGGTTTGATGAGCAGCTGCTCCCAAGTCCCAAGACGAGAAAGCAAAGAGAGGAGCAAAAAAATAGCACGAGCGACGCAGCGTCGCTTTGCTGATGCTTGGCCGAGCTGCCCTACTACTGGCTACCGTACTGCTAATCGACTTGTTAATTGCCGGTTACTTGCTGGACTAGGCTGATTAGTTCATTGATTAT
This sequence comes from Panicum miliaceum, assembly GCA_032594955.1. Lineage (NCBI taxonomy): Eukaryota > Viridiplantae > Streptophyta > Magnoliopsida > Poales > Poaceae > Panicum > Panicum miliaceum. The sequence continues at coordinate 2,820,822 of CM064064.1, forward strand.
TCAGCACATCTGGACGCAGCACGAGTGGACGAGAATTTTGTATGCATGATTCGCACGGACAAGCGTGCGCCTCTGCGCGTGTGAACTTTTGCTCATTCCACCTTTTTTTTCTGACTGGCTGAAAAGAAAACCTGAAGTGACAAGAATTTCTCAGCAAACAGCTTTTTATTTTGAAGTAAATCACTAAACATTTTTATCTTAAGAAAAAATCATACTCCACTAAGAAACATTTATATTTACTTAAGATATTTTTATGATGGTAACCTGATCCTAGTTTTTTTTATGTGGAAATGTTTGCCTTTTGCAGTTCGATGTTTAATCATTGGGCAATCAAGAAGATGGCTCGCAGCATTAATTGTACTTTATAGCATTTGTGACACCTCGAACCAATGTCGGCTCCATGTCTTACTTTTGTTTTTTCCCTCCCTCCTTTTCTTCTGATCTGTCACTTTTTCTAGTTTCATGGCTTTTGGTTTTGGAGAAAAAAAAAGGGTGGCAAGAGACGATTGCAAACTTTCTTGCTCGTTTATGGTTTCGTGACAGTGCATGTACTATTTTCTACAAGTGCAAACATGAGTTCCGTTCCATGAAGCACACGACGCTTTGGACGGGTCGTTCGAGTAATGAGACTGGTTCGGAGTTGCTGATGGAACACGTCAACTACGCAGGCCGGATCAGAGAGCTTAACTACTGTTAGGCGAGACCAAACCAAATTAAGGCTGCAAAGCAAGCCCTTAACCACTACCATATATGCAACCATATTAATATTGCTGTCTCTTTGGTCTTCAGCAGAATAACTTTTGCAATAGAGACAACAGGAAGGAAAACACATCACACCTGTTGATGATGAGTAGTGACATGTACCAAGCTCTTGGTCGAGTCAAGAATAAACACTACTCCTGCTTCCTCCATCCCAAAAAAACACAAATCTCATTTCTCAAGGAGTCAAACAATTTCAAATTTGACCAATTTTATACAAAATATTATTAATATTGATGTTACCAAATAAGTATTGTTAGATTAATCATGTAATATATTTTCATACTAAATCTATTTGGAGACATAAATGTTAGTAATTTTTCGTATAAATTTGATCAAACTTGAAATTATTTGACTTCTCGAGAAGCGAGAATTGCATTCTTTTTGAGACGGAGGGAGTAGTCATTAACTTTTTTTAAAAAAAAAATTACCCAAGCTTGACTGGTCAGCGTACAGAATTTGACGGTGATAATTAACGAGCGGAGGTGACTTATTATGTTTATATATTTATATAACAAACATATGATATTTTGAACCCATTGATCACCCTATATATAGTCACCTAAAAACCTACCCATCCTACTAGGTAGTGGGGCTTTTCAAAAAAAAAAAAATACTAGCTAGTGGGAGCACCACTGTCTATTCACAAATAAGCAAACAGTTTTATCAGTGCACATCATCAAGATAACATTGTGACTTTGCTACCACTAAATTAATGCTAGCATAGAAAGCATACAGAATAAATAAGGTTCCTTTTCACGGTAAAAAAACAGTATAAAACATATTCAACATAACTTATATTTGAACCGATTTTTGCTGGTAAAAAGTTTAAACGTGTTGACGGCAAGTAATCCAAACAAACAATTTCTTTTGACGGCAAAGAAAAGTCTGCAAATTTGGTGTTTTGTGAAACTGTAATACACTAATATGTGCGTTTGCAGTGGTGATCTTCCGATCTGAAGAATCCAAACGATGCAGATTGAGAAGTACTTCCCTGCAAGCCAACACTGTGTGTGTAAACGCGTGGAAGTTGCAAGGCAAAATCGCTGGCAATATGGTCAAAGATATGCGTACCGGAGGCGGCAGTGCCATATCAATCCAAAAGCTCAATATTTTTGGACGGGGAAAGCTGCTTTCTCTGCCCACATGGCCACAATAGACATGCGGACAAACGGGGACCCAAAATGCTGGAGCAGCTGCATGTGCGGAATGGAGTTCTTGACACCACGCACGAGTTCAGTTTCAGAACGAAAAGGTGATCTGATCGAGGAGGTATAGTTTTTCTTCTGCAAAAAAGTTTGGGCGTAGCGCTTTGGTTTCCAAAGATTTGACAGAGTTTTATCCAAATTATCCGTCCAGTAATCCTCAGTTTCCTCTTCTTTAATTTGCTTTCTGAATTGTGTGATGCATCTGATCTGTATGCGGATGTGCCTGATCGAAATGAACATTCAGATGTGCAGGTGCAGGTACAGTCGGCAACGTTGCCGTACGTCTCGGTTGCAACTCGCAGCCAACCATGGATTGAGTTCTCATGCATCCAGAGGGCCATGCATGTTCTTGAGCATGTGTGGCTTAGCTTCGCAGCTCGTTCATCTGCATCCCTAGCAGCTGACGGAGACGCCGCTGCCTCTTGCTGCTCACTAGCTCATCACACTCATCTATCGGTCATCACCAATGGATCAATTATTTTGGCAACGATCTGTTTCCAGCTTCCAAGGCTTTACTCTGCATCGCTCTGTTTCGGCACATTCATCAGCGGCATGATGGGCCGAAGCTGCTCCTTGATTGGTGAGGATGTATATATAATACTCCGGCCATGATCTATTTCTGTACTGCACTCCTGTTTCAGTTCATGAATGGTTTGCGACGACGTGTCTGATATTCAGAGCATCAGTGCAGAATGTGTATGAATAGAGAAGTGCTATGTGTATCATAATTTGATGATACATTCTCTATCGAAGGATAAAGCTCCTGTAGATCTTCTTCTGGTTTTGTTTGGCACATGGATGCATGCTCATATCTGCTCAACTTTCTTTTATTATAGATCTAAAGCGTGATGGGCTCCATATCTGAAATCGATCGATCTATACATATTCGTATCTCTAGAAATCTTGTTTAAAATTAGCCTGGATTATTTTAATTTAGCAAAAATATTATTTTTAAATGCCCGTATGTACTATCATTTTCTCGAAAAGATATTGTGGGGTCATTGAACACACAATTAATAATCTCTGTTATCTCGAAAAAAAGGGTAAAGCAATTCCTTCATCTTGAGTGGGTGCCCGATCTCTGTTAGCCCTACACACCACTGTTGGCAAGCCAGCTTCACAAGGAACGTTCAGAGATTATGCAGACAGCAGATACACGTACACAAGCATCGGTTGCAACCAACCAACCAATTAACGATGGATCAGTTCCAGTAGGCTGCCGCGGCCATGCTCTACTGTTGGCGGCGAGTGACGCTGCACCAAGCTACTAGCTGCTAGGCCATGCATGTCTTGCTAGCTCCCTGCTGAATTATTTGCGTGCCTAGCTGACAGTGACGGACACTCCTGCTACCGCGTCCACTCACCAATGGATCAACGAATGAGTGGTTTCGGTTGGCGATTTCCTTTCCAAATTTCGAGGCTTCTGAATCTTCATTTCTTTCCCGTGTTGTAGAAAGTGTATACACGTAGTATGTGCCAATATAATCTGCATTGCTTTCTGTACATCCCTAGCAGATGGGCCCAAGCTATTCCTTGACTGTCAGCCCATCCTTGATAAACTGACAATGCAAGATGGGCCCAAGCTATTCCTTGATTGGTGGGCATGGTCCTGCTCATCCTGCAAGGCATTATCTATTTCTGCATCTCAGTTCAGGAGCCTTTCCGTCGTCGACGTGTCAGATCATATCTCCACTCGAGTCTCATCAGAGCAAGGATAATAGATTTCGCTGGCTGCCGGCGGATAGCAGCGCCATATCATCCATCCAAAGTAACTGTTCATTTTTTATTCATCCACATCCTATGCCATTTAATGCTCATCAGCACTATGGACCAATAGCAGCAAGAGAATCGGTAGTCGCCCGCTTGAAGCCGGCATTCGGCGAACCGCCCGCTCCATTCTCTCTCCTCTCTTCTCACTCCATGTAGGATTTCACGGGTTACTCATCTGTCATAGTACTTGCTCTCAAGGGTTAGTGCCGCAGACCATATGTTTGCAAATATGTTATATTTTTTTGCATGATTGCATGATACAGTATACTGGATGTGTCGTGACTGAGAACCGGGCGATGGGATCCATACTTGAAAATGAATCTTTTTTAAATCATAGCATATTTCTTTGAATTTTTCTGCATGCACGACTATCCTTTTCCCCGGAAAAAAAGGAATAACATGCGCCATGGCAGTAGGCATCAAAATTTGCACATTGCAGTACTGGTTGCACTTCAGACAACCATTCCAAAAACCCCTTCATCTAAAGATAAAATATTGCAAAACCCGTAAAATTCATTACTAACTCTGTTCCAAAATATCAAAATATAAGTATTTTTAAGTTTGGTCAAAGTCAAATTTATCCAACTTTGACCATCAATATTCTTATGAATGAATTATTTTAAATATTAATACTTATATATTATGATAATTGCTTTCATAACGAATCTGATAATATTATTTCTATCCTATAAATATTTATAAATTATTTACTATTTATAGTTAAAATTTAATAAATTTGATTTTGATCAAATCTATAAATGCTTACGGGACGGAGGGGGTAGAAAACTGTCAAATTCGTTACAGCGGCTGGCATGAATGCTACTGACCTCTGACACCCTTCATTTCATTCAGCTCCGATGCAGAACTGCATGCATGCACCAGTCAGCGTACAGGCACTCGTCGATGGCTGAGGATGCGCCCCTGGTCCTTTTCTGCAGAATCGCCCACTGGCTGGTGAAAGCATGACGCTGCCCTGCAAGAGAGGTACGATCCTTCAGACAGAAAAGCAGGAATAAAATTGCCGTTTGATTCGAGGGCATACATTCCCTGCTAGCGATTACTACTGTTGGTAGCAGCTGATTCCTTGTTGGCACCGGGCAATCATGTACAGTACAGGTTTGGTTCTCCGCCACATAGTTAGCTAGGTACTCTACATCGTACGCATCTGTACGTCTCCATCAGCAAGTTCGTTATAACCATCCTTCTAGATAGATTCTTGATGCAGCATATGCGTTTCTCTAACTACGCACCTAAAGAACTTCTTTTTGGATAATGACGCACCTATAAAGAGCCAGTAGAATACGTAAACGCATTGGTCTCACCGGTGGTTAGGTTTTTTTCGATAAGGGAAACTTTATTTGAATACCCAATTTAAAGTTTTTTACATCGAGTTGATATAAAATTCTTGAACATTCGCGACCTCTGCATTATGAGGATGCATAAAGTCTATAAAGAAAATGACAAAAAATGATAAATCGAGACACTAATAACTGTTAGTAGACGACCACCCATATGTCTGGATAAAAAATTTCTTAGCCACCTAAGCCAACTGTTTGCGATGCCATTGCAACCAAGTCCTGTAAAAGCCAGTTTTTTTTTATAATCTACGAACCGGACTACCGGAGAACCCCGGTAGATAATGATCGTTTCATTCTTTCCTAGTAGCCTCAACTCCGTACTACTTTTAATTTCTTCCAATAGATGAGTACAGATGAACGGCGATCATGCGTTGCATATATCTATCCAAGGCGGCGCCGCCGCGGCACGACGACACGACGGAGGGGCATCCAGTAGCTAGCTAGCTACTAGGACGCGATAGGGTGGCTGGGTCAGATCAGATCATTCCAGCTGATCGATCTGAAGAAGGCAATGGCGCGGCAGCATGGTCTCGTGCTCGAGCGGGCATCCACCTGAAGCCATCCGATCGATCCTCGCAGGATCGTGCGTGGGGGTGCACGACGCTACTGCACTAACCCGAGTGATCATGCGACGAGACATCACTTGCAGGCTTAGCTTGTGGCGAAGCTAAAGCTGTGCTCCGTTTCCGGTCAGAGGCTAATGATAGCTGAGCTTCTTAGCTCCACCGGATCCTGCCTAAACTAGCTGCCAACAAAAAGGATCTCGCTGCGGATGGAGCAGGACTGGAGGAGGCGCCTTCTGCTTGGTGCTGACGAGCGAGAGAACATTTGGCACACTACGGGATAAAGGCACGACAAAGCCCGAAAAGAACACAACAAAGTGTTTACCGGCAAAGCCGAGTTTGCCGTGGGTCCTTTCTCGAGCACACGGCAAAGACTCTGGCACACGGCAAATAATAAAGTTATAGCTAGATTTCAATAATATACATCACATGATATTGTTTAATTGTAAAAAAATTAAAATTATCAAACGGATCCGAAAAATAACCAAAATTTGACACGAAAGAATCTAAGTTGTGAATTGCATATAGAAAAAGTTTTGAAGTCAAACCCCAATTCGCCCGTCACTTTGACTCGAAATCTAAACGGCTCTTTCTCAACTCTACGGATTTTCTCCGGAGATGCTTCGATTTGTGAGGAGCGTACGTGACAACTTATGTGAAACCTTCTAAATTTTTTACCACAGCATCCATGTATGAAATCATGATATCATGACAAATTTTATGATTTTCAGACTTTGTTTGGTTCTTATAGAATTTTAAACCAATTCGGGCACGCGTTTGTGGTCACGGTTCGTGAGCAAGATGTTCAAAATTCTTTTCCATTCGATGGATACGGACTCACATTAAACTCAACTACGTAAATATCATTTTTTGATTCATTTTATTCAGTTATTCGAAATAATTGCAGTTCAAATTTGACTCATGCGTAATGAAATAAAATAATTAAATATAGCAAAAAGTTCGAAAAACATACCAAAACTTAATATGAAATACCAAGAGCAGTTTGTGGATAGAAAATGTTAGAGGAGCAGATTCAATTTTTTTTTATCTAAAGTTTGCCGTGTGCCAGAAAAAGACACACAGCAAATAATAAAGTTTGTCGTGTACCCGCCCTAGCACACAACAAATAGTGACGGTCGGCTAACGGCCGTTACTGTTAGAACATTTGCCGTGTGCTAGGTGTTAGACACACGACAAATTTCTCTTTTTTGCCGTGTGGCCCCTTTTGCCGTGTTCCCACTTTTACCGTGTGCTTTTGGAGGTGGCACACGACCGTGTGCCTGTCCTTTATCGTGTGCTTTTTTATTGGCACACGGCAAACAAAATTTTTATCGTGTGCCCGATAAATGACACACAACGAAACTCTGGCACACGGTAAATGAGCCATTTCCGCTAGTGGCAGTGGGTCTTGGGAAAATCATGAAGCGCGACGAATCGAAGAGGAACGGGCCGGGCTGAAATAAACTGGCCTTCCAGACCGGTGGGCCGTTGCACGCATACAGCCGGCCCTCCAGCCAGCCCAGCAGCACCGACCGATCCTGAACTGGGCTCAACAATACATGACTAAACTAGGCCAGCCCACCGGCGCACCGTGAACTAAGCATAGGCGCATAACTCTCAGAGAAGCTCTTGGGCTGAGCCCAACTCGATGGACGGCGACGGCGTTGAGTATTGGGCCACCGGTGGCGGAGCCTGACCAAAGAATCAGGGAGCCAGTCTCTTTGTTAATTGAGCTGCTAAATCAATGAACAGTGTCAAAATCACTGTTTAACTAATAGAAATTTTGCATGGTAAAGGTAAAGGGGCCACGGCCCAATTTCGCACGTGCGCGTGCAGCAGCTTGCCCGTCTCCTCCACGAACCTATCCATGGCGGGGCGAGGAAGGCTCACCGGCGCGATGATGCCGTCCTCAGGCTGTCCGCACCGGGTGCGCTAAAGCCCGCAGCGGGTACTGTAAACCGGTACGCTTCGATAGCGAACGGGCCTCCCTCCGCTATCTCCAGAGGAGGCAGCGGACGTCCGCTACCTGCCACCGTGGCGTGGGACCCGCCGCCGCCGCCCATCGCTCCGCGCGCGCCCGCCGATCTCCTCCACCGCCACGGCCCCTGGCCGGCAGAGCTCGCTGGAGCGGCCAGCTCCGCCGCGCGCCGCCCACGCCCATGGCTGCCGGGAGCTCGTGCAGATTGAGGCGGCCACGCCCATGGCCGCGGGGGAGCTCGATCTCGCCGCGCTGGGGCAGCCGTCGCGAGGAGGGGCACGGCAGCGACGGGTCCAGGGAGAGCACGGGTGGCCGGCGGCGTCCCGCCCCGCCTCGCTTCGCGCCGCCGGAGCAGGGAGCGCCGCGCCGCCGAGGAGCTCGAGGGGCGGCCGCTTGGTGGCCCCCTTCTTGCCGGCCGCCGCTGCCATGGGAGGGGGAGGGAGGAGGGGGGCAGATCCGCGCAGGCCGCCGCCACGCAGGCCGCGCCGGCCGCTGTGCACGCCGCAGGCCGTCGCCGGCGGGGGAAGCACCGGCGTGAAGAGAGAGAGAGAGGGGGGGAGGGAGAAAGAGAGGTACGGGCGGAGTGAAAGAGAGGAGGGGAAAAAAGAAGGGAAGAAGAAAAGAGAGAAAAAAAGAAAGAAAGAAAAAAAAAGAAGAGAGAAAAAGAAAAGGAACAGGAGAAAAAAGAAATGTGAAATGAGATGGTAGTTGGAGATGGTTGAATAAAATATATGGTAGTTATACTGAGTGCAGGGGAAATAAGGATAAATGAGAGAATCTCAATGATTAGAATAAAATATTTTTTAGTGAATAAATTTAAAGTACAACGAATATGGATATTCTAAACACTCTGAAAACGGTGCGAGGGCAAGCAGAATGCCCGCTGGATTCGCGTCGAGATATGATGATGATGCCTCTTTTCCTTTTCCTTTGTACCCGAGGCACGCCACAGCTGACGAGCTGAGATGGGTGAGATGAGATCGAGCCGGCAACGCAACAGCCAGGATGGATCGCAAGCCCTGCACAAGAGCGTCGCGCACGTACTGCCACATCACCTCTTCCCTGCGCTCCTCTTTTTCTCCCGCTCGGAGGATGCGGAAAATAAACTGAAACAATGAACAGCAATCCAGCAGCAGCAAACAGGAAACGGTGGCCCTCTCTTTATGCTCCGCTGCCCTCCTGCACGCACGATCAGCAGGGAGGGGGGCATCAGCGTTGCTAATGCTATCACTACCCAAGCAGCAGGCGGTAAACTTGATAAGGAAATCATGCCTGCCGAGCGCCAACCGGCCGGCGACACCGACCGGCGACCGAGCAACCCCCCGGGGAGGGTCGGGACAGCGCCTGCCCTGCTGCCTGAACGTACGCGCTGCGCTGCTGCATGCTGTCGCTGCGAGCAGTGCCAGCGCCTCGCCACGGCGCGGGCGCCCGGGCACGCGTGGCGCGCCCAGGTAGGCTCGGCTAGCTTCCCCCGAGCGCGCGGTCACCCATAAGCCACTCGCTCGAGCCCCGGCCTCGGGGGGCGAGGCACCCTGCCACCCTGCGCGGCCGAACGCGCATGGCGCCGTTCGCGCGGCGCCACCTGCCACCTGGCGAACCGAGCGCGGGTCGAGGGGAGCGGCAGCCAACGGCCGGTGCCCGCGCGTCGCCTGCCTGCAGCCGGGCCGACGTGGCGAGCGCCGACTGGAGTTCCGCGCCCCAGGGCCAGGGCGCGGCAGGGCGGCGGGGAGCTGACGAGGCCTCCGGGTCCGCGGGAATGGGCAACTCGGCGCGTGGGCGCCTGGGCTCGGTGGACTGGCCGTTCGCGGCGCCGAGGAGGAAGCGGTGGACGAGAGGGCTTCAAGGGCTTCACATGGGGCACTGTACCGCGCACGAGGAAACCGCAGCACGGGAGCAACTAGAGGCGCCATAGCAAAGGCTGGTTCCTTGCATGTGAGGATATGGAGGAGCATTTCGTGTTACAAACGAGTAATAAGGTAGGTGCGTTCTGGTCTCGAGGAGGAGGAGGAGGAGGAGGAGGCCGAGCTGAAATTTCCCAAATAGGACTACTCGCACCAGGGAGGAACGTGCAGTGATCTCAAGTCTCAGCTTGAGATCGGAATAGTTTGTGTTTGATTAACATGGACGCAATAGTTTGTGGTTGACTGCTGTGGATTTTGCCATATATAGGTGATGGTCGATCCTGATGCTCCAAACCCAAGCAATCCGACCTTGAGGGAGTACCTGCACTGGTGAGAGGAGCCCTCCTACGTCACTAGCTTGTTGCCAGCTACACCCATAGCATGCTCACCTTAGTTATTGGCTTGTTGCCCACGTACACTATCGACACCACCCCAGCAGGGAAAGGCGTGAAGCGTAAAAAGCAGCTAATCTGGAAGTCCGGTTGTGTTTTTAGGGACTGCCTTGGGGTGGAATATGAGGTCTAAATCCCCTTTTGCAACTGTGCTTGTAACCATTCGCATCCTCCATGCATTTAGAGGTGCATGTATTACGCGTGTCAAGCAAGTGGACACACACGCACACAGTATATATAAGTTGGTCGGCGTATACATACGTATGCATGTACGTTGCGCCAATGGTACGTTGGTTGATTTGATTCGTGGGTATGCAGATTGATCGATGATGATGAAGTGTTCCATTCATGTCCATGCAGGACGGTGACTGACATCCCAGCATCAACTGATGACACCTACGGTGAGCTACCACGCCTGCATCTGCATCAACAGAGATAGGATAGGATCAGCCCAGCCCAGCTTACAGGTTTCCATGCATGTTGGTGGCTACATAAGATATTTGAATAATGATATTATATTGTGCATGCAATCGTGCATAGAAACTAAGGATCACAGTAATGCATGCATGCACAAGTTCAAATTTAAATTTCTACTTTTTAATTAATTGCCCTGATGATGATGCCAAATAAACTAGCTTATTAATCTCTAGCTAATTGGATGCATGCATGCAGATTAATAAAGAGGCCGTGAGGCGATGTGCTACGAGGCCCCCAACCCGACGACGGGGATCCACCGCATGGTGCTGGTGCTGTTCCGGCAGCTCGGCCGGGAGACGGTGTACGCGCCGTCCAGGCGCCACAACTTCAGCACCCGCGGCTTCGCCCGCCGGTACAACCTCGGCGCGCCCGTCGCCGCCATGTACTTCAACTGCCAGCGCCAGAGCGGCTCCGGCGGCCGGAGGTTCACCGGGCCCTACACCGGCGGCCGACATGCCGCTTGATTGATGATGACTACCTCGTCGTCTTATCAACCGTTTGATAAACTAGCTCATTGCACGTACGACGTGCACGCATGACGATGCATGCATGGGGTGTTCGATCGACAACATCTCACTGCTACAAAACTTCACATTCATCCACGGCTAAGTACCGTGCGGTGCATGGACGTGATGAAGGGGTACGGTCCGTGCGGTGCATGGACGTGATGAAGGGGTACGGTCTTAGTCCTAATGTAGAAATCCTCACCTTTTAGCGAGGTGAGGATGGCACCATTAGGACCAAGACCATATTGCTTCATCACGTCCTTGTACCGCACGGTGTTGCGGATATCGATGTTGGCCCCGAATGATAGTGTCAACACCAGAGGATCAAGGCTGACGATATACATATATCCTAAACAAAGATTTTTTTCTTTTCGATGATTTTTGCATAAGGAGCCTGAATAAATGTTCTGAATCATGATTACATCCCACATATGGTGTTGGATGATGAGTGTTCGTAAACTGAAGAGTGTCAAAATAATTAGGGTTTAAAAATAACGATTTTCTTGATATTTTTATTTTTTTAAGATATATAGCTAGAAGCGATGACTAAAAGCAATTTTTTTATGCTATAAAGCTTGTGAAATTTATAATTAGTGAATGTGAATGCAAAGACTTTATTATGTTATTTTTTTGTTTTATCCGTAGAAATGACTTTGCAACAGGATGTATTGGAGCGTCGTGCTTTTGCTCGGGCATCGATACGCAACCATTTGAGCCGCACCGGCCATTCACTTGAGTTCCGCCCTGAAGAACGTCTTGGACTTGTTAGCGGTCGTATTCGTCGTTGGGTAATGGATGATGTGTACTAATAATGTAGACCTTTTTAATTAGTCATGGTGTCATGTTGTGTAATGGATAATGTAATGATAAGTGGATCTCTTAATTTTTCTTAATTATTCATATTATTTGTGTTTGTTTAATTTGATTGTAATTTAATTATATAATTTAATTTGAATGTCATTTAATTATGTACTTTAATTTGAATGTATTTGTAATATGATTTTGTCATATTAATAAAGATGTGCGACCTTTATTATATATCATTATTGAAGAATTGTGAAGCCCTTTCACATTAACCTAAATCGTGAATCTATAGTGTCCCTAAATGGAAAAATATTATTGCAGATGGAGGGACAATGGATGTACGACGACCGGTGCACCATGGCGTGGATTAATGGCCTAAAGTTTTTTCTCGATGCGGCTGAGGCTCACAGGTCCTCGAAAGGTTTCATGTGTTGTCCAGGCCGCTTTTGCAGAAATAACAAAGAATTTTCTAAAAGAAACACTCTACACCTCATCTTTACGAAAGGGATTTCATGGATAACTATACTCTTTGGACTAAGCACGGTGAACCTGGAGTTCTGATGGAAGACGATGAAGATAATGGTAATGATAACAACATTCCGGTCCTGGCTCACTTATATGAAGCGGGTGCTTTTAATGATGAACCAATGGACGAGGCCGAAGGGAATGAAGCAGAAGAGGTACCACATGACGATCTTGGTCAGGTTTTGCTGGATGCACAGAAAGATAGTGAAAGTGTGAAGGAGTCAAAGAAGTTTGAGAAGATGTTAGAGGATCACAAAAAGTTATTGTATCCAGCTTGCAAATAAGGGCACAAGAAGTTGGGTAGCACACTGGAATTGCTGCAGTGGAAGACAACAAATGGTGTTACCGATAAGAGCTTTGAGGAGCTACTGGGAATCGTAAAGAATATACTTCCCGAGGGCAAAGAATTGCCCTCGTCAACATACGAAGCAAAAAAGGTTGTTTGCCCTCTTGGATTGGATGTACAGAAGATGTTAAAGAAGTTACCATACGATATGACACAAGAGGAATTGGACGCTAGCGTGAAAAAATATGTTAAAGAACACTCGCACCAAAGAACCATGAGCCGAAACAACCGGTCGATCCAGCCGGGAAAAAGCACTTCATAGCCATGTGCCAACCAAGGCAGGAAGAAAGACTATCGGACTACAAATGCTTGATCACAAAGTCTTACGAGAAGAAGAGCAATTGTCATTACAACCAAGTTCCCCAGCTCGGAGAACAGCCGAACCAATCAATACCTCCACTTGTAGTTCTTTCAAAGGAGAATGAAGCTACGGCGGAGTTTGTGGTGGAATCGAGTCTCACGAAAGCCCAACTCCTAGGGCAGGCTGATATTCCAAAGCACCAAGGATCAGAAAAAAAAATTGAAATGGGTGAACCTCTTATGTGGCCGGAGTTGATCGAGATGCTACCAACGAGGATGCGGGAGTTGCAAAGATGGTACATGAAGGAATCTAGAGATTTAACCATAATGTTCGCAACTTGAATTAAAAATAATGATTTCCATCGGGGGCCCGATGACATATGGATCGACTTTGAGAGTCTTTGGTTTCTATACCATCAAGACGCTCTAGACAAGTCCCTCTTCAGTGTATTTTGTATGTAAGTATATCTGCTCTCATTTCTATATTGTAGCTCAACTGGTTCTGAGCTTTCTCATCCCCTCTTTTATTTTGTATCATGTATAGGTCGAAGGTGCAAGAATGCCGGAGAAGGGGTTACTACAACGTTGGCTTCATGGACCCGGATGTTATAAACGAGAATAGCGTACGCAAATGGCCAAATAGAACCATAAAAAATATATTCATGGCCTTGGATGGGCAGAATACTTGTGAATTTATTCTGTTGGCGTACAACTTTTCCATGCCTTCCATTTGATAATACGTATATCTAACATTTGATATGTATATGTGTCTCAACAACTTTCACTGGATCGTGCTATGTATCAAGATTGATAAATGCCGGGTGGTGGTGTTTGACTATAAGAAAACATCGACGGCTAAATATCAAGACCTCATAAATCTCCTCCAAATAGCATTGGCTCACTTCCTAAAAAAGCACATAGGAATATCAGATAACCCGGGTGAACTTTCTTTCAAAACACACTTTCCGGTATGAATACAATTCTCGCACATCTAGTTCCATTCTGTTGCCGTACAACTTTTCCATGCCTTCCATTTGATAATACATATATCTAACATTTGATATGTATATGTGTCTCAACAACTTTCACTGGATCTTGCTATGTATCGAGATTGATAAATGCCGGGTGGTGGTGTTTGACTATAAGAAAACATCGACGGCTAAATATCAAGACCTCATAAATCTCCTCCAAATAGCATGGGCTCTCTTCCTAAAAAAGCACATAGGAATATCAGATAACCCGAGTGAACTTTCTTTCAAAACACACTTTCCGGTATGAATACAATTCTCGCACATCTAATTCCATTTCTTTAACCACCATTAATATTTAATAACCCTTTGTGTATATATATATGTATATAGTGTATGAGACGGGCGTCCGGAAATAACTTATGCGGGTACTACGGTTGTGAGTTCATACGCAGCTTTTGCGGCCCGGAGAAAATGACGCGAGAGCATTTAAAGTAAGTAAAAAATTAAGAAGGATTCCTTTCTTTTAATTTCGTACAAGTATTGATTTAAATAAATAATGTTTGTGCGTGATAGATCTTCAGAATGAAAGAGGACCTCATCGAACCGGAAATAGTTAGGGCGGTTCAAGAAGAAATATGTGGATTCTTGCTTGATGAGGTCATAAATTCTAAAGGAGAATTTTATGCAGATCACAGGATAAGCGTGGCTAGATTAGATTCAAACAGAGAAGAAGACGACAATGATGGTTGAATTGTACGGAAAAATTTATGTGCATATTCTTGTATTATGAAATTGTATATCAATTGTATGTGTATATATATTATATAGATACATACGTCTTTATGCGATATATGCTATATAGATACGAATATAAGTATAAATACGAATGCTAGCTAGACACAAATGGGCTATAGATACGAATACGAATTCGAATTAAAACCAGAAAAAGAATTTAAAAACAAACAATTAAAAAAAGAAGTTAGTACCGGCTGATACTAAACTGCCGCACACGGCGCCTGGCGTGGCAAGCAACTTAGTACCGGCTGGTGTTATCAGCTGGTACTAACTGCGCCATTTAGTACCGGGCGCTGCGCCCGGTACTAAAATGCTGACGGGTTAGTACCGCCTGGGCTGTACCGGATGGGAAACCGGTACTAACCGGGGGTTCCCGCCCGGTACATATGTGAGATTTTCCAGCAGTGTCTCTACAGAGAATAACTAAGAAACTTATACGATATATACCTATAATATATACACAATAAAGTAGGGTCCATGCTAGGCGCCTATAGTTCGCTTCTAGTTCTACCCTACCGTGTGTTTTAATTTGTCCTCAAGATTTCAACCCTAAGCCCTTCCTTGTTGGTGCGGTGTATACAAAATTACAAATACATATATTGATGCGCCGTTTGTACGCAGGTGTGGTCAAGGAAACCAACAAATGCATGTTGCAACAATCATGCAGGAAAAGATATATCAAATATACTATTTTATTTGTGCCTGGGACAATAATGCCATGGTTTTCGCGTTTTTCGTGCACGAGTTGTAGACTTGCAATGAATAATATGCAAGTGCAGATGCTGGACATGCTGAAAAGTGGAACCTGCAAAAAAAATCCGTGAAATAAAATGATCGCACGAGAGCTGTAGAAAATTAGTCCAGGTTGCCAAGGTGCTAGTAAAACCATTAAACATTAGATGATATCCCACACGTTGCGGTGGGAATTCTAAGATTATTTCGAAAGTGAAATCCAAATATGCATATAGTAGCATAACTGATAGAGAAATATGTTGTCATATTATATTCTCTTTTCATACATGTGAATCCAGGCTATAGGAGGAACAACGGTCATGTGAAAAGGAAAGAGATGATAATTTGGAAACTAAGAAAACATAAAAATTATACAATGATATTTATACTATTGCCGCAAAATTGAGTCCATATTATAATGCTACACGGTTATTGGAAGCAAATCATACACTAAATAAGACATGTATAATCTACAAATTGATCTTTTTTCATTAATCTGAAATTTGGAGATTCAAACAATTGATCTTGCATTGTCTGCATGATACAACCTGCAATTAGATCAATAAAAATAATTAAGTCTGACCTAGATGAGTAATCCTTCAAAATAACAAAATGGTCAACTTGCAAAATTGAGTCCATATGATATGGTGCTACATAGTCTTTTGAAGCAAATAACAGACTAAACAAGATATTTCTAGGCTTGTATACAACTAGCAAAATAGTTAATCATATGGTGTGGAAAGATACTCCAAGCATGCAAAGGTGCCTTGTCGATTGGCGAAGAGAAACATTTTTTTCGCGAGATGGTTGGAGCTTGAGATTTCTCCATCTTAACTGCTCTAGCTCCCTGATAATCAGCTGATTGCACTAGGAAGTTTTTGGTAATCATAAATAGGGAAACACAATGTAACAACCAAATGAGTTGTCTTCCCTTAAGCAATGGTTGAACATCTTATTTCCACTAAACCCCCAATGAATTGAAGAACTCGTTCTAAACCAAACCACCAACAAGATGAACACTAGTTGATGTCCTTGTTTACTGCCAGTCCAGGTTTGCACCAGCCCGTACCCAAAATTTTTTGAGGCCCCAGCACAAAACACAAATGAGATCCTATATTAAGGAAATACAAAAAACCGAAATATATTTGGATTCCATTATATAACTGCATATTATTTTGCAATAATATGAACTACAATACCATTCATGCTAGATGAGAAAATGGAAAATCTTCCTTATTACCAACATCTTTATAAATTCTATTAAAAATCATCATTATCTGGTATTCTTCAAATTATAAATTTCAATTATGTCAAATTTGATCTTCTGAAGAAAAGGAGCAGCTGAAGAAGGCTCTGGAAGAGCTTCAACTGAAGTACTCGGATCTGGACGAAGAGCACAAGACTGTGACTCGCCAGCTGAAGGATGCTGACAAGCAACTCGCAGCGGACCTGACGAGGATCCAGTCCATGGCTCGGGACAAACAACGCCATGAGAAGGAGATGGAAGAACTCGCAACGGCTGCTTATGAGCTGTGTGAGGTTGTCGACCCGACACCAAGTGGTCGCTCGTTGGTACAACGCCTTGTGGATGGTCCAGTAAGGATCACAGGCTATGCATCCGGCACCGCCAAGCTGGTCTTAACCCACACTTTAGCTGTGGTGAAGTCATACTACCCGAGTATGGACGTCAGTCCTTTCGCTGAGGGCGTCTCCGAGGAGTGTACCGAGGAGCGATTCAACGAGTACCGGGCTGAGGTGCAAGATGTTGCCCATCAGTAGTTGATGACCTCCCACTATTTTGAGCTTTGTAATGAACTGTGTATGTTTTGCCGCAAACAACAGTTTGCTCATGTAATATATTTATACTTGTTTGATTGTTTGTTTGCTACGCTCGACTTATGAAGTGGCGTGTATGAAACATAATCATTAAGTAACTTAGTACGTTAATGTCAGTGTATAGTTACCCTGAAGGCATCGCTTCAGCTGGTGAACTATGTACTAGACTTGTACTTTTATACAGAGTTGAGTTCATAAAACCTCTATGTGTAGGTGTGATGACCCCTTCGACTTTACCTTAAGAGACCTTGCCCCTTAGCTTGAATAAGCCGTAGAGGAAGGTGGTCGAAAATAAGTCCCATAACTTGTTTGAACGGGTTAGCCTAAGAGGCAGGTAATAGACTATAATCGTGATGGAGAGTACTCGTGGTGCTAGACCCCGAGTATTCCAAGGATTAGTCAATAGTAGCATATTGAGATAACTCGTGGCGACAGCCCCCGAGTGTACTCAATGTTGCTTAAAAAACACAGTAGTCATTTGGGGAACCGAAATAACCATGAATTTATATACTAAGCTGCTCTGCAGCTGACGGGGTTTGTATAAATTTCTTAAGCATAAAAACGGCGTACGTGCTCGATGTTCCAAGAATTTGGAACCTCTAGGCCGTCAGGGTATTGTAGTCGATACGACCCCGGGCTGGTTACCTTCGTGACGATGAGGGGTCCTTCCCATCTAAAGTTGAGCTTGTGAAGCCCAGTCTCATCTTGGATGCGGCATAAGACCAGGTCCCCAATGTTGAAGGATCTTTCTTGGACGTTGCGGTCATGATACCGTCGAACGCCTTGTAGATATCTTGCTGATTGAAGCAAAGCATTGCATCCGACCTCTTCAGCGCAGTCGAGTTCCAAGTGCCTTGCCTCATCAGCTTCGCCTTCCTCGTACATCTATAACTTGGGGGAATTCCACATAATATCTGCTGGGAGAATAGCTTCTGACCCGTAGACGAGAAAGAAAGGTGACTGTCCTGTGGCTTTACTCGGTTGAGTACGAAGCCCCTAGACAACTGTGGGTAATTAGTCAATTCACTTGCCTCCCTTTTTGCTGTTCTCATCGTAGAGTCTTTTCTTAAGTCCGTCGAGGATCATGCCGTTGGCGTGCTCCACCTGGACATTGGCCCTCGTGTGAGCCACCGAGACATACTTGACCTCGATGCCGCTTCGCTCGCAAAACTCCCAGAACTTGTGTGATGTAAAGTTGGATCCCAGGTCGGTGATGATCGTCTGAGGGAAACCAAAACGGTGGAGTATGTCACAGATGAAGGTGACAACTCTATCGGCCGTCAAGGTTGTTATGGGCTTGTACTTGATCCACTTGGTGAACTTGTCGATGGGCACCAATATGTGGGTAAAGCTTCGTCGTGCCGTTGTCAGTGGACCAATCATGTCGAGGCCCCAACATCCAAACGGCCACGATGGTGGAATGGCGATCAGCTTGTGAGCAGGGACATGAGCTTGTTTACCGAAGAATTGGATGTTGGTGCATCGGCGAACGAGATTTTCGGCGTCTGCCAAAGCCGTAGGCCAATAGAACCCAGAGCTGAAGGCCTTCCGAACTAGAGTTCGGGAAGCCGCATGATTGCCGCACGCGCCCTCATGGATTTTCTTCAGGATTTCCCGGCCTACTTCGGTAGTTACACACTTCATGAGTACTCCTGACACTGATCCGCGCTTGTAGAGCTTATCTCCGACTAGGACATAACCCCTGTCGCGCCTGACTAGTCGGATAGCCTCGGCACTCTTGGGATCAAGGTTGGGAGGTAGCTTCTTTTCTTTAATCAAGTCGATGAACTGTGTATGCCAATCCTTCGCGATCATGAGGACCTCTCGACCAGGCTCCACAGGGCCTTCGTTGATGGTTCCTCGCTCTACTCTTGGAATAGAGTTGTGGTGGAGTTCGTGAACGAAGACTCCAGCCGGTACTTTGGCTCGCTCGGAGCCAAGCTTTGAGAGTACGTCTGCCCCGACGTTGTTGTTGCGGAGCACGTGACGAATCTCGAGCCCTGAGAACTTGTTCTCGAGCTTGCGGATTTCCGCAACATACACGTCCATGGTTTCTTTGTTGGTGTCCCACTCCTTGTTGCATTGTTGGACCACCAGCAGCGTGTCGCCAAAGGCGAGTAGTCGTTTGATGCCAAGAGAGACAGCCAGGTGTAGCCCATGCAATAATGCCTCGTACTCGGCCTTGTTGTTGGAGACCTTAAATAGTATTTGGAATACATATTTAAGTTGCTCACCAGTCGGGCTGATGAAGAGTACTCCTGCGCCACCGCCTTCGAGCTTGAGTGAACCATCAAAGTACATGACCCAATGTTCTGGCTTGTTAGCTGGAGTTGGTATTTGGTTTTCTTGCCACTCTGCCAAGAAGTCGACTAGGGTTTGTGACTTGATGGCCGTGCGTGGCTTGAAGTCGATACTGAGAGCCCCTAGTTCCACTTCCCACTTGGAGATACGTCTACTGGCATCCCGATTGTAGAGTATATCCGCCAACGGGAAATCAGTGACAACTGTGATCTTGTACTCATCGAAGTAGTGGCGAAACTTTCTCGAGGTAATGAGTATAGCTTAGTTAAGTTTCTGTATCAAAGGATAATGGACCTTCGACTCAGAAAGGACTTCGCTAACAAAATACTCTGGTCGCTGCACACCAAAGGCATGGTCTTCCTCGGATCGCTCCACCACAATAGCCGTGCTCACTGCGTGAGTAGTCGCAGTGATGTAGAGTAGCAGGTTCCTGGGTTCGGAGCCGTAAGGATGGGAGGCGATTGAAGGTGGTTTTTGGGATCCTCCAATGCCTGAGCCGCCTCCTTGGTCCAAACAAAGTTGTCCTGCCGCTTGAGGAGCTTGACGAAGGGTAGACCCCATTCTCCGAGTCGGGAGATGAATCTGTTTAACGCCGCCATACAGCCTGTGAGCTTCTGCACATCTTTAATCTTCTGTGGGGCCCCTATGCTTGTAATGGAGGTTATCTTCTCAGGGTTAGCCTCAATGCCTCGGTGACTGACGATGAAACTGAGGAGTTTCCCTTGTGGTACGCCGAAGACGCACTTAGTCGGGTTGAGATTCCACTGAAATCTTCATAGGCTGTTGAAGGTTTCCTCGAGATCAGAGTTGAACTCGTCAGGATTTCTGGTTTTAACAACCACATCATCCACGTATGCTTCAACGTTGCGGTGTAGTTGATCAGCAAGGCATAGCTGGATGGCCCGCTGATAGGTCGCACCCGCGTTCTTTAGCCTGAACGACATAGTCGTGTATGCGTAGGCACCAAACGGGGTGATGAAAGCGGTTTTGATCTGGTCTTCTTTTTTGAAGGAAATCTGATGATAACCCGAGTAACAATCAAGGAAGGAGAGCAGAACGTAGCCAGCGGTGGAGTCGATAACTTGATCAATATGGGGTAGCATGAAAGGATCTTTCGGGCAGTGCCTATTGAGATCGGTATAGTCGACACACATCCTCCATTCATTATTATTCTTTTTCAGAACAAGTACAGGGTTGGCTAGCCACTCTGGGTGGTACACCTCTTTGATGAAACCAGCTGCGAGTAGTTTAGCTAGCTCTTTTTTGATAGCCTGCCTCTTTTCTGGAGAGAAATGATGTAGTCGTTGCTTCCTCGAAGTGGCTTTGGGATCAACTTTTAGGGCATGCTCGATCAACTCTTTGGGCACACCTGGCATGTCCGCTGGTTTCCAGGCGAAGATGTCTCGGTTAGCCCGAAGAAAGTTGACGAGCGCGAGTTCCTATTTGCTGTCTAGATTCCCGCCAATCAGAGCGGTCTTGGATGAATCACCCTCCTGGAGCTGGATGGTCTTGATGCCAACGTCGGAGTTCGGCTTGACCCTCGTCGGATTTGGCCTCTTGTTCGCCACCCCCAGCTCTGTCTCAGAGAGTTATTGCATGGCCACGAGTACTTCTGAAGAAGGCTCTGGCACACGAGCTGATGCAGCGTACTTGATCGCCTCCTCGTTGCAGTCATAGGACTTCTCGACGTCGCTGCGGAGAGATAGCACACCGTTGGTACCTGGCATTTTCAAAACCAAGTAGACGTAATGGGGTACCGCCATGAACTTGGCAAAGGCGGGCCTGCCGTGGATGGCGTGGTTTGATGATTCGAAGTTCGCGACTTAGAATTTGATGTACGCCGTTCGGAAGTTGTCAGCTGTCCTGAAAGTAACTTGCAGGGTGACCGAGCTGATCGGTGTAGCCGCGTTACCCGGAACGATCCCGTAGAACAGAGCCTTTCTTGGGGTGAGCATCTTGCCGATGTCCAACCTCATTTTCTTCAGAGTACTCGGGAAGAGGAGGTTCAAACCGCTCCCCCCGTCGATGAGTACCCGGGTCAGTGTAGAGCCCGCGACTACCGGGTCTAGTACGAGCGGGAGTTTTTCCGGCTCGGAGAAGCTGGTCCACTGATCCTTTATGGAGAAAAATATCGGGACCTCGTTGTGTCTCAAAGGATGTGGCACTGCTGGCTCAACTTACATGACTTCGCACCGAAAGAGTTTCTGCGCGCGTTTGGTGAGAATACCATCGTCGCCTCCGAAGATGACGTTGACGGTATTAGTCGGGCTTTGGAAACCCGGAGGCCCTGACTTGTCGTTGCCGTCGTCCGCCTTGTCCTTGTCCTTTTCCTCATCATCGGGGAGTGGTGCATTGAGGCTCTTGCGGAGGACGGTAAACTGGAACATGGTATGCTTGGCCTTCGGGTGTATCGGGCATTGCTTGTGAAGAATTTTCTCGTATTGCTCCTGCAGCTTGCCCGATTTCTTGTTGCGTCGACTGGTTTCGACGCTGGCCACTTGGTCCTCCGGCTTCTGCTTACGGGCAGCGCCCGTGTTACTGTACTGGCCTTTGTCGGGGCGGTTGTTGCCGTTGCCCTTGTCGGTCTTGCGCATGGGGAAGCGTTCGTTCTCCTCGTCTTCTTGATCCGACCATCACTGCATCATGTCGCGGAGCTCGAGTACGGTAGTCGGCAGGATTCTCCCGAACTCGCGGTACGTTTGCTTCGCGGCCAACCCGTTGCAGAAGCAGCGGATGACTTCTTCGTCGGCGATGTTGGCGATGGTGGCGCGGGTGTTGAAGAAACGACGCGTGTACGACCTCAGGGTCCCGTTCTCCTTCTGTTTGACTTGCGACAAGTCATGGCGGGTACCTGTCGGGATCATGGAGCCTTGGAAGTTGTCGATGA
Organism: Panicum miliaceum; assembly: GCA_032594955.1. NCBI lineage: Eukaryota > Viridiplantae > Streptophyta > Magnoliopsida > Poales > Poaceae > Panicum > Panicum miliaceum. The sequence continues at coordinate 2,843,231 of CM064064.1, forward strand.
AGACCTACTTCAGGGCCTCCCAGGAGTCGATGGAGTTCGGCCGGAGGGTTTCCAGCCATGTGAGCGGTGCAGTCTCTAGGGCCATAGGGAAGTAGAGGGCTTTAGTCGAGGTAGCGCCCCCGCACACTTCGATGTCCACAGAGTAGCATCGTAGCCATTGCCGCGGATCCTGCTTCCCGTCATACTTCGGGATGTTTGTGGGCTTGAAGTCCCTTGGATTCTTGCTGTTGGTGAGGTTTTCAGTAAAAGCCGGGAAGCGATCACTAACATCGCGAGGGCCGTTTTCCAACCGCTTGTGCTGCCTGTTGGAGATGATGGTACGCGTGTCGCGGTTGCTGTTGATGTGCTGCCTCAGGTCGCCGGGGGGTGGTGGAAGCTGGTTGCCCTGGTGGCCTTGGCCTCCTGCGGGTTGTCCTCCACGCCTGGGCCTGGGGCAGTTTTGTTGAGCCTCCTGCTCAACTTGTTGGTTGTTGCGGGGGTTGGGGTGTCCTGCGACGGCACGACTACCCTGGGGAGTAGAGCTACTGTGTCGTTCCGATCTGGAGCGAGTACGTTGGATAGACTGCATCGGATTCATATTGTCGAGTTGGACTGCAGCTTGCTTAACAAGTCGCCTGATCCGCTGAGTTTCGTCTGTTTGTGGGATCCGCTGCAGGAGCAGTGAAGCTTAGTAGATGTTGCCCATGGGGGTAACAAATTCGTCTTCTGCAGCAGCATCAAAATCCCGTCGCAGGTCCCTTTGCTAATGCGGGTTGCGGGCGCGCTCTTGAGCATTGCGCCTGCGTTTGTTGCATTTAGAGTTCATCAGACGACGGCGTCGCTTTTGCTCTTCGTCTTCACCTTGAGGGGCGTCAGCGGTGAACTCGTCGCCGGAGAACGCGTCCTTGAGTTCGTTGTCGAACTCGATGCCAGGCTCGTCGTCGTCGACCTCGTGGATGGAAGCCATGTAGACTTCGCACTCTGGCGTGTAGTCGCCTGAATAATTGGTGGCCAGAACCGTCGTGGTGGACGTCTTGGTAGTCTCCTCCTGGATAGGAGCGAGAGGTCTGCCCTCTTGAAAAGGCAGCTGCTGGATGGTGGCAACTAAGCGGGCATCATCATTGAGTAGTTCGGAGGGCTCCATGCCTTTCCAATATATGAATCTTCCCTGCTAAGTAGTTGTAATGGTCAGACCCAGATGACTGATCGCAGAGGAGTCGGGCTCGTCATTTGAATCTGAGTAGGCGTCGAAAACGGGAGCCTCCCGGCTAGCAGTGGCGTCCTTGTCTCCGAGCTTGAGTAGATGATCTAAGTCTGCTTCCAGGTCGGAGAGGGACTTAGACCGTAGGGCCTCCTCGTGAGAAGAAGCTGCGTTGCGTAATCTGAAGTGGAATCGGGTACGCTCCCCCCAGATCGGCTTGAGCCTGACCCGGAGAGTCGTGTTGGGACACGAGTCGAAAATGCGTCGGTGGCGGAATTCTCCTCGGTCTCGCTGGTGAGAAGCGGATGCATCTCGTTGAGGTTGTCGATGAACTCGTCGAGTCCGCTCGAGCAGCTCGAAGCTTCGGGCACCGTGGAATTGGCTAGGTGGCTGTCGAAACCACCCGAGCCGTTGGCGATGCAGATCCACGAGCTGAAGACGAAAGTTGTGCCCTTGTCGAGCATGACGCTAGTGACGTTGGTGGATGCCATCAAGTTGTTCGGTGGATGTTCGATGAACACCCCTACCTGGCGCGCCAACTTTCGGTGTTTTGCCGTCAAGCCCACCGAGGGATACCTCCAAGGTGGTGTTGGCGCTAAAATCGGCCGGATAGGAATCGGCTGATGGGTCTTCAGCGTCGGACACACGACGCGGGAGAATCTGCTTAGCTCCTGTTCGGGTTATCGCCCTGGTGCGGTTCGCGCGGCGTGCCAGTCAATCTGACCTGTTGATTGACAAGGAAATAGAGTATTAGATTCCAGGCGCGTCGATCGGCTGGATTTCCGATCTGTCCTGAGGAGCGCGTCGGCGGCAAATCGGCCGATTTGCTGCAGAGATGATCGGCTATGGGTCAGCCGATGATCGTATAGTAATTGTAAAGAAGACTACTAGAGCGATCTAAACAGTTACTATAGAAGCAACACTTGAAACAGATCTAATCGGCTTTATGGCGATGAATCGAAGGAGAACAATGACGAAGCCGATTACTCTGATCTCAAGCTGGATAACTGGTGATAATACTAGAATAACAGGTAAAACTTGCGATTCTAGTAAATATCGATAACTTGTGAATAAATCCAAACGAAACCACAGCGATGCGCCCGTAGTTAAAGCTCAGATATTACTCGATAAGCGGAACCTACCAATTGGCCGGAGATCAGGTTGATGCAGCCCTGCCAATCCGTACGAACTCGTGGAAGAAGAAAATAGTGGCGAAGTCGCCGACTTGAAAGTAAAGTGCTGGTAAAAAGTAGAAGTATTTTGTTGATTGATGTGTTGATCTGATGCAAAGCCCTGACGACTCCTATTTATACTCTAAAACTAGGACTCCTGGTCGATTACGACTTGTTACAACCTTATTTAAAACAGAAAAACTACTATATCTATAAGAACTTTTAAAGGAAATGGACTCCCGCAGAATCTTCCGCCGCCGTTCCCTAATCCAATCAGGATTTCTTCAATTGCTTCCCGGCTGACTTAGCATGCCTTGTTGACCAGCTTTTGACCAGGATCTTCTGGAATAATCCTATCCTGTTGGCATAGGCTGCGCCACCAATCGGCCGATTTTCAACTGTTACCTCTATCGGCCGATTCCTTACTGTAGCTTTCAGATCTGCTTCATCGGCCAATCTTCTCCTCCTGACGCCGATTCAATACGTGTCAAAATCTGGCGTCAACACATGCACCCCAGTTTCGGAGTAAAATATAACTTTTCCTTCGAAACTCTTTTCTTTAATCCTCTTCTTCGAAACGGGCGCAATAAAAATCTCCTTCCGTTTCGCGGCACAATGATTGCAATTTCCTCGAACCGAGCGCGCGAAACGACCGCTCCCCTGGAACTCGCGTAGACGGCGCGGTAAAAATACCATCTTTGCCCTTGCCCCCTCTATCTCTCTTAAGTACTGGTTTTCTCCGCCTCTCCTCCTCCACGAATCCAGCACCCTTTCTGCCGCATTACTGTTCATCTTCCTCCAAGTTCTTTCAATTTCCAAGCGCTCCCCCTTCTCCAGCGATCTCATCCGCAGCCTGCTCCGACCCCCAATGGCGTCTCCATCGGCGACCACCCCATCTACAGAGGCTCCATCGGCTGCTCCTTTGGCGGCGGCGGCCCAATCGGCGGCTTCTCCAGCAGCGTCATCGGCGATGATGGCTTCCATCCCAGAGGTAAATGCCCGAAATTTTTTTCCTTTTCGCCTTGCTGCTTCAGTATTTTCCGGTCCCTTTCTTAGTTTCTTCCCTTTTTCCCTTTCTTTTTAGGCCCTTAGGCACAGGATCACCATTCCTCTCTCAGAGTCTCCTGACCTCATCTGTCTAGGCCCTATGGGGAGTCCTGATCCAACGGATCTAATCAGTTTAGAAACCCACAGAATCCCCTTTAAGCAGTCACCCATGGATTTAGATCATTGGGTAGGCGCATTCAGATCCTGGCCGAATGAAACACCCGGGTGAAGAGAATGGTACCAGAGGGTAGCCGGGTCTTGGAAAGTCCAATGGGAAGAACTTAAAATCGGCCAGTGCATAGATTTGTCCCTGTCTCAGATGGAAAAGAACGAACCTTTGGTTATGGCAGCCTCTTACTTCTGGTCCGATGCACTTAACGCATTCCTTTTTGGACACGGACCCATGACCCCGACCTTGGCCGATGTCCTGCTGCTGACCGGCCTAGATGTTTCCTCCGCCGATACCCCCTTCAATTATCTGTTCAAGCCATCTCATCGGCTAGACACCAAAGGAATCGGCGGGTGGAAAGGATACATCAGTAAAAACATGAAGACAGGAACAGTCTCACAGAGGGAGCACACCGCCTTCTTGATGATGTGGCTGGAGAAACACTTCTTCTGTGGCAGAGCGGTCGGCCCCTCTTCCAACACTCAAGCTTTGGCAGAGTCTCTTGCACAAGGATCGGCCGTCCCCCTCGGTAAACATTTGCTGGGATCGGCATACCATATGATGCATCAAATCGGCGTCAAGCTGTCGAAAGGAGAGACGATAGGGAATCCAGGCGGTCCTTGGTGGTTCATCACCCTCTGGCTCAATCTACATATGAGCAAGGTCTCTCAGCAGAGGATAGAGACAAAGACCTTTCCCAACATCGAGTCAGAGGAGAATCCATCGGTCCGTCGCCGCTGCAGATCTGTTGGAGAAGCGGTATCGGCCTTTCCTAGCTGCCAGTTCACCGCTACCCGCGTAGCTGAATATTTCCGATGCTTCTATAATGGACTTAGCGAGGAGATGATCATCTGGTATCCATATCAAACCGCAGAGCCGATTTTTGAATTGCCTGTATGCTTCGATTTCTCCACCCACACATTTGACAGAGAATTGATGGATGTCTTGATTAAGCCGGGAATTCTGCCGGCTAACTTCTTCTCAGGAAAGGACTCACCCACTTATGAGTTCTACTGCCCGTCGGCTGCAGCAAGGCAACTAGGTTTTGGCCAATTGCCGATTCGAGTCTATTTCACCGGCCAAACAAAATTCAGAGATGGATTAACCTCAAGTCTTGACTACAGCCGATTGTGCGATTTAGTACCTGATTCCAGCATCATTGACTTGAATGGCTGGTCAGTTGCCTCTTTCGCCACCCAACAGTATAAATTATGGTGGGCAGAATGGAAGCAGCATCTTTTCTGTAAATCCCCATCAATTTACTGCAACATTCTGGACCCAGAGAACATCGACCCAAATGCTGCGGTATGTCCTTTTCTCCTTAGCCGATTTTAATGTTGCATTATCATCTCGCTGTTAACTTATGTTTATTCCTTCAGTCTGAAAGCCATGTCCCCCCGATGCGGAGCCGAAGCGGCCGGCCGATCGATAGCCATCACCAATACACAGTGTACCCACTCATCGGCTTCCATGCTCCATCTATCAGAGATATCTCCACCGGCCGATCAAGACGAGCGCCCAAAAGACCAACACCGAAGATATCCAACCGTCGGATGCGGGCTCGCATTGGATCGGCCGATCAGGCGACAATAGCATCGGCTGAAATCTCCCGTATCGGATCGGCTAGCCAGATGGCAGCAGCATCGGCCGAGACCCCCCGTGTTGGATCGGCCGATCAGGTGGAAATGATACTCGCCGAGATCTCAGGTCCTTCACCCTTACCAGCTGTCGAGACGGCCGATCCCCAAGTCACCGCCGAAGCCGGGGCTGCTGCAGCATCGCTCTTAGTAGAAGCCGTCCAGGTAACTTTATTTATCTCATGTATTCCCCAAATCTTCTGCTGACATCAATTCCATCCCTTTTGCCAGGCTGCACAAATTGTGCCACCACAGTCCCCGCGACTATCGGCCACGTCTCAAGTAGGGACTGAGATTACAGCAGCTCCTGTTGCCGAGGTATATGATCTCTTACCCTGCATCCTTAATATTCAGGAAACTTAACCAATTTTGATGCAGGTCGACTTGGGTACGCCGATTGTAACTCCACAGCAGGAATCGGCCGGGGAACCCGCAGAGGCATGGCAAATTCCCATTACCATCTTATTTCCTTTTCCCATAGCATTTTCACGAGCATTTATACCTTTCTCAAGAAGCTGGCCCAAGCGGAGCACCAATAATGATCGAATCTTCTTCTTCTGGCGAACCCAGTGCACCAATCTCTGAAACAGGGGAAATACTTCCACTGGCGCAGGCAAGAGAGATTCGTTTCAAAGAAATAACAATCTTACCATCAGAATCGGCCGATCTCCTTTCACTACTTGCTTATCCTTTGCTTCGTTCCCTTACAGGAGCAAGATCTCCCAACAATAGTATCTTTTCTTTCGCTGTCTCCTTGGCCGATGAAGAAGAAATCGCCTCACACGCAGCTCCATCGAGCTCTGCCTCCGACGATGTCCGCTCTAAGCTCGAAAGCATTCGTACTCTCCTCCAAGGTGACATCGGCCGACTGGTGGAAGATGCATCGCCGATCCGACAACTTTTCAATGAGGTCGTAGATCACATCCCGGATGAAGTGTCGGAGGACTTGGGGTATGCTGCCTATATAGAAGGCATGCGGATTCCGGTCTCGCGGGCGCTGCAACGCATGGCCGATCGCGCTCAGATGGCCCAAACTCAGGAGGAGGTTGACTCGTACAAACACCAGACCCAGGAAGTACATCACAAAATCAACTTCCTCGAGAACTGCCGTCCGGACATCGTTGGCACAATAGATTGGCTGAAACGGAGGAGGGCAGAACTAGCCAAGGAGATGGAGCAGATAACCAAAGAGATAGCCGCTGAGGAGAAAAAGCTCCAAGAACTCCCAACCATGATCAGCGAGCTGAAGCAAGAAAGACAACATCTGGCCCGTGAAACAATAAGACTCCGTCGCCGCGTGTCAGAAGTACCAGGATCGGCCGAAAATGATGAGAGGATAGTAGAATCGGCCGATCAAATTAGACGACGAGCGATTGTAGCCATAGATGCTTTCCTTGGGCTATAAACAATATGTTAAACATTATTGCTCCTTTAATGCCACTGCGCCGATTTGGTTTTGAACTGTTTCATGTAATCCGTAATTTCCACTTAATAATGAATCCCAATATTTCTTTCACCAGATGTGTAGCCAGAAAACCGATGAGAAATCGGTCATGTTAACTTGACATATTTTCGTTTTGTACTCAGAATCCAAATTGGCACTAATGTACGTCGGCTTTGATTGGTTGCTATCTCTCAAATCTACCATCTCTAATGAATCGGCCGACGTGAACCCATGTCCCAGCTTCTCATCCTTTCGAACGAGCTGAATCTTAAGAGCCGACCGCTTGGATCGGCTGTAGACCGAAATCGGACACTTTCAGGAAGTCAGTGTCCCAAGTCCTGCCAGATATACACTTGACGTGCTCGCAGCTCCACTGTTGTGTGTCGGCCACCGCAACGCTGTAGACGTAATCGGCAGCGACAATCTCTGTACTGTCGGCGACCCATTGCACAAGGCATTGATGCATAGTAGATGGGACACAGCAGTTTGCATGTATCCAGTCGCGACCAAGCAGCGTATTATAGGACCCTTTGCCATTAATGACGAAGAAAGTAGTAGGGAGGGTCTTACTGCCGATGGTGAGGTCGACGCAGAATGCCCCGCGAGCGGGTGACACGTTGCCTTCGAAATCCTTCAGCATCATGTCCGTCTTGGTGAGGTCGTCGTCGCCCTTGCCCAGCTTGCGGAACATGGCATACGGCATGATGTTGACTGCCGCGCCTCCATCTACCAGTAGTCTGTGACGGGTCTTCCGTTGACATAACCCTTGAGAAATAGCGCTTTGAGATGCTGCCGTTTTTCTTCTTCTGGTTTCTCAAACGTAGCCGTCATCGGCTCTAATACCAGTTGTGCCATTTGCTCTTCTTCTATTTTTGTCACTTTATCCCGATCGCTCGGCGCCATGAACTCCATCGGCAGTATGAATACCATATCAATTTCGGCTGCCGATTCTTGGTTGTTTGCTTCCTGATCGTTCTTCTTTGGGCGCCAAATTCGAGATTTCACATTCCTTCTTTCTAGCACGTGTCTTTGTTCTTCTTCTTGATGCTCCCGCTGGCGTAGGCGTTGGATCCTTCGCTTCTGGGATTTGGATAGGCCATCAGGACACCACCTGGGATTTACTGGCTTGGCCGATGATTTGGCGTGTTCCCAATCTGGTTCCCTCCCTAGGGGATCTTCGTCTGATACCCTATCATCGGCCATCTCTTCCAGCCGATCGTGTGCGCTGATCCTGCCCCCCAGTCTATCTTGCTGGCCGATCTTGCTTTTTGACCTGCTGTACTGGTCAACTCTGCCCCCCAGCCGATCATGTACCGAAACGCGCCGTTCTTCGTGCCGATTTCTGTTGATCGGCTCTGATCCTCTGTTCCTAGAGTGTGGCCTCGGGCGATTGTTGCGGCTTGACCCGCTACACTCCGGACAGTTATCGGCAGATGGCAACCTGATATCGTTCTCCCAGCAGTGGATGAAGAACGGACATTGCCAGTGATCTTCATGCCGACGTATCATCTCTTCCTGGTATTGTACTTGTTCTTGCTGCTGCCGATATTTACTCAGTAAGAATCGGGCGGTGACGGGCCTGTGTGGTCGTTCTGGCTCTCGCCTATTTCTTCTGATTTCTTCCGTCGAGATCTGCCTCCCGGGGTCGACAGCGCCGCCTCTTCTCGCCGATTCTGACGTCAGCACCGTGGTTTGACTTGAGGTTCCTCCAACGTTAACAGCGTTGGCCGGGAAGGGATGCTGATCTATCTTCATCGGCTTTGCCGATTGGCTTAGAGTTCAAACTTGAGCCGCCCCTGTTCAATGGCCGATTGTATCTGTTGGCGGAAGACTTTACACTCATTTGTGTCGTGAGAAGTAGCGTTGTGCCACTTGCAGTATTTCATCTTCTTAAGTTGATCGGCCGTAGGGATGGTGTGATGTTGCGACAGCTTAATCTGCCCCTCCTGAAGCAGTAGATCAAAAATTTTATCGGCCTTCGACGTGTCAAAGCCGAATGTCTCTGGCTCCTTCTTGCCAAAGGGGCAGGATATTGGTTTTTTCCCTTTTACCCATTCCGCCAGGCCGATTTCTTCCTCCGCGTCAGATTCAGATCCCTCCAAGTATGCCACCTTCTTCTGGAAGCTCCTCCGCTGTTCAAACGGTCGGACCTCCTGCCCTGACAATCGGTGGACGATTTGACTCAGGCTCTCAAACTCTTGGCAGCATATCTCTCTCTGATTTGCGGTAAGAGGCCCTGGAAAGCGATATCGGCCAACTGTGCATCGGTTAGAGCCAGACTGTAGCACTTGTTCTTGATTTCCCTGAACATCTGTATATACCCTGTCACCGGTTCATCGCTCCTCTGTCTGAGGCTGGTTAAATCTGAGATCTTCATCTCGTGTACCCCTGCGTAGAAGTACTTGTGGAATTGTTTCTCCAGATCAGCCCACGTGACGATAGAATTTGGCGGTAAAGTGGTGAACCACTGGAAAGCCGATCCGGACAGAGATGATGAAAATAATCGCACCCTCAGAGCATCTTGCGTGGCAGCTTCTCCGCACTGGATGATGAATCTGTTGATGTGCTCCACAGTGGATGTGTCGTCCGTCCCTGAGAACTTGGTGAAATCAGGAACTTTGTAGCGATGTGGGAACGGCAACGAGTCATAAGCCGGTGGATACGACGTCTTGTAAGTATAAGTCTGAACTTTCGGCTTTAGTCCAAACTGATCCTGGATTACTTCTGCTATTCTTGCCGTCCAGTCCACCTGCTGCTGATGAACAGTTGTTCGCGGCGCGGGCATGTGTTGAAGGGCTGGTTCGGCCAGGTGATGAATCGGCGAAGTTTGCTGAGCGGCCGATAACTGATGGCGAAATGAGTCCGCACCCCCTTCGTGCGTCGTTGCTGGCACCGTGCCTCTGAATGCTTCCACAGTGCTTGCCCCCCTGCCGATTTCTAGTAAAATCGGCTGATACTGGGAGACCGTCGGCCGGACGGCCGATTGGTATGGCATCTGAAACGGATAAGTGCCATGCCCGTTCGCTGGCTCGGGAAAATACGTCACGGCTGACGTCCCCCAAGGTACTGATCTCGTAGGTAGTGTTTGCACAGAAGCCATCTGAACGGGTTGAAACGGCGCTCGCGATGGGAGACATGGTGCACCGCTGTATCTTGGAGACGTCGGAAGTGGTGGAGAGCTGTATCCCTCGCGCTGCGTCAATATCGGCTGAGAATCCGATTGGGATGTGTACGGTAAGTTTCTGGCCGACAGAGTAGTCGGAGGGGCATATGCCGGTCCCTGATAACCTTGAACGGCTCCGCTGGCCAGAGAGTTGACGACGGCGTTGTACACCGTGTTGCTCATCATCGAGGATTGGTCAATGAATGCTTGATACACGGACTGTTGAATCATCTCTGACATCTTGCCCGAGTCTTCAGCAATGGTGATGTGGCGAGGTGCTGGAATAGGAGCCTTCTTAACTGCTTCCCCGCTTCTGGTACGACTGAACGACTGGAGGTACATCTTCTTGTAATCTTCCAGATATTTGGCCAATTCCTCCCTCTGGTCGTCCTTGAGATCAGCTTCTGTGACCCCAATGATGTTGCTGTCAGAGATTTCCGCGTTGTTCGACATATCAGGTCTTGGATGGTCCCACCGGGCGTGCCAAAAGTGTGTTGGCGCTAAAATCGGCCGGATAGGAATCGGCCGATGGGTCTTCAGCATCGGACACACGACCCGGGAGAATCTGCTTAGCTCCTGTTCGGGTTATCGCCCTGGTGCGGCTCGCGCGGCGTGCCAGTCAATCTGACCTGTTGATAGACAAGGAAATAGAGTATTAAATTCCAGGCGCGTCGATCGGCTGGATTTCCGATCTGTCCTGAGGAGCGCGTCGGCGGCAAATCGGCCGATTTGCTGTAGAGATGATCGGCTATGGGTCAGTCGATGATCGTATAGTAATTGTAAAGAAGACTACTAGAGCGATCTAAACAGTTACTATAGAAGCAACACTTGAAACAGATCTAATCGGCTGTATGGCGATGAATCGAAGGAGAACAATGACGAAGCCGATTACTCTAATCTCAAGCTGGATAACTGGTGATAATACTAGAATAACAGGTAAAACTTGCGATTCTAGTAAATATCGATAACTTGTGAATAAATCCAAACGAAACCACAGTGATGCGCCCGTAGTTAAAGCTCGGATATTACTCGATAAGCGGAACCTGCCAATTGGCCGGAGATCAGGTTGATGCAGCCCTGCCAATCCGTACGAACTCGTGGAAGAAGAAAATATTGGCGAAGTCGCCGACTTGAAAGTAAAGTGCTGGTAAAAAGTAGAAGTATTTTGTTGATTGATGTGTTGATCTGATGCAAAGCCCTGACGACTCCTATTTATACTCTAAAACTAGGACTCCTGGTCGATTACGACTTGTTACAACCTTATTTAAAACAGGAAAACTACTATATCTATAAGAACTTTTAAAGGAAACGGACTCCCGCAGAATCTTCCGCCGCCGTTCCCTAATCCAATCAGGATTTCTTCAATTGCTTCCCGGCCGACTTAGCATGCCTTGTTGACCAGCTTTTGACCAAGATCTTCTGGAATAATCCTATCCTGTTGGCATAGGCTGCGCCACCAATCGGCCGATTTTCAACTGTTACCTCTATCGGCCGATTCCTTACTGTAGCTTTCAGATTTGCTTCATCGGCCAATCTTCTCCTCCTGACGCCGATTCAATACGTGTCAAAATCTGGCGTCAACAGGTGGTAAGTTGTAGGTAGGGTGTCCTCGAGATCAGGAACTTGAAGGTGCAAGGAACACAAAGTTTAGACAGGTTCGGGCCACTGAGAGCGTAATACCCTACGTCCTGTGTGGTTTGTATTGCCTTAGAGGTTATGAGGTTGTTGGTTATGCTTTGGAGGGGTCCCTACCCGCCCTTATATAGTCTGGGGAGACAGGATTACATGGAAGTCCTAGTCGGGACGACCTATGGAGTCCTACCCGAGTACGGCTCGGGTAGTTTTCTTACGTCCGACTAGTCCTAGTGCTACACGACTAGTTACCATGAGGATAAGGTATGGCCCATGTGCCATCCCATACTACATGTATATGTATGCCAAGTGAGCAGTCCCGCTGCCCCGGGTCTGACAGTTTTAAAGTACAATTGTTGCCAATCTATTGGGTCTTTCCTATGCCATAATACAACTTATGTTGGATTTATCAATTTCAATTTTGAGAAGTGTTGCGGATGGAATTGTCACAATGATAGTTGACAAATTCTATATGCATAAAGGTTATTAGGCAAACAACCCATCCCATATTTCACAAACTTCGGATATCAAGAGCACCCATATCTTTTTTTAGAGATGAAATCTTGGAGGAATTCTAATTTCACATGTAATTATTTACCATAAATATTGGTATGCTAACCACTCTTAAGTGCCACAATGGTTGGGGAGGCAGGGGATCATGGTAGTACCTCTAAGGAGGGGACCGTCACTCTAGCGAATCTTTATTGCAATACCCGCGCTTAAGATAATCATCCACGTGGTGCTATATGATAATTCCGTAGCAGTCTCTTCCATATTTTTAAGTGATTGCATCCTAGGTCCTAGCACCATTAAAGGGAACACAAAGCCCAACGACTGGTAATTCATTTTATATTATCATATTATGCACTATGCAACGATAACCATCGAGTGGATCTGCAACCCTCGACGAACAAGCACCATGATTCAAGTTATGGGTGTCGCCATATAATGAATTGGAGGAGAAAGAAGCTGCAAGAAAAGAAGATAGAAGATGTGCACGATATATATTTCTTCGCTTCACCCTTGTCGAATAGTAGCGGTTGCATTAATGATTAATCTGCTTTTCAGGTTAAGGAAGAGGGAGGCAGTGCCAAGGTGGAGGTAGTGTAAGATTCAATTCGATGGAGAGAGAAATTTTCAAGCCAACAAGGGGACTAAGGCAGGGGGATCCCCTGTCTCCCTATCTGTTTTTGCTTATTTCAGAAGGACTATCAAGCATGTTGAAAGGAGTAGAAGATAGAGGAGAATTAGAGGGCATCAAAGTTTGTCGGGATGCACCAATGATATCACACTTATTATTTGCCGATGATTCTTTGATCCTAATGCATGCTGACAGACAAAATGCAGAGAACTTGATATCCATACTGGATAAGTATTGTGAAAACTCAGGCCAGAAGATAAGTGAGGCAAAATCAAGTATATTTTTCAGTGAAAATACAGAAGTTGGGGTGAAGGGAGAGGTATGTGAAGCTCTGAATATAATGACTGAATCATTAAATGATAAATATTTGGGACTCCCAGCCCTTGTAGGAGCAGATCGAAGTGATAGTTTTTGCCACCTAATCGATAGAGTTCGAGTCAGAACAAATGGATGGAAGGAGAAGCTGCTAAGCATGGGAGGAAAGGAGGTGCTTATCAAGTCCATTGCCCAAGTCGTGCCAGTATACGCAATGATAGTATTCAAAATTCCGAAAAATATTTGTAAAGGGATCTTTGATGCCATCTCACAATTCTGGTGGGGCGACGACGATGAACACAGGAAAATTCACTGGAAAGCATTTATGTATCCCAAAGAAAAGAGTTGGTATGGGTTTCGAAAATTTACACAACTTTAATATAGCAATGCTCACAAAACAAGTATGGAGGCTGCTAAGTGAACCTGACTCCCTCTGTGCTAGGGTGATGAGGACAAGGTACTACCCTGATGGTAAACTCTTGAGTGCAAATCTGAAAAGTGGGAGCTCTTATACTTGGCAAAGTGTCCTAGCAGGTTTAGATTGTTTCAAACGTGGCTGCATATGGCGTGTGGGGGATGGAACTCAGATAAATATATGGGAAGACAATTGAATTCCATCAAGCCACAATCTGAAGATTCAAACACCTCGAGGTAACAATTTAGGAAGGATAGTTAATGAACTAATAAATCCAGTGGATGGAAGGTGAGATGAGGACCTAATAAAATCTTTATTTTGGCCAGTAGATGTACATTCTATCCTTCAAATTCCTATCTCATCAGGAAGAGAGGATTTTGTTGTGTGCACCACAACCAGAATGGTTTATTCTCAGTTAGGTCTGCTTATCACTCTCAATGGAAGTATAAATTTGAAAGAAGAAGAACAGGAGAAGGAAGGCATGCAAGTGGAGTGGGAGATAACCCGGTGTGGGATAGACTAGGGAAGCTTGACATTCCAAGGAAGATCAAAATATTTGGCTGGCGTGTTTTGCACGGGATGATCCCTTGCCATGGTGTTCTAGCAAACAAACACATTGGAAATCTGGGAAGTTGTCCTCTCTGTCCATCAGGATGTGAGGATATCAAGCACATGATGTTTACATGCGACAGAGCTTGAGAGGTATGGAGATGCCTAGGAGTGTGGAACGAAATTTAACAAGTGCTAAACATTGACCACTCAGGTTCAATTATGATGGAGGAGATTATTCGATTAGGAGGGAAAATTCCTTTGCTGAACAATGTGGGACTTGTGGAGTTAGTGCTAACAGCAGGATGGTACATTTGGTGGGAGAGAAGAAAATTTGTGCATGGGGAAAACATTCAAACACCATTCGGATCAGCAATGTTGATTGCAGCACTGACTAGCAATAATATGAGGTCTATGAGGAAAACAACCAGGATAAGCCATGGCTGGAAGAAACCCCGAAAGGAAAACTAATGGTAAATGTGGATGCAACTTTTGACACTGATACATGAAGTGGGAGTACTGGAGTTATTATCAGAGATGTGAGAGGACAATTTGTTGCAGCTGGTCACCGATTCTTACCACATGTAATTGATGCACCAATGGCAGAGGCATATGCACTTAAAGAAGGATTGGTGTTGGCGCAACATATAGGCAATCAGTTCATTATTCAGACTGACTGCATGCTGGTTGTAGAGACGATGAATGATGGAGGTTTCTCGACAGCAACGACGACAATGATTTATGATGATTGCATTATCTTGTGGAGCGGATTCGACAATATATCCATTGAACATTGTAATAGGTGTCAGACCCGAGGCAATGGGACTGCACACTTGGCGTACATATTCTTGTGGTAAAGGGATGGCGCATGGACCATACCATATCCTCATTGTAACTAGTCATATAGAGCTAGAACTAGTCGGACGTAGCGAAACTACCCGACAACGTACTCGGGTAGGACTCCTCAGGCCGTCCCTGACTACTTCCATGTAACTCTGTCCCCCCAGAAAATATAAGGGCGGGCAGGGACCCCTCCAAAACAGATAGTGCATATGCATAACCTCTAAGGCAATGCGAACCACACAGGACGTAGGGTATTACGCTCTCGGCAGCCCGAACTTGTCTAAACTTTGTGTTCCTTGCACCTTCGAGTTCCTGATCTCGGCGACACCCTACCTACAACCTACCACCTCGGCGGTATCCCTCGGTGGGCTTGGCGGTAAAACACCATCAGCTGGCGTGCCAGGTAGGGGGGTTCGTCGAGCATCCATCGGAGAACTTGATGGCATCGTTCAACTTCACCAGCGCCGTGCTCGACAAGGGCACAACTTTCATGTTCGACTCTTGGATCTGCATCGCCAACGGTTCGAGCGGCTTCGACAGCCAACCTGGCCAACACCACGGAGCCTGAAGACTTGAGCTGTTCGAGCGGACTCAACGAGTTCATCAACAGTTTCGATGAGATGCATCCGCTTCTCACCTCGAAGACCGAGGAGAATTCCGTCATCGACGCATTTTCGACTCATGTTCCGACATGACTCTCCGGCTCGGATCCAATCCGATCTAGGGAAGAGCGTACCCGATACTTTTTTGGACTACGCAACGCGGCTTGCTCCTTTGGGGAGGCCCTATGGTCTAGGTCCCTCTCCGACTCGGAAATGGACTTAAATGTCCTACTCAAGCTCGGAGCCGAGGACGCCACTGCTAGCCGGGAGGCTCCCGTTTTTTATGCATACTCGGATTCAGATGACAAGCCTGACTCCTTCGTGGTCAGTCATCTGGGTGTGAGCATTACGACTACCACGCAGGGCAGATTCAAGTACTGGAAGAGCATGGAGCCCTCCGAAGTACTCGATGATAACGCCCGCTTGGTAGCCACCATCCAATAACTGCCCTTTCAAAAGGGCAGACCCCTCTATCCTATCCAGGAAGAGACCTCCAGGACGTCCACCTCGACCGTCCTGGCCACCGACTGGCGACTACTCGCCAGAGCGCGAAGTCTACATGGCTTCCATCCACGACCTCGGAGACGACGAGCCGAGCATCGAGTTCGACAACGAACTCGAGTATGAGATCTCTACCAACCAGGACACCGCCGACGCTCCCCAGGACGAAGTTGAGGAGCAAAGGCGGGTACGCAGGTGGAAGAACGCTAGGAGGAACAAGCGCAGGCGCAATGCTCAAGAGCGCGCCCGCAACCCGCAATGGCGTAGAAACCTACGTGAGGATTTTGACGCAGCGGCCGGTGAAGAATTCGTTACCCCTATGGGTAACATCTATGAAGCTTCCATGCTCCTGCAACAGATCCCCCAAACGGACGCAACTCAGTGGATCATGCGACTTGTCAAGCAAGCCGCAGTCCAGCTCGACAAGATGGACTCACTGAAATCTGTCCAGAACACCCGTTCCAGGTCGAAACGTCATGGCAGCTCTGCACCCCAGGGCAGTCGTGCCATCGCGGGTCATCCCAACCCCCGCAACAACCGACAAGCTGAACAGGAGGTTCAGGAACAAGGCCATAGGCCCAGGGGTGGGGGGCAACCCGTGGGAGGCCAAGGCCACCAGGGTAACCAACTTCCTCCACCTCCTTGTGACTTAAGGCAGCACATCAACAGGGACCGCGACGTGCGCTCTATCATCACCAATAGGCAGCGCGAGCGGTTGGAGAATGCTGCTCGCGATGATAGTGATCGTTTCCTGGCCTTCACGAAAAACATCACTAACCGCGAGTACCCGTGGGACATCAAGCCTACGAACATCCCGAAGTACGATGGGAAATAAGATCCGCGACAGTGGCTGTGATGCTATTCCGTGGCCATCGAAGTATGCGGGAACTCTAACTCGACTAAAGCCCTCTACTTCCTGATCGCCCTGGAAACAGCACTACTCACATGGTTGGAAACCCTTAGACCAAACTCCATCGATCGACTCTTGGGAGGCCCTGAAGCAGGTCTTTGTCGACAACTTCCAGGGCTCCATGATCCCGGCAGGTACTCGTCATGACTTATCACAGGTCAAGCAGGAGGAGAACGAGACCCTGAGG
The DNA here is from genome assembly GCA_032594955.1 of Panicum miliaceum. NCBI lineage: Eukaryota > Viridiplantae > Streptophyta > Magnoliopsida > Poales > Poaceae > Panicum > Panicum miliaceum. Next base: position 2,860,138 of record CM064064.1, read on the forward strand.
TCGTACATGCGCCGCTTCTTCGACACCCGTGCCACCATCGCCAACATCGCCGACGAGGCCTATGTGCGACCAAGCAACAAAAACCATTGATCACCTCCTTGTCCACTGTATTTTTGCAAGGGAATACTGGTACTGATTTCTCTCACAGGTCGGCCTTCAGTCCATCTCCCCCTAGTCCACAGAAGTCTCCTTCTATGACTGGTGGGAAAGGGTGAGAAATGGTGCTAGCGGCCTCATATTGCAAGGACTCAACTCCCTCATAATCCTTGGGGCCTGGACGCTATGGACTCAACGAAACAAATGTGTTTTTGATGGAGTTGCTCCTGATATGGCTGGCGCCCTGATCATATCCAGTGAAGAGCGAAGGTTATGGTTGTGTGCAGGGGCTCGAGGAATTTCCCTCTTGATTGCTCCCCGACTTCACAGGAGTAGTTTTTCTGGTATTTGTTTAGAGTCTTCATTATTTATACTTGTGTGTGTCTGTAACTTGAAGCTTGTTGTTTGTGTGTTGGCGTGTGTTTGGGTGTGTTTTGTGAGTGTTTTGTGTTGACTAGGATCTCTTCCCTTTTTTTCATCTTCTTAATATAATGATGCGCAACTCTCTTGCATTTTTTGAAAAAAAAACATCGCCGACGAGGAGGTCTTCCGCTACTTCCGCAACGAACTGGCCACAAAGTAGACGTACCGCGAGTTTGGGAGAAACCTCCCAACTACCGTACTCGAGCTCCACGACATGATGCAGCGATGGGCGGATCAAGAGGACGAGGAGAACGAACGCTTCCCCAAGTGCAAAAACGACAAGGGCAACAACAACAACCACTCTGACAAGGGCCAATACAACAACTCGGGCGCCACTCGTAAGCGGAAGCCGGAAGAGCAAGTGGCCAACATCGAGCGCAACCCTCGCAGCAAGAAGTCGGGCAAGCTTCAGGATCAGTACGAGAAGATCCTCCACAAGCAGTGCCCGATGCACCCGAAGGCCAAGCACACTATGTTCCAGTGCACCATCCTCCGCAAAAGCCTCAATACACCACCTTCTCCTGTTGACGAGGAGAAGGACAAGAACAAGGCGGACGAGGGCATCGAAAAGTCGGGACCTCTGGGTTTCCAATATCCAACTAACACCGTCAACTTCTTCTTCGAAGGCGACGACGGTATTCTCACCAAGCGCGCGCAAAAGCTATTTCAGCGCGAGATCTTGGCAGTCGAGCCAGCGGTGCCGCGTCCTTTGAGACACAGCGAGGTCCCGATCTCTTTCTCCAGAGAGGATCAGTGGACCAGCTTCTCCGAGCCGGGAAAACTTCCGCTCATACTGGACCCGATAGTCGCCGGCTCTACACTGACTCGGGTACTCATCGACGGGGGAAGCGGATTAAACCTGCTCTTTCCGAGTACTCTGAAGAAAATGAGGATGGACATCGGTAATATGCTCACCCCCAGCAAAGCTCCATTCTACGGGATTGTCCCGGGTAACGCAGCTACACCGATCGGCTCGGTAACTTTGCCAGTTACCTTCGGGACGGGTGGCAACTTCCGTACGGAGTACATCAAGTTCGAAGTCGCCAACTTCGATTCTTCGTACCACGCCATCCTTGGTAGGCCCACTTTGACCAAGTTCATGGCGGTACCCCATTACATCTACTTGGTCTTGAAAATGCCAGGTGCCAATGGTGTACTCTCCCTCCGCGGCGTTGTCGAGAAGTCCTACGAATGCGACCAGGAGGCGATCAAGTATGCTGCATCAGCGCGCGTGCCAGAGCCTTCATCCGAAGTACTCGCAACCGCACAGCAACTCTCCGAGACAAAGCTGGAGGTGGCAAATAAGAGGCCAAGCCAGTCGAGGGTCAAGCCGAACCCCGACGTCGGCATCAAGACCATCCAGCTCCAGGAGGGTGACTCATCCATGATCGCTCTGATCGTCGAAAACATGGACAACAAATAGGAATTCACGCTCGGCAACTTTGTTAGGGCCAACCGAGACGTTTTTGCTTGGAAACCAGCGGATATGCCAGGTGCGCCCAAGGAGTTGATTGAGCATGCCCTGAAAGTTGATCCCAAGGCCACTCCGAGGAAGCAACGGCTACGTCGTTCTCTTCAGAAAAGAGGCAGGCCATCAAAAAAGAGCTAGCTAAACTACTCGTGGCTGGTTTCATCAAAGAAGTGTACCACCCAGAGTGGCTAGCCAACCCTGTACTCGTTCTGAAAAAGAAGAATAATGAATGGAGGATTTGTGTCGATTATACCAATCTCAATAGGCACTGCCCGAAAGATCCTTTCGTGCTTCCCCGCATCGATCAGGTTATTGACTCCACCGCCAGCTGCGTCCTGCTCTCCTTCCTTGACTGCTACTCGGGTTATCATCAGATTTCCCTCAAGGAAGAAGACCAGATCAAGACTGCGTTCAACAGTCTGAGAAGATTTCAGTGGAAGGCCAACCCGACTAAGTGCGTCTTCGGGGTACCCCAAGGGAAACTCCTCGGTTATCGTCAGTCACCGAGGCATTGAGGCTAACCCTGAGAAGATAACCGCCATCACAAGCATGGGGGCTCTACAGAAAATTAAAGATGTGCAGAAGCTCACCGGCTGTATGGCGGCACTAAACAGATTCATCTCCTGACTTGGAGAACCGGGTCTACCCTTTTTCAAGCTCCTCAAGCGGCAGGACAATTTTGTTTGGAACGAGGAAGCGGTGCAGGCATTGGAGGCCCTCAAGGCTCACCTCCAATCGCCCCCCATCCTCACGGCTCCGAACCCAGGTGAGAACCTGCTACTTTACATCGTTGCGACTACTCACGTAGTCAGCACGACCATTGTGGTGGAGCGAAACGATGAGGGCCATGCCTTCAGTGTGCAGCGGCTAGTGTATTTCGTTAGCAAAGTCCTTTCTGAGTCAAAGGTTCGTTACCCTTCGATTCAGAAACTTCTCTACACGATATTCATCACCTCCGGAAAGCTTCGCCACTACTTCGACGAGTACAAAACCTCAGTTGTCACTGACTTCTCGTTGGCGGATATACTTCACAACCGGGACACCACTGGGCATATCTCCAAGTGGGCAGTGGAACTGGGGGCTCTCAACATCGACTTCAAGCCACGCACTGCCATCAAGTCACAAGCTCTAGTCGATTTCTTGGCAGAGTCGCAAGAAAACCTAGTACCAACTCCAGCTGACCAGCCAGAGCATTGGGTCATGTACTTTGATGGCTCCCTCAAGCTCGTAGGCGGTGGTGCAGGAGTACTCTTCATCAGTCCAACTGGTGAGCAACTTAAATACATATTTCAAATACTATCTAAGGTCTCCAACAACGAGGCCGAGTACGAGGCACTACTCCACGGGCTACGCCTGGCTATCTCCCTTGGCATCAAACGACTACTCGTCTTTGGCGACTCTTTACTGATGGTCCAACAATGCAACAAGGAGTGGGACACCAACAAAGAAACCATGGACGCGTAGGTTGCAGAAATTTGTAAGCTTGAGAACAAGTTCTCGGGTCTCGAGATCCGTCATGTACTCCGCGATAACAACGTTGGGGCAGACGTATTCTCGAAGCAAGGCTCTGAGCGAGCCAAGGTCCCGGCTGGAGTCTTCGTCCATGAACTCCACCACCCCTCTATTTCAAGAATAGAGCCAGGCACCATTGACCAAGGCCCTGCGGAGTCTAGTCGTGAGGTCCTGATGATTGATGTGGACTGGCGTTCCCAGTTCATCGACTTGATCAAGGAAAAGAAGCTACCTCCCAACCTCGACCCTAAGAGCACCGAGGCTATCCGACTAGTCAGGCGCATCAAGGGCTATGTTCTGGTGGGAGATAAGCTCTACAAGCGCAGATCAGCATCAGGGGTACTCATTGAGTGCATAACTACTGCAGAAGGGCAAGAAATCCTGGAGGAAATCCATGAGGTCACGTGCGGAAATCATGCAGCCTCCCGTACACTAGTCGGGAAGGCCTTCAGGTCTGGGTTCTATTGGCCTACGACTTTGGCAGATGCCGAAGACCTCATTCGTCGATGCACCAACTGCCAATTCTTCGGTAAACAAGCTCATGTCCTTGCGCACAAGCTGATCGCCATACCACCATCCTGGCCGTTTGGCTGTTGGGGCCTCGACATGATCGGTCTACTGACAACAGCAAGAGGAAGCTTTACCCACGTATTGGTGGCCATCGACAAGTTCACCAAGTTGATCGAGTACAAGCTTATTACAACCCTGACGGCCGACAGAGTAGCCACTTTCATCTGTGACATACTTCACCATTTTGGTTTCCCTCATACGATCATTACTGATCTGGGATCCAACTTCACTTCACACGAGTTCTGGGAGTTCTGCAAACGAAGCGGCATCGAGATCAAACACGTCTCGGTAGCCCACCCAAGGGCCAATGGCCAGGTGGAGCGCGCCAACAGCTTGATTCTTGATGGACTCAAGAAAAGACTCTACAACGAGAACAGTAAAAAGGGAGGCAAGTGGATCGACAAGTTATCCACAGTTGTCAGGGGGCTTCGTACTCAACCGAGTAAAGCCACAGGACAGTCACCTTTCTTGCTCGTCTATGGGTCAGAAGCTATCCTCCCAGCAGATAGCATGTGGAACTCTCCTAGATTGGAGATGTATGAGGAAGGAGAAGCTGACAAAGCAAGGTACTTGGAACTCGACTGCACTGAAGAAGTCAGATGCAATACCCTACTGCGATCAGCAAGATACCTACAAGGCGCTCGACGGTATCATGACCGCAACGTCCAAGAAAGATCCTTCAACATTGGGGACCTTGTCTTACGCTGCATCCAAGATGAGACTGGGCTTCACAAGCTCAACTCTAGATGGGAAGGACCCCTCATCGTCACGAAGGTAACCAGCCTAGGGTCATATCGACTACAATACCCTGATGGCCTGGAGGTTCCAAATTCTTGGAACATCGAGCACCTATGCCGTTTCTATGCATAAGAAACTTGTGTCAAATCTGTCAGCTGCAGCGTAGCTCAGTATAAAAATACATGGTTGTTTCGGCTCCATAAACGACTACTGTGTTTTTATCTTCTTTAGCAACATTGAGTAAACTCGGGGGCTGTCGCCACGAGTTATGTCAATACGCTACTTCTCACTAATCCTCGGAAATACTCGGGGGCTACGCCATGAGTACCTTCTGTCACGATTAACCAAACCAAAGCCTCTCGGGCTATACCCTCGAACGGGTCAAATGTTCTTTCCGTCTACGTCCCTTTACAGCTTAATCAAGCTATGGGGCAAGGTCTTACAGGGTAAAGTCGAAGGGGTTTTTACACCTATACAGAGAGGTTGTAGGAACACAACTCTGTACAAAAGTACAAATCTAGTACACGGTTCACCAACTGAAGCGATGCCTTCAGGGTAACTACACACTAGAACTAACGTACTAAAGTGCTTAACGATTACGTTTCAACACGCCACTTCACAAGTCGAGCGTAGCAAACAATGATCAAACAAAGCATTAATATATTACACGAGCAACCGTTGTTTTTCATACAAAACATACACAGTTCATCATGGCTCAAAAGAGCGGAAGGTCATCAACTATTTGATGAGCAACATCTTGCATTTCGGCACTGTACTCATTGAACCGCTCCTCGGTGCACTCCCCGGAGACGCCTTCCGCAAACGGACTAACGTCCATGCCTCGGAAATATGACTTCACCACTGCCAAGGTATGTGTTAGCACAACCTTGGCAGTGCCAGATGCATACCGGCAATGCTTGTCGGAGCATCAACCAGTCGCTGCACCAAGGAGTGCCCGTCTGTGATGGGGTGCACAAACTCGCGGAGCTGGTGAGCGGCTGTCGCGAGTTGCTCCATCTCCTTCTCCATGCGCTCCCTGTCTCGGGCCATGGACTGGATTTGCTTCATATTTTCTATGAGTTGCTTGTCAGCATCAGACAACTAGCGAGTTACAGTCTTGTGCTCCTCGTCCAGATCCGAGTACTTGAGCTGGAGCTCCTCCAGTGCCTTCTGCAGTTGTTCCTTTTCCTCTATAAGTTCATATATATCACACTTCCAGTCAGTTAACGCTCTCTCGATACGAGCATACTCTGGGAAAAAGTACATATATACAACTCAGAAGAAATACAGAGCGATAACACTACTCGGGTCAGAGGAAGAGACTACTTACTTTCTTTTTGAGTGGTCAAATCTTTGACCTTCTGGATCGCCAAGTCGTGCTTCCGCTGCTAATCTATCATGGCGTCCCGATGCAGGTCTTCAGGGCCTCGAGTTCCTCCTGGAGCTTGAGGTTCTTGGCTTTCTCAGCCTCCAGGTTATCCTCTGCCTCGTGGGTACGCGACAGCATGTCCCGAATCCGGACCAGCAGGACTGACTTCTCCCTGGAGCGCTCAACAAGGCTCTATACAAAGCAAGATAACAAGTCAGTATACCTCTACAACAGAATATCAACGCTAGAGGATGTACTCGACTACATACCCTGGTATAGTTGGTGAAGCGACGTCCCAGCTCCATCATGAGCGAGATGGTCTCCGCTCCACCAACGGGTCCTCAAGGAGCTCGGCGCGAGGAGGAGGGATCTCTTCCTCCTGCTGCTCTGGCACCCGGGAGTCCTCCGGGATCTCCTCCTGTTGCCGAGCCCGAGAGCTTTCCGGGGCATCCTGCGCCTGGGAATTCCTTGGGACCTCCTGCTGGTCCGGGGTACTCACGATCGCCTACTGAACAATCCGAGCACCATCTTCAAGGTTTGCCCCAGGAGTACTCCCGGGGGCTTCTGTCTCCGGCTCCGCCTCCGCATTGACCGGAGGCTCGAGATCTTTTCCTCCGGTGCCCGCCGGCACATCCTCGACGACAGGAGGCTCGGCGGTACTTGCGGCTGCAGGGTCTTTTGGCAACGAGTCTGCACTCGTGCCCACCTAGCCGGTACTGGAGGTCGCCGGTTTGGGAGTCTCCGACTTCCTAGATCAGATGTGTTAGTACTCAGCATTAACACAAAAGCTACAACACGATACTTCCGAGTTACTAACCTCGCGGGCTTCCTGAGGGGGAGTACCGTTGGCACGACCAGCCCTCGTGGCGCGGTCTTGTTTCCGGTACGGGTTGAGAGCGGCGGGCTAGTCGCGGGCGGTGATTACCCCGACGCCAGGCTCCTCTCCCCAGTCACATCGACTACCCCTTGCCTCGAGGGCTCGGGGTTCTCCTCAATACCACTACAGGAGCAAATTAACTAAGTACTCGTAGAAGATTGGCAAGATCAAGCAGCTAAAAAAGTATAGACTACTTACATCACCTGGCGACGACTTGGTGTTGCCGCTGCTGCAGCGGCTCTCCGCTTCCGCGTCGCCACTCGCTGTGGGCGCGGTGGATCGGCTGTAGCATCGCCCGCGTCTCTCTCAGCGGGCGGGTCTTGGGCTGGCTCCTCGAAAACTGGCTCAAGTGGGTCAGACCTGAGCCGTTCTACGTCGCCCTGCAGACAAAAGCAGACTGTCAAACAACAACTCTATCATCAATATTACATCCAAAGGTACTCGAGTAAACACTTATCGGGTTCGGTGAGTAGTCTGCGCCGAACAATCTTGGGATGAAGGCTCCGAGTTCACCCCCGTGAACAGGTGGGTAACCCGGCGCATGATTTCTTCAACGGATGGCACATCCCTAGCCATCCGTGATGGGTCTCGAATACCTTCATACTCGAACCCGAGGTGAACGCGTTGCTGGAGGGGCTGGATGCGCCGCTCGATGAACGAGTACGCCCTTGTCCTTCAGGACCTTGATCCACTGCATCAACTCGGGGATGTCGCGGCGTTCCTCCTCCGTCGGCTTCTTTAGCCAACACTCTTGGTGCTGGGGCGGGGAGTTGTCCCGCCCGAGGAGGCTAGGCTGGTGGTTCCCAATGTAGAACCACTCCGCGTGCCACCCGGACAGGCTACTCGGGGTCATGTACTCGAGGTACAGCGCCTTGTCGCGCAGCTGCACCCCGGCACCCCCGACTAGCGCGGGATTGTCCTCATCCGGCTGGGGTTTGAGGCGGAAGAGGTAGCGAAAAAGATTGAAGTGCGCGAATTCCTAGGAATGCCTCGCACAGATGCACAAGAATAGAAATGTGCAAAATAGAATTCGGGGGGAGATGGTAATGCTTGATTTTGTAAAATCCAAGCAAACCGCGAAAGAAATCGGAAGAAGGGAGAGCGAGGCCGCGGTCGGCAAAAGGGGTGAACATCACGGTCTCACCGGTGTCCTCCCACGGCGACGAGTCGGAGCCGGCGGTCCGCCACTGAACCAACCCCTCCTCTTGCAGTACCCGCTCGGCAACAAGCCGGAGTAGGTCCCTCTCCTTGATGGTTGAGGCCCTCCATGAAGAGCCCTCTGCCACCGTCTTGGCGACCTTCGCCGCCGGCGGCGATCCGCCTTCTCCATCGCCCTCCCTCTTCCTTCCGCGACCGGCGGTTGACTTCTTCGGCATCGTGGGTCAAAAGGTCACCGGGGTCTTCGTGCACATGCCACGAGGAACCCACGCGGGTGTGGATGAGGACGGGGATCAGGGATTCAGGCTAATCTTGGCTTGGATTCGGGCGAAGAGGTGGTTGATTTTGGAGTGGCGGCGGTGGCTAGGGTTCTTGGGGGTAACGCGGGGTTATTTATAACCAGCGGCTCCCTATTTTTCTGTTGGAAGCTGAAGAGTTTTCTCGGATAATGATTCGATTTTGAGAGGTTTTTACGGGTTCTGTGCAACGAATAATGGAAACTAGCCGTTTCTCAGGGATAGACTCCCGAGAATTCGGACTTTTCAACTTCCAGCGCAATTTTACCTTAAAAATCATCAAATTGAGTTCAGAAACATACATTCAATGCCACGACTCTTTAGATCCTTTTTTCCAAACCTGAAAAATTAGATTAAAGGCTCGGGGGCTGCGGGATACGTGTCATCAACGAATTATTTTTCAAAAATTCTTGGAAGATACACACCAAAGATTCAAGACTAATTTGACCCTCAGCTTGATTCTTCGATTCAACCTAAGGCTCGGGGGCTACTCCATATGGAGTGCGAGTTCATCGCACTCCATATAAAAGAAGACTTGAAAACTACTCGGGGCTTGAGCATATCACAGCCTCGATGCAGCCAAGGAAGTACTCGGAAGACACCTTCTCAAGGGGACTCAGCAGGGACCTAAAGACACGTTCCAGGAGTACTCGGAAGCCTGTAGTACTCGGCTACGAAGAGCTCGGGAGCTTGTCAGACCCGGGGCAGCGGGACTGCACACTTGGTGTACATATTCTTGTGGGAAGGGATGGCGCATGGGCCATACCTTATCCTCATTGTAAATAGTCGTATAGAGGTAGGACTAGTTGGACGTAAGAAAACTACCCGACAACGTACTCGGGTAGGACTCCTCCGGTCATCCCCGACTAGGACTTCCATGTAACCCTGTCCCCCCAGGCTATATAAGGGCAGGCAGAGACCCCTCCAAAACAGATCGTGCATAAGCATAACCTCTAAGGCAATACGAACCACACAGGACGTAGGGTATTACGCTTTCAGCGGCCCGAACCTATCTAAACTTTCTGTTCCTTGCACCTTCGAGTTCCTGATCTCGGCGACATCCTACCTACAACCTACCACCTCGGGGGTATCCCTCGGTGGGCTTGACGGTAAAATACCGACAATAGGGAGGCCAATCGGGTAGCTCATGAGCTTATTAGGAAAGCTTTTTCTTCTAAATCTTCTTGTATTTGGGTCGATGAACCCCCTAATTTCATTTTGAATACTTCAGTGAATGATGTAACTTTTCGGATCAATAAAGCTCGCCGAATGGCTTCACCCAAAAAAGGACGAGGCGTGACAATTCTTTCAAGGATAACATCAAATCATTTTATCAGATGATCCATCCTATTCCAAAAGTTTCCAATCTAGTATAGGTCTTGTTTAGTTCCACGTCAAAATTTTGACATATCAATCACATCAATGTTTGGAATCACATCAATATTTGGACACATGCATGGTGTATTAAATGTAGTCGAAAAAAATTGAATTTCACAAATGGACTGTAAATCGTGAGACGAATCTAATGAGCCTAATTAGACCGTGATTAGACTATAAATTGCTACAGTAAATATGCTAATGACGGACTAATTAGGCTTTAGATTCGTCTCGCGATTTACGAACGGAATCTGCAATTAGTTTTTTAATAGTCTATATTTAATACTTCAAATATAAAAGGATTCTATTTCAAAAATTTTACATGTTTAGACTAGCGTTGAATCTCCTGTCCAAAAATCAAATTTGGGGTAAACGGTAAATCCATCTAAAAAATTCAAATTCGAAGTCAATTCAAACACGACATGGAAGCACTGCTGGATCATGGTAAGCTTACACGCACCCAGTTTCACCTTCCCACGACTCCAACCAAACCCCACACTCCAAACGAGACACGTCAATTATAAACATCGAACTGCGCAAAGCCAAAGCGTCCAAGCAACCGCTTCCTGCTCCTGTGCTCCCCTCCTTGCTCCGCCTCGCCCTCTTCCACCGCCGACTCGACCCCGCGCCGCCGCGCCATGGATCGCGCCGACCCCGCGCGGGGCCGCCTCGCCGTGCTCTCCTCCCACCTCGCCGCCGGCGCCGCGGAGTTGGCGGGGCTGGAGAGGTCGCCGGTGTCCGCGGCGGCCCCCGGGCCCCGCGCCGGCGCGCTCGCCGTGATGGACGGGAGGACCGGGAAGCGGCACGAGGTCAAGGTCTCCGAGGACGGCACCGTGCGCGCCACCGACTTCAAAAAGGTACCTGCTCTAGCGAGCACGAATTGAACGGTGCCGGCGGTGGCGCAGTGCCGTGATCCGCTGGGGTCTCGGAGCTCCGGGGTGCGATTGCCGTCGTGAAGTTGACTGGCTTGCTGCGGGGACCGGTTGAATTTCATTTAATAATTTGTTGGGGTTCGATTGTGCCCGCCGGTTCAGTAATTTTTATGCGGTAGACAACTTGTAAGCGTGTGATGCGATGGCTGGAGCAATTTGTGAATTTACCTATCTATGCACAAATCATGATTGATGGCAAAAGCTCGTTGAATTAGCAGTGGGAGCCATCGCTGATTATAGGTCCAGCTGAAGTTGCTCTGTGGTCTGTATAAGTAGAAACTTGAAACTAGTACCACTATGAAAGTCATTTCCACATCTCAAAACTTGGGTTGGTTGAATTACAGGGTGCAGTTGCAGATATTGGAGCAATATCTGATTTCAATGAGTCTAGCTGAAGTTGCTCAGTATCCATAATTCTAAAATAACTTCTACTAAGGAAGTTGGTTATTCGATTTCAATGCTTGAGTTGATTGAATTGTATGCTGTGGTTGTGATGGTGCTTGAAGTCACCACCTGAATTCTTTGTTATTCCTGTAAACATCACACTGTTAGTCGGTCCATGAATTAGTTTGAGATGTAGCACATTAGCACCATAATACCATAATACCTAGAAATATGCTACTTGCATAGACATTGGACTTTCTGTGATGCTTCCATTTTGCAACACTACAAGGACCAGGCAAATGTTAGATGCTGATCTTTTTTGAAATATTTTGCAGATTACCACTGGAAAGGATGATAAAGGTCTTAAGATTTATGATCCGGGTTATATCAATACAGCCCCAGTTCGTTCATCCATTTGCTACATTGACGGGGATGAGGGAATCCTTCGCTACAGGGGATATCCAATTGAAGAGTTGGCTGAAAGCAGTTCATTTGTAGAGGTGGCATACCTCTTAAGTAAGTGTTATTGGCCTTGTTTTTCCAGTTTACTGTCGGTGTAACCCTGCTACCTTGCATTGTTTGGCTGACTAATGTGTTATATTCCCAGTGTATGGGAATTTACCTACTCAGAGCCAACTGGCAAGTTGGGAATTCGCTATTTCACAGCACTCTGCTGTTCCCCAAGGACTTTTGGTATGGTTTGATACCATTTCTTCTTATAGCTTTATATGATTGCAATATATTTAGTTTAATTTCTAGTTTTGATCTGGATTAAAAACTAACAAGTTGTCACTTTTTAATGCTTGCAGGATATCATACAATCTATGCCCCATGATGCTCACCCCATGGGTGTTCTTGCCAGTGCAATGAGTACCCTTTCTGTCTTCCATCCAGATGCAAATCCTGCTCTTAGAGTAAGTATCCTGTCAAAATGCACCCATCGAGACATATGATAGTTCGATTAGTTCAAATACAAATATACAATTAGCTGGGATTTTGAACCATTAGCTAGATTTTTATATTTGAATATAATGTCCTGGACATTCAGCGAACACGCTATACTGATGTAGGGTCAAGATCTTTACAAGTCGAAGCAGGTGAGGGATAAGCAAATTGTGCGAGTACTTGGGAAGGTATGCCTGGTCATCTTGTTCCTTTAGCTAATGTTATTATGTTTAGAATATTCATCCAATCAAGAGATCATGCAAACTAAAATGATTGTTTCTTGATTTTCTTATGCCTTTGGCTTGATTCCTAATATTTGTTCAGGCCCCAACGATAGCAGCTGCTGCCTACTTGAGATTAGCTGGAAGGCCTCCCATTCTTCCTTCAAATGCTCTTTCTTATTCAGAGAACTTCCTGTACATGCTGGACTCTCTGTAAGTTGCATCGCCTTGAATACTATAAACCTTGCATTTTGATTGTGCCGTGTGCATTTATTTTCCATAAATTTAACTCGATTCCATGACTGTAATATTGATACAAAATTTCTAAATTAAAATAATTTTGCAGGGGTAACAAATCATATAAACCAAATCCTCGACTTGCGCGTGCTCTAGATATCCTATTTATTCTTCATGCCGAACATGAAATGAACTGCTCCACTGCTGCGGTTAGGCACCTTGCTTCAAGGTAAATCACTTACTAAATTCACCTCCAAACAGTGAATATGGAACTGTTTCCTAATGAGATATACTATGTCTATAGTGGTGTTGATGTCTTCACTGCTCTTTCTGGTGGTGTTGGAGCTCTATATGGTCCACTGCATGGTGGTGCAAATGAGGTAAACCATATTGAACATTGCTCCCCTCTGGGTAGCATTCAAATTTTCTACTTGTTTCTGCTGCCATCAGAAATTAGGCCGAAAGTATCATTTGTGATAGTTTTACTAGAATCATACAAATAAGGTTATCCTTTTTGTGCTTATTTAACCTTTTTGTTTCTTAGCTATCAGTTCAGCATGATTTCTTTTTTACATCCTTTGTCAAAATGAAACTATCTGACATCATAGCAATAGCTGAAGTTCCACTGTAGCTTCTAGATATCATTCTAGCTTAACATGTAGAAGGTGGCAAGGTGCTAAATGTTATTTTCTGTATAACAGGCAGTACTTAAAATGTTAAATGAGATTGGAAGTGTGGAAAATATTCCAGATTTCATTGAAGGAGTAAAGAACAGGTGACTATCACTCTTATCTGATAATGATATGCATTCTGGTGTGAAGTTTTTTAAGTGAAAATATTCAGTTCGTTACCTTTTTATTGCTTTTGACTTTTTCTTACAAGATTCATCCATTCATTCATATTTAAGGAAGAGGAAGATGTCCGGTTTTGGCCACCGTGTGTATAAGAACTATGATCCTCGTGCTAAAGTCATCCGGAAATTGGCAGAGGAGGTTTTCTCTATTGTGGGGTGGGATCCACTTATTGAGGTTAGTTTCATCTGTTTTAACCATAGTCAGGACATATCTCCTAGTATATTTTTATCTCCATTTTAATTAGTGAAATTTTGGTTTTACTTTTCTTGCAATGTGGAGTAATGAGGACATTTTTTGCTGACCATAAAAAAGGGTGCTAAATGATAGTTATCTTGTTATGTGTAACTTTTGAAAGACTACAATATGGGCCCTTCTTTTTTTTTTTCATGGTAGACAATTGACCCCATAGAGCTGAGTAAGATGTTGGAGTGAAATTTACTTGCATCTGAATCTCAATGATCTACATAACTTGAGATTTTGTTATCTATAGTTCTCCCAGTTTCTTAGTTTAGTGGTGATGTTGCTAGGCCATATGTAATGGTTTCAAATTGAATAAGCAATTCAAAACAGTTTATTGTTTGCAAGCGATATTTGGTGTACTCTTAAGTATTTGTAATTGACCATTTTGCTATTTAATTATTTTCCATTTCATAAATCCTGAAGATATTTAAGAAATGGAGATGTCAGCTCATATTCTGTACTTCTCTTAAAATGAGAATTCTAGACAATGTTGCTTTTGTGTGCTACTGGAAGAGTTCCTTGGCAAAACTAACTGGGTAGTCTTACACTGTTTTCTTATGCCCTGTCAGGTCGCCATTGCTCTGGAGAAGGCAGCACTGTCAGACGAATATTTTATCAAGAGGAAGCTGTATCCCAATGTGGATTTCTACTCTGGACTAATTTATAGGTACATCATTTAGAATTGACTCTTGCTTCTCTTTACTTCCTTTTTCCTCCTCTTGGTTGGTAATTGGTATTGCAATTGTTAATATGGTGTTGGTTTTCAGGGCAATGGGATTCCCTACAGAATTTTTCCCTGTTCTGTTTGCCATTCCTAGAATGGCTGGTTGGCTAGCACATTGGAAAGAGTCACTTGATGATCCTGATACTAAGATTATGAGGCCTCAACAGGTCAGTATATCGCAAAAATATTATCTTCTACTGATGATAAATTCCCGCCTGACCATTAGTTTCCGTCATATCTTTCGAAAGTTTTAGAGCATATATTGGTGTCGTGCAGTTTGTTAGACAAGATAAACCAGATTTGTGCATACTTCAGCATTTCTTCTGATCGTGATGTTTGTTATTTCTTCAGGTATACACAGGCATTTGGCTGAGGCATTACACTCCTGTCAGAGAACGAGCACCGCCAAACCAGAGTGAGGAACTTGGCCAGATTGCCACCTCAAACGCTACAAGACGCCGCCGTGCAGGTTCTGCCCTGTAGAACTGCAACATGCAACGGCCAGCATACACAATAAACAAGGGGGCCCTCTTGTGCCCAGAAAACGGCCAGGGCACCTGAACTGGTTGGTGTATACTTTCTGTTGTCAAGTATATAGGCAATAATATATTGCATCGTCACATTGTAAAAACTGTCAATGTTGTCAATGTTCTTTCCATAGTTATCCTCCTTTTCTTTGATTTTTTGCGCTTGCTTATCCTCCGTAGGGTTGTGGTGATACGACTTTTCAAGTTTCTTCTTTGCTTTGACACGAGTATCTGAATCAGTCTCTGATTCATCACTGTACTTGTCTTTCCGAAGAACCTTGCTACGTGGTTTCTCACCATCTGAGCCACGGTTCAAATTCTTGACGGACTTGTTAGTTCTGTAGTCATCATCCCTTGGGTCACTCTTCAGTCTTTCACGTTCAGATTTGTGGTGAGAACTATTTCCTCGTTTTGATCTCTCACCATGGTCACTATCTGAATCATTGTCAGATTCACTAGAATAATTGCTCTTTCTAACAGATTTTTGCTTTTTCTGATCATAGTCACGGTGTGAACTGCCCTTGTACTTGCTCATTCTGGGTTTCTCATCCTCAAGGTCGCGGCGAGAGCTTCCCTCGTAATTTCTGGGTTTCTCATCCATTGAGTCATGGCGAGAGCTTTCCTTGTACTTTATGGGCTTCCCATCGTCAGAGTAGTGGCGAGAACTATCCTTGTACCTGCTCCCTCTTGGCTTCTCATCCTCAAAGCTCTGACGCGAGCTCTTCATTGGTATCTTCTCTCTCTCATCACGATTGTTCTTCTCGGGTTCTGCTTTCTTCTTCCCATAATCACTATCTGTATCAGACTCGGAATCATGGCGAGAGCTCTTCACTGGCATCTTCTTTCTCTCATCACGACTGTTCTTTACATTTTCTGTTTTCTTCTTCCCGTGGTCACTATCCGTATCAGACTCAGAATCATGACGAGAGTTCTTCACAGGTGTTGACACCGTTTTTTGGCACGTGTCAACCTGTTGGGCGAGAGGCCGATGGAAGATGGGCCGACGCTGGATCAGGAGCAAAGAATGAAGCATATTGGACTTTTTGGACCAGAAGAAGCGTCGCAGTCGATGGGACTATGGAAAGAGCTGACAGAGCTACGTCGGCAAGTTATCTCTTAAATTTTGTTTAGGAAAGTTTATTTTCTTTGTTTTCAAGAAAGTTGTACGTCGTAATCGACTAGGGTTCATAGCTTAGGCGGTTTGTAGCTTAGGCTATAAATAGCTGCCCTCGGGCATGTATCAATCCATCCAACGATCAATACACAAACCTACACAAACCCTCTTTTTCTTTTTTCTCTTTTCGGCGGTTTCGCCTTAGTTGCAGTAGATTTTTCTTTTACGAGTTCTTTACTACACGTGGGGATGCATCGACTTCGATCTCTGACTTGCTGGTAAGTTCCACGTCGAACGAGGCAGATGGGCTCAAGGTTGACGGCGCATCACTTCTTCCTCTATCCTGTATTAGTTCAAGTTATCGGGCAGATTGGATCTAGGTCTGGTCTGTTCACCAAGTTATCGATATCAGCTTGTTCTTGTTAGATTAATCTGCTTAGTCTAGCTTATTTTACTGTTATCACAAGTTATCGGTATTTGCTAGATTTAACAGGGTCGTCAAAAGCGGCTAGTCGAAGAAGCCATGAAACAGTCTTAAGACGCCTGCCTCAGGTCGTTCACTTTGACCAGAAGAGAGCAGGCAATACAAAAGCAGCCGCTACCAGAGCCGGGGTGATGAGGACATCACTCCTTTGGATACAAACAACACTCCTCACATGGATATGCAAGGACTGATAACTAAAGCTCGTGCACGTCGCTTAAATCAAGAGGTGAGCTCGTTCCTATGTACATTTCGTAATTATGAGAATAGTATGCTACCTAATGATATTATTGTACTTAGAAATATTGAAGAGGACCAGGAAGTATTTGGAGGAAGACTTGGAGGAGGAGAAGATCAGACGGGGCATCCAAGTCAAGCCGGAGGCCCACACCATCCCGAGTTCGAGTCTGTCTCGGAGTCCAGGAGCAGTGTGCACTAAAACTGACGCTCAGGTCGCATACAGAGTCCAAATTTGATGTTCTATATATGTATGGAAAGCTAAGGAGATAAGCTACCCAATGGAACTGGTCCCACCTCATTATCAGGTCTGAGTAAACAGTAATCGTCGAAACAAGTAGATGTTCAGAATCTGTTGGGGTGCTGCGCTGCCATCTTTTGGACTGTTGGCCCGTGTATCGTGTTGGAGCCCATTAGGGGTGCGTCCAGGGGTCTTGCACGCCCCTAAACACTTTATATTCAGTAGTCACCCAAGTTAGGGTTTGGGTTTTGCTTAGATTCAATCTGTCATCGGTTTGTGAGACCCCACTTCGTGAGCTTAATCTGTTTTCAGCAATCTTGTTGTGTTCTTCTTTGTTCTTGCTTGTGTTCTTCGATTCGCAGGTAAGGATTAGCCTTTGTGGCGAGGTCAACGGGCAATGCACGGTTGATAACCAAAAGACAACATGGTGCTTCGATTGTGGGCTCGGGTCTTGTTGATTCGAAGCCGAATCGCTTGTGTCGTGTTGTCGACCAATCGATAGTTATCCTCCTGACGGAAGATCGGGCACCCTCGCATTCCCATTACGGGGGGCATATCTATCACTCAAGACTCGGCCAAGTTCAAAGAGGTGTTCGATCAGTCCATAAGCCACGCACTGATCAATCAGTCAGGGATTCTGATCGAGACCATCAAGGACGTTGTCAAGAATGTCCTAGCAGAGGGCACTCAAGGAGGCAACATAGGACTATCATACTCTAATGAAGGATCATCGTCCGCAGCTGGTGTCACAATATCAGCAACAATGGCCGATGGTGCTCTGCCCAGTACAACAAGTGTGCCGATGGCCGGCGCCGGAACGAGCTCATCACCATACGTGTTGAGGCGCCCGGGACCTTCAGCAGCACACACTTCATCGCCACCAACGACGACATTTGCTGTCAATCCTACGATGAACGCATCAACGCCAAACAGAGGCATGTTCAACACTCCAACTAGATTTGTACCTTCTACGTTGGGCATGCCAATGGAATTCTGTCCGTACATCTATCCACAGATGTTCGGACAAAGTAGCAACACGGTGAACTTCCCTACTACCACACTGCCATTGGTGTCGTCTACTCCGACGATTCAGTATCCACCGCACACTCCACTAGCACCAACTCAGACTGGGGGGCATCGCGCAGATGCATCGGCTTTCCAGCCGATGGATGATACTGTGGGACAGCCGACGAGTCTCCAAATTCAGAGGGCCCTTCAGGACGCGAGCTTCCAGATGCCAAACCTCACGGTGCAGCAACCTGAAATTGATTGGGCGAGCAAGATAGCCGATAGATGATACTGTGGGACAGCCGACGAGTCTCCAAATTTAGAGGGCCCTTCAGGACGCGAGCTTCCAGATGCCAAACCTCACGGTGAAGCCAAAGAAATTAACATTCATGTACAGGAAGCCTTACCCAGAAGCCTATGATTAGATTCCACTGCCTCATCAGTACAAGTTGCCAGACTTCACCAAATTCTCTGGACAGGGCGACATATCAACAGTTGAGCATGTCAGCAGGTTCCTGGTACATTGCGGGGAAGCTACAGCAACAAACGCCTTGAAAATCCGCTTATTCCCGCTATTTCTCTCTGGATCGGCCTTTGCCTGGTTTTCATCACTGCCAGCCAACTCCTAATCACTTGGGCTGATCTCAAGAAGCAGTTCCACAAGTACTTCTTCACAGGGGTACAGGAGATAAACATCACCAACCTAACTGCAGTACGACAGAGGAATGACGAGCTCGTCCCAGACTACATTCGGAGATTCAGGGATGTCAGAAGCCGTTGCTTCAATCTGTCTCTTAATGATGGCCAGTTAGCTGAATTGGCCTTTTAGGGCTCCTACCACATATCATGGAGAAGTTCTCATCCCAAGAGTTCGAGAGGCTGAGCCATCTAGCATCCAGGCTTGCCAATGTTGATGTTCGAGCCCACGACGCCAGGAAGAACATATTCCAGAAGATGGTCAACTATGTTGGGATTCTTCTGAATCAGAAAGCGAGGCTGAAATCGGCGTTGCTGAATGGGTCAAAATCAAGAAGCTAGTATCATGCCTGTTCACCAAGAAGGAAGTTGAAAGCTACGGGTTCAACATCACAAAGGCCGATAGGATCTTTGATCTGCTTTTGCAAGAGGGACAGCTCAAGTTGCCCTCCAACCATGTGATCCCATCAGCCAATGAAATAAAGGGGCGCAGGTATTGTAAGTGGCATCACTCCGTCACTCATAATACTAATGACTGCAAGACGTTCATGAAGGAGATCCAGACGGCCATCGTGCAAGGAAGAATCAAATTCAACTGGCTGATGAAGATTGATGAGCACCCCTTCTCAGCCAGCGCGGTCGATGTGGGAGCCCAAGAAGTCGATGGAAATGCAAAGGTATCACCTTCTGATCACCCTGATCATGATATTGAAAATCCGAAGACTCGTGTATCGGCCAACGGCAGAGGGAACCAAGGCCGATACGAACAGGGTGGAAGTTTTAGGAGGCCACACAGAGTTGTCACATCTCAGATGCTCCTGAACAACTATTAGCACCAGCAAGAAAGGGAAAGACGCCGACAAGAAGAAAAAGACAGGCGTGATGAAGAACACTGGCCATGTACGTTCTTTACATTTTGCTGGAATGAGGATTTGCGCTTGCCATCAGCCGATGATTGTCCCGAATGCAATGGGGCGTAGGAAGGCCAATTGATTTCAAGAGGCAGCACCATGAAGACAACCATCAGCAGTCGAATGTCAGAGCCAGGCACAATCGTGTCTCTGTTCATGATCGGCTGGGTCCACGTATCCCTGAGCAAGCAACAATCAAAGAACAAGCTGCAGATCGTGTACCTGATGAAGCACCTATGGATCGATCGCTCGAGCGTCATGATAGCTACAAGTATGATCCAGAGGAGTACTCAGATTGGTGCATTCAGGGGTTGACCCGTTCTCAGAAGAGGAGGGTTCAAAGGCTTCATCGCCGGGAACAAGAAGAAGCGCGTGCCTACAAGAGGAAGACAGTCAAATCACAAGTGTGGCGCGTGAAGACCGATGAAACTACCCCGTTAGCATCGGTCAATATGGTTTTTGTGCTACCCATGGAATTCAAAGCACCGGTTCACGGCGACGTTGAGGTAGCAGTAGTAGAACTTGCGCTAGATCCAGTCCAAGCATCGTTCAAGAAGCCAGATGAGAAGGAACGGAGGAATTTGAGGCCTTTGTACGTGAAAGGGCATGTTGACGTCAGGCCAACGACTAAGATGTTGGTTGAAAGATATCTAGGCCCCTAAGTGGGTTTTGGTAATTAATGACAAAACACATGTAGGTTTAATTGTGTTATCTAGCATGTGTGCAGATGATGAGATGATCAAAGTATTCGAATGGTGAATTATGGTCCACAAAAATGAAATGAAAAGCGGTGGTTTAAAGATACTTGAAGATTAGAATTTTATATTTGAATTTGAGTATAGGAACGTGGTATTATCAAGAGGGACTTTGAATCTGCAGGTCTTGACTTAGAAACAGTGCTCAAGAGAACCCCACAAACACTTGTGAGCCACAAATACCACTCAAACATCACATGAGAGCAATTTGAGTGAAAATCCTGTGTTTCTCGGATTGTCCGGGCAACTGGTCCGGAGTGTCCGGACAACTGGTCCGGACTGTCCGGATGCTTGGTCCGGAATGTCTGGACGTCTGATCCAGAGTATCCGGACGTCTACCCGGAGTCTCCGGGTAACCCTTTGCCAACGGCTAGTTTCTGTGTGAGGGAGTATAAATACCCATTGACCCCTTCCTTTACCCCTCTCTTGACTCATTTTCGCACCCAGCACTGCAACAAGCTTTCAAGAGCTGTCTCACTCCCCTCTCTTCCATTCTTGAGTGAATCCTTCGAGGCATTGAAGTGAGAGTGAAGCAAGAGCAAGATTAGTGCAAGTGAGCATCCATTCCATCTCTTTGAGCACTAGAAATTCGTGAAGCCGGTGGATTCGAGTTTGTTACTCTTGGAGCTTCTAGCTCCTAGACGCTAGGCGTTGCTTGTGAGTGCTCATGCAAGTTGTGAGCATCACAAGAAGTTTATAATCATCATTCCTCTCCGAGGAATCCATAGTAAGTGACTCTTGGACTTGAGAGGTGATCTCACCCATGGGTGAGGAGCTAAGGGGTTCTTGAACACCGTTTCTTGAGCCCTTCCTCAATGGAGACGTAGCTCCTTCGGGAGTGAACTTCGGGAAATAAATCATTGTCTCTCTATTTGCTTGTTACTTGTTTTCCCGTGGCTTTTGCTTGTGTTGTCTCATTTTTAGGATTTATGGCCGATCTACTAGTTTACTAGTTTCTAGGTGAAACCAGTGGTTGATCTACTCTCTATAGAACATCTAGGTACCTGATCTAATTTCCTCCTTCAGTTCCTGTGATTTTGGATTCGAGTGTTCTTGTCCGGACAGTCCGGGAAAGAACCCCGGATACTCCGGATCAGAAGTCCGGACTCTCCGGACATATACCCGAAGTATCCGGGTTTGCTATTACTAACTGTTTAAAAAGTGTCTTTGAGTTGCACATTGCCTATTCACCCCCCTCTCTAGGCATCTTGAGTTCCTTTCAATTGGTATCAGAGCAGGTTTCTCCATCTTAGGGCTTAACCGCTCAGAGAATCAAGATGTCAAGTGGTCCAAAGAATCAAACCAATACTACGAATGGAGAAGACAAGGATAACACCTCGGGAGGCAAACTCGATAATGAGAAAGCCACTGCAACAAGTGGGTCAAAAGAGAAGAAAAACAACAACACACATGAATATGAGGAAGATGAATTAGAGACAACTGATGAAGAGTTGTCATATCAGGAGTGGAAACCTTGGAAGAGAAAAAGACAATTGCAAAAAAAGAGAGCAAAATCAGCTACCAAGGTTGTGATCGACTCAAGTGACTCCTACTTGGATTGCAAAAGAAGATCAACAAGCACATCAAAGTTGAAGAAGAAAGCAAGCTATCATCAAGTTGGTCACGATTACATATTCCAACTCCCAACCGATCACAACGCCTCAATTCACATGGGAAAGCCGCCATACTTTGATGGGACCGGCTACAATCAATGAAGGACAAAGATGTTTGGATAATTGTGTGCCATTCACAAGGATCTTTGGAAAGTTGTTGAAGTTGGTTGTGAGATCCCGGATGAAGATGAAACACCGACACCGCTTCAAGCCTATGTGATGCAACGAAACTATCAAGCATTAAACATTCTCCACACTTCCGTTAGTTCCGAAGAGTTTGACAAGATTGAAGATGCCCGCACCGTCAAGGACGCTTGGGACACACTCCAAGTAAATCATGAAGGCTCAAGGAAGGTCCGTGAGTCAAGGATCAAGACTTCGGAGGATCAGCTAAGTCTATTCTCCATGAAGAAAGATGAATCCATCAAAGATATGTACAACCGCTTGAAGAAGATCACAAATCAAATCAAGTCACTTGGGGTGACAAATGGGGTGATCGTGAGATTGTGGACAAGCTCCTGACCGTCTACATGTCTAGGGATGTCACTCATCCTAGCTTGATAAGAGCCGAAAGAGGATTCAAGCATTTCACCACCGAGAATGTGCTTGGAAGAATTGAAGCACATCATGATCAATTGAAGAGAGTCAAAATTAATCAAGACTTGGCCAAACTTCAAGAACAAGCCGCCAAGAACAATGGGTTGGCACTTCAAGCACAATCCAAAGGAAAGGAAAAGGCTACTCAATCATCCTCAAAGAATGAAGACTCAAGCAATGAAAAAAGTGATAAATTGGATGATGAGAAAATGACCTTCTTCATCAAGAACTTTGGAAGAGTATTGAGGAAGAGCAACTTCCGAAACTTTGTGAAAGGCAAGGGCAAGTATGACTCAAGAAGAACATCCAACCGGCCTTGTTTTGGTTGCAAGAAGATTGGGCATTTCATTGCAGATTGTCTGGAAGAAAAGAACAAGAACAAGGACAACAAGCAGAGCTCAACAAGAAGAAACAAACCAAGATACAAGAAATCCGCGGGTGAAGCTCATCTTGGTCTAGAATGGGATTCCAATGAAGACAGTGAATCCGACAATGAAGAAGTTGCAACCATGGCAATGGAAGTCTGTCAACCTCTCCCTACAAGCTTATTTGAAGATCTCACCGATGATGAAGATCAAGCTCCAATGATGTGCCTCATGGCGAAAAACCTAAAGGTGACATCTCCAAACTCATCGGATGATGAAGTAAATGAGGAAAGTGAAATTGCTAGTCTTATTAAACAATATGGCACAAAGGCCGCAACTAAAATAATGAGTCTCATGATGAAACTAGATGATTTAGATGAGACTCTTGAATCACAAGAAGATTTGCTTAGGCTTAAGAGAAAAAAATCCGAAGCTCTCGAAAAGAACCTCACCAATGAAAGGGAGGAAAACGAGAAGCTTGAGGACTCGCTCATTGCCAAGGATGGCATTCTTCTTGAGGTGCAAGAGTCACTCACTTGTGAAAGTAAGAAAGTAAATGATTTAACTAAGGGATTATCTTTAGTCAATGACACTAATGCTAACTTGAAGAGTGATATTGGGAAACTTCAAGAGAGCTTAACAAGCTTGCAAACCATTCACAAGGGACTTGAAGTTGACTTCAACACTCTTCTAGAAAGCTCTTCTAAGACTAGTGATAAATCAAGCTCATCTAGTCCATCAACAAGTAATGGTTGTGCACGTTGTTATACTGTTGATATTCAAGCTTGTGCCACTAACCATGCCGAAGTGAATGCCATGAAGAAAGAGATTACTAGGCTCACTCAACTATTGCTTGTTGAAGAATCCTCTCATGAGCAAATTCCCAAGTCAAACCCCTCATTGAAGATAGGTGAGTTTGAGAAATACACCAAAGGTTTTGGATCGAAGTACATGAACAAGTATGGTTTTGAGAAAGGTAAGGGACTTGGTAAGAATGAGGATGGCACACCACACATCATCTGGTGTGTCAAGAACAACAACACCGCCGCTATGGGAGCAAGAGGTGGTCTTGTGGACATGATTACTCCCATTCGCAAGGGAAATGGCAAGGCACAAAAGTGTAGTCATGTCAAGTTTGTTGAGGGAGGCACTACATGTGAAGAGGGTGCCAAGATTGTTACATCCTCGTCAAAGCAAGACAAGTTCCAAACCTCAAGCACAAACAACTCCAAGTCACAAGAAGCTTCCTCTCATGTATCCTTTTATGCAAACTATGTGTTGACTAGGAACCACCGTGGTAAAGTGGTTGCTAAATTTATGGGTAAACGCACATGGAACACCAAGGTGTAAAGCCATGTGTGGGTGCCCAAGGTGATTGTAACTAACATACAAGGACCCAAGTATTGTTGGGTACCTAAAATAAAAGAGTAATCTTATTTTGTAGGGTTACTCCTCTGGTGGATCAACTTGGGTGATCGATAGTGGATGTACAAATCATATGACCGGAGAAGAAAGTATGTTCAATCAACTAAAAGCATCAAGTGGAGAGCACTACATAACATTTGTCGTAAATGACAAAGGAAAAGTACTTGGTACCGGTAACATTGTTCTAAACTCAAAATTCTCACTCTCAAAAGTTCTTTTGGTTGAGTCACTTGGTTACAATTTGTTGTCCATCTCACAACTTTATGATACGGGCTTCAATTGTTTGTTCACTAACGAGGGTGTGACCGTCATTAGAAGAAGCGATGCCTCTGTTGCCTTCAAGGGTGTGCTCAAGGGAAAGCTTTATCTAATGGATTTTTCACAAGAGGAAGCTCAACTTGACACATGTTTGGTGGCAATGTCTAGCTTGGGTTGGTTATGGCATCGCCGACTAGCTCACGTTGGGATGAAAAATCTCAACAAGCTTCTAAAGGGGGATCACATCCTAAGACTAACAAATGTTTCTTTTGAGAAAGATCGTGTTTGTAGTGCATGCCAAGCCGGAAAGCAAGTTGGAGTTCCTCATACATCTAAGAGCATTGTGACCACCGTCAAGCCAGTTGAACTTCTACACATGGATCTTTTTGGTCCGGTGGCATATATAAGCATTGGTGGTAACAAATATGGTTTACTCCTTGTTGATGATTATTCTCGTTTCACTTGGGTGTTCTTTTTGTTTGACAAAAGTGCAGTACAAGAAATATTCAAGAGGTTTGCAAAAAGAGCCCAAAATGAGTTCAAGACAAAGATCAAAAGAGTAAGAAGTGACAATGGCACCGAGTTCAAGAACACCAACATAGAAGCATATCTTGATGAAGAAGGTATTTGTCAAGAGTTCTTGGTTCCATACACACCTCAACAATATGAAATTGTTGAGAGAAAGAATAGAACTCTCATCGAGGCCGCAAGAACAATGCTTGATGAATACAAGCTCTCGGATCAATTTTGGGCGGATGCAATAAACACGGCGTGTCATGCTATCAACCGCCTCTATCTACACAAGATCTTGAACAAGACGGCATATGAGCTTCTACATGGTAAAAAGCCTAACGTGTCTTACTTTAGAGTTTTTGGAAGTAAGTGCTTCATTCTCAACAAAAAGCCCATGAACTCTAAGTTTGCATCTAAGGTTGATGAAGGTTTTCTTCATGGTTATGCATCAAATGCTTACGGCTATCGTATCTTCAACAAAACCACCGGTTGCATTGAAGTTGCGTGTGACGTGACATTTGATGAATCTAATGGCTCTCAAGGAGAGCAAGTTAATAATGTTGTAGGCACTGAAGAATCACCGAGCAAAGCAATCAAGAAGCTACCTAATGTGAAGTAAAGCCTCAAGAACCAGCTGATCAAGATGATAAAGATGAAGTAATATTCAAGGATTCATCCACAACAAACTCCGCCACGCAGCCCGGACACTCCGGGCATCTGTTCGGAGACTCCGGGTCTCCTGTCCGGACTATCCGGACAGTGGACTGGACTATCAGGACTGTGGACCGGACTATCCGGACTTCTAAAGATGGATCCTCACATATGCATCAAGATCACCATCAAGCTGAAGAAGAAGCTGAACCTATTCAACATCAATCACCATATCCACATCCAAGAGTTCCTCACACCATTCTAAGGAGTCATCCCGTGGATAACATTCTTGGAAGCATAAGTAAAGGGGTAACCATTCGTTCTCGTTTGGCTACTTTTTGTGAACATTACTCGTTTGTCCCTTCTTTAGAACCTCTCAAGGTAGATGAAGCCTTGGATGATCCGGATTGGGTGATGGCCATGCAAGAAGAGTTGAACAAGTTCACACGGAATGAAGTCTGGTCCTTAGTAGAAATACCAAAATAAAAGGTCATTGGAACCAAGTGGGTCTTTCGAAACAAACAAGATGAACATGGCGTGGTAAAAAGAAACAAGGCAAGGTTGGTTGCTCAAGGCTTCACACAAATCGAAGGTTTAGATTTTGGTGAGACGTATGCTCCCGTAGCTAGGCTTGAACCAATTCGTATCTTGCTTGCCTATGCTACTCACCATGATTTCAAGCTATATCAAATGGATGTGAAAAGTGCATTTCTCAATGGATCAATCTCCGAATTGGTTTATGTTGAGCAACCGTCGGGCTTTAAAGATCCCAATTTTCCAAATCACGTCTACAAGCTCCATAAGGCGCTCTATGGCTTGAAGCAAGCTCCTAGATCATGGTATGAATGCCTTAAGGATTTTCTCTTAAGGAAAGATTTTGAAATAGGCAAAGCCGATCCTACTCTCTTTACTCGCAAAGTCGATAATGATATCTTTGTGTGCCAAATATGTGTCGATGACATTATATTTGGTTCTACTAATCTATCTTGGTGCGAGGATTTTAGTAGGATTATGACCAAAAGGTTTGAGATATCCATGATGGGCGAGTTGACCTTCTTCCTTGGATTTCAAATCAAGCAACTCAAGGAAGGCACCTTCATTTGTCAAACTAAGTACACTAAAGACATGTTGAAGAAGTTTGATATGGAGAATGCCAAACCCATCAAGACACCAATGCCAACAAATGGACATCTTGTTCTTAATTAAGAGGGGAAGGTCGTGGATCAAAAGGTATATCGCTCCATGATAGGATCCCTTCTTTACCTTTGTGCATCTAGGCCCGATATCATACTTAGTGTGCGCATGTGTGCAAGGTTTCAAGCTAATCCTAAGGAATGTCATCTCATGGCTGTTAAGAGAATTTTAAGATATTTAGTGTTCACTCCATACCTTGGCTTGTGGTATCGTAATGGCTCCACTTTCGATCTACTTGGCTATTCTGATTCGGATTATGTCGGTTGCAAATTAGATAGAAAGAGTACATCAGTGACTTGTCAATTTCTTGGCCGGTCTCTTGTGTCTTGGAGCTCTAAGAAACAAAATTCCGTCGCCTTATCCACAGTCGAAGACGAGTATGTTGCTGTCGGTGCTTGTTGTGCGCAACTACTTTGGATGAGATTTACTTTGAATGACTTTGGTTGTAAGTTTAGCAAGATTCCACTCTTGTGTGATAATAAGAGTGCCATCAAGCTAGCGAACAACCCCGTGAACCACTCAAGAACCAAACACATTGACATAAGACATCATTTCTCGAGAGACCACGAAGCCAAAGGAGATATCATTTTGAGCCATGTGACCACCGACAAACAACGAGCCGATATCTTCACAAAACCACTTGATGAGCAAAGATTTTGCACTTTGAGGAGTGAGCTAAATATTTTGGATTCTCGTAACTTAGCTTGAACTCTTGTACATATTTGAGTGACCTTAGTTTAAGAGTTTTTCTCAAAACAAAATGATTTTGATCAAAATATGTGAGACTTGATTTCAAAAAAAAAATTGGACTTTCATTTGCTAACTTGAGATTATTGTTCCCTTTGATTGATTATTCGCTAGTCTCAAGATAGTAAATTGCTCATACTACTAGATCTTCATCCAAATCAAGCTATGCAAGATCAATCTTTTATCTACATGCATCTATTTAGGGGGAGCCGGAGACTCCGGGCCTTTGCCCGGATACTCCGGACTGTCCGGATATTCCGGGCCTTCGCCCAGATACTTCGGATGGTAAATTTTCATATATATACCGCGGGAGGGCCGGGGTAAAACGTCTCTTTCACTTTTTCAACACCGGCACCGCCCCCTTCTTCTTCCTCTCGCCCCTACTCGCCCCTAGGGCGATTTCCACCTTCCCATCGACGAAATCTTGGCAATCCTTGAAGGAAGGTGCACCTCCCCTCCGGAAACTCCGGGGAGGACATGGATTTGAAGTTTCCAGCGCGTTCTTCGTTTCACAAGGTATACAAACTTCAAATCGCCCGATCTCTCAATGTAGGAGTTTTTGGATATCCTTAGGGCATTGTCTCTTATCCCAGCTAGGAACACTAGGTCCAAGTTTCGTTTGATTCCCATGGTCGATTCATTAGTTCTTGACAAATTTCTAAAACCTAGGGTTTGGACCACGACATCCGGAGACTCTGGACTTCTGGCCCGGACTCTCCGGACTTTGTGGGACAAATTGACTCATTTCTTTTCAATCCTCCTTAGCCTTAGTGTCTAATCATCATATCTTGTATCTAGGCTATGGGGAGATCTGGTGGTGAACCATCCGGGCAGCGAACGACAAAACGTCGTCATGATCCTAGTGTTCAAAGGGAGGAGGAAGAGTCACCTCCTAGTCCAGTTCATGAGGCTTGTCCTCGTCGTCATCCCGGCAAGGAACCTGCTGCAAGTGGTGATCAATCTCGCAAGGCTCCTTACATCATGAGGGGTGTGGCTTGGGAGATATGCCCTCGTACTCCTTCTCGCTTGCAAGTAGAAGTTGCCCCATATCAGCAACAATATCCAAGGTGCCCCAAGCTCACTCATCCTCAGATTGTGCCCGGTTTTGCAATTGAGCTTGGTAGGGATTACTTCGGGCAAAAGGTGGCTCTTAGGAATGCCCGCTATGAAGAGGTCTATCGATATGACAAGTGTGAAGGGTTGGAAAGGCGCTTTTTGTGTCAGTTCACCAAGATTTTTATGCCTCTGTTGTCTTGCGCAAAGGAAAGGCACCCATTGTTCCATGTCGGTATGTTGATTGGGCATATTTTGAGAAACTTGATGATCCTTTCTTCAATGAAGCAGGTAAAATGCAAGGAGTTTGGTCTTTATGACATCATGGGCTTCCGATACAATTGGAATGAGGAGATCCTTGCATAGTTTCACTCGTCTATGTATTATGATGCAAGGAAGATAGCTTTTGTTTGGACAACCGAAGGGCAAAAGTATGAGGTGGATTACATGACTTTCTCTAGATTTCTTGCTCTTGGTTCCAAGGATGAGGAGAAGACTTGCATTCACATTGAAAATCAATTGAAGCCAAATCAGTTGCCCGGTCTTTTCTTCAATCCTTTACTAGCTCAAAAAGGCAATGCTAGCACCCTGCAGCCGTTCTACTACACGATGAATCAGTTTTTCAGGGCTACTATTGATGGCAAGGATGGTGATGGCACCGCTCTCAGATATTATGCTTATAACCTTCTCCCTCACACCATGCCTGGAGGAAGACCGTTTTGCACCATGAATTTCATTTGGAATAAGATGCGAAGGGCTATGTGTGATCCTACCAAGTTTCTTCCTTTCGCACCATACATCATGTATATGATTGAGAGGGTTACAAAGATTTCTTTTCCTAAGGACTGCAAGCATGATCCACTTCACCTCCGTCCTCGCTCCGGTAGTGCACCTCCTTCTGCTCCTCGTCATGCCGGGGTCACCCGCAATCCACGGTTTGACCCTCCTGCATCTCATGTCGGTGCCTCTTCTTCGTCTCATCGTGATCACAGTGGTTCTTTCATCAAGAGGGCACTCAAGAGTATCTTTTGCATGTGCAAGTGCGTGTCTCAGGAAGTGAATGAGAATGGTCGCGATATTATTGAGATCAAGAGTCATTTGGGACATCCATATGATCCATATCATGAGTTGCTAGAGTTTGATGATCCTTTCGCCGAGTGGGATGCAGCCGATGAGGCCGCCGTTGCCGCTGCTCATGCACCACTTCCTCGTCCACGTCGCCCCTCCGTTACTCGTTCTCGTCGTTCTCCTCCATGTGGCCAAGAGATCTTTGATGAAGAGGAGGAGACCGAAGAAGAAGAGCCCCTCAACTACCATGAGCATCCCAACTTCGATGAAGATGAAGACACTTCAGAGGATGATGCCCAAGACGATGATGATGAGTAGAAGACTTCATGACTTCTTTTCATTCCCTTTTTGGCATTTGATGACAAAGGGGGAGTGAAAGTGATATTTATATACTCATTTGGGGCTTGCTTGTATCGAACTTAATCTTGCTTTATCGTTTCGTTGAACCATCTATCGTGTAATGACTATGGTGTGAGAATAATTTGTACTGTGTGCTACTCTGTGCTTAAAACTGCTTTAAATGTCGTATTTGCAGCTTTGCTAAGCCTTATGTTCTAGTATGTTTCTGTTCTTGAAGTATGATGTATGCTATTTTTCTGTGTCTGTTCAGCAGATCCGGAGACTTCGGACGTAGTCCGGAGAGTCCGGGTTTCTCATCCGGACACTCCGGGCGACAGGCCGGACTCTCCGGGTTTGTATGACAAGCACTGATTTTATTTAGTGTATATAATGACATATGCATCACACATTGTTTTAGCACACACTTGCACACCCCACTGTAGTAGGTATAAAGAGCTTTCTTGTTTTCTCTTAAGGAGGAGCTTTTTATGCACTAGCTAGTTACAGTTTTTGATTATCAAGTGAAGTACATGTGGGTTGTCGTCAATTACCAAAAAGAGGGAGATTGAAATATATCTAGGCCTCTATGTGGGTTTTGGTAATTAATGACAAAACACATGTAGGTTTAATTGTGTTATCTAGTATGTGTGCAGGTGATGAGATGATCAAAGTATTCGAATGGTGAATTATGGTCCACAAAAATGAAATGAAAAACAGTGGTTCAAAGATATTTGAAGATTAGAATTTTATATTTGAATTTGAGTATAGGAACGTCGAACTAACAAAAGGGACTTTGAATCTGCAGGTCTTGACTTAGAAATAGTGCTCAAGAGAACCCTACAAACACTTATGAGCCACAAATACCACTCAAAAATCACATGAGAGCGATTTGAGTGAAAATTCTGTGTTTCCCGGATTGTCCGGGCTGCTGTCCGGAGTGTCCGGACAACTGGTCCGGAGTATCCGGACGTCTGGTCCGGAGCTTTCAAGAGCTCTCTCACTCCCCTCTCTTCCATTCTTGAGTGAATCCTTTGAGGGATTGAAGTGAGAGTGAAGCAAGAGCAAGATTAGTGCAAGTGAGCATCCATTCCATCTCTTTGAGCACTAGAAATTCGTCAAGCCGATGGATTCGAGTTTGTTACTCTTGGAGCTTCTAGCTCATAGACGGCTAGGCGTCGCTTGTGAGTGCTCAAGCAAGTTGTGAGCATCAAAAGAAGTTTGTAATCATCATTCCTCTCTGAGGAATCCATAGTAAGTGACTCTTGGACTTGAGAGGTGATCTCATCCTTGGGTGAGGAGCTAAGGGGTTCTTGAACACTGTTTCTTGAGCCCTTCCTCAACGGAGACATAGCACCTTCGGGAGTGAACTTCGGGAAACAAATCACTATCTCTCTATTTGCTTGTTACTTTTTTCCCGTGGCTTTTGCTTGTGTTTGTCTCATTTTTAGGGTTTGAGGTCGATCTACTAGTTTACTAGTCTCTAGGTGAAACCAGTGGTTGATCTACTCTCTATAGGACACCCAGGTACCTGCAAAATTACTTGATCTAATTTCCTGCTTCAGTTCCTATGATTTTGGATTCGAGTGTTCTTGTCCGGACAGTCCGGGAAAGAACCCCGGATACTCCGGATCAGAAGTCCGGACTCTCCGGACATATACCCGGAGTATCCGAGTTTTCTATTACTAACTGTTTAAAAAGTGTCTTTGAGTTGCACATTGCCTATTCACCCCCCCCCCCCCCCCCCCCCTCCTAGGCATCTTGAGGTCCTTTAATTGGTCGATGGAGAGGCCGCTATCAATGTCATGGCATACATTGTCTTTCAGAAGCTTGGGTATGGCGAGGAAGATATGATGGGAACTGACATGGTTCTCAAGAGCTACGAAGGGAATACATCGTCTGCTAGGGGGGCAATCACCGTCGAATTGACGATTGGGAGCAAGACCTTACCGACTACGTTCTGTGTCATGGATGGCAAGGGATCATACAATCTGCTCCTAGAAAGAGACTGGATCCATGCCAATCGTTGCATTCCGTCCACTATGCATCAATGCCTTATTCAGTGGTTAGAGAACGACTCAGTCGAAATAGTACAAGCAGATTCATCTCTAACCATTGCATCGGCCGATCCTCCAGTCTGGGGCTTCAATGGCGTGGAATGCATATCAGGCAAAATATGGGAAGGAGATTTCCTGAAGATGGAGGACATTGGTCTTGATCCAGTACAAGAAGATGGCCCGGAAATATATACTCCGTGAAGAAATCTGAACAAGCATCCCATCGGCCGAGGAAAAGCAATGCAAAGAATTTGTGGCTGATGAACTAGTCTTGTAAAAGCCGATCATGTTGATCAGGCTCGAATGGCCGATACGATATGTATCACCCTTAGTGCAAAAAAAACACAACTAAATGTTGTTTTGGTTGTTGAGAAATTAACGTAAGCCCGATGATTCTTTATCGGTTGAGTTCGCAGTTGTGGCCGATTTTCAAAAGTCAAGGATATAAATCACGGCGAAGCACACATAGACTAAAAGAAAATTGTACAAGAAAGGTTCTTGAGGATGGTGCATTATTACACACGATGATTTAATCATCGTAAAAGACCAAATTAATTACAGAATCTACACTAACATCTTCGTTAACGGCGGTGGTTGTGTGTTCAAGATCGTCCCTGAGGTCCCAGAATTCAAGAAGAGCTTCTCCTTCAGCATGGACAGGATCTAAATCCTGAACGTTGTGACCCAACTGAATCTGCACAGTGGCCAGAGCGGTGGCCGCCCCAACATGAACGCCATTGCCAGTGATCTCCCGAATGTGAACGGGGACATCTTGCAAGCGGTCGACGAGCAGAGTATCCCGGGCATTGACGAGGTCAGCAACCTGATTCGCCGATAGCTGAAGATCTTGAAGTTGAACTTCGAGAACTAAAGAAATTTGAAAATCAGAGGTGGAAAGGTAGGCCTGAGCCAGAAGTGAAAAGAAAAGAGTATGCTGCAAAAGGGTATACCTGCTACTCTCGTGTCAGATTGCTCCAGCATGGCTCGAGTTGTGGCGAACCTTGCTTCTGCGGTTGCTAGGGCGGCTCTGGAAGCACGCAGAAAGGACTCCAAGTCAATCACACAGGGGTTCGAAGAGCCGTCAGGATCGGAGCTGGGAGAATCCGCGGCAGGAATATTTGACGCAGGCCGTGATGACGTACCGGCATGATACACACCGTCAGCCATCGAGATGGCCCTGAAGCAATAGAGGGAGGAAGTTAGATCAGAGGTTGGAAGAAGCACAGCAAAGCCAAATGAATCCTTACATCGGCGCAAGGTTGTTCACAAGCACTGAGTTGGCCTGGGGGAGTCATCGGCGGGGCGCCTGTTATCGGCCATAAGCAGCTAGGAGGTGTTGAAGCAGAGAAAAGATGGGAACGAAAGCTGAGAAAGAAGAAGAGCGGGATTGGGGTTTTTTCTTCGGGCTTTATTGTGCTCTTTGATTTATAATAGAGGAGGATTCCAGAGGCCAGATGGTTGCAATTAAAATGGAAATGCAGGAGTCAGAGACGTGTTCCAGTTGCCATCCCGGTAATCGAGGGGGTCGTGGAGTTACTTCATAAGATAGGGTGGTTGATGGATAGCCGATCGTACTTTTCCCATAGAGGAGTAATGATGAAGATGGCTGAGAAGTCAAAGATTATACAATATCGGCTATTTCTGGTCTTGCGCCGACGAGTTGCAGAAAATTGAAATACTACGCAAAGAGCTGCAATAAATCGAGGGAATGCAGAGGAAAGGGTTTGACTGGAATTTCGGAACAAAGCGTTTTTATCCCGAAATTGGGGGCGTGTGTTGACACCGTTTTCTGGCACGTCTCAACCTATTGGGCGAGAGGCAGATGGAAGATGGGCCGATGCTGGATCAGGAGCAAAGAATGAAGCATATTGGGCTTTTTGGGCCAGGAGAAGTGTCACAGCCGATGGGACTATGGAAAGAGCTGATAGAGCTAGGTCAGCAAGTTATCTCTTAAATTTTGTTTAGGAAAGTTTATTTTCTTTGTTGTCAAGAAACTTGTGCGCCGTAATCGACTAGGGTTTGTAGCTTAGGCTATAAATAGCTGCCCTCGGGCATGTATCAATCCATCCAATCATCAATACACAGACCATTTTTTTCCTTTTTTTTCTCTTTTTGGCGGCTTTGCCTTAGTTGTAATAGATATTTCTTTTACAAGTTCTTTCCTGCACGTGGGGCTGCTTCGATTTCGATCTCCAACTTGCTGGTAAGTTCCGCGTCGAACGAGGCAGATAGGCTCAAGATTGATGGCGCATCGCTTCTTCCTCTATCCTGTATTAGTTCAAGTTATCGGGCAGATTGGATATAGGTCTGGTCTGTTCACCAAGTTATCGATATCAGCTTGTTCTTGTTAGATTAATCTGCTTAGTCTAGCTTGTTTTACTGTTATCACAAGTTAACGCTATTTGCTAGATTTGACAGGGTTAGATTCGTTTAATCTTATTTTTATTTAGTTCTTACCACAAGTTATCCAGCCTAGATCTAAATACCATCGGCCGACGTGCAGCTTGTCTGTTGCTCATTGCCAGGCCGATCGTTTTCTGATCTAGGTGTTGTTTACCGAGGCTTCGCTAACCCATTTGGCGCTACCTTATCTGCACAATCGGCCGGAGCTTTGGCCAATTGGTCTGTTGCTGTATCGGACGACTAGCCGATGCCCGTGGCGGAACGATTCGGAACACCAGCCGATAATTTAACGTTTTACCTGGCCCTTGTCAACTGTAAGTTAAATTGACTGACACGCCCTGCACCACCACGCAGCTAATTTGGACGCCACACAGAAGCGAAGCAAGAGGCTCCCGGGTTCTCACGTGTGCCGACGTTGAAGGCCAACCCACGGCTTTTTGCGTCAACAATAGGTATCTTGTTTCTATCATCACAATTATTCTTTGCATGTTCTGTTTTCTTCTTTCCATACTCATTATCAGTATCAGACTCAGAATCATGACAAGAGCTTTTCACTGGTATCTTCATTTTCTCATCACGATTGTTCTTGTTCGTTGGTATCTTCTTTTTCTCATCACGATTGTTCTTTGTTCGTTCTGTTTTCTTTTTGCTATAGTCACTATCTGTATCAGACTCGGAATCATGACGAGAGCAGTGGCGGATCTAAACTTTAAAAATTAGGTGTACATGATTTTCAAAATATCTTTGTACTTGATTATATTCTAAATTTATGACTAGTTTGAAATATATATTATTTTAACAAACTAAAAATCATTACTTAAACATACATTCTATTTCTCTTTAGGCAATAGCTTCTCAAGATCAAATAATTGAGATTTCACATGTCTTGTGTATGGTCGTCTAGTACTCTATTTATAGCTTATGTTAGTTGTTATAAAGTTAGCACATAAAATATCTATTAATATGATCAATATCTATTAATATGATTTAAATTGTTGCAGGGCATGTTTTCTAATACTTAGGTGGAATAAGATTTTTTTAGCTGAAATAATTTGTTATAATCCTAACAAATATGCTTGTGCATTAGTACGGGTGATACTATGAAGCATTTATTAACCTTATCGGTTTAAATATCATCATGATATAATTAAATTTCACATGACAACATCTCGTTCAAAATCCTTTCAAATAAAGTATTGACACTTCTTAACACTTTCATACATGACACCCATCCCCCTTCCTAAAAAAAATCCCCCTACCATCCTCCACAATACTGACTATCATGATCTTAACTTTAGCAACGGCGAGGGTGCCCACCATATTAGCATGTGTGCTCGCTCCGACATTATAGTCTGATGATATGTTGATTTACACCTGCTGACTTGCTGAGCATTTATGGTTCATCCCTATCTCTAAGTAGGGCGAGCTATTTATGTTTCACGTGCTAAAAACTCAATTTAAGCTAAGATACACTTGGAATCAAACAAAGTTTGGACCTAATATAACCTAGAGCTTGCGAGCTCCAACGATCCGAGATTGAGGTATTTGATGAAGCTCGAATATTTCAGTTTTGCATGGCTTATGCATGCACCCTGCTATCTCTATTAATTAAATTTCCAACCATCAAAAATTAAAATAATATAGTTGGAGGCTAGCCTTGCATTAGCTAGCGAGCTACTATGTTGCATAAGCTAAAATATGTACAAAATAATACTCACTTTATTATTTTTTGATAGTTCTATTTTATCTTGATACAATGATCAAGAAGAAGAATCTAGCTTATCATCTCATTAGTCATGACTCATTATTTTTGATGTTATGACATACATACACTAATCTTTTTTTCAAGAGAAGTTACTCTCCACGGGAATCGAACGACCATCGATACTATTCCCAAGATGACCACTCAAATGAGACTACCAAAAGAGAATAATTCAATTTGGAAATAGGACTATTAAAAGAAAATAGAGGGAATAAAACTAAATGTCCATATATTCTTCTCTTTCCATTTATTTATCGAATTAAATGCGTCTTTTAGGTCAATCTCAGTGCATAGTTTCATTAGACACTATCACGAAGATTGTAAACTTGGTAATCGAACCGGATGAGTGTTATGGGCATGAAACTCCTCTCACATTTCATGAAACTATCCATTCTCTCTTCTTGTAATGATCCTGACATGTTAGCAAATTTGCTGATGTGACATAAAATTTAATGCCCATAAACTTTTTACTCCGTACTGAGACTAGTCTTATACGCGTATCTCCTTATCTATCACTAATACTGCTACCGTGAAGTCATTATGTCATGGTCTTCATAAGAGTTAAACATCTCGTGCTCAGATCGACCTCGGCTCGGGATCCTCTAGCTTTAGGTGGCAGGTTCGCTGGAGCTCGGCTCATTGATAGCCCTCGCGCTCAGGGCTCAGCAGCTCAAGGCCTCAGGTTCATCTCCTTCCTCTGTTTCTCTTCTTTCTCCCTGTGCTGTCGAGCCGCTCTATACACTCGTTCTATACGTATTCAACTCAAGCTTGGGCCTTGGTGAGCTTATGGCTCGGCGCGATCTCAGGCTCTCATCGACGTCGGCTCGGGATGCTATCGAACTCCATCAACGTCGGCTCGGGATGCTATCGAACTCCAGCTTTGAGGTGGCAGGCTCGCTCGAGCTCGGCTTACTGAGGCCTTGTTTTAGATCCAAAATTCCAAATTCCAAATAAATATTTGCACACATGCATAGCATATTTATAATGTAGTTGAAAAAATCACATTAAACAGATGGTCCGTAAATCGTGAGACAAATTTAATAAGCCTAATTAGGCCGTGACTAAAAATTTGGGATGTGAGGAGTATATTTTAAATAAATAGGAGCCAAAATATTGAAGATCGGAGAATCTTTCATGATAGAACAGTTTGCCAAATACATATCAGTCAGCAGTGAATTAAAACCAAACTAGAGGTACGCTGCTGAATATAGCATAAAAAACTACTTACAGTGTATAGTATATCATATTTTTATAAGATCGCTTGCAAAAAAATATTTTTATAAGATCACATTTACCTTATTGTAAGATTGTGTATCTATATTGCCTTTTGCAGAATTGCAGTGCAATGCTGGGCATATTTGCCTGTCAGGCTTAAACAAGCTAACAAGAATAGTACTTACATGGCAAACATTAATAATGAAAGTTCGTTTCAAAAACATTAATAATGAAAGGGACATGAATAGAGCAGGTTATTATACCGGAGACAAGTACTCCACTAAACATAAACAATACAACTTGAAATCCTCCATTTTGACCGTAGCAGATGCCGATGAGAAAATCACCGGCCTGGTGGCCACCCCATCTAATGAACGGTTCCATTTGTGTACACCGGTGCACCGTTCTCCATAGTTTTAGCAGGATATTCTGATGCTGGAGCAGACATAACCTTTGTTAGATGTTGAGTTATAAACTGTGTGAGCATTCCCTTAATCTCCTCTGGACCCTCATTCCCAAGAATCAGCCCTTGGTGAGGACATCGCCTGCATGAATACAACCATATTAGAAATGTTTAATTCAAAAGTGAAATCATTCTTTATCATGATTGTATTTAATACATTTGAAGAATTGATGTTGCGTCATGATGTATTCATTGTCATTTTCAGAAGTACATACAAGGATCAAAAAGAGTATTGAACACACATGAAAGGCATGGAGGACCAAAGAAGTTGATTGGGGACCAATTCCATGTATTCCCAACTTCCTCGACCGGGCCACCACGTCATTTTTGGCGCAAGGAAAGAAAGAGTCCAAGTCCAACACGTTTTGGATGTTGGATTCGGACTGCAGGATAGGACCAAGTTGTAACGCTTGTCACGACTTCATATGGACTCCAATTGGGGCGTTCTTAGACTTCACAGAAAGCTTATCAAGTCTACTTTCAAACGGATCTGGCCTCACGTCAATATATGTTTGGAGTCGGCCTCAGTCATCATTTTTGTTCATGGACCTTTTCTGTCCACGTGCTGCGTCATCATATTTTGGCCCAACGGGCCGTGTATCGAGTTTGGGTCCATTAGGGACGCGTCCTAGGGTTGAGGGACGACCCCCACCACGTCCTGGTCATCCTCCACCCTCTCATATACCTCCATGGCTGCCATAAACAGATTGGGTTTTGTTTTGTTGAAAGTTTAGCCATTGCTACTTTCTTGTAGACGCGTGTGTCGACTAGATCATCCGTTCTACTCGATTCGAAACCCCACCTTGTTGATTTCAGATTGGTTATTATCTCCATATTTGCAATTGAGCTGCTAGTTCTACTTGTTCTTACTTGTTCTTCGATTGCTTGCAGGAATTACCCTAGTGGTTTGGTTGATCGTGCTCCACAAGATCGCGGTGACCATTGGAGGTGGTGTATCGGTTGCTAAGGCGCAGCGTCCTTGGAAGGCTGTAGTCGGACCATGAACGTCGTCTCCATCTATCAAATCGAGTTATCCCCCACCTCTCATCGAAAGATCGGGAATAAATCCTAGCGGGTTCACATCACCCCTGCCTTCGGATGCGCAACAATGCCCCAGAAACATCACCCCAGTAGTCAGAATTGGCCACATACCACTCCACCGTCTTCCTCAAACCTTCCTCCCAGTGAGTGTGCTCAGACCATCCAAGACCCTTGAGCTTCTCGTTGTTCAGGAAGTACCTCTGATCGTTGAACGGCCTGTTGTCAACAAACTTGATGGCTTTCTCAGCTTCCAGGTTGAAAATCTTGCAGATATCTTTGGCCACGTCCATGACCGTCCTCTCCTTCTTTGTCCCAATGTTGTAAACGTGCCCGACTTCCTCACGGTGAAGACCTCGAATGCCTCGGCGACATCCTCGCAGAAGAGGTTAGCTCCGGACATTGGATCCGTCGCCGTGGATCGAAAGGGGCTCCCCTCTCATGGCCAAGAGAATGAACTTTGGGATGAGCTTCTCGGGGAACTGATTAGGGCCATAGACATTGTTTCCCCGTGTAGTGATGACAGGAAGACCATAGGATCTCCCGTAGGCCATGACAAGCATCTCCACTCCGGCTTTGGTGGCTGCGTAGGGGTTTGTCGGGAGCAGCTGGGATGCCTCATGGTTGCTAACAACAGCATCCCCATCTGTCTCTCTGTATACCTCATCAGTGCTGACATGGATGAACCTCTTGATCTGGCCAGTGATCTTCCGGCAGGACTAAAGAAGGACATGTGTGCCAAAAATGTTGTTCTTGGTGAACTCGAAGGAGTTCCTGAACGAATTGTGGACGTGTGTCTGGGCTGCAAAGTGCATCATAGTGCCGATGTTCTCCGTGACGAGGATGAAGCTGACGAGATCGGCGCTCGCAATGCTGACGAGATCGGCGCTCGCAATGTCTCCCTTGACAAACTTGAAGTTTGGCGATGAGCTCACGGGGAGCAGGTTCTTCAGGTTAGAGCAGTAGTCAAGCTTGTCGAGGGCGACGATCTTGTAATCAGGATAGTTCTTCGCGATGCGGGTCGCGACATGGGAGGCGATGAACCCGGCAGCTCCCGTGATGAGGATGTTCTTTGGTTTGTATGGTGCAGCCATGTCCTCTGTATTATTGCTTCCGAAATCCGGCTGTCAAAGCAACAATGTAATTAGACAGGATTAGATTCGTTAACATGATTTCAGCATAGAAAAAATGTCAGCGTGATGAAGAATCAACAAAATACTGTAGATAAGAGTCAATTCAGGTAGGGGACATAAGGTGATTCTCGCATTTCTGGAAGATAATTACTTGTTAAGATTTTAATCACTGATCTTTTATGTACCATCAGAAATTGGGAGCTGCAAATGTATCACATATGAACTGTAGATACAAGCTATTGAAATTAAACAGAGTAAAAACAGACACAGTTATTATAAAAGTGCAATGCAAAGTTCAGTTTCCTGTTATATTAGGAAAAATTTTCCATGAACAGTTCGGCGCTCATGTGTGCTCAATGGTGCTGATGGGTCAGTAAAATATTTACGAATGCATGGTAAGGTATTCCACGCGGAGTGTCCACGGGATACAAACGTGGCTGAAATTGTATTGGATGCCACGACCCTGGTACACCTTTCGATTTTTTTCCCCCTAAGAGCTAATTGCAGAATGCGGATAGGGATTAGGACTGGGATTGCGATGACTGCGATGCATGTTGGGGAGAGTAGGTGGCTGGGTGGGTGTAATGTCAGTCTTAATGGAAGTTTTATGGAGAGTTTAATGACATTAAATTCTATATCACATCATCAAGTTTGCTGACATGGCAAGGAGAGAGAAGGGGAGAGTTTTATGAGATATGAGAGGAGTTTCATCACCATAAAACTCATATGGCATTCTCAATCTTGATAACTGTACAATAAAACTATGCACTAAGATTGGCCTAACGACCGAGGATTATTAGGCTATTCCGGGTGCAAGATTTTATTGCACGATTTTATAGTGTCATGTTATCTAAGTGCATTTAAGTTCACAAATGAAACAAGGTCCCCCAATGCAAAATTTTATTTCACAATTTCATAGACTAGCCATAGTATTTCATTATGAGGCATGTGATTGGGCGTAATTGTATGAAATGAAACTCTATGGCCCCCAATGCAAATTTTAATAAGTTTCATAGTTTTGGAAGCAGTGTATACACAGTTTCATTCTGATAAAATTTCTTCCCTCTCTTTCTTCATAATTATCTTGCTATGTCATCACAAATGCTGATGTGTCACACTATTTATTAATGTCTATAAAATCTTTATAAAACTTGCACTGCGATTAGTCTTACAGGACCCGGAAATACTAGCTAGGAGGCTAGGACAGTAGGAAATAAAAAGGAAATGGTATGTGGTACCATTCCGGCCAGGCTGCGCAAATAAGGCTATCCGCACCGGGTGCGCTAAAGCACCCGGGATCCCGTCCTGCAGTACCGATTTAGCGGAAAAACACCCGCAGCGGGTGCGCTAAAGCGGTCCGGTATCGTATTGGACGAGCCGTGTTCCGCTACTTCCAGCGTCGTCCCCGGACGTCCGCTACGCCGACGTGGCGCAGGGCCCGCGCGCCATCCCCAACCTCCCGGCAGGCGGGGCGGAGCAGAGCAGGCAGCGGCGCGACGGAGCAGCCGCTGTGAACCTCGCCGGCGCACTCCCTCTCCACCGCACGCGTCCTCGCCGCCGCCTCCGAGCTCCGCCTGCTCCTGCACGGGATCCGCGACGGCCGCCGACACTGCTCCGCGACGGCCGCTACTGCTCCGCGATGGCCGCCGCCGGACGGGATCCACCTCGCCGCCGCCGTGGCCCCTGCCATGGCAGCGGAGGAGGCCTACCGCATCCCCGAGCGCCCGCAGCAGCCCAGCGAGCTCTAGGGGAGGGAGCAGGGGAGGGGCAGGACCCGCCACGGGAGGAGGAAGGCCGCCGCCCCGCCGCGCGGGGCCCGCGCGCCCACGGCCGAGCAGATGAGGGAGGCCGACGGAGATCCCGCAAGCCGCCACGCCCGAGAGAGAGATGAGGGAGGCCGCCGTAGATCCCGCATGCCGCCGCGCCCGCGCGCGCGCGCCGGCCTCCGTCGTGGCCCGCTGCCCGCGCCGGCGTTCGAGGCCGCCCCGCTGCCCGCGCCCACGCCGGCCTCCGCGCCATGGCCTCCACCGCCGCGAGCGCGCCGCACCCGGTGCGGATCCGGCCGCCGCGGCCATGGATCCGGCGAGGGAGGGGGAGGGGGAGGGGAGGAGCAGAGGGCGGCGGCCGCGCACGCCGGCCGGAGCAGAGAGCGGCGGCCACGCACACCGGTCACGCCCGCCGGCCACGCAGCAGGAGCAGAGGGCGGCGGGGGAGGAGGAGCAGCAGGCGCCGGGGCGAGGCCGACGCTCGAGGTGCGGTCGTGCGGGGAGCGAGAGAGAATGGGAGGGGCGATAAAAATAAAATCTGACATGTGAGTCCCGCAGTAGTTTGTACAGAGGAGAATATAGAGGATGGATGGGTGCGGGAAAACTGAGACTGAGTACAAGGAAGAGAATTTCGATAATTAGAATATAATATTTTTTTTAATGATGAATTTAGAATATGACAGTTGCAAATAGTCTAATTAACGAGGAAGCTGACGAAGAAGAAACACACCGAAACCCACCTTCGCCGGCCCGCCATAAACCGGCCGGCCCCACCCGAAGTCAAGGTCGCCAAACCCGGCCTTCGTCAGCTCGGTCAGCAGGAACGAGCGCACCGCCATAAAGTGTGGCAGGCCGCGAAGCACCACCGTCCCCTTCGCCTCCCTCACCAGCTCGACGGCGTAGCCGAAAGGGTTCGCGCAGAGGTCGCCGGCCCTGGAGACGGCGGCGGGTAACACCATCGAGTTTCCGTAATATCCCCTGGGGATGCGGAGCCCGGGCGTCTTGCCGCCGTCGCCGCGGGCGCTGACGACGCAGATGAGCCGCATCTCCTCGTCGGCGTCCGGGCCCAGCGCCATGGTGCGGAGCTTCCACACGAACCCTGAGAGGACTTCGAACGTGGTGTAGCGGCTCCGCTGGCACGACGCCAGCTGGGCACGGATCGCGGCGAGCTCTCCCGGCCCGAAGAAGAAGTAGCGGTGCTCGACGTCGCCGGGCGGCAGGATGCTGCCCTTGTTGTCCGGCACCTCGTCGTACTCCCGGTGCGCGAAGCTCGGGCGCGGCGGCTCGCGCGCCGTCAGCAGCTCGCGCCGCCACACCGGCTGCACCGTCGGCGCCGCCGCGCCGCGCGCCAGCTCCGCAGCGGCTCCGAGGAACTGCAGCATCCCCTGCCCGTCCGCCATGGCGTGCTGTACCCGCACCGCCAGGGTGAGCCCCCCGCATGCCAGCCGCGTCACCTGCACACGTACGTGCCAGTGCCATTATCGTGTCGTGTCGTGTCGTCGCTTGCGTTCGATCAGTAGCAAGGAAAGGACATACTGCGCGCGTACCTGGAAGAGGAGGAGAGGAGAGTCGAGTAGGGCGGATGAGCCAGGGACGTCGAAGAGGAGCTCCTCGACGCGCGGGAATGGCGGGCGCACGGCGTCACCGAAGTGCTCGAGGCGGACGTCGGCGTCGGCCTCGACAAACAGCACGCCCTCCCCGGTGCAGTCGACGGCGAGCTTGCGGCCCTCGAGCTCCCTGAGCCGCCCAGCGAAGGGGTAGTAATGCTCGAGCGCCCTGGCGACGGCGTCCTTAATCACTCGGGAGGGGTCCCGGCCATCCAAGGACGCGCTGCGCCGGTAGAACTGGATGATGGGTACGTGGAACCGTAGGCCGTCCTGGTCGTCGATGTCCGAGAGCCGCTTCAGCTCCCGTGGTGTCGGGGCCGCCGGCGGCACCAACACCGCTGGCTGCCTCCTCACCGCGAACTTCACCGCGGCGGCTGCTAAGCATGCCATGTCCCGGTGGTGACGATGCCTGGGTGTGTCTGGCTGCTCCGTCAAGTGGCCGCATCCTATCTAGTGGCGTGCCCCATACAATACAACTACGTTGGATCTAACTTTTTTCGATCGAAAAGAAGGGGAAAAGTTTAGTGGAGAACGTCCACCATCCTATCATTTTCTGGGGAAAGGAACGCAACCCCTACTGTAAGGAGACATGCATCGCCGTCGTTACACTGTTGTCACCGGAGAAGAGAGGGAAGATCATATTCATATACATCGTCGTCATGCCATTACAGGAACCATGTTATTGTCACACTATTAATCTATTATCATTCCAGAACCTCTCCAGAGTTTTCATTCATCTATAACTGGGGCCAGCACCGAGCCACGGTGTAACACACAACATCGCCAGAGTGGCGTTGGAGTAGCAGGGACACCACATGTCCTGACAACCGAAACAACGAGCCACGGTGTGCCACTTCATCAGGCTGATCTTCATTGTTGTCCCACGGATCGCCCAAAGCAGCCTCCCTGTCTATGGGTTGCACTGGACCAAGAAATAAAACAAGGAATCAGAGCATGCAATTCAGTTGATGCCTAAAGAATTTACTTGCATGCATGATTGCTAAATACTGAGGTCATGAGTTTAAAAGATGGTTTCAGAAAGTATTTTGTAGGGGTGGTCCCACTAATCCGGCTCACCCAAGATCACTACACTTATTAGGTATT
The DNA here is from genome assembly GCA_032594955.1 of Panicum miliaceum. Classification (NCBI taxonomy): domain Eukaryota; kingdom Viridiplantae; phylum Streptophyta; class Magnoliopsida; order Poales; family Poaceae; genus Panicum; species Panicum miliaceum. The sequence continues at coordinate 2,904,900 of CM064064.1, forward strand.
TCCATTACATTGACAGAAACATATAGAAATATAACCCCATTCCCCAATAAAAAAAGGTAATATACAAAACAATAAATGCATGTTCAATTTGTTTATACGTTACCTTCTTCAGATTGAATAAGCTTTGTTGTTTCTGCATGTAAAGCATCATTCTCGCTTTTCTGGGAACGCTTTATAACATAGTCCTCTTGCAGTGGTGAAGGTATCTCGAATGAAAACTGAGATAACTCCACACCTTGAGCAACAGTTTCTGCATGATCTTTTAGATACCTATCCAAAGAATAGTATTCGGAGTATTTGAGAAAAAACAAGACTCGATCAACCACAAGGTAACAAACACAAAATACTTGAATGGAATATTTAAAAGGATTTACGCCTACATATGACGATATTTCCAAAACTCAATTGTAACAAAAGGGCATCCTGAATGCAGCAGCAAAAAATGCTGCTCCGGTGCAACCAGTAAATTTGTCAAAAAAAACAACTATATCGTCTGATCAAGAAAAAAACTATCAATTATTAGACAAAAATTTTGGGATTACCTAGCTTAGTAGATACCCATTAATGTAGTCGACAACAAGCATCTAAAATTGGTCATGAGCACTAATGTCACTTACATAGTTTGGTCAGAAAAAAATGTCACTTAGACATGAGCATTGAAACATGGAAAGAACACAATGCGAGAGTTTTCAACCAGCAAGAATCTGCCGTCACTCAAGTGGTAAGAACTAACTGATCAGAGAAGGGGGCAGCTATTGGGTCCAAGCTGGAGGTAGCCATCGAGCTGCACTGGGACGGCTAAGCCGCATGCCAATCAAGCTGTAAGCTCTGGTTCCGACTTGGCAATGGATTATAAATCTCATTCATAAGATAATGAATATGTAACTGCAAAGGTTACTACTTTACCCCGGCCTGTTTGCTGTTTTGTACTAAAATCTGCTGAACCAAATGTTTTCCTGAGCTTACAAGAAGCTCCCCTACTGCCCCTGTTCTCCTCAAAAATAAAATCTTAAGGTAATGTAAACGCAGGCATCACACCCCATGATGCAATCCATTTTGGAAAATTTTCATCTTTAACACAAAGATACACAGCTCTACATATTCTAAAAGAAGATGAAGATATTAAAGAGAGATTTGACCAAAAGGACTTTACATACTTGCTAACTTCGTTCAATGACCTCAGCCTCTTTCCAGTAGGAGGCTTATTGGACCTGAAAGAATGGAGAAAGTGTTAACAGGCACACTACCACCATATATGTATTAAAAAAATGTCACATATATATGGATTGCTGACAATTTTGACACAAATAACACAGTGGTGTAGTGTACACAAGTTTATCTCTTTCCAGTATTTTACCCTAACACAAAAATCATCGACAATTTATTTGTTTCTATTGATTAGTAACTTAGATAATATATAGGTTAGACTTGAGCCAGTGGAAATACAACAACCTCATCTCATAAGATTACAGGATGTACAGGCTTGACTAAAACGCAATTTCTACATAAATAAGTAGGTCAAACACTCAGACAGGAAGGCACACTAACAAGATTTCAAGAGAATATGTTACTCACACATCAGCAAAGTGGGTGCTTCCTTCGCTTCTTATCTTAATGAGCCTTTCCCATCCTGGAGGAGCCTGAGGAATGTTAGGTTTATCCATTGCCCAAAGCTTACTGCTGTCCTCCTGAGATACATCTGATGGGTCATCACATGTCACATCAGGGTTCCACTCACGGGCTCTTCCACATAAAAAAGGGACTTCGCGAATTCGCTCTCTAATTTCTTCATACTTCGTTTTTGTTGAAATGAGTCTCCAATTCCGGCAATTAACACATTGAGCAGCAAAATTTTTAATGTTCTTTGCTGGTGCTTGTTTAGCAGCCTTTGATTGTTCCACTGACAAATGGCTTTTACTCTCTTCCTCTTGATGCAGTGTGTCATCACTCCGGTCACCATCTTTATCAGATAATATCTTTTGTCTCTTCATAGACGGTGGAGAGACAGAGTTCTCAGCAGAACTGATGATTGTGGAATTTTGTGGGTTTGACTCCATATTTCTTAGGGACCTGTTGAATAGGATAGTAAATGTTTTTAATGCTACAAAAGGTTAAAAAATGGCTTGGCAAAAAATAGCAGATGTGCATAGTATATTTCAAGGGCAAAAGTATATATCTGAAAACAAATTAGTAAACAAGAAGCACATCGTAATTTCAGACGAAAACAAAGGTAAAGTTACATAAAGCAAACAAAAACAATCTCAAACTTTCACCATGAAAATAAATAGTTACTGCATGCAAATAAGATGCTTTGAATTGTGATCTGATGATAAATAAAAGGTAACTATGTTTATGGAATGACATTGCACTTTATAAATTTATATTCCTTTGACAGTATGAGTAAATGACCACCATATAGGTAAACCCCTAATTGGCATACATAAAATGCTAACCAGTGGATGCATAGTGCAAACTATCTGAAATAAACAAGACGATAGATTACATGCTTATATATGAATTCTCAGCATATTGCATGTTGTAATCCTCACAATTTCCAACTGGTCTGGCATACTTAACTTACCGTGGTGGAGCCACAAACTAATTCCTACCCATGCTATCATATGCAATTCACCTATCAAATGCCAACTATTAGGTATCATGGGAAAATATGTTCTGGTAGAATAAATTCATGGGGAAACAACTATAATCGAGGATTCATGATCTCTAACAGAAGGTAACCATTGCAAAGATAAGCTTAGGTCAGTGAAAATGTCAGTTATTTGATGCTATAGCTTCAGGCCTCAGAAATACAGCAACCTAAGGCAATTGGCTTTTGGAATTTGGAGAAAGGGTCCAGAGAAAAGAATTTACATAAGGGATACTTTCACTGTTCAATGCAAACCGGAGTTTCTGACACAAGCATACACAAACTGGGATTTTTATACAATGGCATATATATGAAACATGGCCTCTACATCCAAGAAAACACACAGCCAATGTAATTCGAGATGCATTAATATAGCATCTTACTCCTGTGTTTCCCTTCAGAGAAGCTTCAACATTTCCAAGGTTAGCTACAACTTTTTGGGAGGAAAATTAAATGAACACAATCAGACCCTCAATGAGTGATACAGGATTGCGAACATGCAATGCAGCGGTACAAATGAAGCTAGTATTCTGTGTGTGCAACATTAATGCAATTGCTCCTCCAATTAAAAGTGGCAATGACATATGGTACTAATAAACCCATGCATCACTTACAAGAGATGCCGGTCTCATTGTATGGCATTTGAAAAAAGCTGGGTGTTATTCAACAAGGTCAATGCAAATGATGCTATCTTTTCAATGGGTGGCCAGAAAAATGAATGCAAAAACTATGGAAGAACAAAATGCCTCTCCGACTCAAAAAATTTCTTTGGCTGGCTTTTCAAAATAGGATTCAGATGCACATATATAGCTTTGAAACAGAAGAAAAATAGAAGAAGGGATACATATACATAAACTGTTTCCTTTGTGCGGCTCCTGAATCTGTGTTCTCTTCCAACGTGCTGTGTAGCTAGCTAGGTTTGTTTGGTTGGTTTGGAAAACAATCTATCATTTGGGGCCTTTTCTGTTTTGCAATAATTTCTTGCTGTGTTCGGACTACAAGAAATAAGACGGAGATACAGAAGAGGCTTCCAACCTAACCGTTTGATCCGTGTCAAAAACAATTGCTTTCATCTTTGCATGCAAAAATGGTGTATATATCCTACCGAACGCTTGTAACCAGAGACGTGTTGTAAAATGCAAACCCCAGCAACAAGTCTATCAAACAAGCTATATGCTTTCTACAAAAGAAGGGAAACCATTTTCAAAATCGAAGTGGAACAAGCACGCGATATGCTTTAGGGAAACCTAGATTTTTTTTTCAAATTTCAAAATCGCGGTCTCGTCGGCGCAACCTCTTACCTCTCTAACGCAACAAGCCAAGCAATTCAGCGAACCCGGCACCAAACAAGCTAATAAATCATGGCTACAACACACATAGAGCATCCAGCCAACCCGCCGGACGTAGAAGAGATGGTGCTGGCCGACGTACCTCGCCGCCGGCCGCAAGGTACGGTCCTCACCGGCGACGCCTTTGCCGCTGGCAGCAGTCGTCGCGCTCAATCGCCTCGCCGCACCGTGTGCCTTAGTCACTACTCCGACGCGCCGCCCTGCTGCCCACTCGCTGCCTGTGCCTGCACCGCCGGCCGCCGCTCGAGCACGATAGCAGTAACGGCGCTGGCTACCGTGACCTAGGTCGCAGTCGCTCGGGATTCGGGACTGGCTTCATATATCTGACGTAAGCCTGCCACGCCGGACGGCCCGGCCCAGCAAACGGCCCAAAGCGCGGAAAGGGGTGGGCCCAAGCTGCACAACCATTTTTTCATTAGCGTTCATGATTGGTCTAAAAAGTTCGTGTTCGGATTATTTCATTGCAATCTGATCTCAAAAAGAGATTATTTCATTGCAATCTAGGCTGATCCCAACCTATACATCAATTTTTTTTCTTGAAAACATGCGATGTATCCCCAGTTGTTCCTCCCTCATTGAGTGGCGGGGCCACAATTCCGCAGCTGGGCATTTTCAAGTTAAAAATTAAGAAAATGTCGTGGAATTTATGTTATGCCCTTTTTTGGATTTTTTTTACATTTCATATTTTGTTCATTTGTTTTAAAAAAACTACACCTCTTAAAACTAAATAGTAATTATTTCAACGTGCAAGGGAAATGATAAGGTAGGAATGTAGCTAGGATGTGGGAATTGACCAATGAGTTAGTCATTGTTCGGGCTCTGAGATGTGGGGGTCACCAGGTCCTGTGCATGTGGCATTACATTGGCTCTCTCGAAGCGATTTCCGCCACTGGTTAATCACTAAGCAATCCGCCATTGACGAAACCTGGAGATCTTCGAGAGCGAGGCGTCTGTGGTGACTTCGTCAATTTCGAAATTTTACCGGCTTAGTCTCTCGAAGATGCTCATAGAGGTAGGATTGCGTGCGTGTAGTCATATGGGTGAGTGTGCGTGCGTATTGTGAGCATCTACGTTTGTACTGTATTTCTTAGAAAAAAATCTTCGAGAGTGCTGGAAGAAGATATTGTGTGTGTGGTGGTTGGGTGGGGGGGGGGGGGGGGGTGTTTGAGGCGGGCAGTACCATGACATGTTTATACGAGCAACTATCATTTCTCATTCACAGACAGAGCCTTCCTTGTTCTATGCTGCTCATTCTCGGCCTGAAGAGAGGAAGCACGGACGCCGCTTCCACCCCCTGGGCCTCTTCCAAACGTTGGATCGGGCATGTGCGGCCGAGATCGGGCCCTGATAGGGAGCAAGGCCCTCGCCGCTTTCCTCGCGCACGCAGGCGTCCCCTTCGACGAAACGCTGGCAGCGACATCCGCAAGCATCACGCCGGCACCGGCACCTGCGCGGCGCCGCCTTTGACTTGGTTCGCCTCCACGCCGTGCGCAGGCCGTTGGCGCCAGGCGCGGCCGCGCGCCGCCGAGCGGTAGCTTCCTTCTTCCGTGCCTCGTCTTGAACGTGCGCCTCCACACGGCGCTCGAATGGCGTCGAGGAAGCACGCCGTGGTGATCCGGCGGCGGCGCACCATGCATGGACAATTAGCTGCAACAGCACGCGCTGCACTTGCCTCTCGCCGTCCGCCCGCCGGCGCGCGGGCTCCAAACCGTTCAAGACCATGGCCTTTTTGCCATCAATTTCGAGGAAGCCAGCTGCCAACCCAGCACATACACGTTTGCAAGTTGCAGGATGCATCCACGACACAAATTAAAGTCATCTTGCAATTGCTGTGGCGAAGCTAGAGCAAATCGAATGGGGATGCACCTGCCTCGTGGGTGCATCAAGTTGAGCTGTGGAGGTGCATATATGGTGAAAAAATAGACTTTATCACTGTTTTTTCATTTTTCCGTGGGTGCATTGGCACCTGGTAGCCATAACATAGCTTCACCCCTGGCTGCAGGGGCGATTAGGTGAAAACAGAATGTGAGCTGAAAGGTGGAGACTGCACACGACGGGTACAGCAGCCCTGATCAGGCATATCTTCAGCCCAAAGAAATCCAACTGAAGATGCAGCATGTTCATCAGAATTTTGAATCCAGCAAAGCGTGCATCGACATATACGTCTTTATTCTTTTAATTTTTGTTCAGATTCAGTCCCTTTTTCATGACTCATGAGTACGATTGGCTACATATTCAGAATTCCGAGCCACCAGAATACTAGATAGATATCATTCTTCAAAGCATGGCCGATGTGATGCTGCCAAATAGATAGTAGACAGGTAGGCCATCTGCTGAACTTGCCAGCATCATAATTCCTTCCTGATTTACCACCATTCACAGGACGAGCACGCTTTTCTAGAAGTTTAAACTATCGTTTGCGTGCTTACAGACAGTTGATGGTTCAGGGCGCTGGCCGGTCTTATGCTACTTGTTTTTGCACTTTTTCCAGCCTACCACAAGTTCTGAACTGAGTATTCACACAAGACTGCATCATTGTCCCAAGAAAAGTCTACAAAAATATCCTGAGTGAAATAACCCAAAGGGACCGAAACCAAAGACGAAGGCTTCAGTCCGACACACACGATCCCAAAGTCAGTGCTCATCAGACAGTGCTCCGGTTTCGCAACAGACAGCGCTCCGGCCGTACCCCTTCGATGCCAAAGTTCTCGCGCGCGCGTCACCAAGCACCGAGCGCATCGCCCGCCCCGACGCGGTGTCTTCCGTGGGGCTTGCTGCTGCAGTGCCGTGCCGCCGCCCTCTCGACGTCCATGTCGGCACGCAAGGACCGTCCAGCCGCCACGCCGCAGCGCACCCCAGCCAGCCGCCCAGCGAACGCGTCCAGCAGTACACACGCCCAGAGTAGCCGCGCCGTCCGTCGAACCGCGCGCGCCGCCGGCGTCCACCGCGTCGATCAATGCGATGGAGGCAGTTGACGACCGAACCTGCTTCTCCCTGGAAGATGGAGCACGTGGCGAACTACTCTAGACCCAGTATGGCGGGGTGTGGAGACCTGGATGCCGCGGCGCGCCGGTCGTGTTGCCAACGGCGCTGGCCGGGTCGGACCCCGGGGGTGGACGGTAAATGAATACCGTCCACCCCCTGGGGTTCTCCCGAACGTTGGATCGGGCATGAGCGGCCGAGATCGGCGCGGCTCAGTCCCTCTCCGCTTTCCTCGCGCACGCAGTCGCGTGACGCGCTGCCTGCCGTCGTCCCCCTCGATGATTCGCTGCACGTAGCTCGCCGCGGTCGGCGCCCGTGCCGGCGTCGAACCGCTGCGCCCGGCTGCCGCGACGAGGGACGACGCCGCGGAGGCGGCTGCTGCCAGCATTCGCGAGCAGCACGCCAGCACGGGCACCTGCACGATCGACGCCGGAGACTTCACGGCGCTGTGCTGCTTCTGCTGCTACGAGACCTGCGAGTTCTGCCTCTGCTGCTGCTGCAACTAGGCCGCAGAAGATTCGGCAGCCTGCATCCTTTAGTCTGGTTGCCAAGAACGTAATAGAGCATGTCGTAATAGATGAAGAGAGCATGTTCTGTCAGTATGAGCGTTCGTGTGTCCTGAATAAGATTCTACTATAGTACTGTGACCAACCATGGTTTGAACTGCCGCATCGTATTGTTAGCATCCGATTCCGATTCAGATTCTGAACCCACCTCATTCGTTCGCGTGAAATTATCATCAGCAGTTCAGCACCGTCGGTCATGTCTGCGAGCCCACACTCGTATCTGCTTTCAAGTGTCAAAAGTAGCTTCGCAACATAACAAGGGCATCATTTGAGAATCTGGTGAAAGGCTACTAAGCTTGAACAATGGACCTCGCCTTTTATGATCAATGCGAGAACACAGCATCCACCAATTGGTTCAGTACCGGACGAGCAATATGGACGTTAACATCAGGGGAACAGAGCAACCGGGAAAGAGTAATGATGCTTTTTGTCAGTTGGATGATCTCATTTACAGTTAATCTGTACCGAATTTGTTAAGAATGTCCGCTCAAGATCCGATTTTGATACTTCTCTTACTGGGCTCCCATTTGTTAGGAATTTCCAACTGAATTTTTACTGGATTGGCTTACTGTGCTGTTAAAGTTCTATAGTTTTGCAATGTAGACTTGTGCCGCAGCAGAAGCGGCAAGGATAATCAAATATTCCAATCCTAAGTCAACTTCTTTCTACTAAAATTCACACTTGCAGTGTTTAACGCACACAAAAGATTCCCCTACAATCCAAATTATTATGATTCCTACAGAAAAACAAGAACATGGTTCCATTCCGCTACAACAAAAGGCTGGCACAACTAAGTCCTGAAAACTTAGAGCTGAATAGCCACCTAGAGAAAGTGCCATGGCTTCAAAGCCAAAGTTGGACATTGCCCAACACCATAATCTACATGCTCCCAAGTGTCTAAAGCTGTTTTGTTGCATGTCTTGAAATTGGATGCTGACTTCCTTGTAGCAACAGCCAAGGCCCTTGGTGAAAACCCAGAAGCTTATCTTTAAGTTCATCGTGTATATGGCAATTGGGAGATAAGGAACTCTTATGCAGCTTTTCCAACTTTCTGCTTCCTCATGCAGGATTTGACCTGACATCTTCGCAGGATACATGTTCAGTGGATGAAACAAAGGGATCAAATTTTTAAACAGCTGAACACCAAACAACTTGATAGGAGATATTAAATACAGTAGTTGCTTTTATATGAGGTGACAAAAGGGCAAATAATTGGACTATCTGCAATCCTCAGTAGGCTGTAGCCTGAATAATTTATGGTGACATACAGTGGACGCAAGAACATCGCATCAACTAGCTTAAGGTAGGGTGTTTTATTGTTTTATTCTAATTTATGACGAAGTGGGGTGCTTTATAGAAGTGTTCCTTGTCAATAAATATCAATCTGGTGTTTCTCATGTGAGAAAGACAGCCTCAGACTGTCAAGTTCTCAGTTCAGTTGCAGGTTAAGCCCCGTGATGACTCACCACAAAACCTTAAATAAAAATATAAAAAAAGGACAAATGTTTGAATGAAGTCTTGGTGTTCCATGAGAAAGAGCATTACATTTTTTTTTTAGAAAATGGAAATGTTTCCAGCCTCTGCAACAGCACTCAGCCAAGTTCTTACAACAAATTCAGCTTCAAAGCTGATCGCCGAAATCGAAAAAAGGTTTATCAAATTTGAGAAAAAATCATAAGCAAAGTCTATTATTGCTTTTCCATCCGTTCTTGGCGAAGATATCCAAGGCGATGACAGAAAGAGCATTACATAATCTATGGATGTTCTGGATTGAGTGTTTCCGTTACTACAGAAACTAATGATGCCCTCATTTCATGTGTCTAGTTACAATGTTACATGATTAAGCTGCACATTTACCAGGCTGCTCCAAAGTCCTGAATCCTTACCTGATAACCAGGGTGTATTTGTACCTCATGCCACTGGGATATTTGGCTCACCAAGGTTCACAAAAGACTCAGCACGCATCATGCGCAGAGTGACAGTGTCCCAAGAGATGAGATGGTCCATAAAGTTTGTAATATATGTTCGCCTATCATCCTGCAAAGTTGCAAAGGAAGCACCACAGATGTTTTCTTCTAATTAGAACTAAATTGCCGAACATTAACATTAGAACTAACTGTTAAGTACACAAAAAAAGAGAGGTGGAGCGTACCTTGTAGTCTAAGTAGTATGCATGCTGAACAGAAAAGGAGAAACGTCAGTATTTGGCACAGAGTAGGATCTAAAAACTTGGAGTCAACGTCCTTACCTCCCATAAGTCTAGGCTGGCAATTGGCTGCAAGAAGAGAATATGGGATGTCATTGCAAAGTATATACTGAAAATGTTACTCCAAATATTTCAATGTATACATCAAGGGAAAAAGCAGTCTAGTAAACATACAATATCGCCAAAAGCAAGTGGGGAGATGGCATTTCGTGTATGAACTACTGAAAGCTTTCTCTCATTTCTCTTCACTGCAACAAACATTCAGCAGAACATAACCTAAACTTAGAAATTAGCTTTAGAAATAGCACACCAGAAAATCAGCAAGTGTAATCAATACTGCCTGTACATGAAAGATAATGGAAGGAAACTTACAGACAAGCCAAACCCAACCAGACCCCAATAGCTGTAAGGCTGAGGAAATAAACTCTTCCCTGAAGTTAGTAAACGAGCCAAAATCCTTTTCAATCTGCTGCAAAACACCTCCCTCAGGTAAGCCACCACCTTCTGGTTGCATTGATTCCGAGAAGAAGTGATGGTTCCAGACCTGCATGTCAGAAGACAGAAGGTTGAAGCTCTAAAAACTATCATCTATTGTTGACAGCACAACATGCAGCCCCCGGAAAGAAAACAAGTGACATGAAGCAAATGGGATATGTAAACAAATTTCAATAAATCATCAACAAATTACCTGTGCTGCATTATTATATTCTGGTAATGGATTGCCATTGTTGTATGCTTCTTTTATCAGGTCCTCCAGAGTGTATCCATACAGGGGGCTGCTAGCAAGCTGCTTATTTAAGCCCTCCACATAATCCCGATGGTGTTTACCCCAATGAAGTTCAACTGTTCTCCTGCTCATATAAGGTTCCAGAGCATCCTGAGCATCAAACCACAAAAGCAAGCTAAATGTTAAAATTTTGACACTCCCATAATGGCTGCACCCAAATATGTTTAGAAAGCTCACAGTATGTACCAGTTTATATGGCGGAGTTGTGAGGCCGTAATAGGACACAATTTTTGAATATCTACGAGATAGACCACCCTGCCTCCGTATTGTCTGCAACACATCATGCACAAAAATAACCTCAATATCTAGCATGTCCAGCTGCAACTTAGAGTCCTTAAGTAAACCAGCAATCAATGTGCCGCGTTCTGTGCCCATTATAGGCAACAGTCAGTTAAGAGCAGCACAATGCAATATCTGACTTTTCCAAGCAAAGGAATGCTGCCCAAAAGAAACAATCAATTGAAATGATCTTTCGTACCAAAACGTACCAACTAAGAAGTAGCCCAGCCCAATTTAATCCTGACACACTCACACAGGAATTTACAAAATTATACAGTGCATTTTTAGAGTTTTAAAACTTACAGCACATAAGCAACAGGAACCATAAAAGATCACGAAATAACTATATGATTGTTCAATAAACCAATGCATGCTTCCATGGGTCAGCTTACAGACCAGCAAGTATCCAGCCAGCTCCAAAACTGAGCTTCTAAATTCCCATAAAATTTATCGCCAGCAGAAGAAAACAAGCCAAAATTCTGGTGATTCGGTAAGTAAAGAAGACAACTTGAAACCAAACCTTGAACCAATTGGAGCATACGTGCTTGCGCATCCAGTCATACTGGCGTGTGGCCACAGCTGGCGCGAGGGAGGCGACGGGGCGCGCGGGTTTCCTGGGTGAGGTGAGGGGCAGATTTAGAGTTAGGCCTTGCGGGGCCTTGGAGTGATGGATAGGCAGGAGCGGTGGCGGAGGCGAGGGGAGCGAGAGGAAGAGCGGCGCCGGCGGCGGCATGTCGCCGAACGGGTTGCGGACGAGGAGACGGCGCGGGCGACTGGTGGGGGTGCCGAAGGGGTTTATCTTGTGGGTTTTTTCGCCCAAAAAAAAAGGGAGGGTTTATCTGGTGGCACTACTACTTAGTAGTAACTACGAAGATTTTATATCCGTTTAATCAAAACCGGGATCAATGTTATCGCTTAAATTAAGAATTTGACTAAGATCTTAATGAAGGGTTTATTAGTGTTTGGCGGGAAATAAAAAATTAATCATTTTTTCTTCTCAGTATTTGCAGACTTACACTTTATTACAATTTAATTAGTCGAGATTCAACTGCGTCGTTACATTAATGTTTTACTATAAGAATCTACACTTAAAGTCTACACACACTATACCAAAAATCTTATTATTTTTATAAGAAATGCACATAAATTCCAACTCACATAAATTCAAACTGAGATGCAAAATTATGTATGTCATGTGCTCGAGCATTGACTGGCCGAGCAGCCAGTCAAGCCTTTAGAATACACAACGGTGGTGTGACCCAAGAGCTCAGGACCTCCCAAACCAGTGGGGACGACGGGGTATCAGGGTGGCTGGCCCCTGGGTATGGGCGGAACCGGGCTAGGTACTTCGGTGACGTGGCTCTCCACCACTCGTGCAGTCGTGCAGACAAAACGAACATGAACCCAATCGGCGGGTGGGTGGAGGAAGCACGGGCGCGGCGGCACCAACAGAGCATGTGTGCTTGTTTCTTGTCCGCCGGCGCGCATGGTGAGCGAGGCCGTCTCGCGCACGCAAAATGATAGAGACGCTCATCACCGTCGTCAAGTCCAGAAGTCCAGAGACATGGATGCCAGCCATTAATCCAACCCAAGTGTCAAACCTTCCCACTAAGCTAGACGGCACAGTCTTGCCGTCCCAAAATGTTTCCACAGTTTCATCATCATCAGACCGAGACAAGCACCGATCGCCCGAGCAGCGTTCAGGTAGAAGCCGGTCGAAAGCGACACCATGCCTGTCCGATCCTGGTGACCGTCCAAAACAACCAACCAGTAACAGCAGCATGAGCACGGCGCTACCTTAGCTACGCTACGGCCTACGGGGACCTAAGTTTTTAATTTAATTTTCAGTCCTAGTAAAAGCACCATCAGTAGTTTCGCACCACTGAACTCGAACACCATCCAAAAGTCGGACACTGGCCACGCCGGATGCAGGGTTGTTGGGCTAGGTGGCCGGCACGGGCGGCGGGCTCCCAGGCTTCATCGGCTCCGGCCGTAGTTCAGATTGTACCACTTCAGGCTGATCTTCATTGTAGATCACCAGCTGCTTGTAGTTCTCCGGTGGAGCTGCCCAGGAGATGGGTTGCACTGAACCAAGAAACAGAACAGGGGATCAGATGGATGAGAATATCGAGCATGCAATCAGTTGGATGTCGAAATACTAGTCCATGTCAGAAAGCCATATGGTTGGAGCGAGTGAGGACACAAATGCCCCAGGCACAACTGTAAATGAAAAACCAATTGGCTAAGACACATCGACCAATAGCACAGTAACAAGCCATCCATCAAAGCGCTCGTTTCCTTCTACATTTGGCAAATATTGAGGTCATGAATTCAACAGATAGTTTCGAAGATATACCCATGCCCCAACCAAAAAGGCAAACTAGAAAACATTGAATGTAGGATGTCCAATTTATGTAATGCACATTAGCACATTACCCTCTTCCGGTTGGAGAAGTTTACTTGATCCTGTATGTGTGACACCACTTTGGCTTGTCGGGGAACGCTTTCTAACATAGTCCTCTTGTAGTGGTGCAGGTGACTTGAATGAAAAATGAGATAAAAATTCAAAGCATGGAATTCAAAGAATTAGAGAACTAATATAAAAATGCTACCATTGATCAACCATTTTGGGAATAATTGTAGGTTGGTAGATAGCCACTAATTGCATGTAGTCCACAATCTACATGCATCTAAAACTAGACATGAGCACTAATATGCTTAAGGGAAGAGGTTAAAATGAGAGTTAACCAAAAGGACTTGACATACTTCTCAACTTCATTCGTTGATCTCAGTTGAACTCCAGTAGGGGACCTATAGTACCTGAAATCATGAATAAAAGATCAAATGATCAATAAGCACTCTACCATATGTATCCAAAATGTCACATATATGGGTTACAGATCAGAACACAAATTATGCAGCAGGGTACATAAGTTACCTCTGTCCAGTATTTCCATCCCCAACACAGATCTCCAACTTAAGTGATGGGGGAAGAAAAATGGTGTACAAAAATGACAATGCTAGAACATCATAAACATGATAATAACTTGAATCTGGGTGAGGATTTGACTGCAGTAAACAACATCGGCTGCAGGTATAAGGAGACTGTTTTGTGTAATATTAAACTACAATACAAATTATTCCCATTCCTTTAAGCAATTAAATCTTAGTTTTTTATTTATATGTTTGTTGCCATGGACTAGGAACTTAGATCATAGAAGATTATATGTCGGGAAATACAACAGACAGAACAAGTATGCATATGAATTCACAAGATCCTGGGAAGTAAGTAATAACTACGACACCATTTGTTCAGAAATAAGCTGTCAAACTGAACTAGAAAGCATTTAACTAGGTTCAGAGAGAAAAATATTACTCACACATCAGCAAATTTGGTGTGCCCTTCGCCTCTTATCTTAATTAACCTTTTCCATCCTTGAGGGGCCTGTGCAATGTCAGGTTTATCAATTGCCCAAAGATTGCTGCCATCCTGAGATACATCTGATGGATCTTCGCATGTCGCATCAGGCTTCCACTCACGGGCTTTTTCACAGACAAAAGGATCTTCTCGAATTCGCTCTCGAATTTCTTCATACTTCTCTTTTGCTGGAATAAGTCTCCATTTCTGGCATTTAGCACATTGAGCAGCAAAGGCTCCAATCTTCACTGATGCACGCTTTGATGTCTTTGATGTCTTTGATGGTTCAAGTGAGAGATGGCTTCCACTCTGTTCATCTTGTCCCCTATCACTTTTCTCATTCTTATAAATGACTATTTGATGCGATGCATCATCACACTGGTCACCATCTTTATCATATGTCTTTTGTCTCTTCCTAGATGGTGGAGACACAGAGTTCTCGGTAGGACTGATCACAGAATTTTCCGGGTTTGACTCCATATTTCTTAAGGACCTATTGAAAGTGACAGTAAAATAGTAACGTTAGAAGCTAAAATCTAGCTTGAAAAAAATTATGCATAATATACACAGTTCAACTATAGCTTTAGCCAAGATCTAACATAGTGTAACCATTGCACAATATAATGTCTGAGCCTCTTAAGTCGGTGGAAATGTCAGTATGATGCTATAGCCTGCCATCGAAATTACAGCAATACAAAGCATTCGGCTTTGTAATTTGGTGAAAGAATCCAGAGATAACAGAATTTACAGAAGGTATACTTTCAAACTGGGTTTGACAAGCCTGCAAATCTAAAAGATCCCTAAGGAACATGGATTTGATGCAAGTAGAAAAGTGACCAAATATATCCTGTAGTAGATACACAGTAGTGCAGCTGACAAATACAAAAGGGAAACAAAACAACATAACTGACATACAAAGCGGATTACCTAAAAAACCCTCATTCATTGTAAATCTTAGATTTAACATATCTAGATTCTAGGATACCGGAATCCATGTTCACAAATATCAAAACTATATTTTACAATCAAACAGTCAATAGAAGAACAACCATTCCAAGCTGGCAACAGACTCCTAGAGAACATTTTACATGAGGCCACTGCTAATAAGTTCTCTATGATGTGATAAAGGAAGCATCTGAATCAACACATGATTAACTAGTATTTTCACATCCTTTCCATTTTGGCAGTATAAGGTTAGTTAATGTACTGTAGAAATATCCTCCAACATCTACAACTAACTAGAAGCAGTGTAACATCCTAAGATCTGTAGGCTAGATACCCGGATTCATTAAAAGCTGATGCCTCCTTAGTAATGGCAGGGCCTGACCAGTCAGGTTCACCAAGTTCCTTTTCTCCAAACAAGGTATTTCTCGAATCAAAGTGGAAATTTGTACGTCAGGTTCACTATGGTATGGCATAAATTCTGAGCATTTAACAAGTGAACTAACTAGCAAAGCATAATTACTAAGATTCCTCAGCTCGACTCCAACATATCACTAGCAATAAAAATATTTATGAAGATGGTTCCTCATTAGTAAGCTTAGGAAATTACCAACCTGATCCAGTTACAATAAGGTCCGGCATAATTTCCTAACATTTAATAATTACACTAAGTAGAGCTAGGGCAGCACATACCAATAACCCTAGGCTAGATATAATCCATCATTAGCAATAGAAACACAGCATTAAGTTGCCAAAGCTATGTCAGCATTCCAATAACATTAAGTTAAAGAGAAACGTTAAGAAGCTAACATTTCTTGTTTCTTGCAAGCCTGTGAACCACTTTCTTAGACTTGAACTTGTATGAATGTGTTTCAGAATTTTCAGACACAACACACATTTAAACCCATCCATTAGCTATGTGCAAAATGGAAGGGCGAACAATAAATGTTTCGACCACAGACCTTTTGTTCATCCTTTTATGTAAAAGGCGACACAGGTGGGTTTACCTTGGTCAGGAAATAAAACTAGCATTTCAATACCAATAAGATATGCCCCTGGTATTCAAATAGTAGAGTGCTAATCAAACAAATCATGATCCCCCCACCCTGAAGCGCACACACTTCTATTTTATATTTCCACCTCTTTCAGGCTTGCGAAATATAAATCCTATGTTCTCCATTCCTAATATCCTAAACCAAAATCCATCAGGATTTAGGCGTGTGAACACGCCAAGCAAAATTTTTCGGCCTTCCTGTTAGCAGGAGAAGCAACAACTCTCTGATTCCTTCGTCTGGAAGGTGGAAACTAGAAACAACACAGGCGCATAATAACGCATCCATCAGCACAAACTCTATCTAACATTCGATACAATACGATGCTAACACGAAAATCCGCCAGCACAAATCTACAGACCCAAAAAAAAAACGAAGCGAAATGCGGTGTGTGTGAGTACCGCAAACAAAACCACAATGATCAACAGCAGAGACGAGGAGGAGGGAGCGGAGCGTATACTTGTAGCGCTCCCAGTAGCGGCTGCGGGGCGGCCAGATGGGCTGGTCGTCCGCCACGGGAGCCTCCGGCGGGGATGACGGCGGTTCGCCGCGGCGTGCGTCACAGGCGGCGTCGAGCCGCCGGAAGAGCTCGGCCCCGCGGGGGTCGCGTCGAGCCGTGATGTCCGGCGGGGGCGGAGCGCGCGCGGGCGCGCCTCGGCGTACTCCGGCTTGCTCGCGGGCGGCGCCGCGTCCGCCTCGGTGAGTGACCTCGGCGCCCGCGCCTACGCGCGCGCCGTGCAGTAAAGAGGAGGGTACCGAACGGCCTGCCTGGTGGCCATCTCTTTGGTTTACGAGCCGAGTGGTGATGACTGAAAAATTGAAAAATCTCTAGTCAAATTTATAGAGAGAATAGAGTTATGGTTTCAGACCTACAACTAGAAGGTTCTGGATTCCTCCAAAAAATAATCACGATCATGATTTCCTTTTACAGAAATTAAAATATGTATTTAACAAAGTTCATACATGAGTCTGAATTAAAATGTTCCGGATCGCAACTATTCTCCTAGATCCAAAAATTTACATAACCAACTTTATTTCAGTTTGCGATTATTTTCACGATCCAAATATTTACATAAAATTTCTCCCCGATCATAATTATTCTATGCGATCTAATATTTATGTAATACCTCCTTTTAGAAAAAGAGGCCAAAGCCCAGCCCCATTCATTAACAAGGCAGAATAACGTCAGTGATACAGACATACAGTTCAGGTTGATCGAACCAAACCAGAGGAGGGGCTGGCTATCACCTTTACAGATAACAGCCCGATGGTGGCGATCATGCATCGGCAGTTAAGTTCAGACAAACACACGGACAGACAGAGCGAGAGAGAAAAATTTCCTGCCTTCATTTTTTTCATCAAACTCCCAAGGCCCGGCTCCTCGCCTTCCTCGACGTCCATCGCCGCCGCGCCCTCGTCGCCGTCGTCGTCCGCCTCCTCCGCGGCCGTTGACGACTCCGCCTCCTCTCCCACCGGCAACGGTGGCACCCACGGCGCGACGGCCAGAGCTAGGTCGTCGGAGCCCTGTTCCTGGGCGGCGCCGGCGAGCAGTTCCCGCACCGTCCTGCTGTCAGCCTCGCGGAGCATGGCGCGGACCCAGTCCGCGGTCGCCGCGCACGGCAAGCGCGGCGCGCGCGCGGGTTCAATGTCTGACCGGCCGCCACCTTCACCGTACAGCACCAGCGCGCTCTCCTCCTCGCACACGGCGCTGGCCCTGGTGTTGAGGGCCGCCGGCGGGGCACGCGAGGCGGCGCATCTTGGTCGCGCGGCAGGAGAGCGGGGAACCCGGAGTGGTCGTCGCCGCTGGCGTCGAACAGCTCCGGCTCGTCGGCGCCCTTCCGCTTCAGCGTCAGCCCGTTAAACTCCTCCATGAGCACCACCATCGTCGCCTCAGTCAAACTGCCCCGGCTCGTCGCCGTCGCCGCCCGAGCCCTGTAGTTTACAAACCAACCCCTCCAACGAAATCGCCGTGGTTACTCGGAGAAATCAGCCGCCGGCGACGGAGAAACCCGCCGCCGTCGCTTCCAGAAGCCCATGCCATGACACTCCTCGACTAAGTAACCGCATCCCACTTCCAATTCATATCCTCCTCCACTGCAATCGCAATTCGCAAGCATGGAGCCATGGAGCCTGATTGAAGAGGACAGGGACACGACTCCGACTCCGACGCCATGCCCAAGCCTTACTGATTCTGACTCCTTTATCCTTATATTCAGTCCGGAGGCGATCTTGACCTGCAATCTCAAATCCCAACAATGGCCAAGAGAAAGACCAGATCGCGGCGGCAACAGCGGCTGCCGGATGTAGATGCCAACTCCATGCCGATCAGCGGCGAGCACGCCAGGCGGGGACAAACGTGCAGCGAGGTCCCAGTTAAAGGCGCCGTCTCTCTCCCTCTCCACCTCGTCGACGGCATCCTATGGCACCTGAGCGCGCTCGAGTCCGCGCGCTTCGCCGACGTCTGCAAGTCGTGGGCCGACATCGCCTCCCGCCGGCTGGCGGACCCCGCACCGCACCTGTTCGCGTTCAGGTCGACGGCCGCGCACCGCCGCGGCGAGATCATCGCCGTGCCGCTGGGCGGGGAATCAGCCTCCTCCTCCCGCCACACCCGCGCGTGCGCGACGCCGGCCCACCGGGCGCTGCAGAGGGTGACCCGCAAGACGGAGTGCTTGGGCGCCACGGCGAGCGGCCGCCTCGTCCTCGCCAACTCGAGGCGCACCGTCCTCTTCAACTCGGTGACCGGCACCTTCCGGCGGATCAAGAAGGTCCCGGGGCTGTCTTATGACTCCTATGCCGTCAACCCCATGCCGGTGGTTCCCCTCGGCGGCGACTCCTTCTTCCACGCCGGCGGCAGCCAGGTCGGGATCTGGCGGGCGGAGGACGACAGGTGGACGGTGCAGCACGTAGACATAAGCCCTGCCGAGTCCCTGCGCATGGCGGTGCTCTGCGGCGACAGCTTGTACGTGATGGACAACAACGGCTACGTGTACAAGGTCGAAGTGCCTACCCTCTACACGACGGAGGTCGCCGTGCGGAACCTGCGTTACAAGTACCCCACGGCCCTGGCCGACGGCATCGAGAAGGGCTACCTGGTTGAGGCCGGCGGCGAGGTTCTCTTCGTCTGGCCCCTGTACACCACCAGCAGAGTTAGAGGCAAGCGTGACTTCGACCCCGAACTCTTCGCCTCCGACGACGACGATGGTGACAGGGAAGACGACGACTACTTCTTCGACGACGTGACGACGTTGAGCGGCTTCGACGTCTACAAGCTGGACATGGAGGAGATGCAGTGGGTGGAGGAAGATCAGCTGGCCGGAGACGTGGCCCTGTTCGTGAGCCGACGGTCGTCGTTCTCGGTGCGGGCGTCGGAGAAGGGGTGCGTGAGCAACTGCGTCTACTTCGTGTGCGACGAGGGGGCCGGCAGCACCTGGGGCGCCTTCTCGTTGGGAGAGAGGAGGATGCTGTTCGAGCACGCCATTGGCGCTGCAAGCTACAGGGAGAGGCTGTGGTTCTATCCCAGTTCAAAAGAACCAGGCATGGAGGATATGGCTGTACTCGTTGACGTGAGGTCCCCTTGGAAGAGAGTGCGAAACTCAGCCTCAAGGTAGACCGCGCGAGAGTTGGCGTTGTCGCGGAAGACGCCGTGGATTGTGTGCGAGACATCACGGGCGGTGTGGTCGGGGTCCATGATCATCTTGAAGAGAGGCGTGGAGATGGAGGTGTACATCCAGTTGACGATGCACTCGTCGATCTTGGCCCAGCCAGGGTCAGTGCGACGAGGACGATCGGTGGAGGAGACATGGTCGCGCAAGCCGAACTTGCCGAAGACAGTGTCGAAGAGCCGGCGCCACTGGGAGAAGTTGGAGTCGCCGAGATCCAGAACCAGAGGTACGTGCGCCTTGATGTTTACCATCTGAACGGTGCTGGCGGGGAGGGAGGACGGAGCAGAGGTGTGATCGTCGGCGGAGCCATCGCGATGATTGCGGGAACCATAGGCGTTTGTATCACCCTGATTCGCGTGGCGCGGGACGTCGCGGAGTTGATCCGGCAAGCTTGGAGGAGAGGTTGAAGGAGGCATCCATGACAGCGGAAGCGATCGGAGAGGTTCAAGAAGCGAATGGATTGGTGAAGATTTCCCGGAACCTATCTGATACCATGAATGAGACTCTGAATGCCAACTCAGCAACTACTTGTATTGATTCTCAAGTATATATAATACATGTTCAGCTCATGGTACTAACAGAACGCTAACAAACTACAGCCGAAAGGCTAGGTCTAGCTAATTAAAGGAGAACGTGAGGTGGTCTGTTAGAAGACCAAGTCGTTTGCTCTTAACAAGAGTGTATTTGACTACTGATTGGTAATGACCAGACTTGTTTTGATCAGTAATGCCACTACTGTAATGGTTTGCAAAAGATCAACTTTGCTGGCCTGGTACATGCAATTTCTTTCAAGTATATAAGGTATGCATGTTATCACTTTTGAGGGTTTTTTTTCTTTGTCATGATCCCATATTAACATGATGAACAATGCACGCGAAAGGTCAAGAACAACTTCCCTGGTAATGAGATTTTCTCTATTTTTGATTTTGCAACACTTATTGTTCGTACCATCAAAATGAACTACTCTTTTCAGAAAGGAAATCAACTACTCTCTATTTCAAAATGTATGAATTTCAGTTTGCCATAAGTAGTACATGAGTCTGAATTAAAATGTTGTGAATCAACTATTTTTCACAATCCTAATATATAAGTAAAACCCCCTATCTCAGATCGTGATTATTCTCCGCAATCTAATATTTACATAACCCCCTTTATTTCATATTGTGGTTATTCTCCGCCATCTAATTATTTACATGAAACTTCTGATCGAATCATGATTATTCTACGCGATCCGAATATTTATGTAATACCCTCAATTCTTAGCCATTCCTTTTCAAATTAACCCCTGGTTTCAGATATCTTGTACACTCTTCCGTGTCCGTGGGCCGTGGCCTCCCTTTCCCTTCCGACGCCGGCGATGGACACCCAGCCAGTGGTGCAAGCTGAAAGCCCGGTCGCACCGCCCCCTCCTCTCTTCCTCTCCGTTGCCCCTCCCCGTCCCTTTCGCCTAGCCTCGTGTCCATGGCTGCTCCTGTGCCGTGCTCCTCCAACCTCCATTGTAGCGTGTCCACCTCCAACCCCCGCCCGCCGCCTCCCTCCACGCGGCGCTCCTCAAGCCAGGCCTCCTCGCCTAACAGTTCTCGCGCGCGTGCGCGTTCACCACCAACGGCCGCCGCCTGCTCACGAAATGCCCAGAGCGACGCCGTCTCGTGGCTCGGCGCCATCGTTTGGGCTCACGCCTCACGCAATTCCTGGCGGCCGCGCCTACCGCGGTGGGTACCCGCCCGCCGGTGAGCGCGCCCAGTCCATGCTTGTCCTGCAGGCGGAACAGAGCGTTCCCCAACCCGCCGCTGAATCAAGTCTCCGACCGAGCAGAGGACAAGGATTTGCGAGCAGAAATCAAGCATCATCACTCATGACGCACACATCAGGATCGGCAGCAGAGCAGGGAATCGGCGAAGGACGAACGATCTGCAGATCCTGCGAACGCGAAGTGAATGAAAAACTCTCGCTTTGTCCTCCTTACACATGAACGGAAAATATACAGACCATGCGAACACGGTAAGGTAATGTCGCAGTCGCAACACCTAGGCTGATCCTGATCTATCTCTGCAAGAACCCGACATGGCGAAAGGTAACCCCATGGCCATGCCATTGCCAAGACGCCAATGGCGTCGATTCCAACTGGAATCGATGTACTCGCGGATTGTCCTCTACACTTATACTGTCTACTGCTACCGCACATGGTGTTCACCACGACCACATCACCGGGCTCGGCTGGGCCACTGCCGGCATCTGCGGCGGCGCCATGCAGTGCTGCGGCCACCGGTACACGAACCCCTCGGCGGCGCCGGCGGCGCACGCCTGGCCGGTCCAGCGAAGGCCCGGCGCCTCGCCTTCCTCGACGTCCATTGCCGCCGCGCCCTCGTCGCCGTCGTCGTCCGCCTCCTCTCCTGCCGGCGACGGTGGCACCCACGGCACGACGGCCAGAGCGAGGTCGTGGGAGCCCTGTTCCTGGGCGGCGCCCGCGAGCAGCTCTCGCACCGTCCTGCTGTCGGCCTCGCGGAGCACGGCGCGGACCCAGTCCGCCCCGCCGCGCACGGCGAGGCGCGGCGCGCCCACCGCGCGCGCGGCGTCGTCGGAATCCGATCGGCCGCCGCCGCCGTACAACACCAGGGCACCCTCCTCCGCGCCCCCGGCGCTGGCCGGCGCCGGCTCGTCGTCGCACATGGGCGCGTCATCCTGCTGCCCCGTCGCCGCCACGCCCGCCGCCTGCGCGCCCTGGTGCCCAGAACCGCCGTCGGGACACGCGAGGCGGCGCAACTTGGTGGCGCGGCAGGAGAGCGGGAACCCGGAGCGGTCGTCGGCGCCGGCGTCGAACAGCTCCGGCTCGTCAGCTCCCTTCCGCTTCAGCGTCAGCCCGTGGAACTCCTCCATGAGCACCACCATCGTCGCCGCAGCCAAACTGCCCCGGCTCGTCGCCGTCCTCCTTCCCCTTCACTTCCCTTCTTTCTCGTGGTTTCTTGCGTGCTCGAGCTCACCTCGTCGTGGACACTCGTGGACGGAGGGGTGCGCGGTGGCGGGAGATATATGTATGTGCTCTGCTCGTTAGCTGAGCGGACAGGTGCTCCCAAGTGGAGAGCAAAAAAGAAGGGTGGAGAAGCTTCGGTTCTAGCTCTGGAAGCGTCTCGAAGTTCCGTTCGGGAAGACGGACAAGGACAGCTCTCCGCTCCCGGTCAAAAGTACGAAAATGCCCCTACCATAGAACAAAAATTCTATCCTCGCAGTCGCAGACGCTGACTCGAAAGACCTCGAGAGGCTTCTTCGGCAACGCGACGCAACTAGTGGGCCGCATAATTTTAACTAGAGGCCCATTATGTCGATGTGCGCGCACCAGCACAGCGAAGCAATGTGGCCCATCCGGCTACCAAGTGTGGGCCGAGGATGAGCCGGTAGGTCTCGTGGGCTAAAATAATACCACACCGCTAGCTGGAGGAGGCGGCGGGGGAGAGGCTGGTTACAAAAGGAGAGCGAGGTCGAGCGGTTGAAGGCACGCAGCTGCGTGGTGAGCACAAAGCGAACTATTCTTTCGCCTTTTACTAAAGAATACCGTGGGCGCGCCACGATAAGCAGCATACGCTAATTTTTGGAGGGTGTCTTCTCTCTGAGGAAGCTCCCAACAATTCAAAATAAACAATTCCATCTTGAAAATGAACGATTCCATCTTTTCAAAAATCTTTCTCAGTAATGTTTCTACAAACTAAAATTTATACTTACGATATATCTCAAGAATTAAGAACGCAAAATAGGTATTTTGGTCTTAAGTTTGTCCTTTAATTTTTTTTAAATTAGCTCATATAGTCACTCAAATAATAACATGAGATAAATGCAAAGTTATTTTTATCTTTAGTTTCTTTTTCTTCTTAGCTCAAATAATAACATAAGATAAATGCAAAGTTATTTTTACCTTTAGTTTCTTTTCCACTTCCACTGTCATTCCACGTATGATGGTACGTAGTTATACAATAATTAGTTTTAATTTTACTCTTCATGCATCGGCAATACAATATCATAACTTTCAAATTAAACACTTGCAATGTTCAGATTTAGAAAGAGAAGAATTCAAGGACAAAGAGGACTTTTTGCATAAATATCATGTTATTATGAAGTATAATATCAACATAAGAATAATTTTAACCAAAAAACGAAAGTTGAGAGACTATATTGGCCTTTCTGAAAGTTGAGGGATGAACTTAACCCATAGGATCAAAGTTGAGGCACTAGAACGCATATTTTGCCAATTAACAACTGACAATTCGACACGTATGTCTGAACACTGGTCTGTTCATACTTGTCGTGCAGTGTTTTTTGGCCATTGGTCTGCTCAGCTGAGCAACCCTGCAGTTGGTGACGACGGCGGCGGCAGGTGCGGGGGCCCGAAGAAGTCGAACGTCTCCGGCGGGAGGTCGTCGAACCGCACTCCGGACGCGTCCGGGTGCCGCACGCGGGCGGCGTGCACGTAGTCGTCGTCCAGGCCGAAGAACGTGCCGGGCGACACCACGGCCAGCGCCTCCGGGCAGGAGGCGGGGTCGACGAACACCGGGGGGTCGACGCCGGCGACCGTGTCCCTGGCGTAGCAGTCTCCGTCGAAGGGCGGGAGAGCCGTCGACGTCGGAGCGGCGCTGGACGAGGAGCCGTGTCCGGCTCCGGCGTGCGTGAGTAGCGGGACGGGAGGTGGCGGCAGGTCGAGCTCTCCGGGGAACGGCGCGTCGCCGGCTCGGTGCTGGTTCACCGCGCGCGGATCGTGGCTGCTGCTCTCGCCGGTGTGATGCGTCGGCATCATCGTCCCCTGGAAGGGGATCATGTTCAAGCACGGGTTCCGACAGAGAGAACGGAATGTTGGAGAGTTCCAATTTCCGATACGGAATAGTTGACTGAAGAACGACAGCATGTTTCAAATGAATATTTCAGATTTTTTTTTCAATTAATGATACTATATCGAAATCGCAGAATATTGTTCCGGACCACTAACTTCTCGGCAAAGTTGAGAAGAAGCGAGTTGTTGCTTCAGAAACGTAGTACAGCAAATTGGCACTAGACAGAGACCGGAATGTTCAGAGTTTCAGTTTCAAATGCAGCATGGTTGAGACTGAAGGCTGACAGTAATACATCACATTTCAAAGCATGGTAAATTTCAGCTAATTCTTTTCAAGATATGATATACTAAAGGCGTATTTGGGAGAGCTCAACTCCAACTTTTTCAGCTCCGCTCCACAATCTCCATGCCAAACACGTCCAGCTCCAAAAACTCCAGATCCGCGAACTCCATAAAAAATCTAGAGTTGGGGGCCAACTCCATATTTTTTATGTTGCTCCTCAAGGGGTGCTCCAAAAATACCAGATATGAACATCCTCATGGAGTTGGGGTAAAATTACCCACCAATACTACTCTTTACACAGGTAACGTTTCGCAAAAAAAGAAAAGAAGCGCCCCCTCCTCTCCCGTTTCTTCTCCCCTGCGCCGACCTTTCTGTCCTGCCGCCGCCCTTCCGTCCCGCCGCCGCCCAAACCCTAGGCCGGCAAGGCCAAGGAATGTCGCCGACGGCCGTCTCTCTCGTGCAGAATGGATCCCCAAGAAGATGTTCTCCCTTCCAACATAGGTATTGTGGTCTAATTTCTTGTAAATCTCTTTCAATCTCCTCTTCTTCTCTCACACAGTTTCTTCGAATTCATGGCAGCTGCTCCTTCTTCCTTGGGGGGCTAGACCCCCTTCATCCCGCCGGCGTCGGCCGACCCTAGCGCCGAGGGCACCCAGGTCGCTGGGCATGGCCGGGGGCAACCAGGAGGCCGTGGCCCTAGCGCCAGCAGGGGGCGTGGCGCCGCTAGCCAGGCCAGGGGTCTTGGCGGCTAGGTGTCTGGCCAGGCCAGTGGCACAGCCGACAGGGGGGCAGGCCAGACCGGTCATGGAGGTGATGTTGTGTCCTCTGCAGCAAAAAGAAAAGCAAAGGGGCAGGAAAACAGAAAGGGGTAAAAAAGACCATTCCTCACAAAATCTCTCTTTCCCGGAGCTGGAGTCAAGTAATCAGCCAAACAGGTACAACAACTCCATTTTTTCTGGAGTTCGTGGGGTGGAGCTGAAAAAATCCAGAGTTGGTGGAGTGGAGCTACTTTTTTAGCTAGAGTGCTCCCAAACACGCCCTAAATCGAAATTGCAGCGGATCATCGTTCAGATAACTAATTTCTTGGCAAGTTGAGGGAGAGTTATTGCTTCAGAAATGATGTGGTGCAAAACGACTACTCCCTTCGTCCCATAATATAAGCATTTCTAGGTTTAGTCAAAGTCAAATCTATTTAATTTTAACTACAAATAGTAAACAATTTATAAAGAAGAAGATTCAGAAAAAAAACGACTACTACTATGTTCAGAAAAAAACAGACTGACAAGATTCAGGCAACGGTGAGTCACCTTCTGAGTGGGCAACTCATGGGCGCGAGAAGAAGAACAAGCGCTGCTGCTCTGCTTGCCGGGCCTCCGGCGGGGCACGGGCGCCCGCAGGAGCCTGGCCAGCCGCTTCTGCCGCGTGCTCCAGAAGTTCTTGACGTCGTTGTCCGTCCGGCCGGGCAGGTACGTCGCGATCCTGGCCCATCTGTTCCCGAACTGCGCCTGCAGGTCGATCACCACGCGCTCCTCCTCCGCGGAGAACTTGCAGCCCCTGTGGAAGAAATCGAACAGCATTCTTCAGTGTTAGATCATGTGGGCGTCTGCAATTTGCCTCAACTGGACAGCATCACATTGCTTCAGAAAAAAGTAACAATTTCTCACACTGATCTGTGGTTAGATTCGTGTAGAAGAAATTTATGATGGGGATGACACAACAGTTGGTGCGCCGGAAAGCAATCGATATGATGAACCACTTCAGCGAAAACAGAAGCACGTAGTGGAAGAGCTCACACACAGATGCGAGAGCGAAGAAGAGCAACACCACCACCACCACCAAAGTACCCAGGGAAGAGGAGAAATGAACCAGAGAATGAGCAGGACGAGCATTACGTACGTCTTGAGGTCCGGCCGGAGCTTGTTGACCCATCGGAGGCGGCAGGACTTGCCGGTGCGCGGCAGGAGGCCTTTGGATCGAATGAAGCTCCACTCCCGGGGGCCGTGCTCCCGGACGTGCCGCACCAGCACCTCGTCCTCCTCCGCCGTCCACGGTCCCTTCCTCACCGCCGGCTGCTCGCCGCCGCCGCCACCACGGCCACCGCGCGGCTTCATCCTCGCTCGCCACCGCAGGCAGCCGCGACCATGCCAGTGCCCAGTGGTGGGGGCTCTCGCTCGCCCTCCTCGCCGTGCACACTTCTCTCCCGCTCCTTGCCGCGTTCGAATGAACACGAAGGCTCAAGGCCGATGCCACGAGCGCCCACTCGCCCGATGATTTAGGGAGTAGTGGGCGAAGATTTCCTGCCGTGGGCCCGGACACTAGTGCTGATGCCACCCGTCGGATCGTGATCAGAGGGCCATTTCGAACTTGAGAATGTCCGTTTCTCTCTGTCCTTGCGCGCCCAACGGGACACTGTAACCGCTGGTCCGACCCCCATCAGGCACTCACCCGACAGAGGGTTTTCAATCGAAATTCATTTCGAAGATATTCAGGAAGATTTATGATGAATTTCTTCGAACTGAATTTTGTTTTTTTAGTGTGGGAGTGTCCTCCCAGAACTAGCTTGCTATAAATAAAGTTTTACAAACGCCATGAGGCGGATCAAGAAGCCACACATGCCGGCCTATTGCATCAAACAACGAGCTCTTTGCCAAGCTATGTGCGGCAACATTTGAGTTTCTACTTTCATACACAAAATCTATTTTTTGGAAGCCCGCCGCCGTCGCCTTTAGTCTATGGGCTTCCCTGGGCCCGCTAGTTCTTTTTCTCTCGATGGGCCGACGTCTTCACTCTACTGCAGCCCATCTGCACAAGTTTTTTTTTTGAAGGAGTAAAACTCGGCTTTATATTGGAAGCGATAAAACAGTTCACGTATGGGAACACCAGAGAAACATGAAGTGCGACAGATCCTAAAACACATCTAGCCTATTACAAGGAAGAGCTAGAGCTCCACGATATCAGTGAGGACCGCGTCGCTTGGACTGAATGAGTGCGCCCAACATCTCAAGCGCCCCAAAATCTCCTGCATCTTGTCTTGATCAGCGTCCTTCAGCAACTTGCGACATTTCTGCATAAAGGAGACTACAGAGTATAACACTTGTATAGGTGAGTTAGGTAAGACATGTTCGATCACCGCTTTGTTACGGGCATTCCAAAGCGCCCACGCCACCCCGGCAAAAAGGAACTTACTGAACTGGAGGGGCATGTTACACTCCCTGTGCATCCACCTCCCATGCTAGTCTTCCCATGAAAGCGGGGTTCCCTGCCAGCCAAGTGCATCCCGAATCCCACACCAAACAAAACGAGAAAGAGAACATCCAAAAAATATATGATCTGAATTCTCTAATGTATTACATAGGTAGCAGGAAGGCCCCCCTTCCAGCTCCTCTGCGTTAATGTGAGAGCTGTAGGGAGCATTTCACTATCAATTTGCCACAAGAACACCTTGATCTTGAGTGGCACTTTGATTTTCCAAATACTGACAGAGTTTTTGACCCGCACGCCCCGGTTAGTGAGACAGGAGTATAAGGATTTGGTCGTAAAGAATTTGTTGTTAGTTAGAGCCCAAACTATATCACCATTGTCACTCATCAGTTGGACAGAATGGAGCAGCAACAACATCGTCGAGAGTTCCTGCCCCTCGGCGACCGTCAAACTCCTCCTAAACTCTATTTGCCACTCTCCCTCCTCACTGCAATCTGCAACCAGGGAGTCGAGAAATCAAGAAAAGAGATGGAAATTGAGTTTTCAAAGGCGTATCACCAATCCAAATATCAGTCCAAAAGAAGGTGTTCCGTCCATTGTTAACTTTTTGAGTGTCCCTCCAACGGAACAGATGCTTAACTTTGTGGAGCCCCTGCCAGAATTGTGAGGCGCTCTTGGTGCTCGAGCGAAAAAAATTCCCATCTTGATGCTCGAGCAAAAAAAATTCCCATCCGGCATATATTTTGCTTGAAGTAATTTATACCAAGTTTCGTTAGATCCTTTCATGACTTTCCAAATTCATTTCACCAACAGGTAATCATTCATAATTTTTGTGTTGATGACGCCCAGACCCCTTTGATCTTTCGATCTACTGATTGTATCCATCTTAGCCATATGGTATTTGGGATCATCGGTGGCTCCTTGGCAAAAGAATCTCCCCATCTGCACAAGTGGTTTGCCAAATTGAATTGCTGCTATTCTCTTCAGGATTAAAATCTGCTGATGCCTGGCATTGCTGCCCGACTCGGCGATTCTAGTCTCAGCGTGCCAAATTTTAGTGTGCTCCTTCCTGACGATCGACGTCCTGTGCTGACGTCCTCTGATTCTAGTATCTGATATTCTGATGACGGCGTGGAAGGCGGCGTGCGGGTTGGCCGGCGCGGTGACGACTGACGGTGCGTGGTACCGCGAGCGGCGTCCGCATCAAGACGCGGGAGAACTCCCCGGAAGGAGCAGCGCCGCGCGCATGGTGCTCGAGGAGATGGTCATGGAGGACGTCCGGAACCCCATCGTCATCGAGACATCGACCAGAAGTACTGCCCCTAGTCCCCTACTACAGATGCGAGCAAACGAACGTGTCCGCGGTGAGGCTCCAGGACCTGTTCAAGAACATCAAGGGCACGATGAAGACGCCGGCGGCGGTGATGCCGTGATGCTCAGGTGCGGTGGCCGCCGAAAATGTCCGGCCGGCTAGCGCGTGCGTGCGACAGGAATATAGGATCGTTTGAGGTGACATGTGTCACCCACTCTGGTGTAGCGTCGGGGCACGGAGTTCGTGGAGTCACGCGGCACACCGGGGAAGAAGCTGTGGATGCCGGCGGCGCGTTGGAGAAGGCGGCGAGGGGCCGGCAGTCCCTTTTTCAAACAACCCCCACACTTGGACCCAATAATTTACATAAACCCCCCTAGTTTGGATCGCGGTTATGGATCGCGATCCAATCTAGGGGGTTTTGTGTAAATCGTGATCGAATATTTTGCGAACACACCCCTGCAATTTACAAACTCACCCCCGCCGGCAAAGTCGTCGCGGCTCTGGGCTCCCGTCTGCCGCCGGCCGGCGGAGAGGCCCGCCGTCGCTTACGGAAGCCCTTGGCATGGACCTCCTCCACTAATCCAACTGCATCCCATCGCTACTTCATCTCCTCATCAACCGCAGTCATAAGAATACGAGCCTGACCGCCGGCGAGTCGCAGGCAAAGACCCTCGTCCTCAGCAAGTCGGCGCCGTGTGCACCTGCGCGCTCTTGAATCTGCTCTGCTTCACCGCCGTATGCAAGGGCATCGTCCATGGTATTGGTAGCAGCTTCCTCTGCAGTGAAGTTTTGGTCGTCGGCCCTGGAACTGATGGGGACCTGCCTGCTAATTCGGTCGTTTGGACAGAGTGCAGTTGCTCTGCGTTTCCTTCAGATGTCTAAACATGATGGGTGCGGTGCAATAAGATATCCAGTTTTTTTCTTCCAACCGTGCCTGAGCACGTTTTTCATTAAGAGGATAAGATATCCAGTTGAATACCTACTAAACTGTTGGGAAAGCATGCTTCAGCCTTTCAGATTATCAAGTTTGTAGCAAACATTCAGTACATACAGGCGATATCGCATAGGAGCACTGCACTGCCTGAACTTAGTCCTGCTCTAAAGCATGTATACTCTCAAAACAGTACGGCTATATCTACAATTATGCAGATGAGCTAACAAGAAGCACTGACAATGAGCAATCTTGTTAACAACCGAAATCAATACGGTGCTTACTAGACCACACATCAAACTGACAGAAAAGAGAGTACAATCGCCATCTTCCTTCATGGATTGACGTTGCATTGCAGCATAAAAGGTTGGTCATGATCCAGGTACTTGGACACGCAGCTTCGGAACTTACGCAGGCCAATCTCCAGCCAGGGCTTCACGTTGCAATTCTAATATACGACTGCAGCACGCTCAATGTCTCCGCTGTTTACATGGGGATTGTAGCTAGACCAAAAAGGCAAGAGCATGCCATGACCGGTGGCGGTGAGGGGAGACGTCTTGTTCCACAATGTGATCAAACCCGGAGGGAGGGTACCAAAGTATCAAGAGCGACATGTCTTCATACTGCAAACAAGATATGATGTATATTAATCAACTAAACAACTCAGTGCAGAATCATAATCAGTACTTGTAATCAAAGATAACATGAAAGAAGATAAACTGAGAATAGAGTCAAATGCATTCGAGTGAATAAAAACTGTGAGACAAAGATTTCTACAATCTCTACCGCAGAGGAAATTTGTTCAAAAAAAATTTCGAATGTCTGTGCAGAGGAAAATAATATCACTATTTGGATGCCTATATATTTATCCATTTCCTTTTCTCTCTATCTTCCTTTTCCCATTGTGTTGGCAGTTCTTGACTTCTTGTTGGGTTTCAACTCTAACCTGTTTCTTCAAAAAAAAAAAATTCCTTGGGGGTTCGGACTAAGAAAGGCATTGTTGTTGTGCATTTGTATTTTCTACAGAATTTATGTACTCAGATGTTTTAAATTTTAATTTCCTCATTATGCAAGCTGAACAAATGCGGAAATCACATCGAAAATCTGCAATACAGAATAAACATATTTTTCTGGCGCTACAATATAAACCAAGACTCTGCAGAACGAACTTCCCTTCAGAAAAAGCTCCTTACAGTTTTTCATGTGTGCTTGAGATGAAAAGCTACAGGGATTTGGGGGGAAACAAAAACTGGATCCTGAAGACATTGCTTTCTGCTTTACCACCATACACATCTTTGATGTGTGCCAATTCACAATTCAGACAAGCAGAACTTGGATACTGAAGCCCTGCTGGCATCATTGCTTTCTCCAACCATAAACCTGGAAGAGCATTTCTCCTGACTGAACTCCACCTTCTGCAGCAGGGCCCAGTTCGTTTGCTTGCTCCCCTGACCCAGATGAAGAAGCTGATTCCCAATCTGCGATAGCCACGGTTCTTCAACGCATCAATCACCTCTCAACAATCTGATTCAATCTGAAGTTCAGCTACTTCTGGTCGCACCGGACGAGGCGTCCGCCTTTGCTGCAGAGCTCCTGCTCGCTGACGGCCGCCTCCACCACCTTCCCGTGGCTGTACCGTAGCGGCATATTCTCCCCAGCAGGCGGTGGAACTCCGTGATGCACTCCCCTCTCTTCTTACAGTGCCCCATGGACTAGGTGAGCACCATGGAGAATGGAGTACTGCCCCGGCTGCGCCGCCGTGTACGCCCACCTCACGCTGGCGAGATCGAGGTGGTGACCCCGTCGCCGACGATGTTCGGCCGGCTAGCGCGTGCGTGCGATAGGATCTTTCGAGCTGACCAGTGTCACCCATTCTGGTGTAGCGCCGGGTCACGGAGGAGGCGGCGGAGGCAGGCGACGCACTGGGGAAGAAGCTGAGAGGCCGCCGGCGCATGAGAAGAAACTGAGAGGCCGCCGGGAGTTCTTTTTTCATCCAACCCCCTAAGTTGGACCTAATAATTTACACAAAACCCCCTAATTTGTATTGCGATTAACTAGGGGGTATTATGTAAAACACGATCTAAATATTTTCACAAAACCCCCTAACTTGGATCGAGATTATGAATCGCGATCCAATATAGGGGGGTTTATGTAAATAGAGATCCAATATTTTGCGAACACACCCCTCAATTTGCAAACTCACCCCCGCCGGCAAAATCGTCGGCTCCGCGCTCCCGTCCGCCGCCGGCCGGTGGAGAGGCCCGCCGTCGCTTGCGGAAGTCCTTGGCATGGTCCTCTTCCACTAATCCAACCGCATCCCATCGCCACTTCATCTCCTCACCAACCGCAATCATAAGAATACGAACCTGGCCGACGGCGAGTTGCAGGTAAAGAACTCGTCCTCGGCGAGTCGGCGTCGTGTGCGTCTACGCGCTCTTGAGTCCGCTCTGCTTCGCCGCCGTCCGCAAGGGCATCGGCCATGGTGGTAGCTTCCTCCGTAGTGACGTGCTGGTCATCGACCATGGAACTGACCGAGACCTGCCAATTCTGTCGCTTGGACAGACTGCTGTTGCTTTGCGTTTTCTTCAGATGCCTAAACTTGGTGGATGCAGTGCAGTGCAATGACATCCACTTGAAGTTTTTGAACACCTACTGAATTGTTAGGTAAGCATGCTTCCAACTTTCAGTTCACCAAGTTTGCAGCAAACATTCAGTAATACAGGCGATATCGCAAATAGCATTGCACTACCTGAACTTGTTTGCAATTCTGCAGAGGAGTTAACAAGAAGCACTGACAATGAGCAATCTTGTTAACAACCGAAATCTAGAGCAAGAACTGAATCGAATAGGATGCTAACTACACCACAATCAAATTGACAGAAAAACAAGCCATCGCTTATGTCAGCAGGGATTGCAACCGCTATCTTCCTTCATGGATTGATGTTGCATTACCGCAGGACTCCTGCAGCAGCAACAGGCAGCAGGGCCAGTTCTTTAGCTCCCCTGAGGCCCTGATGACGAAGCTGATTTCCAGTCTGTCATAGCCGCGGTTCTTCAACGCTTCAATCACCTTTCAGGAATCTGATTCCACGGCCACAGGGATTTGACACCACCGCGACAAAAATCGCAGACCTTCAGCTACTCCTGGTCGCACCGGACGAGGCGTCCGCCTTTGCTGCAGAGCCCCTGCTCGCCGACGGCGGCCTCCACCACCTTCCCGTAGCTGTAGCGCAGCGGCATCCTCCCCAGCAGGCGGTGGAACTCGGTGATGCACGCCCCTCTCTTCTCCCAGTGCCCCAACCCGCCCGTGGCGCTCAGCCCAACATCCTTAATCGCGCCGCCGTCCTCGCCCGCGCCGCCGACGTTCACGTCGTTCCTCGGGTCGCCCCAGTCCCGAATGCTACCGGCCTCCACGAGCACGGGCCCCGCGCCGGACTTCTCGGCGGCGATGAAGTTCATGAGGATGTCCTCGCAGTTGCGCTCCCGGTCCACCACGGCGCGCGCCGCCGCGAGCTCCGGCGAGCACGAGTACCTGTAGAGGAGGTCGGTCCCGAGGACCATGAACTTGGTGAGCACCATGGAGTACCGCCCCGGCTGCGCCGCCGTGTACGCCCACCTCCCGCGGGCGAGGTCGAGGTGGTGCGACCGCGGGAAGAACCCGACGAGGGGGCCCACCGCCGCCGCCGGTTGCTGCTGCTGCTGCCAGGTGGCGAACGCGAATGAGAGGGCCGCGGCGTCGGGCAGCACGTCGTCGTCGGCCACGGCGACGGCCGCGGTGCGGATGTCGGAGGGGCGCGGGAGGAAGCGGGAGTTGAGGGACGCCGAGGCGGCGCGGCGGACCGTGACGCGGGGCGGGAACCCGCCGCCGCCGCGGAGGAGGACGCGGTCCGGCGTGGAGGGGTTGCACCACAGCACGACGACAGCGAGGACCAGCGGGTGCGCGGCGTAGGCCCCCGCGATGGCGCGGAGCAGCGGGAGGCGCCGCTCCGAGTACCCGCTCAGGAGCACCGTGAGGCGGTCCGGGCGGAGCGACGCCGCGTCGGTGCGGTTCGCCGCGGCGCAGGCGGCATCCTCCACCACGCCACCGTTGGTTAAGGCTACGGCCGCGCCTGCCAGCGCCACGAGGAGGAAGAAGAGGACACGGAGGAGGTGGCGCGAGCGCGGCGGCATGGACGGCGACGCGGCGGCGAGATCTGGTGGCGCTGGAAGCTTGAGCTCAGACAAGTTGACCCCAAGTGAGTGACACGCGGAGCAGATCCTGTGCGGGCCCGGGCAGCAGGCCTGGCAGTTGACTCGTTGACCATGCTGGGCTGGCGGTGGGTCCGGCCGTAGCTATCCGAGGTGGATTTTGGTGGGTCCCGGACGTCAGACCGGGAGATCCTTTCCCTCGCAAATTTTATCCACACGAGAAGGAGCGGTGGGTGGGCGAGGCGCGACCTCGGGGGCTCCTGCTCGGATGGCGGCGCAATGGAGCACCGCGGCGAGGCTGGACCGGTGGATTGGCCCCTGGCGCTGCAGCTCGCCGCTGCCACCACCGGCCGTGCCGCCGCGACGGCGGGCGAGGAGGAAGGGCAGGATCGGGTGCGCGTCCGTGCCAAGGGAGCTCGCCGCGGCCGCGGAGACGGAGCAGGCCGCGCCGCCGGTGGTCGTCGGCGACACTGAGGTCAGTGACCGCGCGCGTTTCCAGCTTGCCGTTCGCGCTGCGTGCCGCCATTACCTTTGACGTTTCTTCATGCATCTTTGTGGCTTGTTCCAAGGAAGAAGGTGTAGCGTGCGAAGCGTGCAGCGGCGCGGGGTGGCTGCTCTGCGACTTCTGCAAGGGGAAGAAGAACAACGTTAAGTCCGAGGGCAGCCGCGTGTACCGCCGCTGCCCGACCTGCAAAGCCGTGCGTGACTGATTCCTGAATTCTGAATTCCGACCACTACTTCCATCGTCTTCTTTTTTTCTCTCTCTGAATTCTGATGGTGAACTTATCTGCGTCGGCGTGGCAGGCGGGTTTCATCATGTGCCCGAGATGCAGGGTGTACAAGTGCGTCACCTACCCGGAGAGCAACGAGTCATGACGGGCCCTGACTATCTGAATATTTTGATCACCTTGAACAATTCTTCTGCGTTACGTTTTCTTTCCTGATGATTGCGTTGTGGATCATCTTTCAACCACACAGCAGACTCTGAAAACTCACACGCTCTGAATGTCTGGCCAATGCTGTCAGCCTAGCTTGGTCTTTTTGAATTATCAGTGTACAGAACATGGTATGATATTCGGGAGCAGAACGATCTGTTACCGTTAGTCCATTTTACAGGCTTTGTTAGGGTCACACAAGTCTGTTGGTCCTCAGTAGTATTTTTCTGTTTTCTGTGGTATCTTCCGGAGCAGAATTATCAGAAGCTGTGAGCTGTGGATTTTTCAGCCCCGCGTGAGGATAGGAGACTATCCACAGAGCAGCGTGGGCGCATTCACGCACAGCTCCTGCGGGATGATCATTTTGTTCTCAGACAGCATACCCTGTGCATTTACGATTATTTACATACCAGGCATTGCTTTCCTAGCTCAAGTCCGACGAACATACTGAGAACCACCAGCTTTACATATACGCATAATAAAATACCACCAACAGCAAAAACCAGCATTTTCCATGGCATGCTAGAGAACTATACCCTATATACTCTTTACTGCACCAAGCTTCTCTCAAACATCCGGGCGCAAGACAAGGATGATGGATGAGTAGCTGAGCATAGGGTAGAGGTTGGAGTTGAGGAAATGGGAGAACTGGTTGATGGTGAGAGCGCGGTCCGGCAGGTCATCGGTGAGGAAGTCATACGGTGCCGCCTTGCCTGTGTCCACCACCGGCTCCCATCGGAAGCCTGGGCGCGGTGGAAGTCCCACGACCACCGGCAGGTGGCTGGTGTTGAAGGCCACGTAGATCTCACCTTTGGTTTCATCCTTCTGCGGTGAGATACATGAGAAATCATCCGTTACATTTTGAAAACATCTCTTTGATCTATTTGACGGTACAAATAATTTTTTGAAATAATTGATGGTAGTTATATCCGTACCATGGAGAAGGCAACGAATCGGCTCCCCTCCGACCAGTCAGGCTTTCCAGGCTGATGACCGTGCCAATGCAACTGTTCTGAAGTTGGGAAGTCCTCAAGTCCAAGAGATTCACATTCCCTGTTGTGCACATCAAGAGAAATGCATAGGCAATATGAGTGACGTAAAGAATCACAAAAAAAAAAAAAATATCAAACAGAGGCATCATCATTATTTCCACACAGACCATTCTGTGGAAAGTATTTACCTGCGGAATTTGGTCATGAGGCGGCAGAATCTGTACAAGTCAGAGGATTGTTCTTCCTTCTTATCCCAACGGAAATAATTGACCTACATAACAACAATAACAAGATGGAGAATTGCAAGAATGTCGAAGAAATTGAGTAGAATAATATATGATCTCATTGCACTAACATAATGGTCATGGCAGTATGTATTGTTGTTCCCTCCCTTCGTATGACCATATTCATCGCCCATGTAGAACATTGGAACTCCCTAAAAATTTGGAAAATGAAAACAATTTAGAAGGAAGCCAAAAGAAGATTCAAAAATTCAAAAATATCACCACTTCAACTTTACTCCTAGATTAGCATGTACAAATAAAAACTGAAACTCGGTCAGACAAATGATGTAGATGGTGACCAAATATTTACTGATCCAACATTATCATATCTTTATGTTTAACTTAATTTTCCTATGTATGAAGATATCTGATTGGATGCTCGATACAGAAGGGCATATTCTTCTGAAAAACACAACTTTTATGGTAATCAGTCGCATAACTTAGTAACCCTTATTAGTTGGCTAAGCACCACAAGGATTGAACCATTGGCACACTTTCCGGTAAACCACTGATGCAAATGCAATCTCGAGTTTTACACTGAATAATAGGCACTTGCAAACACAAGCCATAGAGCGCTTAAAGATCAGATGATAATTCTTACTTGAGAAACCATAAGGCAAACAAAGAAATTGCGCATTTGCCTCTTCCTCAATCTCCTGACTGACAGGCTTGCAAATTCTCCTTCCTGCATTGTTCAAATGATGAAATTGTAATAAAGAGACGATCCGTATACATTTGCCACATGAATTTAGCTGGAAATGAAATACATTGTTTGAAATAATTTGCATAGCATAGGTCTTTAACTATGCACTAAGGTAGAGGATAGTTCATCAAATTCCAAGGATTTTATGAACAGCCTAGCTTGAACACATTTACTGCTTATGCCATATACAAGGTGAATTGTCTCTACAAACCATAACATTTGGTAGGAAACCATTATGATACTGATGGCTTAGCCATGGAGAAAACTATTGCAAGGTCTTTTGCCAGAAATTTGACTAGACAAACAAGTTACAAGAGACACAGAAGCATGAGATTTCAGAATTACCTCCCCACAATTCCAGCTAAGATTATGATTTTCCCCATCTCTGTTGTCCTCACCATTTGACAAGTTGTACTTGTTATTGTATGTCACCAAATCACCCAGTGTAAACCCATCATGGGCACATACAAAGTTGACACTGTGCCAAGGCTTCCTCCCGCCAGCCTGATAATAAAAAGCAAGCTCTTGTGAATTTCACAATTTCACTATTACTTGTAGACAAACTGTGTGCCACCTATTTCTTGTAATGAAGCGAAGTATTCAGCACTTTACAATTAATGTTTTGCCTCAAGTATACATGAAGCTAGTATTACATCATTCAGTGTGACTTCTTCTCATCCAGGAAAAAATAAATATATGGCTTGGCTTGCAAAGGTCCAATAGTTACCCAAAGAAAGGCACGGCATCATCAATTGCAGGTTGGATCTTAATGGATATACTAATGCAAGGAATGTGGAACTTCTGTAATGCTTCTAGGTTGAAATATACACTATTTGTCATATTTTGTTATTTATGTATACCTGTTTCACCACCCAGAATTTTCAAAAGATTCTATTCACGCCATGTAGCACTGTTCTCACTGATGGGTACTGATGCTACATACCTGGTATAATTGTGGGCTTCCACATAGACATTCAGCAAAAGCACCAGCAAATCCATCTGTGCCTTTGATGAACTGACGCACGGTATCACGATACTGAGAAAATAAGAACACAAGTCAGTACTTTGGTCAATTAACTACAGAGAAAGAGTGAGAAATTCGGCAGATGTTGGATTAGCTGAAGATGAATGCAAAAGCCAAAAACATCACATGAACATTCTCAAAATTTCATCAGCATCATGCCCTGATAAAAAAAAATGCACACTTAATAATATTGTCAGTAAGGCTTTTGTCTGTAACATGCATTTCAGTAATCATTTAGTGTTATCTTTCTTATACTTTAACACTCTTTTCCTACAAAATTTGGTCAAACAAATGTTGAATGGTTTTTTTTCTTTTGGCTAGCTGGACTTCTCATGCAGAGTCAGGTAAAAACGGTCTAACACTTTGGGCTCTGAAGTCCTAAGTGTTTAAGGCTCAGCCTCTTAGGAGCCAGCTTCTCTAGAGTATAATCAACTATGGGTTTAGGGCTTCTTCAGGAGCTTAAAAACTGAAGCTGGAGCTCGCAGGCCCTTAAAGTATGTTTTACTACATGGGGCTGAACGTGGGTTTTGGTTGCATCCATACTGTACCCAATTATCATCCTAAATTACAAATTTACCCTAGAAGAAACTAACACTTATGTGTTTTTAGATCCCTGCAATGTTTGGTGGGGCAGCATAGAAGCACTTCTTTATTTAAATGTCTCAGTTTAAACCTATATTCAGTATTTGACAAGACATCATTTCTTATTTAGCAAGTAACAAACATACTTTTAAGCCACTGAAAGTATTACAGTTCTTACCTTCCCATTCCACTCTGACCAAATGTTCCAGTGAGGAAATTGACCTACTTGATAGAGGCCTCCTGCATCCCATGCTTCAGCAATGAGCTATAATTACAATTGAGGAAGTAGTGAGGGGAACACCGAACACCCAAGGAAACAATAATATGTCAAGGCTGTCAACTATTATATACTACTCTGTATGTTTATCAGCCAGTCAGCTTCAAACAGAAGCTAACTTCATTTTGTTGCACAGATAATGTACCCATCTTTAAAACAGCGAAATGGATTATAGTCGTAGTGAGTGTAGATAGATAACATTAAAATATAACAGCTACCTTGACACCTCCAAGAATCGGGTCATTGCTAATCATGTCAACAAGTGGTGGGGTAGCAAGAGGTGTCCCTGTTGTAATCATGTTACCTTCCATTGGACCTCCATACACATTAACTGGATCCCACAGGCTGGTAAAAGAAAAGTTTAACTCTAATAAATTTCTCAAAAGGAAAAATACAATCAAAATCTGAATAGCATTTTACCTGCATGCTCTGGTCATTATAGACGCAAGGTCAAAACGGAAACCATCAACATGCATTTCTGTTACCCAGTATCTGCAACATCAAACTCAATAGTGCATAAATTAACAAGTATATAACTTAAACACCGACATGTAGTGACCACATATCTCTTCAAAGTGACTATTTATTATTCATATACAAAAAAAACAGTGAAATGATACAATATGTTTCATATTTTATCAGAATATTAAGAAATTCAAAATGCTTATATATTCAGGCACAAAAGCATCAGCATTGCTAGTTATCCCTCAAAAACATCCATCTTCCAACAGAATGACAAGCAGAACAAGTAACTAAAAACAATTTAGTTAGAGTTGTATACATATTTGTACCTCAAGCAATCCACAATAAATTCACGGACTACTGGATGATTACAATTGAAGGTATTTCCACAGCCAGAATAGTTATAGAACTCCCCCTGCACAAACAAGTGCCCTTAAAATTGTTAGTTACACGGACATGAATCTATGAACGAATTACATGATAAAATTATACTGTATGAACCAGGAAAGAACAAGGGAGAACAAGTGCATGATGAGCAATGTATCTCACCTTAGGTGCAAGCATGTAGTACGTACTATTATCTATCCCCCTAAAGGATAATATTGGGCCTTTCTCGTTACCCTCAGCTGTATGATTGAAGACAACATCCATGATCACCTAACAGTGAAATATCTTTGTGTCAAAAATGATATGACAAAAGGAAGCTTCTACTAGGTAAGCATTAAGCCTAACTCAAATCAGCTTGGTTACCTCAATTCCCCGTTTGTGGGCCTCTCTTACAAAAAGTTTAAATTCATTTATGGCATCGCGTCCATAGTTTCTTGTGCCACCGGATGAATATCTTGCCATTGGTGAGAAAAAATTTATTGTAGAATATCCCCAGAAGTTCATCCTGGCACAATGATGAGCAGTTACTACGAAATAAGGTGACAAACTTGGTTATGTTTCTGAGTGAGAATATAAGCCATCTGTGATAATGCTAAAAGTAGAAGAAGAGTAAGGCACAATTAGGAGGAGAAAGTATGCGGGGTGGAACTAAAAAGGCTATCAATTCTGCAAGCACAAAATTTGTATCAAATCCAATAAAACTTATAGCATCTATATACTGGATACAAGTCCACATACTTGGAAGAGGAGCTGAAGTACTCCAGCTCATTGAACTCGTGACAGGGCATTAACTCTACACAATTGACTCCAAGTTCCTGCAGACAATTTTTCCAAGGTCAAACTAAGAGCTAAGTCATAAACACATACCAAAAGGGGCAAAAGGTCTAAAATGGCCAATACCGAGTTCAACAATTTACTGAGCAAAATGTTTATGTAATACAGATACTATATCAGTTCAGTAATGTATAATTGTATATCCAGCAAAATGTAAAGATTGTCACAATAAACAGTATTGGTCTTTGAAAATGAAAATACATGGTTATGCCTATGGTGAACAAATAGGCATAGAGTAGCGTTACTTGACTAAAATGCAAAATGTAAACAAATATTATGCAAACACTTTATCAAGCATACAGCTGGTCTGTTAGCAACCCTACCTTTAGATAGTCAAGCTTCGACACAGCACCAATGTAAGTTCCTGGGTGTTTTATCTTGCTTGAATCATGCTTTGTGAATCCACGCAAATGCATTTCATAGATAACAACGTCCTTTTGATGATACTTCAGGGGTAGGTCACCTTGCCAA
The DNA here is from genome assembly GCA_032594955.1 of Panicum miliaceum. Classification (NCBI taxonomy): domain Eukaryota; kingdom Viridiplantae; phylum Streptophyta; class Magnoliopsida; order Poales; family Poaceae; genus Panicum; species Panicum miliaceum. The sequence goes on from CM064064.1 coordinate 2,946,472, forward strand.
TCAAACTGCAAATGCAAACATTTATCTTGTGAAATGAAACAAAAAAGGACAACATTAAGATGCAGTAAATGTAATTTCACCTCATTTCTACTTGCAACAAGAAACAAAATAATACAATCAATCATCCTAACCCACATTAGACAGTTATAGTGCTTGCAGTCAGTTAGTCGGGCTTTTCACAATCAACAACCAAGTATATTCCTATGTATTAATTATGATTGTGATGGGAGTAAAGCGGGAAACAAGGAAACTAATGTGGAAAGATCCCAACATACAGTAATTCCAGCATACCGTACTATATGGAAGAGGGACCATGCCGGCCATTTGAGGCCAGCAATCACCATCAGGTGCCGGTACACCATATTTGCCTCGGCTTACCACGGCCTGGAGGGAAAAAAAAAGTGAGCAAGCACCTACCAATCAATTTATGAGTGTATTGCAACTCACATGCATACCAAAGTTAATCTAACTCGTCACCTTAGCATACGGATCCACCACGACATTGGAGACATCATAGTAATGTCCGCGCCCAGGGGCAAACACGCCATCAAACCTGTAGCCGTAGAGCATGTCGTGCACCTGCTTCCCTTCAAGGAACACGTGCCACACGTTCCCCGTCCGATTGAGCAGGGGATCAAGGGGGACCTCCTCAGTCACCGTATCCTGCATCATTCCAGCGACGCAAAACACAATTTCAACATCCGAGCGAGTGACGCAACGAAAAAAAAATCCATACAGCTTCACAACGCACGAACTGACAGAGAAGGATCGTAGCCACGCGTTGCAAAATTCTACTCGGCGCGGAGTGGGAAGCTCACCGCCTCGAGATCGCCGGGGGTGAAGAGGCACAGCGACGCCGCGGAGGCGCCGCCGGAGTAGACGGCGAAGTTGACCCCGCCGTCGAGCGCGGTGGCCCCCAGCGGCGCGGGCATTCCCGCGAGCACCCTGCACGCGCCGCCCAGCGCGTACCTCTCCTCCACCACCTCGTCCTCGTCGTCCTCCTCGTCGGCCACCGCCTCCACCGCCGCGGGAGCCGCGCGCCGCGCGGCGGCGGCACGAACCCGCGCTCCCGGCCCTCGCCTCGCGCCCCCCGCCGCATTGGCCCGCCCCGGCGCCCCGCCGCGCCGCTGCCGCTGCCACGGCCCCCGCCCCGCGGGCGCGGCGAGCAGCGGGCGCGCGGCGGAGACGAAGGGGAGCTGCGCCATACCGAGCTCCGAATTTCTCCCCGCCGATCAAGTCGGAATGGGAGGAGTGAGTGACTGGGCGGGGCGGAGTGATTTGTAAGGGGGAGGGGGGGGAAGGGAGGGGCTCGCGCTCGTCTCGGCTCCCGTGCGGGGGCCGCGTGAGGCGCCGTGCCGTGCGTGCGGGGGGGCGCGCGGTGGTGGGGTGTGGGCGACAGGCGAGAGGGTCACGTCGTGCGCGCGCTCGCTGACAGGTGGGGCTGGCCTGGGTGCGCTTGCACTTTGCAGCCGGAGGCGTCTCCGTCTGGCCCGGCCGGCTCTCTCTCCCCGTCCGCACCCGGCCCGCGCCGCGCGTGTCGTCCAGCGGTGAAGGTGGGCCCCCGCGTACATGGGCTTTTCGTGGGGGCCGCATGCTGGCTAACAAGATATTTGGCGCTTTCCACGTGTTTTATCTGTTTCTTAGAAAAAAGAAAAAACCCGGAAAACTAATCCTTTTCTGCGGAAGAAAAATCTATTTTACTGCAACACATACAGTGTACACAAGCCTTTATATAACACAAAGTTTGTTGCACGGGCATGGTAGTATATATATATATAGATATATGGTTGGGTGGGCTAAAAGCCTCTCTTTTATCTTTTTTGTTAAGAAAAAAAAGGAGCAATGGAGATAAACACAAGTACAAGGAGCGACGAAGACAATAAAATGGTGTTTTATTTCCTAAAAAAAAGGGAGTAATGGAGTCAATAACACAAGTTTGTTGCACGGGCATGGTAGTACATGGGTGGATGGAGTAAAAGTCTTTTTAACTTTTTTTCTGTTGATGGCGTGCAGGTCACTATGTGTTGGCATTCAGTTAGTACCGTTGGAATCTAGTCTAGCTTAACACGAAGGCACGTCATGCTACTGCGTTTGGTGCAGCAAATAAAGCACCAGAAAAAAAGGGCCTGGTGACGAGATGCAAATGTACGTAGCGCGGGCGGTGAGTGCGTACGTCCAGCCGTCCACCGAAAGCAGAGGCGAGTGGATAGGACAAAGGTTCAACACGCTGTGCGCGCGCGCGCCCGATGGCCGGCCGGACTTTCGGGTCCGACGAGATAGCGGCGCGAGAGCACGGCCATCTTTCGGCGAAGGCAGCAACGGGGTGGTGCACGCTAGCTTGCTCCTCGCCGTTGCCGATGCCGGCAGCACGCCCGCACCGGCGCTCGAGGCCACCAGCCACACGAACGGACGGTGAGCACGAGCATGGGCTGCGTGCATTGCGTGCCGCCGTTCGAGAGACGACGCGACGTGTGAGCCTGTGTGTGGCCTAGTGGGCTACGGGCCGTTCGTTCATTCATGTCCGGAAGCGTGAATGAGCCTAATCGTTCTTTGGAGGTCCTTCTTTGGACCAGCCATAATGGGCCGGGATCTGTTTGCCCTTCGATCTAGGCCTTGTCAGCGTGAGGGCGCTGCATCGGCCCAGGTACGGCCCACGCACGCCCGAGGCCTCTAACATCGTTGCTTCTTCTCCAATCTCCAGCAAAGAAGGGAGGAAGCACAGCGAAGGGGCGAATGGACGATAGATATGGTTGCTTGTTCTACAAGATGGCCGATAGCGAGAAAATGATGGTGCGACCGAGCGAGCAAAACAGGGTGATGCATTTGTGATGCTTTGTAAATAGATGTCGACATTTTGGCTCTGTTGCTACTCTATCTTGTAGCAACGGATTGTAAACCTGTATGATCTAATCTATTACCTCGTCTTTTCTGAAACCTGAACTTCTATTCATGGCGTAGTATGTTATTTGCAGCAGATGTCAATCTAAAAATACCGGGGTTTCTATCGATTTGTATGCAATTCCTTCAAAGGAAAACAAACACGTACGGGTAAGAAACCACTTCCGATATTATAGGGTTATCCTCCCGCGTGGTCATCATCAGCCGTAGCCAATTAGCCAATTTTAGTGGGGAACCGACCGACCTGAAACTTTCTCCTTATCTGCAAATTAAACGTGTGTGCTTGCACGCTGATCAGGAGATTTAGGAATGTCTGAGGCAAGGCTGCAAATGGGATGCGGTGATGTTTACACTAGCCACAAACGCATGCCCAAACTCTCTTTGGCCCCTTTCGGATCACCAGATGGCCTGCCTCCTGCCTACCAGACTCCACACACACTGAACTGTAAAGCTCGCTTTCTTTTCTTTAATTTTTTTTTCACAAGTCCCTTATTGTGCTTCACACAAAGGTCGCTTATAAAGAATTTTATTCATGGTTTATCAGTAACTGCATGTGGACTACAAGCTAACCAGGTTCATACTGTCGCACTACTGGTCGTGTAATGTAATGGTAACGCACTGATTTTGTTTTGTTCCTGCTTTTCAGTAGTTTGTGCGCCTGCCCTCCTATTATTCTAATTTGGCACCCGAGTTAGCAAGAAATGTTGTCTAGTTTATCTAGCTACTTTTGCTTTGCCAGAAAAACGACAGCAATCTAACTTGATTGGGCTTACATATGTTAGTATTTTGCTTTTGCCATTGTAGTGGCCTTAGGAAGGGAGAGGTTTATCTAACTCGTCTATAATGGTAGAATAACTAACAGAAAAATGTAAAAGAAAACGAAGGACACAAGTGTGCCATCTTGTTTACAAAGACGGTCAAGGCTTGGACTTTGTTTACTGCTAGCAAATTAAACTTGTAATTTGTCTATTTACACTCTTGTCAGTGTAGCGGCCAGGTGTTTTTTCTTAATTTTTAAAAACTAATCTGTTAATGTGATAATCGGCCTTATTTGCATAGATTAACCTTTGCCGTGGTGGTGAAGTTGTGGGTGCATATCTCTATTGGTCAGGATCAGATTCTGGTTCCCATATACTACCTCTGTCGGTAAGGCTCCTTGAAGTAGTCTGTCCATACAAAAGCCAACACTCAATCTGATAGCTAATTTACAGATAGAATGTCAGAAAATTAGCAAACATTTCAGTAGTTTTTCAGGTTCCATACAGTTGCCAAAAGAAATAACGACATTGTGGCGGAACCACCCAAATTAAGCCGGCTTAAGTACGCTAACTATCATCTTAATAGTTAATCAAGTTGCCACGCACTTAAAATGGTGTAATCTGACAGTCTATCAGGCAGCCTCCCGATAAACCACAGATAATCTCGATCGAAACGTACACCAAAAGTCTCGCACGACGACAAGCGCAGATAGTACAAGCATGACAAAATTTTACAAAAAATAGAGAACAATATTGAGGTATTTACAAAACAGCTTTCAAATTAGAAACAACTTAAGAAGTAATAGCAGCGGAAAAGAGTCTAACCTGAGGGAAAAAATTAAAAGAGAACAAATGAAACAAATCGACAACTACGAAGACGTGGGGATGTCACATCGAGTCCACCGACGTGAATCCTAGTTAGCTCCAACCAACGACAGCTATACCTGAAACAGGGTCAACAACAAACCCTGAGTAGCTAATACTTAGCAAGATTTACCCGACTAATGGTATATACTTAGCCGACTCCTACTATGCAAGGCTTTTGGCTCTTAAATTTATTTTGTCGGAAAGCTACTAATATTGGATCCTTACTTTCAATATTTTAGCTCAAATTTAATGTGACAAGTACCAACTAGGTTTGCATAAACATATAGAGCAAGCATGTAATAATTCTCCAAGAATATCATAATCATATCTCATATCAACATCTCATTCCACTTCTTTACTACGATGCGACCGATCAAGGTTCTCTTATCCGAGAGCGGCGGCGAATCGATTCGATTTAATTCTTGTAAGGAAAATCTAAACACACGACACATGCAACCCCATCGAGTCACACGCATCAACCATTCCCGCCGGCCACTACAAAATGGTTGAACCGCCCCTCGATCCGCAAGTAGCTAGTCCCCACCGATATCTACGACGGGTCAGCCATGAGTTACTGACTAGCACTTGACCTGAGAAGTAGGTATCTAGTCACTCGACCGGAGAAGTAGGTCTCAGCTCAAACACCAGAGTGACCGAGGTTCAAGCTTACCGGATTCGACTACCTCCTACTGCCGGTATGCGATTAGTACTATTCAAACTTTGTGCGTGTCATTGCAAACTATAGTAGCAGGGCTCTTTTTTATAAAAAAAATATACTTGCAAAACACCTTAAACAGGCACGTAGAGCATGGTATAGCGTGGTTCAATATTCCTAAGTTGCCGCGAGCGTACGTACGGAGGTGTCGCAGCATCTCGGCGTGCGGCTGGTCTGCAACAAGCCAACCACCCAATTTCCCACGAGGGCACAAGGACAACAAGCATGCTTGGTCTTGGTCATGGATGGAGGCACATGGAGAATTGGAGACACGATACTCCCTTTCTGCAAGACATGGTGAGATAAGAGGCTGTTCTGACTCGAGCCTAAAACCAAGGAACCTTAGTCAGATCAGATCCATGTTCAGACAAGAGGCTTCCATTATTCAGACCAATGTACATGCGCGTCCTGACTGAAGTCTGAACCAAATAATCAGTGCTGCATATTTGTGACCATCCATGCTGTGGCTAGCTAGTGCACGCTCATGGCCACTGCAGTCCAGTCGTAGCGTCTGCGAGTTTGTTATAGCACCGGAGAAATGATTCCAAGCCTATTTGGCGTAGTTGTGGCTCCTCTAAATAGCTTCGATTTTGATGAAGCAGAAGCTAAAGCTATTTAAAAAAATATTTGGTAAAACAATTTCAACCGTCTAGAATCACGGTAGCCGCGAGAAGCAATAATTTTGTGCGTCACTCGCGGAGGCAAAGCGTTTTGCGACTTATTCATGGCTCCTATGATAAAAACATTTTAAAAATAGTTTTTTGATAGAGTTTCATCAGAAACCAGTGGTCAAGCCGGTGAGGAAGTCATGGCAAACAAGCTAGCTTGCATATTGCTTGTTGTTGTTGTTGTCTCTTAGGTTATTTACTGTGCTTTAACTTGCAATGTGGGCTGCTAGATATTAAGCTTGCTCAAGAGTTATTTATCTAATTATCTAGAGCAAAGAAGGGGGTTAAAAAATTTTGAACGTGGTGGTGTGGGGGGGGGGGGGGGGGCGCTTTGGACGTTGGACGTTTGGCTCGATCAGTCTGCAGCGTAAGGCGCCATACAGCAGGCTCAGCCATGCCAGCACCACTTATTCCTTTCTGAATTGCCTGTCAGCTATATGTTTTTTTTGCTGATTTACTTAAATTATCGGTCAGCTTTTGTTAAAGATGAGGGATACACGCCCACAATTCGCAACTTTTTACTCACCTCTCGCCTTTTTCGTCCTTGGAAAAGAAAAAAAAAGAATAATTCACATTTTAGCCTTAATTAGCTTGGACATGAGCTTGATTTAATTTGTAAACATAGTAAATGTAGACGCACAGCAAGCGCATTTACACGCGATCCGGATCCACGTCCATCATCCTATCGGTGAACAGTGATTACGCGCCTCGCTCAAATCTATTAATCAATCAGCACGCGGCGCCAACCTCGACCGATAGGCGATAGGTCGCGCGCGCACTTTGCACCCCCAAAGCTGTTTTCTTTCTTTCAAGAAAAAAGAAAGATGAGGAACTGGAGCGTGTTTAATTCTAACTTGCATTGCCAGCCGGTTGCACACTGCTTTATTCGTGCTTTCTTTTATTAATCTAGCCGGATTCGAAGCGTGTTTAAACGAACGCATGCTTCCCTGTTTGATTAGTTAATTAAGTACGGTTTTCAACTGAGAATCTTTTGCGTCAAAAGAAAACCAAATATTTTTTAAAAAAATTATGAATATGCAAGTTTTCTGCACTTTTATGGGTTTGAAAATTATGAGGTACGGTTTTGGATGCAACAAAGTTCACTCGCAACATATTCTTCTGAACCATATTTAGTTTTTCACCCCCCCCCCCCCATTTATAAAATATAGTTTCTCAGTACCATGGTGAAAAAGGTAAACCATGACCGGGTGTTTTAGAGGGCCCTCTAACAAATGAACTTTGGAGTAGTATAAGTTTGCGCTCTAGCATTATAGGCATATAAGATGAGAATAATTTAAATATTTTATAGCCTCCTAATAACACCTGAAATTTTGTTTGTACTTTAGTTAATGCTAGTAATGATGGCATCACTCTTTTAGTGTAACTTTTTAGTAATGATGGCGTGAACACTTGATTTTTTTTGCTAGTAGAAAGTTAGATTCAATTGGATCTGTAAATCCAACTATTCAGGCCTTTTCATCGACGATATAGATACAATTCTAGATTATTGCCTCTTATAGAAAAACTACCAAAATCATTTTCATGCAACAACTGATAAAATGATAGACAACCTTTTTTAGAAAAAAAAACAATAGAGTCCTTCAAATCACAAACAAACCGACGAAAATGGACTAGCTCTCCAGCTTTACTTAGCATATACCATGGGATTATTTAAAGAACAAGAGCACTAGCTAGCACCTTGTCAAAAAAACAACAACATCAACATATATATATATATATATATGCTCACCTGGCTACTTTCCACCCTCTAAGAAGAGTCCACGAAAAGCGAACAAAAAGGGCAGAAAAGGAGGAGCTCCAGTCCGCTTCGTCATGCTGGGCGATCGAGACAGGGTGAGGTTTGGTCGCGGCTAATGCTCTCCTTTGGTTTTACCACTTTTAGGTCACCGGGTTTTTCTATGCGCGTCGTGGCCTTCGAGTAGGTGTCCACCATGGGAGAGAGATCAGCGGGCGGCGTACGTGCATGTGCTTCACACTCGCGGCGATGTGGTCTCTTCGTGCTCCCACCGAGAAAGTGGTGATCAGCTCGACCGGCCGGCCGGCTCCCCGCCTGCCTATATATCTCCACGCCGGAGCGGACACCACCGGAGGCGTCGTCACGGTGGTGCGGCATCGTCGATCGTCTATCTACGAGCGCATTCCGGCCGAGTCGAGCGAGAGAGATTGTATTGTAGCAGAGAGATCGTTGGCCATGGCGTGGAGGGAGAGCTACTTGGACGTGGTGCTGATCCCGCTCGCTGTCCTCTTCCCTGCGGTGTACCACCTCTGGCTCTGGCGCACCGTCCGCCGCAGCCCGCTCAGCTCCACCGTCGGCATCAGCGCCGCCGCGCGCCGCCTCTGGGTCTTCTCCATGATGAAGGTACTAGCTGTCCCACGCCGCCCATGACCGCAAGTGATCTGATCTTGCCTGCTCGATCGTGTGGACGCATGCAGAACAACGAGAAGCAGGCGATCCTGGTGGTGCAGTCGGTGCGGAACGTGCTGATGGGCTCCACGCTGGTGGCCACGACGTCCATCCTCTTCTGCACCGGCGTCGCCGCCGTGCTCAGCAGCACCTACGCCGTGAAGAAGCCGCTCAGCGACGCCGTCTTCGGCGCGCACGGCGAGTACATGATGGCGCTCAAGTACGCCGCCCTCCTCCTCCTCTTCCTCCTCGCCTTCCTCAGCCACAGCCTCGCCATCTGCACGCTCAACCAGGCCTCCTTCCTCGTCAACGCGCTCTCCCCGTCGCCGGCGCTCCGCCTCCCGCTCACCAGGGACTACGTCGCCGACGTCATGGAGAGGGGGTTCCTGCTCAACCTCGCCGGCAACCGGCTCTTCTTCGCCGGCGCGCCGCTACTGCTCTGGATCTTCGGGCCCGTCCTGCCGTGCCTCTGCTCCATGGCCATGCTCCCGATACTCTACAACATCGACATGGTCGAGTACGTCCAGAAAGGGAGCAGCAATGGCGAGGCCAATGCGAAGGTGGACATGGTGGATACCGAGAGTGATCAGAGCACTGAAGTCTGACGAGCTGATGATTGCAGGTTAAGACAGGCAGAAATTCAGACAAGAAGCATCAGCATGGAATATGCTTTACATTGGTGCCCATTCAACTGTAGCATGTTGTAATTTGTTGGGATCCATCTGTGCAAGCTAGGCTTCCTTTTTCACTGGCGACTAACTAGTTTGTGCTCCAGCAACTGGCTAGTGGGTTGGGTTGGTTATTTTTTTTTGAACTGGTTGGTTATTTTCTTTATTGTATATGTATATGTCATGGATTTTCCTTGTATCTGTAAGGAAAATCCATGGCATATTGACACGACAATGCAGTAATGCTTTATAGGTTCTCAAAGGTACCACACTTGTCCAGGTGGGGTATTTAATACCTCCCCGTAGCTCACATCATTTTTAAATGCACCACATTGCTTAATTGATTCGGTCAACTAGTAGTGCGCCGTTCCACGTCAGTTTCCTCTTGATTCAAGGGGCTAATGTTTCTAATAGTGAAAAAGTTCCTACTTCAAACCCCTCCAAAGAGAAGCATCAGTCCGCAATTATTATAACACAAACTCATAGTTTAGATCACATCGTGTTTAAAATTAATGTCCACTATGCAAAATAAAGGACTATTCATGTGCCGTGAAGAACTGCATAGTTGAAGACTCTAGAAGCTGGCATGCTTCGAGTAGCCACTCCTTTCGATCATCAATGTGCTGCAAACATAGCCCATAACCGAGGGCAATGTGTCCCCCGAAAAGCACTTGCAAAAAAAATTTGGTCTGCAATTGTTAAACACAATATCATTCACTGTGAGCCAAATTGACTATATGCTTGTGTCCTCCCTGTTTAGACCAGTTATTAAATAAATGGTCTATGTTTACTGGTGGTGGTATACCTAACACAAAATGAATTGCACGCCATAGAAATTTTGCACAATAACATTCAACAAAGAGGTGTTGCATAGTTTCCGGTTTATCAAAAAATAGCGAGCTATTATTTCCATTCCAATTCCTTTAGCCAAGTTGTCTTTCACTAGGATCACTTTTGACAGTTCAGGGGGCTGCATAGTGAGGTTGAGGGCACAGTGAGTTTCAAGTCCAATTGCGTACTACTCTTGACAATTTGCACAAAACGAACTTCTGTTGAATTTGCTGAGAATTTATCTGAGATGGACGAAGTTTGCATAATGACATTCAACAAAGAGATGTTGGATGAAGTTTGAAATCCCAAACGAGCACTGCCCTGAGAAAAACCAAACTAAGATCCGTGTTATATATATATATATGTATGTGTGTGTGTGTGTGTGTGTGTGTATAAAAGAAGATACATCTTTTCTACCACCGGCAACAAAGATAAGAGTACACATTACTAGTTCACGTTTCATCGTGTCGGGCGGCATGCATATCGCAGTGAGCCCAGTACGATGCACACACGACGCGATCCCAAATTGATCCCCATGCCGGTTCATGTCGATCCATCAGTTGATGGCGACATCATTGAGGTCCTCCTCGTCGTTCACTGACGAGTAGAAGGACTGGTCCTCGCTAGCGCGGTCCGCCGCCTTGAGCTCCTCGATCCTGTCGACGACGGTCTTGAACTCCCACCGGCTGTCCACGTTGGTCTCGCAGCACGCCATGCCGATCCTGATCAGCTTCACCATCTCCGCCCTGTCCTCGTCGTCCTCGACCTTCAGGTCCGGGTCCACTACGGCGCGCAGCCACTCGCCCTCCGGCGTCGAGCCCACGACGGTCACCAGGTCGCTGCTGCCGCCCGCCGCCACCGGCTTCTGCTGGGACGCCGACGACGCCGACGGCTCGGCCGCGCCGCCCGCCTTGGGCAGGTCGTAGCTCGCCGGCCTCCCGGCGAGGATCTCGAGGATGAGCAGGCCGAGGCACCAGACGTCGCTCTTCTTGGAGGAGCGGCCGAACTGCTTCCGCTCGGGGGACTTGAAGGCCACCATGAGCTGCGCGGCGTGCGACTGGTTCATCACCGGCACCAGCGCGTAGTCGGTGAGCAGCGGCTCGTACTGGCCGTTGAGCAGGATGTTGGACGACTTGAGGTGGCCGTGCGGCACCGTGAGCATGCACAGCTCGTCGTACAGGTAGCTCAGCGCCCGCGCCACGCCCTTGACGATCTTCAGCCGCGCGCTCCAGTGCAGCACCGCCTTCTTCAACCCCCGGCCCTCGCCTGCGATCGTGCGAGCACCAAGAAATTATTAGCCTCAGAAATAAGAGTGGAGAATGATTATTTTTTTGGCTGATAAGTCAGGAGATGATGGTTGGTCGATCACCATGGAGGAGGTTGGCCAAGCTCCTGTTGGGGACGTAGTCGTGGATGAGGAGCTTCTCCTCCTTGCGGTAGTAGTAGGCGACGAGCGGGAGGAGGTTGGGGTGGCTGAGCCGGCCGAGCCGCCGCATGTGCTCCTCGAAGTCCTCGCGGCCCACCCGGTTCATCTCCTTGAACCGCTTGACGACGACGGAGTGCCCGCTCGTGAGCGTGGCGCGGTAGCACACGCCGAGGTTGGCTGTGCCGAGCACCTCCGCCGTCGCCTTGAGCAGGTCCTGCAGCTCGAAGAACCGGCCGCGGTCGTCGCGCACGAAGGTCAGCCGCCCCTGCTCCGCCTTCCGCGCCGTGCTGCCGCCCGCGCGGCTGCTGCGCTCCTCGCCACCGCCGCCGCGGGCGGCGGCGGCGGCGCCGGTTGCGGCCGGCGCAGCGCCGCGCGCCGCGCTGGATTCGGCCTTCGCCGCCGGCTGCGGCTCGACCCTCGGCCCCGAGGGCTTCGTCGACGCGGCCGGGCCGAAGTTCTTGGTCGTGTCCCGCCGCTTGTGCAGCGCGACGAACGCCACGCCGGCGATCGCCAGCGTGCCGAGGACCGCGGCGAGGATGCCGTAGGACGTGAAGCCCTCGGCGGGCTTCTGAACTTCTTGCTTCGCGTCATCAGCGGACGCGCCCGTGGACGCCGCGGCGTCCGGTGCTGGCGCCTTTACTGGCGGCGGCGGAGTGGCCTCGCATTTGGCGCCAAGCGGCGCACCGCAAAGCTTCTTGTTGCCTGCATCGTACAACAACAAATCACATGCTGTACACGTAAACGTCGAAGGAACAGCATGATCCAGAAATCCATGTCGTTGCTCACCGGCGAACATGTCGGATTTGATGTTCTTGAGGCTCGCCGGGATCTCCCCCTCGAGCTCATTGTTTGCGAGATTGACATCCTTCAATTCCTTCTGTTTCAGATCAGGGATCTTGCCCTGGAACTTGTTGTCGTTGAGCAGCAGGTCGAGGAGCCTGGGCAAGTCGGCGAGCGACGCCGGGATGGGGCCGGAGAAGTTATTGTTGGAGAGGACGATCTTCTTGAGCCAGCCCATCCCGGCGAACGCGTCGGCGGGGATCATCCCGGAGAAATCGTTGCCGGACAGGAAGATAGCACGGAGGCCACTGAGTCCCTTGACGTCGGGCATCGGGCCGGCGAACTCGTTGTCCATGAAGCTCAGCGTGCGGAGGCCGGGCAGGCTCTTGAGGGCGCCCAGGTCGAGCTTGCCGGAGAGGCTCATCCCCTCGAGCTGCAGGCCGTGCACGCCGTTCTTGTTGCACATGACGCCGGCCCATTTGGATTCGTCGCCGTTGCAGGGGCTCGTGCCGGGGGCCCAGCTGCTGAGCTCACCGCCGTCGTCCTTGATCCCGGACTTGAGCTGGAGGAGCGCGTCGGCGTCGTCGGGCGCGAGGGCCAGCGGGAGGCGCGCGGCGTCAGCAGTCAGCAGCAGGAGGAGGAGGCACCCGGCCGGCAGCAGGAGGTGGCGCGCTAGCGACGGTGGCGCTGCGGCCATGTCCGGGGCGGCGGGGACGGGGAGCCAGCCCGCCGGCGCCAGCGCTTGACGACGGCGGGTGATGCGGCCGGCGGCAACGCTGCGGCCCTGCTCTCGTCGGGCGCGCGCGAGTGGGAGGCCGGCCGCAGCTTTCCAGGGAGGGGGGAAGCGGGAGGTCGACGCGAAGGGAGGCGGAGAAGGGGGAGGAGAGTGGATTCAGGAGCCACCGCCCGCGCACGCGCGCGTGGCGAGGATGGTGGCGAGAGAGATGAGGCGCGCGCATGGCATGCGGCTGCCGGTGCGTGGCCAAGAATAGCAAGGTGCCTTGCTGCCACCGGCCGTGGGGCGCGCTCCGATGAGGTTGTCAAGTCGTTGCAGCGCCTCTGCGCTGAGCTACTACTAAACGCGGCAAGGCATCAGCAAGAACGTGGATTTTCCACTTGCACTTGAGGCCACAACGGCTTATTTGGCCATTCATTTTGTATCGAGATTTGTGCTAATTCCTCTATAACATTCTGAATTTTTCCGGAATGTTATAAGATGCAAAAATCATAAAATTCAAAAAAAATTGTGTGGAAGTGACAGTAGCAAGAAAAACGTAAGGATAACTCTCCTCCACCCTAAATTCCTAGAAAATAAAACTTATTTTTAAGTAAAGGATATAATGTTAGTGTGAATGAATTTGGAGTTATTGGATTTAATCCTTTGCCTTGTTTATTTAAACTCATTTTGGATTTATTTTTCTTGTTTGAAATTGAGTGGAATCCGAATTCGAATTGTGCCATTCGGATTCGAATTCAAAACTAACTACTCTAACTACCCTGGCCCAAACCCTAATCCGGCCCAAAACCCTAACCAGACCTAAATCTATCCCTCTAGCCAGCCCAACCCAGCAGCCCCTAAGCTCCTAATAGGCCAAAACCGACCTAAACCCCTCAGCCCGGCCACACCGCCAGCCCAACTCGCCCCGCCACGCACCACAGCCTAGCTGGCCATCTCCCGGCCCACGACCGCCCAGCCAGCCCACCTTGCACGCTAGCCCAACACCGCCCGCGTCCCTCGCCTTGGGCCACTGGCCGCTCGATCCCACCTACCAGCGGCCTTGTTCCCTTATCCCCTTCCTCCCGATGCCACCCGCTCCTCTGCTCTGCTCCCACGCCCGCGACGCCGCCTCCGCTCCACGCCAAATTAGGCCAACGACCGAGCTCGTGCCCCGCCGACGTCACCCGCGCAGCCCGCCGCGAGATGCAATGCCCTGTCCCCCGCACGCGAGCCCCCAAAACCCTAGCTAGCGCCCGCGCCACGCCTTGTGATCCCCGCCACGCGTCCCATGGCCCGGACGCCGAAATCCACCGGCCCCGGCCGCGCCACAACCCTAGCCCGGCCGCCCTATAAGAACTAACAAAAGAGAGCATGCTTCCATAGGTACTACATCAAAATCAGCATGATCATGACAGGAACCAATAGAAAAATGCACTCGAGCAGATTTAGTTACTTTTGCCTTACCACTATTATTTAAACATTGAAGATGATAAGGTTGGGAATGCGCACGTGTCGTCAAGCTAAGCTTCTTGACCAGATCTGAACTCACCAAATTGTTGCAACTCCCACTATCAATTATGGTGCAAACACGACAATCCTTCACGATCAGAAATATGTGGAACAAATTATGGCATTGTAGCTTCTCTGGTTCTTGTTCCACTTGAGTACTCAGCACACGCTGCACAAGAATGTTCTTATACCCCGTGGTTGCAGCAATAGAGTCAATAGCCTCACCCTCATCCTCGGAATCTGCAACAACGTTAGCAGCAAGGGCTAATTCATCTTCAACATCACTAGAACTTACATATCCTCCATCGGCAGTAGCAATGTATGCTCGTTGACTTGGGAAATCTTTCATGACATATCCCATGCCCTTGCAGCGGTGGCACACAATGTTGGAGGAGCGGCTAGTGGAAGCACCAGGAGAATCATCCTTCTTCTTCTGCGGTGGTGCCTACAATTTAGCAACAGTACCTTTCTCTGGAGCACTAGCAGGTGGTGGCGGTGTTGCTGGCAGCTTAGCAACAGGGCCTTCGTCTTGTCATTCTCCGAATGGTGAGGAAAAGTACGGCCATTGTTAGATCTGAAAGAGTGTTGTTGTTGTCGTCACTGTACTTCCCTTTCAGCTTTAAGAGCAAGATGATACAATTGGCTAAAACGATTCCAATCTTTATAATCAGGAATGTCCTGAATATCATGATTCAAACCACCGAAAAACCTAGCACGAGTATCATCATCATCCTCATGAATATCACAACGAGCTAAAGAAATAAGGAGTTCTTGATAATATTCCTCTACTGTATTAGTATCCTGCTTTAAAGTTTGCAATTTTAAACGTAGATCACGTTTAAAGTAAGGAGGAACAAATCTAGATTTCATACGACGTTTCAAAGCATTTCAAGTCGTAGGTAAAGCATTAGCATTGTCATTGTTTTGAGCATAGAAAGATCATTCCACCAAAATAAAGCAAAACTAGTAAACTCACTAGTAACAAGTCTAACTCTATGCTCTACAGGAACTAAGTGAGAATTAAATTTCTGCTCAACAACAAGTTCTCAATCCAAATATTCCTCAGGATCAGCACTACCAGCAAAAGGAATAATGAAAATTTTAGCTTTACTAAAAGGATCATTGTTACCATGATTATGATTACCTCTCATACCGTAACGATTACGATGCAAGCGGTCTTCGTCGCGGTCAACAGCTGGAGGTCGTTGTTCAATATGCTCAACCCGGGTCACCAGGCTGGATATGTGGCGCATCATCTCATCAAATTTCTCAGTCATAAAGTTGTGTTGTTCATCCGCAAGCTTCTGAAGTTCGGCCTTGGACACACAATTATTGAAGTCCGTGGGGGACTCCGTCTCTTTCCCTGACATGGTTAGAGGATAGCAAAAGACAACACAAAAGTATTATCCCTATCAACTTACACTACTGGGTGGTGGTGGAAGTGGAATACAAAATCTCAAGCGGCTTACCACCGTTTTGCAAGAGTTCTTACCAAAGTCAGCAGGACGGTACAATCAGTTGTTGAGCTAGGTGTAACAGTTACAAGATCAACCTATGCTGATAGAAGTATATATGTGGAGCTTTGGGACAGGCACAATATGTAACAAGGATAAGCAAATAACGAATGCAAATTAGCAAAGTTCAATGAGTATCCAAAGTACAAGTCACAATTGCTGGCTAAGACGTGTCCTAGACGTAGCACAACAAGTTGGAACAAGGGACGGTGGATAGAACTCACAGAACAATCAAATAGCACACAAATGCACTTGTGTTCAACCTTTTTCCTGATTTCTCCTCCAAAATTAGTGGACAAATAATCTTTTCTTTTCTTAGATATTTTTCTTTGAATAGGGATCACCAAAGCTAGAAGCACAAAAAATTTCACCGGAAACAGAGGTCGAATGTGGTCTAGGAAATTCAGGCACATTCTCTGAAAACCCTAAAACAACTTCAAAAGCCAAAAACTTGAGCTTTCTGATTTTTTTTGATTTTTTTGAGACAGCCAATGGGTATATCCAACTTGGAGTCACGAATCTGCTGTAAAAAATTGAGCTCAAACGGAGCACCGAGCGAAAATTTATGCCCGTTTTACTGAAGGTACCTCAAGTTATGTTTTTTGGAGAGGCACAATGCGGCATAAAGGACGGCGGCGGCTAGGGAAAAGCTTTCCTATCCTTCTCACGCCAAAACAAGGCTGAGCAAAGCGTCTCAGCAAGCAAATAACCTAGGGCAAAGTATCCCTGGCTATGCAGCAGTAGGTATTCGCCAGAGGGATCAAGAGGGGTTGCGATGCAAGGTGAAAAACACAAAGGCGGCTTGCAACCTATCTAGGGCTGGCGCGGCGAGAAATCACACAAGGCGGCTAGCAAGGGCAAGTCGAGTAACGTGGTGGCACAACTTGTAATCTGGGTAAGGTGGATAGGATAGCGGCAGAAACAAAAGGGTGATTGAACTGCGACTACGAACACAACCTAATCCAGCAATAAGACTCGACCATGGACACAAACTCAACAAAGCGAACCTAAAAATGAAAATTGCAAAAGGCTAAAACAAGTTGTAGGACAGCGGAAACTATTTTTTTGTAGGGTTTTTTGTGGAATCTAGGTGATGAATACGAGATGAATCTAAAGGGGAAAACGATAGTATATCTTACGGTAAACCTGGAATCCTGATACCACTTGATGAAGACTAGGCCCGATCTTCTGATAGGTATGGTAAACTCGATTGTCGGTACTTTTACCGTCAGTCTACCTAGGGATACCCTAAGTTAGGTGATTATTTGGTGAGGGATCGCTGGATCTAGAACTTGAAGGTAAACGCGAGGACACAAGACACGGATTTAGACAGGTTCGGGCCGCTAGAGTAGCGTAATACCCTACATCCTGTTTGGGGTGTTGTATATTGCGCCCTGCGCTTGGGTGTTGAGTTGCCTGTTGGCTACTCTGTTGTGCCTAGCTAGGTACCCCTGCCCTACTTTATATATCCTAGGGGGGGTCCTAGTAGGATTACATGGTATGAGTCCTAGTAGGATTACAAGGTAGAGTCCTAGTAGTAATTCGACTACTTTTCCCCCGCGGGTAGCTTCCTTGCGGTACCCAGGGGATCTATCCCTGACATCGATAGATTGGAATGTCGACGTTGGCGATCCGGGCTTCTAATCAGAACCCCTGCAACCGTTACACCGTTGCTCCGTTGGTTATCAACTAAGCACAACTTGATTGACCTCGCCAAGAAGGCTTTTCCCTGCAAGCGAATCGAGAACACGAGCAAGAAAGTAGAAACACGCAATCTGAAATTGCAAATATATATGAGGCAAATCTGAGATAAAAGGTTCGAGTTCGAGAACACCAAAGGACTAATCGCCACAGGGGTGGAGAACAAGAACAGGGGCCCTGGATCACCGGTAAACGGACTTGGCGTCACAGTTACGATGATCAAATCTGTTTCTCGAAGAAAAACTAGACTATAAAACAAAACCCGAGCAAAACGATGGAAGCTATCCTGTTTAAGAGAGGACAGGGGCGACCTAGGGTTTGGGGAACGACCAGAAGGGACGCCCTCAACTTGGGTTGAAGGCCCCACACGATACACGGCCCGAGATGGCCAAAAAGGTGATGCGGCACCTTGTCGTGGTCACACAGCATGATCCACGATCCTTCTGGAGCTAGGACCAGAACCAAAAGAAGCGTTTCGTTGTCTATTTTCCAACGCATCCAAGAACGCCTCCATTGGACGCCGGACGAGGGAGATATCGCCGTTTCGGTGCATGGCTGTCAGCTGAATCCGAACCGAACGCGATGTCCAAGTTGGCAACGACTTGTAACTCGGTGATGAGGCCGGCTTGTACGTGTCCAGCATGGTGATGTTCTCATCACACTTCAGTCAAACACATTTTAGTTTCGATTCAGACCATTCCTACATTCGCTGCATTCGTAATACTTGATCGCTGTGAAATATTATTTTCACACTTCAGGTTTGTAAGAATTCTATAGAATCAAATGATGTTTCAAATCTTCCTCACCTGTGATCATAATTCATTTTGTACTCAGGTTATTTATTAGTTCTCGGAAAGCTTAATAATCTGTTTCTTTTGTCTCAGAAACATCTTTCATTGAACAAATACACTCGTGTGGAAAACAAATATTTGCGTCAGTTCAGAATTATGATATAACAGTAGTGTTTGTTATTTTGTTTAACAACTGTTTGTTAATTAATTTCTCTGGTAATTATCATGCATGCATGGGCAGTACTTGCCAAAAAGTCACCAACCTTCATAGCCGTACCAACTCACTCGGTAGTGCTCTAGATTATTATACTTGATGCGGTGTAATTGGAATTCTGAAAAATAGGGTTGATTCTCTGTCACAATTATTTGTTGTGGTACAAATGCCAATTCAGTAGGTTGTCTTAGAAGGTGCAAATTATGTCAATGGGACTATAATTGGATTCTAGAAAAAAGGCTTCATTCCCTGTCATATTCATTTTGAAATGCTTCTTGTAATTCCGATCTTCCATATTTGCACACAAAGTTTTTGTTTGATGCATTTTTTTCTTCTTCCTGTATGCTGACAACAGGTTTGCTTTTGTCGGGTCCTTCTGAGCGAGGGAGGAATTGCCATATATGGTCTGATGATTGTGAGCGAGGGCCTGAACCATCAACTCACATGTAAGTATAGAAGTTTGCCAAATTAGCAGTTTACTGCTATGTCCCAACCAGTAGTTTAGAACTTAGATTTTCAAACATTATTTTCAGCATTGATTTCAGAGGAAGTAACTAGTGAACTATTTAACTGTTGTCATCAGTAATTATGTTCCTGTATGTCTTTAGAGGGTTTGATTTTATTGCTTCAATGCAAAAGGTGATAGCTATCAGGAAGTCTCGTCAGTTGTTAGGTTTGGATAGTTAGTGGGTAATTCTCATCAGGTGTTTTTGTGTAGTGTTTATTTCTGCACACTGATAAGTCAGTGTTTTGGATGAATTTTAGTTGTCAGTCATCAGCTTTTCAGTGATTTTGATGCAAATGCCTATAGCTGACGTTTGGAATGCCAGGTCGAACTATCAAGCTTACAGTGCATGATAATTTGGCTACGCTATTCAGTTTTGTCGTTGTATTTAGCTGGCTTCGTCTGTAATGTTTAGGGCTAAAACTAAACCTGACACTAATGTTGTTGACCATGGAACAATTCCTTTGAGCCAATAAGTATCTGATGTGCTTGTGCTTCGTGCCTTTGTTTAAATTCAGATTCCTTTGTTGGTAGTGCTGTCTACAATAACTACAATTTGGTTTATTTAAATGGTCAATTCCTGATTGTTTTAGTATTGGTTGGCTTCAGACATCTTAGCATTATTCGGCAGCTAGGAAGTAGATTCTCACAGCCGCTGCATCCCTGATGGACACAGCCACTAAACATCATAGCCACCATGAAGAAGCAGCTGAGACAAAACAGGAAGGAGATGCTAAGTAGGCAAGTAGGGATGTTTGAACTTTAATAACAGGATCTCTATATAGGTAACTTGCTTGCATTTGTGGAAGCCTCTGTGCTAACAAACTTGTTCATCAATATGCAATGTGTGATCTTGGTCAATTTCAGTCGACGGCCTTAAATCAGCTCAATTTGAGTAGTTCAGTGTGTTTCGATTGGCTATGGCTTGGTCTGTGGTGGTGACATTCAGTACGTATGGCACCTGTGACCAGGCAAGCTTGCTTGCCTCTGCAACATGATCTTTGTTGTAGGCTATACGCAGAAGGGCGTCGTTGGCATGAACCTCTGCAGCTTCTGGAACTACCCGTTCTCGTCGAGCTCCGCTGACGTTGCAGCGACTCAGAGATCACTGGACTTCATGATTGGTTGGTAAGTGCTCTCGGTTCTTTTTGTTCGCTTCTCCAAATTACGCATTGATAAAATCATCGACAATATGACTTTGCATTTGTTTTGTTTGGGATCCTAAACCCCTTGGTATGTGGAGACTATCGTGAAATCATGAAGAGGATAGCTGGGTCCCGGCTCCCGAAGTTCACCAAAGAACAGTCGGAGATGATCCGTGGGACGGCTGATTTCATTGGCATAAATCACTACACCTCAGTGTATGTTAGTGTTCGATCGAACAGTGCGGATACCGGGCTCCGGGACTACAATGGTGATATGGCCGCTACCTTCAGAGGCAAGTTTCATCTTGAGTGTAAACAAGCCATTTCAGTAGACATGACTTAGAGGCCGAAATACATAAGATTAGCAACTTCTTTTATCTTTAATGAAGGCTGGAGGGTATTCTTTTCTCAAACATGCACAATTTGATTGCCTGTCGTTAGTTGTAACCATGTCATGCCTGTTTGTTGTTGTAGTTTCTCGCAATGATCCACCCTCTGGTCAGGTATTCTTTGAACTATCGCTCACTGAATTTTGCTAGCTCTTTCTAATGTAACTGAACTGAACTGCATCTAGCCAAGTGAAAAAGTTGCATCGATAATTTTTTTGGTTAATTTTAACCATGGTCCCTGTTCTGTCTATTCTTGCTGATTAGTAAATAAATCATGGAATTGCTGATCTGGTTCTTGTAGTTTCGCTTATGATATCAACTTGCGTGAAGTCTTGTATATATATATATAATAGATATATATATTTATATATATAATATATATATAATATATATATATTCTCTACGGAGTAACTTAGCATTTGGGAAATCGCTTGCCAGAATTTGGCTCATTGTGGTCTTTGTGCATTTATGTTTAGAACTTCAGTTTATTCTCCAGATCATCAGATTGACAAGGTGAAGAGTTCAGTACAATTTTTTAGATCAGTGTTCCAAGTTGTGTCTAATGGTGTTTCAGAAATATTATTTGTAATGGCAGTGGAGAAAAAATGGCTCTTGCTTTACTTTGTTTCAGAAAAATGCTGGCTTAGTTCCTCACATTGAATAACTAAGCTGTGCTTTTTATCCATTGTTTTTCTAGATCAGTGTTGCATGTTGATTCTAATGGTGTTTCACTATAACTAAACTGTGATCCCTGTTTGTTTGTGTATCATTTATACAAAACCGGCATAATCAAGAGCCATCAGGTCCAATATAATTCAAGTTTGATATTTAGTGCTTGTCTATTGTATAATTTCAATAAATTTCTATATTCATTTAGCCCGTAGCAACGCACAGGCACGAACCTAGTAATACAAAAAGCACGGGTCAAAGTAGCATGTTAAACTGTCGTACGTTTACAAATATAGATACTATACTAGCCATTTTTGTATCAAGGATCATTTATCCCACATGGGACGAATACGTACATTGGCGAGCGAAAAATAGTAGCACTACATGTATAAAGACTGTCTTGACACTTGTACACGGGGTCCTACTGGAGGACCACAACCTTGCTGAGGATCCAGAGCACCAGAGTCATCTCGAAGACGAAGATGGTGTGGAGGAGCCCCCTGTCGAGCGTGAAGCCGAACAGGGTGATCCCGCCGCCGTTGTGGCGCAGGTACGTCACTGCCGGACACAGCAACCAGAAATTAGCCTCACTTCTTGGCAGCAAAATAATGGTGAAAATCCTACCAAAAAAATAATGGTGAGAATCACAAGTTCAGCTGCGTGGGTTAATGTACTTACCGAGTGCTTGTCTGCTCTTGTACGAGCACGCCCAACCGGGCTCCGCCTGGGATACGGCCGCCGACGAGCCGGAGACGCGGGACGCGTCGACGTCGCTCGCCGACGTGCTGTCCGGCGGCGACTTGCCGTGGTGCATGGCCACCATGCTCATGTGCCACTGGCTGGCGATGGACACGATCCTCTGCGCCCTGTGCGTGATCCTCGCGGCGCCGAACAGGCACATGAAGAAGCCGCTCAGCTGCACCGCCGAGCCGACCAGGAGGTCGCCGGTGTTGGAGAAGCTCTTGGCGTCCCCGGAGGAGAGGACGACGAGGAGCGCGCCGAGCTGGCTGACGGTGATGGTGACGAGGCAGCAGATGATGAACACCCGGTACCGGTGGCTGGTGGCCAGCAGCTGCGTCCGGATGCGGCGGTGCTCGGCGAAGATCTCGGCGGCGGCGGCGCGCGCCTCGACGTCGAACATGGGGTGGATGCCCTCGAAGCGCAGGATCTGGAGCTCGCAGGTGAGGCGGAACAGCACGCACACCAGCAGGAACACCCCCGTGCGGTACACCCACGACGCCACCGTGGCGACCAGCGCCACAGTGATAAAATTAAAATAGTGAGCACCACAGCTTTTTCTTGGTCAGCATAAATCATAGTTGCAAGAGAATGGACATTTATGTAATGTAATCAGTACTTTAACTCTTATATATGAGTATACTCAATTATGTACATACTCAATTACTTTGTGTAAACTGGCGAGTATGTACTTATTTTGCTCCTTATCTGGCAAAATGGAGTTCCCGCTATCCATCAGCAACCCACCACTGCCTCTCAGGCACCCGGCGCCGCGCAGCATGGGCTCGCCACCCAGGCATCCTCCGCCCAGGGGGTTTCCCATGCCGCCATGCGCAGCCACCCTACTCTGCCAAGGGGCCTGTAAAGCGCCCACAACTCTCCTATCCTTGCATTGCATCGTTTCGAAAGAAAAGAATCTCCTAGCCTTTCTAGCTCTCTGGTGACCGCGCACACACAAAGGAACAATAAAAGCCAGCGGTTTTAGCCATCAAGCCATGCACCAGGCCCTAATAACACCCTTTTCATGCATGCCATTCATTATATAACAAAGTCAAACCCAGTTACTGAATTACAATACGTGGACTACAACACACTCAACGGTTGTCCTTATTACTAAGAAACATTTTTCCGAAAAGGTGGCGTGGATGTCCATCACAGATCCGATGAAAAATAGCGTTATTGACGGATACACAAAATCTCAATCGATTGACGTATGTCAAATCTAAAAAATTATTATGAGAGGAAACAAAGAAAAACCCAAAACAATCATTGTTACACCCACAAATATCCCCTAAAGGCTAAAGCAGATAGCTACAAACTCACAGAAATAGATTATTCTTAAGCAACTAATCATGCGAACTGACTTGACCAAAGGTTAAATAATCCTGATTATATTATGACCCAACAAGCT
Source organism: Panicum miliaceum (assembly GCA_032594955.1). Classification (NCBI taxonomy): domain Eukaryota; kingdom Viridiplantae; phylum Streptophyta; class Magnoliopsida; order Poales; family Poaceae; genus Panicum; species Panicum miliaceum. The sequence goes on from CM064064.1 coordinate 2,969,812, forward strand.
TTCTTCATATAACCTCTTAGAGTATTGTCCCTTGACTTTGCCTATGAGATTGCAATATAGCTCGTAGTTAACTTTGAAAGGCCTCTTCTTGGCGTCGCCGCCTCTTAGAATACCTTGATACTATTGATTTCTTTCTGAAATTTTGACCAACAATATGTACATACTCAATTATTTACACAAAGTAAGATAAGGAACATTAGATCTATCATCAAATGCATCGTATTAGATTTGAATTGTCTGTATTAGGGAAAAAGGATGAAAATGAAACTTGTCTGGTTTAAAAAATACAAAACAACATTTTAAACCATCCAAAGGCCAAACTTGTCTGGTTTCGACAGTTAGATGTCCATTGTTATCCGATTTTATAGTTAAAGGTTGAAAATTGAATTTTTATGAAAGTTTGAGGGTGTAAACTAGATTTTTCTCAAATTAAAATGCATGCAGTATCAGGTTGCTATTTTCATTGTCTTGGTGACATGCAATCTCTCCCTTTCTGCGAATTAATGTCATCTCTTTCTTTTGCTCACAACTCAACTCTTTTTGAAAAACCACAACTCAACTCAACATGGCTGCCTGCCTTGGACGGAGTACTACTACTCCCAGATGCCAGCCAGCGTACCCACATCGGGGAGGCGGAGCTCGGCTCGACCCGAGCGGCGACCGTGCCGCCTGCCTACCCCTTTTCGCTCGCTTCACCAAAAGGACCATGGCCGTACGCGATCATGTGCTTCGTACTACTGCTCACTCAAGGGCCGGGTCCAGGCGTCGCACAGGTACAGACAAGGCCTACCACTGGCCACGCCCCGTCCAAGCAGCGCGCGTGGACGGACCGGCGGTGACCAGAACGAGAAGCCGCGAAACGGCCGGCATGCGCTGGGATGCACGCCCCGCACCCCCAGGCCCGGCACCGGCAGAGTGGTTTCGGCAGGAGGTCGGAACAGAGGATGGCAATGGCACGACAGGTGGTGCCCTCTCGTTCCAATTTCACGCGGCGCGACCGCGACTGTGTGGGAACAGCTGAACAGCGCTGGATGAGTTGTTGTTTTGGGACTCGCGCAGGAGGCAGCCAGCCATCGCCGCAAGCATCGACTGACTATGCGCTCAGGACGGAAAGATTGGACCTGCATGGGAGAATCAAATGATGGAGAATGGAGCCGGAATAGGAACGAGAAACGGGATTAGGCAAGCCAGCCTGGTCGTGGACATGCATACCGCGTTGCCAGCGTTGGCGACGGTCCGCCACATCATCTTCAGATCGCAGCTTGCAATCAGCGAAGCAAACCCATCTAAAGATGCCAGGTCACGGGATTCCCTTGAACGCCAGATTTCAAGGTTTGCATGACAAATTTTGAAACGAAACAGGCATTAGCATTGATCAACAATTGGATTTCAACTTGGAACACATTGACACCCACACTACAGGCTACTAAGTGACTCTTTGCATTCCTTATTCACCCACAACAAGATCATGCCCGGTCATTCCGCAGTCCTAGCGTGGGGTCCGCACACGACGTGCTATACACTCACACGAACAGAGGAAAGACATCTAATGCTTATGTATTCTTGTAGACACCATTCACAAGACTTGACTCTTGATGGTACATGTTGCTCACAAACTTTGTTTCTCTGGTGACCAGATCACGACGGAGGATGTCTCTATCCTTCCTCACGATAATCCACCTAAAACTTGCACCAGCAAAATCGACGGGAATCTTGAAGCCACGGAAGTCCAGATACAACCAGTGCAGATCACCCACTTGCACCCTCTCAATCCGCATCCACGCAGTGGCAACGCTCTCCCTCACCCAAACGGCCAGAACGCCATCGTCTAGGGCGACCACCTCAAAGTCGTAGCCCGTCGGTATTTTACCGGCAAGCCTACCTAGGGATACCCTAAGGTAGTTAACTTATGGTTAGGGTGTCGCCAAGATCAGGAACTCGATGATGCAAGAAACACAAGGATTTAGATAGATTCGGGCCACAATATGCGTAATACCCTACGTCCTGTATGGTTTGTATTGCCTGAGGTTATGAGGTTATTTGGAGGGGGTCCTGCCCGCCCTTATATACTCCTGGAGGATAGGGTTACATGGAAGTCCTAGTCCTGTACGAGATTAGAAGTCCTACCCGAGTACTTTCGGGTAGTTTCCTTCTGTACCGACTAGTTGTACTCGTGTCCGAGTACTTTTACAGTATGGATAAGGTATGGAACATGCCCCACCCCTTACTCTAGAATGTTCTACGCCACGTGTGCAGTCTCGTAGCCCCGGGTCTGACAAACCCCCGAGCTCTTCATAGCCGAGTACTGCAGGCTTCGAGTACCTCTTGAAGTCATCCTTCGATTTCTTCTAAAACTCCATCTTGAAGGTGTCTTTCGAGTACTTTCCTTGACTGCTCGAGGCTATGAGGTGCTCTAACCCTGAGTACTTTCAAGTCTTTCTTTCTGTGGGGTGCGATGCAAATCGTACTCCATATGGAGTAGCCCCCGAGCCTTAGGTTGAATCGAAGAATCAGGTTGAGGGTCCAACTAGTCTTGAATCTTCCTTCCTTATCCTCCAAATATTTTTGAAAAATAAGTCATCAATGATACGTGTCCCGCAGCCCCGAGCCTTGAATCCAAATCTCAAGATTTGAAAAAAAGGATCCAAAAGAACATAGCATACTGAATAGTGTTATGTACAAAATATGTGTATAGAATGTGTAATCTGCCTTGATGGTATATTTTGGAAATCAATTGGTTCAAAATTTAAAAAACCCCTTTTCTGGGGATAAGGTCTTTGAAAAAATGGTTAATCAAATAAACTCCCCAAAACCGTTCCCAAATAACCGCTCAAAACAAATCACACTTTTAGGGGAAAACTCTTCGGCTTCCAAACAGTAGATTTGGCTCTAACCTCTGGTTATTTAACCGCGCGGTGGCTCTAGGATTTTTACCCTTTCACTCTCTGCCTTAGCCATTTCGCATTCCCTCATTCCTGCGCCACCAGTATTTTAGATCTAGGTTTCGAGAACCCATAGATCCCGCCCTCCATTCTTGGCCAAACTAGTTGGAGAATTCATCCTCGTCATTAGTGAGTGCTCGCGCCCCTCTCTCAAAGCCCCCGAGCGTATGTGAGTGAAGCGGCTCGTGACTTTCAAGAAGATGGGTAAAAAGAGGCAGGCGGCCAAGGGGAAGAAGGAGTCAACTACCGGTGACTGGGAGAGAAGTAAGTGCACCCGCGAGAACCTCATTAATTTGGTTGCTTAGGGCCTTCTTCAGGGGGAGGAGGTGGTTCAATGGAAACCCTCCTTCTGCCAACTTTTTCCTCAAGAGGATGTAGATCAAATAGTAATTTCGAACACTTTGTCGAAAGGGGATTGGCCCTCCCAGCCTCTGACTTTTTTCGCGGCCTTCTCTTCCATTGGGGGTATTCAGATCCACTATCGGAACCCCAATTCCATTGTCCACCTTTCCATCTTCGTCCATCTCTGCGAAGCTTTTCTTGGCATTGAGCCACATCTCGATCTCCTCCGATATTTCGTCCATCTGCACCAACAACCATCAAAGGAGAAGCAATATCTTGTTGGTGGAGTCGGCCTCCAGTTCAAGCAAGGAAGGGGAAAGAAGTACATCGAGTACACTCTTCCCACGAACCACTCGGGTTGGAGGTCTTTATGGTTTTACATTGGAAATCATCAACCCGCACTGCCAGAGAGAACTCCAGGGAAGGCAATGTGGAGGTCCGAGTGGAATGAGAAGCTGAATGAGCACCAGATGTCACAAGTCAACGACCTACTAGATCTGATTGGAGCGCTGAAGGAGATGGGCGTAACCGGCATGTCCGTCCTGGCCTCCATGTATAAACGGCGCATCCAGCCATTGCCAAAGAGGTGTCAATTTGGATTTGAGTACTTAGGGAGTAAGGATCCATCTCGCATTTCTACAGAAATCCCTCCTCCGCAGACGGCCATTGACCATGTTCGCCGAGTACTACTCGATGTGAACGCGGTTCCATATGTCCCAAAGCTCTTCAGCGCGAGAAATCCGCTGAAACCGATATGAGTATTATGCCTGTCGAGTACTTAGAGTACTTTGTAGATTCAATTTGTCACTAACTGCTGACTTTTTCTATTATTTTGCAGGGGGCACACTAATCTGTACTGGTGTCCTACTCCAAATCCTGACGTTCCTCGGCCAGATCATCTCAAGCCAAGTGTGTTCCAGAGGCCCAAGATCAGTCGACTAGACCGTGATCCTGTAACTGATGAAGAATTGACGGATTCCGACGACGATCTTCCTCTGGCAGCTTTTCTGAAGAAATCAGGCAAGGAGCTGGCCAGCAGTATGGAGATGCCGAGCCATCCAACTAAGCCGCGAGGAGCAGTCAGGAAGCGCAGGCTGTCCCTCGCGGGCTTGTCAGACGACAATCCAAGGTAAGCACTACTCTTCGAGTACTTTCTTTGTTGATAGTTGGAGTTCTTCACTGAATTTTTCTTGTTCTGTCCTCAGTCCTCCGGCCTCCCCCCATCCAAACGGTCCAAGAACAGGGGAAAGACGGGCCCTGCCGGGGATGATGTCGCACCATAATCAACGTCCAGCCTGGTGCGGCGGACCCTTCAGCTGTAGACGTTGCGCTAAGCCCGAGCAACCCCATCCCGCTGAGCGCCTTGGAGGCTCCACCGAAGGAACCTGCTGGCGACTCAGAGAAGTCGAGTACTCGAGGGCCTCAGCTTATCCAGCTAAAGAAGGTGGTGACCAAGAGGTCTTCCAAGTAAGTTTCGAGTACTTTGACTTGTACTTTTGTAATTTCCTTTGTCCAGTAACTGATGCAGTCATTTGTCATCCAGGCCTTCTTCTGCTTTGAGTTTGGATGAGCCTGGCGACGTCTTGGTTGTCCAAGCCCCCGAGCATCAAAAGAGCTCGGATGTTGCAGCGTTGGGGATAGGTGCCCCTCCTCCTCCGGCCACCAATGTCGAGGCGAAGAAAGAAGCCGTTCCGGAGCAAATTGAGCCGGAACATGTAGAAGTGGAGCCCCCTGCGCCTGAACTACCCAAAGGTGAGCCCATCGTGCCTCCTCCACCACCCAGCACATATTTGCCCGAGGCTAGGCTAGTGACTACGGGTGAAGTGGCAGGCGAGCTGCCCAGGGAGTCAGGCGCAGAAGGTACAAGCGCCGCGGGTACTTCAGACCCTGGCACCGGCACAGCCGAGGCCGCTGGCGCATCCGGCCCTGGCGCAGGAGATGCCGGCACCGCGAATACCTCAGAACCCGGCGCGGACACGGTGGAGAAGGATGACCTAATGGTGACACCGTATGGGTGGCAACATGCCATCAAGACTGATTTGATAGATGACCCCATGCTTAGCAAGGAGAAAAGAAAACACCCGGCGGGCGTCTTTAAGGACTTGTACGAGTTCACCACTATAAGTGTTCAACTTCCTCGAGTAGTTGTCTCTATCCTCTGTTTCTGCATAATCAATACTGACTGTGATGATTCTGTTTTACGGACCCTGATGGACCGATCTGAGGAGAAATCCCAGAAGCTAAAATTCATTCAGGACGGCAATCACCAGCTTCAAGAGAAGGACCGCAGAATCTCTTAAGAGATTTACAAGAATGTGGAGCTGCAGAATGAACTCGAGAAGCTGAAGGACAAGAGCACTCGAGAGGCCTGGCTCCTCAAGAACGACATCAAGAATCTGGAGAGGGAGAAGGCTGAGCTGCTCGAGAAGAACAAGACGATCTCCAAAGCACACAAAGGTGACTTGCCACTCTGTCCAGTTGTGCTCGTTTTGTGGTTGCTCGAGTAGTTTTCTGAAACTTCCCGGGTACTTCTTCTTCTTGGCTTGTTCTCGTAGAACTCAAAACCACTTTGAAAAAGAAAGAGAATACGATTATTGACTTGAAGAACCTTGTTTACCGTGGCGCAGATGATGTCGAGCGCCTCCAAAAGGTCCTCCAAGACACTGATGTGCAATTCCATGATGCCCTGCAGCGGATTAAGTCCATGGCGGAAGACAAGGCGAGCGTGCAGAAAGGACTTGAAGATTTCAAGGCCGCTACTCAAGTTGTCGTGGAGATGGTGGAGCTCCCCGCTGAAGGTGAAGCTGATGAGCGGACTCTGGTGGAGAAGCTTTGCGCGACTCCCCAGAAGGTCGCTAGCTATATCTCGGAGACCACCAAGACCTACATTGCCCAGGCACTCGCATTGGTGAAGTCTTTCTGGCCCAAGGCGCAGCCAGAACCACTCGGTGAAGGCATGGCGACCGACTGCTCTGTTGAGTAGTTCACAAAGTACCGTGAAGAGGTCAAGCCCATCACCGACAAGATACCCGAAAGCCTGGAGCAAGAGGGTTAGGTGTACAGAAACAATGTGCTATGAGAAACACTTATTCTGTTTGTTGATATGTATATAAGTTTGCCTATTGATCATTTTCAGCGTATATCTTTGTGTGATGTTTGCCGGTATGATCGTAGGACTTATTGTATTTGGAGACGTGTGGGTTAAGCTACTCCAAGAGCATCGGCTTGGATGTATTCAATAACTTGACATTCCATGAAAGTGCTCGTAGAGTAGAGGGACTTAGCCTGGATTTACCCGATCAAGCAGTACGCTAGGCTAGCCCTTAGGCTTAGAAGCCTAAACGGTCTTAGTTGTCGACATCTTGCATGTAGCAGGGAATAACTTAACCATGTAATGGGCTTGATGACCCCTTTGGCATTTGCCTTAACGCTCTCTGTCGAGTAGTCATAGCAATGGCCGGAATTGTAGGAGTATGGGAATTACTCGAGTGCTTAGCCTCGTGGGCTATATTAGTCGCAAGTACTCGTGGCGAAGCCCCCGAGTGTAAATGAGCTAAATACCCTTTTTCCTCAATTGTCAAGGTCGTGGATTTGGATCTCTTCATTAGCCTTTTCAATTCAGCTATCAGTGTGAAGATGAGCATCTATCTTTCTTTTAAGGATTTAGTGTGTGTGCTTGTTCTTAAGGGAACGTGCAAATCACCCAATATAAGTACTCGTGGCGAAGCCCCCAAGTAGAAGTAGTCGAAAGAACGTAAAAACTCATGGCGGAGCCCCCAAGTTTAACGTAGGCGAAAAGATGTAAGAACTCATGGCGGAGCCCCCGAGTTAAAACACACAGAAAGTAGTCGAATTACGGTGAAATCAACTCTTTATTTATAGTAATGCTGACATGCAGCTGGCGAATTGTTTACAGCTTCTACTATGCGTAGTATTTCCGGAGATGCTCTATTACAGGAGTTAGGAACTTCCTGGCCATCAGGGTACTGCAGGCGATATGACCCTGGTCTTGTAACTTCAGACGCGATGAGAGAACCTTCCCACCGAGAATTAAGCTTATGGAGCCCAGTTTCGTCCTGGATGCGGCGGAGGACCAGATCATCAATGCTCAAGGACCGCTTCTGCACGTTGCGGTCGTGGTAGCGTCGAATTCCCTGCAGATAACGGGCTGACTAGATGAGGGCACTGCATCTGGCCTTGTTGACTGAGTCCAGTTCCAGCTGTCTAGCTTCATCTGCCTCTCCTTCGTCGTACATCTCGACTCTGGGAGAGTGCCACATAATGTCTGTTGGGAGTATAGCTTCTGACCCGTAGACAAGAAAAAAAGGAGTATGTCCTGTGGCTTTCGATGGTTGAGTTTGAAGCCCCCAGACGACATGAGGCAATTAATAAATCCACTTGTCACCCTTTTGTTGTTCTCGTCATAGAGTCTCTTCTTCAGGCCAGCCAGAATCAAGCCGTTTGCCCTCTCGACTTGTCCATTGGCCCTTGGGTGTGCAACTGACACGTACTTGACTTCAATTGCACAATTTTCACAGAACTCCCAAAACTGATTCGCGGTAAAGTTGGAGCCCAGATCTGTGATGATGGTGTTGGGAAAGCCAAAGCGATGCATAATATCCGAGATAAGGTCGACTGCCCTGTCTGGAGTGAGCTTGGTAATCGGTTTGTACTCGATCCACTTGGTAAACTTGTCAATGGCTACCAACACATGTGTAAAGCTTTTTGGAGCTGTAGTCAGAGGCCCGATCATGTCGAGGCTCCAGCATGCGAAGGGCCAGGAGGGCGGTATGGTGATGAGGTTGTGCGCCAGGACATGAGACTGCTTGCCGAAGAATTGACAGTTCTGACACTTGCGTACGAGATCTTCGGCGTCAGAAACTGCTGTTGGCCACCAAAAACCTGCCCTGTAAGCCTTCCCGACCTGTGTCTTGGATGTTGCGTGATTGCCACAGGTTCCCTCATGTATCTCGAGTAGAATGTTGCAGCCCTAAGCACTCGGGACACACTTCATAAGTACTCCAGAGCTTGATCCATGCTTGTGGAGCTTATCTCCCACTATCACAAGCCCTTTACTACGCCTCATGATGCGGATTGCTTCTGCACTCTTCTTTGTCACCCCGGGAGGTAGTTTCTTTTCCTTGATGAAGTTGATGTAAGTCTCCCGCCAATCAACCTCCGCCATCATGACCTCCCGACTGGAATCAGAGGGTCCCGAGCTGGTGGTTGCCTGAGACGTGGTCTTGATCGACGGTTCCTTAAGTTCTTGGACAAAGACTCCCGCTGGGACTTGTGCTCGAGTAGATCCAAGCTTGGAGAGTACGTCTGCTCCAACATTGTTGTCCCGGACGACATGATGAATCTCCAGGCCTGCAAACTTGTTCTCCAGCTTGCGCGCTTCCATGACATATGCGTCCATCTCCTCCTTTGTGCAATCCCACTCCTTGTTGACTTGTTGCATGACTAGCAGAGAGTCGCCGTACACGAGTAGTCATTTGATGCCCAGGGAGACTGCTAGGCGGAGCCCGTGTAGTAGCGCTTCGTACTCGGCTTCATTGTTGGACACCTTCCAAAGAATTTGCAGGACATATTTGAGATGTTCACCCTTTGGAGAGATGAAAAGTACTCCTGCCCTGCCGCCTTTGAGCTTGAGCGATCGGTCAAAGTACATCGTCCAGTGCTCTGGCCAGCTGGCTGAAGTTGACACTTGATTTTCCTGCCACTCAGCCATGAAATCAACCAATGCTTGGGATTTGAAGGTTGTCCTTGGCTTGAAGTTGATAGAGAGAGGGCCCAATTCTACTGCCCACTTGGATATCCGGCCAGTGGCATCTCGGTTGTGGAGGATATCCGCCAACGGGAAATCAGTAACAATTGAGATCTTGTACTCGTCGAAATAGTGGCGGAGCTTCCTGGATGTGATAAGTATTGCGTAGAGTAGTTTCTGAATTGAAGGATGGCAGACCTTCGACTCAGAGAGTACTTCGCTGATGAAGTAGACTGGTCTCTGCACACCAAATGCATGGCCTTCCTCGTTGCGCTCTACCACAATAGTTGTGTTGATCACGTGAGTAGTTGCAGCGATGTACATCAGCAAGTTCTCACCTGAATGCGGTACTGTGAGTATGGGAGGCGACTGTAGGTGTTGCTTGAGGTCCTGCAGTGCCTGCTCAGCTTCCTCGGTCCAGTGAAACGTGTCCTTCTACTTCAGGAGCTTGAAGAAGGCGAGACCCCGTTCTCCAAGCCATGAGATGAATCTATTGAGTGCCGCCATGCACCCTATTAGCTTCTGAATGTCCTTGATCGTAGTTGGAGCCTTCATGTCAGTGATGGCGGTAATCTTCTCTGGGTTAGCTTCGATCCCCCTGTGATTGATGATGAACCCGAGTAGTTTCCCTGAGGGTACGCCAAAGACACACTTAATCGGGTTGAGCTTCCATTGGAACTTCCGGAGGTTGTTGAATGTTTCCTCCAGGTCTGCAATTAGGTCCTCGGGAATTCTGGTCTTAACGACCACGTCATCCACATAGGCTTCCACATTGCGATGTAACTGGTCTGCAAAACACATTTGGATTGCCCGCTGGCATGTAGCCTCCGCGTTCTTCAACCCAAAAGACATAGTCTTGTAGGCATAAGTCCCAAAGGGTGTGATGAAAGCTGTCTTGATTTGATCTTCTTCCTTGAGGGCAATTCGATGGTAGCCCGAGTAGCAGTCAAGGAAGCATAGGAGTACGTAGTCGGCGGTGGAGTCGATTACTTGATCAATGCGCGGTAGCCCAAAGTGATCATTCGGGCAATGTTTGTTGAGATCAGTATAATCAACACACATTCTCCATTCATTATTGTTCTTCTTTTTGACAAGGACGGGATTGGCAACCCACTCTGGGTGGTACACCTCTTTGATGAAACCAGCCGCGAGTAGTTTATCCAACTGCTTTTCGATTGCTTCCTCTTATCTTGAGACAATCTACGAAGACGCTGCTTTTTAGGGGTAACATCAGGATCTACTTTTAAACTATGCTCGATCAGTTTCTTGGGCACCCCTAGCATATCCGCTGGTTTCCACGCAAATATGTCTCGGTTGGCCCTAAGAAAACTGATGAGCGTGCTTTCCTATTTAGGGTCGAGCTGTGACCCGATCAGAGGTGTCTTGGACGAATCTCCTTCCAGCAGCTGGTTGGTCTTCAGGGTGAGTTCTCCAGTGGGCTGCAGTTTGGAGTGGTTCACCTTCTTTGTGGGAATCTCCAGCCCTACTTCGGAAAGCTGTTGCGCAACCGCGAGTACTTCTCCTGAAGTATCTGGTACACACGTAGTCGAGGCGTACTCGTTAGCCTTCTGGTCGCAGTTGTAGGACTTCTCCAGGTCGCCGCGGAAGGTGAGAACCCCACTCTTTCCTGGCATTTTCAGGAGTAAGTAGACGTAGTGTGGCACGGCCATGAACTTGGCCAGTGCGGGTCTTCCCAGAATGGCATGGTATAAATGATTCGAAGTCGACCACTTCGAACTTGATGTACTCGGTACGATAGTTTTCCCTTGTGCCGAAGGTGACAGGGAGTACCACCGTGCCAAGCGGCGTCGCTGCGTTCCCAGGTACGATGCCGTAGAAGGGAACCTTGCTGGGGGTGAGCATGTCGATGAAGTTCGCCCCCATCTTCCTCAAAGTACTCGCAAAGATGACGTTGAGGTCGCTGCCCCCATCAATGAGTACTTTAGTGAGTCTGACATCCACGATCACTGGGTCCAAGACAAGCGGGAGTTTTCCCAGCTCAGAAAAGCTTGTCCACTGATCAGCCTTGGAGAACGAGATGAGGACCTCCGACCACCGAAGGGGTCGTGGTACCGCCGATTCGACGGACATGATCTCGCGGCGATGGAGCTTCTGAGTCCTCTTGGAGGCGAATCCTGATTCCCCGCCGAAGATGACGTTGACGATCTTGGACACATCCGGGAACTCAGTGGCGTCTGTCTTGTTCTCCGGATCTTCATCATCCTTGTCCTTCTTCTTCTTCTTCTTGTCGTCCTTCTCCAAGGGAGGGGCGTTGAGAGACTTCCGGAGCTGGTAGCACTCGAAAGCCAAATGCTTGGAGTGTGGCCACGGGCATTGCTTCTGCATGAGCTTATCAAACTCCTCTTGCAGATTGGGCGCCTTCTTGCCACACGGGGCGCGATTGATAGCCGCGACGAGACCGTCTGGCTTGCGCTTTCGAGAAGATCCCGAGTAATCCCGCTGGCTTCTGTCGTTGTGGTGGTCGTTGCTCCGCTTGTTGTAGTCGTTGCCGCGCTTCGAGAATTGTTCGCGTTCCTGGTCCTCTTGGTCCACCCAGGTCTGCATCATGTCGCGGAGGGCAGCAACAGTCTTGGGGCGGTTGCGGCCGAAGTCGCGGAAGAAAGCCTGGTCGGTGAGGCCGTTATGGAAGCAGTCGATGACGTCGCTCTATGAGATGTTGACGACAGTGGCTCGGGTGCCGAATAAGCGGCGAGTGTACGAGCGCAGGAGCTCGTTCCTTGCCTGTTTGCACTGGGACAGGTCATGGCGAGTACCTGCCCTTGCGATCGCCCCCTGGAAGTTGTCGATGAAGACGTTCTGCAGCTGCTCCCAAGAGTCGATGGAGTTTTTCGTGAGGCTATCCAGCCACGTGAGTGGGGCGGTCTCCAGGGCCATCGGAAAGTAGACGACCTTCATGGTGTTGGAGCCGCCCGCGACCTCGATGGCGGTGGAGTAGCATCGTACCCACTGCTGAGGAGATTGCTTACTGTTGTATTTGGTGATGCCGACTGGTTTGAACCCCTCCGGGTACTTGTAGTTGTCGAAGCAAGGAGAAAACGCGGGAAAGCGATCATTATCGTCCCGTGCGGCGTTTCCCTCAGCTCCGGCATGTTCCTTCCTCCGGTTCTTGATGATGGAGCGAGCATCACGTGCTTCATTGATCTTCTCCCAGAGGTCTCCAGTTGGTAGCTGCTCGAGTTGTTCACGACGATTAACGGACTGTTCTGGTTGGGCCGCGGGGCGACTACCCTATGGGCCCGCCCCACGACTTCCATGTGGACCAGCTCCACGGCTTCCGTGTTGGTTCTGGGAGAGATGTGCCTGCCGCCTGGGATGGCCCCCAGGTGTTCTGCTGGCTTGGTTGTCGCCAGCTCCCTCGTTTCTTCAATGCGAGAGAGATGGCATCAGCTGTTGCTGGTTAATCTGGAGCAGTGCCCGTTGTGCCATGTGAACGGCGGTCTGGACTGCGGGGTCAGGGTTGCCGACAAGTACCGTTGTTATACCGGCGATGTTGGCATGAGGAGTATTGAACTCGGTGTCCTGTGCCGCTGCGAACTCAGCATCGAGGTCGCGTTGTATGCGTGTGTGCCGCTCGTTGGCATCCCTTCTGCGCTTGGCGTGCTTCCTGTTGCGCAGCATGCGAGCCTCACGAGCTTCAGGAGTCTCGTTGGCGGCATCTGCGGTGTGCTCATCCTCGAAGATCTGCCCAAGCCTCTCATTGCGGTGCCTGCTGCTGATCTCGTCAGATTCTGCCATGAAGACGTGGGCGGTGTGAAGAGAGGTCGTCGGAGCTGTAGTCAACGAGTACAGTTCCGCCGGGGGTGGTTTCACCGAGTGGTCTGCCCTCTTGGAAAGGCTGAGAGTCAAGGTGAGTGACTAGTCTTGCGTCGTCTTCGAGTAGTTCGGAGGATTTCATGCCCTTCCAGTACAGGAAGCGACCCTCCGGGGTGGAGGTTATAACAAACCCTAGCCACCCAAGTAGGGTTCGGCCTCAGGATTGGAGTCTAAGTCGTAGTCATCAAAGATAGGGGTCTCCCGACATACGGTGGCGTCCTTCTCCCCGATCTCGAGTAGATCGTCCAAGTCCTTCTCCAATGCGGAGTAGAATTCGGACTTCGTGGCCTCCTGATAAACAGTGGCCGCGTTGCGCAAACCGAACGGGAATCGGTCACGCTGTCCTCCAGATGGAGTCGAGTTCGATCCGGGGAAGCTTGATGCAGCATGAGTCGGAGTTGCGTTCTCGATCTCCCTAACGAGGTCAGGAAGCAGCATCTCGCCGAGGTCGTCGACGAACTCGTCGAGATCGTTGCTTGGTGTTGCTGCAGATGCCTCCGGCTTCTCGAAGAGGTGTCGACGGAAGTTGCCTGTGCCATCAAAGACAGACCCAGGAGCCGAAGATGAAAGTTGTGCCCGCGGGGGACACGGCTCTGGTGAAGCTGAAAGTTGCCACTGCCATCAAATTCGCCGGTGGATCTTCGATGAGCACCCCTACCTAGCGCGCCAGCTGTCGGTATTTTACCGGCAAGCCTACCTAGGTATTCCCTAAGGTAGTTAACTTGTGGTTAGGGTGTCGCCGAGATCAATAACTCGATGGTGCAAGGAACACAAGGATTTAGACAGGTTCGGGCCGCAGTATGCGTAATACCCTACGTCTTGTATGGTTTGTATTGCCTTGAGGTTATGAGGTTATTTAGAGGGGGTCCCTGCCCGCCCTTATATACTTCGGGGGGACAGGGTTACATTGAAGTCCTAGTCCTATACGAGATTAGGAGTCCTACCCGAGTACTTTCAGATAATTTTCTTCTATACCAACTAGTTGTACCCGTGTCCAAGTACTTTTACAGTATGGATAAGGTATGGGACATGCCCCACCCCTTACTCTAGAATGTTCTACGCCACGTGTGGAATACCGTAGCCCCGGGTATGATGTAGCCCTCCTAGGCGCTGACGCCAAAAGTGCACATCCAAAACCGTCCACCGGTGGTTCCCGGATAACTTCCAGCACGCCTGAGATAGCCTTCCGCCTCCTACGGCTCTGCAATCACTGACAGATGTGCGATCTCTTAGCAGATGATGTTGCCACACATCCTTCTCTTCCAGAAGAAGGCGATGCCAGCGTAGATGCGCGGCCCGACACCATCATCACCAAGGAATGAAGCGGCCTCGTGCTCCACCTCCATCGTCTCCCAGCTGGCCTCCTCCGACGAGAAGCGCTTCACGGCGAGCCGGCTGTTGTTGAGGCAGACGAGGACAACCACCGTGAACTGTATTGGGCCCGTCGCCTTGTCGAAGTGGTACTGAAGCGCTTCAGCCGTGTCGCGCGCACGCCAGGAGGGTGTTGGGGAGCGGGATCTTCACCCATCGGTCCTCCTCCGGGTTGTAGATGTAGAAGCTGGGTGCTAGTGGCGGATGCAGGATTCGATAAACAGGTGTATGTATTATATTTTGTTGCTAATTATATATAGTTCTACTATATAATGTTTGACCAAGTGAATGATTATTTTAAATAAAAATAAAAATTTATCAACTATTCAATGAAAAAACTAAAAATCGTAAATAGATAGGAGCTCGTAATCTCCATATGCTTTAGAGTTGTAAGAATTCATAGATTTGTTTGAGCTTTCAGACTCCGCCCTCTTCACATTTGTATCTCAATAGACATCACGCTTACTCCCGGCCTTCAGCCATGAGCAAGTCATTCGTCAGTTGGCTTCTATAGATATTTAAATACCAATAACGTTGTAGTTCTCATATATAAAGTGTAAAAAATCACCAGTGCTCTCATATAACCATAATAAAAATGTACAATATCCTGTTTTTATATAGTCATGAAATTATATTATGTGTATAGAATCTTTTATCTAGAAACATCTATGAAATTAATAATCTTATGATTTTTATATTATCTTTTAAAAATTATATACCTATTTTATTTAAATAAATTTTCTTAGCAAGTTAAAAAATTGAAGTGTCAATTGTCATGCTATGTTCCTCCTCCACCCTTGCTACTAAAGGGGTGTGCCTCCAAATCTAAATACTTGCTTTTCTTATTTTATAATTTAGAGCAATTAACAACACATCATCTTCACTCAAGTAGAATAGCTTTCACCATTCAAACCCAAGGCATGAGTAATTCATGTCCATGGTGATTCAAGCTAGATGTGCCATCATTGCTTCTTTCTTTTATCAAATGCTATTGATTTTTTAGCTAATTCAGAAGAAGAAGATAGCTTATGGAACTTGTATGGAAAAATGGTGACAAAGCTACCATGTCTATTTGAAAGATAAGTGCATCGTTTGTTGTCTCTATGTTGTTTACCAAATATGGTATATGTATAGCTTTGTTATATTGTTCAATCTATCGAATAAGATAATATAAAAAGATGTTGCACCTTATTAGTCTCGTGGAAGGGGGCTGTCTCCAAACTACAAGTTAGGTCAATCCCATTTCGGTTGCCAAATGCGCTTGTAATCTTATCCCTATATGTGTCTCCATTTGGCAATAAAATTCAGGCAGCCTCGTTTATTTCCAAAAAAAAGGTTACAATCCTTAGAAATGTATAAAGAGATAAAAAGGGTGAATACATTTCAACATCTAAATTGTCAATCATGTTTTTCAGCAGACACCAGACCTGCTAAATCATGTCTGACAGTAGGAGGACCAGCTAATTTTGTCAAACTATTTGGAATGGTGCGGGATGGACAGAATGTTGTTGCTCTTAGTTTGATCCTCCCTGTTTGCTCTTCAAAGATCTCTTCCTGCGTGAGCCAGCCCTTTGCGAGAGGAGGTGCTTGTTAATGCCATTGTGGCTTGTAAGTTTTGTTCAGACTCAATGTGAAAAATCCAGCAGCCGAAATCTGCTGCTGTACGGTACACTGAAATCTGGTGCTTGAGCTCTGAAACAGAACGAAAATGGAAACCCTCCAGTCTCGTCGCCTGCGACGGCATTGCAGACAAGGTGTTTTACTGCACAAACCACAACGGCCCAGCAGCCTGGAACCCGGATCACCTCTGGTGGTGGTGAACAGGGGCCACGCCGACAACTCGTCCAGGCAGCGCGCGGCGGCGGTTGCCTGTTGGCGTCAAGCACGCGCGGCGGCGGCCAGCGTTGTTGCCACCCAGTGGCACGGCATATGAAATTGACGTTGGATTGCTGTTGACAGCAGCAAGTATCGAGTTGCGCGTCCGTCCGATCCATGGAAGACATGAATTCGGGAGGAAGCCGGAACCCATCTCTCTCCCCCGTCTCAAACCTTCTTCGAATTTGGGGACAGTTCGAGTGCAGGGGCGCCTGGTTGCAACGAGTCGGCACCCGGAGCACGGTGAAGCCGATGAGGGAAAGGGGGAGAGTGCACGGGGTAGGCGTGGAGGAGTGGAGGACGTCTCCGGCCGGCGGAAGCCATCGCCGCCGGTGTAGAGGTTTGTTTGCAGAAAACACCCTAAATCGGATCGCGATCCATAACGCGATCCGAGTATTTGCAAAATACCCCTGGTATATTACACGTAACCCCCTAAATCGGATCGCGATCCATAATCGCGATCCGAATATTACAAATAGACCCCTCATCGGGACCTGAATATGTGCATACAGACCCCTCGTCGGGTCCAGAGGCAAGATCCCGGCCGTTCAACGGCGGCGGACGCAGACGCAGCAGCGGCGCTGTCGCCAAGATAGCCCTTGTCCAGTGAGCGGTTGGTGTCACGCAGGCGCGAGCGCGACGGTGGCCAGCCGCCGCCAGCGTTGCTGCGCAGCACAGCGGCACGGCGAGATCGCGCCGCGGTGGTGCGTGGTCGTGGCCTCGAACGCGAACAGGTGCGGCGTGTGGCGCGCCTTGTCCGGCCGGGCGTCGGACACTCTCGGCGTCGGGCGTCGACGACGGAGTCCATGTAGAGGTGCGAGGGCCCGAGGGCCAACACGTCCCCGGGCTCCACTCCAAAGCCCGGCGGCCGGCGGCCCGAGCCGCCGCCGCATGCAGGACGGGACGCGCACGGTGGCACGAGCGTGCTGGACTAGACAAGCCTGTCAGCGTCTGTCATGAGCCTGCCGGCGTGACGAAGAACTCACGGTTTTGTAGCCACTGCCACGAGGCTGCCAAAGTTCATGTCCAAGATGTGCAACAGAGGGATCATTTTGAGAGATTCAATTTCATCATTTTTGAAGGAGGCAGGTGTTCTTGCAGAGGGAGAGGGTACTGCTGAAAGAAACATCAATCGTGTAACTGTAGTTTTGTTTGTTTATATCAGATTTGAGATCATCCACCAAGCTTAGCACCATCTTCAGATCATCAAGAATCAGCTTCAGATTGCGATCCATCGCCCCCGAATTGCTTGCAGAACCGAGTGAAATGCTTGTGGTCGATGTGAAATGGATGCACGGCGAATGTCTCTGGTACCAATATAGTGGCTGGTAGCTAGAAAAGGAATTGGGGACAGAGAAGAGCACGGAGGCAGGAGAAGAGGACAGATTAGATTGAGGTTGAGTTTATATTCGCATACAAGTCGAGTTGCGCGTCCGTACGATCCATGGAAGACACTGAGGTCAGGGTGAACTCGTGAGGAAGACGGAACCCATCTCCCCCCAATCTCAAATCTTCTTCGAATTTGGGGACTGCGAGTGCGCGGGCCGGATGGTGGCGACGAGTCGGGGCTCGGAGAACGGTGAAGCCGATGAGGGATAGGGGAACAGTGCACGGAGTGGCCGTGGAGGAGGGGAGGACGTTTCCGGCCGGCGGAAGCCATAGCCGCCGCCGCGGAGGTATTTTTGCATTTAACCCCCTAAATTGGAGCGCGATTAATAATCACGATCCGCATATTTGTAATACACCCCCTGTTGTATTACATTTAACCCCCTCAATCGGATCGAATATTTACATATACTCCCCTATTCGCGTCCGAATTTTTGCATATACGCCCCTCGTCGGTCCCGAGGCGATTCCGGCCGGCCAACGGCGGCCGCCGGGCTCTGCAGACGGCGAGATGCTTTGCTCATTCCCAAACGGAGCTAGCAACGAAGCGACCCCACCCAGTGTCTCAGCAAACCAACGGGAAGCGGCGGTGTCGCTTGCTTCCTCGAACGGGACGATCACATTGAAGAAGATGACCGGGCGCCCGGCGCGCCACACGGTGGCGAAGGTGAAGAGGTGGAACATCCTAGCCGCAGCCGCAGCGGCGCTGTCGCCGAGGTAGCCCTTCTCCAGTGTGCGGTTGGTGTCACGCGGGCGCGAGCGCGACGGCGGCTACAGCGTTGCTGCCCAGAGGCACGGCGAATCGGCGATGGTCGCGCCACGGCGATTTGTGGTCGTGGCCTCGAACGCCAACAGGTGCGGCGCGCCTTTTCCGGCCGGGAGGACGACGCGCAGGACAGGCTCGGCGTCGGCGACGGAATCCAGGTAGACCCGTGGCTCCACTCCAAAGTCCGGCGGCCGCCGCATGCAGCACGCGCACGACGGCACGAGCGCGCCAGCATCCACCGGGTCGAGAAATGGGTGGCGCGTCGGCTGCTGCTGGCTTGGACCAGCTAGCCGTCCGCTGGGCGCTGGCTGTGTCACCTGTGCGCTCGCCGGGCGCGAGCACGCCGCCGCTACATCTGCCTTCGCGTGCGCGGAGTGCCGCGAAAAAATAATAAAATAGAATATTAACTATGTGCTGGGCTCGTAAAAGCCCATGTAACGGACCGGCCCATGGACCTAGTCCCTTCGTCTACCACATCTGCCACACTGCTCCAGGCCATTTTTTCTCTAGCCCAAAACAGTAGACGGGGCCTGCAGGCTGCAGCCCAATGCGCAGCTCGCAAGCCCATATACACCTACCATATCCATTTTGCCACTGGATTAAGGCCTGTGACCAAATTATCCAAAGAGGTCGCTGGACGAATTAGGATTTATTCATAGGAGGGTACACGCGTGCACGTTCAGTGGTACTGCGTATTTCCTACACAGTAAGGACGGTACTCTCTCCAATCTCTTCTCTAGCGTGTGTATGGACGCGCACACGTGCGCGCGCGCGTGGTGTGCGTTCTATGTATGTACCCTCTCAAAAAAAATAGTCTTGTTTCTTTTTATTTTTCCGATTTATAGTTAACCGGCATCGAACCTTGTTAAGTACATACCTCACCCGTCCAAACCCCGATCCACATGATTCTTGTTTCTAATTTCAAACAGTATCCATCCATCCAAATTTCCACATTATCTGAATTTAAGCAATTTTTTAACTCACGGAGACTAGTACCACTAGTTGCAGACCCGGAGAAAGGGATTTTGAAACTTGGATGAGAAATGTTTTTCAATGGAAGAAAAATAATAGACCTCTCCCATTGCTGTTCGTTAAAAAAAATAACTCGTTGAGTTTAGAATTATTATACAGAGTTGACTCGTGCAGTAGTTACCGGACGGTCTTGAGTGAAATAAAGCAAATCAGTGAATGATCTAGAGCTGTATCTCCTATTGGGTGATTTCAACATGATCCTGCAGGCTGAGGATAAGAGCACCAACAATCTGAATAGAAGGCTAATTGGAGATTTTCTAACAACAATGAATGATCTAGAGCTGAAGGATATACAGCTCGGAGGAAGGAGATTCACTTGGACAAATAATATCACTTATGCACCTACCGACAGAGCATTCTGCACCGCAGATTGAGAGGTTATACTGCCAAATTGCACATTGCAATCCATATCTTCTTTAGTTTCTGATCACTGCCCCCTATTTTTGACTGGGGATTCGAACTTGAGAAAATATGGAGGATTTCGATTTGAATCTTTCTGGCCAGAAATGAAGGGATTCAGAGACGAGGTGGCAGTCTGGCAGAGGCTTGGAGTAGACATACCAACCTACACAA
Source organism: Panicum miliaceum (assembly GCA_032594955.1). Classification (NCBI taxonomy): domain Eukaryota; kingdom Viridiplantae; phylum Streptophyta; class Magnoliopsida; order Poales; family Poaceae; genus Panicum; species Panicum miliaceum. The sequence continues at coordinate 2,989,700 of CM064064.1, forward strand.
CCCTTTTCTTGAGGCTGCACACAAAAATGCAGCGTACACCACTCAAAAAAATTGCAGCGTACAATACAACGAAAAAGCTGGTAGGATGGGCAAGAGCAAATATTGGGTGTACCTAATATTTTCCTAAACGCTAAACAGTCAGTCACCCTTTATTTAGTGTTTAGACCATTTAAACAGTGTTGGAGTTAAACGGACTAAACGGTTTGGCATAGTAACACTAAAATATACATATTTATGTACGTAAACATCAAATATACTAAAAAGTCTATATATTTGCACATGTAAAAAGTAAGTATTCTACCAAATAATCTTTTTGGAAGATTAAATCCCACAACACTTCATATACTTACAATACTAATTAGTACGGTATTGATTGTAGTAGTTTTAATCCTCCTATTGACTAAATTATAAATTTAATGATCATTTAGCTCATTTAATCACATTTAACTCGGCTTTGTTTAGACGGTTTAGATGGCTTTTAACGGTTTAAACGGTCCAACTGTTTAATTCACCGTTTAGGGTCTAAAGGACACGGGTGACCTCTGTTTAAACGGTCGTCTAGGCGAATGGAGGGTATACCAAACTGCTATTGCTGGCTGGTAAGCAATTAATATTGATATTTTGTGGTACAGGAATTCAGAAATCTAAGCCAGGAAAAATTACTGTTGAAAAGGGACCTGAAAAATAGATTTTTAGCACCACAGCTGTTGAGAAGCTGAGACTTAGCCAGCAATCAAGTCAGGGCTGGGATGCCAGCTCTAAATTTTTCTTCCTAGGAGTCAATGGAAGACAAAGTAGAAACTTCATTCAGACTGCAGACATCAAGGGAAACTGTACATTTACATGGAGATAAAGAGCAAGCAGTTACTGAACACTTCAAGCTGGCATCGGTCAATCAGGAGAATAGATCAAAAACTTTAAATTGGGATATCCTAAACATACCGAGACATGACCTGCATTTCTTGGAAGAAGAATCTACAGAAGAAGAAACTAAGAAGGTGATCTTTGACCTAAAATCCGAAGCTGCACGGGGACCAGATGGGTTCATTAGCAAATTCTTCAAGTGCTGTAGGGAAATCATTACAGAAGATCTTAAGCTTGCAGTGCAATTTTTCTACAATCAGCACAACCAACGCTTCAATTTATTGAACTCTGCACTGCACATATTGTTCTAATTCCCAAAAGGGTCGAGGAGAAAAGAATCTCAGATTAATTAGCCTGACAAGTAGTATAGCCAAGATATTTTGGAATGTTGCGGGGTGGACAGAATGTTGTTGCTCTTAGTTTGCTCCTCCCAGCTAGTGAGCCAGCCCTTTGCGAGTGGAGGTGCTTGTTAATGCCTTTGTGGCCTGTAAGTTTTCTTCAGACGCAATGTGAGAATCCAGCAGCCGAGATCTGCTGCTGTTCGTTGCTCTGAAATCTGGTGCTTGAGCTTTGAAACAAAATGAAAAATGGAAACCCTCAGTTCGTCGCCTGCGAAGGCATTGCAGCCAAGGGTTTTACTGCACAAACCACAACGGCCCCAGCAGCCTGGAACCCGGATCACCTCTGGTGGTGGTGAACAGGGAGCACGCCGACAACTCGTCCAGGCAGCGCGCGGCGGCGGTTGCCGGTTGACGTCAAGCACGCGCGGCGGCGGCCAGCGTTGTTACCACCCAGTGGCAGGCATTTGAAGTTGAGCTTGGATTGCTTTTGACAGCAGCAAGTATCGAGTTGCGCGTCCGTCCGATCCATGGAAGATATTGAGGTCTGGGTGAACTCGTGAGGAAGACGGAACCCATCTCTCCCCCATCTCAAACCTTCTTCGAATTTTGGGGCAGTGCGAGTGCGGGGGGCGGCTGGTTGCGACGACTCGGTGCCCGGAGCACGATGAAGCCGATGAGGGAGAGGGGGAGAGTGCACGGAGTGCGCGTAGAGGATCAGAGGACGTCTCCGGCCCGGCGGAAGCCATCACCGCCGGTGGAGGTTTTTCGCAGAAAACACCCTAAATCGGATCGCGATCCATAATTCCGAATATTTAGACATAAGCCCCCTCATCGGGACCTGAATATTTGCATAAAGGCCCCCTCGTCGGGTCCAGAGGCAAAATTCCTGCCGTTCAACGACGGCGGACGCGGGCGGACGTCCGAGCTCTGCGGCGGCGAGATGGTTTTCTCCTCCCCAAACGGAGAAAGCAACGATGCGACCTCTCCTAGTCCCAGAGTGTCTCAGCGAACCAACGGGGCGAGTGAAGCGGCGGTGTCGCTTGGTTCCTTGAGCAGGATGACCCCACCGAAGAAGATGACCCGGAGCCCGGCACCCCACGCCGCCGCCGCCGCGGCAGCGCTGTCGCCGAGGTAGCCCTTGTCCAGTGTGCGGTTGGCGTCACGCAGGCGCGAGCGCGACGGCGGCCAGCGTCGCCGCCCAGCGGCACGGCGAGATCGCGCCGCGGTGGTGCGTGGTCGTGGCCTCGAACGCGAACAGGTGCCGGCCGGACACGCTTGGCGTCGGCGACGAAATCCGGGTAGAGGTGCAGGACACCAAAGTCCGGCGGCCGGCGGCCCGCGGCGCCGCATGCAGGACGCGCACGACGGCACGAGCGCGCCGGACTAGACAATCCTGCCAGCGTCCGTCGGGACCGCTGCTGCAGGCGGCGCGCGTGCCGGCGACCACGGTCGCCCTGTACGTGGCCCAAACTGCCATTCTGGCCAAAGGCTGCCAAGTTCATATCCAAGATGTGCAGCAGAGAGATCATTTTGAGATATTCAAACAGGTTTCATCATTTTGAAGGAGGCAGGTGTTCTTGCAGAGGGTACGGTTGAAAGAAACATCAATCATGTAACCAAAAAATTATTTTGCTCGTTCGACAAAAAAAAAATGTTTTGCTACTAGCCGCACCATATGACCTTGCCTATACAGTTATTTGTCTTTAGAAATTTTAGAGGTGACAAAAAAATGGTGTGGGAAGCTTCATTTGTAAGAAACAACAAATTCTGTGTGCTCAAGGAACAACAGTTACAATTTTTTTCTTTTTTTTTTCTCGAATACGCAGGAGAGCTGCGCACCATTATATTAAGACGAAAAAAATTTACAACAACATGGAGGAGGACCTCACACCAAAACACAGAAGCACCCTTTAGGTGCGAGTGTTCAAATTACACAAAGCCCAAATGGACCAACCCTATTGTGTACTACTCCCGTTTTAAGCAACCTAGGCGACTAGCTCCCGCCTCGATCCAGAGTTTGATGTCGAGCTTGATCTGGTCTTGGAGCTCCGGCAATGTGGATTCTTGCCGCTCAAACAAGCGCTTGTTTCTTTTTTTCCAAAGCGCCCAAATGATTAACATGAAGAGAGTGTCGAAGCCTCTTCTTCTCTCTCGTGCTTGGAGTCTTCGAAGATGATTCCACCAAGTGGCCAACCGCAAAGGCCTTTGAAGAAAAGAGCAATGGCATAGATTGGGCCCGTCGGGCCAACTACCGCATGATGCCGATCCAGCTATCATATGATTTGGGATATCACCACCTGTATGCAAGCTTTAAGTGGACTATACTAAAGGTATAACAAAATTCAAGAAGATAAGATGGGGTTTCCTATGCTTGCGCATTATCAAGATATATCATCATCCAAACTCCGAACTCGACCGTTCCGGCATCCCGAACTCCCAATCCAACTCACACCTTCAATAACAAAGAAAAAAAGCAAACTAGGCCGGCGGACCACTAGTGGGCCGCCCCACGGCCACCAGAAAAGCAACGTGGGCCGCGCGCGGGGGGCGAGCAGACCTACACCCGCCCTCCGTCGGGTCTAGAACCCGTGGGTTTCGGGTCCAAACCCGCCCGACTGCCATCGTTCAGTTACGAACCGGTTAAAAAAAAACCGAACCGGTTCCAATCCGCCTCGCCCTCCTTATCTACTAATCCCGTCGCGCGGCGCATCGCCCTAATTCGTGTCCTCCACGGCTCCACCTCGCCCATCGCTCCTTCCCCCGCCGGCGGCTGAACAGCCGCCTCTCTGGATCCCCCTTTTCTCATCTCCCACAAGCACGGCAGGGGAACCTTAACTCGATCCCTCGGTCGGCATCCTGATTCGAGAGGTAGCAGATTCTCTAGATCTACAGCCCTACCGATACCAGCCTGGGAGATTCGCAGACACAAAGACGAGGCTTTTCTGAGATAGATCTGCCTGCGTCCATGGGAGCTGATGCTCAACGTGAAGCGGGGCAGCCGCTGCTCATCGTGCTGGAGGAGACGCCGGTGGTCGGCGTTCCGGCCGCGTTAGAAGAGGAGACGGCAGTGGCGCCAGCGATTACTATGGAGATTGAGGAAGTGGCGGCAGCAGAACAGGTAGTGACACCGTGGGAGGTGTCAGCTCCGGATGGGGTCATTGACTACGACAAGCTGGTCGACCGGTTCGGCTGCCAGCGCATCGACGCAGCAATCATCGACCGCATCGCGCACCTCACGCTCTGCCCACCGCATCGTTTCCTCAGGCGCGGGATCTTCTTCGCCCACCGGTGACGCCCTCAAAACCTTTTTTTTTCTCCAAGCAAATAATTTTTACAGTCGACCAGCTATAGTTTGTTAAACTGGCCGATTTGCCCGTCCGTTTATACGGATCTCTCTTTAAAGCAGTAAAACGTACCATCTACCCATCACTACCAATTCCAATGTTTAAAGGAGTAAAGAAAACATAGAGTTTTGCTACGGTACTCCAGAGTAATTGTGAACCGTTGATCTGGATGGGTTTTACTACAGATTACCTTAGCAAGGCCCTATGTTTAAAGGAGTAAAGAAAATCATATTTTTAGGCGCTTAAAGTATAGAATCTCTCTTTTACTCCCCTGGAGTGTGGACTGAAATGCTTATGAGTTTTTTTCCTTCTCGGATAGGGATTTGAACACGATACTTGACCTCTACGAGGCAGGGGAGAAGTTCTACCTGTACACAGGGAGAGGCCCCTCATCAGAGTCCCTGCACCTTGGCCACCTCATTCCCTTCATGTTCACAAAGTAAGCATTGCTCCCAAACTGTGGCTACTGCTCCTCTGATATGTTCTTGCCATGCTGTGGCTTCAAGGTAGTGGTGTGTGGTATTTATTCGTTGGATCTGTTGATTATTGCTGGAAGATGGTGCATGTTTTGATGCTGTTGTTATCCATTGACCCTTAGATGGGTAGCGAAGATTATTGTATTTCTTGTGGTTTTTGATGAAATGTTTTCTATGTTAGTTTGCATGTTCAATAGGCCCAGCAATGGGATAGAAAGGTGGACATGCTGCAAAGTCTTGTCCAGTGAAAGCTTTCCTGGTTTATTTCATGGCTTCTTAAAAGAAAATAGATTCTAGAATATTCTTTACATCCTGTAGCATGCTGTAGAAACTGTCAGTTTCCCAGGCATAAATAAGTCCCATTCCATAGGCTATGTGCTATATTTATGTCATCTACACTGAAAGTGGGTTCTTTGACAAATCTTGCATTGTAGTATGAGGTATTATTGTGTTGATACCATGGATAGTATTTCTTAACAATCAAGATCATTTTTCAGGTATTTGCAGGATGCTTTCAAGGTGCCCCTAGTGATACAGCTAACTGACGATGAAAAGTTTTTGTGGAAGAACCTGACTATTTCCGAATGTAAAAGGCTTGCCCGTGAAAATGCCAAAGACATTATAGCCTGTGGATTTGATGTTGAAAGAACTTTCATTTTTACAGATCTCAGTTATGTTGGAGGGTAACTTCTTAACTGTTGTCTTAGTTAAAGTATAAATGTTTGACTTGGTCTTTTTGATTGTCCCTAAACAATTGAAATGCATGCTTTTATTCTTTGCTCTTTGTTCTATGGTAATCCAACCCTCCATCCTTATCTTACAGGGCATTTTATGAAAATGTGCTTCAAGTTGCCAAACATGTGACATTTAACAGCGTGAGAACTGTTCAACTAAGATCCATATTTGTGAACTTTACAGAGCTTGCGCTGTTGTTTTCTAACTCTCTTACTATTGAATGACAGCTTAGAGGGATATTTGGAGTAACTCATGAGGATCACATTGGTAAGGTCAGCTTTCCTCCTGTGCAGGCTGCTCCATCGTTCTCTTCTTCGTTTCCCCATCTGTTTCCTGGTGATGACCAACTGCGGTGCCTTATCCCATGTGCAATAGACCAGGTACAATATCTTGTGATCTTCTTGACAGTACAGCATAATTGGGGTTGTATCTACTTGCTAGCATACTGTAGGATGCGCTACCTCAAGCAAGGCTAGCCTGGCTTGGTAACAAAGCCAGGATAACCTGTGCGAGGATGCACAATGCAATTGCGTGGTTTTGTTTGCCTGCATAGATTTTTCTGTGCACAGTATCTTGTCTGATCTCCTTGACTGTTCAGCATAATTAGGGTTGTATCTACTTGCTAGGATACTGCTAGAGTGTGTTACCTCAAGCATGCAACTATGTGGTGTTTGGTTTTTCCTGCATATATTTTTTTGTGTTTTGAAAATTGTGTTTGGGACAAAAGTCTATGTTGTTGTTGTTGTTTGAAAATTGTGTTTGGTTTGCTAATTTACATAGCATGTAGTTGCCTCTTATTTACTGTGATGAATTTAATTTCGTCACCTCCCTTGGGTCATTTTTATTCAATCTCTCATTAGAACCATTAAACCACCATCGCCTTGACACTTGAGATTTCTTGCTCCAAATCTAAACCACCTTCTATGGTTCTTCACCCACCAATCGGTTTGTAGATCTCCATCCCTCCAAAAGTTTCAAGAACCATATGCGCCACACCACATCCTTCAGTTCCCAGCAGCACCATCCGATCTCCCATCTATGTACTTGTGGTTGGCTCAAATCAGACCACATGCTTCTTTTCTCTCCATTCAGCTAATAGCAAGCAGCAGGTTGTGATGGAGCTAGACAGAGTTGCTGGAGGTACTGCTTGAGTGCTTGGGGAGGAGCAGAGCAGTGGTTTTTCGTCTTGCTTATCTGTACATTTCATCAAATTCCCTATATGATCATACTGGGCTATCTAAGAAAAAGGTTAATGCTTCCATCTGCCGCTACCTATTTGCATGCTTGTTCCTGCTAGCATTGGCTTCATGAGTCAATGTGCTAATGGTCCGAGAACTGAACCATAACTGCACCAAACCATTTTACTAATATATGTTATCCCACACCACACCATTCCAAACCATCATCTTTCAAAACCAAACTAAACCAGACCACATGCATCATGCAACCAGCTAACTCCACCAGCTAGCTCCGTTTGTGCATGCAGGCCTGCAGCTGATGTTCATGTTCGCCTGTGCGCGCTGCAGGTCTGTCCAGCTGCACTAATTGGCTAGAACGATCACTCTGAGCCAACAAATGAACTCAAAACAAAATCTCAATCCGTACCAACTAACAAACCAACCCATTGTGAAAGAAAAATCAAACCTAACCAGACCAATAGATACCTCAGCCCATTTAACACTAAACCAAATGAGCCCAGATAGCAAAACCAAACCATTCAAACTGGGTGCAGCCCAAACCATTACCAGCTTGATTCGGGGCCCATGCTCCATTGACCACAGAGACAGCATGCTAGGGGTCGAACGGTGGCGTGGAGCACTGCGGCGTGCAAGCGTAATCTGGCCAAGGCAAGCACAAATGGTGCGGACCTTTGTGCTGTAGCCACCACTAACTTTGCTGGCTGGGCCTTCCGTTTGTCCTCCCATGCCCGTTACGTGCTTGTAGTGAGTACAGGTGGTGCTGGAGCACTAGATGATGACTTGGCTTAGCTACCTACAGAAGCTAACTTTAGATTTTGGCACTGTCCTGTAAATATTTCCATTTAATATACTAAAATGTTCTACATCTTTATGAGGCGTATCAGATATGGCTCATATTGGCAACCAATTTGAAATGTGTCCCACCTACAGAAACTAAGTTTAGATTTTGGCATTTTCCTGTAAATATTCCCATTTAATGTACTAAAATGTTGTACATCTTTACGTATTGGCCAAAGTATCAGTTATGGCTATGGAAACATTTTTAAATATCAGTCATTAAAGATGGCAATAATGCAGCTAGCCTTTTTCCTTGAGCAGTAGAGCAGTACAAATATTTGGTGTATATGCTTGTTGGCATTACATTAGTGATAAGTTTAATCTGCCAGCTTTAAATTTGTAATTAATGCTTCTTGGTGTAATTTGGTGGGTCCTGCCACATTCATATTATGGACAATTTTATTTACTAACGATCTGTGTTTGGTTTCATTAATGGTACTTGCATGTTAGCACATCTGTGTTTAGTTTGGCAAATTTGAGTTGCTAACTTTATATTTGTGCAGGATCCTTATTTTAGGATGACTCGTGATGTTGCTCCTAAAATTCATCTTCAGAAACCTTCCCTGATTGAATCAAGATTTTTCCCTGCACTTCAGGTATTTCCCTTAAGAGCATGGATTTATATGGTTAAGAGCTGGTGCAATTTGACCACTTAAGTTTTAATTAACCTGATCAACAGTTTTGATTTTATTATAAATGGTCAAAATTTCAAGTGCATTCATTACCTTTCCGGCTTCTTTATTTTCATTTTACAGGGAGAGAGCACTAAAATGTCGGCCAGTGACCCAAACTCCGCAATATACGTGACAGATAGTTCTAAACAAATAAAGGCTAAGGTTTGTCCTAGCTATGTTTTAATCTGGAAGCATTACCCTACAATCACATTTTATTTAAGTCAATTGAAATTTTTGTTGAAATGTTACTGGATTGATGGGTACCTTGTTTTTGTATTCTTCATAGGTTTAGAAAATTTATTTTCAACATTTCCCAGGTGAATAAATATGCTTTCTCGGGTGGCCAGGCCTCTGTGGAGCTTCACAGGAAATTTGGTGCTAACCTTGATGTAAGTACGTTTTACTATTCATGAGCACTATTGAACACCAAACTAGTAGCTAGAATTATGCTGTGCATTTTGACTTTTGCTTGGAAGTCTGGGGTTAGATACATGATGACACTTGAAATTGAATAATCAACAGAAGCTACCAACATGAGATTTTGATCTTTATTTCTATAATTTGCCTACAATATTCTAGTTATTCCCGTATGCCTTAAGAGACACAAAAGATTGTTGAATTCTTGTGTTCAGGTGGATGTCCCAATTAAATACCTAAACTTCTTTCTAGAAGATGATGACGAGCTTGACCACATAAAGAAGGTACATTTTTCATGCTGGGAAGCTAAGTTGCAATTCCATTATGAAACTCCATGCTGAAACTCTTTACTCAAAACCAGGAGTATAAGGAAGGAAGGATGCTAACTGGCGAAGTAAAGCAGCGCCTCATTGCGGTTCTATCGGAGGTGGTTGCTAGACATCAGAGAGCTAGAGCTCAAGTGACTGAGGAGGTAATGAATTTTTTCATTTGCTAACTGTTGTTCCTGTTGTGGTGCACACATATTACCAAGTATTCTCGATGGGACAAAATGTATTTTTATCAATACAAATTATGACATCAACAATTTCTTTCTTTTGCAGATGGTTGATGCATTCATGGCAGTAAGGCCTCTTCCTAACATGTTTGGCTGAACAACAAAACAGGGTTGGATATTTTCGTCAGTCAGCGATAAAAGTGCCATGATATCCTTATTTGCTGCACCTTTGTGATCATAATGAACCATACAGCTTGAGGAGCGCCGTGAGGACACGGCCCAATAGTACTGCAAAATAAATATTTGGATTTATGTATTGCAAAATGAATTAGCAATGTTGAAATTGGAGCCGTCATTTGTATTTGTATCAGGGATGTTTGGATTTATGTATTGCAAAATGAATTAGCATTGTGGAAAAGTATCGCATATCCGATAGGTTTCCGCCTAGCAATCTAGCGTGACGGGCACCTCCGACCCCACGGAGAGGAGGCTACACGAAGTGTATGATCCGGGCCGCCGGAGTAGAACGGACGGCCCAACAGCCGGCCCTAGAAGGAACCCCTCAGAAAGCAGAACCCCAGCGATGGCCATCTCCTCCGCCCTCTGCCGCGCGCCCTGGGCGGCGGCGGCGCGCGGTCTTCTCGCGTCCAAGAGCTGCTGGCGTGTCCATCCTCCCCAGCCCTACCGTGCCGAGTGCTTCGCTCTTCTCTCTTCCCTCCGCTCCGCAGCCGGGCGCCGCCGACACGCACCTCCTCCGGGTCATAAACTATGAGATCTCCTGCGCCCAGCAAGACTGCAAGAAACGCGACTGGGTATGCGACTCTCCCATTTCTTTTGTTTCCTCTCGGCTTTTATGCTGCTTCCTCACAGTTAGTGATCGGATACACGAATGACAACCCAGGAAAAACTCCAGCAATTTTTTTGTATTTTGAAGATGCGAGAAACATGGTTTTCCTATAAATTCCACCTTTTCGTTTACAATTGATGGTTATGTGTAATTGCATGTGGAAAAATGCTTCAGATAGGATTAGAACGAAATAAAAAAGGTAATGCCTTACCTACAGACGGCTGTAATTTTATTTGTTGGCACGGCATGCTTTACATCGATATGCTCTGTTGGATGGAATATGGAATATGCATATGTCTAAACATTCGATGTGATATTTTTATCCAAAATTTTTTATCAAAACAAGGCAGGCATAGTAGTGCCACTCGTTCAAGGCCGTAAACTACCAGCCACTGGAAGCTGGACGCGCCTGTGCTGTGTGACTGTATCGCTGTCCCCGCAAACCAGGTGCACGCACGCCGGCGAACAGTTCCGGCGTCGGCGGTAGCCGGCACCGGCAGCCTGCCGCTGGATGGATGGATCAATGGATCTATGGGTCGGGTCGGTCGGTGCCTGATGAGTGCTCGCAGTCGATGGGCCAGGCCTTGCAACCGATGCTTGTGTACGTGTATCTGCTGTCTGCATAATCTCTGAACGTTCCTTGTGAAGCTGGCTTGCCAACAGTGGTGTGTAGGGCTAACAGAGATCGGGCACCCACTCAAGATGAAGGAATTGCTTTACCCTTTTTTTCGAGATAACAGAGATTATTAATTGTGTGTTCAGTGACCCCACAATATCTTTTCGAGAAAATGATAGTACATACGGGCATTTAAAAATAATATTTTTGCTAAATTAAAATAATCCAGGTTAATTTTAAACAAGATTTCTAGAGATACGAATATGTATAAATCGATCGATTTCAGATATGGAGCCCATCACGCTTTAGATCTATAATAAAAGAAAGTTGAGCAGATATGAGCATGCATCCATGTGCCGAACAAAACCAGAAGAAGATCTACAGGAGCTTTATCCTTCGATAGAGAATGTATCATCAAATTATGATACACATAGCACTTCTCTATTCATACACATTCTGCACTGATGCTCTGAATACAGACACGTCGTCGCAAACCATTCATGAACTGAAACAGGAGTGCAGTACAGAAATAGATCATGGCCGGAGTATTATATATACATCCTCACCAATCAAGGAGCAGCTTCGGCCCATCATGCCGCTGATGAATGTGCCGAAACAGAGCGATGCAGAGTAAAGCCTTGGAAGCTGGAAACAGATCGTTGCCAAAATAATTGATCCATTGGTGATGACCGATAGATGAGTGTGATGAGCTAGTGAGCAGCAAGATGCAGCGGCGTCTCCGTCAGCTGCTAGGGATGCAGATGAACGAGCTGCGAAGCTAAGCCACACATGCTCAAGAACATGCATGGCCCTCTGGATGCATGAGAACTCAATCCATGGTTGGCTGCGAGTTGCAACCGAGACGTACGGCAACGTTGCCGACTGTACCTGCACCTGCACATCTGAATGTTCATTTCGATCAGGCACATCCGCATACAGATCAGATGCATCACACAATTCAGAAAGCAAATTAAAGAAGAGGAAACTGAGGATTACTGGACGGATAATTTGGATAAAACTCTGTCAAATCTTTGGAAACCAAAGCGCTACGCCCAAACTTTTTTGCAGAAGAAAAACTATACCTCCTCGATCAGATCACCTTTTCGTTCTGAAACTGAACTCGTGCGTGGTGTCAAGAACTCCATTCCGCACATGCAGCTGCTCCAGCATTTTGGGTCCCCGTTTGTCCGCATGTCTATTGTGGCCATGTGGGCAGAGAAAGCAGCTTTCCCCGTCCAAAAATATTGAGCTTTTGGATTGATATGGCACTGCCGCCTCCGGTACGCATATCTTTGACCATATTGCCAGCGATTTTGCCTTGCAACTTCCACGCGTTTACACACACAGTGTTGGCTTGCAGGGAAGTACTTCTCAATCTGCATCGTTTGGATTCTTCAGATCGGAAGATCACCACTGCAAACGCACATATTAGTGTATTACAGTTTCACAAAACACCAAATTTGCAGACTTTTCTTTGCCGTCAAAAGAAATTGTTTGTTTGGATTACTTGCCGTCAACACGTTTAAACTTTTTACCAGCAAAAATCGGTTCAAATATAAGTTATGTTGAATATGTTTTATACTGTTTTTTTACCGTGAAAAGGAACCTTATTTATTCTGTATGCTTTCTATGCTAGCATTAATTTAGTGGTAGCAAAGTCACAATGTTATCTTGATGATGTGCACTGATAAAACTGTTTGCTTATTTGTGAATAGACAGTGGTGCTCCCACTAGCTAGTATTTTTTTTTTTTGAAAAGCCCCACTACCTAGTAGGATGGGTAGGTTTTTAGGTGACTATATATAGGGTGATCAATGGGTTCAAAATATCATATGTTTGTTATATAAATATATAAACATAATAAGTCACCTCCGCTCGTTAATTATCACCGTCAAATTCTGTACGCTGACCAGTCAAGCTTGGGTAATTTTTTTTTTAAAAAAAGTTAATGACTACTCCCTCCGTCTCAAAAAGAATGCAATTCTCGCTTCTCGAGAAGTCAAATAATTTCAAGTTTGATCAAATTTATACGAAAAATTACTAACATTTATGTCTCCAAATAGATTTAGTATGAAAATATATTACATGATTAATCTAACAATACTTATTTGGTAACATCAATATTAATAATATTTTGTATAAAATTGGTCAAATTTGAAATTGTTTGACTCCTTGAGAAATGAGATTTGCGTTTTTTTGGGATGGAGGAAGCAGGAGTAGTGTTTATTCTTGACTCGACCAAGAGCTTGGTACATGTCACTACTCATCATCAACAGGTGTGATGTGTTTTCCTTCCTGCTGTCTCTATTGCAAAAGTTATTCTGCTGAAGACCAAAGAGACAGCAATATTAATATGGTTGCATATATGGTAGTGGTTAAGGGCTTGCTTTGCAGCCTTAATTTGGTTTGGTCTCGCCTAACAGTAGTTAAGCTCTCTGATCCGGCCTGCGTAGTTGACGTGTTCCATCAGCAACTCCGAACCAGTCTCATTACTCGAACGACGCGTCCAAAGCGTCGTGTGCTTCATGGAACGGAACTCATGTTTGCACTTGTAGAAAATAGTACATGCACTGTCACGAAACCATAAACGAGCAAGAAAGTTTGCAATCGTCTCTTGCCACCCTTTTTTTTTCTCCAAAACCAAAAGCCATGAAACTAGAAAAAGTGACAGATCAGAAGAAAAGGAGGGAGGGAAAAAACAAAAGTAAGACATGGAGCCGACATTGGTTCGAGGTGTCACAAATGCTATAAAGTACAATTAATGCTGCGAGCCATCTTCTTGATTGCCCAATGATTAAACATCGAACTGCAAAAGGCAAACATTTCCACATAAAAAAACTAGGATCAAGTTACCATCATAAAAATATCTTAAGTAAATATAAATGTTTCTTAGTGGAGTATGATTTTTTCTTAAGATAAAAATGTTTAGTGATTTACTTCAAAATAAAAAGCTGTTTGCTGAGAAATTCTTGTCACTTCAGGTTTTCTTTTCAGCCAGTCAGAAAAAAAAGGTGGAATGAGCAAAAGTTCACACGTGCAGAGGCGCACGCTTGTCCGTGCGAATCATGCATACAAAATTCTCGTCCACTCGTGCTGCGTCCAGATGTGCTGAATAATCAATGAACTAATCAGCCTAAAAGAGCAAGTAACCGGCAATTAACAAGTCGATTAGCAGTACGGTAGCCAGTAGTAGGGCAGCTCGGCCAAGCATCAGCAAAGCGACGCTGCGTCGCTAGTGCTATTTTTTTGCTCCTCTCTTTGCTTTCTCGTCTTGGGACTTGGGAGCAGCTGCTCATCAAACCCGCCCACCCTCCTCGCCGGAGCGCATCCGGCGATGCCTCCCGGGCAGCGGCGGCGGCGGCGGGGCAGGAGGAGGTAGTTCGAGGCCGGTGTGGTTGGCCGGGTGGCGGGGGAGGTGGGGATGGCGGCGCCGGGGTCGAGCTCCGGCGGGGCCGGAGGCGAGGGGGGCGGCGGGGGCACGAAGGTGAACCAGGAGCTGTGGTACGCGTGCGCGGGGCCGCTCGTCGCGCTGCCGCCGGCGGGGAGCCTCGTCGTCTACTTCCCCCAGGGCCACAGCGAGCAGGTTCCTTCCCCCCTCCCTCCCGGCGATTCTTGATCAAAGCTGCTGATTTTGCAGCTTTTTACCCCAGCGCAAAGCGGTAAAACTACTGATTGGAGGGTGAGTGGGGTAAGGTATCTTAGCTAGCCGACAGGTGGTCAGAACTCAGAAGGGATGCAGAGGTGACGCGCTTTACCGCGCAGAAAGTGAGAGGCTGCACGGGATGTTTGTCGTCACTGTCCAGTGAGATCAGCTCAAGTGTATTAGTATATACTGATCCTATATTAGTACAGGTGATCCTACTGTACCGCTAGCTAAACCAACCAAAGGTGCAGAGCGATTGCCTAGGTATTCGTAACCAGGTGACAACTGACAGCACGGGGTGCCGCGAAGGTACGCTGGTCTCGTCGATTCCTGAATTTACAGGAGGAGCAGTAGCAGAACCTGGTGGTGGATTGGGCTGGATTCTAGCCGGTCTTGCACCGTCGGCCTTACCGCTGGCCTGGGAGAGCCCGGGAGCGGGGGGTCAGGGAGGGGTATCTACTGGGTTGCCTGAATTTTTGGTTCGAGCTCGTCAGTTTCAGGCTTTCATTCCCCTCGCAAGAAGTTTCAGAGCTCAATTCTGCCGTCCGCGTTCAGATTTTCATCTCGCAGAAACGACTCTGCTTCGAGCAGAAACTAGGAGCTCAAGGCATGCCATGCCCACGGTTTGGAGTGCGCACCACGGGTTAAATAGCGACGATCTCAACATTGGTCGTCACGCCTGTCTACTTCGGGTGGTCGATCCGTATCTGAACTTAATTCTCTCTCTACTGGCGATGCATGAACGATAACACTCGCACACACACCCCCCTCATGGAGAGAGAGAGAGAGACTCGCCTCTGTGGCTCTGTCGGTGGCCTCTTTATCCTCGCTCCATGTACACTTCCAATTCCATGCATGCTTCAAGCATCGAGCTGACCCTTCAGCTTTACTAACTGACAAAACCTCATGCACGATGCAAGTGCAAAATTAGTATAGATGACAATGCCAATCATTTGCATCTTTTCCATGTACCAAAAATCAGCAGGTTCACAGCTCTCAAGCCAATGTATGTCGTTGTAACTGAATCACTTCATACGTTTGGGTTTGCCTCATCCGTCAGCATCTAAATTGCAATTACAGATTCCAGAATATAAGCTTTCCGGCTGCTGCTTCTGGGTTCTGGCTCTTCTTCACATAGAACTCTGTTCTGCTAGCCAACAGCACCAGCACCAGCCGACTTCTTTCGGCTTATTCTCTCTCACAGAATACTATTGAACCAGCCGAAACCAGGCGGCTTTTAGACCGGCCGAACAGAATAATAGGTGAGCCGAACCCCTATGCTCCTCACCCAAGAGCGAGATCACCTCTCAAGCTTAAGGTCACGTACTATGGATTCCTTGGAGAGGAATGATGATTACAAACTTCCTGTGATGCTCACAACTTGCTTGAGCACTCACAAGCGACGCCTAGCCGTCTAGGAGCCCAAAGCTCCAAGAGTAATAAACTCGAATCCACCGGCTTGACGAAGTTCCAGTGCTCAAAGAGATAGAGTGGATGCTCACTTGCACTAATCTCTGCTCTTTCTCTACTCTCACTTCAATCCCTCAAAGGATTCACTCAAGAATGGAAGAGAGGAAAAAATTCACTCAAGAATGGAAGAGAGGGGAGTGAGAGAGCTCTTGGAGGCTTGCGGCAGTGCTGGGTGCGAAAATGAGGTAAGAGAGGGGTAAAGGAAGGGGTCAATGGGTGATTATACTCCCTCACATAGAAACTAGCCGTTGGCTAAGGGTTACCCGGAGACTCCGGGTAAACGTCCGAATACTCCGGACCAGGTGTCCGGACATTTTGGGCCAAGTGTCCAGACACTCCGGACAGCAGCCCGAACAATCCGGGAAACACAGGATTTTCACTCAAATTGCTCTCATGTGATGTTTGAGTGGTATTTGTGGCTCACAAGTGTTTGTGGGGTTCTCTTGAGCACTGTTTCTATGTCAAGATTTGCAGATTCAAAGTCCCTTAATAGTACGACGTTCCTATACTCAAATTATAAATATAAAATTGTAATCTTCAAGTATCTTTGAACCACCGCTTTTCATTCCAGTTTTGTGGACCATGATTCACCATTCGAATACTTTGATCATCTCATCACCTGCATACATGCTCGATAACACAATTAAACCTACATGTGTTTTGTCATTGATTACCAAAATCCACTTAGGGGCCTAGATATCTTTCAATCACCTCCTTTTTGGTAATTGATTACAACCCACATGTACTTCATTTGATAATCAAAAACTGTAACTAGCTAGTGCATAAAGAGCTCCCCCTTAATGTATGCCAATGATTTTGAATATCAATTTGACTTCACAAATGTCACAATTGACATTGTTTAAGAGAAAAATAAGAAAGCTCTTTATACATACTACAGTGGGGTGTGCAGGTATGTGCTAAAATAATGTGTGATGCATATGTCATGATATACACTTACTAAAATCAGCGCTTGTCATACAAACCCGGAGAGTCCGGCCTACCGCCTGGAGTGTCCGGATGTGAAACCTGGACTCTGCGGCCATTAGCCCGGAGTCTCCGGACCTGCTGAACAGACACAGAAAACAACATTCATCACACTTCAAGAACAGAAACATACTAGCACACATAAAGCTTAACAAATCATCTAAAGGAGTTTTAAGCACAGAGTAGCACACATTATAAATTGTTCTCACACCATATAGTCCTTACAAGATAGATGGTTTAAGCGAAATGATCCGAACGATAAAGCGATATTAAGTTCGATACAAGCCCAAATGAGATTACATAAATATCACTTTACATAAATATCACTTTACTCCCCCTTTGTCATCAAATGCCAAAAAAGGAATAAAAAGCCATGAAGTCTTCTACTCATCATCATCGTCTTGGGCGTCATCCTCCGAAGTGTCTTCATCTTTATCAGAGTCAGGATGCTCACGGTAGTTGATGGGCTCTTCTTCTTCAGTCTCCTCTTCTTCATCAAAAATCTCTTGGCCACGTGGAGGAGACCAACGAGAGCGAGTAGCGGAGGGGCGACGTGGACGAGGAAGCGGTGCATGGGCAGCGGCAATGGCGGCCTCATCGGCGGCATCCCACTCGGCAAACGGATCATCAAACTCTGGCAGCTCATGATAAGGATCATAGGGAAGTCCCAAGTGACTCTTGACCTCAAGAATATCGCGGCGATTCTCATTCACTTCTTGAGATATAGACTTGCACATGCCAAAGATACTTTTGAGCGCCCTCTTGATGAAAGAACCACTGTGATCACGGCGAGAGGACGAAGAGGCACCGGCATGAGATGTAGGGGGGTCAAACCGCGGATTGCGGGTGGCCCCGGCATGACGAGGAGCAGCAGGAGGTGCATTACCGGAGCGAGGACGGAGGTGAAGAGGCTCATGCTTGCAGTCCTTAGGAAAGGAGATCTTTGTAACCCTCTCAATCATATACACGATGTATGGCGCGGAAGGAAGAAACTTGGTGGGATCACACATAGCCCTTGGCATCTCATTCCAACCTCCTTTCGACACGGCTGAACTAGAATAGTTAACGGGACATTGCATTTACTACACCACTCTACCCATTTCCTCCATTTATACATCCGATCAACAAATCTCAGCTCATATATCACTGGATTCATGCCTCTAAGAAACAGGCATTGAACCGTGACAGAGTAAATATTTTGATCCAACTGAAACATCGCCACGAACCAATCTCTCAAATCTCTTATGTTAGCACCATTAGGATTCGGATGGGCAACAGTGATATAAGGAAAAGAACTCAGATCAACACTCGACGGACCATGAACGATATCTCCTGCCCCATAATATACCGTAATTTCACTTTGGCTTGACATCGCTAACACCTGCTACAAGTTTTAACTACCAATTATACAAAGCAAATGTACAACTCATTGTCCCTAATCTAAAATCTACATCTAAACCCTACATTAACAAAATTATATGCAACCCTAATCTGAATCTAAACCCTAATTCGAATCTAAATTCTAAACTAAATCTAATGTAACCTTGTATTTCCTGCAAATCCTAGATCTAACCCTAATTTGACGAAATAATTTTTATCAAACTAAACCTACAACTTTAATCATAAGCTATTTCTACCTATTTGCAACCTACATCGCATATTATGCATTAAATAGAGAATTTAAATAAAACAAAAAGAAAAAAAAACTCGCAGCCGTGCTGCTCGCCGGAGCCGGCCGCAGCACCTGCTGGCCGCCCACGGCCTGCCGCACGACGCGCCGGGGCCACCTGCCTCCCGGCCGGCCGCGCCACCGCCGCGCCCAACCGGCCGGCCCCGCCCTCCGCCGCACCGGCCGCACCGAGCCCGACTCCGCCCGCCGCGTCCTACCGCCCCCCCTCCCCCCCGTAGCAGGCCGCCCTAAGCAGCTACGCCCACAGCTCGCCGCTTGCGCCCGGCCACCGACGGGAGGGAGAGAGGGAAGCGAGAGAGAGAGAGAGAGGCAGCGAGATTCGCTTATGGTCCAAATTTCGTCTGCCGGGCCGACGAAATAGGTATTTCGTCCGGCGGGCGGACGAAATCGTCCAGTGGGCTGACGAAATACTCGTGGTCAGTGCATACACCAGAGATTTCGTCGACGAAATTTTAATTTCGTCTGGCCACCAGACGAAAATATGATATATCGTCAACCAGACAGATGAAATTTGAATTTCGTCCCCTCAGTAGACGAAATGGGTATATTTTTGTAATTCTGTTGGTCAGAGCCATTATTCTGTAATTTCTTTAGAAAATTGTATTAAAAAAATTTGGTATGTGGATATAGTAGCAGATGAGAATTTCTCACTTGGAGTTGGGACCTAAATCCATCTTGTATTAATAGTTCAGAAGAATGAGTCCATTATTTTAGAGGAGTCATTTTCTGTTTGTGTGCCTTTTTTATTGTTATATTTTTTTCTATGGCCCTGTCAATTGTACAAACATTTCATTACACCTTACTGTAGTTAAGTTTTTGCAGCATGCTCAGAAGTCATCCAATAAATCCTTTTATTTAAAAATTTTATTATCTTTGATTCCAATTCGAAAAATTTGTCACTATATGTTTTCACACCTATTTTTGTCCACTGCACGGATGTAACTAAACCACGTAGTTCTCATTGGGTATGGTCAAGCTTACCTTTATTTAAATCATGGATTATGTATTTATGTTCAAGAGCGCTTGCTTTCACTGAAGTGACATCATTTCCTTAAACTTCAGCAACTACGTCTCATTGGCTCTTTCCTCCAAAATTTTCAGGTGGTATACCCCGATGCCTAAGTCATATCCTTCTGTGCAGGCAGAAAGAAGGAGAAAAAAAAAAGGCTTGGTTTGCCACAGGAAAATCCTGCTGGGGCTTCAGTTGCGATCATAACGCCCCCAATGGTCTAAATGTCTTTCCACCAAACTTTTACATGACACGAGCAAAACCTCCAATCTCCAAAGCACATTCCTCACATGCTTCTTAACTGCAGGTAAAACCTGTTGAACGTGTTGTAACTTCAGAACAACTGAGAGATTGCCTGCGAACTCTGAAGAAGAATCACAAGGTAAAAATGGTTCCTTGCAGATGCTAATTTTGATCCATTGTGCTCTTATGCATTTCAACTGGTGAAGAAGCATCTGTAATTCTGAATATTGTGCTATGTAAATACCAAAATGAATACACAGTGCGCCCTTTGCATCTTCGTTTTGATTAACATTCCAGGCATGTTCAGCATTTGCCTTCATAGCTTGTGTTTTGATCGTGTTTTCATTATGTTTCTCAATAGCCGGTCAGAAAAGAAATGCAAAATATGACCCAGTAAGGCATCAGAATTCAGATGTTTGTGTTACATGGACGATAGGAACCGTTAATGTGTTGTATGTCACTTCACTTGCAGGATGACAGCGGCAGAGTCACAAGAGCATACCAAACATTGTTGAAGATTATTGCCAACATAGCGAAGAACCCAGCGGAGGAGAAGTTCAGGAGGATTCGGCTCAGCAACCCCATTTTCAAGGTAACATACATCGCAACATGTCGCGCCCATATTTCAAAATCCTGTGATCCCCTGCAAGACCTTCTGTTCACATACCATGCTCTCTCATGCAGGACAGGGTGGTGCTCCAAACACATTCTCTTGCAACTATGATTTATGCTGACCAAGACAAAACTGTGGTGCTCACCATTTTAATTAATTTTATCTATGACAAAAGATGGTCTTGATAATAGAAGAAACAGAAAATCATTATTTCTTCAAGAATAAGTGAATAACTGCTTTCCAAACCGTAGTACTACGAGGTTAGTCAGTAAATGTAACCATATAGCAGCAGGACAAGATAGGACCGTCTCAAGGATTCACCGAAAGAGAACCAGAGTTGGACTCCATTTGTATTAGTAGCAGCAGAAGATAAAATGTTCTCTCAGACAAAACCGCATGCCGGGCGGAGAAAGGAGCTACACAAGCTTGTTTGTACCATCAATCTGGTGGTTCCCCAACTCAAACTCAGACGAGATGACAGCTGCAAACTCTACACATCTGAAACGCGTAACTATACGAGATCTGAAAGCCCTCCGCATCGCCCCTCACCTATGGAAGCTATGCATCAATGGTTCTTCATCTTGGTCACCCGCCTCAGCCTCGAGAGATAGTTCAGGTGAAGGTGCCACATGTCCTCCCGCTATCAGGATCAGCATGTCACGCTCCTCGTCCGGCTGGCTCTTGATCTCCATCTGATACAACAAAGATGATAATTCCTCATTGGATCCCGTTGCCGCCTCCAATTCTTCCTCGTGTTCAGGCCCTTTCGTCCCACTTCCACCTGCATTCAGAGAAACAGCAACAGTGTCAACTAATTGGTAGGACAGCAGCAATTAGCAATGTTTCTACTCCATTATCTGAAAACGAAAGGCAATAATGGGAAGGATTGCAATTACAATTAGTATACCACGCACAGAGAGAGGAAAGCAGAGCATGCATGTATCGTACAATCATAACAATATGACGGGTGGACTGATTAACAGTGGGAAGGATTCAGATTACTGCAGATGAATGAATCATATGGGCATGCCACAGACATCATCAGTTTTTCAGATTCAGAGCCATGCACGCTACAGCCTAAAACAGCAATCGATCGATTGACAAACCAGAGGCAAGGTAAGTTGCATTGATCGGTTAATTAGAACAACTGATGCACACGTACCGTCTGATCGCCGCGAGCCGTGGGTGGCAGCTCCCGCTCCCAGGCACAGATGAAGCGTGAGTACTGGAAGAGCGGGTTCTGGAAAACACGGTCCACCAAGCATTACTCGCAGGCAAGGACCCGCCTCGCACGCATGTCCAAAGCGAAGAGAGTCGTGTCCTGGAAGAAGTATACGATGGCGTGGTTGTTGGGGGTGGACGATGGCGTGGAAAGGGAAGAAGGGGGCGGGGATTAATATTTGTAGGCCGGCTGAAGGCAGGCAGGCAGCGGCGTGTGGTGTGTTGCGGCTTGCAAAGCACGGAGGAGGAGGGGGCTGCCGGCTGCGCCTGCGCTGGACGTGACCGTGTTCCAGCCGCTGGGGGCCCACGTGAGCCAGGCCGCGAAATGGAAGGCTCCCACGGAGGCGCGGCGTGTGCCGTGTGCGTGCCTCGCTCGATCTGACGGTGTTGGTGACGGTGTACCTTCAGGTACTAGACAAATTGCATGCTACTTTATCCTAGCTATTGCTAATTAAGTTTATGTTCCAATCTGAGTAGCGGCTGATGCAGATGCCTCAGTTGGCAATGAGGAGAGTAAACTCAAGGCCGCAGCTAGTAAAATGAATTCTAATTTGAACTGTGATGTTTGAAAATGTGCATTTCAATATGATTAAATTCGACGAGTTGTGCTGTTAAAGTATAGAGTATTTTAGTTTCATCAACGTCCAACCAACCTCTTGCTTCTTCATTCTCACAACACACAGGGTATCTTTAGAAACCCAGTGCTTCATGCTCGCATGGCAAAAATTTGGTGTGGACATCACTACAATCAACAACACAACCGCCTTAATTTATAAAATATATAACCCTTTATAAATTGTTATATTCGTAGATTTAAACAACAATGTGTTGACACCAGATTTAATGAAAGACAAGTGATGTTGTCACCTGAAGTGTGTGGTTCTTGAGCAACGGATGATCCAACGCAGGTTGCTTGTACATGTCCACGCAGTGAAAATTTACACCGTACTCATCCTACAATTTCACCAAATAAAGATGAGATCACATATGCAAACATGTCCCCTGTTCATGGTCTGGATTTGCCGGTTTCTTGCGGGTTTGTAACCCAAGCCGGTAGATACGTGGCTGGTCCGGGGTGGGTCGGCTCTGAGCGGGTTGCTGCTGGCTTAAATAATTCTTTGGGTTGGGTTGGTCCGGATGGTTCAAGCGGTTTACACGGGTTATATAGTTTGCCTCGCAGATACCCAAGCCAATCCTGCCTATACATTAACGCTTCACCATTACGCATGGTTTGCTTCACGAAATAAATCCAACAGCTGCTTATCTTAATCTTGTACCCCATAACTGATTAACCAAAAACAAAAGGAAAGGAACAAGTTCATGATTAACCAAAACAAACGGAAGAATGCTTCAGTGTTCCTTGGTTCTTCTTTTGCAAGTCCTGACCCAATATTTGTCCATGAGTTGATCTATCACAAGCATATACCTGTCCACAATATTTGCATGTTGTGATAGGACCCTGGGCCCTCAATCGGTCAATCCTGTATCAAAATGGTTCCAAACCCAACTCTTTTGCTTCTCTTATAAACCGGAGACAACTGATTATCCTACTAGCATATCATCTTAATTTGATAATGTACTGGATAATTAATATTGGAATCTAGAATTTAGATAGGGGAAAGAATTGTTCAGTCAGTGAAGATTTGTGCAACTTTAAATTCAGATTGGCACAAAAGTTTACATGGAAAGTTTACATTTGATGTATTCGCTGCCGAAGATGATCTCTTTTGCTTGTTCCCTACAGATGGCAGCGATTCCATACCTTTTTTGCATTGCAATTAACCTATTTATTCTCTCATTAGTATCATCTAAGGTCTTTGCAGTAGGCACTTCCAATGATTGTTCACCATCCATTATAACCTGAAATAGTCAGTACATCTGACACTTGCACATACGAGTTAAATTTTTAATTATAACGATGCTTATGGAGATTCTTGCTTGGCAGCTGCAAGCCTAATTGTTAGGACTCAACTTTTAGGAACACAGAAAACACATAGTGGTTTGGCGCTGCTGAAGCAGCCTTTTCAGATTGCATTGCCTCCTTATTTGTAGAAGTGATTACCTGACTGAGCTAGCAAACTAACAGACGACCTGACTGAGCTAGCAAACTAACAGAGGACCTGACTAAATTGAAATAAACAGGACTCCGATTGAACTGAAGAAACAAATACACTAATAACAGATAACATCTAAGCATCCAAGGACACGACTCAAACAGATAACTGAACACAAGGACATGAATTATTTCAATCACTAATAACATCTAATCATCAAGTCAGAGGGTGCTAATATGTTTACAATGTGGTAGTGCTCAATCATTCAAGCAGTTTATATCAGAGATGATCTGCCGGTGGACTTTCCCATTTGAGCAGTGACCAGAAATTGCAACCGAAGGAAAAAGTGATTTCCTATGGATTGAATCTTGGGCTCGTCCCTTTCTTTGCAAACTAAACTTAATTTCTATCTGATCTAGGGTTCATCGCTGAAGACATTCCATGAACAAGGAGCAGACATGGAAGAAAAAGGAAGCCATCGACACAAGAAGGATAGAAAGCAAACCTTGTTAGCGGAGATCGACCCATTGCCACCAAGCTCTGTGGGGAGATACAGCGGCGAGTACACATCCATGTCGACGGACCTAGCTTCAGTCCCCGCGCTGCCTCGGCCGCGAGCACAGCCTCCACCTCGAGGTTTCGAGCGAGGCCTTCGCGCGGCATCTTCGTCAGGGTCACCGGCCGCTGCCATCGCTGCCGGCCGCTGCCGATCTCTGCAACCGCCCTTTTTTGTCTTTCCATACCTAGCGTTTGGCTTCCGCGGCATCAGTGGTTTTCACGGGTTGAAACCGGAAACCAACAGACCACCGCTTCAACACCGGTCCGGCTCCAACCCGCGCTAGAGACCGGGACGGCGGGTCCATCTGGGTTGGGTACGGGCTGGTACCCGGTTTTGCTGAACCGGTGAATAGGGTGTCCGGCATTCGTCTCTATGTCTTGTCCAAAAAATTCGAAGAAAAAGTATGAACGTCAAGGTTACCTTGAAAGATTTGATATAGGGTTTGTTGAGCATCTTGAGCTGCATCTACAACACCAAGTCATTTCCTTCAGAGAGGACTGAACTTGTTCCTGCCCCATGGCTCCGTAGGAACAGATAGGAGAGCATGACGAAGATCAAAGAGTGCTTCATTCTATCTGATTGTTCACGTTACTCTTGAAGCACCTTGTGAAATCCTTTGAAACACACACATATCCATACCCTGGGTATGGAATAGTTAATCCATACCCGAGCGCATCCAACGCGCGCCTGTCCACGCGGGCCGAGCGCTCTCTCCTCGCGCGTCCGGTTTCCCAACGCGACCCCCGCCTCTACTGGTTTTTCCCGTGTTCGGGATCCCGATTTTTCTGTTCCGCCACGCGCTTCCGTTTTATTTCTTCCGCCACGCGTTTTCTTTGTTTCCGGTTTGGCCTGTTTCTGTTTCACGGGGCGTGTCCGCGGGATACTGCTTGGGTCCACGTAATCACGTCCAACACACAAACAGAAAGTCTAGTTAAAAAGTTATTATAGTATTTAAGATCAAAGCCTTTTCGTTCGAACTAGATGTTCTTTGTCATTCCTGCACACGGCTGAATGATTTATGACCCAAAACAAAAGTGCTTATGCTTTGCTAATTGACGAAGTAGTAAATAGTAAATGTGTTGTAGGAACAATGGGTAAATAGAATCGGTCACCCAATATCTGGTGCACCAAAAACTGGGTTGGTAAAAAAAAAGTGTCTTCATCATAAAACATCGTAGAATTCGTTTTGACTCAATATTCTTGATTCCTTGTGTTGCCTCCACGCCACAAACCAGCAGCGCCTCTGTAAGCTGCAGATCTTGACATGCGTTTGCTTGTACCCAATTCTTCAGCAAGGTCTTGTTTAGATCCAAAAAAAGGTTGACCAAAACGTCATATCGAATGTTTAAACACATACATGGAGCATTAAATATGAATTAAAAAAAATAATTGCACAATTCGTATGTAAATTAGACTCATTAGATTCGTCTCGCGATTTACAACCCATCCATGCAAAAAGTTTTGTAAATAGATTTTATTTAATACTCCTACATAGCAAGATTCTCTTTCAAAAGTTTTTTGCAAAGTAAACTAAACACACCCGAAGTCTTCACTCCTGTAGATTGACACCTGCCGACCTGCGAGATAGCCAATATCAATCAGGAAACAACACATCTTTGTACAGAAACCAACCAAAAGAATGCAAGCATAGTATCACGAACCACAATATTTTCAAGTCCAAAGCTTCAGAAAAGTTTGAATGGTTAAAAAAGTATATTGATCCAAGTATATTTACTTGTATCAGGCAATTAAACCAAACCAGGTCTGCAACTATCACAAAATTTATATTGGCAATCCTGATCATCATCTTTCGGGTGAATGAATATCAGGTAGTAAGAAGCAACCAAACCAAACCAGGTTTGCATCTAGCACCAAATTTGGATTGGCAAACGCAAACCCTATCAGCATCTCTCGGAGTCTCGGGTGAAAGAATTTCAGGCAGTAAGCAGCGATGTCACTAGCTCTGATATTTCTCTTAGGATGCTTTGCTAATGTTAAGAGGAGAAAAATTGTTCAGGTGCAGCAAAACAAAAGAAAGGTGGCCCCTAATGGTGGCAAATTATCAATTATTCTAATATATAAGCATACTCTAATGGTTCATCTATATTATTGTACAAATTAATGGATTATCACCATCATTGTTATAGATTATCATAATTATGCATCTAAAGAATCTTGAATAAAGGTAGTTTCTCAAGAAAGGAACCTTTTCAGATTATAAGCTTGCTGCAGTCATTCACATCCGAACACGTTGCATATCTAAATTATGAACAGATACTCATCTAAACAAATAAAATCATCAAATCATTAATAAGGCATAATCCAACTAGTTGTAAATAAACATGGATTATTCCATACGTTTGAACATCGACAACTTGAGAAAAGAATTCAGCATACTACTCCATGCAGCTCTGTTATAGGAAGAGATAAATAAAATTGGCATCATATTACCCCAACTCTGCATTTCATTGCTAGTAAGACTCATGAAGCCAAGTTCCAAATGACTAAAAATGTTAGAATCCAAATGCAACAGGCCAAATCTCAGTTATCTTTTAGTAGCTACCACATTCTAATGTGACACAACCTGAAAACAAATTCACAAAGTTGGCAATTTGATCACTGGAACATGGGTATATAAATTACCCTGAAAACACACCTAAATAAATTTGAATAGAACTATGTTGGATGATTGAAAAGTCAAGCAGAGCTTTTTTTTAGATAAAGGAATATTTTAATATTCCGGCCTCTACATCACAGTGTGAAATATCCTGCCATTATTACAAAAGAAGAATCATGTATGGAAGAAAAACGATAAATTTAGTAAACAACTTATTAGAAACAAAGCCTATTACTAAACCGCCACCCATTTTTTTCGAAGATCTCCATAGCCATGGACTCCAAACGTCGACAAGCCTCTGATATAGTATTCTTGTGCTCCTCCTTTTGAAGCAAAGCCCAAAATCTCATCCAGTGTGTCGCCCTGGAAATGATCTGTAAACAAGGTTGTGGGTTCACTTTATCAAAGATAATATCATTTCTACTTAACCACATGGCCCAACAAACAGCACTTACGCCTGTAAGTATTAAATTCTTTTCCTTCCACCTAATCTCTTGTAACCAAGTTCCAAACATATGAATAACATTGCTAGATTTTTGTAAATCAAAGGTAGTATGGATTATTCTCCAAATTAATCTAGCCATATGACAATAAAAAAAAGATACGTATAGTTTCATTATTACTACAATAGCAACATTTCTCATTCCCATGTCAATTCCATTTAACTAGATTATCTTTAGTTAGAATAACCCCTCGGTGAAGGAACCATAGAAAGACTTTTACTTTTAAGGGGAGTTTTAATTTCCACAAAGGTTTGTTAATTGGAATTACTCCTCCATTTAGGATCTCTCTATACATTGATCGAACAGAGAAGAGTCCATTTTTTTGCAAGGACCATAAGAACCTGTCTGGTTGATCCACAAGTTGAATACCTGCTACCTTTGTTACCAACTCATGCCAATTCGTAAGATTGTTTCCCCTTAGAGCCCTCCTAAAAGAAATATTAAGAGGAGTAGAAGACATGACCTTTTTAACTGTATCATGCTTCCTAATTACCAGATTGTAAAGTATTGGGTATTGGTTTTTAAAACTAGTGTTTCCTAGCCAATTGTCTTCCCAGAATCTGATTTGTTCCCCATTTTGAAGTTTAAATGTTCCGCAACTAAGGAAATCATTTTTGACCTCCATTAACCAAGACCAGAAATGTGAATCCCTTGGTTTTCTCTGTACGTGTGCAAAACTGGAGCCTAGGTATTTTCTTTTAAGGATTTGTTGCCAGATTCCGTCTTCATTAATAAGCTTGAAAAGCCATTTACTTAAGAGACTTTTATTTTGCACTTCTAAATCCAAAATTCCTAGACCTCCTTGATCTCTCGGTCTACACACAATATTCCATTTTGTTAATCTGTATTTTCTTTTGTGTCCATCCCCTAAAGTCAAGCAGAGCTACTTGCCAGTATTCCATTTTCTAAGAAAATAAATTTTAGCGCACATAAAACAACTTTGATCACCCAGATAGGTGTGTATACTGAATGCAGGAATCTGAAACACACAAGCAATAGCAAGCTAGCAGGTCACAAAAGAAAAGGATATAGAAGTACCTGTATTCAGCGAGGAAGAACAGGGGACAAGAGCAGAGAGTACAAATTCGGCTGGGCCGCTGGAAGGAGATGGATCACCTCACGTGAAGCCAGGACAGGGCGCATCATGGTCAGCACCATGCACAATCTGAAAGGCTGAGGGTCATCTTTGAGCATCTCCGGTCCCTTTTCCAACAGGAGCGTCATCCTCCCGAACTTGCCGATTGAGGTGCCGAACACCACCACAAGCTGACGCTACAGCGCTATGCCGCAATGGCATATGAAATGAAAATTCACATATTGTTAGAGAAAACCAACTAACAGATACATGGTGGCAGCATATATTGAAAATTATGGAAATGCTAATCAGTATGTAAATGGAACATATATCTTTTCACAGAAAATTCAGATTTCAGACACCAAGTTTCAGTATTTTGGTTAACTAAAGAATGATCTATGATTACCAGACATGAAAGCAATTATCAATTAATCCTACACATTATTTACTATGTCTAAAATCTAAATATTATTTTGCAAAGATAAACGCCCCTAATATTGAAGCTTCAGCTAGTGTGATAGCTGTTTATGACAGAGAACTAAAATGACATAATCTCACTCCATAATGCAGCAAGATCACACCTCTATTTCCATCACCACGACAACAAAAGAAAGGTATCAGGCTGCTCAACTATGGCACGCATCAACAAAGAAATGATCGAGAATTGATCGAGAATATAACACTGAGCTGAGCAACAATAAAATGAAGGCACATAACACCTAATTTAGCTTAACCAGATACGCGTGCATACTGACTACTGATTGCATCCGCTAGAAATAAATTAGCAGTATCAATCCTGCGGAACACAAGCACATTCAGACAATACTAGCATATCAACAAATAAAAAGAACAGAGAAGTACCAATGAAGGATGAAGCAGCAGAGCACAGATCCGGCTGAAGTGGTGAGGACGCAAAGAAATCATGTGGCCAGCAGTGAGTCCAGGGCTCCACGTGATGGCGAAGCACCCATCCCGCAACATAGCTGCAGTGGTGCTCGTTTGCCTAGACCAGGCTAGACGTTCACCTCTGTGCGTGGCTTGGGCTCAATCCGGCGTTGTCGAATCCGCTGGCGGCGGCGCCCGAGGCGACATGCGTCGGTAGCAGGATCGATCATTGTAAAGAGACACCAAAATGATTAAATGACATGCAACAATGAATGGCTGACTATTACTAATAACCCAATCTTCTCTAAACACCAAACGTGGGCTCAAATCGGGCAAAAGTATTGGGCCACGTCGCCTGCATTTCTCAGCCGTTGGATCTTGTATCTATGGTGAAAATCAGGCGCACGTGCGGGCGTTCCTTCCATCTTCCCGACGCTTCGAGTGGCGGCGTCCCCTCGCGACTCGTGGCAGCAAGCTCGCTCGGAAATGCTTGCGTGCAGTTGCACAGGTTGAATGGATGTCAATACATGAGATGCACACGATGTGCTCGATGATTTGATTATGAGAGATGACGCTACTGGTTCTCCTCCCCCATGTCCCTTGCAGCGTAAAGTGTATTCATCGAATGCTAATAATTTTGTGCCGACGAGACTGATTATGTGCTACATCAAAATCCAGGTCGAGTGCCACCAGCTTCAAGCAAAGCTGCTGGGCGTTCAGCTCTCTTCCTCAAGATAATGGCAAAGAAGGTCCGATGGTCCCCTGCCAATGCATTTGTTAAAGGTTGATTTCTGCTTCTGCATCTCGTCCATTTCACTTGTCTCTGCTAACAAGTTCAACTCGTATGCCCAAGGAGGAGACTCAAGGAGAAGCGATTGGTATGGCTCTCCTTCCTTGCTTAATAGGTGGAAGCCAAAAAAAAAGGTTGCAAAGAAAACTCTGTATGGCACATGAAACATATTTGAGTAATTATTTGTCCTGCTTAAGAAATGCATTGATTATAATGGATTTTGTTTCCAAGATGAATCATAGGGTAGCAAAAACTATAAGTATACTGAAGTTGGTCCAAGAATGCAAGTACATAGTCGTTCGATGGATAAATATGATCTATGTTTGGTATTTTCCATACATAAATAGATTGTTCTTTATCTCAATCACTAACTTAGATCACTAGAGCTCCAGCATAATGTATAAAAAACTTTTACTAATACTCAGTACTATACTTTGCTCACTCTTATCATGCATAGATATACTTTTCATGCTTTACACTGTGCAATGCCAATAAAGTTATCCATTCAGTTATTGATCAATGCTGCCTTTTTAAAATCATCCAGGTACTTTAAAGTTACCACTAAGAACCTCAGAGGCATCATATGAAAAAGACTACAGGTCGAATGACTGGGCTTCAAAAACAACAATCTTAGACGCGGAGAAGAACATAACAAACTATATAAAATCACCATAAAGCTATATGCTTGATATTTCATCAGTAGCATGCTACATAAAGCTATATGCTTGATATTTCATTAATAACATGCTATGGACATAGATGAGACAGAGCAGGGCCTTAAGTACATATAACAGAACCTACAGTTGCATTCTATTCATTAGCACAGCCTAGGCTACAATTGCTTTCATATTTAGTTTATGCTGATGACTAAAAATTGTGTTATTTGAGATACCCAGCTCACTTGAATCAGGTTGTGCCCTTTTTTATTTGTACACAACAATTCTGAAGTTGTTGTACACTTCTGAGCATCAAGTTCATATTGTAGCAACTTGTAGCAAGTGATTTACTACATGTTATGACCCATGGTCTCTAAGAATGAATAGCTTTATATGCCGCATATATGTATGTACAGAGTCTCCAAAAGAGTTTATCAACAAGACAAGAATTACATAGTGTCAAGTACTAATGTAATTTTGCATTGTTTCCTTATTATGATTAGATGAACTAATCGAAACATGTTTAACCCATGGCTCAAATGAAGGGGTCATAGGGCGCGCGGAGCGCCAACGGCGCGCCAATGAAACAGGAAAAGGGAGCTACAGATTGCAAGAAACATCCTAATTGACCATAACAACAGAAATTACAGAGCTAAATCCTAACAACAGTAGAAGGGATTGATAACGGAGCTACAGATTGCAACAACCTACATCCTAGTTTGATCTACATACCACACAATGACACAAATCAACGGCATGGACAGAAATTAACCGTAGGAGCAGAAATGGATGAGGAAATTGAAGGGGACCTTGAACCGGCGGGGGAATCACCGGCGATTCGTCCATGATCATGCGTCGAGCTGAAGTTAATCAAGGATCTGGTCGGCAGTTTCAAGGAGGATCTCCTGTGGGCGACAGCGACGGGAGTTGTGGAGTGTACTGAAGCTGCAAGAATTGTAAAATGTCAATACAAGATTCTGAAATAAGATAACTAAAACATGGCACCAGCATGGTTTTCCAAAAAAAAGGACGGATACAGAGAGGCTAGTATCAATTAGACAGCACTTCAACCTAAGTTTCTTAAAGAATCCTCATGGAAATTCAAAGGGTCACCGCCTTATAAATTTGACAATGCAATTGAATCCTCCCTCCAATACTACTATTTAATACTACACAAATTACCCTGCTGATTTTAGCATAAGAAATTACCGTGTCCAACACTAGAACATGACTAAAGAACATATGAACTTCAGAAGTTATACTGACTCTGTATAGGCATTTTATCACAAAGAAACATGACCAAACTTAAAGCTCCAGTACAAAGTTAAGAAGATAACCAGGTAGAGGCCTCTATTTCATAAAAGCAAGGTATAGCAAGTCACAGCTCTCAGAAAAATATAGTCAAGACACTGAATTGTTATTATAAGATTGTTCATTTGAATGCCGTAATGTTTAGATGAACACTCTTTTGAATAATGCAGTGCTACGGATCTAACAAATCCAACTATATTGCATAGCTCATTGATGCACCCAATTTTACTCAGAAGGTGTCCTTAAGAAAAGGTTACCTCTGATGAAAAAGCTAGAAGGGAAGGATGACATCACACATTTGGTTTATTCATTTAAGAGAAACAAAGTGGATACATTCATCAGCTCCCAACCAGTAAACCCTCGGTCATTAAACAGAAAAGATGCAAACCTGAAGCTGGCGACCACAGCAATGT
Source organism: Panicum miliaceum (assembly GCA_032594955.1). Classification (NCBI taxonomy): domain Eukaryota; kingdom Viridiplantae; phylum Streptophyta; class Magnoliopsida; order Poales; family Poaceae; genus Panicum; species Panicum miliaceum. Next base: position 3,022,281 of record CM064064.1, read on the forward strand.
TCAAGGAAACAGTTACTACTAATTTAACATCATTATATACCACATGTACAAACGGAGTACTATCCACTAATCACGGCATAAATTGAAATGTAGGGAATCGAAATACATCTCCACAATGCACACAGGAAATCGAATGGGAGACAATTACGCACAAGAAGGCTCCATCGGCGCAGGGTCTCGGCGGGTAAGCAGGCGGGGTACGTCTGAAACGGCGGCAGCGCGGACTGTAGATTAACAAGTGCAGGAAAGCTCAATTGATTTACTGCATGAACGGTGTACATATACAGAGGCCCTCGGCCGATCGTGTGCGACTAACTACCTAGATGCTAGGAGTACATTCAGGAGCCAGAAGACTCGGAAACTAACTGAACATCATGTTGCCGATCGTATGGATCAAGTCCTGGTGTTCTACCCCCCAACCAACCCCCCCCCCCCCCCCCCCCACCCCCGCAGTTGCAGCATCGCTCGATCGAATGCATAAACTGTCCTTGAACTCCTTGAACAGCAGCGATAGTAGCCCCTTCGTCATGATGCCGGCGTACTGACGCTCAGTAGGTACCTGAATGACCCGAAGTTGTCCCAGCGCGACCTTCTCCCGAACAAAATAAATGTCCAGCTCGACATGCTTTGTCCGGCGATGATGTACAGGGTTCTCGGAGAGATATACCGCCTTTATGTTATCACAGTACACGACTGTGGCTTTGTCGACGTTGACAAGCAGCTCGCGGAGCAAGTTCCTCAGCCAGCAGCACTCGGCAGTTGCATTTGCCACTCCGCGATACTCAGCTTCAGCGCTTAATCGGGACACCGTAGTTTGCCGCTTGGAGGACCATGAAACCAAGAAGTCACCAAGGAAACACAATATCCGGATGTAGAACGCCTCGTGTTTGGGTAGCCTGTCCAGTCTGCATCTGAGTAGGCCGTGAGCTGCAGCGATGGCGACGCGGAGATGCTGAGGCCTTGATCCATAGTGCCACGGAGATAGCGAAGGATACGCTTGACAAGGTTCCAGTGAACGTCCCTGGGAGCATGCATGTAGAGGCAGGCTTGATTGACTGCATACGCCACGTCCAGCCGGGTCAGCGTCAAGTACTGCAAGGCGCCTGCTATGCTCCTGTAAAATGAAGCGTCAGCCACCGGCTTGCCGTCGTGCAGGGAGAGCTTCGGCTTCGTGTCGACCGGTGTCGACGCAGGTTTGCATTTCAGCATGCCGGCAGGCTCGAGGATGTCCTCAGCGTACTGAGACTGGTTGAGCCAAAAGCCACTCGCGTCACGCTTGACCTGAACACCGAGGAAGAAGTGAAGATCACCGAGATCCTTGATGGCGAACTCGCGGCGCAGTTGATCAACAATGTGCTGGAGGAGACCCGGTGTCGAGGCAGTGAGCAGGATGTCATCAACGTAGATGAGGAGATACGCCAAGGCACCATTGTTGTTGTAGACGAATAGTGATGTGTCGGAGCCAGTCGGCCGGAAGCCGATGGTGTGCAGGTGTCCTCCAAGGCGCTCGAACCATGCCCGCGGGGCTTGTTTGAGTCCGTACAGGGACTTGACAAGAAGGCAGACATGATTTGGATGATGTGGGTCAATGAAGCTGGCAGGTTGATGGCAGAGGACGCGCTCCGCGAGATTGCCATCGAGAAAGGCATTTTTAACATCCAGTTGATGCACCGGCCACGATCGCGACGCAACAAGGTGAAGAACTGTGCGAATCGTTGCAGGTTTAACAACGGGTGAGAACGTTTGATGAAAATCAACGCCCGCCCGCTGAGTGAACCCACACACAACCCATCTCGCCTTGCGCCGCTCGAGAGATCCATCCGGGTGCAGCTTGTTCTTGAAGATCCATTTGCCGGTGACGATATGTGTTCCGGCAGGTCGCGGAACGAGTGTCCACGTGCCGTTGGCCATCAGAGCATCATACTCCTCTTGCATCGCTTGGCGCCACGCAGGATCACGCAGTGCCGCACGGACAGAGGCCGGAGGAGCGGTCGGTGAAGCGGATGTCATGGTGTGCGCGTACTTCGGGTTGGGCACAACGATCCCAGCACAAGCACGCGTAACCATATGATGACATTCGCCGATGGTGACGGCGCGGCCTTCGTCAATGGCGATGGCGCTGGAGATGATGCTGGAGGAGCTGCAGGTGTTGTCGTGGCAGGAGGAGGAGTTGCTGTGGCGATGTGCGGCGCGGATGGGGACTCGATCGCAGTGTCATGCAATGGTCCCGCCGTGGCGTGCGCGGCAGGTGGCTGTCGAGGTGGGGAGGAAGTCCTGGGCGCGTCCTGCCCGGGCGCCCGTTGTGCATGGCAGATCCTGGATAGGCGGCGGTGCTGAAGGACGATGCGGCAAAGATGTTGACGCGACCTGTGCGAACGGAAAAATCGTCTCGTCGAAATAGACGTGACGAGATGTTAGAACACGCCGAGTCTCAGGGTTATAGCACCGGTAGCCACGTTGCTCAGTCAGGTAGCCCAGGAAAATGCATGCCACGGATCGTGGCGCGAGCTTGAGCGGCCGCAGTGGCTGTGGTGTTGGGGTAACACCGGCAACCGAACACACGGAGGTGGTCGTAGGCTGGCGGCGAGCCATAGAGAAGCTAGTATGGCGTTTTGTGGCTCCGTTTGCGGCAGGGACGGCGATTGAGCAAGTGTGTCGCCGTGCCGAGGGCATCGGGCCAGAATGATGGAGGGACAGAAGCGCGAAACAAGAAGAGTGCATGCAAGCTGTCGTTGATGGTGTGAAGGATGCGCTCGGCGCGACCATTCTGCTGCGTGTGTACGGGCAAGTCAAGAGGATCGAGATGCCGTTCGTGGAGAAGAACGTGCGTGCGGCAATGTTGTCGTATTCTTGCCCATTGTCTGTCTGCAGGCAGTGAATGTCACGTTGGAATTAAGTGCGTACATATGCATGAAAGGAAATGAGAGTGGGGAGCACATCAGACTTGTGACGCAGGGGAAATGTCCATGCAAAGTGTGAGAAATCATCAAGCACAACTAAGTAAAACTGGAATCCAGAGTTGCTTGGTATTGGAGAAGTCCACACATCACAATGTAACAATTGGAAGGGAAAAGAGCAAATGTTATTGGAAGCACTGAAAGGCAAACGCACATGCTTGCCAAGGCGACAGGCATGGCATGTGTGTTTGTCGGATTTGCTACATGAATAACCAAAAGAACGTAAGATGCGATGCAAAGTGTCATCCCCTGGATGGCCGAGCCGATGCAAAGTGTCATCCCCTGGATGGAGACCATGGGAGCTGCCGAAGGCTCGAGACGTCGAAGGCAAGGGGGTAAAGTTCACCGGAGGAATCACATCGGAGCAGAGTCGTTTTTGTTCGGAGATCCTTGATAGAAAATCCAAAAGGGTTAAATTCGACGGAAACAGAATTATCCCTTGCCAGTGCACGAACAGATATCAAGTTCTTGATTAAATGTAGAGAAATAAGAACATTATTGAGCTGAAGAGGGGAAGAAGAAGTGGGCAGTGAGGCCACATCCTGTGTGCTGGACAGGCAAAGGGATGCCATTGCCAACGATGATATGTGGGGGAGTGTTGGCGCTAAAAATCGGCTGATTCTCGGCCGATGACCTTCAGCGTCGGACACACGACTTGGGAGAATCTGCTTAACTCCTGTTCGGGTGATTGCCCTGGTGCGGTTCGCGCGGCGTGCCAGTTAATCTGACCTGTTGATTGACAAGGAAAGAAATGTATTAAATTCCGGGATTCCGATCGGCTAAAGTTCCGATCTGTCCCGAAAAGCGTATCAGCGAATTGGCCGATTTGCTATGAAGATGACCGGCTATAGATTAGCCGATAATCACGTAGCGATTGCGGAGAAACTACTGGAGTAACTTAAACAATCGCTACAGATGCAACACTCGAAATAGATCTAATCGGCTGTATGATGATAAACAAGGAAAAATAATGATAAAGCCGATAGTTCGATCTCAAGCTGGATAACTGGTGATAAAACTAGAACAATAGGTAAAACCTATAATTCTAGTAAATATCGATAACTGGTGAATAAATCTAAACGAAACAATGGCGATGCGCCCGAAGTTAAAGCTTAGATGTTATTCGATAAACGGAACCTACCAATTGGCCGGAGATCGTGTCGATGCAGTTCTGCCAATCCATACGAACTCGTGAAAGAAAAAGAAGTATTGGCGAAGTCGCTGACTTAAAAGTAAAGTACGATGAAAAAGTAGATTGTTTGTGTTGATTGATGTGTGTCTCCTACAAAACCCTGACTGCTTCTATTTATATACCCTAGGACTAAGACTCCTGATCTATTACGATCCGCTACAAACTTGATTTAAATAAAAACTACTATATTTATAAAACTTTCCCAAAGGAAATGGGCTCCCACAGAACCTTCTGCTGCTATCTCCTAGTCCAATCTGGACTCCTTCCATTGCTCCTCGACCGAGTCGGCGTCGTTCTTTGACTATCGTCAGGTCATCTTTGACTGGGATCCTCTGTTGGGATTCCATTGGCTTCATCCCCTATCTGTTGGCACAAGCCCACATTGGCCCAAATGCTCTAGCCTTTCAATTGGCCGACCCCTACCAACTCCATTCGCCAATCGCACGAAACACTGCAGTGCCAATCGGCCGATTCCTAACTGTAGCATCAATCGGCCGATTCCCAACTGTAGCCTTTAAATCTGCCGCATCGGCCAATCTCTTCCTCTCCTAACGCCGATTCAACACGTGTCAAAATCTGACGTCAACAGGGAGGATGGAGAAGAATATGTGGAGGTTATACTGGTGTTTGACGCCATGTCGGTGGAGGCCCCGGTGTCCATGAACTAGTCGCCGCCGCCGCTGAAGGGTGCCTGAGCGGACATCCCGTGCAGGGCGTTGAACAGTGCTGGCGGCACTTGGGACGAAGAGTTGGCGAAGGAGGATGGCTCGGCAAAGTTGAATGGTGGTGTAGTGATCGCCGTCATGGCCTGCGGCGGCGCGGCAGCCGGGTGGGGACCAAGAACGCTAGGAGCCTGCGGCCGCCACTGTGACAGCGGCCACGCCTGAACAACCCCTGTCCAGGGATTGTACGTCTGTGTCCACTCTGCAGCACCGTTGGCCTGCTGGCGACTAGTGTTGGTGGAGCCAGTGTTGCGCCCGCCACTTGCGCCACCGCCGCCACGTCCATCCTTGCGCTTCTTGCGGCCACCACCACCACAGCCGGAGGAGTTGTTGGTGGAGGATGCCGGAGGCCGCACGATGGAATCGGTGGACACGGTGGCGAGAAGGGCCGTCGCAGCCTGCATCTTCCGAGTGTGGCGCTTGCGGCTTTCCTCCTGCTGCAGGTAGGATCGGGTGTACAGGAACGATGGCGGCGGATCCTTGGAGCCGAGGTAGCTGATGGCCGAGCTGAAGTCGTCGTTGAGGCCGCGGAGGGTGTTAATGACGAGGGCATGATCGGTGACGGCGGCCCCGACGTTGTAGAGGGTGTCCGACAGCTGCTTGAGACGGCCAGTGTACTCAGTGATCGACATGTCACCTTGGTACAGACTGTGGAACTCCTGTTGCGCGTAGACGGCGCGCTGGAGGCTGTTGTCGAGGAAGAGGCCGGTGATGCCAGTCCAGACGGCGTACGCAGAGAGCTCTGGCTTGTACACCGCATCCATGATGTCCTTAGACACGGAGGTGTACAGCCACGAGACGATGCAGGAATCGATCTGCATCCACTCGGGGTCGTCGCGCATGAGGATGGCGTCGATGGTGCCGTCGACGTGGTTGAGGAGGCTGAACTTTATGAACGTCAGTTCGAAGAAGGTGCGCCACTGGCGAAAGTGCACGGCCTTCGTCTCCAGCGTCACGGGAACGTGCGCCTTGATGTTGATCATGGCAATCGTCGCAGCAGCGGGTGGATCAAGAAGAGGGGCAACAAAGGGATTGGTGGAGGAGCTAGAGAAGGATGAACCGACCATGAAAACAAGACGAAGAGGGCAACGGAAGGTGGAGCTGGATCGTGCGTCTCTTGATACCATGTAGATTAACAAGTGCAGGAAAGCTCAATTGATTTACTGCATGAACGGTGTACATATACAGAGGCCCTCGGCCGATCGTGTGCAACTAACTACCTAGATGCTAGGAGTACATTCAGGCGCCAGAAGACTCGGAAACTAACTGAACATCACGTTGCCGATCGTATGGACCAAGTCCTGGTGTTCTACACGGACGTCTGCAGGAAGCAGCTCGCCGGATTGGCACGGGAGCAGGTGGCCCTGGGCCTCGCCGGGGCGGCTCGGGAGCCGGCGGTGCTGGACCTCGCCGTGGTGGCACGGGAGCCGCCGAGCCGGCGGCGCTGGGCTTCGCGGGGGCGGCGCAGGAGCCGGCGGCGGAGGTCTCGCCGGGACGGCGCCGGGGCGGCGAGGGAGCATGGGGGTGGCGGGGAGCCGGCGGCGCAGGGAGAGCGCGCCACCAGAGTCTCGCCGCGCGGGAGGCCGAGCTGCGGAAAAATTGGAACCGAATCTCATCCCACCTCCCTCCCACGATCTATAAGCATTATTGGGACATTGTCGATACTTCTGTAACACGAGAAGTTAAAAGCTTGTTGCAAGGAGGTGGAGATGCAGAAGGGGTGGAATGAAACTGTTGTGGCCCTAATCCCGAAGGTCCCAGATCCAGAACGGCTAGAAGATCTCTGACCGATTAGTCTATGTAATGTCATATACAAGATTGCCTCCAAGACATTGTCAAATCGCTTGAAGATTATCCTACCTGAGATTATTTCTTTGAACCAAAGTGCTTTTGTCCCTGGACGTACGATCACGAATAATGAATGTTCTGCTAGCTTATGAATTGACACATTATATGCAGATAGAGAGGGGTGGACAACAGAGTTTTGCTGCGGTGAAACTGGACAGGAGTAAAGCCTATGATCGTGTGGAATGGCCCTTTCTGGAACAGATGATGGTCAGGCTGGGTTTTCATGAACAATTGGTGGACACAATTATGAAATATGTGACCACAGTTACATACCGTATTAAAGTGAACGGCGAGCTTACTGATGAAATAGTGCTTGAACGTGGTTTGAGATAGGGGACCCCTTTTCCCCATACTTGTTCTTAATATGTGCTGAAGCTTTCTCGTGTTTACTACATGCTGTAGAAGGAAGAGGAGAATTGGAGGGAGTTAAAGTGTGCCAAGATGCACCGAATATCAATCATCTCTTGTTTGATGATGACTCATTGTTACTCCTGAAAGCTGATGCGCGGAGTGCAAATTGTCTGCAAGATATTCTATCACTGTATGAGGATTGCTCGCGGGGCAAACTAATATATTCCAGAGATACCGGCTGAACTACGTCGCTTGTTTGCCAGTCAGACCGACAGTGATGCAAACTATTTTTGGAAGCACATTCGGTATTTTAACAGTCACTTCTCATTCACAAGCTTTGGACTTTCCATTGATAATAATCTCGCGACTGCAAGAGGTACTGGTGTGTATTGTTTTAAAGCACACGGTCAAAATATACCATAGGTTGGGTCAGTTGGTTCCTGGTGGGAGAGGGCCTCGCCATATGCAGCTATACTTTTATGACACTGATGAGACCATTGCACATAGGGTCAAAAGGTCGCCTAAGCTTGACACTTCAATGATCCGGTTAATTTTAAGAGTTCTGCAGGACAACCCATATGTACTTCTCTTCAAGAATCTTGGTTCGATGTCTAATATTGCAGAGTACAATATTGAAATTAATACAAGCATATATGTTGATCAGAGGAGATATAATGCGCCTGGGATGGATCAGGTCGCTGCTATATGGGTGGACGGTAATGACCCTCAGCAAAGGTTTTCTCGCAGCATAATAATATATGGCAGTGAGGATCAACCTCACTATGTCAGCGTGTACCATGGTTGCTACGATCCATTAGCATACCCTTTGTTTTCCCCCGGTGGTGAGACTGGATGGGAGAATAAAAAGATAGCATATCAGGTTCCACCTCCTTCTGAACCGAAGAGAAAGTATACAAAGTGTAAGAAGCAATGTTTGTTTAGTATTTTTTAATTATTATTCAAAATAATAATACATAGTAAAAATAATTATTTATAATTATTTTGGAGAATAAATATATAATATCTCATCCACAAATGATCTTGTTGATGAGAAATCAGGTGCAGTTCGGTTGCAGCTTCTTAAGAAGGCAAACACCGGCATTCAGTGTATTATGATTTTAATGGGGAAGATCATGATGTGGATGAGCAGAGTGAGATCGAGGATAGCCCTGATGATGAGCTTGATGATATAGGTACGAAGACACTCTCCAATTATTAATATGTATTATATTATATAATTATATAATATTACACAATAATATGGTTTCAACTTACAACTCTGTCTTCTATTGACAGCTGGTGGAGGATCTAGGCGTTATGTCAGCGCGAGAGAGTACTATTGTTTCAAGCTACATATTCGTGAAGGTCAATTCAATGTGTTCTTTCATGCTGGTCGGCTCTTCCAGCAATTTGCAGTTTATAGGTATGTCAAGGTTGAGTCAATGCCTCTAGACTGGTACGCGAAGCTAGCACATCAGGCTATAATTCATGCAGATCTATAGCAGGTGAGCTCAATTTAACTAAGAATCATCAACCTCGCAATTGAATGTAATTCCATCAATTAGCATCTAAAATTTTTCAAATTTATTGTGGTCAAGGTCTTCTTGACACTCTTACCGCGGGAGAGGCTGATGCTTCCAAGGCTGGCCTTAGAGTTGTTTTGAGTAAGGATTTTCCCGGCAGTGATCGTGATGCGCAGGCTAGGTTTATGGATGTCATGAAACTGGTTACACGGTACGGGAAGCCAGATTTCTTCGTAACAATGACATGCAATCCGTATTGGGATGAGATAGTTGCAGAATTGTTGCCCGAACAGACACCATAAGATCGACCCGATGTTGTTGCAAGAGTGTATCATGCAAAGTTACTGGATTTGCATGATTTTTTGATTAAAAAGGGTCATCTTGGCAAGGTTGTTGCATGGGCGCATGTGACAGAGTTTCAGAAGAGGGGCCTGCCACATGAGCACTTTCTGCTAGTTGTGGAGCATGGAAGTAAGTTAAAGAGTCTTGATGATTATGATAAATAAATTTCAGCTGAACTTCCAAATAAGAAAAAGTATCCTGGGTTGCATAAGCTTGTTTGCAAACATATGATGCACGGTCCATGTGGAGTTCTAAACAAGAAGTGCCCATGCATGGTGGATGGGGAATGTCGCTTCTGCTATCCTCGCCAATTCAGTGAAGCTACATAGCAAGGAAAGGACTCTTATCCAATTTACAGAAGACGGGGGATGGACAGAAAGTGAAGGTACGAAATGAATGGCTAGATAACCGATGGGTGGATCCTTATAATCCAGTCCTGTTAATGAGGTATAACTGCCATATTAATGTTGAGATCTGTTGCAGTATCAAGTCTGTTAAGTATCTCTACAAATATATATATATATATATATAAAGGGCATGATCGAGCATATTTCTCTATTGAGCCTAAGGATAATGGGAAGAAGGTAATAAATGAGATAAAACAGTACATAGATTCAAGGATGATAACTGCTATAGAGGTTGTGTATAGACTATATGCATTTAAGTTGTATTCTATGTCACCACCAGTACAGCAGATGCAGGTGCACCTTGAGCGTATGCATATGGTTGCCTATAAGTCTACTGATAACCTCAGCAATGTTGTGCAGTCTGAAAAATCACAGAGGTCCATGCTTACAGAATATTTGGAAACGCCTGGTACTTCTCTCACAGATGCACTTTATTAAGTATATTTTCTTCCTAGGCCACTTGGTTTAACTGAAATAGTAGGTATGGGCGCTTCCTCTATACTCGCAAGGGCAATTCCTTCTCCTATCGTAGGTTAGTTGGTATTTGTTTGACCAAAAGTTTATTAGTTTGGTAGAATTATAAAATTATTATCAAAGTCACCCCTCTATGAACCATTTCTTTTAATTATTGTAGGTGTTGCGTTACAGTCACCTCCTACCAGCACCATGTAGTCCACCGTTACTCAGGTGAACTACAGACCTCGAATGAGGGGTGTCAATGGTATGATTGGAGAAGAAGCATTTCATTCAGGTCTCTGGGAACCGGATGATCCAATACACGGAGTAGAAGGTACATATATACACACACACATATGAGCATATTGATTGCATACACCTAATATGGTCTATTTATAATTCAATGCATTAGAGCATGATTTATACCAAATGGATCCTAATGAAGTTGGACTAGACAACTACGAAGGTGATGAAGCTAGAGTATTTCACAGCAGGGGTAAGTTTTTTCATTTTGTGAAATGGTTATATCATCATTTGGCCGTGATAACTGAACAAATCTTGCTTGCCATTTTTAGATGTCCAATATGAATACTTTAGAGAACCTAGGTCGGTTCCAAGTGGCCCTGATCCTTATGATGCAGTATATAGGAACCTCCCTAAAAAACACCATGTGTTAAAGAAGGCTAAAAATTATGAGTTTTGTCGTGCAAAAAGGCTCCCAAGTGAAGGGCTCGCCTTCTGTTGCAGCAAAGGAAAAGTTAACATATATATTCCAGAGTTACCGGTTGGACTACGACAATTGTTCGCGAGTCAGACTGACAAGGATGCAAAGTATTTTCGGAAACACATTCGGTATTTTAACTCGCATTTCTCCTTCACAAGCTTTGGAGTTTCCATTGGTCATCATCTTGCAACCGCTAGAGCTACTGGTGTGTATTGTTTTAACGCACACAGTCAGATATATCGTAGGTTGGATCAGCTTGTGCCTGGTGGGAGAGGGCCTCACCATATGCAGCTATACTTTTTATGACACTGATGAAATAATTGCACATAGGGTCAAAAGGTCTCCTAAGCTTGATACTACACTGATCCGGTTGATTTTGGGAATTGTACAGGACAACCCATATGTGCTTTTATTCAGGAGTCTTGGTTCAGTTTCTAATATTGCATAGTACAACATTGAACTTAATACCAGCATATCTGTTGATCAGAGGAGATATAACGCACTCGGGATGGATCAGGTCGCTGCTATATGGGTGGATGGTAATGACCCTCAACAGAGATTTTCTCGTAGCATAATAATTTACGGCAGTGAGGATAGACCCCACTATGTCAGGGTGTACCATGGTTGCTACGACCCATTAGCCTACCCTTTATTTTTTCCGGGTGGTGAGACTGGATGGGAGGACAAAAAGATCAAATATCAGGTTCCACTTCCTTCTAAGCCGAAAAGAAAGTATATGAAGCGTAAGAAGCAAGGTTTGTATCGAGTTGTATATTATTTTACAATAATTATGTGCTGATGCTTGGACACTATACTATTCATATAATATCGGACTTATAGGTGAACTTGATGATGGTGATGAATTAGGTGCAGTTCTGGTGCAGCCTCTTAAGAAGGCAAAAGTGCGGCATCCAGTTTATTACGGTTTTAGTGGGGAAGACCATGAGATAGATAAGGAAAGTGAGAACGAGGATGATCCTGATGATGAGCTTGATGATATAGGTATGAATGCACTATCCATTTATTTTAGATTACATATTCTATATATTATTATATGATAATATTAAAAACTATTATATGGTTTAAAGATATAGCTGTGTCTCTTAATTACAGCTGGTGGAGGATCTCGGCGTCACGTCAGCGCGAGGGAGTACTACTGCTTCAAGCTACAGATTTGGGAAGATCAATTCAACGTCTTCTTTCATGCTAGTCGGCTCTTCCAACAATTTGCAGTTGATATGTATGTTAAGGTTGAGTCAATGCGTCTAGATTGGTACGCGAAGCCTGCACATCAGGCTATAATTCATGTAGATCTATATCAGGTGAGCCCAATTCAACTAAGAACCATCAAGCTCTTAATTGAATGTAATTCCATCAATTAGTATCTAATTTTTTTTTCAAATTTACTATGGTCAGGGTCTTCTTGACACGCTCGATGCAGGAGAGGCTGATGCTTCGAAGGCAGGGCTCAAGGTTGTTTTGAGTAAGGATTTTCCTGGCAGTGATCGTGATGTACAATGTAGGTTCATGGATGCAATGACAATGGTTGCGCGGTATGGGAAGCCGGATTTCTTTGTAACAATGACATGCAATCCATATTGGGATGAGATAGTTGCAGAATTGCTGCCAGGAGAGACACCACAAGATTGACCTGATGTTGTTGCAAGGGTGTATCATGCTAAGTTACTGGACCTTCATGATTTTTTGATTAAAAAGGGTCACTTGGGCAAGGTTGCTGCGTGGGCGCATGTAACAAAGTTTCAGAAGAGGGGCCTGCCACACGAGCACTTTCTACTGGTTATGGCGCCTGGAAGTAAGTTAAAGAGTCCTGATGAATTTGATAAATATATTTCAGCTGAACTTTCAGATAAGAAAAAGTATCCTGAGTTGCATAAGCTTGTTTGCAAACATATGATGCACGATCCATGTGGAGTTCTAAACAAGGAGTGCCCATGCATGGTGGATGGGGAATGTCGCTTCCGCTATCCTCGCCAATTCAGTGAAGCTACATAGCAGGGAAAGAACTCTTATCCAATTTACAGAACATGGGAGGATGGATAAAAAGTGAAGGTACGAAATGAATGGCTAGATAACCAATGCGTGGATCCTTATAATCCAGTCCTGCTAATGATGTATAACTACCATATTAATGTTGAGATCTGTTGCAGTATCAAGTCTGTTAAGTATCTCTACAAATATATTTATAAAGGGCATGATCGAGCATCTTTCTCTATTGAGCCTAAGGATAATGGGAAGAAGGTAATAAATGAGATAAAACAGTACATAGATTCAAGGATGATAACTCCTATAGAGGTTGTGTATAGACTATATGCATTTAAGTTGTATTCTATGTCACCAGCAGTACAGCAGATGCAGGTGCACCTTGTGCGTATGCATATGGTTTGCCTATAAGTCTACTGATAACCTCATCAATGTTGTGCAGTCTGAAAAATCACAAAGGTCCATGGTTACAGAATATTTCAAGGTGTACAGATCAAACCCTGCAGGTCAGAAGTATCTTCAATTTCTGAGCACTTCACTTGGAACAAGTCCAAAAAGTTTTGGAAGTCTAGGGTAGCTAACAGGATTCAGATTGGCAGATTGGTTTATGCAAATCCCGTTGAAGGTGAGAGGTACTACCTTCGGATCATGTTGAACCATGTTAGAGGTGCAACATCGTATGAGAATCTAAGAACATGGCGTGATGTTACTTATGATACATTTAGACAGGCATGTGAGGTTATGGGGCTTGTTGAATCCGACAAGTCACTTGATGACTGCCTTACGGAGTCTGCTACGTTCAGGATTTCATGTTCATCGCGTAGGCTTTTTGCCACTATAATGTTTTTTTGTGAGTGTGCTAATATACGGTGTCTTTGGGATAAGCATATTGACTCAATGTCTGAGGATTTTCGCCTTACATGTGACAACAACTCAAGAGTTGAACAGATGGTTCTTAAAGATATATCATAGCATTTGACATCCATGGGCAAAGATATCAGGCACTATGATCTTCCAGAGCTACACGAGACTGGTACGTAATGTTGAATGCTTTAGTCATACATTCATATGCTTTGTGTACCATTTTCTATAATTTCAGCTAATGCATATTTTGTGAAATATTTTCATGCTCTACAGAGGAAGAGCGATCGAGGTATTATTACAAGGAACTTAGTGAAGAGCAAAATCTTGGGTTTGATAAGGAACATCTGAAAATTGTTGATACGCTTAACGCAGAACAAATGGCTGGTTACGAGAAAATTCTTGATCATGTTTTGAAGAACAAAGGATAGGTGTTCTTTGTAGATGGTCCAGGCGGCATTGGTAAAACTTATCTGTACAAGGCTTTGATTGCTAAAGTGTGGTCGATGGATCTTATTGCCGTTGCTATTGCTACATCTAGTATAGCTGCCTCCATTATGGCTGGTGAACACACTGCACATTCCTGGTTCAAGATTCCAATCAAGCTGAGTGGCAATACTATGTATAGTTTTACAAAGCAGAGTGGCACAACGGAGCTGCTTAGAAGGGCATCTTTGATAATATGGAATGAGGTTGCGATGACTAAGAGGCAGACAGTTGAGGCTCTTGACAGGTCGCTGCGGGATATAATGGGCCGTTGTGACAAGCAGTTTGGAGGGAAGGTTATGTTGTTTGGTGGCGACTTCAGACAAGTTCTTCCTGTGGTGCCTCGTGGTATGAGAGCCCAGGTCACAGATGCAACATTACTAAGATCATACATATGGGAAAGTGTTCGGCGGATCAGGCTGACCCAGAACATGCGAGCTCAATCGGATACTTGGTTTGCAGATTACCTGTTAAGGATAGGTAACTGGACGGAGGAAGCATTTGAGGATGACTACGTGTGGCTGCCTGATGACATTTTGATTCAGAACTCTCCTGAGGATGATTCTATTGACATTCTTATTGATCGGGTGTTCCCGGATCTTGTAGCTAATTGCACTTCTGCAACTTATATGCGCGAGCGTGCGATACTTTGCACCAGGAATGAACATGTTGATGAGGTGAATGCACTTATGATTGATAGATTTTCAGGAAAGTAGAAGGTTTTCTATAGCTTTGACTTTGTCGATGATGATTCGTGTAACAATTATCCTCTTGATTTTCTCAAATCGATTACTCCTAATGGGTTGCCTCCTCATGAGTTGAAGGTTAAGAAGAATTGTCCTGTTATATTGTTTGGTAATCTCGATTGCCATAATGGCCTATGCAATGGCACTCGGCTGGTGGTATGAGGATTTCAGAATAATACAATTGATGCTGAGATTGTTAATGGGTAGCATGCAGATAAGACTGTGTTCATACCGACGATATCAATGTCTCCTTCCGAGGATCTGACTCTTCCGTTCAAGTTTAAGAGGAAGCAGTTCCCCATCTGGTTGAGTTTTGCGATGACAATTAACAAGGCACAGGGTTAGACCATACCTAATGTATGTATCTACCTCCCCGAGTCTGTGTTTTCACACGGATAGTTGTATGTGGCGCTGTCAAGAGGTGTATCCCGTGAGACCACGTGGGTTTTTGCCAAGAGAAATATGAACATCGATCCTACTGGAAAGAGTACGAAGAATATTGTATACAAAGATGTATTGGAATCCTAAGGTTTGTTTATGCTTCAGCTTTATATAATTGTGATGTGTAATAATATGCATTTATGCACTTACATAGTCATGTGCTTTAATGCTCCTTCTAATCACATATATTGTTCCTGCAGATCACGGGTTTGAAGATTGTGAGTGTTTATGGCTTATCAGAATGTTTTTGGATGCTAGAATTCATGATGATTGAATAAATGTATGATGTATACGGATAAACATACTTTTGGTGTGCCTTGATCTTGATATGTGACATGTCCCTTACTGGATTAATTATGTATATATATTATTTTCTAAAATGTTGCTGAGTATGAATAAGATTATATAGATATATATATGGTGCATTTGTAACTTTTTTACTCTGGTGTATCATATGAGGTTCCCAACGATTGCTCGATAAAAATTTTATACACATACATGTGGCACGTGCATTTCCAGTAGTCTCTTCTAAAAGACGAAACCTGACCCTAGCTCTGACCTCTCGTTAGGCCACGTCACTTATTTTTCCCTCGCCGTTGGATTTTGATCGGACCATCCAAAAGCGAGCAAAGTGTTTCTAGAGCCTTCCCCGGCTCACCCTCCCTCCTTCGAGGTCGCCGCCTCTCTCCCTGCTGCCACTGCCCTCCACTTGCATCGCCGCCCTCTAACCTCCGTTCTCCGCCACGCCTCGCCGCCAGCTGGAGTTCATCGATGCCGGTGGGCCGGGGGCAACAACATCTTCCGCGTTCCACTCTGCACGGCGATGCACCCAGCCCACCTGCTACTGCTCGAGGTGTGGCCCATCCGCTACGGGAGACGACGACAGCTGCGGGCGGGTACAGAGTCCGGGGTCCAAGGTCCGCTGCGCAGCGCAGACTCGACTTCTCCCCTCCCTCGCTTACCTACCCTCCTGCACCATATGCCCAGCCACGACCTTGACCAAACCGGCCGCCGCTGCTGGAACAGCAGATCAAGCAACCCCACTGTCACCGGCCTCTGCCCCATGGTTAGTCCTTCCTCAGTATCCTCTTCTTTGGGTCACGGCTGCAGCTACCTCTACTATAATATTACCAGCGAATTGTTATCCACAAAATACAAAAATTAGTTCAGTCTGTTCGGAGTCTTCAGACACTTGTAACACCTGCACAACCCGTATGAGAAGACAGAAGCGAGTGTGGCCCAGCAACCACACATCTGTGTCGATGTGTAGAGCTGAGTGGCCTGGACAACGCGAGCAAACAACACGGACACGATAAGCTCCAGCCAGTGGTTGGCTCCCTCCTCTTTCCTCGCCTCAGCTTCGATCAGTTGCCGGGTGTTTCATGCGCAGCTGAAGCTGTAGCAGGCGATGGAATGAGGCTTGCCGCAACCAAGCCTGCGGCCATCTTCATCACCAGACGCCAGCCGGTCCCCACACCACGATCAAGAGTAGCGGCAGCTGGTCCATGCAGCGAGGCAGCCAAGAAGAGCCGTAGCGACGGGGCATCATGGAGGATCGCTGCGGCAAGCATCGACACCGAGGCTGACGGCAGCAGCAGCGAGGGCGATGCCGAGGCGGGCCAGGTCGCACCGGGGAGGGAGCGAGGGTGGTGGGCGCGGCTGTCGGCGAGGTGGCGGGAGAGCATCTACCATTGTTTCGCCTTCCCCAGGAGGGAGAAAGAAAACAAACGGACCATGACATCGTCAGCCGTGACGCCCCGTATGGTCACAGTCTTGCAGAGCTCCAGGAAGTTCTGGAGATAGGCGTTGGCATCCTCGTTAGGCTTGCCACAGAAAGGGCTCGCCTGCACCATATTAATGAGGCTGGACTTGAGCTCAATGTTCACATCCCCAACATCAATGTTGGGTCCAGTCGCCACATTGGCGGCGGAGGGAACGGAAAAATCACGAAGAGTCTTCTTAGCCATGGGTCCGGTAGTTGTTGATGGTGCTTGAAGAGCTGGTTCGCTTGTCGATAGCATGATCTGAGGTGGGACGACGCGAGGTCAGACTCTTCTCACGAGCTTCTCGGGGTTTTCAACAAAGTTTGTCGGTAAGAAGAAACCAGTCATACACTACCTTATTTTCATCCAATCAGGAGAAAACAAAAGCAACATTAGCCTGTATAAGCTATAACTATTTCTTAAATATGTTGTCATGATCATGTATTAGTAAATCTTTTACATCAATGCCACTCCCCGGCAACGGGACCATAAATGTTTGTTGACATTTCTTAGCATCGCCACCAGGAACGAGGGTGTTAGTCTCATCCCTAGCAACGGCGCCAGGAAACGCCATGGTATGTCTTAACGATTACAGAATGAATCCGCAAGTGCACGGATATACCATTGTAGTATTTTACCCGGAGAGTATTCAGGTATCATTATTTATATTTTTCCAAAGAAGGGCATGATGTGAAAGAGTTTACTTGGTACATAATGAAGATGACATGATTAAGCCATAGGCCATAACATATACATGGGTAAGTATGATAAAAGATAAGATAAGGGTAATGTGACACACATATTCAGGCCAATCTCATGATAAAGAATAATGAATAAACCTACGGGTTAGTGGGAGCAAAGGCACACAACAAGGTCCTAATAGCATCTATTCAGGCAAGCAAGGGTTATGCAACATACATATGGTTAGGGCTGCAGGTGCCGGGAAATTAGGGATACCAGTGAGAATGTCCCGTCCCGGAGTACATCCGGACCATTACATTTTTCAGAACTCCTACGTCATACCCGGATGTCGGGGAATACACTAACCACGAAGCAGCTTAGTAGCGGACGCATAGGGCTGTCACCACCTGTCGTCTACCCCAGTCAAATCGTGAAGCACAGTCATATTTGAAGGATTCCGATACCCGAGCACCACGCTCGTGTATGAGGTCACTACCCTAGCGGCCCCGAGTCTCCCACCCTTTGGATGGACGAGTAAGACGCTATGGCAAGTCCGAAAGCACAACGAACCGATATCCTTACCCAGATCATCTGACCTATCATATTTAAAGCATAACTAGTGAAGCACCAAGCCATGATATGATAAACTAGCAAGGCAGCATAACAAACCAAAGCATGATAGACTACCAAGATAGTAAAGCAACCAAGGCTCAGCTCTGCATTAAGAATAGAATACCGACAATTCAAATACAAAGCCATTACCCAAGGCTGAGGACTGCTCTCCGGCCCCGAGGACGACTTGCTTCACTAAGAGAGGAGTACTAGCCTAGCTTCACTACCCTAAGGAATACAAGTCTCAAGTGAGAGTGAGAGTGAGAGAGAGAGAGAGAGGCTCAAGTGTGGTGTGTATGGAATGAGAGGGTGAGGGGCCCCTTTTATAGCTCCAAGTGTCGGTTCCCACCATCTCTTCATATGAAAACGTTAGCCAGGAGAATTAGGAGACTTGACGACGACTCCACCTCGAAGGGCACCTGGACTGGATTCAGTCCAGGGAGCCTCCCCCGGCTCTGCCTTCTCTAGTACTCTGAGCAGTGGGCCCTTGTGATGTTTTCATATGATTACTTGCTTGGCGCGCCCGTTTGCTCTGACATGTGGGTCCTTCTTGTAAGTGTGATGCAGCGGATGATCTTTTGTGCATGGTTTGCTGTGTATCCTTCGTGTTTTCTTCTTATTTTAGACTTGTACTCCTGAAATGATAAGGTAAATAATACATCTGTGGAACTAGATTAGTGATACAATTATGTAGGTAAAAGGCATGGTTTTCCTTTGTTTGCGAGTATGGTTGACGGTCGGATTTGGCACTTAAGGACCGTCAACAGTGATCCCATCAGCCAGTGAATCAAAGGGCCGAAAGTATTGCAAGTGGCATCATTCAGTGACCCACAATACTAATGACTGCAAGACTTTCAGGAGGGAGATCCAGATGGCCATCGAACACGGAAGAATCAAGTTCTACAACGTTGACAAGCCCATGAAGATCGACGGACATCCCTTCCCGACTGGTGCGCTCGATGTGTGAGCTCAAGAGGTTGATGGCCAAGGGGCGTCGAGTTCTAATCATTCCAAGGGAAGTGGCACAGAAAACCCAAAAGCTCGAGTGACGGCCAATGACAGGGAGAACCAAGGCCGATTTGAGCAAGGGGGAGGTTTTGGAAGGCCGCGCAGGGTCGTTACGTCGCGCATGCTCCTGAACAAGTATCAGCACCAACAAGACAGAGAGAGACGCCGGCAGGAAGAAAAGGACATGCGTGATGCAGATCGTTGGAGGTGCCCATTCTTTGCTTTCTGTTGGAATGAAGGTCTATGCTTACCGTCGGCCGATGACTGTCCAGTATGTTGCGGGATGCATGATGACCGTGATGATTTCAAGAGGCAGCGCTATGATGATAGAGATCGTCGGCCGATCTTTAGAGGCAAACGTGATAGAAATCGTGTATCTATTCACGATCGGCTAGGTGTCCGAGTGGTTGACCAAGCTACAATTGAAGAGCAAGCCGAGGCGCGAGTGCCTGATGAAGCTACTTTGGATCGGTCGGCCGAACGTCACGATGATTACCGGTATGATCCAGAGGAGTACCCAGATTAGTGCATTTGGGGTTTGACTCGCTCCCAGAAAAGAAGGGTTCAAAGACTCTATCATAGGGAGCAGGAAGAGGAATGCGCTCATGAGAAGAAGTCGGTTAAGTCTCAAGCATGGCGCGTCAAGCCAAAGACCGATGGAGCTACCCCATCAGCATCGGTCAATATGGTTTTCGTACTGCCCATGGAGTTCAAGGCATCAGTGCATGATGATGATGCGCCAGCGGTGGCGCAATTAACGCTTGATCTAATCCATGCTTCATTTGACAAACCAGAAGAAAGAGAACTGTGGCATTTGAGGCCTCTTTATGTTAAAGGGCACGTGGATGGCAGGCCGATGACCAAGATGTTGGTTGATGGAGGGGCCGCTGTCAATGTCATGCCATACGTTGTTTTTCGGAAGTTTGGATTTGGTGAGGAAGATGTGATCAGAACTGATATGGTCCTCAAAAGTTACGAAGGGAAAACCTCGCCTGGCTCGGGGGGGGGGGGGGTGGCAATTAATGTTGAGTTGGTGATTGGGAGCAAGGTCTTGCCAACTACTTTCTTCATCATTGATGGCAAGGGATCATATACTTTGCTCTTGGGCCAAGATTGGATTCACGCCAACTGATGTATACCTTCCACAATGCACCAATGCCTCATCCAATGGTTGGAGGATGATTCAGTTGAAGTGGTACCCGCGGATTCGTCACTCAGCGTTCCATCGGCTGACCCTCCAGTGTGGGGTTTTGACGGTGTGGAGTGCATCTCTGGTAATGTATGGGAAAGAGACTTCTTGAATATGACCGATTTTGGGCTTGACCCAATTCAAGAAGACGACTCCGAAGGTTCTACTTCATAGGAAGAGTGAGATTGTCTCCATCGGCCAAGGATGATAATACAAAGAGTTTCTGGCCGATGGAACAATGTTGTAAAAGCCGATCGTAGTGATAGATGATCGGGCTTACATGGCCGACATGATATGTGTCGCCCTTAGTGCAAAAAACACACATAGCCAATGTAGTTTCTATCATTGTATAGAATTCGAGTTGGTGTAAAGCCGATGATTCATTATCGATTATATTTTAAGTTATGATTAATTAAGATTCTTCGATTCGTGTTATTATGACGTTCGCCGATGAATATGTGGTCTAATCGGCTGGATATGCTACGGATTACTGATGGGAAATGTGATGCATGCAAAATATTGGAAGATTCAGTCAAAAGCAGAGACAGTCGAAAGGGGGATAAATATTTACACAGAGTCATAACAGACTGATTGGTACATGTCTCCTAGTCATCATAATAGAAGACTTTGAAGATTACACTGTCAACACAAATCCTGTCGCCGATGGCTGCTGCCCTGTCGAGGTAGTCGACGATCTCCTGGAAGTCGTTTATTTCATCTTCCCCCTCAGGGACCACGGGTTGCAGATTGTAGAGGTCGCGGTTGAGCCGAGTTTGGACCGTCACCAAGGCCGTTGCGGCGCCTTGATGAACACCATGACTGGCGATCTCGCGGACGTGGTTTGGGACGTCCTGGAGCAGATCCACGAGCAGAGTGCTCCGGGCATTCACTTCATTGGCAGCATCATTTGCCGCCAGCTGAAGGGAGTGGAGCTGGGCCTCCAGGTCTAGAAGAAACAGAGAAGAATAGTCAGTCATATAACAGATAATTTTGGGGTAATGGAAACCTTCAACAAAAAACCTTAAAACAAATATAACAGATTACAAGTACATACTAGTAGATGCAGAGTTTTATCAAAAAAAAACCAAATGAATCCTATTTCCTGTCATACAAGAAATACATATTGGGACAATAGCAAAAAAGGGTGATTGACAACGTACCTTTCCAATGCAAAATATTGTCAATGAGAAGGAGATTCAAAAGAAATCCTGCACAAAAACAATGAATCAAAGGTGAACATCAATACTGGGCACCAAGAAGAGTTGGGGGGGGGGGCAGGCATATACAGATCGAATAGTAGGGGAGAAATGGTGTGCATAATTAGAGGAAGAAGAAAAAGAACTTACCTCAAGTTCTCCGAGGAGAAGAAAGATGCAGAAGAGATGAGAAATGAACTCCACCGTAAAATCTTTCCAATTTTAACACCATTTCAGGGTTAAAATTGGGCCCACCATAAGACAATCCCAAGTAGATAGGAAGTTAAAATGGTGGGGGGGGGCAATTAATAAGGGTCGCGCGCAAGGATTGGATCTTGCGCGTCGCACAACCCCCCGCCGCCCCAAATCAGCTCCTTGTCGGCCCAAATCACGCATGTTCACAGCCCATGAAGGGATGTAACATTATTGGTGGTTTTTTATTTCTTTTTCTTCATTCATTCATTTGGAATAATTGTTCCAGAATGCGAAATATTTTTTATTATGTTGGAACAATTATTTTAAAAGGTGTAATATTTTTTATTATGTTGGAACAATTATTTCAAAAGGTGGAATATTTTTTTCATTATGTTGGAATAATTGTTCTAGCTTCAAAAAATATTGTTCCGCGTCAAAAAAATGTTCCACCAAAAAATTATTCAAGTGTATTTAAGTGGGATCTTTTTCTTAAGATTTCATCGCAAGAAACACAGTGGTGTAGTCGGATTTTGATTTGGATGGTTTGGAAATATAATTTTTATGTTTGATTTCTTCTTAGGTTACGTGTCCAGCCTATTATTACTTACATGATACATTTACTCCCAGTCACAAATGTAACCTCTAACAACGGGGAAAAGCAATGCGAGAGCAAGGAATGAAAAAGAAAAGATCACCTCACCTTGATGAGCTCGGGGCAGGGGGATGCGAAATGGTGAGCGGAGACAACGAGCTGCCGAGCTCAACACAAAATGTCCAGGCACATTTCCCAAAAATCAAAACAGCGGTGTAGAACAGCAAGGCCCACGTGTAAGAGATGCAGGGAAAAAATCAGAAACAAATCTAACCAAACCAACAGACAAATCATAGCCATATAGCCATTAGGAGACCAGATCGGACAGGGTAAAATTCGAGCGCTGACGGGCTGCTCGAGTGCTGTTTAGCTTTTCCCAAAGTTTAATACTTAGTTTAAGAAATGAATTTTAAGTTTCATTCTCGACCACAAAAGTATAAATTCTTAGCATTGTAAATCTAAAAAACAGAAGAAAATGTACATATTTTTCTTTGAGGAGAAGAAGAAAAATGTAGACATGGGCCGGAGGATACTGCCATGTGAGATCGATCAAAAGGGCCCACCAAGCCCAGCTGGGCCTAATAAATGTCACCCTCATCTGGCCCGCACGGCGGAGCAACCAACCACAAGTTCGCAGCTCGTCGTCCGGGAGTCCCCCCGTCCCGTCCGTGCAAGTACACCGCAGGCCGACGCGGCGGAGGCAAAAGCCAATCTGCACCCCGGAAATTTCCCGAGCCGAAATCGCAACAGGAAGGGGAAGGAGCACGCGAGCGCAAAACCCTAGCCCGCTGCTCCGCCGGATTCCCCTCCTCCTCCTCCCTCGCTCGCCGCCCGTCTCCGCGGCGTCCGCTGCTCTCCCTCACCGCTCCAAGGAGCGCAAGGCCTCCCGCCGCGCCGTCCGCCGACCGCCACCGCCGGGTCGCCGCCAGTCATGTCTTCTCAGGTACCGCCCCGCTCACCTCCTCCTCCTCGCGCCGCCCTCTTCGATTCCGCCGGTCGATTAGGGTTCGAGCCAGTGTGGCGCTCCATTGCTCTATCAATCGCGGCTGGAATCCTGCTAGCGTTGTTGGATTGGACTCTCTGTGCTGTGCTCGTCGATCTCTCTCTGGATCCCAGATATACGCCGGGTCTAACGAATTCATGTGTGGGTTTGCAGGTCGACAGCCGCAGCCAATCCGCTGGGAAGCGCGCGCGCACCGACGGTAGGTTACCCCACCGCCTCCTTTTTTTTTGTCACCTCTGATACCTAAAGCTGCATCTGAGTGGGTTTCCCCCTTCCTGGGGGACAAAAATACGTGTCTCAGGCAGCCGGCGTGAGGACGACTGGGTTTGCCCCAGCTGCAAGAATGTCAACTTCGCCTTCCGCACCACTTGCAACATGCGCAACTGCAACCAGTCCAGGCCAGCAGATCACACGGTACATAACGGTTTTTGCCTCGCTTTATTCATGTCGTCCACTGAGTATAGTGTACCTGCGAGTACTTCTGCTTGTCGCTAGCGCTCTTGCATTTACCGCGTGTTGCTGTTGCTTGCTGTTCAGAAGGCCATGCAAAAGCCTATGCAGACTCCGCCCCACTACACCACGTCAGGGGGTTACATGGGCCCAGGGATGCCTCCATCGATGTACCTTGGTGGGGGTGCTCCCCCGTATGGCACCTCCGTGTTTAATGGACCTGCAATGCCGCCGCGCTATGGCATTCCTCAGTTCCCTGGGAGTTCGGCGTATCCATATGGATATGGTGGTCGCATACCGATGGGGAGTCCCTATGGGCCAATGCAAATGGCCGGGCCACCTCCATATTCTGGTGGATCTATGATGGGAGCAGGTAACAAGGTCTACAGCTATGATACGCATGCCATATTTTGATATTGCATTGCATTACTTAATCTACCTATCAAATTAAGTAGGCAAAATCCAATGTTTTCAATCCTTCCTTTTATGCAAACCGTAGTGTGTAAACAATTGGATTTTACAGAGCATAAGAACACCATTTCTTTTCACTTGATCCTCGTTTATCATAGATACTTAGCTTGTCCAGCAGACCAGCACTGCCTCTTTGGGGACTGTTTACTTCTGCGTTCTGCCATGTGTTCTCAATGACACTTCCTTGATTGGGGGTCAAGATGCATGTTTTCCAATCCAAAGTTCTCCATGTGTTCACTCACAAGTGACAAGACTTATCTCATTTACTGTCCCATGAATAGGTGGAATCTATGGAATGCCCATGGACAGATATGGCTTAATTCCACCTAGTCCTGGTGCAATGGTATGCTACCCTTCTGCACATGCCACTCGTGCTAATTTGAGTTAACTACTGTTATCTTAAATGAAGAATTATCTACACATTGGTTGCTGTTACTTTGCATTCCCTCTTTTACGATAATTGTTATAATTTGTGTCTACTCCATTTCTCAATGTGTTCATTGCTTCTTGAACTTGAAAGGGCACAAGGGCTGGCTCATATTCTGATGAAGGTTCCCAGAAGAAGCCTGCAGGTATAAAATATTGAATTTGTAGTTTTTACTCATTTTAAATCGTTAGGACATGGTTTTAATATCTGCCTATTCTCCTGAACTATCACTGCAGGAGCTGGGCGTGATAATGATTGGGAGTGTCCAAATTGCCACAACATCAACTTCGCCTTTCGCACAGTCTGTAATATGAGAAAGTGCAACACACCAAGACCTGAAAACCAGGTCTGGGACAGATGAGCGATTCGATATAACTACTTTCAGTTTCATGTATTTGGACTTAAAATCATTTCAGTTTTTTCTGCAATTATCGATAGTCAGTACTGTAACTTTGCATGTTTGCTTGAAGTTGATTTTGCTGCCACAAGATTAGTCACTATGCAGTAACTCATCATTGCATTTGTATGCTTGTTCATTTATTGGACATCAGAATCTCAGTACTTTTGTCGATCACCTTTTCTGTGGTTAAAAAAAAAAGTCAATACAACTTCCTCTTGTTGTTGAGTGTTCATGAACCTTATCAAGGAAATTGCTCATTTAACTAACAATTTGTTGAGTGTTCACGGTTCATGCCATTGCAACAGTTTGATGTTCATTAGTCATTACTGTTGTGGTATGTGATAAGCTAAACCAAAACACATTTGTGAACTTTTAGCAAACAAGTTTTGACTTCTTTTTTAATCTAAAAGTAGTTCTCTTTCATCTAAACTTGGGTCTACATTTCTAATGTTTGGGCTTCTGTATGTCGTTTATAGAGCTAAGTATACTTTACTGATTGCTTGCATATCTTCTCTTTCTGCAGGGATCTAAGCCTGATGGTTCAAGAGGCTCAAGTAAGTTTACATACGATAAATGCTTTCTGCTGCTTTTATTGCCAGATTTTTTTTGTATTTCAAATGCCTTTATGATTTAATAACTTTAGAAAACTTTGTTATCACTAGACATCTCTTCACAGGCAATTAATTTGTTTTCTTTGGAGTTCTACACATAACTTATGGACTAGTTTATCATATGTCTATGTAATTTATTCTATCAACTCTATTTAATTTCACACCCAACCTCTCATTGATAGAACCAAAGATGCCAGAGGGCAGTTGGAAGTGCGAGCAGTGCAATAACATAAACTTTCCATTCAGAACAAAATGCAATCGTCCTCAATGTGGAGCAGATAAGCCACTGCAGACAAACAACACAAATGATTCAGCAACAGATCAGGACAATCAGGTCTGTGTTTCATGACCTTCAGTATGATCAGGACATTTGCCACACCTTTATTTAGAACATTAAGTTGCATATTAAAGTTATTTTAATCATTTTCTTGCCTTATGTTTGCTTGCGCATAGCTTGATGTATCGTGTCCTTACTGTTACAGTGAGTCCTAGAACAGTAATGAGGGTCAAGAAGGTACAGCGTCATCGTCAAGGTTCAGTCTGAATGTGGGGTCCATCTGTGTCAGTAGTCGCTGCTGTCGTTACAAGTTTCTTCCCCTTGAGACCTTAGTTGAGTCGGGGTCCTAATGGTATACACGTTGGAGTTGGCAATGGAGTCTCGCCTTTTCTAATTACTATGGATTTTGGTCACGAACATCCATTTGTCATGTGAATCGGTCATCTTGCCTTTCCTGGCTGAACTTGGTTACTTGTCTTTGTTACTGGTACTCTGGGTAAATTACCATCTTTATATGAAATTTCTCTAGTTGTCTGTGTCATAGATTTTGTCACTCCTCTGCTATGAAGTATCCCAACTGTTCATCATTTTTTTTGGTTTTGTTAATGCTGTGTTTCTGGTCATTTTTCTTTTCAATTCATGGTTTGGTATTTTACAGGTGTTTTTTCTAAATGGTTGGCGATGGCAACCCTTTTTTACTTTCCAAAATAATGTTCTTAGGGATGTTAGCAACTTAGCAAGGTGATCTACTAAGATACTTAAGAGAGCACTTCCCCTGGTAGTTACTTTTGCTTGTAGTAACTGTTAGGTTTGAAACAAGTCAATGGTGGACATTTCAGTTACATGACTGCATATGTTACTGTTATCATCTTCCATGTCCTCCGGGGATTACCGCGTTCAAGTTTGACCATTCTCATGTGCTTGGTTAGAAGAGATGCTCCTTGGTGAAAGTGATGTGCATCATCACATTGTGCAGTGGTAGACTATCACCTTGCATGCTTGTCTCGATTGTGACTACTTCACTGACATAGTGCCATTGGAATTAGTTTTTGTCATGTAACATTACAAAGCTTTTATCAAAGCTGCGACTTCTGCATGAATCTCAAGACAACAGTGAGCAGACACAGATGGATCTTCCTGGTGATGTGGCTGGAGCACCGATGAGTTCTTGTGCATTGCGGATGGCAGCACTCAGTGAGTTGTAGAACAGTCTTACAAACTAATTTGCTACGGTTTCATACTGGAAAACAAAGGTGAGAAATTTGCACCACGTGGATATCTTCTGTAGTGAGCGTCTGGCAGCGCTATAGGAAGTTCGATTTGGTAAGCATTGTGATGGTCAGGGGCCAGTATCTTGATGTAACCATTTCAGTATCTGTTTGGAGTGTCTTGTTTCTTTTTATCCTTTTCTTTATTTGTTCTTTATGCCTAAGCTTGAGCACGCTACTATTGTTGCGTACTCCTAATGTAAGTTTTTCACTTTTCTAAAGTTTACCGGAGATAATTCCCCCATGCCATCTGTTACTCAAATCCTCAAATCTTTTCACCAAAAAGGTTGTTTGATGCACACATGCGAAGGAGAACTTTAAAGTGGCAGACGCCTTATCAAAAGAAAACGTGGCAGACAAAGTGCGTGAACTTTTTTACAGGTCGAGGATTTCTGTAAGATTTGATGAGCGTTGTACGACCTTCAAGGGGCTAACAATTGTTAAAGATTAGACCCATTCGTTTCTTCCACCTTTCATACTTAGAAAAACAGCAAAGAACATGGAAGAGACGGCACAATTGTTACAATGGAATTAAATACAATATATTTCAAAAAAAGAATTAAATACAATAATATTACCGGCAGCTAGAGGAAGAGTTGCGCGAGTTCTTTGCGTTCCATACCTGTTCGGGCCAGGTTGTATTGAATTAGGGTCCTCAAATCTTCCATTAACAAAGGATTTCACGGGAGCATCTGTTGATTTATGCTGCAGAATTCTTTGAATTCCTGATCACTTTGCGAAACATCAACAAAGTTTAAATTTGCACTACCTTCCAGTGCAGATATGGATAGAAGCTTCAAGAAATCAAGATCATGATCTGTTACATTCCTACATTCAAGTGTTCAATTTCCACGTCTTCAAGATCAGTCAAGGAGATATGTTGATATGTCCACATGTCAAAACAACTAGGTTTTTGAAATCAAAGCATTCATAAATCATAAAGCTACGATGTTATTTATGATCCAAATTAGGGTATTATATGTAAATTACATAGATCTATGTGCAAATATTCGGATTGAGATTAATAATTACGACCCAAATCAGGGGGTATTTTGCAAAATCGTGCCGGCTTAACGCACGGCAGCCGGTGAGGCCGCGCCGGCGTCGGCGACCGCCACCAGTCAGGCCGCCAGGCATCTCCCGCGAGACGCGACCCTCCTTACAGCAGCGGCGCCGGTCCTGCTCCTGCGTTTCGGTCCGGCGAGGTGAGCCGAGGCCCCACCTGATAAGCCCGCGCAGGCATGTGAGACTTCCGGCCATCTTCCCTGCGCGCCGCACCCTCCGATGTCGGCGTCAGCCGTCAGCGATGGCACGGCGGCGCAGTATCGGCTTAGTTCCCGGCCGGCACGCGCTGTGGGGCTGGCGAACGCGGCAGCTATGGAGTCCGCGGTGGAGTGGAGTGCGGGTCGATCAGGACGCCGTGCTCGCCGGGGACAGCCCCGATCAGATTGCCAGTTCTTCCACGCAAGAGAATTGAGATTGGATTGGTCGTCTGATTCGATCCCTTCTCTACGGGATGCAATTCCAGCAACATTGCCCGAACATCTTCCAACAACATCGAGATTGGTAGGTTGGATACAAAGGAGGAGTTCATCTGAAGCTAACAAATGTCAGAGATTCTGCAGAGGGAGAGCTATGAAGGCACGCTAGCTGCTCCGCGGCAAGTGGCCGTTCACGGCGGTCTCCCTCGACAAGCTGCCCCGCGCTTATACAGCTACGGAACCATACGGGCCCAGCCAGATCGCGTGGCTTGTACGTTCACCCGGGGCAGTGAACGCCGCCGGCGTATGACGGGCGCGGCCGCCGGCCAGCCGAGCGTGCCCCGTGTAGCAATCGCTCACGCGTGGCCAGCTGCGGTGGATCGGTAAGAAGCTCAACGGCCCCTAGGACCTCCATGTCCCGCGCGGAAGCCGCGAATGCCCGTGGTGGAGTGGAGGTCAGCGCGGCGTGGTCGCCGTCGATGGCGCCCGCCAGCCCGAGCTCAGGGGGTGGACGTCGTTTCGTTTACCGTCCGGGGTGGACGGCAAATGAAATACCGTCCGCCCCCTGGGCCTTTCCAGTCCGTTGGATCGAACTCGTGCGGCCTGGATCGACCGCAAGGCTACCACGCCCTTCTGCCTTCCTCTCGCGTTGACCCGCGGGTCGCTTAAGAAGGAAGAGCCGCCGCTCTGGTGCGCGAGTCGCCATGACGGGGTTGGTCAGCCCGCGGCACCTCGACGGCCGCCCGCACTTTTGGCTTTTTAAGCACTTTTTCACATTTAGAAAGGATATGCGTTTTTGGACCCTGGGGTCGGCGTCGTGACTCACGACGTTGAGGTAACATATCTAGGCGCCATAAGTCACAGTATCGAGTTTTGCGACCCGATTCAACGTGGCAGTCGACATGGAGCCAACGTGGCACCATCTCGGCGCCACAGATCTTGGCGCCGAGTTCGGTGACGTAGGTCACGGTGCCGCTCCGGTTTGAAAAAAATATGGCTTATGAATTAATATAAGTAAATCTACTCTGAAAAATTTACGCAACTTGATTTGAAAAATTGCAGAACTAGAACTTAAACCTGGCTTTGCAAGGCTTAACCACTTGAACTAGAAACCAGGTTGTGTAAGTTTACCGGAGCAGACTTACTTATATTAATTCATAAGCCACATTTCTTTTCCAAACCGGAGCGGCGCTGTGTCCTACGGCACCTAGCTCGGCGCCGAGATCCACAGCGCCGAGCTCGGCACTAATATCTGTGGCGCCGAGGTGGTGCCACGTTGGCTCCATATCAATTGCTACATTGAATCGGGTCGCAAAGCTCGGCACTGTGACTTATGGCGCCGAGATGTGTTACCTCGGCGCCGTGAGTCACGGTGCCGACCCATAGGATCCAAAGACGCAAATCGTTTCTCTAGGAATCCAAACGTAAAATTTTTTTGCAAAAAGTGCTAAAAAGCAAAAAGTGCGGGACGGCAGCCTGCCTCTGCACGGCGCGGCGCACCCTCCGATCCATGTCGGTGGCCGCTCGGCTCGCCGCCGGCGCATGGCCGCCGCCGCCTAGCTATAATAATTTTTTGTTGCTATAAACATTATATAGGAAGATATTAAAAATCAAATATCTCCCTTGTATATTTCTCCATCTAATCTCTATATCAAATGCAAGCCTCATACACGCACATACTTAATTAATGCACAATATCCTTGCTATATCCAAATAATGATTTTTTTTATTTTAATCCTTTTTAATCTAAAATTTTAATAAAAGCCTCCGCGGATCTGAAATTCCAAGAAATAGCCCTTTTGATCACGCCATGTCCCGTGGCGCGACACCCTAAAGGGTCACGCCACATGCTTTGACGTGACCAAGGTGTCACGCTGGCATGCGGGCGCGCGTTGTGCTGACCTGGCAAGGCTGAGTCGCACCACATGCTTTGCGCCACTCAGTCGCACCATGCGCCGCGGCGCGACTCAGCCTAATACAGGCCCACGCGCCCGGCCCCTTCTTCCTCCTCCTCCTCCCTTTCTTTTCCTCCCCTCTTCCACTCTAGATCTACCCCATGGCGTCCATGGCACCGCCCCTCTCCCTCCCCCTCTAGATCCACCCCATCCCGATGGCCTCCGCCACCCGCGGCTCGCCCTCCCGCCGGGCGCTGTCACCCGCGGCTCGTCCTCCCACCGGCCACTGCCACCCGACCTCAGGACCCGTGGTGCTGCCACTCGCACCTCCCCTCCTGCCGGGAGGCACCGGCACCAGCGCGTCCCTCCCTCGGAGCGCCGCCACCCTCACGTCGGCCGATGGCACACGGCGTCTCGCCTATTGCCGATGCCGCCGGCATCCCCTGCTGGGCGAGCTGCCGTGCCGTTTGGCCTGCTTGCCAGGTGCCATAGTGGGCGGACGGTAGGGATGAAAGCGGATTGGATCGGAGCGGATAATACATGTTCCATATCCTCATCCATATTTTTTTATCGGATGCGGAGCGGAGCGGATATTACACGGATACGGTTATAGATACAGAGCTATGAGGATATCGGATGCGGTGCGGAGTCGGATCGGTGTCGGACCGAATACGGATTAATATGGTTAGATAATATATGTTTATGTGTAGTTTTTTACGTTGATTAATAATTCATAAACCAAAACTATAAAGCAGCAAAACATCATAAAATAAAATACTCACCTTTATAGTTCACGACACAAAGTTGATGGTGACACTTCCAACTTGACGTCCAACCAAAATCATTACAGGTTCTCAGTTTAGACTTAGGTGTATAGAGCAAACATGTAAAATAAAATAAAAATATTGTCGATCAGCCGTTAGGGTTTACCAATGCATATGCACATAATATAAATACTTGTTGATTAATGGGCTATAAAAATATTATATGTGTATTTGGACTGCGCTTAATTTGTACAAAGTGCTGGCCTGCTGGGCTCGCTAAAATAGTCGGATATCCTATTATAAACCTCGAATTATTCGCGTTCAATTATTAGATAATCCATATCCTCCAGATTTTGCTAATACCATATCCTACTCCGTATCCGCATACAATCAAATTCGAATTATCCATATCCGTATGGATATAAAAAACTTTCTACACATCCACAAAATTCGGATTCGGATCGGATCGGATGCGGAAATTATCCGCTCCACTTTCATCCCTAGCGGACGGCGACACTGCCGTCGAGCCACGGCGGCGCCGGCGGCCGCAGCATTCCGCAGGCGTTCGCCGCCGTGCTCGTCTGCCCCCTCTCCAAGATGCCTCTTAGGTAGGTACGCCGAGACAAAGTGGCTTCCATTCCATCTCCTTATTTCTCCGCGGCGCCCGCGCCCAGAGATTTCCCCCGATCCCGTCCTGCACCTTAGCCGTGTGTCGCATGCTGCTGCACAGGTACCGCGAGGGTAGAGGGTCTCTGGTCAGCTACGCGGTCGGCGTGGCTTCCCCGGTGAGTCTCGGTCGCCCCACCGCTAATCTCGTGCGATATTCATGTGTGCCGGCGACCTGTTTGTTGTATTGAGCAATTGAAAAAAGGTCAAAGGAAGGGAAAAAGTATATGGAATAACTGATCTGTTCTCATGGAACCACGCTCATGAATTGCAGTCCACAGTTTCATACTTACATCAAATTGAAGTGCTGGTATTGGCTTAAAGTTGGCTACAAAACTAAATTGAACTGAGAGAAACATGAACCGGCTTAACTGCTTTTTATGTTTCATCAATTACATGCTGAATCTGTTAAGATGTCAATGTCAAATATTCCCTAAAATCAACATGGGGACACGGTTAATGTAGCGTGTGTCCTCTAATTACGAAAAGAAAGAATGTTGTGATCTCAAAATGAAAATGCAAGAGCCAAAGTATTACCTGCAAAGCTAATATGCGGTCTTTCACCGTGTCTTTAACTGTAAACCGCGAAACAGTAACAGGACGGGTCTGACCAATCCTGTGTGCTCTGTCAACCGCTTGGTCCTCAGCGTAAGGATTCCACCAAGGATCAAGCATAATAACATGGCTAGCAGCTACCATATTTAGACCCAGATTGCCAGCCTTCAGTGACATTAGCATTACTCTCACCTAAAGAATGAAAAGGATTATGTAAATATATGTGTTAAATATAAGCAAACAGTGCTGGATGAGAAAGGATAGAATGCAAGGACCTCGGGATCAGTTTGAAACTCGTTCACTCCTTTTTCTCTCAAGTTGAGACACATTGCCCCATCTAGCCTCCTAAATTGTATATTATTGCTGTTCAGTGAAAGCTCCATCAAATCCAGCATGCCAATCCACTGGGAGAAGACTCTTGCCTTAACAGGGGCCTCCTCGCTTGAAATTGATTCAGTAGTATCCCCCATTGTAATGGCACGTGTCTTGACTATTGATTTAAGTATGCCCACTGCTTCACGGATCTTCGAGGAGATGTAACTGCTATCACAGATTAAAGATGTTTTATCGTATACAGTGGAACAACTAGTTTTTTGATCAATCTCCAACTTTGGCAAGATAGAAAGCTTTAATACTGCTGGTGTAAAAACAGATCGAATACTTAGTTTCTTTCCACAAAGTGGATAGGGGCAGACATGTGCATCTCCCGCTAAGCTATCATGTATACACTGATAGCAGAAAACATGGCCACATGTTGCAACAACAGCATCCTCAGGTGGATCCTGCAAAATTTAGAAATAAATTACTGTACTCATAAGAAGCTGTAGAACATTAGCTTAAATAAAACAAACCAGTAACTGATTAATGTTTCATCACACACTGACACATATCTCTTGTTTAACTTCATTCTTTTGCTTATTCATAGAAGAAAATATTTTAAAAACTGTGCATGTAACAAATTTTGAGTGAACTAAATGCTTACACTGCATATGGAACAAATTGCAGGACCTCTTTCCAGCTTTTCAAGCAAATCTGTGACTGTTTCCTTAGGAAGTTGCTTTGCCATTTCAATAGAATTATTGTCCATCAGAGAATTGCAGTCCACAATTTCATACTTACATCAAATTGGTGTTTTCGGTCCTGAATATGTCATTTTTACGTAGATATTAACTTGATTCGGGATTCAGGTCATGCGTATTTTAAAGGAAGTTTCAGAACAAATCGAGACTGGAATTTAATACTTATATATGGATAAAATCATTTCCGAACCAACTTTTACTGATAGCATATTGCATATGTGAATGTAGATGCAACTTTTGTGGTCGGGACAAATTAAATGGGCAGGAAAAGGAAATGGGCGGGAAAAGGAAATGTAGATGCATATGTGAATGTTTATTTTTTACTTGTTGTGGTGATAGTGCTTGGAACTGGCTATCTTTAAGTATTTAGATCTATTCCCATAAATCTTCATTTGTAGTTGCCTTGAGTTGCTACTTTAGAGTTCACATGCACCAGTAAAATCAGATACTCTTTATAATCTGTTTGTATTTTCTTATATTGTTTTCACATTTCAATCTCATTCTGAGTTTTACTTAGTTAAATCATAAACTTGATTTGCAGTTTTTTTCACACAAATGTATTTCAGGTTACTTATATTTTGATGATACAGGCATCCCTTTCGTATTTGGTGTATTGACCTGTGAAGATGGCAAACCACCCGCGCTACCCCCTCCTGGAAATGTTTTACGATGAGAGGCACCGTGGCAAGATACATGAGGAGCGTACGGAGGTGAGATTGTAAATGAATTTTTCTGTTCTAATCTCAGTACTTCACTTTTATTGATTACAAAGTTCAATGATATGTTTGTAGGTTTTGAAGCCTCTACGTCCCCGCACTCACAAGCTTCTCACGTGGGACGATAGGTACGCACCGTACCTTAAACGGGCTGGATTCCTCCCGTTGGCGTAGTTGGTCAAGGAGGGGCTCCCCAAGATGGATAATGCAGCTTTGACAGCACTTGTCGACCGGTGGAGGCTGGAGACACACACATTCCACCTCCCCGCCGGTGAGATGACAGTTACACTTCAAGATGTCGCCATGTTGTTTGGGCTTCGTATTGATGGGAGAGCCGTCACCGGTACCATCTGTCCAGTTGGATGGAGAGATAGAGTGCAGATGTTGTTTGGAGTCCACCCACCTGAACCACCAGAAGACACCAAGGACAAGAAGCCTACAGGAGTGACCTCAGCATGGTTGGCTGAGCACTTTGGTACACCACCAGAAGTCGATGCTCAGGAAGGGGTGGTTGCTAGGTTCGCATGTGCGTGGCTATGGCAACTGGTCGCAGGCTTCCTACTCCCGTATTCGAGCGGGAACACAATCTCATGGATGTGGCTAAAAATAATTGGTCAGGACTGGGAGAACATTGCCACTTTCAGCTGGGGGAGTGCAGCACTTGGGTGGTTGTACCGGCAAATGTGTGATGCTTGTAGGCGGAGCGGAGAGAATGCAAACCTTGGGGGTTGTGCTTACCTTTTGCAGTTGTGGATGTGGAGTGCATTCCTGTTGGCCAGCCGGAGCGGCATGCTCAGGGGGTATGTACTTTACTCCCTCAATCGTTTGCCAATATTCTTATTTTCTTTAGATAACCTCAAAAATTTGATAACCTCATTATTTTTTCCCGTGATTAAGGTTGTGCCATTATACGACCAAGAGCCATTGGCTACAGTGGGTTGGCTCTGGAGCAACATTGATACCGTGCATGGGAATCCAGGAAGGCGGTACGTAGACTACAGCAATGCTCTTGATTGCCTCAGTGCTGCACACGTAAGTGTAACAACGACCTCACTACCGCAGTTCACTTATTGTTGAGTTCATTTTTAATAATCATATTGAGCATGTTGTCATAGGTTGAATGGCAACCATACGATCGCGGAGAGGTGCAAAACATGGAGCTTAGTCCGCAATGCACGATGGATCGTGATTATTGGTGCTCGGTCTGTCCTCTTATTTGCTATTACATTGTTGAGTATCACCTTCCAAATCGAGTGATGCGCCAATTTGGAATTCTTCAACCTTGTCCTCCTGAGTATAACAATACGAGCCATGAGCTGCACGTGTATGTTAATTTATTTATATGCAATCGCATTCTATGCAGAATAATTTAATGTTTTCTAATGAAACCCAATTATATTCATTGTTGCATAAATTACATGTCTCCTACTATTTCTGGCCGGCGGAACTACTATGGGTAAAAAAGGTGTAACCACTACGTATTTGTATGTTTGCATCGTTGCCTTTGGTTGTAACTCAATGTCATGAAGATGAGACTCTATTTCCCA
The DNA here is from genome assembly GCA_032594955.1 of Panicum miliaceum. Lineage (NCBI taxonomy): Eukaryota > Viridiplantae > Streptophyta > Magnoliopsida > Poales > Poaceae > Panicum > Panicum miliaceum. Next base: position 3,058,184 of record CM064064.1, read on the forward strand.
GCATAACAATGACAAGGCACAATAACATAACACAAGTTTAGGTTACAGGTCTTACAATTGTCCATACGAATTGTCCATACATTAGTTCAGGCACATACGAAGAGTCCATACAAATAGTTCAAGCAGATACGAAGAGTCCATACAAATAGTACATCGTACTAGTAGTCCAACCACACATAGAGTCCATACAAGTAGAAATGGCAACAAACTAATCGCAATCACATTCAATCAAAAGCTCATCATCTCCCCAATCATCATCATCTTTGTCTACGGGCAAGTATGCAGCTGTTGCCTTCTTTGCCTCAATTTGTGAAACTATGACGTCTACTTCCCCGCCATTTATTGCCCACCACTCGTCATCATCTACATCATAAAGGGCGCAGTCGTTGTCAACAACACTCTTCCCTTTGTTGTCGACCACACTCTTCCCTTTATTGTTGTCTACGCTCTTCCCTTTGTTGTCAACTACATCTTTGTCAATGGGCAAGTCGTCGACCACTGCATTCATTGCATCAATCTGTGTAGCCCCCTCACCCCTACTTCCGCTCCAACATGTATGGGTAAGTCAGCCACAAGTGCCTTCATTGCCTCCAATTGTGCCTCTTCCGCAATTTTGGCTTCTTCGGCTTTCATCCTTACCGCATTAATGTCAATACCTCTTCTTAGGGCTTCGACCCACTGGAAATGGTGCTCCCACGTTCCCTTAGGGAAAACCTTTGTGAAATCACATGCCCGATGCACCGCCTCACTTATCTTTTCTTCCGAGTACTTGCTTCTGTTCTTCCTCCAAAAAGTGATGAGTTCCTCTTCACACTCAAGACCAACGTGTCCGTCATTCCATGTTCGGCTACTTGATCAATGGCTACTGGACCGTAAAGTATTCGCTCATCTGGAAGAGGAACTTTTTACTTACGTCTTATTTTGTTCTTTCTTTCTAAGGTGGTTCTCGTCTTTAAGGGTTCAGCCTGATTACTCAACTTTTGCCTTAGCTCCTCCCTTTTAGGAAAGGTCTCCCAATCACAGGTCCTCCCTTCCTACACAATATCAGAGGTATTCGTTGGATACAGGACAAAAAAGAGAAACAAAATTTGAAGACAAGATAGTGATTTACCCAAAAATCTCCGTAAGAGTTGCCGCAATACCAACCGTATCCCAACTCCGTTGCAACGACACCCCTTCGAGCCAAAATCCCACATTTGCAACATGGTGTTGGAGTCCTCTCACATGGCCACTTCTCCTTACCACTCCCAAATTCTTTAATTTGCTCTTCCGTGTAGTACCAATGCATCTTGGGCCCGTAGATGTACTCTTGGAAGTCACATAAAGGCCATCCGTCCTACATGGAAAAGAAATAATATGAATACACTTTTTTAAGCAATAGGTGATGCTAAACCAATTGGGAAACTAAGCTACCAAATCTTACATGAGTGGTTAGCTTGCAACGGAAGAATGGAGTGGATTTTTTAGGGAGCTCAATGTTGGGATGTTGCAGCTTGCAAGGATACCCACGATGGCAAATGGGAGGGTTGTTCACGTGGAGGCATGCCGCCACTTGCTTTTCTTCATTTGTCATCGAAGGAGGATTAGGTGGAGGAGGCACCCACCTCTTGAAGTCCTTAAATGGCTTTGTCTCACTATCATCATGCGGGAAAAGCCGGATCCTAGGGTCAAACTTGTCTGGTCCATCAATCCATTGAAAGAACTTACACGGACGTACGAAGTAATAGGTATCTCTTCCGGCACTCAATGTTCTCTGTTCAAACTTCACTGAACACTTGTAGTAGGCTCTAGCGGCAGTGGTTGGCCACGTAGATTGCATGACCTCGGCCGGAATACCGCATTCACAATTTGGGACGGGTAATGCCGGAGGGACGGGGGCATCCACGCATGATTCCGTAGGATACCGTATTTGAACCTTGCGTTTACGCTCTGCCATTAACCTGAAAACAACGAGAATATTAGAACACCAAAAAAAATTAAATTTCATGGAGAACAAGTACCAAACAATTCGATACTAAATGACACTAACAAAAATATGGTCAATGCAAAGTAATGAAGTAAAAGCAACATTGACTTAAAATATTAAACGATCCACATAATCTATTTAAAGCTGCCATTCTTACCACACTTGAACTATTGGTGGACCGTTGTCTTCTTTGACTAGGTGGTTTATTTCTTTTACTAGGATGCAAATTCTTAGGACCCTCTTTATGACGTTCCATGCGGTGTCCAGGTTGGTGGCATATACCACAAAGTATGTTAGACTTGTCTTGGTTGAAATCACCGTAACCATAGATGTCATCTCCATAACCATTTGAGGCGTCCATCTCATTACGCAGACGCTTCTTCTTCCTTCTCCCAACCTTGATCTTCATTTTTGAACTATCTGGTATGTACTTGCCACCATTGTATGGGGGGCAATCAGAAGGGTCAAGTATTGGCTCAAACCGTGGAGTCCAAGTCTTCAAAACTATTGTCTTCAAGTAGAATTGAGACGTATACAAGGGAGAAAGATGATCCACCCCTCTTACATGGCACACTGCGATCATATGCGAGCAAGGAACATGCAACAACTGTGGGACGAAACAAGTACAAGTGACCTCCGTGAGATCAACTTTGAATATACGGCCACCGGTACTCTCCCCTCCAACAGTAAGCACGTTTGATGTCTTCACCGAGTACACATAAGAGGTAGGGTTAAACAAAACCGCCATCATAGTCTTCACTTTCTCCTCTTCCGTACTAAGCAATTTTGCCGCACCTTTACCCCAAAGAACTTGATTTGGTGTACGCTCAATCTGACTTTTTGCTTTCTGCCACCTTTTGACAAAGTATGTATTCACCTTGTGGAAGGTGAACTCCACAATGGCGGACACCGGCATGCCGCGGATCCCTTTAAGTACCTTGTTAAGCACTTCTGAAATATTGGTGTTGGACACACCAAAAAGCCAACCACCATCGTCAAATGCATTACACCACTTATGCTTGTTTTCCATTTGACCCTCCAGCCACTCGTTCGCATCTTCATTCATCATTTCTTTGAGTTTGGCAAGATGTTTGCCAAACATCCTCTCAGCCTTTGATGCACACACCAACTTTAGTTGTTTAATTACCTTCTTGTTCTTCTGCCTATGCCAAATATTCGCTGCAAAGTGACGCATGCACCACCTATGCACTACCGGCTGGTACCCTTCAATGTGCTCTTCCACAACATTTAGGATGCCTTGGTGTCGGTCCGAAATTATGCATACCTTGCGATCGGGACCAACAATATCTCTTCGTACTAAATGTAAGAACCAAGACCAACTGTCATTGTTCTCACTCTCCACCAAAGAAAAGGCAAGAGGTATCAATCGATCCTCCCCATCCATACTGGTTGCGATCAACAAAGCTCCCCTATACTTCCCAGTCAAAAAGGTCCCATCAACACTGATGACTGGCTTGCAATGCTTGAATGCCTCTGCACACTGCGGGAAGCACCAATATGCATGGTCCATTACTTCCATCATTACACCTTTGTACAACTCATGTTTCCCTGTTGTGTGTGTGCACCACTTCATCCCGGGATTGTAATGAGAAATTGCATGTAGAAGCCGTGGTACCCTTCCATAAGCGTCCTTCCAATCACCCCACGACATGGCCATAGCATGCTACTTCGCCCTCCATGCCTTACCATACTTCACTCGATAATTGGTGAATCCCACGACAGCCTCAACAAGAGAGGACACCGAAATATCGGGGTCCGCATACACCATTGCAGCTATCCGGCCTCCAATATAACGAGCCGTACACTGGGAGTGAGACTCTGATGGTCGTGACGTACCACAGGTGTGAGGCTGCTTCACTTTGGTGATTCTCCATCTCTCTCGTTCATTAATAATTGGTCGGGCCCAAACCTTCCAACCACAACCAAGCTTGCAGCTCACCATGTATTTTAAACTGGCGCTAGAGTGCACCAGATCATAGGGTCGGTGGTGCCGCACTGAGTAGTCCCTAAGAAAGAATTTTAGATCTTCCATGCTATCAAAGGTCATCCCTTTCTCTATCAACTCTTGACCACTATCGGGCTCGAGAGAATTAAGCCTCAACCCGGAATCACAATACGCTTTCTTTGGTGGTGCATGGAACAAAGGGATCGATGGCACGCTCACATTAACAGCCCTAAGTTGAATCAACTCCTCCGGAGTTAGTGGGGTCAAGGAAACACCAGAAAGTGTAACCATCCGAGTCGGCGGCTCAACAACACTAGATGTTTGAACAAATGACCGCCGATGAACAACATAACTAGGCTCATCTACACACCTTGGACGCGCAACATTTGTTGGCTCAACATCCACCGCTTCTCGCTCCTCGTGGTGCGTGTTATCTTCCTGGGTAATACCTTCCCTCATTTCTTCTACATCTTCCTCTGATCCTTCAGAAATGTCGTCCTCATCTTCCTCTTCTTCCTCAAATGTGGCCTCGTCAAAGTCATTGTTCACAAGACAATTGTCATATTCGTTCAACTCATTCCCTTCACCCTCAGAATCAGACCCATTGGACATGTCAACATCATATTCTTCTTCTTCTTCATCAACTTCAATATTACTATCTTTAGCTGTCACACTATCAAGAACTTCAATTACCAACTCCGCACAACCAACTTGAGAGTCCTTGACCAACTCCTTATAAAATATCCAATCATTATCGGATTCAATTGGCATTACCACATAATGAGCCCTTTTATCACCGACATTGTTCTCCAACTTTGAACATCTTGCTAACCCGAACACAAAGATCATCAAATGAAGGAGGAATATCAAATCTTGCAATTTGTTCCCTCATCCTTTCAAACTCTACATTTTCTTTAACTATGCCACCGGAGAACAAACGTACTAAACGATCCATCTACACACATCATGGATATGAAACAAAAATTAATAAAGTTCCACGTAACTAATCCATAGTTGACTCCTAAACATCTACACAACAATATCAAATCCAAATCAATACATGCAACCATTCCTACATGATAAAAAGGTGTTACCATCGATCAATTGCACAATACAATACAACTAATCCTACCCGAATCATACTTGATCCCCCATTCCAACTCAAACCCTAACTAAACCCCAACAATCTCAAAACCTAGGAAAACCACGAAATGGGGGAAACAGATCGGCTAGAATGGAGGAGTTACCTTCGGGGATCGATTTTCCTTCGATTCCCCTTCGAATCGGGTGGAGGATGGGGCGGATCTAGAGGGGTAGGCGGAGGGGCGGCGCCATGGAGCACGGGTCTGGTGGGGAGAGGGGAGGAAAAGAAAGGGAGCAGGAGGAAGAAGGGGCCAGGCGGGTGGGCATTTATTAAGCTGAGTCACGCCACGGCGCATGGCACGACCCACATGCTTTGGCGTGACTCAGCCTTGCCATGTCAGCGCAGCAATTGCCCGCGTGCCAGCGTGGCAGGTTGGTCACGCCAAAGCATGCGGCGTGACTCTTCAGGGAGTCACGCCACGATTCGTGGTGTGACGAAAAGGGCTAGTTTTTGGAATTTCAGATCCGCACGGGTTATTATTAAAATTTTAGATTAAAAAGGATTAAAATAAATAAAAAATTCCCAAATAAGCTCTACCTTCGGCTAGGCATATCGATCTCTTACCAATAACACCATGCACGTATAAACAAATATTTCCCTTGCACCTATAAAGATTTTCCTCGCACAATGTAGCTATTTCTCCTATACCCACAAACATTCTTGTATTAAATTAAACAAAGCTCCTAGCACGCTTCCCAAGAGGAAAATATTTTTTGAAAAGATCCCTAAAGGATCGAAAATATTAATTGAATAAACGCATATCCTCTGCATGCATAATCTGTACACATCCGATCCATATCCAAAATAAATGCACTACATCCTTGCTAACAAGTACTAAATCACAAGAGGCCGGGATATTTTTTTTTCTAAAAAAAGTACTAAACCAAATACAGCCTCTCTATCTCTGTGTGCGCTCATCTTCGGCATATACGTACACGTATACGTACTCAGATGTTAGAGATACGATTAGGTGTGAGGCATCTACAAAAAGTCAACTAGAGAGATCCCAGCAACGCTTTTCTAGAAGGATATCCCCATATTGACCTCCCAGTGGCCAGGTTGACTGTGGTCTGTGACAGTCTCACTGCCTCCCAGGTATCCTCCCCAGCCACCGCGTGCGGCCACGTGTCCACCCGCCGCTGCCTTTAAAACCCCCCGCCCCAGCACCCCCTGTTTCCCCACACACCGCGAGCACAGCGCTGAGCGCTCCCGTCTCGTCGTCGTCTTGCCCTCGCTTGTGTGCGCGTGTGTTATCGTGCAGCTTGCAGGTGACGTGCGGCCATGGCATCATCCTCGGCGCCGACGGGCGGGAGCAGCGGGGCGGCGAGGAAGGGGTCACGGCGGGCCGGCAGCAGGCGCCCCGCCGCCGCGCGTCCTCCGGCGCGGGCGCCGAGGGCTGGCGGCGGGTTGCACAGGGACCTGGGGTGGGTGGGCGTGCGCGAGCGGCTCTGGGGCGGGTTCGCGGCGGAGATCCGCATCCCGAGCAGCCGCTCCAGGGTGTGGATCGGCAGGTTCGACCACGCCCAGCAGGCGGCGCTCGCCTACGACGCCGCCATGTTCTTGTTCTACGGCCAGAAGCTGCCCAAGGTGCGCAGGTACAACTTCCCGGCGACGCCGCGGCCAAACGTCCCCGAGTTCGTACGCAAAGGGCTCACCGTCGCCAACGTCAAGGCGATCGCGGAGAAGCACGGTCGGAGCTTCGGCCGCTTCCTTCCGCTTCCACCGCTGCCCGTGATCCCGGCCGCACCACCAGCTGCGGCACCGCCGCAGATGGCGGAGGCTGGTGGCGCTGCTGCTGCTGCCGGCGCAGGGCTTGCTGCACCCCTGCAGGTGCCGGCTGCTGCTGCAGCTGGCGCAGGGCTATTAGCTGCACCCCTGCAAGCGCCGCCGGCTGCCGGCGCTGCCGCTGCCGGCGCAGGAGGGGTTGCTGTTGATGCTACCCCCGTCGTCGGCGCAGGAGCGGCCGCCGCCACCGCCGCTGATAGGCATGGCAACGACGAGGTCTACATAGATGCTGAGATCTTGACCGCTGCTGACTGCCAGTTCCCCTGCAACCCGGACGATGATTTCATCGGGTTGTTGGACGTGGACATGGACCTGATCTTTAGCGAGATCTGATCAATCCATGATCGATCCTGCAATAGCTACCTGCTGCCAGGGGCGAAGCTAGAGCTGAAAACTTGATGATTAACACTGAATTCTCGTTTTGGTGTGGGTGCATGGGCACCCAGTGAAGTGTATATGGCTCCGCCCCTGCCTGCTGCTGCGTCACCGTGTCAAGCTATAGCTAACGTGAAGAAGACGCACTATATTGTCGTCTGCTAATATATACATACTACCTCCGATTCGTTTTATTTGACGTTGATTAGCACAAAATTGAACGTCATATATTATGATATGGAGGTAGTATGTATATACAATAATTCAGAACAAACTTTATAGTATCCGGTACCGGTGTTTTTGAGTTCTTGTTGGGAACTGTTTTTTACTTTTTTTTGTGTCGCCAAAATGGCATAAAGATGTTCAATTGCAGCAACTATTCATTTTGGCTAGATCCTGGTTGCAATTTGTTTACGGAAAATGTGGAAGGAGGAAGCAAAGATAGAAGAAAAGAAAAGGCGCGAAAGCTGATGGATGGCGCAAAATTTGATTTGTGAAGCCTGAGGCGCGAAAACCGACCGATGGCGCGAAAGTTTACATCTGAAAGGTGAGAGTAGTTTAACTATTAGTAGTTCAATGTACGATCTCCTAGAATTAAAACTTGAAGAAGTGAAGCAACTGTACGAGGAGGATTATAGAATTCATGAAGAAGACTTGTGGCATGACTTGAATTTTAGTTACCATTGATGCTCATCTCATGCAAGTATATGAAGGAGTTAACATCTTCTCCTCCCAAGGCACCAGTTAAGCATGATTAATAGAGCTCTGTAACTGAATCACGACCTTCATAATATGGCTTAATTTGAGGAATAATTGTAAATACGACGATAAGTAAATGCTATTTTTTTTCTGCAAAAAAATTGCCGTGTTAACCATGGTAGATATGGCACACTCCAAGTCTCCAACAACTACTAACATGGATTAGCTGCTATTACTAATTGAGATGACGCTCTTACAAATTGGAGATAGAGATATAGACATATAGTAATGCAGTGACATCTATCCCCGAAGATGCCTTACATCCGATTTGTGAGCCTCTACAAATCTTCCACACGTACCAAACATTAATGTCTTGGCTCGCGTATCTTTTTCCATCTCCAGTCTTAAATGTTTTTCTTTCACCATCCTATAACTCTGTTGTAGTCTAGCTGGTTAGAATACTCGGCTCTCACCCTAGAGAACCGGGTTTGAGTCCCGGCATCGGAATATATTTTTTCGAATTTTCAGTTCAATTTTTTTTTGATACTACCTGTAATTTCTCAAGATCATAGGCAATGACTTGTAAATCCCCTATTTTCCTTTCCACGTTTACCCGCACGCTTGACTTCCCTCCCATTTCGCCACCTCGTGCTTCTGCAGCAAAAGTACTTCATGCAACGGTTGTAACAGCTGAGTCCTTGAGTGCGTGGCGCACTGGCAACCAGCGCCGCATCGCGTTGACGGTTGACCCCACATTCCGACGCGGGCCAGCCAGTCTAGACGGCGGGTGCGTGCGGTACGGACCAGTGTCCAGCGGTGGCGCTGACGCTGTGCTTCGCCTTGGTCTCGTGCCAAGTCAGAGCCTCAGAGGCCTTCTTTTTTTTTATCAGTTTTGGGGAAAGAAAGTCAGAGGCTTGCACGCATGTCGTCGTCGCGACCGCGCCAGCGCATAAGCGGCGGCGAGCCAGCGCCGCGCGGACGCCAAGGCCAAGCGGCCCCGTGCGCGCCGCGACGCGTACCGTGCGCCGCGCTCCGTAGCCGTTTCTCTCCACGGGCGCCCTCGCGGGCGTCCGAGGCGGCCGCCGGCCAGACTCGTCGCCGATCACGCCCCCAAGCGGCGCCAGATCGACTACTCCGATCCTGTCGGGCGCGCGGCGAAGGCTTCGTGATTTCAGTCGCCCAAGAAACAAAATTCTTCCCCTGCAAGTTGCACCCTCGGCGGTGGTGCTATGTGGTTGTGCTTCTTGCACGGGCGATGAACCGATGATGCAATTGCAATTGCAACGACTGAACATGGGCAACACGAAACAAAAACATTGTGGGTGGCGATATCTGCCCCGCTCGCTCCATTTCTTTGATGGAAATGCACTACTTGATATGTAGTGGAAATCGTTCCTTCTCTTGATCTGTTCCCATGGTTTGCACGCTTCGATTTATTATAAACAAGTTTAGTGATTGGAAATGTGAGAGCAAAATGCATGGCACATCATTAAACTTGTGCCAAATTCTTAAGCGGATCGCTCGATCAGCTTGAAAACAGCACGCAATGCATGAACGGTGAGGTGGAGCCATATACGTGGGTTCTTCGCAATTGCTTGCAGTGGCGGAGGTACCCACGAAATTAAGGAGAGGCTCATTTTCTCCTTTTCTTCTTTTTTTTCTTCTTCCTCTCCCTTTCTTTCTTCTCCCTCCCCTTCTTCCTCCTTTCTCCCTCCCCCCTTCTTCTTCCTCCTTTCTCCCTCCCCCCTAAACCCACCGCTGGATCCACCCCGATTGCTTGTGCGGGTCATTTAATAACGGCATCGGCATTTCCATCAAACGACAAGTACCAAGGAGTCACGTGCAACTACCTTAAAAGGAACATATTATTCTTTGATAAACGACAATTAATAGAAGTTATACATAGCTGATATACAAAAGGAATATATTATCCTTTCCAGAAACAACAAGTAACGGGAGTCATGCGCTTAGCGAATTGAAACGTGACAGATGATATGGGAGACATATATATGGGAGCTTTTGCCTTTTTGACATTGTTTGCGTGTCATTCAGTAACAACTTTGGTCTTTCCACCAAAAGACAAGTGGCGAAGAGTTACATGCATCTATCGTATGAAGAATGTACTATTATTTCAAGAAACGACAAGTATGCGGTTAGCGAAGGCATGACCTATGACATGGAAGCAATACATGAGCTCTTTGTAGTTATTTTTACGTCATTTAGTAACGGAGTTGGTCTAAGTAGCAAGAAGTCACGTACACCTAGCATATAAAAGGTACATTCAAGAAATGATAAGTAACGTGAGTCGCACGTAGCTATCATGTAGAAGGTATATACTGATCAGTTCTTTTGAAAACAATAAGTAATGGGAGTCATGCACTTAGCGAGAGCATGATCGGTGATATGGGAGCCATACATGAGTTATTTTTCAGGTATTTTTCTATATATATGTGGGAACCATATATAATGTTCAATTATTTTTCCATTACTTGTGTACATGAGTTATTTTTTCATTACTTTTGTGTGTTGGTCATTTCATCACAATATCGTAAAAGGAATATACTATTCTTTCAAGAAGCGATAAGTAACTGGAGTCACACGCATCTATCATATAGAAGGAGCATATAACTATTTCGAGAATTGACAAGTAATTGAAGTCATATGCGCTCAGCCGATGACGTGGGAGGTTAATTATCTTGATAAGTTAGATTAGTAACTAAACAATTTCAATAGTTAACACTTTGTTCTGTGATAATTGGTTAACATCCTAACACTACTCCAAACTCTTAGCATGTTTGTAATTTTCCTCTATAGTTAAATCCTGAACACTTTGCTTTATCGAGTGGTGCACGCGACATTTCCAATAATCTCTCACAATAGTCTTACAAATAATATATGGGATCCCTCCATCTAGGCTTAACAAAGAGGGAGGATCGGATGTGATACTTTTTTTAATAGCGTGCACGATTAGTTTTCCAGGCCTTTCTTTGGATTAGAAGAAAAAAAGAAGTGAACCTCACATCCTACCACCACCCAGTCTTTCTATCAACAACATGCAACGTATACTGACTAAATGCCACTATATCTATACGACTATACCAACAAAACCATATCCCTCGTCTCGATCTCTTCTCAACCAACACGCGTATGCATCAATGCAGGCACTACTCTCTTAACTCTTCGAGATAGATTCGCATCTGCATTCGGTGGCAAAGGCTTCATCGTCATTAATCAATCAGATGGGAAAAAATCTTTGCAAAGTTAACCTGCCAGCAGGATGCATCATGAGTTCATACTCGGCGGTTCAAGCTCCCTCATGTTTCCTCGTCAGTGAATTATTCATGGCGCCTATAAAACCGAACCCTTCCCCCTCCGCCGCCCCATCCTCACTATTATGAAACAAACAGTTACACCATTAGTAATCAATTAGGAATATCCTCATACGTAAATATGTAATTATAAATAATTACAATAAAGGGATCCCACCTCCCGAAGGGGTGCCTCCAAAGGACCATCCTGTCTGTTCGGTGCGTATATATTATACACAACCCCATCAATGAGAATCACTCGTTCATTCTTTCGTTCACCTTTTACTGTTCATTCTTTAACTTTACAACCCCCAAAATACCTTCCATGAACACCATGGTCGATTCCATCACGGATGCAGTGGAGAACGCCATCATTCGCGGCAACCGGTCCGGCGGCGTTCGCCGCTTCATGGTGCAGAACGCGGTTCGCCGTGCCCTGCGCGACATCCATCAACAGCGGATTCCTCCCCGTCGCTCCAATGGCCATCGCGAGCGCCATTCACCGGCACTGCAGACTGCACTGGGCCCTGTTCTTCACATCACCAATGGCCATCGCGAGCGCCATTCACCGGCACTGCAGACTGCACTGGGCTCTGTTCTTCACATCAGGGGCGCTGGAATGGCACCACCACCCACAGTGGCGCGGATGCCGCTCACGCCGCCATGGAATGGAAGCGACGGCACCATCGCTGCACGTCCGAGGGCACCTCCATTCCCCAACAGAAATGCCGCCGCCGAAAAGTGGCCACCGGGCTTCGCCTACGACATCACCGTCGTGCCTCCACTTCCACTGCCGCAGATCCTCCCGCGCTCCTACGCCGACATCGCCTCCAACCGCCGCAACACCCTCCCATCCGGGAGTACCCTTGGGGCTGGCTTCGTCTCCTCCGAGGAGGAGGCATTGTTAGGTTCTGTTCTTGGATCGCTAGCAGTAGAATCAACTCGGGGGTCTATCTCTTGATCTATTTCTAGGATCAATCACTGGTGTGCGTGTGTGCGTGTGCGTGCTAGACGAGATTGACAGAGAGAGAGAACCGCTAGTATACCTTGATCCGACGAGGACGCCATCGCGGGTTTGTTGGTGAGGTCTGCGCTAGGCAGCGACGCGCAGTGCCGGGTCGGTGCAGGTCCGCGCTAGGCAGCGACGGTCGGTGCCGTGCAGTACCGGTGGCGCTTCCCGCCGCCGCAGCGCCGCCCCTCTAGATCGGTCTAGGGTTTTAGTGTAGGTGGGGATTCGGGTCACGGTGAACTTCGACGTGCGTGCCCCCGACCCCCACCTCTCTATTTATTGTGGCGCTAGCGACGGGGGCCCACCAACAGCAGTTGGGTTGGGCGCCCCCGATCAGGGCGCGGATCAATGGCCCAAGGCCTTTGGGCCTCAGGGGTTAGAGATCAATCCAACAGGCATTTCCCCGCCTCTGAATACGGCATCGAGGGCCGGCCGGGGCCAATTTGCTCCGGCCGACCAACCCCCATGGCCGGCAAGCCTTTGGGGGACAGGAAGAAGGGGGTGCTGGGTGGCGGGCGCGGCGCTGCAGCGCCAGGGGCGCATGCCGGTGACGGCGGAGGCCGGCCGCCGGCCCTCAGCCGGCGCACAGGGGCGGCGGTGCCAGGGCCAGGAGGTGGCGGCGCGTCGGGGCAAGAGGCCCGAGCAGCGCTAGCGCACGCCAGCAGTGGCGCACGGCACCAGGCGGCGGCGGCGCCATGGTCAGGAGGCGACGACGCAAGGGCCAGGTGGTGCGACGGCGGCGCGTCGGGGCAGGAGGCCCGGTGGCGGTGGCGGCTCAGGGAGTCGAGCAACCAGTTTTTATACGGGCCGGCCGTTCCCAGGCTAAGCTGGGTCTTCATGGGCCGCAATAGCCCGTAGGCTCTAGCCGCCAGAACAGGCCGGGCAGCGCCCAAGCCGAAGCCACCAGAGCCGGGCCGAGCCTGGCCGCGGCTGGCCGAGCCAGGCCACAAGCAGGCCGGCTAGCAGGCCGGCTCCTACGCACGCCGTGGGCCGCCAAGCAGGCTGCCCAAGCAGACCCTTCTCTCTCCCATGAGTTTTTACAACCAGGCCCCCAGATATTGACATATTTACATGATTTTAGTATATTCAATACTACATGTTAATATTTACGGCCCTAGATTGTTCTGTTTTAGTCCTCAGACTATTCGGGATTTGCATAATTGTTGTAAATAGCTATCTAACCATCTGGTTTGCATGATAGCACCAATGTAATATGGATGCTATGATTACTGCGGTAATTGTACATTATGTGATCCGCAAATCACACATTGGTTATGCAAATATTATTTAGAATAATCGTTTATGTGCTATTTATTTTATTTGTATGTTTACAAATATGACACTTGATTCATATTCTACATCAAGTAGATAATGCAAAAATTGAAAATTAAGGTATATAAATATAAATTTTTGGAATAACACAAGGTGATAGAGTCCTAGGCATCGGCTGCGATAAATTCTTTATGAATTTATTTGCCATGAGACCATGCTTTTAGACAGCAAGTTACTTGCCCATTACTGAGAGGTCTACATCTTACGATGATTAGCTACAATGTGTATACCCAAAATATTCTATACAAGAAAATTTATATAAAATATGACTATCAAGTCATTCATTTCTGCAGGAATGAAAACAAAATAGTTACACTATTATACCTTAAGTTATGTTGCAAGAATCATCTTGACTTCATTATTTTGCATAAATTTACACACATATATTATTTAATTTACTGCAGTAAAATAATTCTATGCATGATCTCTCATGTAAGAATATAGCTCATTTAGTCAATAAAGATTTCGCTGAACTTGCAACAGATGGTAGCAACTATCTGACTTGGGCTATGGATATAAAAATTCAATAAAAAGTTTCATTAATACAATTAATGAATCTAATCCAAAAACTTCTATTTTAGAAACAACCAAGTTCACAACCTTACAACTTTTATGGCACCATCTTCGTTCTAGTCTTAAGAATGAATAAATGATGGAATAAGACCCTAAAATTCTTTGAGTTTCACTCAAAGAACGCTATAATTAGCATCTAGCAACAATTTTGCCAGAAGTAAGACATATGCTATGTCTTATAGACTTCAAATCTGTTGCAGAATACTTCTGCAGTATATAAGATTTGTTCCAAGCTTTAATTCTGCAATCAACCTATAGATAATGCAGAAGAGATTAAAAAGAATTTGTCTATATTTCTCCCCGCAAACAGGTTATTGCAACAGCAATACCGCCGTCACAACTATGCTAAATATTCTGATTTGATATATGAATTACTCCAGGTAGAAAATATGATGGGTTATTAACAAAGAATCATCAGATGTGTCCCGTAGGCACATCACCTATGCCTGAAGTTCATTTCAATATTCAGAATAATAATAAACAATTTGGTGGAAAGAAATTCAAACAAAATTTCAAGATAAAATGTAACAATAACAGACAGAATTATAAGGCAATCAAGGGTCATAATAAATGGGAAAATAACTCAAAAAGACAACTCTCAAGTTTGTCACAACCACAACACCATGAGTTGCCACATTCCCAGGCATTTGATTGAACTATATCAGAAATCTATTCGTAAGCAAGTTCAAGGGGACAAGTATGAAACTCACTTCACTAATCAACCTACTAACGCCAGTCGCTCCAAAGATGTTCCTACGGAACACAATAAAGATGTTCTTACAGAACACGATAATTGAAAAATCCCACTGCAGTTGGATTGGATGACTTATTCAGTACTGACGATATGCTCGTGGATTTGCAATTCGATGACATGTTTGGAGACATGAACTAGTCTTCCTAATCCCAAAAAGATTTATCTTTATAAGCCATAACCTATTATATTGTGTGGTACATAATTGTTGTCACAAGTATTATAAGACATATGATACTTGATCCATAAAGTATGGATATATACAATCTATGAGTTAAATCTTTCATGATTCACAAACTATAGATTATACTACAGGAACAATTCTAATGGAGGAAGAAATTTATTTAGTGGATAGTTGCACCACTAAAATAAATCTCAAGGAAATTAAACATTTCCGAACTCTCGTAAGGAGTAAAGAAAATGTCATCGCAATACTGTGATTGTGGGTTCAGGTCGAGCCACATTAATTCTCCCTACGGGTACGCAACTTCTAATTGAGGATGCACTCATGTATCCCAACTCAACTCGTACCCTATTGAGTTATAAAGATATCCGTCATAATGGTTTCCATATCGAAACACATAATGACAACAAAGATGAGTATCTATTCATCACCAAAACTGGCGGATATACCAAGCAATTGCTTGAGAAAATTCCTTCACTATCAAATGGATTGTATTTTACATACATCAAACCCGTACAACATGTTGCATATAAGATAATTTTTTCAAAATCTTGATGTCTTCAAGACTTGGCATGATCGCCAAGGTCATCCTGAAACTGGGATGATGTGAAAAATTATCGGCAATTCAATTGGTCATGACATGAATTCTTAAAATTTTCAAACATTCACATTTTATGAGCACCGCATGTGTCACGGGGAAATTAATCTTAAGACTCTCTTATCTTAAGATAAAGACTGAACCACTAACATTTCTTGAACGCATTCAAGGAGATATTTGTGGTCCTATTCATCCATTAACTAGGTGTTTCATGGTACTTACTGATGCATCAAAAAGATGATCCCATATATGTTTATTATCCACTAGAAACCATGCTTTCGCAAGGTTCATTGCTCAAATTATCAAATTAAGAGCATATTATCCGGATAAATCATGTAAATCCATCAGAATGTATAATGCCATTGAGTTTTCCTCAAAAGACTTCAATAACTATTGTATGGCTCTAGGCATTATTGTGGAACATTTTGTACTTTATCTACATATACAAAATGGATTAGCCAAATCTCTTATCAAGAGAGTAAAATTAATTGCAAGACCATTATTATAGAATTGCAAATTACCAACATCTTGTTGGCATCATGCGGTCGTACACGTCGTAAACTTAATTCAAATTCATCAGACTGCAATCATACGGTGCCCCCCGTTGCAGTAAGTATGTGGAATCATGGCCTCAGCCAAATATTTCGCATCTGCATGTCGGTTATATTTGCACATACCGATATCACCATCACAACATACATCCATGGGCATTGAGGATCCATATAAGGTATTTATCCGTCATTCATAAAATACCTTAGATCACTCATAAGGGATTAATTTACAAGCCCGTATGCTGACTACATTTTGAGGAAAGTTCCAGGCATTAGGGGGAGATTAATGCCACAAACATAGAATGCCAAAAATTATAAAAGAGTATTATCAAATTCAATCCTCATATCCACATATATATAAAGAATATCTGAACCAAAAGTTCAGAACATATATTTGCAGCGCATTGCAAATATCCTGCCAAATGCATTTACTCATCAAAAGTGTCATCAAACTAAATCCTACGGTTATTGTGCCAGAAAGAGTGAAAAATCATTCAACTCCCATGTCAAAATAAGAGGGGGAGAAGTATAGCCACAAGCTAGAAATATAGCTTATTACAAGCATCCGCAGAAACAGTGGGATATATACTCCAAGATAGTAAATGCAAATCAACATCATAAATGTTGTTAGACACTTTATGGATTTATTCAAATCCAAAGCATATGAATGTTCAGCATTCAAAAGCCCAGTACATGTGCACATAAATTCAGGCACTGGTTCAAGGAACGTCCTAATTCTATTATCATGGGAAATAACATAGAATTCAAAAGGGTTAATTTCTCACAAGATATATTGATTGTGATCAATCAATCATATTAAGACTACAAATTTGTCGACATATACTCCTATTCAAAAATTGTTATACACCTTCAACTGGATCCAGACCAAAAGTCCTAGGCATAGTGTTAACAAACACTCAAATTGGGTCAAATCAAAGGTGGCAATTAAGGAGAAATGCTCTCATTTTCAAATGAGAAGTATTATTTACTTCTCACAATACCTTTCTTTGAGAAAGCAAGGTGGTGAGATAGCGAGAGCTTGTAGCACATGGTTTCATGCAGAGACCGAACAACATACCTCATCGTATGTGTGAGAATTTGTTCCCATATTCAATCATTGGCAGATCAATTGAATTTAATAGATTTGGATTCATATGTCCCGAGAGGATTTTTTATGCTCAATCCAAAAGAAAAATTGCAACATCATTATGTACAAGTCACTCTATGACTTGGGACAGTCAAGTTGATTGTGGTACAACTGACTATATATGAGTATCTCCCATAAAAGGATTACTCTAACTATGATCGCTTATGTGTGTTCATAAAGAAATTCCAAATGAAATTTTCATCATCTCAACACACAAACAACAAGCATTCATTTATGACGGAATTAGAGATGAAATAAAATTGGGTAAACACAATGGATCTTTAAGTCTTCGACTAAACACACCTATATAAGTTTACCAATATTCAAGTGATATTGTGCATCGATATCCAGATAATATTAGACAATCATATCCCTCAACACTTTGTCTATTCAATCCCTAAAAGAAAATGGATCAATATCCATTTAGACCCTGGGATGACAAATTTAGTGCCAAAATGCGCTTTTGTATCATACAAATTGCAACAGGCCTGATATTGCTTTTGTAGATACCTTGCTAGCTCAAATTAGCGCAACTCCAACAATGCCATACAGGTTGGAGTCAAATCAGATATCCACAGATATCTAAATGGCACCAAAGATCTTGAGATACTGGCTAACTAATCCCTATATTGCCAGACTATAATCTAATACCAAAGTACGAAAGTTTCATATGAATCATCAAATGGATTCTAATGAAAAACTTTAGCATATCATTCTGAAGCATCAACACAAGACTTCTCTGAATGTTAAAATTATGATTCCATTGAATCATTAAATGCTTGCATTGTACAAATGAATGCAGCTTATACAAAGAGCAATATCACAAAACACATTGCTCATAAATTATTCTATCCTCATGAATTAATGAAAAATAGAGAGATAGAAATCTTGCAAACTAAGTCAAGTGATAATCTTGCAGATTTATTCTCTAAGTCCTTACCTACATCATTATTCCAGAAATATATTTTCGGAATTGGTATGAGATGACTTAATAATTTGCAAATATCAGGGGGAGTAAACCCTTGATATAACATACTTATAATCTTCCGATTATATAAGTTGCACTCTTTTCCTAATAAGTTTTTCCTATCAAGGTTTTCTCATACATAGGTTTTTAATGAGGCAATACTTAATATCATCTCTAATTTTCCCCACCGGGATTTTTAAAGAGGTATTCGAGACATATCACATATATCATATCTTTTGTTTTCTCTACAGAGTTTTTAAGAAGATATTCAAGATATTATTTCTCCTCATATTTTTCCATCGGGTTTTTGGGGGAGATTACTTCAAATATGATCCGCAGATCATACTGTTAATTTTCAAACTGGTTAATGAGTTTTTCTCTCAAGGTTTTCCTTATATAAAGTTTGCAATCAACGATATGCCATATCATTTTCTCCTTATATTTTTCTACTGGGTTTTTAAGGAGTTTTAATGGCATCTCAACACATAAGATGGTTTCTCCTCAAGATTTTTCCCACTGGGTTCTTGGAGGAGTCTTTCCACATGATGATCAACTAACGGATGGGGATTACATGAAGCTAATTGATCAAGGGGGAGTGTTATGAAACAAGCAGTTACACCATTAGTGATCAATTAGGAATATCCTTATATATAAATATATAATTATAAATAATTACAATAAAGGGATCCCATCTCGTGAAAGGGTGCCTCCAAAGGTCACCCTATCTATTCGGTGGGTATATATTATACACAACCCCATCAATAAGAACCACCCATTCATTCTTTCATTCACTTTTCGCTTTTCATTCTTTCGCTTTACAACACTCACACCACCGCATTCTCTCTTCTACCTCGCTCTCGTGTGTAATTTCTTGCAGCTTGCAGGCGACGTGCTATGGCGAGGAAGGCGGCGCAGGCCCAGGGCGTTGGCGGGCAGCATCAGCCTGCTGCGGCGGCGAGGCAGCTGAAGCGCTCGCCGTGGAAAGGCGTGCGGGCCCGGCTGTGGGGCGGGTGGGCGGTGGAGATCCGCGTGCCGCTCTCCCGCCAGAGGCTCTGGGTCGGCGCGTTCGAGACCGGCAGGCAGGCGGCGCTCGCCTACGACGCCGCCCTTTTCTGCTTCTACGGCGAGGACCTGCCAAGGAACCGCAGATACAACTTCCCCGCAGCGCCGCGCCCCGACATCGACGAGACTGTGCGCGCCAGGCTCAGCGTCGCCGCCGTCAAGGACGTCGCCAACAAGCACGCTCGCGGCCTCCAGCTGGGCGGCCTGGGCCTCGTTCTTTCGCCGCCGGCGTGCGCCGCAGCCGAACCCCTGCAGCAGGCGGCGGCGGCGGCTGGTCCTTCTGCCGGCGCGGGTGCACCTGCTGCTAGTTACCATGGGCGCAACCCAAACGCCGAGGTAGAAACTACCTTGCGTCTGCGCCTGTGATAGCCCTTGTGCTTATGTTGTGTCCTCTGCAATCACTGAAGCATTCATGTCTGCGGGGTCTCTCAATAACATTTCTAGACTGTCTGGTTATACATCTTTAGTCTGTGCAACAAATTAAATCACTACAGCAAATTTGTTGTGTGTTTCAGTGTGTAAGATGTAACAAGTTCTAGAAATGGAAATTGTTTTATTTGTCCGATATTGATGCGAATGGCCACGTTACATACACAATGGTCAATTGCATCAGGTATTTTTTGACATTTGGATATGATTTTGTAGGGTAGAATGTGAAAGGAGGAAATAAAGAGAGAGAAAGAAAAGGCGACCGTTCATGCAAAATTTGATTTGAAATCTCAGAATGGACGTGTACAGAATTTCAGACTCCTACAGTTGAATTTCGAAGCAGTAAAGGACACTGCACTAATCAAGAAACCGAGTTTGTATATCATATAATCTAGTCACTGAAAAATTATTTGGCTTTAAACCAAATCTGTACGGTGATGTAAAATGCAAATTCGGGACTCGTGGTCGAAATGCTACTCAAAACTCATAATATAGTTGGCTCTGTCATTTGGATTGAGATGACATTTGAATTTATTATGGATTACATGTATGATCTTGATGGATTACTTGTGTAATTAATGTAATTCTACTCCTGATGGCCCGATCGTTCATTCCCTAGGGGTCCTATGTCATGAGAGGGAAAAACCATTTCTGTCTAATCGCTTTTCCTGATGGTTGTGAGGGCATGAACAATACCTGACTAGTCAACCTTAGGCTGACGGCTACTCGATCAAGAGCAAAATCTATCTTTCCTATTTCAGATGTGTCCTCATGGTTAGCTATCAGGAATTGTACTCTTCACGGTTATTATGACTTTCTTGATGTTTTTTTCGTCATCATGAACTAGGGTATTCTCTTAGTGATTGCTTGCATGTCCTCTAATAATGGCATTGGTCTTTCCACTAAAAGATAAGTACTCCTAATAAGAGTCACATGCATATATCATTGTAGAAGGAATGTACTATTCATTCGGTAAATGACAAGTAACGGAGTCACATGTAGTTACAACATATATAGGAGAAATATATTGTTCTTCTTAGAAACGATAAGGAACAAGAGTCATGCACTCAACAAAGACATGGTGTGGGACAGTGGGAGCCTTATGTATGCCCTTTATGGTTGCTTGTGTGGTATTTGAAAATGGTATTGGTTTTTCCATCAGAAGGCAAGTAGTGAGAAGTCACGTGTATCTACCATATAATGAACACATTCTTTCAAGAAACAAAAAGTAACGAGAGTTACACATAAATACTATATAAAAGAAATATATTGTTCTTTCGAGGAATGATAAGTAATGGAAGCTATGCGCTAAAAGCCGTTTGTGGACTCTTTTGCTATTGCATTTACTAACGGCATATGTTTCCATCAAATTACAGAAACAGCAAGGAGCCACGTGCACCTAGCTACCATAAAAGGAAACATACTCTTCTTTCCAGAAACGACAAGTAATGGAAGGAGTCACACGTAACAACTATATTGAATCGCATAGTCTTCACCGATGATGTTGGACCCATATGTGTGCTCTTTTTGATTGATTGCATCCCATATAATAACAATATTGGTCTTTTCAAAAGACAAGTAGCAATGATCCATGTGCACTTACCATAAAAGGAACATACTATTCTTTCGAGAAACGACAAGTAATGAGGGTTACACATAGCTACCATGTAGAAGGAAAATATATTTATTCTTTCGAGAAACAATAAGTAACGGTAGTGATGTGCTCAACCAAGGCATGACTAACTGTATCTGGGCTCTTTGTGATTGCTTGCATGTCTTCGATCTTTCTATCAAAAGACAAAGTAAGGAGCCACGTGCATCGCTAACATAAAAGCAACATGCTACTCTTCGAGGAATGATAAGCACCGGAGTCGTGCGTGTATCTTTTTTGGGGAAACGATAAGAAGTTCTAATGATATGGGTGCCATATGCCTAAACTTAATTAGGTTCTTTGCGATTGCTTACATATCATCTAATAATGGCTCTATTAAAGTTGCAGTGGCATCGCGTGCTACCATCTTAACTAATAAGGTTCAACTTGTGGGTTTGTGCTGCACTACGCTGTGAAATATTCTAATGAAAACTATTTGCTGATATATAGGTGATCCTGGTAGTGCAAATGTCAAAACATGGATGCTCTCAAGTGACAAAATATCCAAAATTGTGAATAATATCTGCTTTTGATTTTTTTTTTGTTGCATCACAAGACTATACTGATTTATTATGCGGGTTATTTCCCTAGTAAAGAACTAAAAATCGAGATAAAACAACTAAAGATGTAAACCAAGCGAATCAGCGCGGAAGGTTACCTTCTTCAGTGTTTCTTTTTAGCCCTGAAATACGGAAACGGGCATATCTGATTTCCTCATGTCATTTGACCAAGACTGCAAGCTCTAGAGTATATCTATTTGGTCTTGAAAAATAGTGAGGATATTCACTTTATTTTGTTCTATACTTGCACTTTTATCTTTGCAGGCTGTGCTTAGAATTAAAAAAAATCGATCTTACAAAATCTCTACGGCTCTACCAACAAGCCGCATCATCTCCATCTCGACATACACGCGTATGCATCAATGCAGGCGCTAGACTCTAAGATCTTAGAGATAGAAGTGCATCACCAGCAGCGACCGTTTTTATTCGGTGGAAAAGGCGTCAAAATAAAAAATCAGATGAAACAAAAAAAGAAATCTTTGCAAGGTTAACCTCCCAGCGGGATGCACGACACTCGGCTCCCTCACCACACTCGTCAGTGAGCAAGTTCCGCCGCGTGTCGACTCATGGCCGCCTATAAATCCTCCGCCCCGTTCTCACCATCCCCACACCGCGCGGGGCTCTTCTTCTACCTCGCTCTTGCGAGTTTCTTGGTTCTTGCAGCTTGCAGGTGAGGTGCCATTGCCATGGCGGCGCTGGCGACGAACGGCAGCGGGGCGGCGAGGAGGGAGTCGGCCGCCTGGAGCGGCGGCGGGCAGCCGGGCGTGGCGTTCGGGAGGCAGAAGCAGTCGGAGTGGACCGGCGTGCGGCCCCGGAAGTCGGGCCGGTGGGCGGCGGAGATCCGCGTGCCCACGACCCGCGAGAAGCTGTGGATCGGCACGTTCGAGAGCGACCGGCTGGCGGCGCTCGCCTACGACGCCGCCGTCTTCTGCTTCTACGGCGAGCACCTGCCCAAGACGCGCAGGTTCAACTTCCCCGTCGCGCCGCGCCCCGACGTCCCCAGGATCCTGCGCGGAAATCTCAGCGTCGCCAGCGTGAAGGCGATCGCCGAGCATCACGCCCGCGCCGTCGACGCCGTCCTCCCGCCCCTGGTTCAACTTCCGGCCGCAGCTCTGTCGGCGGCGGCGGCGACGGAGGCTGGTCCTTCTGCCGGCGCTACTACTACTTACCATGGCGCCCCGATCGCCATGGCTGACAACAACCTCGTCGTGGCAAGTGCTGTTGATGACGGCCAATTCTCCTTCGACCCCGACGCGATCGCCGGTTTGATGGGCCTTGTGCCCGGCGAGTACTGACCTGACCTCTCCTGGCAAGCTGTGCCTGTGCAAACTGCCGAGCCATACCCATGGCTGCGTCGTCTATGTGGGTCTTCAAGCAATAAGATCTAGATCGTGTGGTGAATTAACTATGCATCAAATAGTCAAATCATGCCACTACAAGTCTGTAGTGCGTGTCGGCATGTAAGATGTAACAAGCAAGTTTTAAAATCATTGGGAACTTTTTTATGCATCAATTGCAGCGAGTGTTCTTTGCCATTTGAAGGTGATTCTGTAGGGGAGGACGTGAAAGTAGGAAATGAAAGCAAAAAAGAAAAGGCGCGAAAACCGACCGTAGATGTGAAATTTGATTTGAGCGCTAAGAATTGCTACTACATATATGATATGATGGACTCATCGATCTGTCTTCATTTTTGGAATTATAGGAGGATTAGACAGAGGATTTCGTGGCGGCGCTTTTACTTTATTTTGAAATAGGAAATGAAAGAAAAAAAAAAGAAAAGGCGCGAAAACCGACTGTAGGTGTGAAATTTGATTTGGAATGATAGGGGATTAGAGAGAGGATTTTGTGACGTCGCTTTTATTTTATTTTGATCAAGGTCTTCAATTTCATAACTACCTTTCCTTTTTATCTCTCTGTCGCGTGCTCCTTTTCTCTCTTGTTTTTTTCTCCAAAGAATAGACAAGATATGTATATTTTTTTGTCCCATATATCTCCTCATCACATGTCTATTTGTCTTGCATAACATAGTACTCTGATAAAGAAAATCTGCATAGCTAGATACACTAGAAAATGTAGTATCAACTGGCTCTTACTGATGATAAGTGAAATTAAGTTCTTTTAGAGTTACAGAAAAGGCTCTTCATTCTTCTGCGATTCTTGCAACAAGGTTCTTCCATGTTTCATGCCCCTAGCGCTGTTTTTTTTCCATGTACTTCAAAACAGATGGCCGTAACAACCACCAGCTTGCCGTTACTGTTTGAGGCACAGGCCAAAGGATCCTACAAATTAATTGTTAGAGACGTGGTGGGGTATTCAGATTTGAACCTTTTTTGTGTATGTGAAATTTATCAACGCCTGCCAACTAACCACACGTCTCTATAGTCTATAGTGGGCTGAGTACGTCTTCTTGCGAATGTGTGCGTGATGGAACAGGCCAAAAAGTGAACCGATGATCTTATGCGTCAGTACATGATCCAAGGGTGGAGAGTGGAATTTCCAAGTTAACACTTCTGTACTTCTGTTTGCACCTGATCTATACCTTTGCGTTCTTCTGCATGTTGGTGTTTAATTCTATAACTCCTTGTACAGATTTACCTGCACAAGAACTCCGTTCTAGTCTAGCTGGTTAGGATACTCGGCTCTCACCCGAGAGAAACCGGGTTCGAGTTCCGGCAACGGAATTATTTTGCTATTTGGTTTTGTTGCTGTCGACTTGATTGAATCAGTTCTCTTATTGTGCTTCTGTTGCCTTTTTTTTTGTTACAAAAGTGCAGAAGAGTAACCAAAGTACCGGACAGAAGCACAAACTGATGGCCACTTGATGCACGAATCAAAGGACCTTGGCTCAGAAACTTTCGTATATTTGAAATTGTCTAATCCTTCAACAATTTTACTGTATTAATCAGCAACCGATAACCCTACGAACCATCCCCACATGGATTTCCAGAGCTCTGAATCTGCAATGACATCCTAGCATGAAATGCTCAAGGCATCGGAGGATCGCGCGCCGGCTCTCTCTACCTCATGAAGAAGCTTCAGGCTGCTGCTGAACCCAGGAGTGGTAGTCCCTCAGCAGCTGCTCCCCCAGCACAGGAACAAGCCTGTCCAGCAGGCCTTGCATCAATCTGAAATAAAATTCAGTGCAAGTGCAAGTGTCAGATCGAAGTAAGCCGGCATAATTTGAGATGCATTCTATGTTGTCTACTAGTACTCGGTAAAGCGCCTAGGCATAATTTCAGAGCTAGTTTTAATAAGATAAGATTCAAGTGGGCGCTGGTGTTCTCTTTCAGAGTTTGTTTTTTGTGAACTTTTGGAATTCTGAACAATGCAGTAAAAAGGCCTACATACAGGTTGCCTGGTTTCTCCACTGCTGACAACGGAAGCATGCTGAACGGCTTAGTGTAGACCTGCAAATTGCAATCAACATACCAACTTCAACTATTCTCTTAACTTGAAAAAAAGGATGAAACTTTACAGTCAAAATCCGACGAAATCATTCAGATGTTATGCACTTGTGCCATATAATACAATGTAGCGCCGAGTACTGAATGCAATAAGCACACCTCCAGAGTGACCTCCAAATTGACATCGATGTCTAAGCAGGGTTCCTCGCCATCGTCGCTCCACGTTATACGATTACTCATAAATGCTGCCAGGATTCAGTAGATTCAGACATTCAGTGATGGCAGAACATAAACTCAACACAGATTCTGCAGAATGGCTATTTGCTTATCGACGACATTGTTATGCAGAGACAAGGAAGAAATGTTGAACAAAGCAGGCCTGAACATACCTGAAAAGAGTTCGTTCTGCTGCTCAATTGATTCTGAACCCTCAAACTGCAAACACAGGAGGAAAGGAAGAGCTGGAATCAGACAGAGTTCAGAGAACTCTCCTATGGCAAGACCAACCGATGGATCAGACGATGATCGCACGCGCGTACCCTGCACGACAGCATCTCGACGGTGCAGTCGGTGCTGGTCGGGGCGACGCGGAGCTCGAGCACCGGCGCGACCTCGAAGCCCAGGAACCCGATGCGGCGGAGCGCGCACGTGAACGTGCCGGGCCCGGCCCCCGCTGGCGCGAAGCTCTCCAGCGCGCCGGTGTTGAGGAGGGACTCCACGCCGTCGGGGTGCCGCAGGAAATCCCCGACGTCGCCGCCGGAGACGCCGGCCGGGAGCCGGACCCTCTCCCACCGCCTCGCCGTCAGCCGCGCCCGCCGTCCTCGCGCCATCCCCGGCGCGACCTGGCCCGCCTCGGCATCGCCCTCGCCGCCGCCGCCGCCGTCAGTCTCGGCGTCGCTGCTTGCCACCGCGATCCTCCATGATGCCCCGTCGCTGCGGCTCTTCTTGGCTGCCTCGCTGCATGGACCAGCAGCTGCCGCCGCCGCTACTCTTGCCCGTGGTGTGGAGACCGGGTGCCGTTTGGTGATGAAGATGGCCGCAGGATTGGTTGCGGCGAGCCTCATTCCATCGCCTGCTACAGCTTCAGCTGCGCATGGGACACCGGGCAACTGATCGGGCAACTGATCGGAGCTGAGGCGCGGAGAGAGGAGCGAGCCAACCACTGGCTGGAGCTTATCGTGTCCGTGTTGTTTGCTCGCGTTGTCCAGGCCGCTCAGCTCTACACATCGACACAGATGTGTGGTTGCTGGGCCTGGCATGCATTGCTGTCGAGGCCTGACAAGCGGCTTCTCATACGGGTCGTGCAGGTCTCGCCTGTGTCTGAGGACTCCGAACAGACAACTAATATTTTGTACTGTATATATAACAATTTTCGCTGGTAATCTTGTTCGTTGTAAACTTGTAGGTCATCTGGTTGGAGAATTGGAAATATAGGCTGCAGCTTAACTGTTGAACAGCCCATCAATACAGGAGCTACATCAAATTGCATGTCAACTCATTGGTGTTCCAATGGTTTTTTTGCAAGAGACTGTCGATTCATTGTTGTGGATAATGAAGGTTGGATGTGTTCAATTGGCATTTTGCCTGGGAAAAACTGCTCTGTTTTTGGTAAAAAAAAATCTATGAAACTCGTGTGTTTCAAACGAGCCTCTGCTGTATAGGAAAAATTCATTACATTTTACAGCCACGGAAAATTCTAGTTAAGCTGTTCTCCACGTGGCTCCACTATCTACCAGCTTGATGTATGCATCCCTGAAGTCGTCGAAAAATCGAGCTTGGTCATCTGCATAGATCCTGATCCATCTGCAGATGCAAATGTGCAATATTAATAAGCAGATAAAGCATCTAATATTTCCCAAGCAAGCATTAGCCCTTAGGCGGTTAGGCCATCTAATTTGGTTTATTCAAGCTGCATATTATTAGCTTACAACGTACAAGATAACCAAGATACAAACTATTCCATAAAAAAGAGATGGTCAATTAACACGGATTGAGTTCAGAGCCAACCTTAAGCACTCGTCATCTTCAGTGAGTGCCCAATCCGTGCGCAGCCCCACCATTGCTTCCATGCCAGGTTCACAAAGGAGCAAAATAGTCAGCACAGTAAGATTTGAAAAGCTTAAACTTCAGATGAGTTTCAATGGATAAGTCGTCTCTTGAGATTCCAAGGAAGAAGGGGACAATTTGTGTCAACAAAATGCGGTCACTGGACAAAGGCATGAGGATAAGCACATGCACTTACATGAAGATGTTTGTGGCTTCTTCTCAAGGAGCACTTTGAAGTAGGTGTTGTCAAAAATGATTGGACTCCCGAATCCTTTGCCTCCAATTGTGTGTGCACCAGATAAAACAACCATCTCCTGCGGCCTGTTAATGTCAAATATAACTTCAGGCATGGATCTAACACCAGCTTACTTCGTGAAACAAGAATAAATAAAAAAAACAGCCGAAATATCACCAACTGTGAAGTGATGAGGTATAATGATTTGATTCCAAATGAAGAACTGAAACCCATGAAGTATGCACAATATAAGAAAACAAGAACTCACGAAAAACCCTTTGTGCCGAATAATGTTTTTAGGGCAGCTGCATCCAATGTCTCTTCAGGGAGCTTACCAGCTGGATCAGCAGTACTTCAGAAAGAAATACACTCGTTCAGAAAAATAAGGATAAAAAATATAGAAACACAATCTGGAATGACCTAAAAAGCTTTCCTAACATTGCGAGTTGCAAAGAATTGTATAATAAAAATCATTGTGATGTTGCACCTGGAATCTAATCGTCCTAGCCTTACTGGAATTTCAGGCCCACCACAGAGCGCAACTGCCTCAGCACCAGCCACAACAATCAAGTCCGCCCATGACACTATTGGCAAGTGCATCAGTAAACTTTACTCAAAGTGAAAACTGAAGTTCCATAAAGGAAGTGCAAAACTGCAAACGATGTGAATTTAATACCTTTCTGAATATCATCGATTCCTGCTTTTGCTTTTCCTAATATCTGTTCAGTTATGAAGCAATTACCATAAGATGACAACATAGTATTCCTCAATAAATATAACAATATTTAAGACATTAAACACACAAAAAAGATAATGCTTGTCTGAAAAACACTCTCAAGGGGGTAAACCTTTATGGATCTATTTAGCCCAGTATTTTCAGGTCTGTCAACTTCATATATTATAGAGCCATTCATGCCACCTGAAAGATACTGATATTAATAGTTTGACAGATGTAAAAGTGTAGTTTTTCTTTACTTTATTAATATACACATCATATTACATGTACATTTTCTAACATTTTATTTGCATATATGATAGCGTTGCTCAGTGTTAGACTATTGTAACTGGGCTATAGGCCCGGCTGGCCCATGGGTATGCCGCACAGGTCTGTTACTGTGCGTGCAGCCCTCCTGGCCTTAGTAGATTAGGCAAGGCTCTCCCTGATTGGTGTTTCTATAAACCAAACCCTAGGAGACCCTTGCCTATATATGTATGAGTGCCCTGCACCTCCATAATCAATCTACTAATTTCCCAGACATATCTTCCTTCACTCAGAAGCTAATATTTTAATCTCAACAATTTTATCTACCTTTTAATCCAAAAGAATTTGATAGTGCACTATGTCAGCCTTAGATCAGTGAAAATATCAAGAAAGCTAACCTGATTTGTCACTAACATCAAAAGTCCCTGCATCATGGAAAACCAAACGAAGCACGCCAGCAGCCTTGGCCTTGGTTAAAACATTCCTCACACCACTTCGAATGATTGATTCATTGTATGTCTCAGCTCTGTGAAATCAACCACGATCAACTTCTCTTACAGATATCACACTATCATTTTAGGAGCAAGAAACAGCTTTGAGGATGTTTTCTTTTTTACGGATCACTGTACGCTATTCATTACATAATATTTTTTTTCTAAATTCATATTTGCACAGTGTTTACTATTTGAAACATCAATAACGTGCTCTTATGAATTTCTGATAATAGTTTATGAACTGAATAACTATGGAAACTCAGTGATAAAATACAAATAGCAAGGTAGTTATATAATGCACTTACGCGTTTGAGACGTCAACATGAGGAAGCAGAAAAGGGAGCAAAATGGCAGAAGCAAACTCTCTCCTTCTATAATGCCAGGAAGATCTAGGACCTGGGGCCACCATACAAATAAAATTTTAGTTGACCATACTGAATTTTGTGGTGTCGATTCTCCCTAAGCAAAAAAAAAGGTAATGACATCAATCAGACACTTACAGATTGTGTTCATTGAAAATGATTCAGAACCAGGAGATATATGCCGTTCTAACTGAAATGCAAAACATAACAACTGCGGTGTACCTGAAAGGGCATCTTCATTCTCCTGCTCAACAAGCTGTGAACATGCCAAATCAGCAGCACACCTACCACCAGCTGCAGAAGCTGTTATCACCAGGTTCCCAGCCCTTTTGCCCCTGCACATCATGATTTCTCAGGTCATTTGCTTCCACGTACACATAACTGAATCATTTGCATAAGAAAAATGAGCAAAGTTGCTAGCATCACCTGCAGGTACAGCGACTGTAGCTGGAGTAGAAGAAGCTGGAGGAGGAAGATGATGCAAGATAGGGGATGTTGGTGAGCTCCATCCCCTTCCTGCTTGCCTTCTCTGAGTTTGGAACAACACCCACCAGCCTACCACAGCTCTTGAAATGAAAAAAAAGGAAAAAGACACTACCCACTAGTCAGCCTATCACTACCTGGCTGTACATGTGTGGTTCCCAACTTCTGGTCCCCACGAAATCACTTGGATAAGCTGTGTTCCAAAGATATTTATCCATTCGTTTTAAGTCCTGCAGGAATATGCCTCCGAAGACCCTTGCTTATCTCTTTAAATTTCACTGTGAAATTTGACTGCCTGTAATGTATCTTTCATTGTGACACAAACATTTGCCTTATTTGTTTGTTTATGGTTTAACAAGAATGGAGACTGACCTGAATTGTGCCTCAAAATAGTAAAATACAAAATGATCCAAGACGCACACTGCCAATTGATAGAATTCACGAAATAAAGTAACCTAACATCCCCAATTAACTAGAAGTGATGGCAATATATACTAGTATACTAGACCATTCACCACAACAAATCGCCATATAAGGGACTAGCAGAAAAAGGTTTTTTCTCAAACGATATCAAGGAAAGCAGATTCAAAGACAGAAACGACTTAATTTACAGTACAGGTAAATCATGACTGGATTTTAATTATCGTCAAGTACATATGCCATATGGGTGTCAAACAACTGTTGTTTCACAGACATGATCACTATAAGCTTGGGGAAGCCAGTTAGTGGGCCCATGGCCCAGACACACAGGGTAGCATTCACAGATTTTTGAAACAGTTTCTTAGAAGTCGGAACTCTCAGATGATGGATTGAAAGCCACCTGGTCACCACAATCCAAGTTATCTCCAGAGTGCTCACGGCCAACTCCCATCAAGTCGAGATAATGTTGGTAATGGGATATAATGGTGTTCATCTTATCAGTGGACCCTTGACCACAGATATCATCACCATACAGGATGTTCATAGTAGCACCAAAGCCAGGATACCTCTTGGACAATGTGTCGTTCTTGGTGGGTTTCCAGTTACCAACAAACACATCATGGGCAGATGGCTGCTTCCGTTTCATTGGAGTCATCCACCTCCAAACAGCTGCTTCAAATGCTAGGGTAGCATTCTGTTCCAATAGCTCTGGGTGATTTAACAGATCCTGCTTGATACCATTGCCAACGATACCATAGTTGTGATTCCTGGTGAACATCAACAAGCAGATCCAAAATCATCAATGACATAGCCTACTCAGCTCCTAATAAACATCAATAAAGAAGTGACATATCAGCCTGACCAGTAAACAGGAATAGCGCCTCTCCCATAGTACTCAACACCTTCAGCACAAGGGTACAATTCGTTGCTATCATCACAGTAGCTCTGACTGGGGCTCAATTCATGGTTGTAGCAAAGCCCCCAAGCTGTTTCACCACCAGGCACCTCATGATATCCACCTGATAGAACACACCATTACAATACTTATCAGAAGCTACTTGGCAAAAATTCAGATTGATGTGCAGAAAATTTCAAATCAGCCAAATAGAACTACAATAATATATAACCTAACCTTAGCCAATTTGCACCTACAAAGTCTATTGTAGTGTTGTATTTCCAGATTAACATAGATACCAAATTATTCGGAATTTTGGATGAACCATACTGTTTTGATCCACATCTCACTGCATTCGACAATTAGAAAACTGAAAATAAAAACCACACTGTGTTCCCATTTCCTGTGTTCATGGAGCCTATTGCTACCGATATTCTCTGAAATTCACTGGCCAAATCCCAAATACATTCTGATCCTCAATTCAGCATCACCTCTCCTAGTCTGACAATCCTGCAATATAATCTAGACGCAGATCTAAGCCTACAAGACATAGTTGAGCATGTAGAGCGTGGATTCGACTAGTGAGGGCGCCTGCACTAAGTGTAAGTGAACAGGTATTAAGGTGAAACCCAGATCAGAACTAGCCTAGCACTCGATCCCGGCGCATCGGATTGCTCGATCGGAGTAAGGACTGGAGAGGCGGAGCGAAGCTTACAGGACGTCTTGGCGCCGACATGGCCGAGGAAGGCGGGGACCTCCCTCATTCCCATCTCCTTGCCTCCGGTGGTGCCGAACCCGCGAGGCTCGAAGAGGGCGGCGGCGGTGATAAAGGCTTGGTAGTCCCAGAAGCCGGCGGCGTGGGCCTGGGCATCGTTGCGGTGGGCGAAGAGCTCCTCGAACTGGTACGCCTTGAAGTAGTCGCTGATGGTCTCGTTGCAGCAGAACCGGCTGCCGCTGCACTCCCACCCCTTGTCGCACACCTTCTCGCCGGCCTTCTCCTTCCTCCCCGCCGCCGCCAATGCGGCGAGCAGGAGCAGCAGCAATGCCGCCCATCGGGCCATCGCGGCTGCAGGTCCCTCTTGCCTTCCCAACGAAGCAACTCACCGGTTGCTGAGGCGAAGCGAGGCGCCGGATTCGGTGGGGGAGGAAACGGGTCTGGTCGTCTGGAATGTTGGTGGCCGAAGACGCGGTGAGCTGTTTCTGTTCCGGGGGTATTATCATCAATTCCTACCTTTCAGTTTTCGAAATCACATTTCACAGCTGTACGCTTAATGTTAAGATATCACAGAGGAGTACTCCCCTCGTTTTTAAATATAACTAAGTGTATGCCCGTGCATTACTGCGGGTGAAACAAATTCTCTATCAACATCAATCTAATTGGCTTCAGTCATATTTGCGGAAGTACATTCAATACCAGTCATGTAACAACACTTGGACCAAAAGAACATACATAAAGATAATCATGCATGCCTTGGTATGTTCTGAACTTTTAGAATTTCGAAACATATAGTCGTACGTAAGATAAGCGATTTTCCAGAATTAAAAAATCCCTCAGACATGCTCCAAAAGTACATATCGGGACTCAAACAATATTTCATCAATATATATTAAGAGAGTTCAATTATGGATTTCTTGACATGCTTAACGAAAGGTAATCATGTTGATGGCATAATCCTTATTAGAAAACGAACTACAATGTGACTTGCCTAATTTATCTTGGGATGCATTCATCTCACTGTCCATTCTCCAAACTACGAACAATGACAAAAGCCTAAGTTTGCACCCTAATATGACTTGACACTGCATTCATATTTTCAAATCCTTAAAATAAGCATTATATTTATGTTTTAATGAACAAATAAGAATTCAACAGTAACATGTATTTCTATTGGTAAACTTGATATAAATTAAATAATCCACCTTTCCTTCTCAATCTTGGTCCGGGTGCCTTGTACCGTTCGTGTCTTGTACCGTAGTCTGAAGCTTTATATTTATATCTTAATGAACACATAAGAATTCAAACAGTAACATGTATTTCTAGGTAAACTTGATATGAATTAAATAATCCACCTTTCCTTCTCATCAATCTTGGTCTTGGTGTCCTGTACCGTAGTCTGAATCTTTGTTTCCACACTGAAAGTAAAGAAAAAATGTTACCAATAGAACAATAAGGACTGAATGTATACCCAGACCTTGAACATGCAGATAGAAAATATATATGATTATATCAAATTTGAAGCACGGTATAACATTTTATCTAACTCAATTAAGAGTTTGTTGTATATACAACTATCATGAGCGCACTGAAGCAAAACAAAAAAATAGCAATCAAATTTAACATAGTTTGGGTAAATAACTTTGACATGAATTTTTAATGTGATCAAGAAAAACATTGGTAAAATGTAAAACTTACTTGGATGCTATTTAATGGAACAAGTGTCATTGTAGGATAGCTAGTCAATGGCACTGAATTCAACCAGTGAGAAAACCTAATGGATATATATAGAAGGTAGCGCTATTAAATTTATACTAACCATACTGCATGGTCTGCATGGTCTTCAGACTGTATGTACTTATCAAGAACAAAGTTGTGCAAGAAATTTAGGGTCAATTATTTTTAGTAAAAAATAGATGAGAAGAACAAATTTTGAGTCAAAACTTACCCTCTGTGAAGAATTTAGTCAACAATGGAATATGTCATGAGGGAGCAAGGAGCAAACTTTTAATTTAGTATCTGCTATTCTGAATAGATCTGATGGATAAATTGTCGAATTCTCTGCATTTGATCCTTCAGGTTTGTGAGATACGACATAGCGGAAGACATCAAGAAAGAAGGCCATCCCTTTGTCTACGAAATTCTTGACATAGAAGTTAAGCATTTCCCCTTCAAAAAAAAGAAGTTAAGCATTTGCTTGGATTTTACCTTCAGATGCAGTAACCTTTGCAGCTCTGCTCAAACAAAGGTGTAGTTTGCTGGATAATAAATAAAGGTGAAAGAACAAATATACTTTCTTACCTTTGTTTTGGGATACCAGAGGTATGTAGACAAAGAAAGCTACCTTCATTCTATATACATTGGCATCATGCAATGGTAAAAATATATGTACAGAACTACAGATGAGCAATAGACTACAAAATATGAAGGAAATAGTAGACAACGAGAATTAAACTGACCAAGAGATCAGACTCTGAAAGGATCTTGGTGATGCCGAGAGGGGGGGTGAATAGGCGAACCTGTAAAAACCTGAAAATTCTTCGCAGCAATTAAATCTGTCGGAACTTCCGATCAAGGATAGGAAGTTCTGATGGGTCGGAACTTCTGATGCCTGGTCGGAACTTCCGACAATACAAAGGATTTACAACGAAATTCAAAAACTAAATTGAAACTGCGAAACCTGGCTGAATCAAAAGTTGCGTAGTGATGCTAGGAACCTTCTGCAACCAACCCTAGCGAGCTCAGCAACAAGAATACGTAGATCGGGACAAACAAGGTCTAGGTCAACAAGAACTAGATATGAACAATAAGAACAAGACACAAGCAATTTTATCCCGAAATTCACTTCCATTAAGTAAGCTACGTCTCCGTTGAGGAGCTCACAAAGAGCCTGGTCTTCTTTAACCTTTTCTTCACTCAATCAACCACAAAGGAGGATTGAATCACTTACTATGAAATCCACAAAGGATTGGGCAATACAAACTTCACGGGACGCACACACACAAGAGTGCGCTCCACGGGCGACGCCGAACCGTCTAGAAGCAAGTTTCAAGAGTAACAAACGCGAATCGATGCTTGGAGATGCTTCAAGTGCTCAAAGGAGGAAGGGGGGGCTGCCCTCAAATCTCAAGAAGACAAGTCACACACCTCAATCACTCACTCATCCAAGCCCTAACTCAAATCAAAATGCAAGGATTAGCTCAAGGAGGGAGTGGAGGAGTGGATTTAATGCTCAAGGAGGTGTTTATCTCGTGTTAGGTCAGTAGCAAATAAATGAGGGGGTGAGGGGGTATATATACCCGACCCCCAAAAACTAGCCGTTACTGTGCAGTTAATGTGCTTGTCAGAACTGACCACGGGTCGGAACTTCCGACCCTTACTTTAATATTTAGCCGAGGACCCCTGGTCGGAAGCCTCCCCAAACTTCCCCGACCAGGCTGTTTTTGCTAGTTTAAGCTCTCTAACAATGGATTTTGTCTCTCAATTATTTTTGACTTTTCTACAAAGCACTTTAGCATCTCCAGAACACATTTTCGCATCCTTAATAGTACGGTGTTTCCTATACTCAAATTCAAAATAGAAAACAAATAAAACTCTTCTTTGAGCTCCAACACCGTCCATTAAGCAATTTTGGTACGTGTATTTTTCATTTCATTGTATCATAACCTATTCAAAACTCGATAAACGCATTAGCTCCTTAATTATGCATGTCATCAACACCAAAACCCGCTTAGGGGGCCAAATGCGCTTTCAGACTCTCAAAAGTCTATAACCACAGCCACAATAATCCTAGACATTTATAAACTTGATGGTTTACAGGAATATGTTAGCCTATCTGAGATGGTGGTACTTTTACACAATCTGAAGACAACGTTAATTTTTCCCTAGCAAACAAAATAAGACATATTGAACTTATTTGCAGGTGGAACACCGATAGTCCGATCACAGTTATTTCTTTGTTTGAAAGACGAAAGAGGTTGCTGTCTCCCCCAGCCTGAGCATGAACGGTTTTCATGAGAATACAGAAACGATGCAATACGTGCCTGCGAAGATTGATTCTCACTTTCCTCCTGGCGTTTGAATCCAGTTTATTTTATTATATGTATCTGTAGATTTATAGAATAATAATCACAAGGTTATTTCTTGAATAGAGGGTGTCAAAAAAGAAAGGAAGTATTCACTGGACCATGAGCCATGCGCATTTGATCGAACACCTTGCAGACAATGCCCACCGTCCACCAGTAAGAGGATTTGCATGGCTCACTGTACACCATCGAGAGGATGATAATACCTGGGTGATGATCCAGCCTTGCCTTCTGCTCTTCGATCGATGGTAGGACGGCCTGTCCAAGCAGGAGGACGAAGAACGGCGTGTATCTCAGTATCTGCGCGACGGGAAGGCGGCAGCTCCAAGCGACGGGAGTTGTCTTCGACAGGACGCCGGGGCAGCAGCGACGGGATGGCGGACAGGCTGACTCACCGCGCGGCACCGAGAGGCGAAGCTTCCGATGCTTTGCAAGGCGTCGACCGGGCGACGCTTCGTGCGGCGGGCGGCCGACGCGCACGCTTTGTGTGGCATGACGGCGTCAGTGTTTATTGGACTACGGGTGGAGAGAGCGCGGAGATCCGAGCGCGGCGAGCATTGGCGCGGCGTCCCATCGATCCATCATCCATGCGACTGGTGGTCAGCGGTTTCAAGAGCAGGCGGGGAGGCGAGACCGGTGGCGGCGGCGGTGAGCGCGACGGGGAGGCGAGAACGGGCGGCGGCGGCGAGCTCGTGGAGGAGGCGAGAGGGGAGCGCGAGGGCGAGGCTGGAGTGCCGACGCCGGCGGGCCAGCGCGACGGGATCGCGGGGGAGGGAGCGTCGCGCGCGGGGATGGCGTGCGTGGCGGTGCCTGCGGGCGTGCGACGGGGCGTCGATTCGATCGGACGGTCCAGATTTTCGCATGGCAGAACGACCACGGGGGAGGGGGCTAGGGTCGCACCAAAAATTTTTCTCAGAGATAGAGATAGCCTTCATAAACGCTGTATAGCCTTAAAAAGCGCTATATATTTAAAAGTAGATGGAATATGCAACTGATTCACTTCCCGACTAAGATAAGAAGACAAGATAATTGTCATTCGAGTTACATTTACTTGTGATATTCTCTCTGAGAAAAGTTTTCGTAAAACTCTATTCTTTACTTATACTTTGTAGTCCCGTGAAAAGATGCTTACTGAAGGTTAACGACAACGAAGCTCTTGAGATGAAGAGATGCTCCTTTTTTCTTAGACAAACTTTAGATTTGCCAATATGGAATGTTGAAAACTGCTATATTTTATTATATAGATCAATTTACACGACTAACACATAGTTAGCTCGCATATCTAGAAAAATAAGACGTCATAATGTTATACGTAGAATTTCCAACACAGCCATTATCGTGAAAAAGTCAATTATCAAATTGGGCAGCATTGTGCAAGCAGTCTAAAAAGGAACTAGACCCTTTTGCATAAATAGAAATGGCTTAAACGCGCTAGGTTGCTGCTCATTTTATATAAGTATTAATATTTCACGCTAATAACCTAATAACATCATATATTTTGCTACTGTTTAATTGCTTTTAACTTTTGAGCTGTTTGTTTAATAATACAGTTTTCTTTTGAGCTGTAATTTGAATTATTTCGCAGAAATGCAGTCGGCGGAAGATAAAGATTTCGTGGTTTGGACTACAGTCCACCGGGTGGGTCCCGGTCCAACTTGTCCAACGGCTTGTGGGCGTGGTAATCGCTAAATCCTCCACCCAAAAAAATTAGAAAAAGTATAGTCGACGCGCTTGTGTGCGTGGCCGGAACCCAAAAGCCGCCTTCTCCCCCGACCCCGGCGCCCCGCCGCCGCCGCCGCCTCCCACCGGCCGGCGCATCCCGTCACCTCTCCACTAGCCAGATACGCGGACGGATCCGCCCCCACCTGGAGCCCGATCCGTGGGGAGCGGAAGGGGAGATCGGAGCTTGAGTAGAGGGAGCCAAAATGGTGAAGGACACGGGCTACTACGACGTGCTGGGCGTCGGCCCGTCCGCCACCGAGTCCGAGATCAAGAAGGCGTACTATATCAAGGTAAGCGGCCGGCTCCTCGCCCTCCCCGCTCCCGCTTGCTTTGCTTCGGGCGTTTGATGATTTGATCTGATTCCTTCTGCTGGTGGTTGTGCAGGCGAGGCAGGTCCACCCGGATAAGAACCCGAACGATCCGCAGGCGGCCGAGAAGTTCCAGGTATAAGTGGTTTCACCATTGCTCAGCTCATGGTATCTATACTTTGCTCAAGCAAACAGATGCTAAACTGTAGAATCCTCGATTCAATCAGATTAGGGCCTTTTGCATGATCGCAAAATGTAGAGTTTAGGCAATGCCTTCTGCCTGCTTTAAATGGGTTTTGTTAGCTGGCTAGGCGTAGTACTTCGCTGTTGAATGACTGATCACTTCAAAGATATCTGATTACCTTAATGTTGTTGAAAGGATAGTCAAAACAATGGTATATTACAGCAAGTATGATAAATATGAATCTATTTCACAAACAACAATTTGGACAAGTGAACAAAATTTACATAAGACATGATGCATACTTTGTTTTATACTGAAAACTTATGACAAACCTGAGGCTTGAGGTGCTCGGTATCATCTTGTAATGCACATTAAGATAGCCATATTCTTTGCAGCCTACAAAAAAAATATCTGCCTGCTGCTTTAAGAATGGATATGTGTATCATTTCTAAAAGTAAAGTTGCTTTGAGACATGATCATTGTCTCATTTTTAGAAATAAGATTGCTCTGACGCGTGAAACTTGTAAATTTCTCAATTTCGTAACGAACTCATTTGTCAGGGGTAATATCCTGACTCCTGAGTGTAGGCTGAGTGGAGCGAGTGCTCTTTGCTAGTATGATTATGTTGAGCTAGCCCATTTATCTTAAGCATCCAGATTAAGATGAACATATCGAGAACCAGGCTGGTGTCTAATGATGACATTGTACTAGGTTATTGTGATGATATGATATACTGCATACTGTGATATGTGATTTTTACATCAAATCTCTCTCTCTCTTTCTCATTCTCTTTCTTCTTTTCATAGATTTGTGCATAAATGCATGGTTACATAGATTCTACATCAGTAATGAATATGTTTTGAAATAAGATTTGATACCATTATGTGGCAGTGGCATGACTTCACGGGAAGGATGTGATGCTCTTTCCACAGTTTTATTTGTATACTATTTTGTACTCAGAAAATTTTCATAACAGGAACTAGGAGAAGCATACCAAGTGCTCAGTGACCCCACACAGCGCCAAGCTTATGACTTGCATGGGAAATCCGGCATCTCAACGTATGTCCAATCACAAATAAATTACGTTCTGCTGCTTGTGAAAGAAACTAGGGCTTGTTGGAACATGGAAAATTTTCCAATTCTTGGGACTCGAACTAGTTCCTGTCGTTCCAAACTAGCCCAAGGCCCTTTTGGCATCAGTTCTGCTCTCTGCAGGGAAAAAAACCCTGAAGTGCTACCAAATGGCATGATTCTGTTGCCGCTTTTGAGTAGCAAGCAGAAGCTGATAAGCTGTACCAAAGGGGTGGGGGTTAAGCTTATAGTTTCATGGGCTCATGACAAAGCATCATGAATATCATATTTGGAATTTTTTTAGAGCAAATGATTTTCTTCCACCCAAGATGGGACTTTCTTGGGATAACTAGTGATTCACCTCACGCTGCAAAGAATCTTATAAGAGAACACAATCCTCACTTGCATGGTTCGACAGGGAAGGAATAATTGATCCAGCAGCAATTTTTGCGATGCTATTTGGTAGCGAGCTTTTTGAGGATTATATTGGGCAACTGGCAATGGCATCAATGGCTTCACTTGATAATTTTGGTGAAGATGAACATATTGATGCAAGGAAGCTGCAAGAGAAAATGCATGTATGGATTGTTTTATATAACTTAAATACTTAATATCATCATGGTTGTTGGCCACCATCCCATCCATGTTCTAGCATTTCATACTCTTTTTCAACGATATCCTGCTGAATGAAAAACTACAACTGCAGACTGTTCAAAAGGAACGGGAAGAAAAACTTGCAGAGATCCTG
This sequence comes from Panicum miliaceum, assembly GCA_032594955.1. Taxonomy (NCBI): domain Eukaryota; kingdom Viridiplantae; phylum Streptophyta; class Magnoliopsida; order Poales; family Poaceae; genus Panicum; species Panicum miliaceum. The sequence continues at coordinate 3,098,395 of CM064064.1, forward strand.
AAAAACCGGCTACACATATATGTTCAAGGAAATAAGGAGGAATTCGTCCAGCTTGCTGAAGCTGAGATGTCCAAACTTAGCAATGCAGGTCTTTGCCATTACTAGTTACCCCCTCTGTCCCTCAACTCTATATATTTTTTTCCTTTTAATCCCATGCTGCCTGTGATCTTAATTGGCGTACGATATTAAATGAGCTGTTCTTGTCCCTTTTATTTACCATATGGTTCAATATATTTTTGAATATATTGATGAGTATTACTGCATTTGACATCTTTCTTAAAAATTAAAACAATTTACTTTAGTTGAAGCATAACTGTATATCTGATTTCTTTTACAACCACTTATTGAGTTTTTGCCTAAATGCTGCAGAAAGTACAAGCACAAGAAGCATATTCAACTTTCTTAATGCCCTCATAACTAGTAACTGAAAGTATAGTTTGAAACTGATCTCTTTCCTGAAGTAAAAGATGTAGAAAAAGATTGAAGCCGGCAGATATGCCATTCTCCCTCGTTCCTGAAGTATATGATAGAGTCATAGTCTATGGGAAATATTTTTGCCAAACCTGTTCTTTGGTGTTATCAGTTATGCACTAAATGTTTTTTTCACTTCAGGCTATTCTTTCATCTGTTCTTTCCAGGTAAGCAGTTGTACTCTGTTAACTGAATTTTCCCCCTCTTTTTTCTTTTTTGGTTATATGGCAGCATATGGAGTTGTTATGTTGAACACTATTGGCTATGTATATTCAAGGCAAGCTGCAAAAGAACTAGGAAAGAAAGTGATATTTTTGGGGGTTCCCTTTGTAGCTGAATGGTTTAGAGACAAAGGTCATTTTATCAAATCTCAAGTAACAGCCGCCACAGGTAAAATATGGATAATCATTATTTATTCAGAATTTTGCCTGGAAATCCTGGAAGCATATAATCCAGCTTTGGCAATTGGCATCATCTATGTTGATGCACTATGTTTTCATGAATATTGCTGCACTATGTTTTCATGAATATTGCTATCCTATTATTTGGCAGGTGCAATAGCTCTTATGCAGCTGCAAGAGGATTTAAGGAAGTATATGAGTGCTGAGGGCCAGTACACAGAGGAACAACTTGAAATGTACATGGAGAACCACAAGAAAGTCATGGTTGATTCATTGTGGAAGCTTAACGTTGCTGACATAGAAGCCACCCTATCCCATGTCTGTCAAATGGTATGTCCCAGCAACTGCACCTTTCATGTGCTTTGCATTCTTCAGTACTTTATCATGGCTAGTTAAGCTGTGGATATCTAACACTGTCAATACCAGGTGCTTCAAGACAGTAGTGCTAAGAAGGAGGAATTGCGCCTTCGTGCTAAAGGCTTAAAAACTTTAGGAAAGATTTTCCAGGTATTGTTCACTCAAATTCCGTTTATATATCTATAATTCTATATAGCTGTTGACATTTCCAGTATCTGAGCTGTATTCTTTTCTCCACATAGCGGGTTAAGCTCAACCCTAGTGAGGGGGAAGCATCACAAATGAGGAATATAGATAACATGGACGAGGATGATGGCAGCTCCCCTGATTCATCGCCAAGGAGGGAGTCACAGTTCACTCGTAATCAGCCTCATGTTCCGGTAACTGCTCCTTATTGTAAACACAATTGTTTTGCCATTGTTCACTATCAAGTGATTGATATCTTGGAAAAGCTCTGACTGACTCTTTTTCATGCTAGCCACTGATTTGATTTCTTCATCTGTTTGCTAGAGCCCGTATGTGGAGGCGCCCCAGGTCAATGGAACCTATTGCTCGTTCAACTTCCCAATGCCTACAGCTCCTCCTGGCGCACAGAGGGATCCAAGGCCATGAGTCCAGATTAAGTCTGCCTGTACCATTATTTCCGTGTAACATTGCCTGTAATACTAGATCATTTGCATGGTGTGCCATTTATACCTGTAGTAGAGGAAACAGAGGAGTCGCCAGGCGCCCTCTGCCCCATTATTTCGGTTGTCTGCGTAGACTGATGCTAGCGCTGTGTACAGGAGTGTTGTGCTGCCGTTGTTGCAGCTGTAGGTCAGCATCGGTGTACATGTTATGGTGTTATTCTGACATTCTGTTGCCCGTTCGTTCCATTTTAGCATATACAGTTGTTACTTTGCATCCATGGGAAATGAAGTTCTGGTGATTGTTTTGCTTTCAGTAAGCAGTCAGGATCAGTGAAGTATGTCCAGAGAGTTTGCTGTGCACAATTTACACTTTGAAACGTGGTAATTCTGCACTAATACCATGGGAGACGTCAACTATGCTGTAAAGTTCTTGCGAGTTCTATAAGATACCTTGCTAGGCATTCAATCGTCATTAGGGCTTCATTGGAAACTGAGGATTTGCTTCTGGAGCTTCTCTGGTTCGAGTTCCGCTTGGAAGGAAAGAAAGTTCTTTGATTGCTGCCAGAATTTGGATAGAGCTGAAGAGTCCCCCCGTGCAGTTCTGTTCCGGGTAAACTTGCCGTCCAGCTCTGAACTGGGAAGTGAAGTGGTAATTCTGGGAACTGGCACTTGCGACGGCAAATGCTTCTCACTTCTGAACTCTTGCTTTGCTGCTTCCACGCAAGGCATCGTCGTACCCAAACTCTTGCAGTCTTGCAGACGCGGCGCAAGCAGCTCATCGTCCCCCCAATCCGATCCAGTTTCGTGGTACGGGACAAAGTTCACAGACTCGGAGTCGGAGGCCACGCGATTGCCACCGGAATCACTCCATGATCTAATAATCACTACTAGTACGCAGCGGCGGCGGCGCCCGTCCATTGCAGACTCCACTCCGCCCTCGTCGTCCACGATCCGTCAAGGTAGCCACCGGTTGTTGGTCAGGAGTGCGGCGGCGGCGATGGCGTCCCAGGACGGCGGCGCCGACGCGTGGGGCGGCGGGGACGACGGCAGCTCGCTCTTCGAGGGCATGGTCCTCTTTTCGCCCGAGCCGGCCGCCGCCGAGGAGGCGGCCCCCGTCCCCGTCCCTGTCCCCGAACCCGATCCCGCGCCGCGCCCCGACTCCGACGCCGGCGCGGCCTCCTCCTCCTCCGCGCCGCCGCCGCTCGACGAGGACCTCTTCTCCGATCTCACCCTCCTCGCCCCGCAGGAGCCGCTCTCGCTCGAGCAGCGGCCGCTCCCGCAGGGCGAGGATCGGGGCCACGCGGCGCCATCCGCGCTTGCCCCGGCGCCGTCGCCTTCGCTTGCCCCCGCTGCTGCTCTCTCCCGGCAGCCGTCCTCCTCCTCGCTCCGGAAGAAGAAGAGGGCCGTGCGCATCGGGTACGGCCGCTCGCCCCAGCCCGCGCCGCCTTCGCCTCCCGCCACAGTTCGTTCCTCTACCGCTGCTACGTTCTCCGCTAGTAGTATTGCCTTCCTGGATGCTTCGCCTCAACCTGCCGCTCCTCCTACGCCTGACCAGTACCCGGAGCGACAAGTTGATGCCTATGCTAACGGCGACGAGGTAGACGCAGAGGTGGTGGTGGATCCGGATACCAACCCTCCTCGTGAGGTAGACGAGGAGGCGAAGGAGGAAGATGATCAGAAAGAGGATGAAGTGGCTGGAGTCGCAGCAGTGGTCGGGATCGAGGAGAGATTGGCTCTTCTCAGATCCCAAATCTCCAGCAAGCTCGACTCCATCCAGCAGATGGCTGCTGCTGTGGTTGCCAGGAAGAGGCAGCTGGCAGGTCGGCGGAGGAAGGTGGCAGAGGAGGCGACTTCAGTGGCATCCAGGCACAAGGATTTGGAGAGGGAGCTGGAGGAGGCCTGCGAGGCCGAAGACTTTGAGAGCGCAGAGAGGATCAGCGACTCCCTAGCTGCGCTTGAGAAGGAGAAGGATCGGCTGCTGACAGCACTGTGTGATGCGGAGCTCGACTATGATTCAGTGGATTCAGAGCTGCAGGGTGTGCTCGAGTCGCGCATTGCAGCAGAGGAGGAAGCTGCCGCTCTTCTGGAGCAATTTGCAAAGGTAACTTGCTTTGCATTATTCTTTAACCTCACATAGAGCTGTGGCTTGAAACAACAATTTTCAAAAATTAAAGTTAGAAACAAATAGGCATCAGAATTTCCACTCTCAAATATTTGTTCTCTCTAAACATATATCATGTTATGGTTTTTACAAGACAGCATAATCTAGAAGTAATCTTGATTTGAAATGAACATTTAGAGGCATGATCTAACAAGGGACTAATTTTTCAGATAAGACAACTTGTAAATTCGGTAATGTCATATCATATTGTGTGTATAATGTCACTGTAAAATATGTCGCATTTTCCTTTGGTTACTGTGATGCACTGATTCTCCAAGGTGTATTCATTCACTAGACCACTATATTTATTATGTCAATACTACTTAAGTTTCAAACAAGACAATATTTCCAACTTTTCTGCTCCAGGTTATAGAAGTGAGCAATACTATGATTGAAAAAGGGTATTATTTACATGGGACTGGTTTAAGTTTGTGAATTAGATTGTTGTGCTGCGTCACATAGCTTTGCCCATTTGATCTTCTCTTCCAGTTATGGAACTTACTGCAATCATCCAGTAGCCAACTTAATAAAACCACTGTTAAAGTTTAGGTGCAACATACAGCGATCTGACAACAAGCAATTGCTATTTATGCTATAATTGCAAATGGGTAACTGCATTTGGGTTTCTGCTCTTTATTTGATTATTAATACTTAAAAACTCTACCTTTCTTAGGATGCCACTGACCATGCTGATTCAGAGAGCAAGCAAGCAGAAGAAATATCCTCCAAAGAAATAGAAGGGTGGCAAGCATCGATGGAGTTACTAGAAACAAAGAAGTTGGAGATGGAGGTTGAAACACAATTGGTTTTAGAAGCACATTCAGGGTTGGAAGGCTCAATCGAGCATTTGGTCGAAGAAGACAAATTAGAGAAAGATACACTTAGCAAGAAAGGAGAAATCCTCGCTGAGGAGTTAGCTGGGCTTCTAGAGTTGGTGAGGTTGAAAGAAGCAGAGATAGCTGAAAACAATGCCCAGATCCATGAGGTTCAAGAAAGAATCAGTGACGTGGTCTCCAGATTCCATGGCTCTCGGTCTGGTATTGACTTGAAGCTCAATTCCTTGAAGGAAGCCCAAAGTAAAGTGGATTTGGAGACTGAAGCGCTTGTGTTGAAAAAGAATGAAATTGATAGGTTCATCTCTTTAACAGAGCAGAAAGGTTTAGAGTTGAGGGAAATTATTGGTGCTTGTTCCTCTGAAGCTAAAACTTACCAGCAATCAGTTGAAATAAGAAGAAAGCTTGCATCATCAATTTTGAAGTCAAGGGAGGATAGAATTGGGTTGCTAAAAATGGAGGAGGAAATTTTGCAAGACATTCAAATGCTTAGGCAAAAAATTACAGATGCAAGAACTAGTCTTCAGGTACATAAGCTCTCCTTTTAACTTTTTTTATAGTATTTTACTGATAAAATACCGAGGATAATGTTTTGTTTTGGATGTAAGATATTCTAAATATTTTACTGAATTTGATGGCTTACAGGAGATATCTTCAAGGAGAACAAGCATACAGCAAGAGATGGATTCATTTAAGCAGAAGTTGAGTTTCATTGACAAAAGGGGCCCTGAACTGGAGGCTGAAAAGAAAGTTGCGGCTGCTGCAAGAAACTTTAAGGAAGCAGGAAGGATAGCTGCTGAGGCAAAAGCTCTTAATTCTGAAAAGGATGAACTGCACACTAAGTTGGAGAAAGCTGCTACTGCTCTGGAGATAATAGAAAAGGATATTATAGCAACTACTGAAAAGATACAGGAATGTGAAGGGCTTATTGTACAAAAGGAAAAGGAGTCTGCTATCACAAGTTACAAAAGACTCCGGTTAGATTGTGCTGCTGCTAGAGAAGAATTGACTGCGGCAACTGAAACGGATGATAATGAAGAAGTTGAGATACTATGCAAAGAGGCTGAAGCTGCGGAATCTAAAGCAATGGAGCTCAAAGCATGTTATGACCTCCGAATAGAGGATGATGAATTCATGTTTCGGCCTGTTGTCCCTATAGCATTCATAACAAATTCAACAGGGCAGCACTTGGTATAAATTGCTTCTTCATTTGGCTTGTCTCCCCAAAAGTGAATTGGACAGCAGACTTGCATAGTACCAGGGCTGTCCGATATGCGGCGTACAAGTTTCTGCCAGCACCTGCACATATTGGAAGGAACATCTGTGGTGGAGCGAACTCTCTCCCTCTTCCAGGCTGTTTTCCTCAATTCCCCCTCTTTAATTCCCCCATTTGGAATACCCTGAACCGGAGTAGGGGTCCTAGGGGAGATCAAGTGTACAACATCCATTTTGCATACTCTTTAGGAATTTTGTTCCCCTACGCATTTTTTGTGTACATTAAACTGTAATTCTTTTCTTGTGCCTGTTTCCATTGAATTACAGTAACATGTATCAATCACTATTTAATCAGAATTCTTTTTGAGAAAAGGGATGTAATTGGAATAAGATGTTCAGGAATGGTTTTTTCTTTTGCATCACCGAATCCTATTGTCGACAGATTAAACCGACCACTAACGGTCGATTCAAACTGATGAATTTATACCTGAGTAAGACCGTTTTCTAGTAAGGCAGCATATCAGTAGGAAGATGGTTCATGCAATGCATCTAGGTTGGTAATTCATGCCTTTCTAAGCTGTGATCTTGTACAGGATGGAAGTAGTTTGATCCAGTGGAAAATGTGGAATGCAGAATCTGTGAACCTCCTAAACCGTTGTGGATTCAGCCCATGACCAAGCCAACTCTCTACCTACCCAGCTGAGTCACCAGAAAGGGATGACACCCTAGCCATACTGACTTCTCAGAGCATATAAAGACCTTGGACCAAATGCCAGTAGCACCTGCAGTCAGAGAATGGCGAACACGGCCAAGGGCAAAGTCTGCGTCACCGGAGCATCTGGCTTCATTGCCTCCTGGCTCGTCAAGCGGCTTCTCGAGTCTGGGTACCATGTTCTTGGAACAGTCAGAGATCCAGGTTTGATCCATCTTGTTCTGATGATCTGAATGAACATAGCATTGATCATTGGTACTAATTTACGCCCTTTCATATTACTTCTTGTCAAATGAACCGTTACTGAAAGTGCAGTCACTTGTTTTATGACTTGATAGGGAATCAGAAGAAAGTAGGACATCTCTGGGATTTGGAAGGTGCGAAGGAAAGGCTGGAGCTTGTGAGAGCTGACCTCTTGGAAGAAGGGAGCTTTGATGATGCTGTGATGGCTTGTGAGGGTGTCTTCCACACCGCATCTCCGATCATCACTAAATCTGACTCCAAGGTATGCTAAACACTCGCTCTGACCACTTTACTTGTTGGAAATTGAATATTTTCCATGGTTATATCTAGGATAGTTTGATTGTAATCCTGATTTCAAAGCAGTTGGAGTGGGATAAAAAAAATGAACTAGCTAGCTGACCCACTACTAGCTAGTTGTATCACCACTTGCACACCTAGTTATAGCCTTATAAATCTTGAACAAGAAATACGATGATGCGACTTTGCAGGAGGTAATGCTTAATTCAGCAATAAACGGCACTCTGAACGTGCTACGGCCATGCAAGAAGAACCCCTCGCTCAAGAGGGTTGTCCTCACGTCTTCATCGTCAACTGTGAGGATCAAGGACGAAGCTGATCTTCCCCCTAACGTGCTGCTGGATGAAACATCATGGAGCTCCATCGAGTACTGCGAGAGCCTCCAGGTGAGCGTAGGACAATCCATTCCAAATTCACGCTCCGATCTTGTGCCAGTGCAAACATTTTCTCTGAAGAGCGTTTGGTCTCTTTCTGTCTGATGTGATCCTGTAGATATGGTACGCTGTGGCGAAGATCCTCGCCGAGAAGGCAGCCTGGGAGTTCGCCAAAGAGCACAAGATCGACCTTGTGGCTGTTCTCCCCACCTTTGTCATCGGACCTAATCTGTCTCCTGAGCTCGGGCCCACGTCTTCAGATGTCCTCGGCTTATTCCAAGGTCCGTAGATCATATCTCATCACACTGTTCATCAGACTCGATGTCGCCATGGATGCACGAGCAGCTTTCCTGCTTCGGGAAGAAGCACACGCCCTGCACGCACATGTTCTAGTTTCTGAAGAATGCCAGTGGGAACCATGTCGCAGGAGAGACGGGGAAGTTCACGGTGTACGGGCGGATGGGGTACGTCCACATCGACGACGTGGCGAGCTGCCACATCCTGGCCTACGAGGCCGCCGGCGCCCAGGGGCGGTACATCTGCAACGCGGCGGTGCTGGGCTGCGGCGAGCTCGCCGCCCTGCTGTCGAGGCGGTTCCCGGCGTACCCCGTGCCCAGGAGCCTGCCCAGCATCTACGGCGAGCAGTCGTACGGCTTCGACACGTCCAAGGCCCGCGCGCTGGGCCTGCGGGAGTTCAAGGGCGTCGAGGAGATGTTCGACGACGCCGTGGAATCGCTCGTCGGCCACGGCCACCTCCCGGCGGAGAGCGCGAGCACGAGCTCTCTCCTCTGAATTTTTCTAGCGCATGCGTTGTTCCAGTCGCATGTATGAAGAGTTTGTCACTCGACTCGTCGCCAAGACTTTTGGATTAGTTTCTAATTTCTATGGAACTGGTCTTTGGACTGTCAGTGGCAGCAGAAGATCAAGATCATGTAGCCGCAAAAGAATAACTGTTGAGATGTGTTCCATCTTCTCCCTCCTTTATCAGTGAATAAATAGGTACAAATCTCATGCCCGTTCGTTCAAAAAAAAAAAGTGCTCTATCTTACATTCTTCAAGGATCACTCATGACCCGCGTATTCGATAAAAAAAACTATCACTCATGACCCGCTGCAAGTACGATATTGGTCAGAATGCAAATCTTTTTCCCCACAAAAACTTTATTAACAATTACCCAGCAAGAAGGTAGGATGTTGAAATTTCTAGAAGTATATTACAGAGACCTTTACATCCAAGACCGTATACACGTACGATTTCCTCAGAAAATGAAACCGTATACACGATTTCCGAAAAAAAAAAGACCGTATACACGACAAAAAAGTTCTTCCCAGTGCATTCGGCCCATGGGCCTACTGGATTTAGTCCTTCCGGCCTATGGACTTTTGGGCCTTTCAGATGGCTGCAGCTTCGGTTGATACAGTCAGACTGTCAGAGAGATAAGCAGCGCCATCTTCTCTTATCCTCTCCTCCCCTCTCCTCTCGTTCTTGGTTACGCGACCGCATCCACCGTAGGGAAAGGAAGAACGAGGTGATTACTACCGCGATCTCGAAATCAGCACCGCCGACATGCGTGTACAAATCCACGGCACCTTCCTCCTCCTCAGTCCTCACGAGGAGGCTGGTGGCGGCGGCGGCGGTGCGCGCTTCGTGTTCGACGATTTGCCTCGCTGACTTCTCAACATTCATGTTGGACAGGGCAGGTGCCGATGGCAGGCAGTGTCAGCAATGCCAAGAGCCTGGCGCAGTGGCTGAGGGAGAACGGGTTCGAGGAGGAGACCGTCGCGCGCATGTCGAGGAGGTGCAAGAACCTGCACAGCCTCGACGCCGGCGAGGCCTCGGGCGTCTGGGACTACCTCCTCACCAGCGTCAAGATCGAGCGGCGGAGGCTGCGGCACGTGGTGGCCAAGTGCCCCAAGGTGCTCACCCTGCCCGTGGACGGCAAGCTCGTGCCCACGGTGCAGTGCCTCGCCACGCTGCAGGCCAAGCCCGGGGAGGTGGCGCAGGCCATCGCCAAGTTCCCGCAGATACTCTTCCACAGCGTAGAGGAGAAGCTCTGCCCGCTTCTCGCCTTCTTCCAGACGCTCGGCGTCTCTGAGAAGCAGCTCGCCAAGCTGCTCATGGTCAACCCGCGCCTCATCAGCTACAGCATCGAGGCCAAGTTCTCGCAGATGGTGGACTTCCTTGTCGGCCTAGGCATTGACAAGGAAGGGATGATCGGAAAGATCCTGACCAAGGAGCCTTACATCATGGGGTATAGTGTCGACAAACGGCTGCGTCCCACTACCGAGTTCCTCAAGTTGGAAGTCGGGTTACAGGAGCCAGATCTCAAAAGGGTGATCATGAGCTTCCCTGATATATTGTCACGAGATGTGGATAAGATTCTGCGGCCCAATTTAGCGTTCTTGCGGAGCTGCGGTTTCAGCAAGGGTCAGGTTATGGCATTGGTGGCTGGATACCCTCCTGTTCTCATCAAGAGCGTCAAGCATTGCTTGGAGCCAAGGATAAAGTTCCTGGTCGAAGAAATGGGACGGGACATGGGTGAGGTGGTAGATTACCCCCAGTTCTTTCGCCATGGCCTCAAGCGGAGCCTGGAGTACCGTCACAAGGTGCTCAAGCAGAATAACTCGAGTTGCAGCCTCAGCGAGATGCTAGACTGTAATCAGAAGAAGTTTGCCATGAAATTTGGTTTGGTTGCAGCAGTTTAGGCTGTCGCCGTTTAGGTACTCATCTTGTCTCTAGTTTCAATGTAGTATGTTTTATTTTCCAGGTGAATGTTTTCGTTTGTACCTTCGGGTTGTATTGTTCTTGAACATCTGGGTATTGAGAATGCACATACCTCTTTCAAGTTTCAACTATTATGTTGATTAGTTGATCTTGAGAATATCAGAGCAAGAAAGGGCACGACATGTGGGCTTTCCTTCTGTCGCTAAATACTTGATTGATATCCGCACATTTGCGATACTGTGGTAAACACTAATAAGTTTTCTTTTAAGCTATAACTTCCCTCTCTTTGAAACTTTGTCACAGTCACCTATATACACTCGCACAAATCAATTTTCCCTAGTTCATTACTTACAAGCACACTTATATAGAGGAAAATAGTTTCTACTCAGCCAAACTCCTATGTACAGTGTATCTGAAAGAAGATTTGTAGGGCAACCACTCAACACACTTGTCAATCCTCCTCCTAAGATATTGTCTGATCTCCTTTTGCTGTAGTTCAGGCATGCTCTCACATACCATGTCAATCAGGTCAGGCAACTCTAGCGCAGCATCCTTTGCATAAAAGTGGAGAACTTTGGGTAGGAAGATGGTCTGCTTCCTGACCATAACATTTGCTTGAATGAACTCAGTCCTGGCTTGCTCCAATTGGTGGTGTAATTTTTTGGCTGTGTAAAGCCTTACCTGCAGAAGCCAATCACAGTAATTATAGCCTAGTAGCATAAGGCTGGGATGTTGAGAAATTAGTAAGCAAAGTGGTGCTTACTGGTGGGTCTGAAAATGCCCCTGTGGAAAGAGCAAAGTGAGCAACTGGCTCTGGATGACGAAGTGCATATGGATGTATGGAGCTCCCTGATTTTTTCACTGGCGTAAATAGCGTGCGAACCCACTGTAATTGCATGGCCATAGTATGTTAGTGATTATGATGCGATTTTTTTCTTTTTTAAAAAAAAAAACTTGACAGCTGATTGATGTATTGATGAATGCCATACCAGTGAAGGGCGGTGGGATTGACATCCAAGAATTGAGTTCTGAATAATTTGGGAGTTTACTGAATGTCCACCCACATTATAAGCAGCCTGGAACAGATTGTTCAACACTGTCATAAATTCATATGTGATTCCATTGTGTTGGTTTATTTGACTAACTGTTAAAACTACGATGTATTATACCTTCAGAATCATGTCAGTGCTTTTCATGCGTTTTTCCTGTAGCCCATAGGCCATGAAAGCCTGTAATATTTCAGAAGGGATGTTAGTTGTGTATCATGAGGCTAAAAGTGAATATTATTTAAGGTTGAAATAGCTAAAAATATTGAACATACGTGCATAACCAAAGCATTGTGGATGTTAATCCAAAAACAGAGTTGCTCTTCATGCGCCATCTTTGTAGGATCAATCTTCTCCAGACGTTTTATCAGCGTTCTGGGACACAAAGTGGCCATCTGTAAATCAACTTTTTTTTCCTTCATATTTTCTAACCTTTTACACAGTCTCTTACCTGATTGTATCCAGCATTTTAGAGGCATATTCAAATTTGTCTTCATCTATATGTATCCTTGGGAAAATTATCATCCCAGTGTATTGCCCATTACTCCCATCAAATGAACCATAGGTGTCAGAGGTTGTGTCAGCATTGTAATGGCACCGAGGGCTCCAACTATCGACAGGGTTCTTCAGAGAAAAAGAACTCGATGCAGATGAGAGAGAAGGAGTGGACGATGTCTCAGAAGTTGCCTCTTTCAATGGCCTGCTTGCAAGTTTGCAGTAGACAGCAGAAATGCACCTAAGTATGTCCTCTGAAAGTTTGCAGGAGATCTTGGGCACATATTCAGTGATAGAAGCACTCAAGAAGTTTGCGAGGCTAGACCGCCCTGAAGATGATCTTGATAGCTCCTGCGTATGCTTCAGCAACATCAAAGACACGTCAGACATTTTCATTTGGGAAGAATCAACTACTAAAACAGAGTTAACAGCGGTATCTTTTTGCTGTACTTTATTTTTCAGGTGGATTGATGGTAAATAGGATGAAAGGAAGTGAAGCTGTTCGTACGCGTTTAGAATCGGAAATGACGGAAAGTGTTGGCAGGTTATATGCTGCTGACTCCTTGATATTTCTGAGGCGAAGGGTGCCCTCGTCAGCAGTTTTTCTGCTGCGTTGACGCTGTGATTCTTGCTCCACCTGATAAATAACTGTTGCCTTAGGATGCAGCATAACACCTGATCATTGATCCATTCCAGGTGGCAAGGTTTCTACCTGAGCAGAAGCACGAGGAGAGACGCCGAGATATTGATCAAATGCTGCTCTGTACAAGGACAGCAGGTGCAGTTCCTTGCGAACAACTTCCTTCTCAAGGACTGCTATCTCCCAGGCCAAGTCTGCAACAGACTGCATTCAAACAAATTCAGGAATCAAAGACAGCAACAGACAAATCTGAACTTTTTTTTTTGAGAATTCTTACTTCATGTAGTTCAAAATTTGGACATGGAACACAGTTTCTGAGTCCTGACTATAACACATACACACATCATTAAGAAAAAAGGAGCATAATCATGACCATTGACTTTAATCACTTCTCCCTAGATATGGCAAAGCATCATTCTGTTGGCATCATGATATAATAAGTTATTAAGAAGAGCAACGTGATTCATAAAGAATGGATGGAAGGCCTGCATTTCGACAGCTTTTCTTCAGCTTTTGGAAACAAATAGCCCCTCGAGATTAGGATCATGAACCAATTTGTTAGGGTATGGAACTGACCTTTGAAATAGTTCTTTCATTTCTCTCTGCAGTTGTGATGATGCGATGCTCCGGCAATTGGTCCGGGAGGTTAAGCGAATATCTTTTATGGAGCATCTTATTGCGAATGGTTGTCTGCCAATAAGGAAATGTTGTGGAACAAGCAAAATTCAGTAAAAATAAAAGTAGTGGCTAGAGAATAATTGCATTGATTATTCAGGAATGGAGTACAAGCAAAACGAAAAACAAATTAGATTACCCACAGGTATGTGATTGGAGAGTCGCGGGGATATGTCAGCGACATTTGCATATGTGCTTGTAGCACTGAAAAATGCAACAATTGGTCAAAGGTTAGAAATAAACTTAATCAGACACTTGAGGTGTAACTGAAAGCTTGGCAGCTCAGGACGCTGAAAACTGAATAATTTTGTAGTCAAAGATGTATCTTTTTTCAGTCAAAGGAGACAAGGAACATAATAGCATAAAGATGCAGTGCTGGAAAATGATTTTTCAAGTACAACGGTCTATAATGCTGTTCCTGTTCAAGTTCACAGAAAAGGCACGAGCACTCTGCGTTGCTTGAACAGAAACTTCCAACATTACTTGCAGTACATATCACCTGAGAGTCTATTAAAGTGATCTGCTCAAGACAATGACATAGCACAGTAACACACAAACACTTCAAATAGGTTTATGCAGAAAATTCTGCTAATGCAACCAAATAAGGATGAAATGGCACTGTCGATAAAAAAAGACGGCGATGGAAACCACTAGGATAGCCTTTTATAGAATATATGCTCAGTTTTTGTTTGCTCAAAAAAATAAAAGGAATATATGGTCACACTGCTAGATGAACCTAGGCACACCATGCTGAAAAAAACATAACCTTCTTGAGTGTCGGTGTTGATGATAAGATGATGGCGTTTCTGCACAGAGTCCTCTCTCCTTGAGCGCCTCTAGTCCTGGGTCCTCCATGGCTGCTGGACTAGGCTTCAGTCACCAAAACCCTGCAAAAACTATCAAGACTGAGCATGTACTACTGCAAGCAACACTCTTCTCCATGCCAAGCTTCAGAGAAGGACAAAGCTCAGGCAAAGCCTCACACCGATGAGCCGGCTGAACTCGCTTATCATGAGTTCTTGCTGCGTACCATGAGCTGACACTGACGAGGAGAACGGAAGAAGAACAGGAGGGCGATGATTCAGCTTTGTAAATTTCACTCACTCACTCAACCAGACAGAGCTTATGTCCCTTGCCATGCAGAGGAATGAAAGGGGTGAGATGCAAAAGGACAAGAAGAGCAACTGGGCACAACAAAAACGATGAACAAGAGAGGTCCTAATGCCAGCACAGCTACTACCTAGGCTGACAACTAACAGTGGCTTGGAGGAGGATTAGGAGCTGGTATTTGTGGAGGATAGGATTAGTAGGAGGAGCTAGCTGCTGAGGAGCCGAGGTGGCCCACAAGCAAGGGCAAGGCCAAAGGACGCCCACAGAGAGCTAAAGAAAGCGTATGAAACCTGCAGGAAGATACGTTCAGGAGAGAGAAAAAAAGATGGAAAGAATAAAGAAAGAAGGAAAGCCGAGGTTAAAAGGAGGCAAAACGAAAGAAAAGAGGAGCGGAGGTACCCTCAATCATCACGATGTCCCTGCTCAATGCTAATCCCTCCATTAAAAGATCTGGCAGGGGGAGAGGTGCGCTTGGCAACGGCTCCGAGCTCAACACGGCGGGTCGGCGGCGATGATGACGACGATGTCGATGTGGGGTTAGTACCGGATCTCAGTAATGGCGCGCCTCGTTCGTTCTCGTTTCGCGGAAGACGATAAGCAGATGGATGGGTGCCATTAGGTGGTGGCCGGGTCGGAACTTGATGGGGATTAGTTCGCGAGCTGCTGCCACCGCAGCACACCTTCTCCCGTTTCTTTCTTCCTGGTCGTCGTCCATGGGGGCCGGGGTAATATAAAGGTCCCTAATATAAAGAGAGCCGCCGCAACCACCGCGCAACTACCGTGCCGTCGATCGCCGGCCGTCTCCGTCCGCCTGCTGCTCCAGCTTATCCACTTCGCGACCGATGCGTTGCGATTTGGTGTACTGAAAGTGCGTGGCGCAGTTGACGGGGGGTTTTTTTTAGAGGATACGGGCAGAATCAATCAGGAAACCGGCGTCATTCTCAGCGATCTGGATCGGAAAATAAAAAGGGGAGGACGAACAGCAGGTGAGGAATGATTGGGCTGGGCGAGCAGACTGAGATCGGCGTGAGAGGGACGGATGGGGCCAGCAGAGCCGGCCGACGCCGATGGGACGTGGACGGGCGAGACGCGCGCGAAAGCCGGGCCAAAGAGGAGGGCGTGTCCATGGCGTCAGGTAAAGGCGGCAGCCAAGAGGACGACGAGCTGGGGCGCCATCGACGCGTCCAAGAAAGGGCCCGGATGCACACGAGAAAGAAGAAAGCCGAGCCGTGTCCGCGTCCGCGATCCAGAACCGGGTCTTTTTACAGCAAAATTCCGCCACGGCGAGAGTGGGGTCATCCACCCGCCGACGCGGGCGGCCGGACCTCTGCCTGCCGACGCTTTACAGCGCGGCGGGCCGCTGCTGGCCGATCGATCTCGCCGCGTGGCGTGGTAGCCAAAATTCTAGCTGCTGGAGGCTGGAGGGGTGGAGCCGGCGCGCTGACCGAACTGTTCCTGTGCTCCCCGTGAGCGACCGACCAACAACAGGTAGAGTGAGGCAGGAGCCCAGGAGTAGGATACTGCCTGCACTGCACTGAGATACACCCACGCAGTGGTGATGGGCACACTAGCCTGGAGCCTGGAGCGTTGTTAAGTTGCCATCGCCGGGTCGCGGGAGCACTAGACGCCGGGACGGGCGCGCGGCGGCAACCGACCCGGCCGGAGCAACGCCGTCTCCGGCTATCCATCCGATCCGTCGGTTCCTTTCTCCCGGTGGTTACGAGCAGGAGCGGCGGCGGCCGATGAGCTAGTGATCCTGGATGCAAGTGTCGTCGTCGGCGGCGACATCGTCGTCAACCACCTACTGCGAGTAACCATCGATACATCGATCATGCACGTGAGGGCCCCCGGAAAAGGATGCTGGAACCGCGCACGCACGCAATTGAACAAGAATTCGAGCGATGCTCTGCTAGGTGCATGATGGACTGATGGCGAAACGGAACTATTTGTATATATCTTATATGTAACTATATATGTACATACATATATGGCACTCGAGCATGATTATGTTTATGCTGGTCTCATCATCTGGATGGAGTTCAAGTTAAAGGCTAATGCTCACCTCTGATCAAAAGAGGGAAAAAGGCTAAGGCTAATCAGTGGGCACGTGTGGCTCGTCATGATCCTTGCAGTGCAGTAGGGGAATGGCCGGAGGAGCAGCTAGTATAGCAGGGACAGGGCGAGAGCGCTGTGCGTGTAAGCAGCGCGGCAGTGTCTGTCGTCGGCGGTGGCGCGCGCGTGCCCAGGCCATCATCGTCCGGCGGCGAGCTCGTTGGTCCAAGACTCCAGGTGGTGGTTTACGCTCGCAGCGGCGGCAGGCGGTCGAGAGCTGAGTCGGCTGACAGGCACGCCGCAACCGACGCCCGGAGCGCCCGCCCGCCCATCCATCGTTTTCTCGCGAGCGCGCCGGCCGGCGAACGATTCCGGAAATAGGCGTCGCCGACGAACTGGAGGTTAGATACCAGTCAACCGATGGATCATGCGAAAGGGCCCACCAAAAAAAGATGCTGGCCCCCCACAGGCATGCAAATGGATGAATAACTCGAGCCGTTGCACGGTTGGGACGTCGTATCGCCACCGCGTGCGTGGATCTCTCTTGGGCTCGTTACGACGTCGTGGTCCGCCGTCCAGAATTCTTATACAGCGCTCGTTCGCTGCTAGGCATTGCAGAGAATGGACGCGTGGCTTAGGAAGATTGAGCCCACGTACACATCTGTCTCCAGCTGTCTTATCTTAACATGTTGCTTTTCTTCCCCCCTACGTGACTTAGGGAGATTGAGCCCACGTGTACAGTTATCGAGGTTGCTTCTCTTTCCCGTATGTTTCTTCGTGTTCCTATTCAGAGGAGGCGGATCTGGGCCAGCCCAACATCTGACGTTTAGGGCCACTCCATGGGCCGACTATGCAGGCTGAACTGGACCTTCATGCTATACAGTACAGAGAAAATAGGCTGACGACCGGGGCTATAGCCCTAGTAGCCCTACCCTCCTGTCCGCCACTGTTCCTATTCCTTTTCAACGTCACTGGTACTGGCTTTCATTTGTGCATCTATTTTAGAAAATATAGTCTAAAACTAATAAATGCGAAGAAAAGTTCCATCCTAGCCAAGTGCATAAAATATTAGTTGAAAGTTTTTACTGTCTGACTTAAAGTTTTGGATCTAAGCGTATAAAGTTTGAAATACGCTCGTATAAAGTTTGCAAAGTTTAGAACTATAAAGTTTGAAGTTAGGTGTACAAAGTTTATAATGTGCTAGTAGAAAATTTCTAAATCTGATGTGCAAAGTTTGAAATTACAAACTTGAAAGATTTTGAAAGTTAGGAATAACTAACTTTTTTAATAGCATAGTTTGAAGTCTTCCGATATATGGATAGAAAGAAAGATTTGAATGAATTTTGAAGATATAAAGCATTCTGTATGTAATTGCGAAGTTTTTCGAAATAGAGTTTAAAGTTTTAAATACGTGATTCGAAAGTTATTAAAATTCACCAAAAATAATTTTTGACACTTAGTTTTTTTAGGGTGTGACTCGATTTTATTTATAAGTATCAAATCTTTTTCTACCATATCAATTTGGATGACTGTTGAAAAATGAGAAGTACATTTTCTCTTATTAAGAGAAAGAAAGCTAGACATGAGAATTAAGAATAAATGAAAAGATGTGGGAACGGGGAATGCTTGCATGTCGCTAGGACGTTGCATGCGTGCAGCTATGCGCTCGTCGCCGGGTAGCCTGTATGCGCGTGCGCCGTAACTAACCAGCTACGAATATTCGCCGGGAGTAAATAGCAGCGAACAATCGTCACGGATGATCCCACCCTGCACACCTGCAGGTGGACCCAACCCAACAAGACACGCGTGTGTATCATCGACACCCTGAACAAAAAAATAGTCGCTGCTCGTGCATTGGAAGACAGACGTGCGTGATGATGGCCGTGCCAAGTGCCATCATGGAGGTGGAGTTCGAAATAAGGCTCAGGTTTCATCAGGAATAAATAAATAAATAATAAAGAGGTCAAAGGCGTAAAGGTATTCAGTGCACACGTGTGGCTCATCATGCGCCATGGCAACGCCGCGACGCAACGGGTAGCAGCAAAGCAGCCAGCAGAGCGAAAGCTGGGCTGTGCGCGGGCCTCTGGCACCGTACCGCCGTCGGGCCTAGCCTCGTCGTGCAACCAGGCCATTTTGCTCGCTCCGTCCTGTTGGGCTCAATCCCGCGGGAGCCCAGGCTATTGACCGGTCGGGGTGCGGCCCGATATATCTCCTCCTCAGGCCCTCTTGTTTCGGGCATTGCGGGGGCAAGGAAAAAAAGGAGCTCTCTCTCTTCGGCGGCCCACCGGCCCACGCATACGAACGAGTCCGTCGGCCGCCGCCGTGCTCAGCGTGATAAGCGCGGGTGGGTCCACCATTTCGCGATCCACTACTTCGCTGCCAGCGATTGAAAAGGTGCTCGCGATCCACGCATCTATTAATGAAACTGGATTAGTTGGATTGTCTTCTACATCCGGGTCCCTCTTTTCCTACCACGCCCTATAATCTCTCGAGCTGCACTGTCCAACTCTTCCCCTTCCTCCTGCCATGGCCGAAGCGCAAATTATTATTTGCGCGGCCCCGTGCCGATTTTTATTTGCACGGCATGAACCTTTTGGTCACGCCAGGCCGTCTCGCGCGGCAGGCCTATTCTGTCGCGCCACATGCGTCGGCGCGGCAGAGCTTCCACGCTGGCTGCCGCGCCCCGCGGCCGCCAGCTTGACGCTGAGCTGGCTCGGTTCTGTCGCGCCACCGCATGCGGCGCGGCAGCGCTGTCGCGCCACCCAGCATGGCGCGTCAAGGGCGACTTAACAGTTGGGCCCAGGTTCCCCCCTCCTCCTCCACCTCTTCTTTCTTTCTTCCTGCTGCCCGACACCGCCCCCTCCCGCGCCGCCGTGCGCCTGCCGCCCCGGATCCACCCCAAATCGCCCGATTTGGGGTGGGAAAAGTCGGTGGAATCGAATCCCCACCCTTAAGGGAAGGTAATGCCTCTGAAAAACCTCTATTTTCTGTGTGGATTTGTTAGTATTTTGCATTGGTAGATGACCTAGGGTTAGGATGAGAAATTCGAAAACTGCAGATGCTGGTGATAGTTAATTTATTTTAGATGTTTGCTTTGGACGCAGTATTCGTACTGCCCGAGGATTTAACGTGTACAATTAATTTCATGTATTATTTTCATGGTTTTCTAGATTTTCATGGTATGGTGTGAATTGTTTTCCGAATGTTAGGTTGTCGCATATATATTTTGTTGTAGTATCCACAAACTGTAGCAATTATTCTTTTGTATATATTTTTGATATTCATTGTTTGGTAATTATGAAATGTATGTAGGCACGATGAACGACCCACGCGATTGGTCTAAGAGGCTTGGTTATGGGCAGTACCCATCTGAGTACGATGAGGAAGCCCCAGTCCCTCCTGCCCTTCCAATACCTTTCTGTCGGTGTCCTCCAGGTGATGTTCCGGCTGAAGTGAGGCAATCAAGGAATCCTAAAACTGCCGGTAGAGCCTACTACGTGTGTAAGCGGAAGTCTCCGACCTCTCGTTGCCATTGATATTTTTTTTCCAGTGGATCGATGGGCCAGATAAGTTTGACCCTAGGATCCAGCTTTTCCCATATAAGAGGTGGAAGACCAAGCCGTACAATGAGTTTAGGCGGTGGGTGCTTCCACCACCAAATCCCCCTCTGATGATGGAAGAAGAGAAACAAGAAGCTTCCATAGTGCGTGCAAAGAATCCTCCCTTGTGTCATTGTGGTGTTCGTGCCAAGCTTTAGAGACCAAACATTGGTGTGCCTCCTAAGTTCACACCCTTTTTCCGATGTTCGCTAAAGACACATGTACGTATATTGCAATTTATTGTGTATTGTTTTCATGTTGAGCTTCATTATTTTAGGTTATCATGATATGGCAGTCGTTATGTATACTGCAGGATGGGTGGCCGTTATGTGACTTCAATGAGTGTATTTATGAACCTAGATCTCATTGGCCCATAGAAGAGGAATTGCGAGAGTTTGAGACTAGGAAGAAGCCTTGGCCATGTGAGAGTACTCCCAACGTTCGTTGCAAGTGCGGTATTGTGCCCAGGGAAGGCGTAGTACCTTTTGAGCTAGGCTACGGGTTGTACTGCGGCAATAGCTATGAAGATTATTGGGTGTGTATTAAGCTTCTCATTATGTCCTCTTAATTATTGCAATGCTTCATGACATGTTGATGTGCTTAATGGTTGGCACTCAATTTTTTTATGGGGCGGGAGGGAAGGACTTGTGATTGGGAGTGGTTTGAAGGTCGGTGTGCCCTAATGTTGGATTTGGGCAGCTACTCAGAGCCTTGGAAGTCTAGGAAAACTGCAGCTATAGAGAGGAGATAAGGAGGAAGCATAATGTTCCATTACCCTTTTGTTCTTTTCTTTTTGGGCCTGTTTTGCAAGACCTACGTCGTGAATATGGAAAGAAGGCATGTGATAGGACCGGCCTTGAGGAGTGCATTGCGTATTGGAGAAAGAACAGAGATAAGTATCCACGCCCACTAACTAACAAGGAGGAGCGTGAGACGGAGAAGCAGAGGTTGAGGGAGGAAAGAGCAAAGCAAGATTTTATTGTTGATCTAAACAAAAAGTACCCACAGGGTTCATGGGAAGAATATTTTCAGAAACTAGAAGCTAAAAAGAAAAGGGCCAAGATGAAAGAGATGGCGGAGTTAGCTAGAGAGGCCCAGATGGAGGCAATGCAAGCATTAGTTGCCGATTAGCCTCACTAAGTTCCCAATTCGAAGAAGGGAGTGGCATGCAAGGAACATGACTCGTTGGTGATTTACCTAGACAAGATGATCATGATGACCGCAAAGGGAAAGGAGTGGATATTCCCAACTGGGTGGGAAATGAAGATTACGATGATTGGGGTGACGACGAGTTGCTCTATGACGGCGACTCCGATTAGGCTTTCGTGGATTTATTTCATGCTATTTGTGTAATGGACTATGTATGTTATCTTTGAATGTTTGTTGGATCTTAGTTTGTATGAACGGACTTTGTGTGGGTTACGAACTTTGAAAGACTTAGTTTTATTTGTGGTGTGTAAGTGATGTGTCGTATTGATTCTATGTTATTTGTGCAACGGACATGCGATGGTAGATTGACACCGAAATGAGGATTACATTGAAAACTACATAACATACGATAGAGCAAGTACACATGGAAGCACGTTACACATACGAGATGGATACAACAAAGAGGATGACACTGAGAACTAGATGATAATAGGTAGTGCAACTAGCCATAATAGTTGTGCCGTCTAGGAACCGTTGGTGGCATAAAGCGGCGCGTCAAGTTCTTGCTATGCTCCTGCCGCAGTTCTTCCTCCAATTGGGAGATGCGCTCAGCCATCTTTGCCTTCTCCTCCTCTCCTTCTTTGAGACGACCGGTAAGCTCCTGATTCTCGTGCAGTAGTTGATTGATTTGCTCATGCTTGATTTTGTTTTCTTGCTCCATTTGCTGATTCAGCACGTACAAGTGACGTATATATTCTTGCAGATGAACTTTCATGGGCCCATCAATCCAATAAGTGAACCCACAATCGTTGTTCTGTACAGATGATGCAGTAAAACAGAGGTTAAGGCGAGACTACTGACATAATGTCGATGAGTTAAAACAATAAGAGGATGTATGTATAGAACCATGTAGTGTGGGCACCGAAAGAAGCAGCATCCGGCATCACCAAAATGCTCGTAGATCTGAACAACAACATCGTCCCCATGATAGCATTGTGCCCAAAAATGGCAGGGAAGGGCATTGTGGTTACCGTAAAAGGCTCTAGTTGTCACGTCCAGGTGAGGGTGTGGATGCGGAGGATCGACGGGACCCTGCATCCACGACATGGTTGAGTGTTCTTTGTGTGCTCCTAGCAACGATAGGTGCACCCTCGATTTATAGTGCACCAACGCGCCGTGGTTTGAAGGGAAGATTTCACGGGGATGACTATGATGATCCCGTCGTGGAAGAAATATGATTCCCAAGTACTGAAAAAGCTCTGCTCGGCAGGTCAGATCATAAAAGAGCCTACAGAGACATGATTTGATTTATCATTGAAAGAAGTCTGCGAGCATGGATAGGGTCTACAGGGATATGATTTGATTCATCACTGAAAAAAAGTCTGCGTGTACACTTGTCAGAGGACTGAAAAGCAAGCCTCTGTACATGATTTGATTCATCAATGAAAAAAGTCTGCGTGTACACTTGTCAAAGGACTGAAAAGGAAGCCGTTGTACATGATTTGATTTATCACTGAAATAAGTCTGCGTGTACACTTATTAGAGGACTGAAAAGCAAGCCTCTGTACATGATTTGATTCATCAATACAAAGTCCATTCGCCCTGGACTTGATTTGATTCAAAAATGACAAGCCTAAGAGTATGGTTAACAGATCTTAGTTCAGCATCCTCGATGTGTTCGTGTGCAATTTTACCCAACACTTGGCCGGTTTCCGGGGCACTTCTTGCCTTGTTCCACCTATGCACAAAGTACTCATTGCATTTCTAAAAGGAGTACTCAATTATACCGGCTACTGGTCTACTACGGATTCCTTTGAACACATTGTTCAAGGACTCCGAATTTTTGGTGGTCATAATGCCATAACGCTTCCCTCCCTCATCGAAAGCAAGAGCCCATTTGCTCTTGTCGAACATTTCAGCCTTTAACCATTCTTTCCCTCTATCGTTCAAAATTTTCTCCAAGTCCTTAAGTTTCTCATCGAACTCCTTCTCCTCGCGTACACAACACAATAACTTCAACTTCTCAATGACCTCCTTCTTTTTGTGACGGCGCCACATATTTGCTGCAAAGTGCCTCATGCACCACCTATGGACAAGAGGTGGGAGACCATCCAAGTGGTCATTCACGCAATTCAAAAGCCTATGGTGCCTGTCGGATATCATACACACCTGTCTTGATGGACCAAGTACATTGCGCCGAACTAACTTCATAAACCATGACCAGTTGCTGTTGTTCTCACTCTCTGCCAAGGCAAATGCTAGAGGTACAAGCTGCCCCTCAGGATCAACAGCCACAACCATCATCAATGTGCCCTTATACTTGCCCGTCAACAAGGTAGTATCCACTAGAATCACTGGAAGGCAATGCTGGAATGCGACAGCGCACTGGGGGAAGCACCAAAACACCCTCTGCAAAATATGCTTTTAAACACCATTGTCGGGGAGCATCAACCCTCCAGAGAAAGGAAACCATCTAATTCTAGGATTGAAGTGGGCCATAGCACTAAGTACACGAGGGACCATGCCATACGATGCTTTCCAATCACCCCAAAGCAGATGCAATGGCATGCTGCTTTGCCCTCCAAGCTTTTGAGTACTTTACACGGTACCCACTAAAAGTGAATATGGCCTCCACGAGGGAAGGAACTGATGTATCGCTGTCCCCACAAACAATACCAAGAATACGACGACCGAGATATCTTGCAGTGCATTGTGCGTGTAATTGCTTTGGTTTAGCCGATGAACATGTGTGAGGTTGCACAACTCTTGTGATCCTCCACTTCCCGGTATTCTTCACGATACAAGACCACACACGCCAAAGGCAACCTTGCTTGCATATGATATCGTACCTTAGATTCTTATCCAAATGAACAACGGTGAATGGCCTATGGAATCTGGCCGCATAACCTCCCAAGAAAAACTGCAAATCTTGAAGATTGTCGAACATCATGCCCCTCTAAATTTGTGGATTCTCTCTTTCGCTATGCCCCTCTCATGACACAAATGGAGAATTGCATATGGCCATGTTGGTCCTGCTAATGTCTTTAGCATTAGTCACCGACGGAAGATCAACATCAACTTGCTTCAGAAGCCGCAACTCATTTTGCGTGTACGGAGGCAAACCTTGATCATCATTAATAGGTCTACAGGGAGACCCATAAACGACATCCTCATCCTCCTCCCTTGTATCACTAGATTCGCTTGCAGATCCTTCATCATCTACATCCTCTTCACCATCCCCAACTTCCGAACCTAACGATATCTCATCATCATCTTGGTTATGTTCCTCCTCCTCAAAAATACCATTGTCGAATTGATCGGCAGCAACGGCCAAATCAAAACTAGGTTCATTTTGAGGCCTATTTGGTGCAAGCACAGGTGCATCATGAGAACGAGCTGATTCCTGACTCATATTCTCAAACACAGAGGGTCGGTCATTTTCATACGCACTAGGTTCATTTTGAGGCCTATTTGGTGCAAGCACCAAAGCATCATGAGAAATAGCTGACTCCTGACTCATGTTCTCAAACACAGAGGGTCGGTCATTTTCATACGCATTAGGCAAACGAGATATGTCAACGACAACCTCCCAACATACAACATTTGACCGTTCTACCACCTCCTTGTATTGTTTCCAATGTGACTCTGAATTTAGCTTCATCATTACATAGTGCGGTCTAGCTTTTCCACAATCAAAACGACCCCTTAGTTGAACTTCATCCCTACGGCAACCAAATTTTGATGTGACACGATCGACAAGATCTTTGAAACAAGGAGGGTCATCGAATAATTCTAAGTCTTCACTCATATTCTCAAACTCCCCATTCTTTTGACACTCCCACCATGAAAAATAAGGATTAAACGGTTCATCTACAAAATACATTCACTATAAGCTTAAGTGATTATTGATACAATTGCTAAAGTTAGCAGATGACATCTTCATGTGTTCGAACATTGTGTTTCAAAATATAGCCCAACTTTACATGATATAAGGTGTTATAAAACAAAATTAATTAAAATGTAATTTAATCCAAGTGTGTTCAACAAATTAATCTCGTGAGCCTACATCTAACTACACAACATACCATGGTAATCCAAGTGCATTCAACAAATTAATCTCGTGAGCCTACATCTCGTGAGCATACTTTACTCACTAATCCATTATTAACTACAAAAATTGATACATGCAAATACTTCAACACGTCAAATCCACGGTGTGGGGGAAGCACGCTTCCAAAATGCAACACAAATCCGAGACACGCTGCAAGCCAAAAGGCGGGACCAGAGGACCCAAAGGGGGGTCGGCCGGCCGCACTCTGATGAGGTCCACCTGGTCCCTCCTTTCTCCTTTAGGCTGGTTTGTATCTCACCCACGCTTTTGTCTCTGTTTTAAATAAATTTGCATCTCTGTCCAGGCAAATTAAAAATAAAATTAATATTAAATTGCCTTGTGCTCTCATGAATAAAATTTGCATACTCTTTATTCCTTACCCATCTTTTGGTTCATGTGAACAAAAAATTCTTCATAGGGACCCCAAGCTTCCTAGTTAATTGATTAATGTGATATAATGAGATAGATGGGACTATGCTCTTCTTTGTAAAGCACTCGGAATTTCTTTTTCAAAAATAAAAATACAATAAGCTTGCCTCCTCAAGTTTAACATTCCCACCAGAGCCAAAGTTCAAAAGTTTCATTAAAACCTTTACATCTTGTTGTTTGCCTTTACTTTGAGCTTTGTCAAACTCTTTGACCCTTGTCTAAAAACTTTTCATGCTCACTTGATCAAATTCACGTACACTCCACTCCTTTTTGCCAACTTCTACACTCAAAGTTGCGCTAAGCATGCCATCCATCTACAAAATAAAAGGACTTCTTTAGCCTTTGGCCACTCTCTCCAATGTATCACTATGAAATAGACATGGTCTATATATATAAAAAAAGAGAGGAAATAAAAAGATGCATACCCAAAGAAGGTATGCCACATGTCCACAAGGCATGTTAAAAAAAAGAGAGAGAATGAAAAGATGCATAACCCAAAGAAGGTATGCCTCATGCTCGCAAGGGCATGACAAGAATAATGATAGCCCATGTCCTGAAAAAAGAGGAGAAAGAGTTGGTTTATACCAAAGTCCAATCTCTATCCACCAAAAATATCACACACTAGCACTTTTTGATCAAGTTTGCATGACTTGTTTCTTCTTGGATCTTGATTTTGACTTAGCAAAATAAGCAAAGCAAACATACCTCCTTTCTTCTACCCACAGCTCCACATAAGTCTGAGTAGATGATAGGAGCAAGGCAGCAATAACTTCGCCTTGGTGAGATTTCAAAATCAAAAAGAGTGACTTGAGAGAAAATTTGAGGAGCAAGGCTATTTGTTTATTTCAAAAACAAAAACCCGAGTTGAAAAACATGAAGAGCTAAAACCTGAAATCTTCGTTGTTCCATTTCTCAATTATCCAAGAAACACATGGTAGCCACTTTCATAAAGTTCACAAGGACTGGAAGAGGTTCAGAATAACTTGTATGCAGGTTTCTTCAAGGAGATGCGACCACCTTAGTCCTTGAACCTTCACTCGAGGACGAGCAAAGGGCTAAGTGTGGGGGTGTTGTTGACGGTGCTTAAGTCCAGAATTGACCGTCAACTCCTGCAAACTTTCTTATCAAATTAATCACCAAACTTAGATATAGGACTTTATTCTAACATATTCCATGAGCTTTGGTGAGTTGTGATATGCAGGAACCCACGAATAAAAGACAAGGAGAAAAGTATAAAATATACACAAAAAGAGTACATGAAGGACAATCTTCTTCATCACACTTACAAGGGGGGCCCACATGACAGCCCAACCGACGTAGAAAGGTGGCAAGCACCCCAAGAATCAAGCCTAGGCCCACCTACCAGTACCCCAGCCGAAGGCGGTGGTCAGAGGTGGCAGGAGGGGGTCGGTCGCACCAGGGGGTTCGGCCGCACCCCCCCTGGAAGCCGTCCAGGTGCGTCTTGGCGGGAAGATTGCTCTGATCCTCTCAAGATCGGTTAGAAGTGTTTTCATACAAGGAGATGGCGGGAACCGACTTCAAAAGCTATATAAAGAGCCTCCCTCACCCTCTCAAGCATAACACACTTGCGGAGAAGAAGTTGTAGAGGCCCTAACCACTTGTATCTTAGAGTAAGGAGTGTGTGAGGAAGAAGTGAGGAGAAGAGCCGGGCTTGTCGGCTACTCTTCGTCCTTGTACCTCTACGGATACGATCCAGTTGAGTAAGTATCTGAGTTCATCTTCTGGTAAGATCTTGGTTAAGTTATCCTTTCGTTATTGTTCGTTTGCTGGATCATCGTCTGTTCTAATAGCGGGTGCTCTAGTGAGGGTCCCAACTCGATCAGGTAAACCCTGTGCTTCGCTAGAGTAGTAGTCGAAGGCATAAACGTGGTATTTAGGCCCTAGATTACCTATTGTTTGATGCGAGTCCCACGGTATTTCAGGGGTAGACCGCAGGTGGTGACAGCCCTGTTGGTCCGCTACGAAGTTGCTTCGTGGTTAGTGAAGTCCCCAACGTCCGGGCTCGGAGTAGAGCTGTTTCGAAGGGTCCTGGCAGACCAGGGCCCGACCGGTGCCTGAAGTAATCGAAAAATATCGTAAATGTACCTTTCCTTGACTGTTTTACCTTTGGATACCCACACTACCCTTAAGCAATTCTACCTCTTCCTTTTCCTTGGGTAAACTAGTCAGCATACCTTTACACATCCATTTCCTATGAAATTACGATACCTGAATACTCTCCGGGTGAAGTGCTACAACAGTATCTTACGTGCGCTTGCGGATTTATCTGTGATCGTTAACAAATACCAACAATGCAATCCCCTACTACAAGAATATGGACGCCAAGTGTGCAGTCCGCTGCCCCGGGTCTGACAAACAATGTTGCAATCCTATTCTTGCATGATGACTATAATGTATGTGATCGAGCTTTTAATTTATTCACATTTATTTGAGCAATAATGCAAGCGGATCCATTTTAGGTATAGGAATCAAGGTGATTAGAAATAAACGAATATCAACGCTAAAAGAACAATTGGATGCTTTTAGTCATAAAGAATGGCCGGGGTGGATTATTTTTGAATATTTAAATGAATGGCCTAAAGACCAGGTTATACGATCTCAAATTAACCCTGACCAATATCGAAAAAAATCAATGTTTAGACAAGATGGAATGATCATTGAGCCACGGATTGGATAAGGTTAACTGATTATGATGAAAAAAGGTATATAAAAAAAGGTCAAGGGTTTTATCTTTGGATAACATCCTTATTTTGACTCAAAGGAAAAATAAGATTAGTCAGAAGATTTTTATCCACAGGAATGAGAAATATAAACCATACTACTAGATTCGTACTCTGCACTCCAATTACTTGAACAACGAGATAGGTTGGTTCGTCACGTGTGTTTTGCCAGTTTACAAGAATAGTACTTCTCAGGTTGTAGAACCTTGTTCAACTCCTTAACTTTCTTTTTTCCTAAGGTGCTGCTGCCGAAAATACTGCATCCTTTTTTAGGGAAATACTGCATCCTTATGTTTTTAGCTCTGAGATTACATATTAGTTCTGAACACTTGTATTCTAATTTCTTTGCACGATGCTGGACAGATTTGTTGTTCCAACATGGTAATTTATCTTCTGCTTTGCTGCTGCAACAATTAGCATAACTAATGGAGTAT
The DNA here is from genome assembly GCA_032594955.1 of Panicum miliaceum. Lineage (NCBI taxonomy): Eukaryota > Viridiplantae > Streptophyta > Magnoliopsida > Poales > Poaceae > Panicum > Panicum miliaceum. The sequence continues at coordinate 3,127,293 of CM064064.1, forward strand.
AATGAATGTATCTTGGTATGTATTTGTCAGCATCAACATGCCTATTTTGATTCCAAAGAGAATGGAGCTAACATCAAATTCTTTCAGACTATTACTTCTAGATCGTCTCCATTGAAGCCTCTTAACTAACATAAGAACTAGGCTGAGATTTCAGTTCAAAAAAAAAAAGAACTAGGCTGAGATCAGATTATACTGGTTCAAGGTAACTTCTCTTTGATTAACCCTCATCTTGTGAACATCAAATCATTTTTTAGTACACTGTACTCGACAAGTGTTGTTTTACACGGACACTGCTTATTTTAATCTGCAGGGCACAAGAGAATATCAAGTCTTTAAGATGTACGTCCTTCTAGTCTCATTGAATCTTTCCGAAACCACATTGTTGCACACAAGGGAGTTAAGGTGCGTCTTCCAGCTGTTAGGAAATCCTTTGCCAAACGCAGCTATGCTATATTTCTTATTATTGTTATCTTCTCCTTGGGGTAAAAAAGGATGTTGGACTGTTCTCTTGCTATTTTGGACATTCAGAATAAAGATTGCTTAGTTCCCACTACTTTAGCAATGATGGAACAGGAAAAAAAGATATATTTTTTTGAATCCTCGTGTAAACTATTGTTCAGTACATATAACTCCATCTGTTCCAAGTGACCAGTTGCGACATAACTCCTGAAGTACATGTTGCTTATTGTTTCCTAAGCCTCCTGTCTAAAGACCTTAAATGCCTTGATCTCTTGCCTACAGGCCATGCATCCAAGATATGCAGTAAATCAAATTATCAAAATCACCTTCTAGCTTCACCTCGTGGGACTGGTTTATTTCTAAAAGTCCTGTAATCTGTATACGAAGTCCATATTCTCTTTATACGAAATGGCCAATCTGGCAAATCCTTCTAATCTTAATTATCTTAAATTGTCGATAATACAGCACCCATAACTTCTGTTTTCCGGAAATGTTTGTAATCTTTTTTCTTAATATATCTGGTTATCATCGTGAAACAAATGGAATGTTACCATTGAACATGCTCCTAGGTTGCACCCCTGGTTTTAGTCATGATTTGCATTGGACTAACTGTTACTCTATTGATCGCTTTACAGCTACATAAGCTTTTGAACTGACTGGAACTTTCAAGGGCACAAAGTCATTTAGATTTCCACTTTTGAGCCATAAGTAGACTTGTTTCTAAATGCTCTGTTTTCCTTTTTGATAGTGTACATGGAAATTCTCTGTTCAAGTCTGGTCAGGTCAGGAAATTTAGATCAAGGCATTTAAGGTCTTCGATGGAGTTGTTACTGACTTGAACAGAGATCAAGGGATACTTTGAGCAGCAGGGTGTCTGGTCAGGTCAGAAAAGGAGCTAATTCTCTAGTCATTTTGGGAGCTTGGAATCTGTGGAATCACCGGAACCGGTGTCTTCGATGGAGTTGTTCCTGACTTGAACAGCTTACTGTCGACCACCAGGGAAGATCTGCGGCTGTAGTCTATCGCTGGGGCTAAAGGAGTCTCCTTCCTCCTCGCTCTGCCCCTACGACCACCTAATTTCAGTGTGTCTGGTGTAGTCCTGGTCTTGCTGTTTTCTTTAGGAGAGAGAGAGTCTGTACTTTTAGGGAGTGTTACAGTCCCTTCATATCTGTAACCCTTGGGAGCCACCCCTTCTTTCTTCTTAAATATAATGATGCGCAATTCTCCTGCGCTTTCGAGAAAAAAAGACATACATTATATCTATAGGTACATAGCAAATACTATGAATCTAAAAAACTAAAACGACCTAAATTTTGGAACGGAGGGAGTAAATTTGGCGTCAACACAGAGTTAGATACAATTATTAATCGAGAATTACCTCACTCACGAAAAAGTGTGAGTTTAGCCGTTTTGAATGCCTCACAACTTCCAATACATGCTTCCACTACTTCCATGCTGTCATGACGCGGTGCTACAGAAATAAGCTGCATCCACAGTTTATTATTCTAAATTTACTTGTTGATTCTTCAGAAATGTGGGTTTTGCCAATTTACAAGAATGGTACTTCTAATGTTGTAGAACCTTGTTGTCCGATCCTTATGTTTTTAAATATATGAGTACTTATTCTGAACTCTGAAATTCTCGTTTCTTCTCTCAATGCTATACTGAATCGTTGTTCCAGCATGGTAATTTTCCTTCTGCTTCACTGCAATTCTCAGTTAGCATAACTGATGGAGTGTAATGAACCTTATGTTATTATCTATCCCTCAGTATCTGCATGACTTTCATACAGTTACTTCCTTTTCCAGATCATCTCATTGGAGCCTCTTAACTAACACAACAAAACAGTGCTGAGATCAGATTGTACTAGGTCAAGGTAATTGCTCTTTGATTTGTCCTCGTCTCCTGAAAATCAAGTCATTTTTACCTTTACCGTGTTCCAGACCAAAAGTGTTTTTTTTTGACATGAACAGTGCTTATTATTTGAATCTGCAGGACCCAACGGAACATCAAGTCAATGGGCTGTACATCCTTCTACTCTTGTTAAATTAAATCTTCTGAAAACAGAGTTGCTCACAAGGAAATTGGGATGCGTCTTCCTTCTGTTACAAAATCCTTCACCAAAGGTAATTATAATTCATTTGCTATTCTTTTCATCCTTTGCCTAGGAAAAAATAATGATGTTGGAAGTGTTTGCACAACTTTGGAGTTTGGACATAGAATTAAGACTACTGAATGCCTACCTTTGCTTTTGCACCGCATGCTAGATTTTGAATTAGTTCCTTCCTTTTTGGGGGTAGATTACCTTGAACTCTTTTTATGAAGTGGTGAACACGTTACAACTTTTCTTGATTTCTTTCCACTGCAAATAATGTGGAAGGTACTCGCACTAATTTTTTTATAATATTTTAAGATCACGCCAAATCAGTTCAAGCTGTTTCTACTACTCCTCAACGACTTGGCTGCATCCTCTGTGGTCTGCAGTTCTGCACTTAAGCCCTACTAGTTCTATGATCAACCTTGTGATTGGCCGGTCTAGCCATTTCTTCAAGGCGTGCCATCTTAAGCGGCTGTGAACCAAATGGTCCTTCACATTGCACTTGGAGTTGATCTGAGTTACATGATGTGTATCCACTAATGCTCGAGCTTGTAGAAACTGGTCGGCTTGCATATGAGGTAAGTGTTATACTTTGCTCAGGCCTGTTTCAGATGGCTGTAGACACTTGTAAATGCTAGTGTTATTTTTCCCTGGAGAATACTGACCGAGTGTCTACCATTTTGTCAGTAATTATATGGCTAACATGAATCATGTCCATGGTTCCTGCCAAGATCACAATCTTCCACAAGATATCACTTTGATAATGAAGCTTGTATGTTGGACAAGGATTCTTGCATCTGTCAAGTACTCAAATTGTCATTTTCCCATGATGATATAACTGTGGAGACTTATCGATTATTCATGCAGTTTTTCTGCCACATGTGTTGTCCTTTCTGTGACTAAAAATTGTACTTTGGCAATTGTTGTGATATGCAAGACTAATATCCATTCTGCAGTGTGATCGCCTCGGCCAAAATTTTTATTTCTGGAAGAACACATGCTGTTGCAATTTGCAAAACGATGTCATCCCAGTATAGTAGTATATATATTTCTCGAAATTTCAGTTAACCTGCCAAAATTGAGAAGTACACCTGCCATCACCTTGAGCAGCCAGTACTGAGAGAAAACTTTACGACTAAAAATTGACTCCGGGTGCTGGCTTACTAAAATCTTGTGCATTCGCTTGTGCCCGCGAGCACAATTTGTCCTGACGATGTGAACAGTGAGAGATCTGAGAAAGCATGCCAAAGGGAATCAGGCAACTGCAGAAGAAGAGGGGGCCGATACATATGCTGCAAGGGCTGGCGCACAGCATCCGTGCGTGCGCCGAAACACGTTCAGCATGTGCACCCTGTCAATCCGGCGACCCCAGGCTACCAGAAGCCGCGGAGCTTGGCCTCTCTTGGGGGCTTCACGGCTGCTCTGCAGCAGTGGCGCTCGGTTGAAGCTGGAGGGGTGGTGATAGACTGATAGTAGCTGCGGCCCCGCGGAAGGTGGAGGAGTGGTGCGCGCGCGCGGTGTCAGTTTCAGCCGGCCGAGCTGGCTAAAGGAAGCCATGGAGTTCGACCCCCAAGACTGTTGACGCTTGCAGTTGCAGAAACTGCAACGCAACAACGAACTAGTGAAACGGATCAGAGCAGGACACTGAGTTCATCGTCGCCCCGTTCACCGGCGGCGAGGAGAGCGGCGGGATCGTGCAGGAGGTAGTGAAGCTGTGCAGCTTCGAGAATCTGAAGAAACTGCCAGTGAACTCGTCGGGGGTGACTGATCCGATTGGTGGGCTGGCCGTAAAGAATTCTATCTTTTTTCAGGACTGCCAAGGTTGGGGACTGGGAGAATTACATGACCGAGGAGATGGCGAAGAAGTTGGACCGTATAGTTGAGGAGAAACTTGGTGGATGCGGTCTTACCTTCTGAACTGAAGCTTGTCATGTCTAAGGAATAAGCTTACAAAGTGAGTGATATTTTTTTTCAAGAATTTGTCTCGGCAAGCATTTCATTTTATTAAGAAGAAGAAGAGAGAGATGGAGTGCACGACCTTACAGCAAGAAAAAATTTCAAAAGTTTTCCCAATTGACCATGATGCGTATATTTGTTTTTAGTTTTACAAACATGAAAATTTTCTTGTTATTTCAGCATGATTCCAACAAAAAATACATGTTGCAAACGAAGATCATTATTATGTATTGCCAATTGCATGGTCGTGCAATTATATATGTTGAATATTTCATGTATTTTGGGATAATCTTTGCTTACAAAAACTCACTGAGTTCCAAACAGAACAATTTAATCTCCCTGTGAACCGTGTAAGTTTGCCGTTTGTATCCATGTTCGGCAAGATATCATCATTCATCAATAGGAATTGTACACCTTCGTGTTTAGTTTTTTTTAGGGGGCGTAACTCTTTATTCATCAACAAAGTTAGAAGAGTTACAGCCAAACTAGCCTACCAAACTCAGCATAAATCACACTCCTTGTGATGGTGTGAGCATCCACATTGGAGCGCCTGTTTTCATGAACAAAATCAGCAGTGCCAAAAAGCGCTGCTCTAGCCCTTATCTCCCTGATGATATGGCCATTCCATCCTCCTTGATTCCTCTGATCACATTAACATTATTCGAGGCTAGCCTGAAGTGTTGAACCATGATGTCACTTGCCAATGCCAGGCCTTGCTTGCACGCAATAGCCTCAACGATCTCTGCATCTGAGAGTCCACGAATCACCGGTGCAGACCCTCCCAGAAAATTACCTGCAACGTCCCTAGCAATGGCAGTTGCCGCTGCCTTGCTTGAATTCTTCAAAATGGCTGTATCGACATTGATTTTAACAAGTCCTTCGTGTTTAGTGTTAGGCTAAGGCTAAATTTCTGGAAGGGGAGCACTGGGCCAAGAGCCCAAGAACCAGAATTGTGAGGCTGTGGACAATGGGCCAATTGCGCCAGCCCACACAAATTAGCTGCTTAACGGGAAAAATAATAGCTTGTCTCGAAACAAATAAAAAATAGTTAGCTCCTCTCATAAAAAGAAATAAATACGCTCAAAAATTGAACAGGAAAAATATTACCAGTGTCACAAAAATTAAAAAAACTCCCTACGTTCCACAAATGTGCGTAGTTTTAGTTTTATCAACATTTACGGTACCAAATAAAGATAATATAGATATATATTTTATAGTGGATTTAATGAAACTTATTCGATGTGATAAATGTTAGTGTATTTTTTTCACAAATTTTATCAGAGTGGAAAAGTTTGATGATTTTGGAATAATCTTTACTTACACTTCTGAAGCCTTCATTGCCATGTAACAACATTAGAAAAATCTAAAGGAAGATAATTACAGGGGGGATGTAAAAAAAAATCAACGAAGCAAAAAAGAGTGGTAAGAATTCAGACAAAAACGTAAGCTGACATTTAGGGCCATACGAACAAACAACCGTATCACTAGCTCATCCTCCTCCTGTCTTCCGTCTCGATCGTCTTGCCATCGTGGAGCTCACTCCGCTTTCAACAATTAGTCTCCACGGCGACAATGGCAGACCGAACGTGTCCAACAGCTTGCGCACGGTGACACGATGGATAGCGCGGTCACGGCAAGGAATCTGAGACTTCCTGATCGAACGCGTGTCTCAGGCTGCCCTTCATGAAGTTGCCGCTCCACGTCGACGCCGACGTCAAGCTGAGATGGCTCGCCGTCGTGCCGGCCGTGGACGACATGGTGTCGAGCCCGCCGTCGGTGGCCGGCCACACGAAGGACGGCTTGAACGGCGGCACCACCGGCGGGGGCACGGAGCCCAGCAGGATCTGCTGGATGGCCGGCGTCCTGGGCCGCTCGGCGGGGGTCGGGTGGCTGCACGCGAGCCCCAGCAGGATGAGCCGCTCGGCCTGGTCCCGGTCGAACGCGCCGCCGAGCCGCGCGTCGACGGCCTCGAGCGCGCGGCCGTCGCGGTGGAGGCGCCACACCCAGTCCACCAGAAAGTGGAAGCCGTCGATGTCGCAGCGCGGGCGGCGGCCGCAGACCACCTCGAGCACGACGGCGCCGAACGCGTAGACGTCGGACTCGCGCGTGGCCTTCTCGGTGTGGAAGCACTCGGGCGCGATGTAGCCGACGGTGCCGTGCACGCCGCCGCCGGCCTCCTCGATGTAGGAGGTCTTGTCGGTCTCGATGGCGCGCGCCAGGCCGAAGTCGCCGAGGCGCGCGCCGAAGGCGGCGTCGAGCATGATGTTGGAGGCCTTGAGGTCGCGGTGCACCACCCGCTGGTCGTACTCGTCGTGCAGGTAGTGCAGCGCCGACGCCACGCCCTTGACGATGCTGTACCGGAGCTCCCACCCCAGCAGCTGCCGCCCCGGCGCCGAGCTGAACAGGTGCTGGTCCAGGCTGCCGTTCGGCATGAACTCGTACACCAGCAGCAGCTCGCCGTTGTCGTGGCTCCACCCTGCCCGTCCAATTCCAAAGATGCATGCATTGGTCAACCATGTCAAAGTTTAATTCAGTAAAATTTTTGCAATTTTCTACAGGTAAAAATTCAGTAAAGATTTTAAGATTCAAAGTTTGCTAAAGAAAATGAGAATGGATCATGAAGGCTGCTGCTCTGTGTTGCTGGTGCATTATGAACACGAATGCATGCATGTTGTTTGTTAATCAGCGAGTGGTAGTTCACTGATTAGCACAGTTTGAACGCATCGGAGCTGTAAAGTCTTAACGAAAGTGGAGGGTCAGCAGAAAAATTGTTCCGCGCACATGCATCGCCTGGAAAGCCGAGCGAATTGCGTTCGAGTTGCCATTGTTAATGGACAAACCATGTGCGAGTATCACCACAGGCGAATAAAAGAATCAAGATATGGTTAGGCGGCGGCGGCGGCCGGAGGTGAGCAGGAACGGGGGCTTACCGACGAGGCGGACGAGGTGCTTGTGGCGGAGGCGGTTGATGATGCTGAGCTCGGCGAGGAAGTCGTTCTGGCCCTGCGTGCTCGCGCGCGAGAACTTCTTGACGGCCACCTCCACCGCGCTCCCGGGGCCGCCGGGGCAGGTGTGGTCGCCGACCACCACGCCCCGGTACACCACGCCGTACCCGCCCTGCCCCAGCTTCATCTTCTCGTCGAAGTTGTTGGTCGCCTTGCGGATCTCGCGGTAGTCGAACTCCCGCGGCCCGCCCGCGAGGCTCCGGATCATGGTGCCCGTGATGGCGCTGCTGTCGTCGCCGTGCACCTTCCGCTGCTTCACCACGCACACGTACGCCAGGATACCCGCGGCGGCCAGCGCGGTCACCCCCACGGGAACCCCGATGGCCAGCCCGAGCGTGCGCCTCCTGGCGTCGTCACCGTCGTCGTCGCAGGGGAGCTTCTCCAGCGTCATGTCCCACGCCAGGACGCAGTTGAGCTGGTACTTGCGCCCCGTCGACGCCGAGAACCCGAAGTAGGACCACTCCGCCGCGGTCGCCCCGAGGTCCAGCGGCGCGGCGAGGACCGCCCGCCCGGGCTTCGCCCTCCCCGCCACGGCCATGGACACCGCAATGCGGCGCGCGGCGCCGTCGTAGTCGACCCAGACGGTGTAATTCGTGGGCTTGACGGGCGAGATCTCGATGCCGAGGGGCTTGAGCGAGGTGTTGGCGACGGAGACGACGCTGTTGACGTTGAGCCCGACGTGGTTGTCGTCCGGGTCGTACGGCTGCTTCTCGGTGTCGAGCTCGACGGCGACGATCTGGTTGGTGGCGTTCCCGTCGGTGGCGGCATTGGTGAGGCCGAGGTACCCGCCGGAGCTCCCGGCGGGCGGCTCGTCCGCTGACGGCGCGATGACGAACGCGAACCCCTCCGCCGGCTCCGTGCCGTTGGGCCGGAAGATGTTGATGGTGAAGACGGTGCTGAAGGACGCGACCCTCTTGCCCCCGCCGGCGGTGGCGTTGGCCCCGCTGCCATGGCGGCCCTCACGCTGCCAGAGCCTGAACGGCGTCGCGTAGAGCACGCGGCCGGACTTGTGGGTGAGGAAGGTGGCCGCGTCGTTGAGCGAGTCCGGCGTGATCTGGAGCGCGCCCTGGTTGATGTTGGCGTAGCCGAGCACCGTCACGTTGACGCCGCGGTTCGCGCCGACGAAGCCGGAGAAACTGAACCCGGTGACGTTGCCGCCGCCGTCGCCGCCTCCGGGAGCCGCGGGCACGCGCGGGCCCGCGGTGGCATTGGCGGCGAGCGAGGTGGCGGCTGCGGCCGAGGTGGCGGCGGCGGCTAGGAGGATCAGGTGTACGAGGAAGCGAGCGGCCATGAACGAGGAGCGGGAGGCCGAGACCACCACCACTGCTGGGGTTGGCGCCCGTGTGCGTCCTGTGGGCGCTGCACGGCCCTTATTTCCACCGGCTTTCCTGAGAGATTCTTCTCTCGCCTACGGGTATAGACGAGAGAGAAAAAAGGGAAGCTTTGTTCAGTAGCAAAGCTGCGTTCACATCAGTGTCTTCTCCTGTCCTGTCCTGTTTGCCTGAACGACAGAGCGAGAGAAACGGAGATGAAGGTGCCATCTTTCTTATCTTTTCGGTCTCGTCAATCTGGCAGGTGCCATGCCTTTTCGATCAGACATTCCGTTTTGTAACCAGATTGAAAATACATTACTGTGGCACTCAACACTTTTCTTTCCGAAAAAAGATGATCATATTCTTAAACCGTTTTTCAGATCAAAAATTTTTAACCAAAAACATCGGATCGAATGTTTGAACACACGCATAAAGTATTAAATATGGATAAAAAAAATAATTGCACAGATACGTTGTAAATCGCGAGATGAATCTAATGAGTCTACTTAACCCATAATTTGCAACAGTGATGCTACAGTAACCATCCGCTAATCAGTAGACTCGTTAGATTCGTCTCGCAATTTACAATCCATCCGTGCAAAAAATTTTGTAAATACATTTTATTTAATACTCCTACATAGCAAGATTCCCTTTAAAAAAATTTAGCCTCGATCTAAACACCATCTTAGTTCTTCCGACAGAAACATGATTATGCAACTGGTGCGGATGGGCCAATCGGCCAGATGATGAAAACAACGTGTGTTCGACTAGCTGAATACTGAAGAACTGAATATGATGCCCATGTTACCATCAGGCTTCAGCATCAAGCGATCCCGGAGAGCAACTGAAGAACGTGTGCACTGTGCTTGAGCTGGTCGCGGTCCCGGCAAGCACGGTGTGCAAGTTGGATTGGAATGTGAACAGCTTACAGTTCCATCGTCCTCGATCAAACTGCGCAACTGGTAGCTTGTCGTCGCTCGTACCATTGCAGACTGAATTTTGAGGGCAGAAAATCAGAAAAACTAGCGCTGTAGATTTGGTTTTAGCCTTTTTAGGCATAAAAGTTTTAGTCTCGTCACATCGGATATGTGGACACTAATTAGGAGTATTAAATGTAGGCTAATTATAAAATAATTGCATAAATAGGCTAATTGTCGAGACGCATTAACTAAGCCTACTTAGACCATAATTTGATAATGTTGTGCTACAGTAAATATGTGTTAATCATGAACTAATTAGGTTTAATAGGTTCGTCTCGATAATTAGCCGCGACTTCTCAATTAATTTTACAATTAACCCTTATTTAGTCTGCCTAATCGATATCAAAAGAGAGGACTAAAATTTTTAATTTTTAAAGATAGCAATGGAATAGATAGAATATAATTTTGATTGATGATTTCTCTCATTTTACTTGGGTTTACTTCATGCATGCTCGGATGCCTCCTCAAGAGTAACGGAGGTGTGCGAAGGTAGGCTCAAACAACAAACACCCCGTCAATATGAGTTCTTGGCGTCCTGTTCAGCACGGGGCGCGACAAAGGAGACGGCAGATGGGATCCACGAGCGGCTGACAGCGAGCGGGCGGTCGGTCACCGCGTGGCGCACGCTCGGTCAGCAGCTGACCGAGTGAGTGGGTAGGCTGCAATCGGCTCGTCAACTTCAGATGGTCAGCAGCATATGCTTCGGGATCGAGCCCGGTTCGCAGCGCCATTTCCCAGCCATTCTTGGCAGAATCCGCGCTGGATCAGGAATGTCACGGCATGAGCATGCCATGTTCGGAGCAGTTGCAGGATGCAGGAATGGCCAAGGACCAAGGTGCTTCAGCGCCAAGAACGCTGTTCCATGGATGAAAGATCAGTCAGATCCACCCAGGATTCCAGGTCAATCTCTGCTCTTCAACTGCTGCATCGTTCAGGATTCGCAGTTTCACAGCAGCAGCAACAGGAACCAAGGGTTTCTGTGGAGTGGCCCGCACATGCCGTCAGCTCCGTACAAGTCTCGAGCTGTTGAGCAATCAGCAGCTCAGGGCGCTTTCTCATCTTTTCCCTTTTTTTTCGCCGCAAAGAGGATCAGATCAGCAGCTCGTTGCGCTTTTCCGTTGTGAAACCGACGCGGCGGGGAGACTGGAGACTGGGGAATGGAGAACGGAGAGAAGAATCGTCATCGGGTGGAAAAGATGCAGCGCAAGCTGGTGCCTGGATCTCGATGGCGACACCACTTTTTGTTGGACCATGATGAGGGCATGCAGCTAGCAGCAGGTACCAAACTTTATTCTTGTTTTCTTCTCTTTTTTTTCCAACATAGGAACTAGGAGCAAATGCTGCAAAACTCTTTAGTGGTGAACTTGCTGCTGCGTCAAGGTAGATTGGAGGCGAATTTACAGTGAGTTCGGGATGGGAGGAAGTAAATGGCACGCGGTTCATCGTGCTGTCGTCTTCTTTGTCGCAAGTCGCCACGGGTTCGAGTCAGGGGTCACTGTCGTTCGATGACGCCATGTCCCAAAGTCGCTAAGCTGTTGCTTTGCTTGAAATCTTACTTAGAGTTTTCTTCTTAATACAAAAGATGCGTAACTCTCATGCGTATTTTCTAAAAATAAATTAGGAGTGGTTGAAACAGTTTGTCATTAATGAGTTACGTAACCTAGTAGAAGATTGTACATAGTGCACTCGACTGAAAATGGATCAAGTAGCGCTAGACTGTTGGATCTAGTCCAAATATGGGTGAGGGGAACTTTTTTCCCCTAGAAGGCTAGAACTCTAAAAAAATAAATTTTGAGCTCACTTAACAAATGTTAAAATTTCTGACTAGCCAAAAGCCCAAAGCATACTCTAAAACTTCATTCTTTATCTGCTTCCCAGAAACAAATCAAGGTCCCCTAACGTGCAGGCGGGTATATATGCAGCTATCTTGTTGAAATACACAATACATACTTGGAACATTCTAGAAGATCGTCGAAATCACAAGAAACTAAATTTTTAATGCATAAGGATAAGAATAAGATCATGACAAAATAAGAAGGTTCTAAAAGAGTGGAGGGCATGTATGAGTCATAGTTGCCATACTTCATGGTGAAGTGTGAAATGTTATAGAGAAGAGATATTTGTATGATAGGATAAAGATGGAGAAAAGTCTAGAATTATAGAAGAGTGTAGAAGGTGGACACATGGCAACACCATATGAGCCATGGAGTCCTATATATATGGGGTCACTCCCCTCCCCCAAACCATGTCAAGTAGAAGCCATTTGGAGATAACATAGGTAGCTACCATGGCATAAGAGGTCTCAAGTAGGAGATAATAAGGTTGTCATGTAGTGTAGTTGTGTCATGGTAGGGTAGCCACATAAAGAGTGCAGGAGTCTTGTGTTGTACTAAGTTATGGTGAATAAAGAGTTGAGTCTCATATAGAGTTGGTCTCCCATATTGGTGTCTAGGTGAAGATCTCGTCGGTATAGTGTGGGTATAGGGTCCGCAGAAGAAGTGCTAGCACACTAGTTTTGTGCCGCTTCTAGAAAGTTGGTGCCAAGTTTGGGGCGCCGATTTCCCAACAATTGGTATCAGAGCTGGTCGGTCAGGGGCCGTCATTAGGAGGAGTTTGTGGTGAGTGTAGGATACTCATAATGGTCGGTGCATTGGTTGGTAGGCGCAGGACGCTTACATTGCTCTGTGTGGCACAGAGGCGCTAAGGGGAGACTCTGCCGGAGACACAGTCCGGGACTGCGAAGGAACGCTGGTCAGGGACCAAGCGTAGGTGACGCTGGGCGTCAGTTGACATGGCGGATCTCTTAAGCACAGGTGCTATGAGAAGACTCAATAGCCACAACTATGGCAATTGGAAAACCTGCATAGAGTCCTACTTGATGGGTCAGGACCTGTGGGAGGTTGTGGCAGGCACCGAGATTACTCCTCCATCGAAGGAGAATTCGGAAGCCTTGCGGAAGTGGCAAATCAAGGCAGGCAATGCTATTTTTATGTTGAAGACAACGATCGAGGAAGATCTGGTGGAGCACATCAGAGATGCAGAGACACTGAATGAGGCCTGGGAGACACTGGCGAAGCTGTTCTCGAAGAAGAATGAGGCGCGACTCCAACTTCTAGAGAAAGAGATTGCAGGTATCTCACAATACACACTAAGCATCAATCAATACTTTACTAAGGTAAGGAATATCTGTCGAGAGATATCCTAGCTTGACCTGGAAGAAAAGGTCAGCGAAGCTCGGATGAGAAGGATCATCATCAATGGCCTAAGACCCGAGTACAATGGGTTTATGGCTGCGGTGAGCGGATGGCCAATATAGCCGTTCTTGGTGGAGTTGGAGAATATATTAGCTAATCAGGAGGCATTAGCCAAGAGGATGAGCAATATTACTTTGGAGGAGAAGGACGAGGAGGAGGCGCTCTTCATCAGGAAGAAGGGTTCACCGAAAGGTCGAGCAGAGGCGAAGGAGTGAACAAGAGGTGATAGGTATTACCGAAAGAAGAACAACAATTCAAGGGGAGCTCAAGAAGACAACGATGATGAGGATGACCAGGAGCTGGTCAATAATGAGAGGAGAAGAAGAGGTGAGTGCTTCAATTGTGATAAGAAGGGACATTTTGCCAGGGATTGTTCGAGTCAAAGGAGGCACACAGAAAAAAATATGGCTACTAGTACAAAAGAAGTCGTCCAGAGTGGGTGGCTTAGTGAAGAAGAGTGGGATATTGAGATATGCATCACAACTGAAGATGATGGAGCTTACTTCATGGAAGACTTGACAGAGGGTGAAGCTCTATCAACCAGAGTTGCTGCCAAAGAAGAAGAGAAGAAGAAGAAGAAGAAGAAGAAGAATGGGGTGCAGGAGCTGGTTTCTCGATGGAGGTAAGAGATCCAGATATCTCTACTGGATTTATAGTATTTAAATGTGATGATGGTGAAGACTGGGAGGCTCTAAGCAACGAGGAGGAGGAAGATAATAGAGATGAGAAGATAGAGCCTAGTCTTCATAAAGATGAGGAGTTACAAGAGTATGTTGAAGACAAAGATGGAGCATTGGTGATCCATGAAGATCTGAAAGAGCATGATAAGATGAAGAAAATTCCGGAAGGATGAAATTGTGAAAATCTCATGTATGGTAATGCTTCACTTGTTGTTATTTTGCCTTCATACAAGGAACCATCTAGAGGAAAGACAACTAGAAGAGTGAAGAAGAAAGAAGAAATGCATGGATGCATCAAGTTTGTGGGGAACCTCCGACTGAAGATAGAGGCATATGAGTTGAAGGAAGAGAAAATCATGTCACAAGGGCAAGTGAAGAAGAAGGTTCGTAATGGCATAGCGCAAAAGATCCAAGGGCAGCGACACGGAATGGATTGACTGCCAGAGACAAGTATGCTCTGAGGGGGGTGTTGAAATACGCAATACATACTTGGAATATTCTAGGAGACCGTGAAAATCACAAGAAACTAACTTTGCAATGCATAAGGATAAGGATAAGATCATGACAAGGTAAGAAGGTTCTAGAAGAGTGGAGGGCATGTATGAGTCATAGTTGCCATACTTCATGGTGAAGTGTGGAATGTTCTACGGAAGAGATATTTGTATGATAGGATAAAGATGGAGAAAAGTGTAGAATTGTAGAAGAGTGTAGAAGGTGGACACATGGCAACACCATATGAGCCATGAAGTCCTATATATATGGGGTCACTCCCCTTCCCCAAGCCATGTCAAGTAGAAGCCATTTGGAGATGGCATAGGTAGCTACCATGGTATAAGAGGTCTCAAGTAGGAGATGATAAGGTTGTCATATAGTTTAGTTATGTCATGGTAGGGTAGCCACATAAAGAGTGCAAGAGTCTTGTGTTGTACTAAGTTATGGTGAATAAAGAGTTGAGTCCCATATAGAATTGGTCTCTCATATTGGTGTCTAGGTGAAGATCTCGTCGGTATAGTGTGGGTATAGGGTCCGTAAAAGAAGTGGTATCACACAACTTTGGTAACGCTTCTCGGAAGTTGGTGTCAAGGTTAGGGGCATCGGTTTCTCAACATACCTCAAACTCATTTGGCTAAAATAGAGGACTTCAAGTGGTGGGCCATTGCTCTGCAGAAAAACAAGGGGAAAAAAATATAAGAATGAGTAGGGGGAAAAATGTAAGCACCGACAAATAGGCCCCACCTGTAATAAGAAAGTTGGAGCTGTTGCTAGACTTGTCGCTTGTGGGCTTTGGAGCCTTGTAAAATACTTAATAGCAAACCCTACTCACGGAGTATATCTGGATTGTTCTAACCCTATAAACGATCACCTCCTAGTATTGACGTATTGTCATAATTAAGTTTGCTGCTAATTGAATCTTTTAAAAAAATTCTTTTGTGGGCCCTAAAAACATTTGTGACCATTGGATTGCATAGAAATTAGTGAGCGATTTACTCGGGTCCTCATCTAGTTTAAAAGGGGTCCCAACCCGTGGGCCGCGACCACATTGCACTTTGACTGGTTGACGTGGCGCTGACTCGGCATTCCAGCCTGCCTCTATTTTATGGGGAGTTTTTATACCCAACTCTATTTTATGGTTGTGCTTGTATTCTCAATTTGAACGTGAATGCCGATTTCGCTCTAAAAAAGGAAAAAGCTAAACATCACCCGAGTGATTTGGAGCCTTCCATTACTCGATTTTGCCTCCGCTTAATCAGTTCTGACGTTGCTTATCCTCCTGCCGATCTGTTCTGCTTCATGCATTTTCTTTCTTTGTCTCGCTCTGAAGTGGACCCCACTTGTCAATGCTGGTTACTGTCATTTGCCCCCCTGGCTCGATGAGGCCGCGGGGGTGTTGTGACCCATGTGACTACGTGAGGCCAGGGCCAGGATGGAACGCCGGCAGGAGGTGACTACTGGAAGGCCTGGTATCCATCTGTTATTGCTCACGGTGGATAAGTCGATCTTGATCTGGAGTATGCTGAGGCTATCATACTTCTGAAAATTTATGATTCAGCACGAGCAAATAGTGGAGAAATGGTCATTTGTTATCTGTTCTTTCACTTTAGTTAGCTTTGATCTTCTCTGCAAGTTTGCAATTTCGATAGATTACCATAAATTATCGGTTTCAACCGCATGCTGTGAGAGAAAACCACTAATTGGCTAGTGGACAGATTTAATTTGCTTGTGGTATTTCTGGTTGGTCAGTTTAGTGTATGGTCTGCATTGTAGTCTCTTTTTCTCATATTTGACAGTCCCTGTCACTCAAAATTACAGTGTTTGTAGTACTATCATTTTTATGTATTTAGAGTGTAATTAGCTGCAATACCAGCTTAGTGACAGTGTTCAGTTTTTTTGTTTCCAATTTCTTCATTTCCTTTTGCTTCTGTGGGATTACAGTGTCCCCCAAAATTCTGAATATTTGTAAAACATAGAATATTTTGCGTATTTTAAGTTTCTGTTTAATTTTCGTTTTATTTTTGTAACTGTTCAACTTTGTATTTATATTATTCTTTGGGGTTAATTTTTTTGATAAAGTTGAGTTATTAATGATTTATGATAAAGTTTGCAATAGCTATGTGTATATTAGTATAAATAATTAACTTGCTTTGAAATCTGAGTGGTTGGGTTTTAATCTTATGGCTACAAATTCGAGTGTTGGTCTGCTTTGAATCACTCATTTCTGAGCTGCAGTAATCCGTGTGATTTGACATTAGAAAATACTCGAGTGACCAGATACTTCAAATCACCCGAGTAGCATATAGCCAGATCCTTAATTGAACTAGTGCCCTTTATTATTCAACTGATATAATTTTGAAGAGCTCGCTGAAACAGTTGGCAGCACAGAACTAAAATTTCTGACCAGCCCAAACACACTCTAACTGATCCATTCTTGATCTTCTTTCCTGAAACAGATCAAGGGGTCTCCTAAAGTGCAGTGCGGGTGCAGCTATATATGCAGCAATGCACGACTAAATTAAACTCCCTTAATTACGAAATCGATTTCTACGTGTATTTACATTTCATTCACATGTAAGTTTCCAGAGCTTCGACGTTCATGGCCAAATCCATACGTGTAAGCCCCAAGATTGTGCGTGTCTAGCTAGGCACACGAATGAAGCAAGCACTCGATCAGCGGCCGGAGGAGAGGGCGGGGAAGTAACTCTCGCTGCTGTTGGGAGCCGTGTGCGGATGGAAGCTGTCGTAGGAGGTGTCCTGCGTCGCCATGGCCGATGACGCGCCGTTGCCGGTAGCCCCGCTCGTGGTGGACACCTCGATGTCACTGAGCTCGAAGTGCGCTCCCCCCTCGGGCGGCCACACGAACTGCGGCTTGAACGGCGGCACCTCCGGCGGCGGCGAGGCCTTGGACAGGACCTGCATCACCTGCGGCATGGTGGGCCGGTCCCCGGGGTTGGGGCTGCTGCACGCCAGCGCGAGTAGCAGCAGCCGGGCGGCCTCGTCGTGGTCGAACCCCGCCGTGCCGAGGTTCTGGTCCACGGCCCCGAGCAGCGCGCCGCGGCCGTGCATCTGCCACACCCAGTCGGCCAGCACCGGGCACCGCGGGTCGGCGCGCAGCGCGTACTGGCCCGTGATCACCTCCAGCACGAGCGCGCCGAAGGCGAAAACGTCCGTCTGCCGGGACGCCTTGTGGCCGACGAAGTACTCCGGCGCGATGAAGCCGCGCGTGCCGGCGACGTTGAGGTCGGTGAAGGAGTTGCGGTCGTGGTCGAGGACGCGCGCCAGGCCGAAGTCGCCGAGCCGCGCGCGGAAGGACGCGTCCAGGAGGACGTTGCTGGCCTTGACGTCGCGGTGGAGCACCATGTGGGTGTACTCGTGGTGGACGTAGTGGAGCCCCGCCGCGACGTCGGCGACCACGGCGTAGCGCCGCTCCCAGCTGAGCGGGGGGCGCTGCTCGTCGGTGACGCCCCGGCGGAACAGGTGCTGGTCCAGGCTGCCGTTGGGCATGTACTCGTACACCAGCAGCAGCTGCCCCTTCTTGTAGCACCAACCTGAACATCAGTCACATTCAATGCAGCAAAACTCATTCAGAACAATGCGTGCGTCGATCAGAAATTCAGAACATCGCTGCATGATCATGCTGAGTCGTTGAAGATTCTTCTGAAATCAAACGGCAGAATTGAAAATTCAGAACGTGTTCATCGCCTGATTGTCGAACAGATCAGAATAGAAAGTTGTTGGTTCCTACACGATTTCATAAACGCGTTGGAATTTGAGTAGAATATGTCGCCTCTACTTCTTCTTCTTCCATGGGGTACTAGTTTACCACTGACGACTCGTCAAGGCATAATGAGAATACAAAGTGGATGTTGCTTGCTTGCTCAGCTACCAGAAAACTGGTCAACTCTGATCAGCTAACGAACAAGAACGGACAGCTAAATCTCAACCACCAACGTCAAACCCAATCTGATAATAATGTGGACCGGGCATCATCATTCTGATTTGAGATGGAATTAGCCGCGCGATGGAATTAGGGATTTTTCACGTACCAATGAGAGGGACGATGTTCTTGTGGCGCAGCCGGTTGATGATCTGGACCTCGGCGAGGAAGTCGCTGACGCCCCTGCTGTCGTCCCGGATGAACCTCTTCACGGCGACCGCCATCCCCTCCTGCCGGCCGTCGTCGGCGGGGAGCACCCCCTTGTACACCATGCCGTACCCGCCTTTCCCCAGCCGCAGCCGCTCGTCGAAGTTCCGGGTGGCCTTCTTGAGCTTCTCGTAGTCGAAACCACGGGGCATCCCGGGGAGGTTGGTCAGCTGGTGCTGCAGCCGCTCCTGCCGCCGCTCCATGGACTGCCTCGCCCGCAGCTTCTTGGTCAGGAAGAAGGCGGCGACGGCGACCGCGGCGACGCTGACGGGCACGACGACGGCGACGATGATGATCCACGTCCTGCTCTTCTTGTCGGGGATGATCTCGATCGACAGGCTCCAGTCGAGGATGCAGTTGAGCTCGAAGCTGGTGCCCGTGGACGCCGAGAAGCCGAGGTACGCCGTCTCGGGGACGTGCTCGCTGAGGTCGAGCGGCGACTCCAGGACGGGGGACGGCGGCTTGGGCCGGCCCCTGACGTCCATGTACACCGACATGTGCCGCGCCGCGCCGTCGTACTGGACCCAGACCGTGTAGTTGGTGGCGGTGGTCTCGTTGGTGGCGATCCTGAAGCGCGCGAGGCTCGCCGTCTTGTTGGAGACGACGGAGCCGATGTTGAGGCCGACGTGGTTGTCGTCGGGGTCGTAGCCCTGCTTCAGCGTGTCGAACTCGACGGCCACGAACCGGTTCGCGGCCGGGCCGGCCGCCTCCAGCGTCGCGTTGGTGAGGCCCAGGTAGCCGCCGTAGCTTCCGGGGGGCGGCTCGTCGAGGGAGGGCGCGATCACGAAGGTGAGGCCCTCGCCGGGGGGCGCGGCGGTGAGCTGGTACACGTTCATGGAGAAGGTAGCGTTGAACGACACGACCTGGACGCGCGGCGCCTGCTGGCCGCCCGTGCCGTTTCCGGCGGTGCCGTTGCCAGTGCCGCCGTCATCGACGCGGCGCCACAGATTGAAGCGCCGCCTCAGGAGCACGGAGCCAGACTTGTTGACCATGATTTCCCGGTAGGTGCCGGCGTTCCCGGTGTCCGGCGTGACCTGGAGCGCGCCCTGGTAGACGCGGGCGTCCCTGCTGTACACCAGCTCCGCCGAGTTCCCCGCCTGGAACGAGGTGTAGTTGTAGGTCTTCACCTCCAGCGGCGGCAGCGGCTGCAGCTGCGCCTCCGCGCGGCTGGGGGCGGCAGAGAAGAAAAACACGACGACGAGGAGGCAGCCCAGGAGAGGCGACAGAGGAGAGCGACCACGTCCGCCGCCGCATGCAGGCGCCATGCCGCGCACACGCCGGACGGGGGAGTATGGAACACGGCCGCACGGGCGAAAAAGCGCAGCGGAGAAAAGGACCCAAAAGGCGAGGGTGCGAGAGCGAGAGGAGGGGAGGGGGGGGGGGGGGGGATCCACGGTGGTGGCGCGGGCGCTATTTGCACCGGTGGGCGGGCGCGGCGCGGCCGAGCCAGCGTTGACGAGTCCGCGCGGCGGCGGCGCTGGTACCTGGAGAGAGAGGAGGGGTTGGTGCGCGCGCGCGCGCGGCGGGGAACTTGCCCGGCGTTTTCCTCCCTCACCCGGCCCGCGCTCGCGTCTCGTCCCGGTCTCGGCGAGACACGGAACGTGCCGGGACAGCGACCTGCTAGTCGGCGACGACACTGACGTGCCGCCACCAGAACGCAGGCGCACGGCTTCCGGGGCATTTCTGCTCGTACGGGTGGTGCCCAAAACCTAGTCGCGGTTCTAGGGCCAGGTCAGGGATCGGCCGGCCGGGACGGTCAATGGGCAGCCGGCAGGGGTCGCCGTCGAGCGTGCGCGCGGCAGCGTGACACCCGGGGGTACCACGGCAGCAGCTGATGAGGCAGGTGCCCGCCGGTCGCCGGAGCCACGCGCGGCGACGTCGCGCTCGGACGCGGGGCCCAACGGCCCCCACCTGCGGCATCAGTTTTGGGGGCTTCCTTGATGACCTGAACAACCGCGCGGGAAGTCAGTCAGTCACCTTTCTTTAAACGGGAAGCCGACGCATCAGCCGGCCGGCCGCGCTTATCTATATCGGTGCAGAAACTGCTTGAGATGACAGCAAATGCAGAGCAAGAAATGGGCTTATCCTAGCACTTCAGTGCCAGTTCCTCATCCTCCGAATTCCAGAACTAAAATACTGAAGCTGCAAGCTATTTTTGAATGGTGAACGCTTCCATTAGCGTGTTGGAGTGAACATTCGTTGAGGGTGAAGTATCTCAGTACCTGGAAACTCCTTGCGCTTCGGATTGTATCTTCGATTGATAAATCTAAAGTTATGTTCTACAAGCAAAAAAAATAAAGGGTTGACTGTTGCCAGATCCGTTGGAATGGTACACCCCTGCATATAATACCAATTTTCAAATTCAAAGTCAAAACTTGCAGCTAAATATCCAGCTATTTATCTAAAAAATTATATTATTCCATCACCAGGAACGTTTTCATTGGTCTTCCCATTTTGTTTTTGCTTTTGCTGCTTTCATGTGTTCATGCTTGGAGATATGTCATTGACTTTTGGGTTAAACTATAAGAACTTGCGCGTAGCGGTGACGACCCAATTGTCTGTTATCCTATAATTAAACTTATCATGACCACCATTATTTTCTTTTCGCGAACATGACCACCATTATTTTCACCTTCCACGCTTGGGAATTGGAATACCCACACACACACAAAAAAAAAGTTTCCACTAGGCTGATAATGGATTATGGATCCAATCACGCATCGATCGCGTTGTGCGCAATATTGTTTAATTAGAGATCAGCGCTTCTTGACAGAATTATACACATAAATAAAGCGCCAGCAAGCGAATCCGCATCATCAGCATAGATTCAAATAATTGCAATTTTTTCAGTGGCGCAACTGAACCTCAAAGTATTACATATAGGTTGTTCAGTCAGTCCATGTCCATAGTGCAACTTATTTATCTTTTATTGCACAGTTTCTTCTCAACAGCAGCTCACCTGTCCACACACAAGATCAGGTCAAACTGAAATGGAGGCATCATGTCATTTTCCGCTTTAAAAATAAACATTCATCCATTCTGGACGGCAAGGCAAGCTTGGACAGTCAAGCAGAGCAAGTGGCCAGTCTGCCGGTCATTGGAGTAACAAGGCAGCTCCAGACAACACCCGAATCCTCACCAGATCACCGAGCAGATGGTCAATGGTGTGCATCTCCATCTCAAGCCGGGAGAAAAGAGAGGTCAGCATCTCCGATTACCGTAACAGTTTGATAACATGTTAGCAACCATAGTTTAGACTCCCCCTAAACGCGTCTCGGAGAGACTATAAAGCAGCAGGTGGACGACAGGTGGAGGGTCAATGTGTATGCAGAAGCTGCAGAAACGGGGCTGCAGATACCATATAATTTTGACAGTTGCAACCCCTTTGCAATGATCTGAAGCAACTACCCCCTTTTCCCCCTTCCCTGAGGAAAGTATGAGCCACATGTTTCGTCTTGTTTTGGCTGTTTGGGAGTAATAATCTATCCATAAGAAGGAAAAGCGGGTTGCTACCTCCTGTTCGGGCGCTAGTGAGGTAAAGATTCCCACTTTTTGCAAATTGTATGAAGAACACACGACTAACGAGCATGCTGAATCAGCAGGCCAATAGGAGCAAGGCAAGGCAGGTGTGGCAAGTTAGCAACTGAAAGACTTTTTTTGCTTTTTCTGGGCGGCCATGAATTCCTCGGAGATTAAAACGGGAGAGACGTCAATGTACTCCCTCCGTCCCAGAATGCAATCATTTTTAGATTTATTCAAAATCAAGATTGTTCAAGTTTGACTATAAATAGTAAATAATTTATAAAAATCTATAAGATAAAAACAATATTACTAGATTCGTTATAAAAATAATTATCATAATACATAAGTGTTTATATTTAAAATAATTCATTCATTAGAATATTAATGGTCA
Organism: Panicum miliaceum; assembly: GCA_032594955.1. Lineage (NCBI taxonomy): Eukaryota > Viridiplantae > Streptophyta > Magnoliopsida > Poales > Poaceae > Panicum > Panicum miliaceum. The sequence goes on from CM064064.1 coordinate 3,149,590, forward strand.
AAGTTGAATAAATTTAACTTTGACCAAACCCAGAAATGCTTATATTTTGGAACAGAGTTAGTATGCGAGAATTTCCTGATGCAGATGTTGGAGTGCTGATGGTGAGATTCGGAAGTAAGAAAAAACAGACCCTTGGCAAAAGTACCCGGGCTTTACCACCACTGAATCTCGTCAGGAAGCCAAGTCTGGGCATTAGGGCATCGCATCTACGGCGAAAGGTGCATCCCCCGTCGCCTTCGTGTGCAGGAGTCTGGGGGCGGGATGGGTTGGCGATCGATGGGACGAGGGCTCCGGCGGAGCGGCCGGCGAAGCGCGGATCGGATGCGTTCTGTTGGCGGTTAGGTTTTTCTTTTTTAAGGGAGTGTTGGCGGTTAGGTTAGGTGCGGCGCCTGCGACGATGTGGGCGGCAAGTGCGCGCGCACGGGCCCAATCGTTCGGGCATCGGGATGGGCTGAGCACTGGACGTTCTGTGTGGGCCGTAGGAAGAAGATAGATGCGGTCGTCATGTGGGCTGCCGAAGCTGACTCTAGAGTGGGTAGAATTGGGCCTTCAGTTCGGTAAGAATCAAAACTCGTGGAATAAGGTTTGTTGGGCCTTGGGATTATTGGCTCGTGGGCTTAAGCCAGCGACCCCTTTCATTTCAGCCCGCCCATTCAGTTCAATGGGCTGCTTCCGCTACAAAGCTCTCCGGCAGGGTGTTTTACACGGTCCATTGGTGGTCCGCCGGCCCAGTTGCTATATATTTTTCTTTTTCTTCTCCTGAAAGTTCCAATAAAACATTTTTTCCATTTTGTTCCGACGGAACAATTTATTTCAGTGCAACATTTTCTCATTTTCACGAAATATTTTGTTTTTTTTGCAACGGAACATTTTGTTCCGGCGGAACAATTTTGTTGGAGTGGAACAATTTTTCATCCAGTCATGGAGGGCTGCGGGCCCTTCAAATTTTTGTTGGGCCGCCGGCCCAATCCCCCGCGCTTCTGCGATGGATCGGATCCCGACTGGGAATAGGCCCCCTCTCCGGCCACTGATGCCGGAGGCTGTCAGTCTTCTTTGGTGCTGTGTTGGGCTTTTGTTTCAAGAATGTTTGCTGGTTCTAGCAAGTTTTTACCGCGATAAGTAGCTCCTAGTGAACTACGTAAATGCTCCATCCATTTCACTAAAAAATGCTTTTTAAGATGCAATCGCAATGCTAGGCACAGCCTAAACAACGAATCGAGCCTCTTAAAAAATGAACTAGTGCCCAAAACTGCTCTGCCACACCGAATCCGAATCTCCTCGCGCCGCGCCGCATCGCGCACATGGCGACAGCATCCTCCCACCCTGCCGCCCAGCCGGCTGCCGCGGCGGCAGGGTGAGGGTGGTGGCTGGCCTGACTCTGATTGGATGGCGCCGGCCGCGGCAGGGGCCGCGAGCCCGGAGGAAGCGGACGGCCACGCTGTCGGCGCGCACGGGTAACATGCGAGGGCAGGCCAGGGCACCCGTCTCACTGTCTCAGGCAGGCCACCCCCGTCAGCGTCAGGGCACCTCACCCCACGATCCCCATAAACGTCTCCTCCTCCCCAGTGGTTGGATTGGATGCCGCCGCGCACGCCGCACGCGTCGTCGCGCGGCGCGCCCGGGGCCCCGGCGCGGCTCCATGCCCCCGGCGCCTGCGTCCGGGGGCCTGGGCGTCGCGTTGCCACCGATCGTGACGGCTGACGAGAAGTCCAGGACCGTCGCTGGTACAGGCACGCCGGCCGCGACGCGCACTGACACGACCGCGCGCCCGGCGGCCGTCTCGTCCGGCTGTCTGCAGGAGGCCGAGATTCCATTGCCACGCCCGTTTCGACAGGCCACTGCCCGTACGTACGTGTCTCCGGCTGTCGATCGGTCGTGCAGTCATTCACGGCGCTGGGCGGCTAGTTGCCAATCAGCCAGCCCCGTGTAGATCCAACACGTGTCGAGGACGCGCCGGTGCCCCATCCAGAGCAGGAAACTGTGTCTACGACTGGACTGCAACATCAACATGTATGGGGACGGAGATGCGAGTCCAAGTTGTGCTCATCGGCTCATCCACTCCACACCGTGGTGGGGCCACGCCGACGCACACCGCGGCGTTGCCTGCCGTAACGGCCTGACGGGCGGCTCGTTGGCGTGTTCGCGAGACGCTCGCTTCGGCTGCACACCACTCCTCGTCCTCGGCCGGACGAACGGAGCGGTGGAGTGGCTCAGTGGCTGGCAGGGGAGACCGCCCACTTTTGCTCCCAAAAAGCAAACGCGTTACCGCTCCGGGCCACAACCTCCTCGTGACGCCCTGCTCGCCGTGTCCGGACCTGCCGCCGACTGCCGCCCGCACGCAACAGCGTCGCCGTGCGCGTGGTCCACCGTCTTGTTAGGCGTGCCGGAACACCGGACCGGCGCCTCCTCCTCGACACCCCAGCCGCGAACGCCAAGGACCTGTCGCCGTTGGTCCACGGAACGAGCGTGTCCGTCGCACGGGAACGGTGAGGAGCGTTCACGTGCCCGTGCCGCGCGGCCACGAGAACGGGAAGGGGGGCACACGGGTGCCGCGGCGCCCACACCGATCACTGCGGCGAGGGTTGGCATGGCACCGCGCCGCGCCGGCACGGCATCGTTCACGAACGTGGCCAGCGCGCGTCCCATCCGACAGCCATGTGGTGGGGGAAAGCTACCGGCCGTGCGACCCGGGCCGCGCGTGCATGCACCTCGCGAGTGCGGCCTGCCGGCGGGTGCCGCGCGGGGCCGGTGGGGAAGGCGTGGCTCCGAGCTTCGCGCATCACGACGCATGGTGCCCGCCTTGCCGCGGCTGTGGGCTGCGGGTGCGGGGAGATGATGGAGGCCCCGGGCGGGGCATGTCACGACCCGGCCCCGGCTGGCTGCCACTCGCCGGAATCTCCACCGCCGTGTCCCCGGGGCGATCCGCACACGGCGACGTCCGGAAAGGGCCAAGCAAGGCATCGCATTCTCGTCACGCGGCCCCCGGCGTCCACCGGGACGACAGCAACGCACGATGCCAGCGCTGCGGCTGGATCAGTACCTTCTTTTTTTTTTCTTTTTACGTGACGAGCCACCAGAAAGTTAGTTGCCACACTGTTTTACTAGTGCTGCAATCGTACTAGCACACACATGATGAGCCACATGAACCAGAGAATATAGTGCTGATATAAGTTTTTCAAAAAAAAAGTGCTGATATAAAGTTCGAAACGATAGCAATCAGCACTTCAGCAGGAAGAGAAAAAAAAAACCCATAGGAAGATGCAGGAGAGCTTATTCAAAACGGAATCTCTTATGGGGTTATGGTGGGTGTCAAATAAAACAGCAGAAATTCAGGTACACTTCAAATCTGCCTATTTTTCTATTTAGCTACAAAGGCACTATGAACGATACAGATGTGCAAGCTTCTTTTTCATTTACCCCTGCTACTATCTAAAGACGATAGGACGCGTCCATGCTAGAGTACAGTATTTAATACACAAAAAATAAAAAATGTGGAAAAGGTGAGCAAGATAATTAAACACCATCTTTTGATACATGAACCAAGCGATTCGCACGCTTACACCAGCAAAAAAACAAAATCAAGGTTACTTACTCATCGTTCAGGAACTGTGATTGCATCCATCTATCTCGTGGATTTGCAGGGGAGCAGTTGCTATGTCCCTCCCCCACAAAGAGCATGTGCCAACAACTCTGCTCAAGTTCCACACCATTTCGGGTTTTCCCAGTTTTCCTTTAACTTCGCTGTAGCACATCTAACATCTCCAGATCCTCATCTATTGACACTTGTTTTTGCCCGGGAAGGAGTTGTCCTTCATCAGCAGTACTTTCTGCCACTCATCCATGGATCCAAGGACACTTAGACTGTTAAAAAAAGTATCTGGTTCCATTCCCTCTGCTTGTTAACTTAACAATACCACATGGCTCAGGTGTCCTTGATGTTTACATGGTACCATAATCCAGCCTCTCCCACTTGAAGGACCTCCCAGAATTAATCCGCAGCAAAGCTCTCATAAATACACATACACAAACACAGACTGCTGCTATGGCAAGCATTGAATGGATGTATGGCCGAGCAAGCAACCCTCGTGACCGCAGAGGCTTCCTTAGCACACCAGACTCCAAAATGGCGCACTGGGAGCAAGATTGTATTTGCAATGCTCGAACCCCACCAACATTTCCTGACTGATCCATACGAATTTCATCCTTATCGACCATTATGGTAACCTGGCTGTTCTTCCTGTCCACCAGCTTTTGCGCTACAAGCTCATTATAAGAATTATGGTTCCTCAACTTGGCATATGTTTCAGGAGATTGACCATCATCATCTAGAACCGACTGCCAGCAGTTCAAACCGATCTGCAGTGATGTATGCATTATCAGAAGAAATATTTAAGTGAAAAAACTTAAAGCGAAAGTGTGAAACACAAACTAAACTTCACTGAACATACCTGTTGAGGATCATCTGTCAAGGCATCAACTATGTCCTCTGCATTCTCGATTGATGCAGCAAGATGTAATGGAGTTAAACCACCAGGGCCAGGAAAGTTTGGTGGGAAGGGGTAAACTTTGGAATTATCAGGGCATATTACAACGAACTTTACGAGCAAATGTACCATGCGGCTACTCTTTCTTTTCACTGCTCTGTTCAGAAGATGAACCTCTGCTAGCATCTCCATAGTTTCCTGTGACAGTTCATCGCTAACCAAGCTCCTCTTGGCAAGGATATCCAGAAGTGTTTTAGTAAGAGAGCACCAGTCACGCTCACTAGAGAACAGCAAAAGATATTTGAACCGAGGAGTTGAGAACTGAATCAAATCCAAATCAGAAACATCGGATCTGGAGGAAGATGTACAGGCAGCGGCCCTTTGAAAGAGCCAGCCAAGTTCGTTAAGAAAGTGCAGAACTTGATCCCTTGGCTTTGATTGCCTAGGGTCGTGAACCTGATCATCTGAAGAGATATCAGGAAACTGTGAATCCTCAAGCTCAACTTCAAGGTTTCTCAATTCCTGACAAACACTCGAACTTGCAACAATAACAGGGAAGCTGTTACCCCTGAACCTGTTCTCCACCTGTAAATATCAAACATGGCAGTTGCAATCATCTTTACCAATGTGAACAAGTAATTCCATATATCAGAAACAATAACAACATTGAATTACGGACCTCAATGAAGCAGCGCCCAAGAATAAGATCTGGTTCTCCTGGCAAGTCAAAGGTCTCGATACCTGAATCATCATATATGGTACCTGGATATGCTGAGCACAGCACTTCTTTGGATATGTACTTCCCCGTGCTGGTACAGTGGATCCTGCATTGAAGCAAGGTTCAGAAAGTCACTAAAATTGCCGATATTATTGTTGATACAACACTTTTATGACTGAAAACTTACTGGGTGCCAGGAATAGTTAAATTACGGCCCTTAAGAATGAGAGAGGTCTTTTGCCCACCAACGACAGCAATTGGCGACACAAAGGTCAACTCAGGGGTATTCCATGTTCTCCACGATTTCGATAAACGGGTCATTCCTGAAATGAATTAGCAAACTTGGCATCAACACAACAAAAATGAAGTGACGGACAAACTCATAAGCAAAAATAAAAGTCAGCTCTCAGATGAACTGGGAAATATTAAAAAAATGGCACTATTGGCTGGTCATGTGCATACCCTGATTATATGATACCAACTTGGAATCGGTTCGAACCAAAAACCTTCCTTCCCTCCAGAAATCCAAATCAGGATTTTGAACTAGCGCATTTACTCTCTGGAGAAGATTTTCTTCAAGCTGTGTTCACATCACAGAGGTTCCGCATTAGATATATTAATTACAGGTGTCTAATTTTGCTGTCTAATTGAAAGGCAAACTTACTTCCTCCCATGCAATAGCTGGCATTGATAGGTACATGGATAGTACAAGGCAACCAGGGCGAATGTATCCTTCCATCTCAGTAGGGCTGTGTTTGAGCCAATTTACAATCTGAACAGAGAAGAAAAGAGAATCATTTCAATGACATAGTCATGTAGTAAACAGGCTAAAGCAGGACTTCAAGTGATACTGTCAAAATAATCTAACTAACAGTTATACCATACCTCGTCACGAAGGTTCCCAGGTATTGTGCTTGGCTCCTTGCCAAACAGCTTGAATATAATCCTACCAGTCCGATCCTATAAAATGGTAAATCAAGAGAATAACAGAATTTAGTATATGGTAATATATGACATCTTGGAAAAGTGTGCGGACAACTGGAACTGCAAGCTTCTGACATGACCTACCTGTCCATCTGAGTTTGAGGTAGAAGGTGAATGATCCGAACAAGATGTTGAGGCATAACACGACTGATACCCAGGATTTGGTGGTGATCCATTCTCAATTGGCCGATCTGGATCCTTGAACAGTTCAAGTGGCGGTGCACACCATGCCCGACTTGTGCTAACCTCAACCATTGCAGCATCTTCCCCATAATCATGAGGGTGCCTATCCTCCTCATCCACTGAATGTATGGGGAAGAATTTGTGAGTTATAGGTGGAGAGGACGAAGGAGATCTCTCATCCAGAGGATTACTACTCTCTGATGATAAATACTTGTTTGCAGAGTCCATCTTAGGAGGAATGTCCTCCTCAGTGCCACCGAACAGCTGCAGTGACAAGTACGGCCGAGTTTCTTGATCTGTCTGCATGTATGTATGAGGTTGACTTTCATGAGTGCTGTTGCTTCTCGTGAAACCAGCAGCAGGAAAAGCTCGGATTGATTTATCATGTGAATTTACAACGGTTGCAGGCTCTGTTGAATGACTCTTGCTCTTGTTGTTACCACTGCTGTCACTGCTACCTTGGGACTGAGATGTATTTGTCTCAGGGGTTGAAGTCGCAAGGCCAGTTGATAAAACTGCTAGCAAGTCCATGGTTGACGGCACAGTTTGCTTGTCAATTCCATTAGCCGTCTTTTGCACAGAATCCTCTTGTTGCTCTTGTGAAGCATTCAAATCAACAACTTCTAAAGGAGGAGACTTTGCAACAGAGGTTGTGTTGTTCAATGAATTTATTTTGCTTATAATTTCAACCAGATTCTGTTTATCTGGTATTGGAGCGATGCTAGGCGCTTTACCAGCGTTGGAACCTGTCATTGCAACAATAAAATTCAGCATTCGATAAAAACCACAAAGTTGTGAAAGAGTATACTGAGCGAACAGTGAGCGGTGGTACCTTGCAAGCGTGCAATAACCATAATCAGATTGACAATATCTTGTGTCCTATTTGCTGCATTTTCTTGGTTTCCAGGTAGCAGCAACTGTGAAGCAACATCTGTTGGCTGAGTTTTTCTTCTTCGCCGGTTGTGTCCGGCAAGCCTACGTCTGCAGCTCCTCTTACCCTCATCAAACTCCGCGAGTGGGTGAAATCTAAACGATTGACCAGAAGAACCAACTTATTAGTAACTAAACTCTCTCACTCATAGCCTATCCCCAACACCGGCAGCACCATAACAGAGAACCATCTCTCCGGCCCAATACGCACGGCGTGTGAAGAAGCGATCAAATCATAAAAACAAATTCCTACGTGGAGCACATCATAACAACAAAAGTTGTCATGAAAGTTTTGGAGGAGGATGCAGTTACTATCATTACCTACTACACTGCTGGCAGAAGCGCTGCATCTGGCTGGCGACGAGCGCCTTGGTGGTCTTGCTGTGGGTCTCGCAGACCTTGTGCCTCCGGTGGTAATCCTTGGCGCTGGTCAGATCCGCTCGGCAGTCATCCACCTGGCACATCGGGTAGCTCGCGCCCCCGCTCGCGGCCCCACCGCCTCCCGATCCCCCAGCGCTCCCCGGCGATCCGGACCGGACCCGCTTGCTCGGCCTGACAACCGGCTCCTGCCCCGCCGCAGCCGAAGCGGGTGGAGATGGCGAGGACGCCACGGGGGCCGGCGGGCTGGCGTCCATCGGTGTCGCGGCGTCCTTCCGCAGGCCGAGCTGAAGGTTCAGCGCGCCGTTCCCCTGCCGATGCGCCTCGGCCGCGGAGGCCGGCTGCTGCTGCTGCTGGGCCTGCGCGCCGCCGCCGCCGAGGCGGAGCGCGTCGGAGGACGGCCTCGCGGTGAGCGCGCGGCTGTCCCAGTTCCACATCTTGGGGTTCCAGTTCCCGTCCCCCGCCGCCGCTGCCGCCGCCCTGGCCGGCGCCACGGCGGCGGGCCACGGGTGGGCGCGCTTCTTCGCCGCGGCGGCATGGGGCGGCAGCGGCTGGATCTGGTGCAGGAACAGCGGGGGGGCCACCTGCGGCCCCACCTCCCGCTGCATCGCTCCTCCTCCTCTTCCGACGCCGCCGGTCCACCCCCCGATGGATCTGCACCACGAGGTCGGTCAACCGATCAGCGACGCGAAGGCAGCAGCAGCAACAGGAGACGCCAGCGGCGGCGGCGGCGGAAGGTTCCAGCTACCTGCTCGGCAAGTCTTCGCGGGGGGGCCAAGTCGCCCCCGTCACGTCACCCGCCCTCGCCGCACCCCCCAGAAATAGCACCAGAAATATCCCGCCCGGGAAGGAAGCGATGCTGCGATGCGGGGGGAAGAGAGAGAGAGAGAGAGAGAGAGCTAGCGCGAGCGAGCAGAGGTGGTGGTGGAATCGGCGGTGGAAAGAGCGCGGCGCGCGGGCGGAGGTTGGGGATGGGGGAGAGGGAGGGAGGAATGGGCTGGTGGCGCGGCGCTGGAAGGGAGGCGTCAGAGGGGAGGGGAGAGAAAGGGAGGGAGACCGCGGGGAATCGAGCGGAGCCGGGCGGGCAGGCCGGGTGAGGTGGGGAGGACGGCTCGGGCTTGTTGGCCTTGGCTGGCCTCAGGTTAGCGCGGTGGCGTCCTGGCGCGGCAACAGGGCCGGCCGGTGGTGGCGTGCGCGCGTGGATCGATCCATCCACCGGTGGCAGCCTGGCAGGCGCGCGTAATTAGCGCGCGGGCGCGGGCGCGGGCGCGGGGACGGGACGGGGAGCGCGCCGGCCGAGCCGTGGGTGGTGGGTGGTGGTGCCGTCCCGTACGACGGGGGCGGGCGAGGGCGATCGCGCGTCGCGGGCACGGGTACCGGTGGTACGAGCCCACCACCACCACTCGTGCTCGCACGCGCGGCGTGCGTCGCCCCTGGCCAGGCCGGCGGTCTGACCCCCGCCCGTGGTGCGGTGGTGGTGATGTGCGCGCCGGGCCCGTCGAGGTGGACTCGGATCCTCTGGCGTCCTCGTACGACGATGCCATCTGCCACGTGCATTATTGTACTTGGGGCGTACCATATTTACCCCGACAGTACCGCGTTTTTTTCTTTTACCTCCGCGCGGCGGGGGAGATTTGGGTAAAATAGCTACTGTGGTCGACAGCCCCACCTGCTTCTACCTCCGAGTGCGACAGCCCTCGATCTTGCCAATAAGCTTTTTTTAAAAAAAATCCACAAGGCCGCGCAAGGTAATGGTTAGCGTGTCTAATAGAGTAAGAAGGATGGAACATAAAATTTGTGGTGAGGTTAATAAATAAATAGATAAATAAGAAAAAATTAGATCCTAAGCCACTGCAAATTAGCAAATGTATAAAGTCGCTAACACGTTATTTTCATGTCCTTGGCATCTACACACTTTGTGCTTCGTGATCTCTCTCAACCATGGTCCTAGATCAACGCAATCGCTCCGAGACCCCAATATCGAAAATAACTTATTGTCTTTTTGGCTCTTCTATCCGGGTACCCATCGCTTGAATCTGCTCGTAACCTCGTCGTAGCAACATATGATACGGGTCCCTTATCGCACCTTGTGTTTTTCTCCGGAAAAAAACCATCACGGACCCAATACATAAACTGAGTGGCCGAAGAGCGCTCAACCCTCGACGAACACCAAATCGGGAAGCACAATTTCCCACTCATCACCCCACCCACACGGCAGATTCACCTGCAACCAAAGGGTTTGTGCTTGCCCGTCATATCAAGCATCGTCAACACACATGCTGAGTTGGATTCTCACTGACTCGCCCCGGACTCGACTGTAGAAGAGCGCGTGCTTATCTGACGGCGAGACGGAGACTCGCATCCGCCGTCAGCTACTCAGCTCACCGCGGGACGACCCGCCCGAGGGGCAAAACGGGGATGGAAATGCCGTGGTGGAGCGCGAGGACGACGGGCGGGGCCCGCGCCCGGCCTCAATTATTTGTCCTTCCGGATTCCTTTTCCTCCGCCTCGGGCTCTCCCGGCGATGGCCCCAGCCACCCGCGCCCCCTGCCGCCGCCCGGCGCCGCGCTCGCTTTTCCTCCCGCCCGCCCACGGGGTTCATACGCGCTCGGACGCTTCTACCCCCGCGGCCCCGGCTCGTTTCCCTTCCCCGGCGCCGGCGGGTCGGGAGCCCGGCCTCTGCCGCGTCGCCGCGCAGGCGCCACGCGTGGCGCGGGGTCAGTGGCCGTGCGGCTGCCGGGGGCGGGGACGGGGCGCGACGGCCTGTGCGGCGCGGCCACGCGCGAGTCCTTATCTGCCAACGAAAAGGGTGCCACTGTACTGGACTGGACTGTAGTCTGTACTCCCCCTCGAGTAAAAATAAGGCAACAGGCAAATGGTTTATGCGGTCAAATGGCAATCTTTCGTTAAGCTCGGGAGCGAGGATGACACGATGTGGTTGAATAAATTGTAAAATAAAGTTCTATCTAACCGAGATTTGATTGATCCAAGTGGTTGCTTTTCAAGGTGAAACACTGACGAAATTACTTTACTAGAGCACGGTCGCTGCGTGTTTATCAATCTTGTTTTTTTTTTCTTTAGCTCACCACGTTCTTCGTCCATCGTCCTCTCCGATAGCAGTATTAGTTTGATTCATCCCATTTCTTTTCGCTGTTAGTTTACTGATACTCAGGGGCGACGCCACGTTTCATTCATCATGCTGCACATGCACCAGGGTCCGAATCAAACTATAGTGTTGTTTATTGAAGCTTTGCTTGAAAATTTTGTGGGTAATGCATAAATGATGAAGCCCGGCATCAGGAATCAGGATCTTCTCTAACCTAGCCTCGCCCCTTCTGGTACTTTGCTTTGGCTATTGGAAAAATAAAAACCTTGCTTCAGTATAAGCTGAGAAAGTAACAAAAAATCATCTTTTTACAAAAGAAAACGTATCAAATACTTCTTTTAGCCAAATAAATTTGTGTGCACATTTTTAGTTCTGAAAAGTAACTTTGGCGTATGGCAGCAGCGGGTCAAATTTTTTGCAAACTTTTTATCAAGTGCTAAATTGTCATGGCGAGCCTCAAAGCTCACTAATCCGAGGAACCTTACTTAGGTTTCGTTTGGTTTTTTAAGTTGGTGGCGATGTCAATTCGAGTGTTCAGATGCCAACTTAATATAAAACTAATTGCACAATTTGGTTACTGTAGTAATTAGTGGTCAAATTATGAACTAATTAGGCTTAATAGATTTGTTTCGTAATTAAGTCACGACTTATGAAATTGGTTTTGTAATAAATCTATATTTAGCACTCATAATTGGTGTTTAAACATGCGATGATGGGACTTATGGTTTAAACTGAAAAAACCAGATCAGACCTTAAGATCGAATTAACTTTAGACAGGGACGCATAAAAAGGATCCAGCTGATGTGAACTCCTCCGGGGCACACAGAAAAGAACACTTCGGCCATACACCATCTGCGGCCACACATTAGGATGCCAAAACTAGTGATCTTTGTCTAAAAGCTAGGCATCAATATTGTAGGATTCGGCTTCCCACCTCGTCAATTCCAGTGCTACTTATTCTCTTCTAATCAAGACACCCTTTTTTTTCTTGTACATATACAACAAAGCAGCAGTAAATGTTTTGCTGCTAAAACAATTTACTGCATACTAAGCCCGTGCAGCCGTGCTGAGTCTGCTGACGGTTACGGGCTACGGTTCGCCTTTCACCAACCCTCGATGTGAGCCTAGGACATATGGGCCCACCGTACAGGTACGTATTCGTCATCTTGCCCCTATTCTTTTCCCTCTCGGACAGGACGGCCCCCCGCCTTTGTAAATTGCGGGTGGATCGCATCTTGCAGCTGGGGGAAGCGTCGAGCGCTGCGGAATGTGCTCTGCCCGCCGATGTGATGGGCGCGATCGCGACGGGATCAAAGAAGCTTTCGCCGTTGTTCGTCGCCGGTTCTCATCAGCTGCTATTCCGCAGCTATGCTCAAAAAAAAAACTGCTATTCCGCAGCTGCCTCGGAAAAGACGGTAAAAATCCGGGTTTTTTTCTTCCCCCAGCGATCCCGGAGCAGTAGTGAAGCTTGGTACCGTGCTGATTTGGTAAGATGGCTACACTGACATGACAGCTCCTTATTACCAAAATTAAGCTCAGATAAAGGAAATGCTGCGATTTTTTCACGCAAGCTAAATGTGGAAAATTTAATTTGTGAGTTATGTGAGAAGTCGAATTGACGAATAACTTTTTTGAGAAATACACATTGGAGCTAACACAAAATTTGTAATGAGATTCCTCGCGTTCCAAAGAGGGTCTAAGGCCGCCTCCGCCCTCCGCCGCATTTGACGACACTTGGCTCCCCGACCCCATAGGATTTCATCAATTCTTTGTGTGCGCGTAGCAATACTCGCCATAAAAGAAAAGGAAAAACATAGTACAGTGCTACATGGCTATCATCATTGTGAAATATATTACGGCAATCATGGAAGCCCTTGGTCGACCGGGGGGGTTAGAAAAGTACAGGTCCGGGAAGTGGTCCGTACGTCCATTTTTCTTTCTTTTCTTTCACGTCTGTTTTCTGTGGGTACACGGCCCATCTGGGCGAGGCGTCTGGCGTTTACCGACCGTCGCATGTGCGGTTAGCCGAACCGTATGGTCAAAACAGTGGTTAATAAAGAGGGACGCGTCGGCTTCAGCTGCCCGATCAAATCCTGTAACCGCTTCGGGTGGTTTATGGTTTATTTAAGCTCCGGGGAGGGTGGTGTCAAGAGATCGTTGGCTCGCGGGGAAAATAATTATGCGCGCGGCTGGGCTTGTTGTGTATTTATATTCTTTGGTCCCCTTTGAAATGGGCAGCAATGCTACTGCTGCGGATCGCACCATTTTTTCTTCTTTTTCTTTTTGTGTTGTTAATCACTGCGCTGTGATCTACTTACTCTCTTACCGGATTGATTTGCCCCCCCCTCCCCCAACCACTGATGATTTGTTGAGTGGAGAGTTAAAAGGGGCGGGCTTGCTATTTCGAACAAGAATAATATTTGATTTTTTAATAAAACGAAAAAGAAATACAAATTTCTAGTTTGTGTATACTTGGATTAACTAACACATGAACATTAAAGTAGCTGTCCAAGATTTATTGAAGGAATATAATAGATAAACTGGATGCTTCTGCCGTTCCACGAGTACCCGATTTTTGCGTGATGACATTTTCATTGTAAGAAGTCGTACTTGATATTCCCTACTACAGGTCGCCATGTCTTTCCAGATGCTGCCAAACTGCCGGTTTATTCCAAATTTCCAGTCAAACCGTATTCTCTAGTTCTCTAATTTTTAATAAGCTTATAGAGAAAATATGCAAGCATATAAATATTAATAAATAAAGGTATTATGATGATCTATTTCATGGCAGATTTAACGAAAACTGATCTGGTATTGTGAAAATTGGTGTATTTTTTATTACAAATTTGGTTAGTTATAAAACAGAAGAAGTATTCTAAACTGAGCCCACCCAAGGAAGGAAGCACGGTCCTTTCCTTCTGGATCTACAATTCATAATGCTTGTTCGAGCGTGACAGTGCCATCGAACACCACACTCCTGTCTGCAAAAAGCAGTTAAAAAAAAATGTGCTACCGTCACGCGACACTTGCAAGATGCACTTTGTTTCTAGCCTAGGATAAATCTTTGAAACAAGCCCTATAAGTCAGTGTTAATGGATGTTTCATGGAGAGTTTCATAACATAAAATATTATTAATTTTGCTAACATGGCAAGAAGAGAGAATGATAGAGTTTCATGGAATGTGAGAAGAGTTTCATCACCATAAAACCCATCTAACATAGTTACCTAATTTTGCTATGAAACTATGCACTGAAACTGGTCTAATCTTAAAAAAAAACCAGTCCACGTCGTCACTTAAATTACGTGCAGTAGTACTTCGCTGAGTTGCAAGTGGCCCCCACTCGCCATCACCCCATGCCCTCCATGCACTTTCTTAATCGCCCTCCCCCTTCACGAGCTCTACAGCTAATCAGCTGATCAGCCTCCCCTTGTTTATGTTTCTCCAAGGCGCCCGCGTATTCTAATCCCCCGGAGGTTATCCCGCCCCGGCCAATCCCCGGCCCAGCCACCCGCGGAAAAGCGTTGACGCGCCCGCGCGCCGATTGGTTGGCGACGAGGTAATCTAATCCCCCGGGCCGCCGCGCGGCACGACGCAGCTCCGGGCTCCGGCCTGGCCGCCGCGCGTAGCGGTCCGCCTCGCCTTTCGCTCGGCGGCGCGCACGCACGCCGGCGACGGCCGCCCGGTCGCTCCTTTCGCCGGCGCTCCCACGTGACCGTCGACGCCTCACGCCCGTGTCCGTGTCCGTGTCCGCTCGAACGCTGCACGCCCACGTACGGCGTACCGGCCGGCTACCTCTCGCCCTCCCTCGCCGTCGTCATCCCGGCCCAGCCGTCGTTCTAGCCTGCGTACAGCGTGCGCCCCACGTGTACGAACGGCCGTGCTCCTGGCCCTGGGCCCGACGACCTGGCCTTTTGGGAACAAGATAATCATGGGTGGGTTGAGATGGAGACGGGTGCGAGCGTGTCACTACCCACTAGTAGACACGGCCTTCGCCCTGAAGACTGCGCGAGGGTTTCGATCTCATCTCATGTTTGTTGGGTATGAAATACCGTCTGGGATCGTCAAGCAGCCAACCGGTTCTACTTTCACACACGAACCACCAACCCATGACGGCTGGGAAACATCTCTGGGCAGCGTAGTTGTCGGTCACCACCTTTAAAAACTCTTTTTTTTTGTAAAAAATGAGGGACTTTCCAAATTTCTGCTCCACCGAGAGGAAGCGAAAGAGCAGTTTTGGTGGCATCCGGGTGTGGGGTCCGGACCGGATTCTAGAACGCCGCCGTCTCCCCGTCCAGCCGGTGCGAGGATTCCCTCCCACCAATAATGGCGCGCCCGCGGCCGCGAGCTGCCGTCGGCCGGCCCAGCCCGAACATTTTGCTCCCGCTGCACGTACGCCGACGATCGCCGGCCGTGTCACCCTCCGCCTTTCGCCGGGTGACGTGTAAAGCCACGTGGTTCCCGTCGACGGGACGGGCGGTCGTTTTCCCCGAGCACTCGTTGCCGGTCGCGTCGCGACGGGTGGCGGCGGTGAAGCAGCAGGTGGGAGGCGCCGCCACGAGGCATATGCCGTGCGCGTCGCCGTCTCCCTGCACGCCGTCGCCGTCGCCGTCGCCTCGCACCGCCCGCCCGCGCCGCGCGTGACGTGACGTGACGCCGCCCTGCGCGCGCGAACGACGGAGCGGCCCCTGCGTTTGCGTCTGCTCCAGCCGGGCGGACAGCGGCGGCAGCAGGGCTCGACGCTCCCTGTCGCCCGTCACATGGCGCGGGCCGCCCTCGCTAGCTCGCTCCCGGCACCGGGCCGTTCCGGCCCGGCGTCGGCGCGCGGGGGCACGGGTGCCGAGACGTCACCCGAGGGTGAACGTGAACCCCAAGCCGTGCCGTGCCCCGCGACGTCGGCGCGGCGGCGACAGGATAAGGATGGCGATGTCGAGCGACCGGCCGGCGCCGGCTGGGCGCGTCCCCGGCACGCAATCATCCCGTCCGTGCGACGCGACGCCGGGCGCTCGGCGCCGCGAGCCGAGCCACATGCGCGCCGCGGCGGGTACGGGCTGGAGCTATCCGCCTGGCCCAAGTGCCATCATTCCGGCGCCGTACTCCCTCTGCGCGGGCTCTGCGGCCTGACCATCTTTTCCCCCGCTTTGGGAGGCGAGATGCAGTCCTGGGTCCGGCCGGCCGGCCGGACTTCGAACGCCGACGTGGAGGAGGACTCCATGCGGCGTGCGGGGTGTGTTCTGCAGCCGCCTGCAGCGATTTCGATCGTGTGACGTGACGGATATTTCCGCGCAACTTGCGCCTGCACGATCCAAATAGTGTATCGCGTCGATGAGGACTCGCGAGCTGCAGTGCGCGCGCATTGCCAGGAAGGAATCGGTCAGCGACGAGAGCCGAGCCGAGGTTGGCTTGGACTTGGACCCGAGCCACCCATCCACTGTGCTTTCGTTGTCACCTCCATCCCCGCGCGCCAAGACCAGACCACGGAACGGCAGGACCTGGACGCCGTCACGCGGATCGCCATGCCTAGAGCTCTAGGCCTCTAGCGCGCTCTCCTGGCCCGCCCCATGAGCCATGACCAGTCGACCAGACCTGGCTAGACCCCCCCGCTCGCTACCGGCCGACGACGCAGAGGCCGGCCAACCTTTGCGCGAAATTGAATGAGGCGCGTACATCTCGAGATACGGATACGATCCGCCGTCGTACGCCGGGCCCGGGGTCCCCCACAACCATCGGCACCAACACACTGCAGCGTACCACCAGTCCACCAGTACTCGGGAGCAGCTGGCCGCGCCGCCTGTCCATGTTAGGTCTGAGCTGGTCGGGATCCAGCCGGACCCCTCGTATACCGCGTAGGCTGCCGGAGCCCATCCATCGCCTCGTCCGTCCACGGCCATCCATCCGTCCGTGGAGATGGAGGGAAGCCGGCCTCGTCGCCAATGGAGAGGGGTTTCTTTTTCTCCGGAACATGCAGCGCCGGCGAGCTGCTTCACCGAGGCCGGGCCGAGCGTGGGTACCAGTGTGTCAATCAGTG
The DNA here is from genome assembly GCA_032594955.1 of Panicum miliaceum. NCBI lineage: Eukaryota > Viridiplantae > Streptophyta > Magnoliopsida > Poales > Poaceae > Panicum > Panicum miliaceum. Next base: position 3,166,399 of record CM064064.1, read on the forward strand.
TGGTGTGCGGTACGCTACTGCCATGCCCACCGCGAGTCATCTGGTCTGGCCATTGGTCCAGGAGCAGCGGCGTACATCCTCCTCACATGCGCCTGGAATCGGGTCGGGGTAGCTGAGCCTGAGCTGACCATGGTCCAGTCTCCAGCGGTTGCTGTTAGAGAAAACAAACCAGGAGCCCAGGCGCCAGCCACCTCAAACCGATGCGGCCGTGACCACGCGCGGCTCGGCGTGTACGTGTGCGCTTGACAGGTGTCTAGGTGCTCGTGTGAGTGTAAGCAGGGAGTCGTGCTCTGAATCTGTCACCAACGCGGCTATGGCCTGTTCGTTCGAGTCTTTCAGTAAACAAACAGAGGTATCGATCACTGTACCGATCGTCTGAACATGGCTGGCGACATGTTGCCACCTGCATCAGTGGAGGGGTGTTCTTACTCCTCACCTGCCTATCAATTCGGTGATCACTGCACCCTACTAGTGCAGCACCTTGCGGAAATCAGACATCAAAATTGTTTGCAAAGCTTCGTGCTTGCGCTGGCAATGTTTGCCGAAGCGAACTGTTTGTGCCCGCACCAATGTTGTTTAGGGTACAGGTGCAGCCGGGACGCCATGAGCTGAAATAAATCATTTCTTGGAGAAACTTCTAGAAGATTAAAGAGTATGCATGAACCATGAATATCATGCTTTATGGTGAAGTATGAAATACTGAACAAGATATTTTTGGTAGGATAAAAATATCCAGAAAGTAGATAAGCATGAGAAATATTTTAGAATTAAATATTTTAGAAAAAAGTGTGTAGAAGACGGATACATGGCAAAACCACATCAGCCATGAAGTCCTATAAATATAGTATGACAGCCCAGTTCTTATCCATCCAAACTTCCAAAAGAAGATATGTCGAGTGAAGCCACTGGCTATCTGAATTACTTACAATCCATTTTAAAACAAATGTTTCCTCATTAAGGTCAACCCTTCAAAGTTCAAATTCACAGACAATAATATTATGTACTCTTGCAGTTTTGTTCCCTCAAACTAACCTTTCCAAAAAAGCTTCCAAACTTTTTATTCCCCAATCACCTAGTGTACTGCTATTCACGCTCAAGTTGTTGCATAAATAAAAGGGGTGCCTGCAAAAATAAGAAAATTTTGTGAGCAACTGTGATGCCTGTTACTACATTCTGTTTCATACGGGCATATGTCTCCGGCAATTCGTAACAAATGGTAAAAAGGACTAAAGAATACTTACTTGATTGTTTCCCTAAATTATTGCATTGAAAATTTTATGGGTCAAGTGGCAACACACAGGTGTGGCTGCCCATGTTGCAATACTCCAAAATAGCTTTTACCACCTAGTATTGACAAAGCCACTATTTCGAACAATAAAAATTGTATTGACAGAGCCACTATCCAAAAGCCAAGATACTCTAATATTGACATAGCCATTATCCAAAAGCCAAGATGCTCTAATATTGACAGAGACATCATCCAAAAGCCCAGATACATGAACTCACCCGTCACCATACAATCCTCAAAGCATCACACCATGAAGCCATCCATCTGCAGCAATAGCAGAGACAAACCAATGGAATTGCAAGAAATAAAGCGAGCCCACGGATAGTACACTGTAATAGTTTATGTTTGATGATCGTAACATGGAAAATATAAGAGAAGCGTATCTTTATTTTGGTTCTGAACCTCAGCAACTTTGATATTTTTGTTACCATTTAGAGGATATATCATCCAGTTCAAGTTAACCGTTGTGGCTGAGGCACATGGCACAGGCACCTCACACTCAATTTCATATTGCTGAGCATTTGATTGGAGCAATTTAAACATCATGTTATACTTTTGGGGAACACATATAACCTGCAGAATGCTAGTATGCTACAAATGATTCATACTATTCCATTTCCATGTACGCACACAAGCATTGGTTTCAAAAGAAAAAACAACCACATGCAGTACCTCCAAAATTATGCACTTCTAGGATTGGAGCCTGAAATCTCTGGTGCAGATACTACAGAAAATGACTGAGAGTGCAAATACGAGCGAATCACTTGCAATCAGTCAAAGTGAACCTATGATCTAAATGTAGTGCAGCCTCAAGTAGCAGGGACGGAACCACATGCACAGCACAACCCTGACAGTACTGAACCCTATCAGTCCGCACTGCCGTGCAACCCCAGTTCGCATCACGTCACGCAACACCGCCTTAATTTATAAGGATGATCGATCAGCCCACATTAAATCGCAGAGACGAAAAGGGAAGTAGAGGCTGTGAGGCGGATCACCTGACATATGAAGGGGGAGTGGATCGACGGGCGACGGCCCGTCTTCGTGCTGCCTGATTGCGCCTCCTTGACGAGGGTCCTTGTTCTGCCGCTGCTCCATCGCCATGAATCCCGCCGCCGCGGCTGCCACGGAGCCCGCGGATTGTGCGGCGTCTTCCCTAGATTAAGCATCCTCACAGCTGAAGCACGGCTGATCTCGCGAAGACGATTGTGGATCTGCGGCCATGCGACGGCGGGGACGGCGGCGGCATCACCACGGCAGGGCGGCGCGGATTCACGGCGCGCGCGTCGGCAGGTAGCAGAGGCGTTGGCACCGCAATGGAGGAAGAGGGGTACTCGAGCAGAGGAGGTGGGGGACGGCGGCGTCGCGACTCGGTGGTGCGGCAGATGCAGCGAGGACGGCGGTAGAGAATGGTCGCGCGAGGTGCGGGGTTGCGGGTGCGTGGGGGGCGCTGGGTGCGGGCTGCGGGTCGTGGGGCGGGGATGCGAGCGGGCGGCGGAACCGTCGGGCAGGGGGGAAGCGCAGATCGCACGCGAAAATTATCGGATGGTAGAGATGTTTAGTTGGCAGAGCACTATGGGGAGGGGGTCAAGGTCGCACCAAAGTTTTTTTTCCCTTCCATTCTTTTAGTTGTATATCGAGACGGTGAATAAAGAGTTGAGTCCCATATAGAGTTGGCCTTCCATATTGGTGTCTACGTAAAGATCTTATCATCTTATCGTATAGTGTGGGTAGAGTCTGCTGAAGAAGTAGTATCACACTATTTTGGTACTGCTTCTTGAAAGTTGATGTTAAGGTTAGGAGCACCGATTTTCTCAATATGCACTCTCTGGTGATGGAGCAAGGCTAAATGAACTCTCCGATGAACGCCATGTATAGGCACAACGTGTCTGCGATGACTGAATGCAGAGCCGAAGCATGTCCTCCATCGACCTGCAGAAAATAACCAGACACCAAGCACACGAACACGACCGGAACGCAATGAACTCACACGAAGCGAAGAGCTTCTAGCTCGGTGGTAGGGTTGCTCGGTGGAGCGCTACCCACTACGGTTCGAATCCTCGCGCTCGCACCTGGTGTCGCGCCCTGCTGGCCAATAATTCCCCCTTAGGGTGGATTTGCTGGCCGGAGGTGGTGCACCTTATATGCACGTTGAAAAAAATCCCCTCACCCGCTCTACTTTAAAGCACGGGTCTAAGACTGGTTCAGTCTCACATGGATTGCGGTACCACTGTGTATGAGTGGAGTGGGGGTTCGAGGATTTTCTCGAGCTGCATGAGATATTATCTTCTACCTGAATTATAATGCCTTCGGAAAGATCCTATCCCGGCAGGTCGAGTTCTTTTTTATAAACTCGCTCGAACGCACGCGAGAGACTAGAGCGGACGAGATTGGCGCTGCCAGAACACATCAAATTTTCTTATTTTTTTACCCCCAATACAAGGGGATTATTACAAAAATGATTTTAGACCCCATTGTTGGAGGGAATAAAAAATGTTAAAAACCAGGAGGAGACAATACTACCCCTGAGCTTATTCAGGACACGGATATCTCACTTGAGTTTAGAAGTAGAAGTAGAGGTCCTTGCATTTTTGCAATATAGCCCTTAATGTGGAGAAATCACAGCAAGACTCTTTCTCCAGGCAAGAAGAATTTAAAATAAAGTATAATTAAAAGTTTAATATTACAGCGCAGTCCTTTTCTCCCCCCGCCTGCCCGCTTGTTCGTGGTGAGAAAATTGCAAATTTGAAACTCCAAATATCACGTTTCGCAGTTTTACTATTATTAATATTGACTTCGCAAAAATAGGACTCAAAACACGTGCAACTTGATTCTACTGCCATTTGGTGTTTAGAGTCTTTTCTCCTACCAAATACATGAAGAAAAAAAATAAAAAAGAGAGAAAATATACCAAATGGCAGTAGAATCAAGTTGCATATATTTGAAGTCCCAATTTTACAATGTCAATGTTAGTTATGGTAAAACCGCGAAGCGCAATGTTTACAGTCGCAAATTTGCAATTTTCTCGTTCGTGGCGGAGTTACTCGCTGCGGCCTCCCCGCCTCCTCCTCTTCCAGTCTCCCGTCCGGTGGCCGCGGCGCCGCTCCTCCCTTGCGGATTGGGGTGAACGGGGTGTCAACGGTTCCTTCATCCCTTGGTGAGTAACCCAAGCTTTTCTCGGACGGATACCCTTGATGCGAGGGTCAGTCTTAGTGCCCGTCCGCCGGATCCACGCATTTCTTCCTCCGCTCTCTGTCTGCTGCGTGGTTCATGTGCCACGTGGTGCCCTAAAGATCCAATCCGTACTTGTATCTGCGGTTGGGTTAGGCTTCCTTGGTGGTGTTCTTCAGCGCGCGAGATCGATCCACCGATTTTAGTGGGGGTCGCACCGTAGAAAACACTTTGGTGCCGGTGACAGGGGAAGTTTCTTTTAGAAAAGAAAATGCTGTTTCTCTTCCACTTTAATTTTCCTAGGTTGTTAGTGCATTTTGAACACATCGACGATTCGACGCACGTATTCTAGAACCGAAGCAAAAGGAATTCACGTTTGGAATGAATTAGTTTGCCAATCTCCTTTTATTGGAAAGAAAAATTAGTGCGACGACGGGCACGAGATTTGTTTGAAAAGTGGGTTGGAGAAAAGCTTGTCTACACCAAAGTTGTATAATTTGGACCGTCGGAATTTCACATTCTAGTCTTCTTAAGACATGTTTAAGAGTTTTTAAGATATGTCAAGAATTTAGTTACTTCACTCACTACGAACAGTTGCACAAAGGTTTGCATAGTTTTATATGTTTCTTGGAACAATCTGTTCATTGTAAAGTGAATTATTTTATCTGCTTATATAGAAAGCTTTATTTTTTTTGAAATTCTTAGGTATACAATTAAGTATTTTCAGTCTTGTATTTTATATGGTTCTGATCATAGCTTCTTATTCGCTTTGTTATATTGGATCTTTATTGAACCTTGTGCACATGGTCTAGTATTAGTTTGGTTAGGTCAGTCTTAATGGGAGTTTCATGGAGAGTTTCATAACATTAAATATTATCAATTTTGCTGACATGGCAAGGAAAGAGAAGGATGGGATTTCATGGGATGTGAGGAGAGTTTCATCACCATGAAACCCATCTGTCACAGTTCCTAGTTCTCAGTCTAGGTAACTGTGCCTATGAAACTCTCACTGAGACTGGCCTTATACTCTTTTATTTCTACTAATGTAAGCACTGGTTACAATATTGTGTCTTAGTCCTTGCTAACAATTATCCATCAAACCCTAGCAATATAAACACTGCTCTGCTTGGAAAACCAAAATTTTTTGTGTAAATCTACAGAGTCAAATTATTTTATAGTAAGCTCAAGCTTAAAAAAAGTTTTCTTGTATCACAATTCACAATGAGCAGTTTAAACGGTTGTTTTTGTTGACTGAAGCAGCTGCTCCAGTCGCTTCCTCAACCATTTCTTTTTTTTTTTGAAGAAATTCAACCATTTCCAACTTTCCAAACTACCCCCCAGCCCCCAGGAGCTCCAGATCGAACCCATCACATCGCAGGCAGGAGGCCATGGACCGGGGTTCGAGCTCCTCCCATGGCAGAGGCTGGCAAGGACGGGGACACCATGGCGGCGGAGGCTGGCAAGGATATGGACGCGGACGCCGTGGTGGTGGCGGCGGCGGCAGAGGCCGCCCCTCCCCACCAACTCCTTCCTCCACCGCCTACCGTGTGGCGGTCAACCCCACTTCGACACCAGCCAGTACCGTCGACGACGCAGCGCCGATCGTGGGCACCTGCCCTGACATGTGCCCAGGTAACCCCCTCCTTGCTCACATCAGTGCAACCTGCCTGTTCGGCGAAGGCACTAGCACCTGCCGGGTTGATGTGCCCATGGTGCCAATGCGCACCACCTATTCGACGAAATTATGCGAGGAGTACGATCCAGTTTGATCTATGGTGTGGTGATTGATCTTATGGATTCCTTGGTCTCCGTTGCAGCGAGGGAACGAGAGCAGAGGGAGCGGCTGAGGGACCTGGCCGTGCTTGAGCGGGTGGGCGGTGACCCCGCACGGACGTCTCCTTCCCTTGCCGTCAAGAAGGTGAGCTGCCCCTTTCGCAATTGGCCCTGCGTTTGTACGTGCTTGACTACTTGTAGTCTTCTCTCCCAATTCAAATGGCCTGACCAGCTTCATCCTTCCATATGGTAGTTAGGTTAGCGCCTGCTCTTTGTGGATTTATGTTGCTGGATGCATACGTTCATGCAACTGTCCATGTACTTTTGCCTACAGGGAGATCCGCCATGGGTGCTGGAACTGGCGAACTTTATGTTAGTTACGATTTGTGAACTATTGTTGCATATGGCACCGATGTTGGCGCCTGCTTTCATGCGCGTTCTTTATGTCGAATCATCTCCAGGACAAAACGAAGCTGTATTGTTATGAACAACAAGGACATATTGCAGATGTTGGCCCTACATTTTAGTTAGACAGGCGTTTCCTTTTGCTTGGGATTCCTTATTTTTCTAGAAAGTTATCGGATAAGAGACAATCCTGGGTTTCTGAATTGCTCGAATGGAAAGTCAGCAAGGAATAGGCTTAATAACTTGCAAAAGAATTCCGCTTAAATTTTCATCACATTAGCAGAGAAAGAAACAAGTTTGTGAGAGTAGATGGTGGTAAACCAGTAGAAATTTTCTGTAGCACCCTAGGAGGCCATCTTTAAATGATGATAAAAATCATAGAACCCCCTGTCCTATATCCTTGCGGTCTTAAACTCTTCACTAACCGCTGAAAATCATATATGGTGAGTACTGAGTAGCAACATGGACATTGCAATAGTTAGTTTTACCTCCATTTATGCTTTTTTGTTTGTCTGAATGACCGCATGAATGTTGTATATATTATAAAAGAATGAAATAACCTCTAAGTATTCTGTGAATTCCAATTTTCTTTTTCTAACCCCTGGTTTCATGCTAGTTCTGCAGAACTATATCTTCCACAAATGTAATGGCTTCAGATATACGTCCTCTGCCGGTTTTGCGAGAAACAATGGATTATCTTTTGGATTTATTGGATTCTTCAGAGCATCCGTTTGAGACAATCCATGACTTCATCTTTGATAGGACAAGGTCTATAAGACAAGACCTCAGTATGCAGAATATAGTGAATCATCAAGCAATTCAAATATATGAGGATGTGGTATATTCCCATCTTGTGAACTCCCTTTATCGCATCAACCATGTTTTATAATTCCAGATTGTCTTATGTTGTTCTTGAAGCTTCAATTTTATAACATTGAACTTCCAATAGAGTCTAGTCTGTTGACCCTTAAAGCTAAGTTTTGGGAGGTCAGATAACAGTTTCTCTTGATTCAAAAACCATATTTCATTCAGTTTAAGTTAGATTTTCTGTACTCACAAAACAATCTTAATTTTCCTTTTATTTCCTTCAAGGAATGTTGCAGTATTTTTTTTCCCTTACCAATTGATCACTCTATCCGCATGATATCAGACAGGATAACTAGATATGCTCAAATGGTCGTTTACGTTATCTTTTGTTCCCAATTCGGGAGGGAAATTATGTTTTTTTTTCTCTGAACTATTGTTTAATGGGTGGTAATTTCTGTCAGGCCTTTTTTCCATCAGGTTTTACCCATCAGGTGGTCTTTTTTTTTTTAATTTGGCACTCTTAATTTTTTTGTGTTGCTGGCATACCTTTTCTTTCCAGCTGGAGGAATACCATTGCTTCCAGTCTAACTTATATTAATGTATTCCTCTTTAAAGCTTTATCTAATACCTGCCCACTTCCCAGGTAACATTTCATATCAGGTCCCATCAAAGACTTGCTAGGTCTTGTCAGGATTCAGATGCATCTTCGTTGTGTTTCCTAAACATGGAGCAACTAACAAAATGCCTGCTTTCTCTGTTTGATATGTATCACACAATCCATGAGAGTGATTCCCACAGCAAAAGAGAGGCCGAATATTATTCCTTCCATGTGCTTCTACATTTGGGCTGCAAGATACCCAAAATGGTAAATTCTTTCCCCATTCTTATTGCTTCCGTGTTCAAATTTGTTCTATTTACCTGTTCATGTTATTTATGCTTTACCTTACTCCATCCAGTAAATACTACATAGCCTGACTTTCTGCTTATCTTCAGGTAGATTCACTATCTTTGTGGTATAGCCAATTAGGTACTCAAGTTAGACAGTCAAAGGAAATGATATTGGCAAGAAATTTATTAAGGTAACTTCTATATGTATTGCTTGCCAATGTGAACCTTTCTTTTTGTTCACGCTCCTATTTCCATTCTTATCATTGAGCCCAAAGCCTATGGCATCATTTTGACTGTGTCTGTGTATCCGGTTGTATGATTTAGTCATAAGTACATATTATTGATTCATAGCTGACTGCCTGACTAATTTCATGCTGAGCCATGTTTTTTTAATCTTAGATAATTGTATATATTTATTGTAGATGCTACCACCTAGGAAACTTCAAGCGCTTCTTTTGCATGATAGCAGCTGAAGCAACCGATCTTCAGTTGAGCCTTGTAGAGCCATTTCTCAATGAGGTGAGTCCAGATGAGATGGCAATGTTGGCATTTTCAGCTGGCATAAACTTCTCTTCTACATTGGTTTCTTAGCCCTTTCTTTAACAAGCCTGTTTTTTTCTCATTGAAATGTCTTTTAAGCCTACATAATACTGAACATATGATTGATTTCGTGGCAAAAGGATTTCAAGTTATTTTGATTGTCAATTATACTTTAATCGTGTATTGATCCTTTCATCATATTAAAATTAAAACCATCTGGAGTTTCTGATGCTGGTGTCATTTTATTTTTCCTTTCAATTGTTCTATATCAAAACTAGTACTGTCATTTTTGGGAGGAAAATAAACAATATGCTATTGTTTGCCTTGCGCACAAGCTTGAACTGTCGCTGATCATTTTGTGTTTGGGCGTCAACTTCAATCTCTCCCACTTTGCTGCTGAAGGTCCGAGCTAGAGCCTTAATGTACTTTAACCATAGCGGCTACAAACTCCAACACCACCCTTTGGAGCATTCGTCAGAAATCCTGATGATCGAGGTAATCTTTCTGTAAGCTGGAACCTATGAATTGCACTGCTCTTGGGAATTTGGGAATATCTGACGCTTATTGGCAACCGTTTAGGAGTCCGAACTGGAAACTCTTTGCAGAGTATGTGGACTTGAAGTCAGGACAAGCGAAGGTATGAAAGCTTTTGTGCCTAAACAGACGAGCTTCAGCCTACCGACATCCATGCCCCGAAGCAATGGCATTTACATCTCAAGGGAGGTTGGAAGATGAAAAGAGCATTGTAATTCAGGTTTAAAGGATTGTAGAATGTACAAGAAAGAACTTGTCGTGCTGTTACATGTGAAACATTGCTCCACGACCCACACGAATGTCAATGATAGTGTACAATAACAATTGATTTGCACGCGGTTCAGATGGTGTGACAACAAAAAATGAAGTTGTCCGGTCTTCGTACATACTTGGTATGAGAATTTCAACTCGAAGCACGTATATCTTCTGGTCTTGAATTTTGTGAAGGATGCATCATTGCTCGAAATTGCAAGCACTGACAAAGGTGCCGAAGCCAATTGTTTCTGCCTTTCTGCCCCTGGTTCTTGAGTTGCCCTCACCAGGCAGTCACTACGATCAGAAATGCTCGTCGCATTCAGATTCAGAGTACAGGGGGCAGCTGAAACCGCCATGAAACTGAAATAAATTCTTGCTCTCTGATTGATGAAGCAACGCTAATGGTGCCTAATCATACCATTGTTATTACTAACGTGTCTGATAATTTAATGCAAAGCTGAAACATGTTCTCTCTCTGGAGCTTCGATCGATCTGCAGGCAGTAAACAAGACGAAGCACATGATGATGATGATGACGAGCGCCGCGGACGCATGGCGCAGTCAGTCGTCGACGTAGACGACGGCGCAGTCGTCGTCGTCGGGGTTGTGCGCGCAGAAGGGCTCGAGCGGGTCGCCGGGGGCCTCGGCGATGCGGCGGCGGAGGTCGGCCCTGGCCTGGCTCACCTCCTCCACCTCGTCCCACGCCACGCGGCACCTGGCCTCCGCCTCGCGCCCCGCGCACGCCTCCATCGCCTCCGCCACCTTCCGCTCCACCAGCTCCGCCAGCGCCGCCTCCCTCCTCGCCGTCCCCTTGTACCGCCGCTTCGCCGCCGCCGCCACCACCAGTCGCCTCGGCTGCCGCTGCTGGTGGGGCGCGCCGACGCCGGCGGGGAGAGCCGAGGCGGCGGAGAAGAGGGAGGCGATGCACGGTGACGCCATTGGAGAGACCACCGGTGTGCTGCGATCGGCTAGGCGGAATTGTGGAGAGTTGGGAGGACTGGCTAATCGAGGACACACAGAAAATTCGGCGAGTTCAGCCGTCGGAGTCTGCAAAGAGCCCTTGGTTTCGCTTACTCGTGCTTATCCTCTCGAATTTTTTATTCTTACAAATGAAAATGTCAAGCGGAAATCACTGGTTTCATAATAATTTAAATTTCTTTGTGGCATGGCATAATCAGGATCAGAAACGCCAAGCACAAAATTGCAGGGAAACATGTTGCAACATGCATCATTGCTGAAGGCAGACAAGCTTCTGCAGACAACATGAGATGGATGGATGCAGAGATCCTACACCGAATGCATCGGCAGGGGGAAGGCTCATAGATTACGATCCTTGCAACCGTCTGATTTTCTCGCACTCAATCTCAAGATGTCATATTTCTGGGTCACTGCCTTTTGGATGCAGATCAACCAAATCTGAACCAATAAATCAGGTTGGCACACATGACAGGAGGCTATGCCATCACCTGCAACGTCACTACGTTAGCATCAATTACAACAAAAAAAATGATGGCACGCTTCTTTGGTGACAGTTGGCGTGATAGATACAATGATACAAGGCGGGAAGATATCATCATTGGCTCGACGTGCCACTGTCCATGGCGTCTAGATTCAACTCTTCATCCGAGTCGATCACCTCTTCAAAATCATAGAACGGATGCGCCTGCATAGAAAATAAGTACTCCCGCGTGATTATTTAAATACTGAAACCATAATCCATAGCCTCAGGTGTGCATCGCAGAATCAAGTACTGTTCATTATTCAGGCTTCAGGACATAGAATTTGTTAAGCCTAGGAGCACACTATCTCACATACCGGAGGTCGAGGCTTGACAGCTTCAAAGCTATGGAAAACAGGGGTAGCAAAATCTGGTGGATTAAGGACAATATATGCTCCGCAGTTGTTGTATCGCTCCTCTGAAGCCTATACCAGGTCCAGAAACAAATATTATTAGAAAACCATGTGGCAAAGATACATAACAAAAGTAGAACTTCTACATTAGCCACAAAGTTTTCTTAATTCACCAAAGACAAATTGGCAATTGGACAGCAAATATTTGTGCATGGACAGCAGATATGTGATAGAAGTATAACCTGAAATTGCGGGTAGTCAGGAGCACTGAAGAGAGTGATAAGTTTCCCGCATTCTACATCATGGTCGATTGTATATCCTTTATCCATTCCTAATAGATCGTGCCGCTTGTCTCTAGCATCTGGACCTTCATGTGACCTGATGATTAACTTTGTTGAAAGAAGAGATGAAGTAAGCATGTGAACTTAAAACTGATGCAGTTCTACCATGATGGAAACTTTCAGATGTTATCAAGCTACATGTTCAATTTGCCACAAGATATTATTTTCGAACCAAAATGCCAACTGGACAAGTTCAAATATGCCCATAAAGACTTAGCAAGTCAAATCACATATGTCACATTTACGGTATCTACATGCTAGGTTACATACTGAAATCAGTGCCAATACATACATTTTCAAGAAGAGAAATGCTGGGATGTTACTGCATGCTTCTAGCTCAAAGCACGCAATGGATTCTACAAGACTCAACCAATCAGCCACGCTGCTAAATCAATTGCACATTACCAAAATAAGCAAGAATTTCTTACAGACAGAGAAATTCAAGGAGAATCAAAAGAAAGAACCAAGCCACAGAGTATACAGTCTTAATAATCATCGTTTGTCATACTCTTAACCAAAAATAAGGCAAGCATTCTGACAACTGACACTTAAGAGATAATTGTGAAATGTTAAAATGCATAACAGATAACAGTAGGCTAGCTACAGACCAATGACAGTAGACTCGCTACAAAATCCAAAATATTCTTTTTTTGATGGCAACTTATTTCCATTAAACAAAGTGGCCAAGTGGGTACATCGCGGTTTAAGAAATTGCCAGGGCAAGCAAACAATAAGCTATGTCATTTGGATTGACTAGGGATAGATTGAACAGCACACATCAGGAAGAACCAGCTAGTCGCTCTCCCTATAGAAGCTCTGACTGCTTCTTTTAGCATCTTCTTGCTTGCCTCAAAGTAATCGTACGGCTGTGTTTTTTATAGCCAGACCCTAATAAACTAACTAACTATCCTAACAAGGTAATAACAATCCTGATTTGCCTAACAACTTGGTAAAGAAAGATGCTAACAGATTAACCAACTAATCCTCATCTCCTCTAAGTGACATGCTGCTGCCATACTCCATAACACTATGAGATATATCAATTAGCAGGAACAGGAAACACATAAATGAACTCCAAGTAGCAGTAGAATAGCACGTTACTAGTCATAGCTCTGTAATCCAAACAAATCAAAAACTTTACAAGAATTTAAAAATGCACGCAGCAATATAAAATGTAAGTGTTTAAGTAGCAAAACCGGCACCCTAACACTTCATTATCATTAGTTAGTAATAAATAAATCTATTAACCAACAACTTTCAAATGTAACAGGAACAACAATAAATGAAACACAACAAACCTTCAAATTATTGGTACGTAGAAACTGCTGGGTGATGTCCGGACCCCAAAGCAAACCGATGCCTCTTTCTTGATTCGGTGAAAGACCCATCTGCAAGGAAGGGTCGGACCAAAGCACATCTCCGGGGATCAAATTTTGACCCTCCCAAGGAGGATCAAGAACAGTTCTCCTTGCCTTCATTAACTCATCCAGGGATCCAAGCCTAATGGAAGTCGAATCAACAGTAACATCAGCCTTGTTTTTGCGACCTTTCTTTCCCTTTGATCTCTTTGATGGTAACACAATCGTCCCACGGAAGATCCCACCATGGGCGGTGTACACACATCCTGCTATTATTGTTGCTAGAGGAAGGTCCTCAAAACATCTTAAGAACTTCCGATAAACCTGAGAGCCTTGATCTTTATATTTAGTCATTACCTCCTTTTCGAAACCATAAACTGAAGTGCAATACTTGGATTCATGATTCCCTCGGAGAAGAAAAACGCAATTCGGAAGTAATACCTGAAAGAATTGAGACATATTAATGAACATCCACTTATGTTTCATACCACTTGATAGTTGAACAGAATTAAGTATAGGTTACTTTTGGAATGCCACAAGAGTGTGCAACTCAACTGTCAAATATCCAAATATATTTCACAGTGCCGATATGGTGGTGAGATGTGAACAGGTACCAATAATAATTATTGTGAACTGTGCCTCAGAATTCTATGCTGATTCCCGATTCATTGCATATAAAGTAAAATGAGCAAACTCATAATTGTTAAGCCCAATCCAAACAAAAGGTGACATTGTTACAGTCATGACGGACATTATAAGAACTCAACCTGCTAGCATTACCTATAGAAAAATCTAAAAGCCTTTCTAAATATGCCCATCAGCTTAGCAGAATCCACAACCAAACAAAAAGGAATCATCGGTGCTGTGATAGAACACCTAAAATGAGTTGAATAGAACATAGCTTAATGGTCGAATAAATACAACCTAATGGTCGAATGGAGTGTAGCATAGGCTACATTTACGCATGGCAAGCATGCTAGTGCGTGTGAACTGTCAATCTCCAAATAATTCACAACATTGTTGTTGGATGCTGAGGAAATGTGAACAAGTACTATCAATGATAAATAGTGTGAATCATGCCTCATAATTCTAAGCTGATTTCAATTAAGTTACGTCAGGGTAATAAAAAGACTAAATAAGCAAACTTGGAATTGTTAGCTAGGCCTGCTTGCCGCACCTATCGAAAACCTAAAGGTCGGCCGCCAATTCCGTAGATCCAACAGAAGAAAACGAAATCGAAACCCCCATATGCTGGGTGGATTTCAAGCTTAGAAACGAGTGGAATCTGCGGAATCGAACCTTCCAAGCGAGGAGCAGGAGGAGGGTCTCGAGGCCCCAGGCGCCGCGGTCGACGTAGTCCCCGTTGAAGACGAAGACCCGCTCCTCGGATGGGAACCCAGCGTCGCGGATCAGGAAGATGACGTCGTGGAGCTGGCCGTGGACGTCCCCGACCACGACGACGGACTGCCCGGGCCGCGGGTCGACGCGCACGAGGTTGGGCTCGCGGTGCAGGATGGCGGCCGCGGCCAGGACCAGCCGCTGGACGAGCGCGGGCGGGAGCACCGTCGGGAGGCGGTCCGCGGGGAGGTGTCGCGAGCACCAGTCCAGCGTGGACGCCAGCCCTGCCACCCAATCCCGCGTCAGCGCGCCGCCCTCGGGCCACTCGACCACCGCCGGCGGCGGCGGCGCGTGAGGCGCCGCCTGGGACGGGGATGGGGACGGGGAGGGATCCATCGCCGCGGCGTGGTCCAGGTTGGACGCGCTGGGTGGGTCTCCCGTGATTTCCATTGGTTTGGTTGGTTTCTTTCCTTCTTTTGCTGGCAAAATTGCGGCAGGAGTCGTGTGCTTTGGCCTTTGTGGGGAAACGAGACGACGCCTCGGGCGCTCGGCCTCGCGCGGGCGCGACCCAGTTGGCTGGCTGCGGGCTGCGGCGGGGCCGGCGGCCGCTGCTGCTTTACTTTTCCTTGCGCGTGGCCGCCGAGGAGCCGCGGGTTTCCATTTTCCAATGCCGTGGAGCTGACACGGCAGTGAAAGCGAGCCGAGCGGACGAGAGGAAAAGAAGAGGTTTCGTACGCGCGTGGCGAGGCCGAGGGCGCACACGGCCTGTTCGACGAAATGTGTCGCCGGCGACCAAGTTGATGGCGTATCGGAATCAAGAGTGCAGAGGGTCGCGGTCACCACCGGCATCTACCAGCTCGCCGCATCTTGACCCGGACGTTCTCCTGATCTGATGCGCCGTCTCTGAGGGGTGTTCATCGAGCCTTGTCGCGGACTCGCTGTGAGCCGCCTCCTTCTGGGGCTAAGCAGCTCCAGCCAACCAGCTTTGTCAAGGAACCGTGTCGTGCCAGAAGCGGACGTCCCTGGTCTTTCCCCTTACGTTTCATATAGTTGGAGTCACGCTGAAAGTCTGAAACTATCTCTGATTTGCATAGGCTCCATAGGAGAAAAGGAAAGAAGATCAATGATTGTTTGGAGATGACACAACAGCACATCTGCATAGCACCAGGTATTCCCTTTGTTCTCTTTTGATAACCAACGACACATCATCCTATTTACGCCGTTTCTTGCCCGTGTTACATTTGTTCATATTATTTCTTCTTCGGCTTGTACTCTCTGCTTTTACCGCAAATTCCTTCACCAAATATGCTTCAAACTGCTCCAATATCATAACTGCTCTTAACCCACGTTTCCTATCACCGGTCATGTTTTGAACCTCACAAAATGTGAAAAATTTGGAGGCATGCCGGTTGGAATCGGAAAGCTTAGTTGGCTACAAAAATTGGGCTTGTTTGCTTTGGGGGAGGGCGAAAAGTTCGCAGGAATCTCAGAACTTGCAAATTTACCTAGGATTGGTGGGAACTAAGTATCAGAGGTATTTATCATAGGCTGGACCCAGAGGATGCTCACACGGCATGCTTGAAACAAATGACAAACTTACAGGGATTGGACCGACGGTGGAGAATGAAGGACGAGGGTGAGGTGAACACTGAAATGGAGCAGGCTGTCCTTGATGGTTTGGAACCACCACCAGGGATTAAAGAGCTAATGATCAGTGGGTATTCAGGTAGGCAATACACATGGTGGATGCAAAATCGAGTTGATAGTGGAGTAAATGGGCTTCCTTTCTTCCCATTTTTGAGGGTGATGACGCTATTTAAGTTGCCGAACTTGAAGCGTCTAAATGGGCTTGCGGAGCTGCCTTGTTTGGAGGAGCTTGTGCTGCGAGCAATGCCTTGTCTTGAGACCATAAGCGGAGGTCCATTTCCTTTGCTGGTGAAGTTATTGATGTGTGAACTGCCTAGGTTGGAAGAGGTGTGGATGGTAGCAGAGAGGAGCATGCCTGATGGAGAAGAGGAAGGAGGCTGCAGCAATAGCACACCTTATGCGGGACAGGTCCGAGTTGGTAGTTGCTTATCAAATTTGGATATAGTTAAATGTCCAAGGTTGAAGGTGAAGCCATACCTTACCTGCCTTCATCCTTGCACAGGAAGCTGTTGTCCGACCACTCTGAGCAGCTGCTGCAGTCCTCCAATTTTAGCCAGCTGAAGAAGCTCGTGGTATGGGGGAACGGAGGATTAGGATCTGGTCGTGGGTAGGAGCTGCAGCAACCAATGACGGCACTCGAGTCATTGGAGGTTCAGCATTCCAGTGGCCTAGTTGAGCTACCAGAGAGTTTGGGGAACCTCAAGTCCCTCCGGTCTCTGCACTTCTGCAGGTGTTTGCATGCTCTGCTATTCGCATGCTGCCCATGTCGCTAGGGGACCTTCCGTCTCTGCAAGAGCTGACTATTACGATCTGCCATTGCTTCAACAGCTTTCCACAATCAATAGGGCGTCTCACATCCCTTCAGGTGCTCAAGATAGTATTGTGTGATGCACTTCAGCAATTACCCGAATGCCTGGGAGACCTTCGCTCTCTACGCAAACTCTGCATTTCTGGGTTGCCGCTGCTGACCTGCATTCCCCAATCCATTTGCCACCTCCCCTCCCTTAAAGAGCTCAAGATCGGGCGTTGTCCAGGCATCAAATCCTTGCCAGAAGGGGTAAAAGGGCTCACCAGTCACAACTCTGCAGGAACTGGACATTCATGGCTGCCCCGATCTGGCGAGGCGCTGCGAGAGAGGAAAGGGTGAGGGCTGGCACCTCATCTCCCACGTCCCTCGTTTGCGGATTGGGACAGGAGAAGCTTGATACATCATCATTTTATTAAGGTAAATTTTAACTGCAACTGAAACTCTTGCCGATATGTGCTTGGACCATTTTATTCCTGTTTACATTGTTGTCTTCAGATTACTATATGTGCTCTTTATGTATATGTATGACCCATCGATAGCTATTACCTTGCCTTGACATTAATACAAAAAAACTGCAGAATAATGTGTTGGAGCTATGTTCTTTATTGGACTTCCTTATGCCTGACTTTCTCGGATGGAAAAAACAGGTAGGTTATATTTTGGATACAACTCCATGATATAATTTTCTTCCTTATGAATCTCAAAGCTAAGAAATTTGTAAATTATGCTAGTACCTTAAAAGAAAAAACATAGTTTTTGGCATCTTCTTACTAAATTTACCCAAGCTTCCCAGTTAGTGTTTATTTGGTGACACTCATCTGGATTTCAATCTGGATTTTTGCTTCAGAGATTCGAACTCGTAAGTCACCACATTATTTTTTAAATATTCCTAAACATATATATTTAATTCTGCTAGTGTACCTGGCTACACGGTAGAATAAATTAATCCAGGTTGGATGGAGAAACTTGGAACATTTACAACAATGTTTATAAAATAAATTTAAGGACACCACTGATTAGTTTGCTATATTAGGTTTACATAAGTTTAAATCGAGTGTAATTCCTAAACAAACAGACTGATTTGTGTTTTCCTGAAGAGAGAAATGCTTACTTATCACTCTAAAGTACACGTTGGTCTTTTGGCATCTACCTCAGTCGTCAGTCCCTTCTTGTCTGAAGTATTTTGTGCTGAGGTCTAAACTAACATTATTCTGCACAGTTCCAAGCTACATATGGAAACCCATTGCTAGCAGCTAGAGATTCAAAAAGTTCACTGAAGGGTGCCAAAGCTGGTATTCTTGCAATGGAGGTGCTCATAAGCAGGTATTTGTAATTTGCAATATATTTAAATTGTGACCTCTAAAATAAATTTGAGCCAATGAAGGATCTTCAGGTTTATGATGAGAGGATATCTATTCGTATTAGGTTTTGCTATACTATTTGTCTTGATACCTCAAAATCGTTAATCTGTTTCACAACCCAAGTCAATTTTCTTGGGAATTCTTCACGAGTCGTGAGAAAAGTAAAGGTGTATCTATTGGTGTTTTCATTCTGTATCCTAGTTTGATGCTATTAAAAGAGGCCAAAGCAGTTGTAACATATTAGTGAATAGAAGTCTGCACGGTCCTATGCCATCAGTTATGCCTTAGACTCAATGGATCCTTGGTCTGTGTACATGTTTTCTTTAAGCAATATTCTGAAATGGAATAGTATGATTCTGGTCTTGTAGGCAATGAACAGAGCACAACGTTTGGGTCAAAGGAAAGTGGCGAA
Organism: Panicum miliaceum; assembly: GCA_032594955.1. NCBI lineage: Eukaryota > Viridiplantae > Streptophyta > Magnoliopsida > Poales > Poaceae > Panicum > Panicum miliaceum. The sequence goes on from CM064064.1 coordinate 3,185,175, forward strand.
TGTTCACTGTCTCATCAGGAGAAGGTGATGAGTCTCCAGAGGTTCGAGGTATCAGTTGCCAGTGCTGTCACCAATGCTGAGGACTCCAGCTTGAAGACCATGAACACTGACCAGTGCGTGACCTGTTCTCAACCACCCTGAGAAAAGTATACCTTGGGCAGTTTATTTTTTCCATCTAGTGAAACAAGTGCAAATTGTTTGTTTCTGATCCTTTCTCCCATATCAGGCGTCAGTGCTTCCACGAGATTCGAGTGGTGATCCGAGTAAAGATTTCAAGAGGAAATCTGGTGGCAAAGGCTTGAAGTTCATTCTTAATGGGCTGGACGTGCTTTAGGATCATTCGCAGGATGCGGAGGATCCACGGCGAAGATGAACGCCTGAAGAGCACCGGCTCATGTACAGTGTAGATAAATTGGGACGTGTGATCCAGGCGGTTTGCATATTTTGTCTCCAACTCAGGAAATTCTTTATGTTGTTTGATACTGAAGGAAAAGAGAAGATCACAATATCAAACATGACACGGCTAACATGCAAGTGTTGAGGTTACGACTCAACTTTTGTTAGAAGGTTCAGGGCTGGGTGGCTGTAAAGTTTTGACGAGTCGTATACACTCACTGCCTCGAAGACTGAATCACCTTTGTTATTCGTGTGCTATTTTTAACCCTCCTTCGTGATGTCTCGTGATTTAAGTCCTGACTGATGATGCGTTTTATCATCAGCTGTGGGGAACTTGATGGTGTTAAATGAATAAACTTGGTCTTTTGAGCATGTTAGGCAGATAAAATCAAATGTGGGAACTTTTTTACACGAAATCGAATGTGGGGTTAAATGGCTTTGTTTCAGATTAATGCTAAGTGGAGCAGCACAACTAATGACTAGTAACATGAAAGCAGCCACAACTAATAAAACAAAATCACCACCCGTGCTTAAGCCATGAACCGTGCAACAAGTGAATAAACCCATAACATAAGCCGACATGAGCTCAATCTCATTGCAAATTCAGCCAAGAAGCTCATGGAAGGTCATAGGCACACAGAGTGGGGTCAACGAGTTCGTCTCCACCGTCAGCGAACAATGGTATTATTACTCAGCACTAACAGTATGCAATAGAATTAACATGTAGTCCCTGGCATGGTGTGCATTGATACAGTGATATATAAACATGTCAACATCCAGATCTAGCTAGCAAAAAAGTATAGAAAAGTCTCTCTTTTTTTCTATTCTGAAAGCATTTACACATCTCTCGTGATCTGAGCAAACACAACAGGCGATGGTGACAAGTTACTTCCTGGAATACTCAAACTGCGAAAAACTCCATTTACATGGCTAGCATAAAGCAACAGTTCCACGAAACGTTTACCATTAAGCCACCAGATATGCAGAAAACCATTCCTTGTATTGTTGCGCATAAATGGGTGGCACGTTTTGGTACAAGATGTGCCCAGAGTAACTAATCTTCAGATTTTGAAGGCTCCTTTTTCTTCCCATAGATAAGGCCAGTATCCTAGTCATCACATGCAGAATTAGCACAGGGAAAATGGGAGATAAGTCAATAACTATACAGCCTATCTGCCAATAAACTTGTTTTTCCATTGTCTAACATATAATGGATGTAGCTACCTGCGGATCAGGAATTGGTTTCCGCTTCTCAACATAACGATAAGGATCCGAGGCAGCAGCCAAAGCTGCTCGCTCCTGGAGAAAAAAAGGCATATAATTTCTTCAGTGAATGGAGAAGCAAGGTGATAGCAGTGCAGCTCTGAAGTAATTTTGCCATATCCACAATTAAAATATTTTCTGAGGAACCAATGACACACAGTTGAATAAAGTACACAAAAAGATAGCATGTGAATGCATGATATCAAAACGGTAAGAGCATCTCCAAGAGTCTCTCTAAACTTCACTCTCTAAATCATCATTTAGAGAGTCATTTGCATAAAAATCGTTTTCTATATCTTTCCGTTTTCCAACAGCTTTTCTATATCTTGTATCTACTCTGGAAAGCTATTCTCTTTTCTATATTTGGCTAGCAAGAATCCGGAATAGAGAGTGACTATGTTTGAATAACAAAATAGAGAAGCTGTTGGAAGGTACCTTTTTAATAAAAAAAACTCTAAAACTAGCAATTAAGAAAAATTTAAAGAGTCTTTTGGGGTTGCTCTAAGATAAAGAAAAAAACAGTAACTGATAGACTATCAGGTGCAACGAGAGATACTGCAAGAATAAGTGCCCATTTGGTTTATCAGCTTTATCCTAGCTACGCTTATGCCAATTGGATGCCATACCAAAGAGCAAAACTATTAAACCACCCTTCAGAACACAGGTTTGGAGTGTGGAGGACTCAGATTATCATTGTAGATTGTAGTTTTACCATCTTTATAAGCTCTTTATAGAAGAGATGCACGAAATTGTTGGGTATGGGAGAAAGAGAAACACCATCATTTGCCCCCCAATGAGGGTATTCTCTACAATTCCCCTGATATAACTATTGCACTATTTGCTCCAACACTTCTATAACTATTACACTACTACAAGAGCCTTCGTAATCCGTGATTCCACGAATGCTCATGTCTTGATTTGGCAAAGAAATAGGGAAAATTCGCATCGAAACCAACCCCAGCGGCAACATTTTTTCAGCAATCCAATACATATTTCAACAATCCAAAACTTCTCGGCGCCTAGAGCTACCGAAACAGTTAACAAACTGGTGGATTCAACAGTTCGCTAGGTCTAAAACGAGCAGGCGCGGCTAGATCGCTCAACAGACGATAGCAGCCGCTCGTGATCTGATGGCAGCCAATCACCGACCCAGCTAAAAGTCCCCACTAGTGGCGTAATCCGAAGCAGCGGAGAGGGAGGAAAGGGCGCGCGAAGGGTAGGTCCTCACCTCCTGCTCCTTCTGAAGCTCGCGCGCGGGCTTGACCCAGAGGTAGTAGGCGAGGGTCCCGGCGACGGTCCAGGAGGCGAGGTTGCTCCACCCGCGGAGCCCGCCCAGCGCGTTGCCCACGAACGACCGCGCGTTCCCCACCACCCGGCCAAACCCGCTCGCCGGCGCCATCTCCCTCCCCCTCCCCCTCAAGCGACGGGACCGACCTGCCGCCGACTCTTCCCCGACCCCGACCGCCCTCGCCTTCGTGTCTCGAATTGGCCCGCGAGAAAGAAAAGTGGTTAAGTGGGCAAGGCAAGGAAGACTATGAGTCACATCGGCCCGTATTTGGGCTTGGGCCCGATGTTGACTTACCTTGGTGAGCGAGTTACAGAGGCCCATTAGTGGTTGTATAAAAAGAAAAAAAAGTTAACCAGACTCGTGCTATTACAATTTTCCAAATTCTCTCATCTACGATTCACGTATTCTGAACGATACCATTACAATTCTTAACTTCTCTGAGACAGGCTGCTAGTGGTTGTACAGAAAAGAAGAGTCCCCATTTTTGCTACCTTCCCCCGCTGCGCAAACTGGGAGATTCGCGCTGCTCATCAGACCCACAACTGTAGGCTGACGAGCGTTTTAAAACTTTATTACATTTTGAACAAGGAAAAAAACAGTGGGACGAGCCGAATGACCTTGATATTTCTCAAACTTTGCGAAGGTTACGTTACGTCTTACGTGTCCGTCCAGACGAAACGGGTTCCCCGGCAGGATCCCGGCCGACCCATCCTGCCGGAAGAGTGCTACGACACTCGGACATGGGCAACCCTAACAACCAGGGGCTCCGGTTCCGGCTCGTCACACGCTGCCTGCCTGCCCCGTGCCCACGGACGCGCCACGTGGATCACGCACCGCGCGCTCGGGCCGGGGCGTGCCCGCGCGGCAGCGCCCCCGCAGCACGGAGATCGCCGGAGATCCTGTTCATCTTGGCCCCGGGCCTGTAGCACGCGACCTGTGACTGTGAACTGTGATCCGCCTGCGGCCTGCCTGCCTGCCTAGCTGTCCTCCGTTGGCCGCGAGCTCGGCGCCCGGGCGACAAGTGGACGGCATGCCCGGACGCCGCGGAGGCCGCGGCGGAAGATCCGGGGATCCCAGGCCGGCCGGCCATGTGCCCGTGCCGGACGGATCCGATCTGCCCACCACGCCATCGCATGCGGGCAGGCCCCTCCGCCGCTCGCCGGACCGGGCAACTTGCGCGCCCCTGACCCGGCGACCGCCCCCACACACGCACGCGCAGAGAGAATCTCGGTTACTTTTAGCCGCCAAAGGAAGCGAGACTGTGACGGCCAGAGCAAGGTGATCTCCATATTCGTTCAAGTCCAGCCAGCCTCGCCGGGGACGGGCACGTAAGGACGCCGCTGGAGCGTCCGGTGGCAAAACAAAACCGCCGATCCGGAATCGGGCGGAAACGGAAAGCTTGGGTGCGCTGATGCAACCGGAGAAACTGCCATGGAGTAGGATACTCATCAGTTGTTGGCCAGTGGCCACACTTTTTATTTTTTATTTTTATTTTACACCCACATCACCGGATTCTCGACAGCATTCGGTTGCGAAAACGGATCAAACAACGAGAAGAGAAAAGAAAATAGTTACAGATCTGAAAAGGGAACAGAAAAAGGTTCACAAGATGGAAGAGATCTACAAGGACCAACAACAACAACAACACTGGTTTCTGCACCAAGGTGGTCAAAGCTTTATGAACACGAAACACAGAGGAGGTTGGTTAGTTCGCTTCTAAGGTGGTCAGCGCGCAGGGGACGGCGGCGGCAGGGTTTCATGACGGCCACGGCCGGCGTCAAGAAAGAAATGGGTCAGCTCCTGAACTAGGACCCGGCTAATTCACAATCTTGACGGTTTCGTTAGATGCACACTGTTCGCAGCTCACTCGATGTCGACGGTGAATTCTTCTTCTGGCTCTTGAGAAAGTGACCAGGTGTTAAACAACACCAGCCCTGTCCATGCCCAGTCACTCCAACCCCACCTCTGCGCTTCCACCGAACATGAAAAACTTATTCCACGGCATTTTCAATATCCGGATCCGGCCATCTTCCCCCTGCGACGATCCAAATCCGGGATCAAGGCACGATCTTGGTCATGTCCTTGCTGGATCTGTTGTACTTCATGTGGCTCTTCACGAGCTGGCCGGCGGCGAGCGCGGACAGGAGGGATAGCTCCCCGGCGAGAACACCGCCGGCCACCACGGAGGCCAGCAGCCTCGCGTTTGATCCGGGGGAGTCCCGGTTCGCGCCTTTCACGCCGAGGAGGTCTAGGCATGCTGACTGGGAAGCCAGCTGAGTCCCTCCCCCAACTGTGCCCACCTGCATTTCGGAAACACTCGAGAGCATGATGATCATTGTATACTGGGAGCATAATTTCAAAGGGTGCTAAACAAATAATTTGAGGTGCCTCGATGCTGGGTTATGCCATCATCATAATCAACAAGGAAAAAAACCCTACAATATTGTGCCTCATCCTAACATCATCATAAGAGACTAGATGAACGGCAAAATAAAAATAAAAGATTCCCTTCTCTTGGGATCAGAAGAAAAAAATCCTTTTGGGATCAAATCAGCTGACCATGCAGACAAAGAAATGTAGCCAAACCTAATACATTAAATAAACTCTTTAGAAAAAATCACGCAAATCACATCCGTATAGCTAGGCTACAACTTAAGAAGGAATGGACAAAGCACATTAGTTCCAGTCACACCAACTCTGTTTGCCCTACCAGTGTAGAACTAAAATACAAGGTTCCAGTTTGGCAGAATATCAGCATTCATTATGTCACCTTTTCTTTATGAACAAAGGAGCTTGCTAGATGGAAATGCTCAAGAGATTTGAAAGGTCAATTATTCATGGAAAAGGATGCACAAGTATATAACCCATTGGGGACCATAAGATACATGCATAGCATTTGTTGCAAAACAAAATCAACGTGGGACCAATCATAATGTGGCAAAGCATATCACCAACACAAGATGCAGATATGCTAGCGCTTTCATACAAACAAGGGTATTGTTGCGTACCTCGATAGATGGCATCGTGACAGAGATGTGAAGATCTTTTCCATCATTTATGGATTCCAGCATTGTGATGCAGTGAGAGCTTTCTACATTCTGTGCGGGATCCTGGCCAGTGGCAATGAAGATGGCTGTTACGATATTGCTCGCATGAGCGTTGAAACCCCCAAGAGCTCCGGCAATAGCAGAGCCAGCAAGATTCTTGATCGTGTTCAGCTCAACTAGTGACTGAACATTGGTTTTTAGAACCTTTTTCACTACTTCCTCCTTAATAACTGCCTCACAAACCACAGACTTCCCACGCCCTTCAATCCAATTCACAGCAGCAGGCTTCTTGTCAGAGCAAAAGTTACCTGATTTGAGGAGCGAAAGATATTGGTTATCTTGGGAGAGTAACATAATTACGATTGTAAAAGATGTTCTGGGCTCTTGTATCTACAATTATGAACAGTTGTTTATGGACACAATTATGCTTATGACCAGCACAAGTCATAGCGCGCAAATGCCAACTTGGTAATGGTGAACTAGTGATGCGCTGGCTTTAAATATTCTTTCTTGTGTTTTTAAAATATTATGCTGATGAAATAAGGTTACCGGTACAGTCAAATAAGAAAAGCATGGCATATCAAGGCTGCTAACATGTGTAAAAGTAGCTTGTGTGCTTTCTCCTGAAGACTCTAGTAGTATGCATGAAGATCAAGAAAAGCTAGTTCTACCTATTCAGAGTAAGTTTTAGTCAATACTGTCAAAGTCAGTATTGGTTTATGCACAGTATCGTTGTACCAACAGGACATTTCCAATGCCCTTTCTGTCCACTTCTACATCCTATCCTATCCATAGTGACGAGCAACACAAAAATGAAGAAATACAAGAAGTACATATATGTCATGCCATGTTGGTTTCACTGGCCATCCAAGTTTGAAAAGATAGAGCTGAATTGAACAAGCCAATGTCTCGTACTCAAGTTTCCCTCACTAATTTGATAGGACAAGTAGTACTTGGTACTAGTATTTGTATTACCAGTCTTTATACTTATTGTTCACTAAAGACCATTCAGCATGGTCTGATTTCAAACATGATGGCTTTTGCAGGCAAGTAGAAGAGCAAGTGATGAAGAATTTTAGGGGCCTATGCACACTTTACATTAAATGCGACAAGGAATTTCGGATTTACTAATTGACAATCGAATGAATAATGCGCTGAAATTTGCAAGCATCAAGCAGTCAAGTGACTCAGGGGACCGCAATTCAACTTATCCAAAAAGCAGGATAGCAAAGCGAACCTGAGATGCTAATGACATCCATGTCAGGGAAGTCATCCTGAAGGAAATCCAGCACGTTCTGCACGCCCTTTGAGATCATGTTCATACCCATGGCGTCCCCTGTGCTGCAGGTGAATCTCATGTACAGGTTCCTGCCTGCCATCGCGCACTGCACCCCCTGCAGCCTAGCGAACCTGCTTGACCTGCTCATATTTGATAGTTATTAGTTCCAGCAATCCAACCATCACGTCATACTCATGTCATCATTATACATAACAATTTCAAAACCTTGCAAACAGAGCAACTACGAGATGAGAGAAAAATGTGGTTTTGATTAAGACATAGGTGTCTTCCACCAGAGAGACGTATCGTCGTCGAACATAAGTTGCGTGCTAATCGAGTGCCATCTGTCGCTCTCCAGACGCAGTCAAAAAGGCCATTAGGATTAAACGTACACAAGCAGTTGCCGCATCAGCTATCAAGCAAAAATTTCCTTCTTGAAGTTTCGGAATTCACCTGTTGAAAATCATGGAGAGCGTCTCGAAATTGTCAGGATCCTCGAGGAATGCCCTGACCTCGGCGGCGCGGCGCGCGGTGGGGAGGCGGGCGACGGGGGCGCGGGTCATCCCGTCGCGGAGCACGACGCTGGTGGCGCCGCCTGACTCCGCGATGGCCTTGCATCCGCGGTTGGTGCTGGCGACGAGGCACCCCTCGGTGGTGGCCATGGGCACGTAGTACCTCTGGCCGTCGAGCAGGAGCGGCCCGGCGATGCCCACGGGCAGCTGCACGTACCCGACCGGCAGCTCGCAGCACTGGCCGAGGATGGAGGCGTAGTCGAAGCCGTCGAGCGGGAGCCCCTCGATCTCCCTCCCCGTGATCCGGCGCACCGCCTCGCGCCGGATCCCCGCGGCGCGGCGGCAGTCCCCGAGCCTCGTCTCGAGCACGTAGGAGGGGATCTTGCCGGCGACGACCGCGTCGACGATCTCCTCGTCCTCCTCCGGCATTTTCTCGGGCGCGGCGGCGGGGCTCCCCAGCAGCGCGCACGGGGCCGGCACCGGCGCCGGCGCCTGGCGGGCGGGCGGCGCCGCGGCAGGAGGAGCCCCGGCCCCGACGCCCAGGAAGTCCTCGTCCTCGTCGCTGGAGGAGACGATGGACTGCACGAAGGCGATGCCGAAGAAGCTGAGGAGGTAGATGAGCGAGGCGATGAGGCCGAAGATGGCGATCATCTCGGCGAGCCCCACGGCGTGGAGCGGCGTGGAGCTGCGGATCTTCTCGCGCCAGCGGCGCATCAGGTAGGCGAGCGACGCCGCGAACAGGGCCGAGAAGATGAGGTTGGTGTGCCGGATCGGCAGCGGCAGCGCGTCCCCGGCCTGCACCCTCGGCTGCCGGGCCGGCGCCGCGGCGGGGCCGGCGGCCCCCTGCTGCCCCACCTTGCGGCGCGCATCCATGGCGGGCGGCGCTCACACTTGTCGGTCAACGAGTCAAAGGCGGTGGTGGCAGTGGTCGGGGGGCGTGGCGCGAGGTGCCAGTGGTCGGGGGGCGGGGGTGTTCCGGGTGGTATGACCGCGCCGCGAGCCGCGAGGAGGTGGGGGGTGGAGGCCGGCGGAGGAGCGGCTGTCTCGGGGCGCTCCTCGGGACGGACGGCCACGAGGCCGGCAGCGGCCGGCGCGGGCCCTTTTAATAGCGGCGGAGTGGGGAACCACCCGCAGCCAGCCCACGGTGCGCTTACCGCACGTACGGGGGCCCACGGGCCCACGAGATACCATCACGAGGGCACGAGGCCGGTCGGGCTCGCGGCGCACCGAGGAGCCTCGCGACGCGAAGCGAGCCGGCGTGGGCCCATTGGCCTTCTGGCTCTGGAAACGTGTGGAGGGACGTTAGCTTGTGCCACGCGGCACGATCAGAGCGCTTGATTTCTACTGCACTGCCTTATCTTGGGACAGTACTCCAAGCTGTATCGTGGATTTGGTGGCCAGCGATATTGCTGAGCTTTTTTCCGCGCAAAAAAAATACTACCAGGCCAGGCTACTGCTACAGTATCGATGCATGAGGTGAAATCACTGGACTGTGGACACTTCAGCAAGGTCACTCTACTATAGTACTCTCTACACTTCACGCATGACACGTGGTGTCTACCTCCAAGATTCCAATATCGCTTCTAGTACTGTCTTCATCTCAAAGAATGCAACTCTCCTTCCTGATAAGTTAAATAATTTTAAATTAATTAAATAAATTTACTATAACAATATATAACATGATTGATTCAATAATATTTATTTTATATAAATTTAGTTAAATTTGAAATTGTTTAACTTCTCCCAAACAGAGACCCCATTCTTTACAGAGACGAACGGAAGGAGTACACTAGTATTATTTTTTCCAGGGAACACTGAGATTCCAGTCAGACCACGCGTCTCTGATGTCTCAACGTTTGGATCGGCCGTTTTGATGCGGCGGTCGGAGGATTGATTGATCTGAGGTTCCAACAGCAGCGTGACTCTCCCTGGACCCCGGATGGCTACATGCAGGCATTTTTTTAATATGCACGCGCACCTCGTGCGTTCGTCCTCTCCACATGCACGCCCCAATGGCGACGCGTCCCGGAATCTGGAGTCAGGCCTGCTCGCGCCCGTGCCTGCTCCAAGTCGACCGTGTACGGCTACGGCTCGATCACAGGCGTGTACTCAATGTGTAAAAGCAGCTAGTATTTTTTTTAAGAAAAATAAGTTAATTAACCGGCGAGCGAGAACCGAGATGGCTGCTGCAGCCAGCCTCGCGTAACGCTCGCGCTGACGTAGTGACGCCTCCACCGCAACAACTGAAAACTAGGATTCCAAGGGAGGGCGTAGCGGCATCGTATCATCGGGTAGGCGCGATCGAGGACGATCCAGCCGGGTCGACCGACACGTTTTCCGCGTGGCTGCGCTCGACGACACCACGCGCCGTCGCCGTCGCCCACCCACCCACCCCCCACTCCCCCGGGACTGGCCAGCAGCTACTGTGGTATCTTCCCGCCGGGACCGGCCGCCGGTTGCGCCGTCGGGCCCGTCTGGTTTCATTCGCGCATCCAACGCGCACCCTGCAGCATACGAGCGCGCGCAGCGTTCCGCATCGTGGCATGGACGAGTCGTGCGCAGTCACGCCGCGCCGCGCCGGCCGGCCCGCCGCCGCCCCGCGCGCCCGTGGCGCGCGTACGTACGCTGGAACACGCGTCTAGCCCTCGCTCGGCCAAGCCCCTGTTTAAATGCTTTGGGTAAAAATTTTGAAATGAAATTTTTTCATATTTAAGATATTAAACATAGATTAATTAAAAAATTAATTGCAGATTTCGTCCGTAAATCGTGAGATGAACCTAATAAGCCTAATTAATCCGTCAGTAGCTCATATTTACTGTAGCAATTTATTATCTAATTACGACCTAATTAGACTCATTAGATTCGTCTCGTGATTTACGGAATATTTGTGTAATGCAATCTTTTTTCCAACTACATTTAATACATCATGTGTGCAAATATTTTTTAGGTGTAAATCTTTTCATCTAAACAAGGCACAAGTCATACTGCCAGGTGTCAGCGCCGCCGGCCGGCAATGGCGGCGGCGTGCGTGCACCGTACCGTGCACGGGTCGGGTCGGCGCTCGTCCTCCTCCCGGTCGCTCTTGTCGCCGTTCCGCCCGGTCGGCCACGCACCGGGCCAAGCATTTTGGGAACGGGAAAAGGTCACGCAGTCTGCATGTGTGCATGCATCCTGCCAAGGCGGTGACGGGGCCGGGGCCGGGGCCGGGCATGGGCCGGTGCCTTCCATTCCATTTCGCCCTCGCCGTCGGCCGTGCCCTGGCCGGCGTACGCTGGACACGCGGTGTGCCCTCAGGATGCGATCGCTGATGGATTGTGGATGAGTGCAGGGGAGGCGCTGAAATAAAGGCTCGATGCGCCGGTGTTGGCGTGTTGCCAAACTTTCTTTTCGCGCACCCTGCGACCCCCGATTTTGGCGTCTTGTGAGTCGGAGCGGCTGGCCAAGTAGCCATAGCCCATAGCCCAAGCACGTCGCCTTGCACTTGGCTAGGCTACCGATGGTGGTCTCTCGCAGCATCAATCATCAGCCAGATCTGTGCGTGGTTGGGTTGGCCGTCAGTCTCGCGTAAACGACGCGCGCGTGCCCACAGACACAGATCTACCAGATTCGCAGCGTGCGCGAGAGCGATGGGCGAGGCACTCAAGGGTGCCGTACCGGGACGTGCCTGCCCCACGGCCATCCATCGAAGAAGGAATGGACGCGGCCGCGGAGAGGAACCGGTGCTCGTTCTTTCGTGAAGGGCCGGGGCCACCGGGGATGGGCCCTGAACCCTCACCATCCCGGTGCTCATCATTGCCTCGTTGTTTGTATCCCCTTAAAAGGGTAAAAACTAAAAAGGAACGGATGAAAAAAAATCTGTTTAGGTCATTGCCTCATTGTATCCCCTTAAAAAGGTAAAAACTAAAAAGGGCCGTTCTTCCATGTCAGTTTCAACACCGTTCTTTCACAGAACGGGGTAGCTAGTAGCTACGGACATGACCTTGAACGCTCGTTTTATTTTTAACAGAACACTCGGAAAGTGAGATAGATCTCGTCTCCATACCCACACGTTCGTGGTTTGGTTGGAGTTGATGCGCTCCCGTGGGGCGTGCGTCTCACTCTCAATCCTTTTCTTGGTCTTTTTCGCCTCCTTTTCACGCCATGGATACAACCAAAACATACCACTCGGCACGTGGCCTCTCCCCACGGTACGGGGACAACCTGCAGCGCCTCCCCCGCCGGTGGACAACGAGCCGCAACGATCAACAGCTGTACGGGGACAGCGAGCTGCTGCACAAACAATGTCCACACAGCTCGAGCAAGACGATCAGGCCACAAAGAAAAGTTTTACAAAACCCGGTAGAAGATTACATACAGGCTTTCCAAAACCTCGGGTGCCATTCGCCTTCATGCCAACACAAGTGCTTGCTCTTAACAGAATAAGTGCTCAGTCACGTTCGTGAAGAAAAATGAACTCGTCAACACCAGTTCACGTTATGCTGAAATCATTTCTAGTTTATCCATCACAAGTTCACAACCAAAGTGAATGGCACAGCACACTGGGAAGCAGCTACTAGAAAACCTCTACTACTACTACTACTGTCCTGGAAGCAAAAGCACTGCTTCAGGGCAGTCAAGTTACACACCAACACGGCCAAGAATAGCTTATACAAGCAGCTGCACCTTCATGCCAACTCATGAAGGCTCGGCTCTCTCTGCGGATTCCTCGTTCCTGCTTCTCGCATCGCTTCAGTACTGCTCCTTGTTCACATCGTTGAAGTACGGGTGCTCCAGGGCCTTCTTCGCAGAGATCCGCCGCGCCGGCTCGTACTCGAGCATTTTCTGCAGCGACAGCAACCAAGTTAGGTTAGAATGCAATCACCACAGTGTAACGCTCCCAGCATTTCATGGTTCAGTACCGACCCCAAGAAGGTCGTAGCCGTCTTCGTCGAGACCGGGGACAAGAGTGGACAGCTTCGTGGGCTTCCACTGCGGGTACTCGTGCCAGTTCTGCAGCTTGCCGACGCCTGGCCACACCTGCTCATTCGGGGTGCCAAGCAGCCTGGCATCCAGAAAAGCAAGACGGATCGTCGTCAGTATTCAGACACCCACCAAGAATGTAACAAACGAACAACGAACGGTTGATGAGTATATTACTTGAAGATGTGCAGGAGCTGCTGCAACTCCGAGTCCCCGGGGAATAGTGGGTTGTTAGTGACCAGCTCGGCTGCAATTTACCACCAGATTAGAAATGTATCTGCCACTGTGAATTCTGAATCAAACAGTTCTTATGTACAAAGCATCTCTGAGTCCATCGGAATCGTACCAAATATGCAGCCCACCGACCAGATGTCAACCGGCGTGGCGTAGTGCTTGGCGCCAAGCAGAACCTCGGGTGCCCTGTACCACAGCGTCAGGATCTGCAGACACAGCAATTTCAAGTACCGCGCTGGGAATCGGATCCAAAGAGCAGGGATCAAGCCGAAACATCCATGCGGCTGATGGGGAACAGTACGATTCATACCTCGTGGGTGAAGTTCTTGAGAGGGGCGACGAAGGCGCGGCTGAGGCCGAGGTCGGCGATCTTGAGCGCCATGGTCTTGCGGTCCATGAGCAGGTTGTGCGGCTTGAGGTCGCGGTGCAGCACTCCGCGGCCGTGGACGAAGGCCACGCCCTTGCACAGCTGGTACATCAGAATCTGGGAACACGCAGCACCGCCACCCATCGGATCAGCCACGGCTAACGCATTCGCACAAGCACCTCGCGTGCACGGGGTCGGAGGAGGGGGGGGGGGGGGGGGGGGGCGGGGGGAGGGTGAAAAACACGAGAAGGCTTGATTACCTTGACGGTGAGCGCGGGGATCTTCTCGTGGTTGGCGCGGTGGCCCCGGATGAACTTCTTGAGGTCGGTGTCCATGTACTCGAAGACGAGGTAGAGGATGGTCTGGCCCTCCTTGTTGACGCCCTGCTTGAGGTCCAGCAGGCGCACCACGTGCGGGTCCTGCGACAGCATCCGCAGCAGCGAGACCTCCCGCAGCGCGGTGGGGGGCACGCCCTCGTCGTCCTCGGGGAGCCGCGTCTTCTTCAGAGCCACGATCCGGCTCGTCGCCTTCTCCCGGGCCTTGTACACCTTCCCGTACGTGCCCTCGCCGACCTTCTCCAGCTTCTCGTACAGGTCCATTGCGCGCAGCCCGCCGCCCGTGGTCGTCGACGGCGCCGCCGCCGGCTTCGGCTGGTGCTGGAGCGTCGCCATCGCGCGGGGCCGGTCCTCTCGCTCTCTCGCGGTGGATTTGGGGCTGGCGGCGGCGCGGTGGGCGGATCTGGAGTGGGGGAGTGCGTGGATTAGGGGTTGGAATTGGGGGAGGATTTTTATGCGGGAGGGAGCGGGGGGAAGGAGAGAGCCGTTTGAGGGGAGGACGCCGCCGAGGAGGCGCTCCAACGGCTCCTAGTGATTTCGAATTTCGAATCCTGTACGCTTTGGGGGGAAGCCAAGGTCGGCGGAGGTGTGGGCCGCTTTTCCTTTCACACAAGTTATGGGCTGAACTGAAAAGCAAGCCGAATGAAACCCTATGGGCCGTGGGAAGGTGGAAAGGCCGTAAAACCGTATCATCTCAGTCATTACAACATGGAAAAAGTGCATTTTACAACCTTCAACTGTTGCGTTCGTTCGATTTTCAATTTTAATGTACAAAATCAGAAATCTTGCAACCTTCAAGTATCAAAACCGTTTTTTTTCACCCTTCTCCGATTTTCAGGGCGGTTTGCGCTGACGTCAGAACGGTTTTTCCTTTTTTTTCTTTCTCTTTGCAACTTTAATAGTAAGGGAAAAATAGTTAAATGAGTCAAAAAATTATGAAAATTTTATAGGGGTAGAGTAGGTGATAGGAAACCTATTTTAACTATTATTTCTAATTGGAACTAAAAAAATTTGAAACATAAATATTTGAATATGGGTAGATTTAAATTTCATTGAATTTTTAGAGCATCAAAACATGCGCCAAAATTTACCAAATTCAAAACCTAAGGTTCATTTTGAACGCAGTTTCATGTTAATTTTATTTCACTCATGTTCCATTTACTCCTCTCCCATTTGCAAATGTTCGCCACCGTGGCACCACGTGACATGCCACGTCGGCTTCGGATGCACGCGTGGCGCGTTTGGGATTTGGGATGAACCACTTAAAGGATTTTAGGGATCTAATTAGACGATTCGAGAGTTTGGGGACCTAAGCGGAACTTCGCTACAAGTTCGGGGACCTGAGCTTTTTCCTTACAACAACGACAACGACAAAACAAAGAAAGAAAAGGAAATAAGATTTACTTGTTACACCTCTGGCAGAACATGATCACTCATTTGCTACAGTGCTTGAGAAATGAGTACCACATCTCCTAATTGAACGCCGCATTTATCTAAGCCATGCCCCCTTCTCTCTCTCTTTTTTTTTAAAGAAGCAGCTGAATGTGGAAGACATGTTGGTCGATTTACAAGCATAAGAGTTTGGTTACTGAACTTGGGTGCCATCAACCCATCCACCTTCTCTTGATCTCTTCTCTGCGTACCGTGCATCTCTGAATGCTGCACAGAGCGAAGCCAGGCCCCTCTCATGTCAACCTGAACGACCGAACCGCCTGCGAAACCGGCGAAGAACCAGAACCCACATTTCAGCGCTCATCAATGGCAGAACACGGCAGAATTGACGCCGGAGCTCACCTTCTCTATCTGGACCCTGTACTTCTCCGAGTCCTCGTCATCGATATACTGAAACGAGACAGACGCCGGGATTACCACTAAGCTTATCAAGTGATTTCAGCTGCAGGAGCGCTCGGCCGAGCCTGGCAGATGATGCCATGGCCATGGGCGCTGCTCAGTGCTCACCTGGCCTGTCACCGTGTACAGGCGGTTGTACCATCCGTTGAACGCCATCCCGATGACCGAGAGGATGTGCCGCCGCCGCTCGCCGGGGTTCTGCAGCGTGTACTCCACGTAGTACAGACCTGCACCGTGCGCCGCCGAGGTTCAGACGTTCAGGTATCAGGGATCTGAACTCTGAAGAGGGCGATGAGCTGAGGCTTGGCTACTAACCGTTCGCAGCCTTGGAATCGATGAGCTTCGCGGCGAGCCCCGGCGGCCTCTGCCAGCTCCTGTCCAGGCCGTTCACCTGCTCAACAGCGCACACGGAGATGAATAATGCCATCAGGATTCAGAGCACGACTCGGTAGCGAAAGCATCCAGCTGCGTTCAGACTCGAGCAGGCTCGGCCCCCGAGCGCGCACGTACCAGGCCCTCGGCGAAGGCGTCGACGTCGCCGAAGGACTTGAGGCTGGTGAAGTCCGGCCCGATCCCGGTGATGGCGACGCTGACTGGGAGAGCGGCAGAGCTCACAACGACACCGATAGCAGGTGCTCACTGCTGACACAAGGTGGAAGAAGGATCAGGAGGCGTACCGTTGGAGTCGGCGGCCTGCTCGGGGTAGAACGCCGTGACGGACTTGATGCCGCTGGACTCGCCGGCGCCGATCAGCCATCCTGCACGGCAATAACAATAACAGGATCAATTTTAACTGTCTTGTCACCTGATTCTACCTGCTGGTGGTGTTTTTTTTTGTTGTTCTTCAGTGACCGCCTGATTTTTAGCCTGCATGTTCGTTTTCCTTGTATAAGATCTGAAGAAGAAGAAGAAGAAGAATCACCTTGTGGAACCGCAATGCTGAACTTGTTGGCCTCATCCTCGTACGTAGCGAAGCCCTCCTGCAACTCTGATCAGCGGACAGAACTGAAGAAACAAGCATCGTTTCGCCGGAACGCATGAACGAACAAGAACACATTTGTAGGCCGCAGGCGGGGGGCAAGACCGCAAGAGCATATATAGAGCCTGCCGTACCGGTGCCCTCGGCCGCCGGAGCACCCGCCGGAGCGAGCGCCGGCGCGGACACGGCGGAGAGGAGGATGCCGAGCAAGGCCTCCCTCCGGTCCACCCCTTCCATTTCCATCCTGGCCAGGTCACCCCCCGTCGTCCTGTACCGCGAAGGGCGGCAGTGGCATGCTGTTGTCGTCTGCAGCTTCCTCCCGCGGTTGCTGCTGGACCTGCGCCTGAACGACGGCGGCGACGACGAGGAGAAAGGGAGGCCGGCGGCCGGGCAGAGGGGAGCCGTGCTGCTGGTGACAGCGGCCATGGCGTGGCGCACGCCGCGCGTCCTCGGTACAAGATTGGTGGTGGCTCGCGCGCTGTTTCCTGGGATATTTTGTTTCGGCCGCATGGCGACTGGGCCGCCGGGCACTTGTGGTCGGCTGGTCGCCAGGGCCAGGCTAACAGGAGTGGACAAGAGGCGCAGCTTCGGGTCGTGAATTCGTGATGGCGACGGTAGAGACGATGCCGTCGCTGCTCATCTGGTATTCTGGTCCCTACCATTCGGGTGCCGCGCGCCTGACGACGAAGACGAAGACCCTCCCGCGATGCGCCGATCTGGGCCGCAGAATCCCGATCGGACGGCTGATACGTCAGGGGGCTGATACGGCTGATACCGTCCACCCTGTCGGTATCTGAAATACCGTCCGCCCTGAGCCACGGCCGCGCCGCCGCACTCATGGGGTCCCTAGCTTGCAGCCCCTTCGTCACGAGCACGGAGCATCTCGGAGCCTCGCCATCTTGCATCTAGACGCCGTCGCGCCCGTGCGCCTGGTGGTTGTGGGAACTGTGATGGCCGGAGGCGAAGGGGCCGACCGCGACGGGTTGCTGGGCGCGGCGGGACGGCCGGCATGGCAGCCGTGGCGGTGGCGCGGCCACGAATGAAGCCCCGCCGGCTCCTCTGCGTCGTCCAATTACGTGGCCTCGCCGGAGAGAGAGTCGCGGCCGTCTGACCACCGCTAGCTCCGTCCCTGCTCTCCCTCTCGCGGTCTCGCGCGCGCCGCCGACCTCGCGCGTGCGCGACCAGGAGCCAGGCGCCCCTGTTCCTGTTCAACACGCAGGCCGGTGCAGGTTGAAGAAATGGATTATCCGATGGTGTCGCGGTGAGGACGACGGTGGACGTCACAGGCAGGAACGAACGAACGGAGTCTCTGCCACGTTGGCCGGCGGCAATGGCTCCGCCGCCACGGCAAGTTCGTTTTTCTTTCCCCTCCTGGCACGCCAGTGCCACGGCAGCTTCTCAAGGCAGCGGGCACCGGGACAAGCCTTGATGGCTTGACCACTCTTTACCGCTGGACTGGGCTTAAAGTTGGAATGGGCAGCCTCCAGTAGGGCCTAGCCCAACATGTTTAGGCCCAAAAGTAGAAAGGCGTTTACTAATTTTCGAATAGAGTGTCATTATTTTCCGGTGAAATATTCATCGGAATGTTTTATTTTTTTTTAAAAAAACAAAAGAATGGCATCCTGACTTTTTAGTTGCTTAGTTATGCCTATCAGAAATTGACTCAAACTGCATCTTTTTTTTAGAACAAAAGTTTGAGCGGAGTAAATACTATCGGAAGAAACGGTTGGGGCGTCTTTCAGAGATGGGCTATCAATTCTTTGCCAAAATGGCCGTTCCTTCGTCCAATAGACATTGTGAGGTGAGGAGAGGCTATGGGGGTCTATGGCTACGGGCCAAAGAGATTTTCAGGTCACAGGGGTCCAAAGGCTATGATGTTAGAATGACTTTGTGTGAAAGGTGAAGCCGATTTGATCATTTCCATGGGGGCACAGGGGAGGCTCTCCTCCCTTCTCTTTTCCTTTAGCCAACAATCATTCTTTTAGTTTTATTTTTCCTCAATTATGATCTGCCAAGACTACTTTTTTGTTACTTGAGCAGACACTTATGACTTGACGGTTTGAATTAATGTTTTATCTTTTTTTTTCTTTTTAAATACCTGCCGGATTGCTGTTTTCCTCACTTTTGGTACACTTTTTTTTCTTTTGTCAGAAATTATCTAGGATCACCAAAGCCATGTTCCTTTGAGAAAAGGGAGATACCTGCACAGTCAACAACAGCACACATCACATGCGTTCTTTCTGCCACCAATTCGTCTTCAGATCCTGTCATTCTAGCTTGGTTGAAAAGTTGATGCTACTTTCTTGACATACACTTTCAAAAATGCAAATGTATACACATCTGCCATTCGGACTAATCATTCGCAGGGACGTGTTTTTCTCGCCACCTACCAATCAAAAGCGGTCCCACGCCGACTTTGTGTTCAAATTCATCGTACATAGTCTCCCAGGAATTCCTGTCCTTCCTGACAAAATGAAATTGATAACTCGTAGCTGCTGATCTTCTTGACCTGAGCAATTAGCATGGCTACGACCAAACACTCAGAGGATCTCCAAGAGACTAGCTAAATGGTTCAAATAGCTCAATTTTGGCTACTCAACATCAAAATAGCTCTCTAACAGACTAGTTATCCAACTTGCTAAGCCATTCGGCTCTCTAAATTGGGTCCCTCGCTAGCCAAACTTAGCTAGGTAGTCCAGCTAGCCAAACTGATTTGCCAAGTATGGACCCCACGCGTAGGTAAGTTGAATGTAACTGTTGAAATTTGAAGTGTGGGAAATTAAGAGTCGGTTGAAGTTAGATGCTTAATATGGAATAAAATATGCATGGAGAGACAATAAAGAGTCGAAAATAAAGAGTCTCTTGGAGATGCTCTTATTACATGGTTTAAATGCTCTATGTCAGTAGAGCCACCGTTGTGCTTAAGGGAGCCTACCGAATTCGAATATACAGCTGCAAATATTTCAAAAGATTCGTCTGCATGTCTGAACTCGCGAAGAAAATCTACATGCTCTGCAGCTTCCCCCCACTAGCAGCCCAATTCTCTGAACCCTGAAGCACCAACAGCGCGGCGCGTGCGTCAATGAGCCGCTGCTCAGGAACAGCGAAAGATTCCAGAACAGACAGCGATGTGGCGGGAAGTCGCTGGCCGCCATTTCTACCCGCCAACAGCTCCCCCTTTCTTTTTCTTTTTATTAATCTTTTTTATTTTAATTCATTTTTTTTTTGTCAATTCGGGATAAGCTTGCTCGATGGACAGGCAGGCAGGCAGGCAGCTGGGCAAACCACTTGGGATTAGCTCATAGAATAGTGTCACGCTGAAAAAGTCTGGGGCGACAGGATATGCTTAGAATAAATGGCGCGCCCGTCAGGAGATTTGGAGGCATGCAGGTATCAAATTGTTTTTCCTGATACACCTGTTCACCGGCTGTTCTCTGCGTCGTGAGCAAAGCAGGGCGCATGTTCCTGGCCGACGTGTCCCTGCTTGGACATGTTCCTGTCTCGTGCCTCCTTATGGATCGTGTTGAATTAATGGGTTCATTGTTAACGTAGGAATATACTAGCATTCTAGCAATAGCTCTCTGTTTTTTTTATCTTTTTGGTCCTTCATCTTTCCGGGTTTTTATTGTCCTTTTATTTTATTTTTATTTTTTGTTTTTTAGGGGGATGATGTTTCAGTTTTAGTGTATAAACGTATTTACTGATTTTTCCCATGAGTTCGACCTCTACTACAGGAGAATTCTTTTTCTGAATCTAAAAAATTTAGGGATCTTCTCTCTCTTAATGAAAAATATACTCAGACACGGTCGCGAAAACGAATTTTGAGATTTATATTTTTATTAGATGCAGAGGCTATGAGGTTATCCGGATCATGATATTTGTTGTCCAATATTTTTCTTCGTTTTGTCATTTCAAGGGGCCAAAATGGAGCGTATCTTTTTACTTGTCTCCTCATAGATCTTTTCCACGGAGGAATCTCTAACGGAGTGCCAAATTGACAAATCCAAGCTATTATGCCGTGACGCAAACCGTCACCAATAATGCATCCTTTTGGATTGATGCCCCCAAGTTATTCTACGTGGACAGAGCTATCAAACTCATTCGGACCAACCCTCCATTTTCTTGACTTGATCGATTTAAACACAAATGCTGGCCATTATGTTGTCATGTTTATTTGACGGCATTGCAATTTGGAATTAGTTGTTAGTTGTTGGCTAAAGTTACAAGGAGCATCTAAGCACTAAAGCCAAGGAAACAAGGAAGAGAAACAACCACACACGGTTAACGAACGAGGTAAATAACACAAAAGTTTTAAGGTACGAACACAAAAATCAATGCCTTGTTTGCAAGGAATATTGCTATGCATATGGCCGGACATCCAACTATTGTACGACCAGACACAGAGCAAAGGCCCTGGTCCCATGACATAGTGCAACAATATACTCTTGGTCGTAAAAGAGTCCGAACTGATGCGAAGTACTCCCTCCGTTCCAAAATATAGGTAGTTTTAGGCTTTTTAAATTCATAGTATTTGACTATTTGCTATGTATGTAAATATAATGTATATCTAGATGCATAATAAAATTTATGAATTAAAAAATCAAAATGACCTATATTTTAGAACGGAGGAAGTATTCTTCTTCATCAAAACACGGTATTTTCATGATTTAGGATAATCAAATGTTTCAAGTATTTCTTAGTATATGCTTGATCTTCAGCTATGAACCGGTTTTCATGAAACGAGTACTTAAAAATAGTTCAATTTAACCAGCCAAAATGCATACTTCTATCATTGCCAATTTTTGGTACTCAAAATTTAGCACAAGAATAATTGCAAATTTTAACACACCTGTTCTCATGGACGAACTACTAAATAAGTCACTGGAGAAATCTAAAACTCTATGTAAATTGCTCATTTCACAGCCAACAAGGAGATAACAAGTTGCAAGATTTCGCAGCAATTAGTCCAAACGCAACATGTTCTTCTAGTCTTTGCATCCCAGTTGGTTCCTTGCAGGGAAAATGATTGGTGAAATAGCTGTGGTTCAGCCGTTCAGGGGCCAGTGTAAACGAAACAGGCATAAAAAAACACAGAAAATCAGTTGAGCTTGAGGGGGATCTCAAAGTAAATTGCACAAGTGCTGGGGTCAAATGGGGTAGACCGCCGCATCCGTGATCCATCTACTCCGGTTCCCCTTCTTATCTGCTACAGCAATTATATAAATTGTCCCGAGCCAATTTCGGCGTGCTTTACTTACCGGCTGCCTATTTTCGTTTTCCGCCGAAAAAACATTTTTGTTAATTGCGAAAACGAAGGAGCCCGTGTGGACTAGAGAGGTCAAGAAAAGAGGGAAAAGGAGAGATAAATCGGAGGCTATTAGCGAGAAAGCATGCGTGCTAAGGTTAGCTGAAATCTCCCTAATCTGTTCATCTACCTGTGGTGCTAGTGTGACCCTGTGATGTCTTCTCCTACCTCATGAGCTTCCAGTCTGGAACTGTGGTAGCTTCTTGTTTTTCCTAATCTCTTTTCAGCTCAGATATTTTCCTTCTTTTGGAACTGCCGGGGCCGAAATTCTGGTGATTTGTTGGGGTTTTCGCCTGCGGAATCCGGGCAAAAATGGGGATCTGCAGCTTCTGTGCTTTGTTGGCTAAATCATGACCCAAATTTGGCGCTTAAACCTACCTTTTCTTGGACCTTTTACCATTTCCTTTGCCTATTTTTATCTCCCATTTTTGCCAGTAATTTATTTTTCTTTTCATTTCTACCTATTTTAATCTTCCTTTTCTTCGAGAAATTTGCTTCTTTGGTAAAACTGCGTGTTCGTCGCGAGAAAGATCTTGTACTTGAGGACTGAAAGGGTTTTATGGGTTTTTTACAGGTTCACAATCCGTAGTCCTGACCTCAGTTGAGCGCTCGTGAGCTCGCGCCGGTGATTAAAGATTGCAGCTTTCAGTTCTAGTCCAAGAAACGAGTGCTCCTCCGCCATGGAGGTGAGGTCCGAGCAAGGGCTGATGGCGGGCAGGGATCTGTTTGGCATGCCCAAGAGCCCGCCAGCGCCGCCGGCGTCCGCGGCCATGCAGAGCATGCGCATGGTGCACACCGCAGACGGCACCCCTGTGTTCGCCCCGGTAACCTCGGCAGCGCCGCCGTCTTACGAGCCGCAGGTCGCGGTCCACGGGCCTAGCATGTCCACTGCGGCGGTCACTGGAGGCAATGGCGCCATGGCGTCGCCGGGCATGGGTGAGCCAGTGGCCAAGAAGAAGCGCGGGCGGCCAAGGAAGTACGGACCCGACGGGTCCATGTCGCTGGCATTGGTGCCTGCATCGGCGGCTACAGGGTCGCCGGCGATGGGGCAGGGTTCTTCCGGGCCTTTCTCACTGGTGGAGCTGAATCCGGCAAACTCTGTGCCGGGGGTGTCACCGGATGGAGTGAAGAAGCGGGGCCGGCCCAAGGGTTCTACCAACAAGCCGCGCATGGATGCTCTTGGTAAAATTTCTACTTCTATCATTTTATTTTTCTTATTGTTTTGGTATGTTTTCAGGCTCAAGATTAGTAGGCACTGAAGATAAATCTGTTCACATTTTCCTTATGGGTAGTTTCGTCATAGAATGTAATATCAGAATAAAATTTTCTTCTAATTGGTTCAAGTGCTGATTGCGTTGCTTTAGTAAGAGTTACAAATGGAGGATGTACTAGGAGAATTACCTTGCTGGCTTTTATCAATTCACTACACAAAACTATAAATTCTGGATGACCTTATTTCTTTTCAATTATTTTGGTGTACAATTAAGCATGTGTGAGTCATTTCTCTGCTGAATTGGGAAATACACGTGCTGTTTATTCTAAATTATGCTAAGCTAAAAATACACTAATATATTGACTCCCTTTTTGCTTGGTGATTAACGTAACTAGCCCTTATATAAAGTCATCTTGCAGGGTCATCAGGAGTTGGATTTACTCCTCATGTCATTACAGTTCAAGCTGGGGAGGTATTGCATTTGAACTTGTCAATTGTTTATTCTTGTTTTATTCTCAGAATATGTTCTCGTATATTTTTTCTAGATTCTTTGCACATGCTCACTTTATTACAGAGTTTCCCTTTTTTGGCACTACTTTTGTATATATAGTGTTCCCAATGTGCAACCTTTTTGCAAAAGGAAAAGAAGGAAGTATGGTTTGTCATTTCTATAATAAGTTGAATTGCCAAATTGTTCATCTAGACATGTAACTTGTAGCACTAAGTAGAGCTAAGCTATCACATTATGTTTAGATGTATTCCTTGTACCATGTGGCGCTGATGACAATTATGAGATTACAAAAACTACCATTTTGGCATTTCCTACTGTGGTAAGTGGTAACTGATTATTTTTCTCCTCTTGATAATTTGGAACATGTCCAAGTTTTGTCCTCCTAATTCTGGCTTGTGCATATGACTGTCTCTGCTTACCTGCTTTATGGCATTGCCACTACCTTCATGCTGATATCCTTCTTTTATATGGTCTTTGATGTCAAATAATTTATGTTGCTGTAGCTTTGATAATTAATGGTACTTGCATAGCATTTTTATTTCGGAAAGTGATAAGGTGTTAAGTTCTGAACTTCTGGCTGTTCATTAAGGCAAAGCTCAAGGTTCCAGGATCATTTATCAAGAAAGTTTTCTGAAATTTAACGAATCAATACATCCACTCTTCTTTTTAGGACGTTTCGTCGAAGATTATGTCATTTTCTCAGCATGGAACACGTGCGGTTTGCGTTCTTTCAGCAAATGGTGCCATATCAAATGTAACGCTTCGCCAGACTGCTACTTCAGGTGGAACTGTAACATACGAGGTTTGTTGTACAGCCAGTGGAAGCTAATAGAGATACTTTTCTGTAAAATAGGAATATTTTTCTAAGCTCTTATTTGTTAAGTTTCCATATATTATTATTGGATCATGGGATGTGTAAACTTTCTGTCTACTTACAGATGCATTGTCACTGTGCAGCATAGAAGATTTTAATTACAAATGCTAATAGTTCCTTTTTTTACATAGGGTCGATTTGAGATACTATCACTGTCAGGGTCATTCCTCCTGATAGAGAATGGAGGTCAGCGTAGTCGAACAGGAGGGCTCAGTGTGTCACTGGCGGGTCCTGATGGTCGACTCTTGGGTGGTGGAGTTGCAGGACATCTCATAGCAGCTTCACCAATTCAGGTATTGTTTTTCTCCCTTGCAGTGGTTATTGGAAACAGTACATCATCATTGAAATTTTCTTACTTTATCTCCGGTTTACAAATAAGTCGTGTTTCAAATTCGGGTTGATATCCTACGAGAAGTTTGAACTCACTGCATACTTTCTATTGCCTTACTTAATTGTCTGTTATACACTCAAGAAAATGACATTAATTGTCTGTTATACACTCAAGAAAATGACACTAATTACCAGTATTGCATGTATTATCTGCAGATAGTATTGGGAAGCTTCAATTCTGAAGGCAAAAAGGAGCCAAAACAGCATGTTTCTTCAGACCCTGCATCAGCACCACTGAAGGTCGCCCCGACCACCTCTATGGGACCCAGCAGCCCCCCTTCAAAAGGCACATTGAGTGAATCATCTGGTGGGGCTGGAAGCCCACCACCACTGCATCAAGGCATGGCTGCTAGCAACAGTAATCAACCACCAATCATGTCCAGCATGCCCTGGAAATGAGCTCTGCATCCTTGACCAAATCCAGGCAGGCTCAGATCTACGATTGGCGAACTGCCTTCCAGGAGGAAGTAGGCAATTTGCGCTTCAATAGTTCTCGTTCGATGACTAGCTTATATGTAGTGTAATTCGAAGCTTGAGTAGTGAGAGTACTGTAGCCAGTAAGTTTGTAGCTCTATTGTAGGTTTCACCCTGAATTCATGTGCTAGGTAGCTGTCTCTTGTTATCTAGAAATGATGTATTGAGCTTTGTCCAAGGGATCTTTGGCAGTGTTATCAAATGTTATTTAGTTCTATGTTTAATCAGATGTTATTAAGTCCTATGTTCTACCAATTCAAATTGATTTGGGCTGGAAGATTCTTTTACGAATTTGTTGTTTGCGCTTAACTATTTTTGCTCTTGACAACATTTGAAACCAAGGATTTTGCCCAAATATGTTTGGACATATCGAATTTCAGCATTTTATGTTGAAAATATGGCTTCCTTGATGGTATGCCGTGCTCTTAAAGGCTCAGTGTGGCTTCCTTGATGGCATGCCAATGTACTGTTCTGTAATATTTTTTTGTTAGATTTCTGAACAGCCAGTAAAAGTATAATGTTCTAGAATCATTAGTGAAATAGAGGATAAATATTGCATAAATAAACATTCCTGAATGCATAAATGACTATCATGTTCTTGAATAATTCTTAAATGTAGTACACCAAATGAATCAACATTAATTAATTATATAAATCTGGATGGTTTTGCCACAAGTGCTCGATCAGGTCCACCTAAGCTGAGTGCGTTTTTTCTTGTTCTTGATGTTTTTGTAATTCTGAATGAAGGCTTCAAGTTCAGGTGCACCATTATGGGAAATTGTCACCCTTTCTCCCATGTCCTCGTAGTTGCAAACATATTGACTCATGTAGTCAAATTTGTAATCACATTGCTCCTCTCGCTCATCTTCAATAATCATATTATGCATTATGATGCAAGCCATCATAATATTATGGAACGTGTCTTCGTCCCACGAATAAGTCGGCCCACGAACAATAGCAAAGCGAGATTGTAGAACCTCAAATACACGTTCAACATCCTTTCGACACGCCTCTTGTGACTTCGCAAAATATTTTTTCTTATTTTCATGTGGCTCTGGAATGGTCTTAGCAAAAGTTGCCCATGACGGATATATGTCATCCGCTAGATAATAATCCATTGAATAATCATGGCCATTGATGTTGTATTTTACTTGTGTACCTTCCCCCTCAGCAAGCCTTGCAAATATAGATCTTTGTAGAACATTGATGTCATTGTGCGAATCAGGCATGCCAAAGAATGTATGCCATATCCATAGATCACTAGATGCAACTATTTCCAGTATAATTGTAGGCTCCTTTCTATGCCCCCTGTGCATCCCGTGCCATGCAGTAGGACAATTTTTTCAGCTCCAATGCATACAATCTATGGACCCCAAGCATACTAGAAAATCCTCTGCTTGCTCCAATTGCAAGTAACCTAGCGGCTGTTCATTGGGCAATCTCATGTACTCCGATCCAAAAACCTCAATAACAGCCACTACAAACTTTTTCAAAGCTTCTAGAGCTATACTCTTACCAATACGTATGTACTCGCCCAAAGCATCATCCGGTACTCCATAAGCTAACATCCGAAAAGCCGCAACGACCTTCTGCAAATAAGATAGTCCTAGCACACCAGCTGCATTCCTCTTCTGCACAAAATAGTCGTCATGTTGCTCAATAGCATTCATTATGCGCAGAAATACAGGTCGCCTCATCCGGAACCTATATCATGATACAATTTAAAAATTAGCCACACTATAATACATGTTAGCCAAAAAATGGAGTCAATTGTAGAAAATATGCGAACCTGCGTCTAAAAATCTTTGGTCCGAATGTAGGTTTATCTGAGAAATAGTCTTTGTAAAGAAGACCATACCAGAACAGTCTTTCACGTTCCACTACGATATGTCCCTCGACTGAACCAATTCGACCCATATTATTAACCGAATCCTCAATGATCATATGGGCCGCACCAAAAAATAAATCATTATCATCATCCGAAGAGGAGGGATCGATCAATTCATTCATTACAAACTGGTTAAATTCATCATCTGACCCCATCTACGTGCCCTCAGCTCCTCCTTACTGAACCCTGAATGGCCATCGTCTATCTGTTCAGAAGAATTAAGAGGCATGGTGCAGCACAGACGGCGAGATCGTTACCTGACACGATCGGCGGCCTCGTTCCCGGCTCGTCAACTCAAACCTGACACATCGGTCGGCGGCCTCCTTCCCGCGCTCGGCGACACACACCGCGGCTCCAGGGCCCTCGCGCCCACGCGCCAGGTCGCGGCGGCGTCCTCGCGAGGCTCCGGCGCAGTCGGCGTCCAGGCGCCGTGGCGTCAGGTGCCGCGACACTACGGCGTGGCTAACCTCTTGGAAATGCTTTAAGATGGCGTGGCTAATCTTAACCTCTTGAAGATGCTTTAAGATAGCGTGGCTAACCTTTTCATATTAAAAATGAAAAAAAATCAAATAGCTGATTTATTTTCTTTTAAGTATGCATAGCTCGATTACCCAATTTGTCAGATCTGTTTTATGTATCATCGAACACAATGTCGCCACGCACATGAATCAGATCACTAGCAAAACAATGTCGCCGCTCTGTTTGGCAGGCAGATATTGGCTGGTTCAATAGTATTCTGTGAGAAAAAATAAGGCGAAACAAGCCGAAAGCAGACAATTGGAGACAGTGAAGAACAACCAGCGTTTGCCACTGTGTTAGACAGTACAACTTCAGTCCAAATGTGTTGTTGACGCTCAAAAAGTTGAAGCGGTATTCCAGCATGTATTACTGACTCCACATAGAATTTGATTCTACACCTCAGCTACTTTCCTTCCAAACCTAACCACAGTGATTCTGTAGAGAAGCATCCACATTAGACAACATCGTCTGTGGGGCAAATCTCATACATGTAATGTTCTATTTTCTCAAGAAAATCCGATTGACAACATCCAGTGGCAACGCATAGGCAGGATCCATAGGCTTCACTCCAGGGTACTCCATCAATGAAAGCCCTGCTTGCAAGAGTGGTTAACTGGTTAAGCACAGAGTTCATAATTCTAATTCATTCACGTGCCATATACAAGATCCTTACATATGTTGAAATACCACAGTATGGAAAGAAAATAAGCACCTGCAACTCCAAAGTATGTGTGATAGATATCTACTGCATTATCTGGTCTATCTGAAATGCCACCATTCTCTTTGTCCTGACAATCAACACAAATGAGAAGAGTTGGAACTGATACTTATGAGTCAAGGGACGTATGATTATCCAAATAGCAGTGATAGGAATAACAAACAGTTACCTGACAGTTCAGTATGAATTTTGTAAGCTTTTCCTTGTCAATCCAATGCACTCTATCTATCATGATCAAGCTTGATAACACCCACCAGGAGTAACAAACCTTGAGAATTTTTAACAGTCAAATTAAATCCATAGTAGCAAGGTGCAGTGACGAATGCAAAACATACACCACTTATGATATTCAAAGTAAAACTCACATCAGCTAGTTTCTCAGGTCGCCCATTAAGTCCTCCGTCTTTACACTGGCGCTCACAAAGCCACCATCCAAGGAGATCTCTATCAATGTGATGTAGAGACCCAGTGATTGCAAGAGCGCCAACACAACAAAATACTGCATATGGGTTCAGGTAATATAAAAGCGATAGCTTTTAGTACA
Source organism: Panicum miliaceum (assembly GCA_032594955.1). Taxonomy (NCBI): domain Eukaryota; kingdom Viridiplantae; phylum Streptophyta; class Magnoliopsida; order Poales; family Poaceae; genus Panicum; species Panicum miliaceum. Next base: position 3,214,121 of record CM064064.1, read on the forward strand.
TGAGTTTGGAAAAATGACATCCGGCAAGGCTAATTTCAGGCAATGACAGCTAACATTAGGGTGATGATACAACAGGTCAATTAAACTGCCACCAATACAAGAGGAAGTTGTAATGCTACAATAGTAGAGCTAGATTATATGTGCAGAATTTTAGTAATATTCATTTGAAGATAGTCTACTGCACTCCATAGCCAGTTCTCCCATTCTTCTTCTTTGATAAGGCATCCTCCAGAAACACATACTCCGTCCGTTCCAAATTGTACGTAGTTTTGGCAAATCTAGATACATAGATTTTACTATGCATCAAGATATACATTGTCTCTATATACATAGCAAAATTTATGTATCTTGATTTGCTAAAACGACCTACAATTTGGAACGAATGGAGTACTTTGCCTACTTATGATAAATTACATGTGCGCTTAGAAATACCACAAAGTAGAGTTTCCAGTGAAGTCAAAGTAAGACATACTTTGCCCAGCATGTGACTCCCCTCCTGGCATAGCTCCAAAGCCACCATCCAAATTCTTACAGCTAACAACAAAATCTACAGCCTTTTGCATATTAATTTTATGCAGACGATGCAGTAGTGATAAGGTACATAGGGCAATATACGAGAACCTACAAAAATAGAAAAAACATTAAGTTTGAATTACTAACTATGGATTGTTATGTTGGAAACACGAAGAGTAAATGACATGCCCAGTGCAACAACTTGTACGGTGGGTGCAATTAGGACATACTTCTTGTAATGTGCTCAAACAGGTCACAGATTTTGTTTAAGTGGTTTATTCAAGATCAAAAGGGGACTTATTTGAATGGACCATGCTGACATGGCATTCACGTCACCTCCAGCGTGGATGGATATTTGCAAAAACATCCCTTATCTCCGATTAATCACATGCCCATTTGTTTCCTTCCTCTTGATCCCCACAGCAGCGACAGTTTTGATGGGTGCAGGAACAACGCCAACACCCTCAAGGAGATTGCGCAGCAAACCATGAGCGTATCATCCCAGATGTAGAAAAAGGAGCCAGAGATCTAGGGAGAATACAGCTGCACGTCATCCACAGCGCCGGCCACAGATGGCACCTGCGTGTCGAGCTGCAGGGTCTCTGCCTCCTCCCTACGATAAGCAGCAGGGTCGCAGCCTCCTCACTTTTTTAGTGTTTATAGATTTAATTGACAGGGCATAAGTTCAGAGATTTGTCACCTTATACCACAGATCTGCTATTGCACCCAATAATTTTGTCATGCAGGACCTGACTATGATGAAATCAGTATTGATATGCATCATGGTGTTTTTTTCTGTGGATCTGGAACCAATGTGACGTATCTTGATGAGAAAAATTCATTGGTTTGACCATTGTGAATCAGATTCATGGCCATTACTATGGATTGATGATTTTATCGAGGAGCTGGGGCATCAGAAAACAGTAAAAGCTAAGTTGTATTGGTTGCTTTGGTTCCTAGGTTCGGAAATTTGGTTGTGTATGTTGATCACCAAGACACCGTGGATGGCATTAACTGAGATGAACTTGCAATTTCCTCCATGGTACATTTGCCTGTTGTGGTGAGCCCTAAACAGTCACTGGTTGTTGAGAAGAGAGCTAATGAGAATAGTGTCCATGTTGACACAATATCTGATGCTACTGCACTTCCTATTGGTGATAGTGATGAAGACACAGAAGACGACCCCAAATTCGTGGATAGTGACTATGAGAATGACCAAGGGGGTGATGATCTGTTTAAGAAATTTAATAGATACAAATTTGTAGATACTAATGTGCAAGATGATATTGCTGCCAGCAAAGGAAGGAGTGTAGTGTTGGAAGATATGAGCTTAGATGACGCTTCGTTTGGAGACGAAGGACTTGATTTACCTGAATCTTCAGAAGATGAAGACGATAATATTAAGCTTAAATTTAAGAATTTTCAGCCTGTAGACATGGAATACCCCAGTTTAGTGTTGGCATGATATTTGGGTCAGTCCAGGAAGTACATAATGCCATAAAACAATATAGCATCAAGAATAGGGTTGCCAACTTGCCATTAGTACCCAAGAAACAACAAGACAAGGATTGAAGCTTGTTGTGCTGCAGGATGCCCCTGGCAGCTGACTGTGTCTGAGGACAGTAGAGCTAAATGTTTCATGGTAAAGAAGTATGTGAACAAGCACACATGCAGTAGGGAATTGGAACTAAAGGCTGTGACTGCCAAACATCTAGCCAACCAAAAGGTACGCTGAGGAATTCCTTCATAGCTGATGATAAGATGACACTTGAAAATTTTAGTAGGAATGATAAAAAACAAAACCTTAAAATCACTCCATCAAGGCACAAGTTAGGTAGAGCCAGAAGAATTACGATGAAAGCTATATATGGGGATGAAATAGGACAATATAGCCAGCTATGGGACTATGGGAAAGAGTTGAGAAGGTCTAATCCAGGTAGATTATTCTTCTTGAACCTGCAATATGGTCGTTTCCATACATTGTATGTTTCATTAGATGCTTGCACGAGAGGATTTATAAGTGGATGCAGGCCACTGATATGTTTTGATGGTTGCCACATCAAAACAAAGTTCGGAGGGGATATACTGACTGCTGTTGGCATAGACCCCAATGACTGCATATTTCCTATAGCGATGGCAGTAGTTGAGGTAGAGAGCAAAAATAGAAGGAAATGGTTCCTTAGTACTCTCAAAAAAGTCCTTCAAATTCAGAACACATCCGCACAGACTGTGATGACAGACAGACAAAAGGAAGTTATTGTCATACTTTTTCCTAAATTGCCTTGTGATGCTTGCTAATTAAATTTCTTATGTTTAAAGGGTCTTGTACCAGCTATTGGAGATGAGTTCCCTGATTCAGAACATAGATAGAGAGTGAGGAATGGCCCTGTGACATATGTCCCAAGATAAAGAAAATGCTTGAGAAAAACTTGGAATTGGCAAATACTTGCTATGCCTTACCTGCTGGAATGGGGGTTTTCCAAGTAACAGAAAGAGACAAACAGGCTCAAGTGTTGTGACTGCAGGAGATGGCAACTCACAGGAATTCCATGCAGTCATGCTATCTCATGCCTAAAACATGAAAGGATCAAGCCAGAAGAACTGGTTTCGTTATGCTACACTGTCCAGGCCTACAAGCAAGATTATGGGTTCAACATCATGCCAGTGAGGGATAAGGTTCACTGGGAGAAGATGAATGGAGTTGAAGTTAAACCTCCACTGAATGAAAAGAAGGTGGAAAGACCCAAAAAATCTAGGAGGAAGCAGCCATAAGAACTAGAGGGCGGTACTAAGATCTCAAAGCATGGAATGCAAATCCATTGCACATATTGTGGAGATGCAGACCACAATAAGAGAGGCTGTAAGAAGAGAAAGGTTGACCTAAATGGTGAGAAACTACCAGTAAAGAGGTCCAGGGAATCTCCACATGGAGAAGAACCAGACATTACTCAGGTGGAGTACAAAATCATTATCCAGTAGAAGTTATTATTGTGGAACGTGGAATGCTCACTTTTCAATTGTTTAAGAAATTGTAGGAAACTTCCTTCAAGCTTACAATGAGTACTAGCCAACAAGGCAGTTCCACAATCACTCAGGTGGAGTAGAATTGTTGTTGTGTACAAGTAATTTTTGTGTAATGATCTACCTTCAACTATTTGTCCTAAATTTTAGGATATTCAACCTTCTAACTGTAGCCAACAAAGCACCTCTGTCATGCAGACATTCATGAGCGAGGTATGAAAATAAGCTATACTTGCTATGTGTGAACTTTTCCATGGTACCTATATAAATATAGTCTTTTAGTGATAGTTCCTTTTGTCAGGCTACCAATAGCCAACAGGATCGAGACGGACTACCAGCTCCAAAATTGCCAGAATGGGCTTTCATTGCTACTGTTAGGAGATATGGTCTGCAACCTCCTCGGATGACAGCAACAAGGGAGGGAAGGGCAACAATGAGGAAGAAGAAGGCAGCACCAAAAAAGAAAAATGTCAAGTAGTGGTCTTATTTATCCAGTGAGGATGTTGTTTAAGAAAAATTGAACACATCAATGGTTTATGTTTTTCTTAGGTGGACATAAACATACTTACTATTTTGCATTTCAGTTATGATTTATGGAACCTGATGCTACGAATGATGTGCCTGCTTTTCTCACTTCGTATATCTCACCTTAATGTAGAAAGGCTGTAAACTTGCAGGCGACCATGGAATAAAAAAGAAAACAACCGTGCATCTTGCAAAAAATAAAAAGCAAACAGGCTGGAGGTAGTGGGTGTTTTTGCAAAGAACCATCCACGCTGGAGGTGACATGGATGCCAAGTCAAGGCGACACAGCCATGCAGTCAACTTTTGACCTCGAATGCACCATTTAAACACATAATCTGTGACCTGTTTGAGCACTTTACAAGAAGTATGACCTAGTTGCACCCCGTACAAGTTGCAGTTCGCATGTCATTTACTCAAACATGAAAGTGGGGACTCAAAACAATAATTTGAACTGTTTTTACCTAGTGTCGACTTCACCCCAGGTATCACCAGAAAATGATCCATCCTCATTTTGCAGTCCAGCAACATCTGACATGATGTAGATAAGGAAAAGAAACTGGATTTCAAGTTCAGTCAGCTTAATAAACTAGGGTAGCAGGATTCGCTTTTCTCATTAAGGCATTGGTAACCTCAAGTTTACAAATATACTCCAACGGTGTGAACCAATTCAAGATATGGAAAAAGGATACAATCAGCAACCTTGTCGATGTCAAGGACATCGAGCCGATCGAAGAGGCAGAGGACCTGCACGGCGCTTAGCGTGTAGAGGACATGCGGGTCGTGCCCCACGTTCCCTCCAAATCCACCTGCACCGCCACACACATCCAAAGGATAGCACGCGTACAAATCAATTAACTACCTCTACACAATTCAATCACCGGGGGTGGGGGGGAGGGGGGGGATCGAAAGAGGATTGGCGGAGGCGGAGTACCAGATTCCGGGTGGTAGCAGGACATGATCCAGTCCACGACCTCGGCGGCGTCGACGGCGTGGAGCTTGTGGAGGAGGTCGAGTGTGGTGAGGCCCCAGTAGGCGCCGTTGAGCCGGATGTGCTCCATCACCAGCGACTCAAAAGAGTCCTTCTGCGCCGAGAAGAACTGCCGTTGGAAGAGCCGGAGAAGTCGAGGAGACGGGGGGCTTGAGGGAGAGATGGATGGGTGCGTTACCTTCTCCACGGTGACGATGTAGCGGACGTGCTGGTCCGCGGCGAGCTCCGCCATGGCCGCCTCGCTTGGCTCGTGCTCGTCGTCTTCCCCTGCTCGAACTCTGGACTGAACTGAAGTACAGGCACTGAACCCCCTCCACGACGGCTGCAAAAGTCCTATACATCCAAGGGGGTATATGAAAATACTAGGGTCCTTTTTGAAAATATACGGATCGCGATTAGTAATCGCGATCCAAACTAGTGGGTTATTTATAAATATACATATGAATATTTCCATACAACCCCTGATTCGGATCACGATTACTAATCGCGATCCGAATTAGGGGTCTTTCTGCAAAGGACTTTTGCAAATATCCCCTCCGGTGAAATGGCGCCCTGGGAGCTCGCCGGCGACCTCCGCAGCGGTAGCGCAGGAATCGGCGGAGCGGAGGATCACGCGGATCAGCTTCCCCCAACAGAGTATACCGGCGTCGATCTCCTCGTCCTCCCGGGATGCGGATCGGCGGCGGCGTGAAGGCGGGGGCCGACGAGAGCAGATGCATTGTCGCTGGGCACCATAGAAGATATTATTAACTAGAGATGCTAATTATTCCGTGTTTCTCCGTAAGGTCGATTTCAGATAGAGAATGGAGACCAACGTAGTCGAACAGGAGGGCTCTGTGTCTCTGGCCGGTCCTGATGGTCGTCTCTTGGGTGGTGGAGTTGCAGGACTTCTCATAGCACCTTCACTGATTCAGGTACTGTTTTTTTTCTCTCCCTTGCAGTGGTTATTGGAAACAATACTTCAATACATCATCATTGCAATTTTCCTTACCTATCTCTGTTTCAGAAATGAAGTTGTGTTTCGAATTGGGGATGATATCCTATGGGAAGTTCGAACTCACTGCATAATTTCTACTGCTTAACTGTCTGTTATGCACTCAAGACAATGACACTGATTACCAGTATTGCTTATGTTAGCTGCAGTTAGTATTGGGAAGCTTCAGTTCTGAAGGCAAAGAAGAGCCAAAACAGCATGCTCCTTCAGACCCTGCAATGGCACTGCAATGGCTCCAACAGCTCCCCCTTCAAGAGGCACATCAGTGAATCATCTGGTGGTGCTGGAAGCCCACCACCATTGCATCAAGGTATGGCTGCCAGCAACAGTAATCAACCCCCAATCATGTCCAGCATGCCCTGGAAATGAGCTCTGCGACCTTGACCAAATCCAGGCAGGCCCAGATCGATCTACAGCTGACAAACCGCATCCCAGCCAGGAAGTAGCAATTTGCGCTTCAGTAGCGCTCGTTATCTGACTAGCTTATATGTGGTGTAAATCGAAGCTTGAGTATTGAGAGTACTGTAGCTGGCAGGTATGTAGCCCTATTGTAGGTTTCACCCTGAATTCCTGTGCTAGGTAGCTGTCTATTGTCATCTCGAGATGATGTACTGAGCTTTGTCCGTGTGATCCTTTTGCAGTGTTATCAAATGTTATTTAGTTCTATATTCTACCAATTCAAATGGTCAGGGTTGGAAGATTCTTCTATGAATTTGTTTTTTTTTCGAAAGGATGAATTTGTTTGTTTGGACCTGACCATTTTTGCTCTTGAGAACATTTGGAGCCAAGGATGTTGCCCAAAATTGTTTGGACCTATCCAATTTCAGAATTTTCCGTTGAATGTCTGGCTTCCCCTGATGGTATGCCGTGCCCTTCAAGACTCTGGGCCAGCCTACTGCGTACTGATGGCCAACCTTTACTTTCATATGAAAAATAGAAAAAATAAATACCTAATTTTTTAAAAAAAAAAACAGTATGCATAGCTCGATGATCCAATTTGTCAGGATCTTTCTCTTATTATGTATCACTGAACACAATCACGCAAACAGGAAAATCAGATCAAAGAGCAAAACACAACTTTCATGGAAACATTCAACAGAGCATCTGAGCAAGTGGCAAATGCCAGAATAACATTATCTGAGCCAGTGAAGAACAACCAATGTTTGCCGCTGTGTTAAACAGTACAACTTCAGTCCAAATGTGCTGTCGACGCTCAAAAAGTTGAAGTGATATTCCAGCATATAAAATTTGATTCTACACCTCAGCTACTTTCCTTCCAAACCTAACTACAGTGATTCTGTAGAGAAGCATCCACATTAGACGACATCATCTGTGGAGCAAATCTCATACATGTAATGTTGTTCTATTTTCTCAAGAAAATCCGATTGACAACATCCAGTGGCAACACATAGGCAGGATCCATAGGCTTCACTCCAGGGTACTCCATCAATGAAAGCCCTGCTTGCAAGAGTGGTTAACTGGTTAAGCACAGAGTTTATAATTCTAATTCATTCACGTGCCATATACAAGATCCTTACATCTGTATGGAAAGAAAATAAGCACCTGCAACTCCAAAGTATGTGTGATAGATATCTACTGCATTATCTGGTCTATCTGAAATGCCACTAGTCTCTTTATCCTGATAAATTGATAATCAACACAAATGAGAAGAGTTGGAACTGATACTTATGAGTCAAGGGATAATAAACAGCAGTGATAGGAATAATAAACAGTTACCTGACAGTTTAGGAAGAATTTTGTAAGTTTTTCCTTGTCAATCCAATGCACTCTATCTATCATGATCAAGCTTGATGACACCCACCAGGAGTAACAAACCTTGAGAATTTTTAACAGTCAAATTAAATCCATAGTGGTAAGGTACACTGAGGAATGCAAAACATACACCACTTATGATATACAAAATAAAACTCACATCAGCTAGTTTCTCAGGTCGCCCATTAAGTCCTCCGCCTTTACACTGGCGCTCACAGCCTCACAAAGCCACCATCCAAGGAGATCTCTATCAATGTGATGTATAGACCCAGTGATTTCAAGAGCGCCAACACAACAAAATACATGTAGCTCAAGATAAACTCTCCTTTTAATTTTTCTATTCCAGATTTTGCTATAATAATCGCTAGCTGCTGTTCTAATTTCTATGTGATGCTTGAAAAATTGTTGATTAATCAGTAAGCTATCTGTTTTAACCATAACAAAGATTACTTTCAAAGCATGCAAAGAAAAATGGCTACATGACAAATATTGATGTACTCTAGAACATACATGTTTGATTTAGGAAATTGACCAGAATCGTTTGCTCTTGTCTATTGATCTTTGTAAAGGCTATTTTCCAATGCTTTCCTCATGTGATGGTTAAAAAGTGCCCATTTGCATGTTGGAACAGCCAATTGAAATAACAGTGAAAAACAGTTAAATGGAACGTACAAGGTTCAAAAGAGAACAAGTACTCTATCAATCGCAGCCAACAGATTTAGAAAATGGAAAAAAGATCATTTTGAGTAGTTCGGTGTGGAACACCCAAACCCCCTTCCTTTTTTGATTTACAGACCACTTACAAAGAAAACATTTATTCACATTAGAAGCAATGTAAATTATCAGGCACATGTATTCAGACCTGATATCTACAATCTGAAACTAATAAAAATACTTTCTCCCACTGCTCCTTCTTTTTTGTTTAGACCTGATAATATTTCTTTTGGTAACTAACAGGAATACCAGGTTCGTTGCTATATGTAATAGGCAACATTGATCACCACCTTACAACATCCTTTCTTAGTGACATGGCTGTAGCCAGCAAGCAAATTAAACAAGTTGGTGGCAAATATAATCTTATATGTAGCAATACCCAAATGAACTGATGATTAAGACAGACAGCTAAAAGAAGCAAACCACCAGTTCAGATTTCAACAGGTTATCTCGTACTGAGGCACAGGAAATCATATGTAGTGTATGGGACATTCCATTTCATATTAAAGATGATGAATCCAAGGCATTCTTTGCCGCCACCAATTACAGATATTGTTGAAGCATCATCAGTTTTTGTTTCCCTAGCTTCCCACCTCAATAGGGTGTTATGACATAATGTGCACACGCAGTCCTGCCAAAACCCAAAATGCAGTGATTAGGCATTAGGACAGAAGATGTTTATGGAGCAATCATAACACAGATTCCTTGAATGCCCAAGACCCCCAAAAAAACTTTTTTACCAGGCACTTATATTATTAATAAATGGTTCCAGCATGTTCTAAGGTGTTGTAGTTCTCTACATGGTTATATTGACAAAAGGTTAACACTGGTGGCACTAGTAGTGAAGTTACTTTTTCCCGCAAAAAGAAGCAGATAGCCAAGCTATGCATTTTAATTCCATGACAATCACGGTAACAAAAAAAATTAACATTCCAACATGATTAGATCTTTGGTTGAGATAATAAGCTGTTGATATTTTATCGAAAGAGGATTTGGCGGTGGCGGAGGCGGGGTACCAGATTCGGGGTCGTAGGAAGATGTGACCCAGTCGACGACCTCGGCGGCGTCGACGGCGTGAAGCTTGTGAAGGAGCTCGAGCGTGGTGAGGCCCCAGTAGGCGCCGTTGAGCCGGATGTGCTCCATCACCAGCGACTCAAAAGAGTCCTTCTGCGCCGAGAAGAGCTGCCGTTGGAAGCGCTGGAGAAGTCGAGGAGACGGGGGCGAGAGGGTGAGGTGGATGGGTGCGTTACCTTCTCCACGGTGACGATGTAGCGGACGTGCCGGTCCGCGGCGAGCTCCGCCATGGCCGCCCCGCTCGGCACCAGCTCCTGCTCCGTCTTCCGCTGGAGGGCCGAACTCTGGAGACTGAATGAAATTCTTTTACCCGTATACCATTATAAAAAAGATGGCAGTTATCACTAAAAATTCTCTCGTACCTGTGTACCATTGCACGACCTTTCTTTACATACACGCCATTTTGAACGGATTCATTTAACGGTTTGGGAACCCTGATATGTGGGACCGGGCTATGGATTTGACCATCCGACCCTTGAGTCCCTATGCAGTTGCACGATTCAACCCGATCTGGTGGGACCCATATGTCTTCTTCCACCTCCGTCTTCCTCTTCCTCTTCCACAGCCAGGCGCTGACATCCCGCGCCTCCGGATCCGCCTTCCTGCGCCACACCCTCGCTTCCTCCTCCACGCCGCCGCCCGCGCCCACCCCAGCCGCTCCGCTCAACCCCCACCGCAAGCCTCATAGAGGCCCCAAAGCCTCGGGAGCACTTGCCCCCGCCGCCACCGACGCCACACTCCCGGCCACGTTAGGCCCCCCGCTGACCTCGCCGACCCGCTCATTCCATTCGGGATGAAGAACTCAAATTGAGTGGAAAAGAAGTTCAATCCGAGATTAAATACTCCAATTGGATGGAGGAAGGGATTGAGCCGAAATTAAGGACCAATTGTGCTGCTTTGCATTTGAAGGGAAAAGGGACACGGGGAGGAAAGGAGATCGGTGCAGTTGATGCTTGGCGGCTTGATTTCGGAGCAGAGCATGCAGATCGAGCAAGATCGATGACCTGCAACTAGCTAGCAGATAATGCTAGTGCTTTGCTTCCGGAGGATAGGATAAGGTGCAGAGGGCTCGAACTGGGTCGAGCTATCAGACCACCATCATCGGACCACCACGCTGACGTCGTCTGCTTGCTGGTGGCCACCGCCGCATCCTGGCTGCTCTGCAGCGGTCCGTGGACGAGGCGGCCGCCCAGCTGCGCGCCGCCCTCGACGCCATATGTTCTGTAACTCTGTTCTAGTTATTTGTTCTTTCTATAGGCAGATTTTATGTTGTTTGAATCAATCAGTGGAGACAAGGGCAGAAGCGTCGCTGTGCACCTCCGTTAGGTTGCCTTAGTTGTTATCCTGTTCAAAATGGCGCGTAGGTAAAAAAAATTCGTGCAATGATATATAGGTCTGCTATCTTTTATAATAGTATAGGGTAAAAGACTCCGGAATGAACCCCTCCACGACGGCTGCAAAAGATACTATCCATCCAGGGGGCAATACAAAAGGTGCTAGGGTCCTTTTTGTAATTAGTCGGATCGCGATTACTCATCGCGATCCAAATCGGGGGGTATTTGCAAATGCTGGGGTCTATTTTGAATGCCCTCATCCGAATGAGGGGGCGTTTTGCAAAAATCCCGTCCGTGAAATGGCGCCCGGCGAGCTCGCCGGCGACCTCCGCAGCGGCGGCAAAGGAATCGGAGGAGCGGGGGATCACGCGGATCACCTTCCCCCAACAGAGGATCCCGGCGTCGGTCTCCTCGTCCTCCAGGGACGCGCATCCGCGACGGCGGCGGCGTGAAGGCGGCGGGGCGACGAGAGCGGAGCTCGAGTCAACGTTTGCTTGGGGGGGAAGAGACCGGATGGCGTCGCGTGCACCGGGCCAACCAGCCCATGAGGCGTCCCCCACGGTGCCGAGGCCGTCCGTCGTCGGCAGCCGCCGGAGTGGAGTGAGCTGTTCGCCGGAGCTCGCGCACGGCGGGTCGGATAAGTCTAGGTAACGAACTAACAAAGCGGCGACGGCGACCGCTGCAAGTTTCTCCGCAGATCATGCGCCCCGGAAGCCATGAACACGCAAGGATCGGGTCATGCATTATCGTCTGCACCATGGATCATAATCAGATCATGCGCACGCCATCATGCAAGGCACCGGCTTTTGATTCTTTGCCTGCAGACCATTACATTTTACATCTCCCTGCCGCCTCGCCGCCGGCCACTACCGCTCTCCGCCACCCAACGCCGTACCCAAAGGAAGAGAACCAAAAAAAAAAATTGCCATCTCATCTCTGTAGTATACATTGCGGAACGCCTTCCCGTTCCCAAACCCAAACAAGCGTAGAACGAACGAACGAAAGAAAGTAAGAAACCAAAAGGCAACAGAGCGAAGGGTCGTCGGTTCAGAAGAAGCTGTAGGAGTTGTTGAACATGAGGCTGGTGGCGGCGTAGGCGCTGAGCAGCTCGTTGTGCGGCGCCCACGGCTCGGCACGGAGCCCCACCCGCCGGAGCGCCTTGAGGATCTTGCTCCGGTTCACGCACCCCGTCACCACCACCTTCTGGAGGCTCGCCTCCACCTCCACCCGCTCGATGCCTGATCATCATTGCGGCCACGAGCAGAAGATGCAGCTGCGTCAGAGAACGACAGAGCCATCGAGAACCAAAGGAAAAGAAAGGAAAGGCCTGGCTTTGGTCATTGGTAAAAGAGCAAAAGGATCGGATCTACTCGACTACACTTCTACAGTGAGTGAAAACAGAGAGACGGATGGACCATTGTAATCTGGATGGGCTTGGTTTGCTTACCTTTCACTTTGGACAGGCATTTCCGTACCCGCTTCTCATGCAGCGCCACCATCTCCACTTTCAGCTCCGTGCTCTGCGAACGGCAGCAATCAGGAAATGTGCAGAGGATTGCCATGCCATGCCATTCCATGCATGCAGGCATGGCTGGCTACTAGCTCATGCAAAGAAAAAGTACTATCTTGTATATGGTCATGATCATGTCGTCGTACTAATTCCTGTTATTGCTGTCTGAGGAGATGCACTTTCCGAAAGCTTAGACCGTCTCGTTGCTGACAAATTAAGCATGGCCGCATCAGAACACAGGGGTCTACTATCTAACAGGCTATCTGTCATATATATACTCCAGTCGACTCGATCATTTCTCTGTATTGCTAATCTCAATGGATCGGAGTCAAGGCAGGATAAGGCGAATAGTCTACGGAGTAATAGCTAATAATGCATCACCAATGTATGGGAAATGTTCTGCTTTCTGCTTGGAATTGCAATCGAACAGAAACAGAAGGTGATGAGTGTAGAATAATTGTAGAGGCTAGAGATGAATAACCTAAAACTCCTTACAAACTACTACTTGAAACTTATACTATCACTTTCTTTGCAGGCCTGCATTTCGAGCAAAAATTAATATCTAGGCTCTAGCTATAAGAACCTCACTGACTTTTCTTCTCTACATGAACACCATCAAATTAAACAAAGCACGCATTTAGGCCATGATGAATTCCAGCGACGATGAGCTATCTAGCAAATTAACCCATATATAGTCCCATAACTCCATGGAAGAGACACCGGTTGCAAGGTCGATGATCTGATCTTACACCGCCGGTCGCCGGCTTTCGGAACGCGGGGACGAGCGAGAAGGGAACAAGATGGGAGCGGGGCAGACCTCTTATAGCGGCAACTGCAAGCAACCCACAAGAGGTGGTAACAAAAAAGAAAAGGGCCAAGAGAGCACCGGCAGGATGTGATGAAGGGAAAAGGTTAAAGACGACGGTGTTCAAGCTAAGAGATTCCTGCTGGCCTGGTGTTGTAATCTAAGCAGCTGATGGCCTCCAAGACCTAGCGACCTACGACCCTACCCAGCTACTACACGGCACAGTGATCTCCTCAGCTTTCCCAAAGGCAGCCCTAGGTCTACATGGAGAAGAGCGACCGGTGGTCTCACCGATCGAGGCCCTGCTGGGTCTCTCTTGCAGTCTTGCTGATCTTGTTTACTTGCCGAGAGCTCCGTTCTCAATGGTCCATGCAGCAGGGCTACCTCATGCGTGGCACGAAAGGAGAGGTTGATTGACCCCTGATCGATTCTGCAGACGCCACACATGTGTCCCGGCATTGGGACTGCGGTTAAGAGAGGGTTAACGTGCTAGTGTGATCCGCTGATGGTCGTCTAGGGAGTGGTCGGTCGCAGAGGATCCCGGCCGTGCGCGCGGCGATGACATGGACGCCATTGACGGGTCCAAGAGCTTTGCTTTGTGAGGTGTGGAGCGGGTGACGGTGGGCATGGCAGGGGCATGGAATGCAGTTTGGAATGTCTGGAGATCCGATCCGCAGGGAGTGACCTAATGGTTACAAAAAGAGCAAAAGCGCAAAAGGTTAAAGCAAGCCATGAGGAGCCATGGAAAGAAAGCGGGCGAGAGGGGGGGAGAGACAGCAAAATGCATGGACCCTGACGCAAGTTTGGTATTCTTGCCCTGCATCCACACGCATAATAGCAAATTTAACAGGCACATGAATCTTCAGGAACACCATGACGCAACTTGGCATGCAGTCCAACTACTAGTTTACTTTCAGTTGACTCAAGAAAGAAAAATGCAGTATATGAAACGGTGATGTACTGAGATGATGTATTGCATCTGCATGACAGTGGTCACATGAAACACAATGACACGCAACGCGAAGGGGAAGATTACCAAGAACACGAGAAACTTGTCACCGCATGATCCCATTGTTAGATTGATCTCAATCCGGCTCGGTCCAATGACTGAGTCGAAGCCCCTTGACGCACCCTGATCGGAGCGTCAACCAACCAATGGTTGTAGGCCCCCATCGCCAATTCACCACCACCAGTCCACCCACCTACAAACCCTAGACCCCGACCGATTCGGGAGGCGCTGAAGGGACGGGAAGCCCGCCGCCTCTACGGCGGCATCGCCCTCGACCTCGCCGCTTCTGCACCATGCCGCCGTCATGACTACGACCACGTCACCCTCGAGCTCACCGCCACTGCCCCGAGCTGCGTCCATGACTCCGGTTCGGCTCGGCAACGTCGTCGCCGGGCTCCTCCTCCGCCGGTCTGCTTTTTCCCCTCTCCCCATCTCACTGTCTCTCTCTCTCTCTAGATGTAAACCGCGTGATTTTCCCGAATTGAAAAAGAAAACCCTCTGATCTATTCCTAGATGATCCGTAGTATCTAACACCCATTTCTTCATACCACCATCACTGTCATCCACATTAAGCCCAGGTACAGACTACAGACACCTCCCCGAAACTTTATATTTGCTGCTAGCTGCTGATCTGATAGAACTAACTCGCTCAACATGCATGCACATGACTCGCAACAACAGATTGTACACTCGAAAAGGAAGGAGCAACCTTGACCAGCACTATATATAATAATTAAGTCTATAATGTCACTGTAACTAACTGCAGTCACCCGGTGCTAATTCTGCTAGCTACTAGCACCTACTCTGCTGAGGACCATGCATCTTTTCAAGACCGCACAGGTTCAGCTAGTACTTGGGGAGGAGATCCTTGAGATGGACGGCGAAGAAGTCATAGCCCCCGCCGCCGCCGGCGGCGGCGGCGCCGGGGGCGGGGTGTCTCGCGCAGCAGCCCTCCTGGTGGCAGTTGCCGTCGACCTTGCGGAGGTAGCCGAGGTCGGCGCAGCTGACGCCCGGGATGACGTGGTGGCCGAGGTCCCCGACGGCGCCGTGGCGGCTGCACATCTCGAAGGTGAGGTCGTCGAGGGTGCCCTCCCGGTACACGATCAGCCCGTCCTCCTCCGGGCTGAAGTTCCGCATGGGGCGGAACACCTTGTCGAACGCCCGGTCATGCGGGTTGGTCACCGGCATCAGCCTGGGGAGGAACGAAGAACCAAGAGATGCTCAGTGCACGATCAGCCAAGGATTTCTCAGAGGCTCCATCAGGATGCAGGAAAAAACATGTCCATACACATATACATGATGCTCAAAAAACAATGTAGTAGGAAAACAAAAGGAAATGGGAAGGGATCAAGGAAACAAAAGAAAGGGTGTCATCAGTGACCATCCAAAATTGGCCCTGGCCCAACTGTTGCTTCCCTTCCATGCTCAGGAATTGGGCTAGGATGGGCCGGCTAGAAAGCCCAACGCAAGAAAGGCACGCAATTTTAGATTTTGGCAAAACAAAATGCTTTGTTTTCCTCTCTCAAAATAAAATAAAATAAAATGATCATCTGAACTCTCTAAAATGATTTCACCAATCGCACAGCGCTTTTAAAACTCTACACGGCCGTAGTTTCTTTCTACTGCACGGATACAGATTTCTACCACGGTTTTCTAAACAGGTGAATCCGGTCGGTACAAGCAACACGCAGCAATTCTACCACCTACGAGAGGCACGACGGCGACACTTCAGTGCTCACGCGGTATATATCCACCCTCGATGATAACAAGATACCGGCCGGGCTCGATCTTCGTGAGCAAGAAGAACTAGTAGTTTCATCAAAAAAAAGAAAAAGAAAAAAAGAAGAACTAGTAGTTACCTCCCTCTCAGCAAGTTCGATGTGACAAACCAAACTCGGCCAAGCTCACGAAAAACAAATCCCTAATCCATGCTGGTCAGTTCTGCCCACGCAAACACTTTACCAACAAGCTACTAACCAAAAGCAAAACCTAACTTGATTAGCGCCCACATAATCTTTCCCATCCCGATCACTTCACAAAAACACAAAAAAATAACTAGCAATTCCGCCGAATCAGATGCACTCGTAAAATCGAAACCACCTCTTTTGTAGTAGGATGCAGGAGATGAAAATTTCCCGGGACTCCTAGTACAAACACACCCAGCCAGCAGCGCAAATTCCGGTAGAATTCAAATGGCATGCCAACCAAGCTTCTCACACACAAACATGAGTCGTCATAGAATTTCCATTTCAGAGAATCAGAGTGATGAGAAGGCAAGATCACATCAACGATGATGGCGATGTGCGCGAGCAACCGAGCCGGCTCGCGCGCGCGCAACAGCCAGCGTGCCGAACGGTCGCAACAAACCCGAGCCTATCCGAACAGGAAGCCAACAAAATCATGGGAAGAGAACAGAGGCGCCGGGCCGGGCGCGGGTCAAACCGAACCCGGGGGCGGCTCCCGCACGCACGCGGCGGCCGGGGCGGCGTTCGCGTGGCGCGATGCAACCGACGCGCGAGCGAGAAGGGGGCGGGCGGGCGGGGCGCGCGCGCGCGTACCTGACGTGGAAGAGGTTGGAGACGCGGTCGGCGCCGAGGTGCGCCTCGACGGCGCCGAGGAAGGCCTCGTAGGTCTTGAGGTGCAGGCCGTCGAGGCGCGGGTGCGGCAGGCGCGGGCGCCGGCCGGGGCGGCGGCGCCGGCGGGCCGCCGCCGCCGCGTTGGCATTGCACCCAAGGAAGGCGTACTCCCGCCACGCCACGGCCCCGGCCGCAGCGGCGGGGGTGCACTCCTCCTGCTGCTGCTGCCTGGGCGCCGGCGCCGGCGGCAGCGGCACGAAGCCGGCCGCCGCCAGGATGGGCTCCAGCTCGTCGTGGGTCAGGATGGGCCGGAACGTGGCCGTGTGCCACAGGGACAGCTTCTTGGCCACCTCCTCGATGGACATCCGCAGCTCCCGGCCCCTGCCGCCGGCGCCGGCCGGCTGCGCCATGGCCGTCGCGGGGTTTTCCTCGGGGTTTATGGCCCGGGTGGGGGGAGGAGAGGGGCAGGGAGACGACTCCCCCCGCGTTGTTTATGCGCGACGCAGAGATTGTTTTTTCGAATCGGAGGAGAGAGAGGATCGCGAGCTTAAAAGGAAGGAGGGGGGCAGCTGGGCAGAGGGAGGTGGAGGAGATGGAGAGAGGAGGCGATGCATTGGGATTCTCTCTGCGTGGCAAATATTTTTGCAGGGCTCGGGGCCGGGATAAACGCTCCCCGTACCAGCACGCCGTGCGAATGCTCCGCCGGCCGTGTCGCTGACGGGTGGGGCCCGTCCTGCGCCGGGTTGAATGCCTGCGGTATCTGCCTGGGCTGGCCCACCGGGGCGTACGCGAGCTGTAGCACAGGGGGGAGGGATGAACTGTGTGCTCGCCGGCCCGGCCAGGGTCAAACTTGAAACGGAGGGGGGGTTTCAGTAACAGAGAAACGGAAGTTCAGTGAATACTATAGGTGGTAGTGTGTTGGCAAGCTACCATTATGTTACTTGATCAATGCTTGCTATCTTAGTATCCTAGTGCCATGTCCTAGAACTTGTTAGATCTTCTGAAGTTGTCAAGGTTAATCAAAATAAGGATCATGTTTAAAATGACACAAGTGTCTAATGTAGATTGATTGATGGTGATTGAGAGTATACGTTACTAAGTCGGTGCTTATCGTCGCAATGTCGTGTCCCAGAATACGTTATATCTCTAAAGTTGCCTGGCGTTCACCAAACAAGAGCTCATATTTGAAACCGCACGAATATTCCGATTTACAGTAGTTCTTGATATATTCTTGATATACATTACTAAGTTGGTGCTTATCGTCTCAATGTGACGTCTTAAATCTTCTAAAGTTGTTGGTATTTGCCAAATAAGGGCTCATGTTTGAAATGATCGGACCGCATAAATGTGGACGAGTTGTCGATTAAATTGTCAATATTTGCCAAACAAAGGTCCATATTTGAAAACACATGACTATCTTTAATTTACGTTGGTTGCTGATATACGTTACGAAGTGGGCGCTTGCTGTCTCAATGACATGCCATTAAAGATGCTAGATATTTAAAAATTGCTCATACGTGTTCACGCGAGTGTATAATATGTCGAATATTTGACTTTTCCAACGATACATGTAGCAAGTGCAGTATGTGTACCATGTTTTCTTCGTAGTAGTCATCATGAAACCAGGAGCAACATTCTCATCTCTACTCAAAGTAGAAACTCAACGAGTGTTCAGAACCATTTGTTACCTTCTGAATTCAATGTTGTTATATTTGATATCGTCAACTCAGTACCACATTTGTTTTTGTTTTACGTTGGTTCGTTCAAAATAATTTCAAATCATCCCTCCAACAGGCCTGGCTTGCGAACAACACGGTGATGAACAGTACCTCTACGTGCCTAAATAATCAGCAAAGAAAAAGAAAGTTTAGGATCACAAAAATGATGGAGCCCATTGTCAGTGGGCGATGCGCAACAAGTCGACGCAAAGCCGTGCGTGCGCCTAACCACCGGCGCGTCCCATGGGCGGCCATTCGGTGGGGATGTTAACGCACCAACGCGGCAACACCAGGCAGGCAGGCACGCACACCCACACAGCCAGGCGCAGGCAGGTCACCGGAGCCGGATCGCGAGCCGCGGCTTGTTTACTCGCCGCGAGGCTGGCTGGCCGCCGCCAATGATGTCCACCGCCTGCGCGCCGCGCCGCTCTAGCGTGGGCTGCAGCGGACGCTGCCGACGGCTGACGCCCGCGGCCCACCCGACAGCGCGCGCGTCTCCCCGGCAGTTTCCCATTCGGCGACGCCGGCCGCTAGCTCCTTCTTCCGTCCCCGTTCCCGTGTCATCTCGGTCAGCGTGCTCGGCGACGTGGCGGTTGCGGCCGCGGGCGCGGCGTGCCTCCGCGTGTCGCGCGTGCCCGGTGGTGGTGCCCGCCCGCGGCCTCGCGGCCGTTGGCGGCGGCGGCGGCGGCCCGGCAGGACGGCAGGGAAACTGAGCAACTGTACCTGAAGAGCCGCGGGAGAAACGGTAGGAGGCTAGGAGCTAGGGGGTGCCGTGCAGGCGCCCGGCAGCCATCGATCGAAGGCAGATGCGTGTGCTGTGTGAGCCACGGCGCCACCGGCTGGATGGGTGTACGCATTTTGAGCAAGGAAGTCGGGATCGGTAAGACGGTAATCACTAATCAGCCGATTAACCGCAGAACCGAGTTACAAATCTACACCTTTTTAAAAAAAGAGTTACATGTCTACAACCAAGGTGTTAAAGAAAATAAAAAGGAAGCAACAAAGTGTGTTTTTTTAAATCGAAGACAAAGGAAACGATAGGGCTCTCGTTTTAAGCCTAATGCGAGCTGATGTCTGTTTCGAAAATACTAGCACAATGCTCGTGCTTTGTTATAAGTAATATAAATTTTACCCGGATCTATATGAGACTACCAACTTTTTGCTCTTTTACCTCGTGTATAAGCCGTGCCAAAACCGCGTGAGGGGTTGATTGTCTGGGTTTTGATGGATTCCGATTAATTTGTTCGGATTCAGATTAGAATTCTGATTGATTTGTCCGGCTTCGATTAGGATTCCGATTGACGGACCAAAGAATCATTGCTTGCTTGATAGAGACTAGGCGTACGAGAAAATTATCATATCATATGTTTGTTGGGGGAAAATATATATAAAAAGAATGAGAAAGAATGAAACTTATAAAATTATTGTACCAATAGCACGGGTGTTCTACTTACGTTAATTTTACGTTAATTTATAGTGCTTGTTGATATACATTACTAAGTCGGTGCGTGTTATCCTCAAAACTACATCCTAGAATACGACATATCTTTTAAAGTTGTCGCTGTTTATTTTGAGCTCATATTTCAAATAGCACGAGTGTTCAACTTATGTTGATTCTTTATACTTGCCTTTTGTGGTACAATGAATATTTGGTTTTAGAGCATTAGAGTGATACACGTGACATATGTAAGGAGTGGATCATCTTTTCTCCGTGGTCATCACGAAACCGAGAAGCTCGCATTCACTCAAAGCGGATGGTGAGAACAGTTCATCACCTTTATCATTGTTATATTTGAGAGTTAAGATTGTCAGCTCAGCGCTATAGAATTGTTCCTGGAGCTTCAAGGTACTAATCCAAAATAACAAATCCTACAGCTGAACGGCTGGCTGCTTAGGAATCAGCGCAGCTGCATATGAAAAAATGAAAAAAAAAACAGGCACGAATCTGAATCCAGAAAAAAAAGAAAAAAAAACAATTGTGCCACGTCACTTCACGATCGCCCTGCTACTCCCAGCCGTCGGCCGTCGCCACTCGCCGCCACCAACTGCGAGTCCAAACTCCAAACCCACCACAAACCAGAACCCACACGAGCCCCCGTCATCGCCATGGGAACCAAGAATCTGACACGGAAACCTCCCGCTTCCATGGCGACGGCATCCACCACGCTGCTCCTCTCCCTCGCCCTCCTCGCCTCCGCCGCGGCCGCCTCGCCGTCGTCGGACGCGGATGCCATCTCCCGGTTCCAGGAGTACCTCCGCATCGACACGGCGCAGCCGGCGCCGGACTACGCCGCGGCCGTGGCCTTCCTCCGGGACCAGGCCGCCGCCGCGGGGCTCGAGGCGCGCACGCTGGAGCTCGCCGCGGGGAAGCCCCTTCTGCTGCTGCGGTGGCCCGGGCGGCGGCCGTCGCTCCCCTCGATACTCCTAAACTCCCACACCGACGTCGTGCCGTCGGAGCCGCACAAGTGGGACCACCCGCCCTTCTCCGCCGCCCTCGACGAGGCAACCGGTCGCATCTACGCCCGGGGCTCCCAGGTGAGATGTACTTCCTTACTGAGAAGTTGCTCAAAGTTCTCGCAAAAAAAAAAGGTTGCTCAAAGCTGCTATTTTAGCTTCTTTAGTGTGAACTGTATACATGTGGGCTGTGGCATGCATCAATCATCATGGACATGAATCATATACAATTGTCAGGAGTTATTGGTGCCGACTTGTTTTCGGAAGCCCAATTTTATGTTACCGGTCTACGAGTTGGCTTGAGTCCTTAATTGTTAGTTAGGCCCGGAATTTGGATATTCACTTGGAAGAGTAATCTACCTCGAGCAGGAAGGTCATCTTTCTATTTGGATTTGCTCACGATGCTTTATTTTGTGGCTGGAATTTCTTATAGATGCTTTTACTGTAGTTGTGCCAAATGTTCGGATGCTAGAGATGTTAAGCAGTAAGTGTATATTAATCTGCAAGACTCCATGTCAATTTAAGTGTGAAGTCACACAGATTTTTACACTGAATTCACTACAGTTATGCTTTTTTGCCTGAAAAACCACTCTTATGCTGTATATTCATGTTCCTCATACATCTCTACCTGAAATGTCCATCTTTCCCTTGCTAATGCTAATTTATTATCTTAGCCTGTTTGCTAAATCATTTGATTCCTTTTTGTCTATATCCATGCTCAGTTAGGATAAGTTTTCACATCATGTTTTTCATGAAATGGTTGAAAGCTCCAAAGCTCTGAAAATCCTCTAGTTTACATGTTTATGGCATCCAATATATTCTTGGACTTCCTTGTGTTTCATGCAGGACATGAAGTGTGTGGGGATGCAGTACCTTGAAGCCATCCGTCGTCTCCGTTCTGCAGGATTTGTTCCAGATCGAAACATCTATATAACATTTGTTCCTGATGAGGAGATTGGTGGGCATGAGGGTGTTGAGCCGTTTGTTTTATCTAAGGAATTCAAAGAATTGAACGTGGGATTAGTCCTTGATGAGGGGCTTGCATCTCCTGGGGAGGAGTATCGTGTGTTCTATGCAGAGCGTAGCCCTTGGTGGCTTACTATAAAAGCAAAGGGTGCACCAGGGCATGGTGCAAAGCTGTATGATGGTAGTGCAATGGAGAATTTGATGAAGACCGTGGAGGCTATTAGGAGATTCAGGACATCACAGTTTGATTTAGTGAAGTCCGGAGAGAAGGCTGAAGGAGATGTTGTGTCAGTGAATTTTGCATACCTGAAGGCTGGCACACCTACCCCGACGGTTAGTTGATCTATGCTTTTGTGTTACATATGTTCATTCTAAGTTGCAGTTTAAATGTTTCAAGAATTTTAGCTGACCATTACTAGATCTGATTAAATTATATTGGTAGCTTGATCACCTAATCTCTCATGGGTTGCTAATTATCCAATGATATTGTTGACAATGAGAGGAGGCATTTATAGTAAGCCAATTAATATCCTATGATATTATTGGTATTTGCTAGAATCGGCCAATTAATATCTTTGATTAGGGATTCTTATTCACTACATCATATCTGTTCTTTGTATTGGTTTTGTTTAGCTTTTGATATCTAAGAAGCTTTGGTATACTGTGAGTTCAACATGAACCTATAGGCCGATAACCAACAAATGAATACGAATTATACATCTGCTAAAAAAAAATACTACCTTATCCTTGGGGT
Organism: Panicum miliaceum; assembly: GCA_032594955.1. NCBI lineage: Eukaryota > Viridiplantae > Streptophyta > Magnoliopsida > Poales > Poaceae > Panicum > Panicum miliaceum. The sequence goes on from CM064064.1 coordinate 3,236,849, forward strand.
ATCTGGTCATTTTATCGTTGCATGAGTGTTATACTTCAAGTACATTGGTTTGTTTTCATTAGTGAGATGGTTCTCTTGAGTTATTTTTATATTTACAGAAACACATTTGAGTTTAAAATAACACTGTTCTTATTCTTACCTTTTTTACTTCCCAACATCTGATGATTTTTTTGGTACTGTCCATCCTTTGTTGGAGCAATAAGTGATCATCCAGTTCTCAAAGTTGACCTTGTTCAGAAATACATTCTCGAATTGACAATAATGTTTTTTCTAGAATCTGATGTATTTATGTACTTTCCATTCTTTTTGATCCATTGAATTCTTGCATAAATTGGAGTAGTTCATGATCCTATTAAACCAAGTCAACTTATGTTCTGAGCTGTAATATTTGCAACTAGTTTATCATTTGCCCTTCTTTCAGGGTTTTGTCATGAATCTCCAACCATCTGAAGCAGAGGTAGGTCTTGACATCCGAGTCCCTCCTAGTGCCCATGTGGAAGCACTGGAGAGGCGCCTTGTTGAAGAATGGGCACCATCTTCACGCAACTTGACCTTTGAGGTATGATGTTCATGGTGGTTCAACTGATGGCATATATACGGTATAAACATGCTAACTAGCTGCTTACTGTTTTTTGGGGAGTTGTGGGGGGGGGGGGGGGGGGGGGACACTAAAGAAATCGTATTTACTTTCACATCCTTTTTTTGGGCACTTCTGATTTTGAGTTGTATTTTTGTTGAATTTATGGACAACAAAAAAGAATTTAGGCAATAAGTTGTTTAGATTAATTGAAGAATAGCTGAAAACATCCCTGCAGTTCTATTTTCTGTATTAAAGTTCATCAGACCTCTATGTACTGGCATTCAATATTTCTTTGGTATTTTTGCTGACAAAGTTAGTTCATCTAGAGAATATGCTTCCATTTTTTCAATCTATGCACTCTCTTTTGCCACTCTAATAGATTTGTATTTATCAATGGGGCTCATTTTTTTTTCTTTATTTTGTTAATGGGCCGAGCTGCTGAGCTAGGTATTCAATTTCCGTTTTTTTTTCTTTGTGCTTCTGTTGGAGGTGTTATTCTTTTGACTGCCTTAGTTTACCGAAGATAGACTTCTGTATATATGATCTAGCACATGAACATTTGACTTTTACATGATTTGAGAATAGTACCTGTTCTGTTAATGTCAAATGTTGACAAAGATAATAACACATTGCATTGTGATGTCCAACACAAACGTGCAGTACTGCAGTTCTATATTCTGTATGCAACTATAATTCTGTATGGTCCATATGCATGACCTGGTTATGTGAAATTCAGAAAGTTTCCAATTATACATCTTCTGGGTATCTGCTGTGCAGTTTAAACAGAAGATGTCTGTCCTGGACAACTTTGGCAAGCCAGCCATCACACCTGCTGACAGCACAAACCCCTGGTGGTTGTTGCTAGAAGAAGCCGTGAAGAGTGCTGGTGGCAAACTTGGTAAGCCGGAGATTTTCCCAGCCTCTACTGATGCCCGCTACTTCCGGCAGATTGGGCTGCCAGCGTTCGGTTTCTCACCTATGGCGAACACACCAATATTGCTTCACGACCATAATGAGGTTTGTGTTAATTCAATAAACTAATCCCATTAAGGTATATTCTTTGTAAATGTTAAATCTGCATTTTTGTATCATGTAGTTTCTGCACAAAGACGAGTACCTCAAAGGAATCGGGATATACGAGTCCATCATCAAGGCACTGGCCACCCACAAAGATGGCGTTAAAGACGATGAATCCAGGGCAGAGCTATGAGGGAAACCTCGACCTTACCTCGCCGTGTTACCATTCTTGCCGCCCAACTGGAGCACTGAAATCATGTGTCGGCAATGCAGCTGCTTACGTTTTTGCTCCTGCAGCGAAATGATAGAGCTGCAAACACCATCCCAGCGTGCTTATGCGCTGAATAATTGGCGCGACATCTGCAGTTCCTCTGCGCAATTCATGGTTCAGCCTATTGCAACTTGGTGCATCTGTTGTGACTGCTGTATCAAACCTATATTGGCTGTATCAGTATTCAGTAATGCACGTCATATAACTGCGTGCTTGGCTATCCTGTTCCTTTGTTGCCTTTCGTTGGATAACTTAACTGTCACTGATGCACAAATCTTCCAAAAGTTTGTAGCAGGTATGGCATGTGCGAGCCCACGGCTGACATGTATGGCACACAAATTTCGTGGGCACAGTTGAGGTTGAGTTATTGATAATTTACAGGCTATTGGAGCAAGGAAACACAAATTTTGTGCAAATTCGTTTACTTGGGATTTATTGTCATAAAATTCGTGGCTAGAAATTTTTCTCCAACTTTTACCTACAGGTCAGCCCTTCAGGTCATCGAGTGGGCTTTCAGCCGCCTCGACTCACCTCACCTGCATTCTGCCTGCATCTGATGAACTCCCTGTTCAAACGCCTCCCTCGCAACCGCCTTGCCGCCACTCGCCGGAGCAGCCGCCGCCTCCACCACACACAACCGCACCCTCTCCTCGCCACATTCTCCCGCCTCTGCGTCGAGGGGCCCTTCCGCGCCGCGCTCGCCCTGCTCCCTGACCTCGCCTCGGCGGGGCTCCGCGCGGACCCTGTCTCCCTCACCCGCCTCGTCAAGCTCTGCGTGCGCCACGGCACGGCGAGCGACGGTCGGCTCATACACCGCCACGTCGCGGACCATGGAGCGCTATCGCACGGCGGCGGCGGCGGCGGCGGCGGTCTCTTCGTCTCCAACTCGCTTGTGTCAATGTACGTCAAGTTCGGCTTGCTCGACGACGCGCTCAGTCTGTTCGACGGAATGCCCGAGAGGAATGTCGTCACCTGGACGACCGTCGTCGCGGCGCTGGCCAACGCCGACGGGAGGAAGGAGGAGGCGCTGAGGTTCCTGGTGGCCATGCGGAGGGACGAGGTGGCTCCCAACGCCTACACGTTCTCAAGTGTCCTTGGCGCGTGTGACACGCCGGGGGTGCTCGCGGCCATGCACGCCAGCACTGTCAAAGTTGGGCTGGATTCGGACGTGTTCGTGCGGAGCTCATTGATCGACGCGTACATGAAGCTTGGGGATTTGGATGGTGGGCGTGGTGTCTTTGACGAGATGGTGACTGGGGATTTAGTTGTGTGGAATTCAATCATTGCAGGGTTCGCACAGAGCGGAGATGGTGCTGGGGCGATAGAGCTATTTGTGAGGATGAAGGATGCTGGATTCTCGGCCAACCAGGGCACCTTGACAAGTGTCTTACGGGCATGCACTGGGATGGTCATGCTTGAAGTGGGAAGGCAGGTGCATGCTCATGTGCTCAAGTATGAGAAGGACTTGATTCTGCACAATGCGCTTCTTGACATGTACTGCAAGTGCGGGAGTTTGCCAGATGCGGATGCCTTGTTCCGCAGGATGCCGCAGAGGGATGTAATCTCATGGAGCACCATGATCTCTGGTTTGGCGCAGAACGGGAGAAGCACCGAGGCGTTGAGGGTTTTTGACTTGATGAAATCTGAAGGAGTGACGCCGAACCGCATCACGTTGGTTGGAGTTCTCTTTGCCTGCAGTCATGCTGGTCTAGTGGAAGATGGATGGTACTACTTTAAGTCAATGGAGAAGCTCTTTGGCATTCGACCTGAGAGAGAACACCACAACTGCATGGTCGATCTCCTTGGCCGAGCAGGGAAGCTCGATGAGGCTGTGGAATTCATCCATGAGATGAGCCTTGATCCAGACTCGGTTATTTGGAGGACTCTCCTAGGTGCTTGCAGGATGCATAAAAATGCCAATCTTGCAGCATATGCAGCCAGAGAAATACTTAAACTGGAGCCTGACGACCAAGGTGCTCGTGTATTGTTGTCAAACACATATGCGGATCTGCGGCAGTGGACAGATGCTGAGAAGTCATGGAAAGCGATGAGAGACCGAGGTATGAAGAAAGAACCAGGAAGAAGCTGGATTGAGGTGGAAAAACAGGTCCATGTGTTCATTGCTGGTGACTTATCACACCCATCCTCAGAATCCATAGTTCTGGAACTGAACCGGTTGATTGGAAGGATCAATGCTCTTGGTTATGTCCCACAGACAGAATTTGTGCTGCAGGATCTCGCAATCGAGCAGAAGGAAGATCTGCTGAAATATCACAGCGAAAAGCTGGCGATAGCATTTGGAACTATGCATACTATGGAAGGGAAGCCTATCAGAATCATGAAGAACTTGAGAATCTGCGGTGACTGCCATGCGTTTGCGAAGCTCGTCTCCAAGAGCGAAGGCAAGATGATCATCATCAGGGACCCTGTTCGGTTCCACCATTTCCAGGATGGAGCTTGCTCCTGTGGTGACTACTGGTAGCCAGTTACATGGTGTTCTTAATTGGCCTCACTTTATGAGGTTATTAGTGGTTACTGGCGACAAGTACTGCTTCTTTGATCCTTGTGAAAGTGGATGCAGAGATGTTCTCTCTGTCGCTGGTGGCCAGAATTATGTAGATTTTCTGTTTATTGAAAGAAGAGTAAGAAAAGAATGTTTCTAGTCAAAAAGAGCAAAGGTAAAGACGATTAAAAAAGGTAGAAAAAGGAAGCTAAAGATAGCAAGCAGAAGTCATGGCCCATGAAAGGCCCACTGGGCCACCCTTCTCCCTGGTCCACCTCATCATCTACGCAGCATCGATCGCAACAGGCGCCGCAAACGCCCCGAAAACAAACGACGCCGAAGTTTCCGCCGTCCTCCGCCGAGTCCCAGCCACGGCCCGTGGAGGCCGCCGGTGACACGGCGCCGACATCAACAGAGCAGAGGAGGAGCGGGGCGGTGTCCTTTGCCGGTGGCTGTGGTGTTGGTGAGGCGCGGCGAGATGTCGGTGCGGATAAAGGCGGTGGTGGACAAGTTCGTGAGGGAGCTCAAGGAGGCGCTGGACGCGGACATCCAGGACCGAATCATGAAGGAGCAGGAGATGCAGAGCTACATCGCGGAGCGCGAGCGCGAGGTCGCCGAGCGGGAGGCCGCGTGGAAGGCTGAGCTCTCCCGTCGCGAGGTACGGATCCCAACCCACTTCCCTCCGCCCCATTATTTGCTCCATCCGCCTCATCTCGTTCGTTTTGGGCTCCTGGCCAGCATCTTTTACTGCCATCTGTTTTGTGATTACGAACATGGAAGATATTGATTCTGAAACCGCTTGAATTCTTTCCTTATGATTTATGAATCGTATGTTGGTGATCTGATTGTTCGTGCGTTTTCAATGATCGCTGTAAAAAAAAAGGATTGAGATGAGTAGATTGCACTGCACTTGCATGATTGCATCTGCACTGAAGAGGCTTTCTTGATGAGTTGAGTCAATGCCCTTCAGTTTCCTCTAATGATGAACAAGTACATTGTAAGAGATTATTCCTTCCTTTTCACTGTAGTAGTCATGAAGTCAGCGAGGGGAATAAAGCTTGTCTCTTTCTGTTCCGTAGAGAACATGAAAACCATAGTATGGTGATAGGTCATTTACTCATGTGAAGATAAGAACATAAAAGATTCCTGCAAAGCAAAAGCACTACGCCTCAAGTAGTCACAACTCATATAACTGACTCGGATAAAACACGTTATATTAAAATGTCCATTGACTTCTCAAGTAGGGCAGCTCATTGTTTTCTCTGCGATATATAGTAGTAGCTTTTACATGCAAACCTATTGATGTCTGCTTTGTATTATCTGACAATGTAAGTGCTTTACTATGCTATATAATGGGCTGATAAACCATACAAAGGTGATAGGCAGGTGTAGTTGGAGAGATTCTTCTAAGAAAAAGAAATGAATTGGGTATACATTAACACTATTGACTTGTGGTTTATAAGAATACAAATTATCAGCACAGAACATGGCAACATAGTTACGTTTTTTATATATAAAAAATGTACTATTAGTGGTCCTCGTTTCAATGTAATGAGGAACAAGTCCAACTCCTGTTCTCAAAACCCATGAACAATATGAATATGTATCTTCTTGTTCTTCCATAATTTCCTAGAATTCCATTGAGGTAAGAAGTGAACTTGACTTGAAGACTCACCCGTCGAGCTTAGATGGAAGTCAGCCTTACTGACCTGATGATTGACAATGCCAATAGAAAGGTATGGCACAACAGAGTGAGGAGAGCAGGATCTTCCCTTGCCTCAAGAGTCTGCGTCAAGGAAAGGTTTAGCCCTCGATGATGGCTCTTTGCCACTTGGAGCTGTAGCTGTCCTAACGGTTGGCTGTTTGCCCAATAATGTGAATAGAAATACACAAATACACAAGACGGGAAAGTGACCCTGTTTTGTGGAGATAGAGGAAACAACTCCCACATGGAAAACAGGAGTGGGCCAGAACTTGGAAAAGGTTCTTCCGTTCTTATATAGATCGGGTTGGGGATGAGCTGAAAATCCATAGAGATGAACGCTTGGGCCCTACTATGGATACACCACTCTTGGCTGGTGGAATCCCTACACCCATACTGATTTGATGCTCTGTTTCCAGCGTATAAGGATGTTGCTGTGTAGTGCGTGCTGCTATCTTGGAGACCTCAGTGCTAAAGGACCTATCCTTTAATTTTCATCAGCTCAGGCTATATAATTCAGTTGTACCTTTTAGGTTGACATCTGGCATCTTGGTGGCCAGATCATTATCACTGGAGTCACCTTTCTGTTGCGACCACAATGAAACCCTTCATTTGACCTGATTGCAAGCAGCATATGCTGTCAAATTCTTGTCAACAAACTATATTAGGATATAAATTGGATAGGCAGCAACCAAATGAGCAAGATAGATGTCATAATCGTCAATAGAACAAATTATCTTTGGAAGATAAATCTAATCTAGTGCACTCATGATGACACTGAGTTACTCTTATCATTCAAAGAAAAGATAGCAACACTCGTGATGATAGCATCATAATTGACACTGAGTTGCTTGATTGCGCAGTGGTGCTTTTTATCCTAGTCAAATTGGTCACTTCTTTGAAACGACAGACATCCTTACCTAAATTTATCTTTAAGGTAAAGTGAAGACTAAGAAATAAAGACAAGTGATCCATGTAGTGGGTTTGTCAAATAAACATTTTCTCTATTGTGTGTCATAGTAGTCTCATCGGTGAGCTGTCAAATAGACCTTTTAGGTCACTGAAGGATCCTCTGAGTTTCAACATCCAACTTTTTTTCACCTTTGTAATTTCTTCGTAGCTCCTAATGTTGACACAACCTTTGGGACCTGTAATTTGACCCGCTGTGCCTTTCTTTTCATCAGGCTGAAATCGCGCGGCAAGAAGCAAGGCTGAAGATCGAAAGGGAGAACCTGGAGAAAGAGAAGAGCGTCCTCATGGGAACGGCCTCAAACCAGGACAACCAAGATGGAGCCCTGGAGATCACAGTCAGCGGCGAGAAGTACAGGTGCCTCCGGTTCTCCAAGGCGAAGAAATGAGAGCTTCGCTGAGCCGAGCTACCACGACACTACTGAACTAATCACTGATGGTACCAAGTCGGAACCAATTTGAAGCCGTAGCATCTTAAACTCCATTTACAATCTGGAACTGTACGAGAAATTCTGAAATCTGCCTGGACGAGTAATGGGGAGGAATCTCTCTCGTCCGGGGTGCCTGGTTGGCTGCACTGTTCCTAACTGATAGCTAGGGTCAGCCACTGAACCAACGCAAACCTGAACATGACGCGGTCCAGTACAGCCAATGAAGTGCCCCTGGGTCACTGTAGCATGGATCTCTTGCTTCATCCTAATCCGACGGCCAACTTTGATCCATCTCGAAGATGAAACCCTGTACAGTCTCTATCTTATCTCTTCACAATTGCTGTTGAAAACTCAAGAGGGAGGTTCCAGATTGGGTGTGAAAACACACTGAACTTTCATCTTTGGCCCTGTAGGTTTTCCCAGGACGGGGCGTTGCGATTGGGACCTCTGTCTGAACGGCCACCGTCGGGATGGGGCCCAGGCTTACGAGCCCCTGCCCTCTGACGGAGACCGTTACCTGAAAAGCCAGAGGTGTTTCATTCAAGTCTGTGATGTGCTCGCCTCAACCGTCTGGCCCTACCCAGATCCCGTTCGCAGTAACCATTCTTATATCCAGAAATCAGCAGTAACAATTCTTTTATCCACCAGTAACCATTCTTATATTCAGTAACGGTAAGTAGTTAGTGGTAAATTACACTGACGCGACGCAATCATGCGCGAAAGCATCCGGGCACGTCACGCTGTCGTGTGGAGCGAGGCGGCGTGACGGCCACGTGGCCTCAGATCAGAGAATGGAGACTGCGTAGCCATGTGACGCGCACAGAGCCACATAGTCAGAGGAGAGAAAAGAAAAAAAAAATCCGTGCCCAGCTAGGATGTCAAGTGGGCCTGGCGCTCTGCCGGTCCCACTCGTCAGCGACAGCCCAGGGAACCTTCGGTGGCGCATCGTTCCAACCAAGCTGTTCCAGGGCCAGCAGGGGCACTTGCAAATCCAGCTGCTCGTGTGCTCGCGCCGCCGCCGCCGCCGCGGAGGCCGGAGAGGATAAGGCAGCGGCGAGCTTGCGGGCGGCGCGCGCGCGTGTCGCCCCCGCCGACGTGCCGGACAGGCGGTGGAGGCGGGCGGTGGGGCTGCCGGCCGGGCGGGCGGTGGCCGTGGCGGCCCATGCGCGGCTGCCGCCGCCGGCAGACTCGGGCTCGTGCTCGCGCCCACGAGACAGGGAGGACGCGCTCCGGAAGCGAGCCGTTAGCGTCGCGGGTTCGAGGCGGCTTCCGCGCGCACGTGGCCCGGCCGCCCCTCCCGATGCGAGCCGGGCTCGGCCGCCGCTCGTGGCTCATCATTCGCCTTTGCCAGGACAGGCAGATGCCTGTACCAGTGGATCATGATAGGATCATCAATGATCGATCGAGTATTATTGTTGATGTGAAAAATGTTCACACAAGGAACTACTGTGGCATTGAGGAAAAAAAATTAAAAGACCGTATGGAATTGCCGAATTGGTAAGGTTAAAAAAGATAGAGAGAATGTGAGGTTACCGAGATATTCTCTGGTGACATGGGAGGTCTTACTAATTACTCCTCGGCTTTTAACTTGATTGCGTATTAATTAACCAATGGCCGGTGACATAAACTTGCATCAAGGTGGTATTGGTAAGGATTTGGCATCCTGTCTTGTCCCTTGGACAAAGTTAAGCAACGTGGGAGTGATTACTGTAATGGCATCCGAAACCTAGAGAGAGATGCCACCAAATCCATCCCATGATCCAGACCGACAAGGGACCAAAGGATGCTCACTCTTTTAATCCTTTTTCACTTCCATCCACCCATTATTCCGCGCGGAGAAAACAAGGTTCTCCCGACCCCAAATGGAGGAGGCGATCGGCATCCCAAGGCGGTAGCCGATAGGACAGGGCAGCGGAGAACTCCTCTCTCTCTCTCTCTCTCTCTCTCTCTCTCATCCCCAGGCTCGGAGGCTCCCTCCATTTCTACGTGAGTCGAGCCTGCCTGCCAGTGCCCAGCCCGAGCTGTACCAATCCATTTCCCCATCCCGAGAACCGCCCGCCCCCAGAAACCAGGGGCAGGCGCGCACCAAGAACCACCCACGGCCACTGCACATTGCACAAGCCTCGTTGAGCGCGAGGGGAGAGAGAGGGAGTCGGAGCCCAATTCCCCCCAATCCCCGTCGCCAACCGGAACCGGCAGTTCGGCGGCGTCCTTCCTCCCTCCCTGCGCGCGCGCAGCCCGGCGAGTGTGACTCCTCCGTCCCCGGGTTCGCTCGTTCCAGATTTCCGCCGGGACGAGCCGTCCACCTCGCGGTGGTCTAGGATCGGGCCACCGGCGCCGCGGAAAAAGCCGCCTCTTTTTTCCGCGGTTGGGCGCCGGGCTTTTTGGTCCGGCGTCGCGCCACCTGTGCTGTGGTGGTTCCGGTTCTTATCCGGAACCGGAAGGGCATCTGAGGAGGGTGGGGCGGGCCACGAGCGGCACGTGCCGAGCGGTTGGCGATGGCGACGATGGGGGTGAGAAAGCGCAGCGGCGAGGGCCGGGCGCCGAGGCGTGCATAAAGGAGGAGGCGGGGATCCCGTGGCGCCGAGAGGGGGGAGAGGAGATCTGGGCTCCTGAGCTGCTGCTGAGCCCCGGGCGAGAGGGAGGCGGAGAAGCGGAGGTCGTCCAGGAATGGGGACCGCGGTGGATGCGGCGGCGTTCGGGTCGGTGGACGGGGTGGTCGGGGAGGTCATGAGGCTGCACCGCTCGCTGCCGGTGCGCCCGTCGCTGGAGGAGGTGGAGGCCGCGGAGGCGCTGGCGCACGCCGCGGACCGGGAGGAGCGGGCGCGCTTCGACGCCGTGTCGCGCCTGCGCAGGCCGCCCGCCGTGCCCGATGAGCTCTTCGGCGTCGCGCTCGAGATGCACCGCGCGCTCGCCGCCTTCCAGTGCCGGGAGCAGAAGCGCGACGCCACGCGGCTGCTCGAGCTCGACGCGCTCCACGCGCTCTTCGACGACCTCATCCAGCGCGCGTCGCAGTGCGTGCCCTCCAGCTCCAGCTCCAGCTCCACCCGCGCCGCGCCGCGCGTCACTGCCGCCCCCGCCGCTGCATCCACCTCTGCCGCATCGTCGTCGTCGTCGTTGGCTGCGGACAGCAACATCGACCGCTACTCGTCGGCGGGCACTAATGGGTTCAGTGCGGCGAGGAAGGTGACGGGCACGGGGCGCGTCTCCATGGATGACAGCTACGTCAAGAAGGCCAGGGCCGCAGTATGGGACGATGGTGTTGTGCCAGCGAGCTCGCATACACCCCGAAGAGCTGTTGAAGCAAACTCCATGGCGGCTCGAGTGGATGGCGGCTACGGTGAGCCCATTCTACCTTGGTCTGCTTTATTACCGAATTTGTGATTCAGTGGAATGCTTAACTGTACTGCCATTGAAATTGTTAGTATCTAGAGTTTTCCTTTTAATCGAACGTGTTAGCATTTAGAGTTTTAGTGAGTTAAATCGGATGCATTTGCATTGTTCTGTTGTACTCTATTATGTGTTTATGACAAAATGGAGCTTCCTTAGCCATCAACTAGTCCATAATTTGGGTTTACGACAAATGGAAGTTCCTTAGCTTTCAGCTAGTCCATAATTTGGGTGGATAATCGATTGACCCTTGGAAGTATAGCGTATTGATTGATTCTTTGCTTTTGCAGGGAACAGCGACGAGAAATTGACCCTCATAAAGCTAGCTAGCATGATTGAAGTTGCCGCAAAGAAAGGCTCTCGCGATCTCAACCTCCAAGGCAAACTCACAAACCAGATTGAGTGGCTGCCTGATTCTATTGGAAAGCTCACTGGGCTTGTTACCCTTGATATTTCGGAGAATCGGATCTTGGCTTTGCCAGATGCAATTGGGAGGCTTTCTTCTTTGGCCAAGTTGGACCTTCATGCCAATCGAATTGCTCAGCTCCCTGAGTCGATTGGGGATCTCTGCAATTTGATGTATCTGGACCTGAGGGGTAATCAGTTAGCATCATTGCCCTCTAGTATTGGCAGGCTGGTAAAGCTTGAGGAGCTTGATGTGAGCGCAAACCATCTTACCTCACTCCCTGAGTCAATAGGAAGCCTTGCACGTCTGAAGAAGTTAATCATCGAGACAAACAACCTTGATGAGCTGCCATACACTATTGGTCATTGTGTTTCACTGGTAGAACTGCAGGCGGGCTATAATCATCTCAAGGCCCTCCCAGAGGCTGTCGGAAAGCTAGAGTCTCTGGAGGTCCTCTCTGTGCGGTACAACAGTATCAGGGGGCTTCCAACAACAATGGCATCTCTCACAAAGCTGAAGGAGGTTGATGCAAGTTTCAATGAGCTCGATTCTATTCCTGAGAACTTCTGCTTTGTTACTTCTCTTGTTAAACTGAATGTTGGGAACAATTTTGCTGACCTGCGATCCCTGCCTCGTTCCATTGGCAACCTTGAGATGCTGGAAGAGTTGGATATAAGCAATAATCAGATTAGGGTGCTTCCAGATTCTTTTGGAAACTTGCAGCGTCTCCGTGTTCTCCGCGCAGAAGAAAACCCTCTACAAGTGCCACCAAGAGATGTAGCTTTAAAGGGAGCTCAGGTGAATTTTTTTACTTGCTTTTCTTGAACTATTAGCGACCATTTATGATTAAGTTTGTTCATTGGTATTTTCTTTTTCTTTTGTCGTGTTTTATAGGCTGCTGTTCAATACATGAGTGAATATGTCGCCAAGAGAGCCACAAGGTCACAACCGACAAAGACAAAGAAGACTTGGGCTCAGTTCTGCTTTTTCTCCAGGCCTAACAAAAGAAAGCATGACCGGATAGACACTGCTTCATAATTTATTTGGAGATTGACGACAGTGCTATTTCATCCCTTACATCTGCAGAAGTACAAATGGGTGCATACTCTTCGATTGCGACCATTGTGAGGATGGGTCAACAAGATGTGATGCCCAGAGCTTTTCCTTCGACAATTCTGCAACTTTCTTCTGTGGAACCAAAATGGTCAGGTTTTATCAAACCTGCTCGCGATCCTTTCCAACAGGCCAACTCAACTTTGAATAACCCCCGGAAGATACCTACTTCAGCTAAAGGGTCCAGAAGCTATGTAGTCAGTCAGCTATTTCATGGTCGAGTGGCAGAGTAAAGAGAACTACACTGCTGAATTTCGTTAGCCTGCCGAGCAACTTGTCAATATGAAAAATATACATGCATCTAGTGAAACCAAGACTTTTTTATTTATAAAATTTACTTTTGGAGAGCTTTTTCTTTCTTTCTTTGACCAAATGTTCTTTTGAAATTCTAAGATAGGACCCAAATCCGCAAGATCCAACAAGATGGTTGGATTGAAAACAGTCTCAGTCTTACGGATATTCTGGTGTAACTTTGTTTCCTTGTGTTTTCCGTACTGTTCAATGCATTCTGAACAGTTTTCTTGAAGTAATTAAGTGTACAATCGTTCTGGAGATATTCAGAAAAACATAACATTTTGCACGTCCTGTTTCATTCTTTGATAGTATGATTCTTTCCTCTCTTGTAACATGGTGCATTCAAAAGATTCCTGATGCTGTTTGCAGTTTGAACAATACCAGCTGCGAAGTTCAGTCTAACTGTTTTTTTATTCAAGGAAGACATTTTTTTTTCTTAATCTGTCCAGCATTGGGCTTTAGATAACTAGATGATGGTTTTTTTTGTGACATGCAAGTTGAAGTTCATTTGACAAGAAGGCTTGATTTCCACATCAATTTACCACATCAATGACCAGTGGACCGGCCCCACCAAAGAATGCACACCGGCAAAACCGGTCACCTGGCCATGCTTTCCTCCAAGACGCAGCAGCTACTGTTTATTGCTGTCCATGGTGGCGACATGGAAGCTTGCAAGCATTGCCTTTGCACGCCAGCTACTGCTCGCCGACCCGTGCATGATAGCTCTGTCCCCATGGAGAAGAGGACATGGGGGCCTGGATGCCAGCTACCGCACATGATCCATGACAGCTCCGTCTCCATGCCATGGAGAAGAGGAGATTGGGAATTTGGGTATCATGGGAAAGCTTCCAAGGCTTGCATGGCGATGCTCCAGCATGATGTGATGCAAGCATTATTGCTGGCTGCTGACTTCTCCGCAGTGTCACGTTCAGAATAATTTGCAGATTAGATCATCTTCCAGGATCCAACAACGCAACTAATCTGTGCCAGAGCCGGACTGCCAGTGCCATGGAGCTGGCCGGCAGTGGGCCCCCTTCATTTTTTTTTGATGAAAGGGTCCCCTTTGGCAAACTCATCAAATTCCTGTAATAACTTAGGAGGTGTTTGGAAGGACTCCTCCAAAGAGCTGCTCATCTGTGGCTTCTCCAAAACAGCCCTGATTCCTCTATTTTTCACTAAAAACATCTCCTGGTTCCTGGAGTGGAGCTGCTATGTTTCCATTCCTTTAGCAGGGCTCCGTCTGGAGCTACCTTTGGAGCTGCCTTTGGAGCCCTGCCAAAGTGGCTCTGAAGCAAACTCATACCCTGACAACCATCTTGGATGTATCATGCACAAATTCATGATTGAAAGTGGCCGGATTCTACATGAATAAAATCTGCAGGGTTTAGTAACCAAACATGTAGGAGTAGCAAGCAAAAATGGGGTCTCTCACGCTTCTATACAGAACAGGGGATGGGAATAGGAGACCTTTCTGAGACGGAAAAATAGGAGAGCTAGATCAAGGGCGGCATGATAGATGTAGGCATATGCAGTTGGAGACAATTGGTGGTGGTGTTGAAAAAAAAGGACAATTGGTGGTGGTGGTGTAGCCTTGTCAGCTAATGAGAGTACATGGTGTTTGTGCAAAAACTGTCGTAACCTGAATGAGCAGATCATGTGGTATATCTTTACGTTTATTGGAATAGCTTTCGATGCAGAAACAAATCAGGCCAAAGAGACCGTAATTTCACTCCCTAACTGAAGGTTAGGGGGGGTCTAACTTCAATACAAGAATTTTTTTAAACGAAAGCAGGAGAACTGCTGATTCATTTAAGAAGAAGAGAAAGCAATAAGTTACAGTACAGTACAGTTCTGGTTACATAAAACTTAAAACACTCAGGAACAGCAAAGATAAGCATAAACTACATTACTCAAGTCTGGCTTCCCACAAGCCAGCTAGCTGACTTAGTTGCACCTCCTCTCTGATGAAGTTGAAATACTTTTGCAACCTGCACAAGTATACAAGAAAGTTTGCCACATCGCCGAGTCAGCGACTAGCAGGCTAGCAACATGGTCCAGAGCATGCAACTGGCAAAGCCATCTTGCTTTATTTCATCCAGGAACCAGCAGATCACTGCTCGTCACTATCCCTGATAGATATGTCTCCATGGAGAACACGGCATGGGAGCTTGAAAGCCTTTGCGTTCCATGCCAGCTACCGCAGCTGCTCACTTATCCATGTACATCGTAGGTCTGCCTCTACATGAATCAATATGCAGACTAGTGATTAATTCAACGCCCAGACTCTAAGCCCATGGCAACTTTCTTCGTGATGCTGAAATTCCCCGTGCTAAGGATAATCCCTGAGTTGACGACCGAAGATGACTCTCCAAGCAAGCTGTCCAGCTCTTCAGGATCCTTATGTGCCCATGGATGCTGCAGGACCTTCCTCAACCTACCAAGCTTGTCTGCAACTTCCTTCATCGATGGCCTATTCACGCCACACATCTCCAAGCACTGCCTTGCTAGCTCCGCAATCTCCTCAAGATACTCCAAATTCTCATCATTCTTGATCTCATCATCTAGGATATCCTCCAGCTTGTTCTCCTTCATCGCCTCCAGAAACACCATGGACAGGCTCTTCTCCTGCTCAGGTCCTTTGAGGTTGAGTGGCTTCTTGCGCGTGAGAAGCTCCAGGAGAACAACTCCGAAGCTGTAGACGTCGCTCTTATCTGTCAGCTGGCATGTCTGCATGTACTCCGGGTCGAGGTAGCCACAAGTTCCTTGGACAAGTGTTACAAACTGTGACTCATCACTTGGTGCCAGAATGGATGCGCCGAAGTCGGATACTTTTGCTGTGAAGTCGCCATCCAGGAGGATGTTAGCAGACTTGACATCGCCATGGACGATTCGTGGGGATGCAGAGGAATGAAGGTAATCTAAAGCTTCTGCGGACTCATGAGCAATCCTCACACGAGTGTCCAAGGAAATGTGCCCGCTGTGGCTGCCATGGATGAGCTGGGACAATGTGCCTCTTGGGATGAACTCGTACACCAGCATGGGGATTTCAACTTCGAGGCAGCAGCCGAGGAGCTTTACGATGTTCCTGTGGTTGATCTGGGATAGGATTAGCATCTCCTTGCCGAATTCTTTCTTATGTTGTTCATCGATTTTTATGCATCTCTTCACGGCTACTTGTACGTTGCCCTTCAAAACTCCCTTGTAGACTTTCCCATGGCCCCCATGGCCGATGACTTGCTGCTCCGCAAACCTGTTTGTGGCTTCCTGTAGTTCTTCCTCGGAGAATATTTTGAACGGAACTCCTTGCTGCGACTTCATCTCCTGGAATAGCAGTAGGCCACCATGCTGTCGGAAATACTTCTGCTTGATGATGTGTAGGTTTCGTCTGTCTTGGATCGAGCATGCACAAGCGATGGCAACCACAAGAAGCACAAGTCCAATACTTGTACCTGCTGCATGATCATACATAGAAACTGAGCACTCTGCAGATTGGGATATGTCACAAAATCAACAACAAGTCATGTGAGCTTCTTTGCAACCTACCAACAACCGGCGCCATCCAAATAAACTTGGAATCTTTCATGCAAACGTCACGGTTCATTCTCTCCCCCCGTGGGCATGAACAGGTGAAACTCCCCGGTGTATTTTTGCAAATTCCAGGACACGGGTAAGTAACATTGTATAGGCACTCATCGATATCTGAAATTGCATAAGTGTATATACTTAGGTTAACTTGTTGGTTATTTTTGAGGTATCAATCGACCACCATTTCTACATGATGATGAGCACGAAAAACAAAAGGGAAATGGCAGACGAATGAAGACGAACCTTTGCACCCGTCGACGATGTAAGGGTTGCCCTTGTATCCCGATGAGCAGTTACAGGCGTAGCCTGCATCATTCGTGACACAATGGCTATTGTTGCTAACACAAGCGTAGGACGTAGTGTTGATTCTGGCTTCTTTACATGTAGTATTCCTAGTAATCGCCCATTGCATCACAGCAGGTATCCTGGCGTGGTCTTTGTCATAGAACTCCGTCGAGGTGAGATAGGTGGTGCTGAACCTGAAGGCCGCGCTCGCCATCACACTGACATAGTTGCAGGGGGTCCTCCTCCAAATTTGGGTGGTGTTGTAGAGAGGGTTGAAATAGCCTTGGTAATACCGCACGCCCCTGGGGAGGTCCACCTGGCAGCAACCATCAGTTCCAGAGCATGAGCCGTTCCTGAGTGGTACGCCGTCGTCGCACGTCGACACGCAGCCGATGACGTACTGCATGCAGGTGTTGCAAAAAGAAAAAAATCAGCAGAGTTAGCACTTAGCAGACAAACTCCAGCAATGGCATTTAAACATAAGCAGTACCTCGCTCTATGCTTGGGGATTGCAGATTGTTTTGTTTTGTTTTTCTTTTAATTTCTGTCCTTGGCTCTCAAACCTATTATTATCTTAATATAATAGTGTTAAAAGAGGTCATCATGTTCGTCAAGAGGATCTAGAAATTCTCATATTAATTAAAAAAGAAAGAAGAATAAAAATCATTAGATTTTATGAAGATCGATCTAAAGGTATAGACTAACCCAAAAGTTTATATCAAATACGACTAATAAATATATATACACCGTTGGATTTTATGAAGATCTAACAGTTTAGACTAACTTAAACAATCCATGTCGAATATGACTAATAAATATACATATATATTTAGAATTAAATAAACAAGGAAATTAACAACTAATTTTTATATGAGTTGGGAAGCAAAATAGTTCAATAGAGTCCACGCCAAATTTAGTAGCAAGCCCATATTTTAATATTCTAGATTCATCTGTCGTAGGTTACAATAGTGAGAAATCCCCATGTAAGATGTAACAAGAGATACGACTCTATAATCTAATTTATTTCTATATCAACATGTATATTTTTTTGCTTCACAGCGATAAGATATATAGGAATTGAAAGTATTGAAACACGATAGGAATCAAAAGATAAAGCGTTTTGTGTCAAATACAATAAATAAGTAAATTTAAAAAGAAAATAATGAAAAATATTATTTCAATTTTTATTGATATTGGGAAGGAAATTACTTAAATAAAGGCCTGTGTAAAATATAATTAGTAATAAGTAGATAATTTTTTGCGATAAAAATACATTTCAATACATATACGGTAACGCTATTCTACACCTTAGGTGTAGCAGTATTCTGCACCCAACAAACAAGTTACTAAACAAACTGATCAAAAATTACAGAATCAAAGTATGTTATTACTGAATCAAGTTCAGTAAAAAAATGTCAGTAATCATGCACAATAACTATTAGTGAAATTTATTCAGTAATTAGTTAGGTTTAGCTACACATAGGGCATAGAACATCACATGCATGTATATCTATATACTTAGTTGATAAATTTTAAAAGAAAACTTATAAGCCACCACAATTGTTCTGAGGGACTAGAAATTACCACATTAGTCGGTGTGTGTAGAGAAAAATATATAAAAATTAGCATGCATAGAACTAACATTTAGATTTTTAAAGGAATAGATAAATTATAGAATTTAGAAAATATTGGATTGGAGTCATATATGGATATTGTAACTCAGGCTCAAGATGAAAATTATAATCAACATTAAATAGAATAGACTCTACCATGGTTAATATGTAAATAAAAGAAAAAAAATCAAGATGAGCAAATATATGCCATCTATCTGTTAGCACAATCACGTGGTTTGCACGTGGAGGAGCTTGCAGTGATGAGATCTTCAACTTTTATGATGATATACAACCAAAGACAAAAAAAGAAGGTTATAGTACATTCAATGAATACCAAAAACTATGTTTCTGCATAACTAACTTTCCTTTATCTTGAAAATGAACTCATGTTCCATTGCCATAAGATATGATGATGAAAGAGAGACGATATATTAGCCTGGTCCAAGCTACTTCAATAAAAAATGATAATAAAACAACACCATTTAAATAAATTTATTTTTAAGTTCAAAAATCCAAACGTTAGTATAGAAAAAAAATAGCTAGCTAGCTACCGTCGTTATTTGCGCGGGTGACCTTGCCAGTTGATTTGTACTCAAGAGTCTTATCTTATCACTTACGGAATCGCTGAGCATGTAGGCTAAACCTCGACACCCTAGGACGATGATTCTGTTATCGTCTGCCGAGAGCACGTAGACAGTGCCGGTAAGGTCCATCCACGCGTCGTCGTAGACCATCCCCTCTGTGGACTGGTCATAGCACTGCCGAGAGATCCATGTCTTGAGCCAGGCCTTGTTATCCTGCACGGAGATCTTGATCACCTCCATCTTACCGTGAAACAGCTTGGAGACGCCGTCCACGGGCGTGCAGTTGAGATGGAAGTGCTCGTGGATGGCGCACTCTTTGTCCAGGCCGTACGGGTACGGGACCTCGACGTTGCCGCACCACGTCACGTCTCGACACCGGGGGCTCCGGCTCCGTGCCACCGCGACGCCGGCGGCGAGCACCCACGCGGCCACCAGAAGGCGGAGGCGATGAGGAGGTCGTGAGAACTCCATGGCGCGGTGCGCGCAGGGAAGCTAGCTAGTTAGTGCTCGCTCGCTGCGTGCTCAGAATATGGGCCTCTGGCTGGGCGTGCTCGCGAGCTGTGTGGTTGTTATTGGCAGTGGTGTGTGGACACACCTAGTACCACGTAGCTAGGCTATATATAAGGCGCACAATACTATCACTTAATAATATATATATATGTATATTATAGAAAAGATCCAACCGTCCATTAGAAAGAGTAAGATTACCGTTAGTAATTTAATATAAATTAAAAATAATTTTGCAATTTTGTCTATTGCAACCATTTTGGCATATTGCAACACTTTTAGGTTGTTGCATCAGGAGCGAAACGTTGTAGTGAAATAATTTTTCCTATATTATACTTATACTACCTAGATATACCACCTCATATCACTAATCAATGTTTCAGTGGTATAGAAAAAATTTCGATCGACCTCAGATGTTTACACATGAATCTCATTTTAGACAGTAGTATATGGTCGTATTTTGCGACCTAAAAATTCTCAAATAGGCAGATCCTCGGAGTGTCATGAGTTAACTTGGGAACTAATAACGCTTACTACATGAGTATGTAGGTAAATAAATTGACCTATATTATACTTCTCCCTCCATTTCAAATTATAAATAGATCATTTTAGTTTTTCTAGGTACATAGTTCCAAATTACTACCGAAAGAAAAATAACAGCGTTAATTTCTAGATTAAATGTAAACACGAGCACCGTGATGACTTAAACCGGGTTAAATAATATATATATGTTTCATCTTAAGGAACATAACCAACTGGGCTACGTTCCAACTGAGCATCAGGATTTAACACACGATGTGGTGATGAGTTATATGACTTGTAAGATTACTTGACATGAAGAGCGGGCTCGATTTGCACGTCAGGTACGGTTGCTACATCAATGACCAGTGATCGATCATATGCTTTCTTCCAGGACGCTGCAGCTACTGTCGATCGCTGTACATGATGGCAACATGAAGCTAAGCTTGATTGCAAATGATCCATGCATGCATGATTGCTCTGTCTCCTCGGAGAAGAGGACAAGGGTGTGTGCAGTGTGCTTGGATGCCAGCTACTGCTGTGTACTCCGTCTCCCTGAAACAGCTCCGTCTCCATGGAGAGAAGAGGAGATGATGGGATCACACGGCGATGCTCCGGGGGGCTCCGGCATGATTGCGATGCGACATTATATCTTGTTTGTTGACTGCTTCTCCGTCCCCATGATGAGGGCGTCTCGTCACGTTCATTCAGAAATAATTCAGTTCCGATAGCGTTCGTTCCAGGCTCCAATATCTAATGGTAGTCTCATGGCAGAGGCAGCGCCACGGAGCATTGGAGCTGGCTGCCAGTGGGTCCTCCATCCTCTACTTGCTGCGAGTTTATAAAACTCTGATCGACAAAACCTGCAATTTAAGCAAAGTCTTAGTCTTGGCGATCTTTCTGGATATAAAATGAACGAATTCATGCTTGGAAGTAGCCAGATCATCATCGTCGTCGTCACCATTATCATCCTATTTTTTTCCACATCTCTCATGGCCGGTGGCATGCTCGCCTGGCTCTACTCCCTTCTTCCTCCCAAGATCGAATCTCTCTTTTAGGAGCTAAAACATCCTCGTCGAGAGGCTCGGCTCTCTTGAATTGACGGCCAGTCCATCTGCGACCCTGCGACGACGCTCGTCGATCGCACATGTTCAACGACCTCGAATCAAGCAAAGCCGCACGGTGGCTCGATCTTGCATACACAATGGGTACGGTTGAGTGGGCCGATGGCTATCCGCTTTGCTTTCGGGCTGGTCCACATGAAACAAGCTAGCTTCTTTTCTTTTCTATTTTTTTCTTCTATTTTTCTCTTCCATTTAATGGTGGAGGAATTTTACAACGCACCACATGACCATATACTACTATTTGAAAACGATTCATATGTAAATATCTGACCTGACGGTCGAGATTTTTTATACCATTGAAACATTGATTAGTAGTATGAGGTAGTATATCTAGGTGATATAGGTAGTATAAAGATAATATGGGAAAAATTATTTCGCTACAAGGTTTCACCCCTAATGCAACGACCTAAAAATGTTGCAATATATCAAAAATGGTTGCAATAGACAAAATTACAAAAAAATATAAAAATTATCCTTAATTTATATTATGTTACTAATGAGAATCTTATAATAGACGGTTGGATCTTTTTTATATTACATACTACATATTGTGCATTGTAAAAGAGGTCTTTCTTGGAGTACTACGAGATGATGGCTAGCCCTACCAAACATGTGAAGATGCTCGCCAAGTTTCTTGGTGCTCCGTTCACTAACGAGGAGGAGAGCGTTGGAGTGTGGTGGAGCAGATGGTGAGGCTTTGCAGCTTCGGAAACCTCAAGAGTCTCCCGGTGAACTCCACGGGAGTGTCTGATCCGATTGGTGGGTTGCCGATGGAAAACTCTTCATACTTTAGATCGACGAAGGTTGGGGATTGGCGGAACTACTTGACGGAAGAGATGGCAGGGAAGCTGGACTCCATCATTGAGGTGAAACTGAAAGGATCTGAACTGTCCTTTTGACATCCATGGGTGGGATTACTGATTTACAGTTGGTAACCTTCGACCCTGAATGGGTGCTGCTCTATCTGTGTCGTTTGAAATGTTAGGATTTGTGGTGGAAAATAAAGTTGAATGCCTTGAAACTCCAACTTTCCAAACACTCGTACACTTCGGGTGTATGCCTTGATGCTTTGATCTCCTTTGAGATACCAGCTTGCACTTCGGGTGCAAGAACTTTTCCTGATCTTATCCGAGCCCTTCTTTTTTGCATCGATGAGAGAACTTTTGCTTTTTTTAATACAACAAAAGAACTTGCAATGCACGCGTATTTCAATGTTTGTTGAAAATGCTAGTGCCTCACGGTCCTTGGATGAGATGCCTTGTCCACGGGGCCAGGGGGCTGGATCGGAGGGGCCATGGCCCCTCCTGACATGTGAGGAATTATGTTGATTAGCTTTAGACCCTTAATTATGTTGATTAATTTTTTAAGTGGGCAAAGCTCAAGTGTGCCTAGACTAAGTAATGCATAGCAGGAACCAAATATCATCGCACATATATGTTAGAAATAGTAAGAAATTTTTATTTTTAAATTTTATATTCATTTCGTTTTGTCTCCCTAACCACATATTGAATCTATGTAATGTATTAATCATGAAAGTATCACTATTTTTTGCAGGTAACCGTGGAAGTATTATTAAATCTAAAAGTAAAAAATTTTGCTTCTTTTACAAGAATATGAGGAATTTTGTATAAGGAAATATTTATTTATTTTAGAAGAGTGTCAATCTTCATTTTTGTGCACCAATATAACGCTTGAATTGCGAGAAAAGCTCTCAAAGACAACATCAACCAGAAACAACATGAGTTTAAATCTTATGTGTAATTATTTGCTTTACCCTTGCGATTGGGTAAGTAAATAGTTCGTGTCCCCCCTTAATTGCTGGCTCCATCCCTGATTAGCCAAATGCTAGTGGAGGATTGTCATAGGTGTCTTACTAGTTCACCGATAAATTATTGGCTGAGTACAACAATAATGCAGCAGTAAGCTTGTTGTGCCCTAGCTGCTTGCTACGGTACATTGGGAGATGTTTTTTTAATACTTCAGAGCTTATGGTAATAAATGTTCGCCTTGAAAACCATAAAAATTCTTCATCACATGGAATGTACAAAGAACAGCTGAGTCTTTAATCCACGCTTTTCCTATTTATAGTTGATGTGCATTGCCTACTTTGCTTATTACAGGGCATGAACTCGCCTTAAAAATTAGCTTGGGATCAGCTGGTGCGCACTGGCGGTGCCAGCGCGGGGGGAGGGGGGCATGGCCCCCCACTCGTTGATTAGCTTTAGACCCTTTATGTTGATTAACTTTAGACCCTTAGTTATGTTGATTAGTTTTTTAAGTGGCTAAGGCTTGAGTGTGCCTAGACTAAGTTAGTGTATAGGACGAACCCAATATTCATTGCACATATATGTTAGAAATAGTAAGCAATTATTATTCCTAAAATTTAGATTCAGTTTGTTTTGTCTTCCTAAGCATACATTGAATCTGTGTAATATGGGAAACATACATTATGTATTAATCATGAAAGTATTACTATTTTTTTACGGGTAACCGTACAAGTATCATTAAATCTAAAAGTAAAACATCTTGCTTCTTTTACAAGAATATGAGGGATTTTGTATACGAAAAAATTTATTGATTGTAGAAGAGTATCAATCTTCATTTTTGTGCACTACTATAACGCCTAAATTGCGAGAAAAGCTCTCAAAGACAATATCAACAAGAAACAACACGAGTTTAAATCTTATGTGTAATTCTTTGCTTCACCCTTGCGATAGGTATGTATATAGTTTGTGTTCGCCCCCGCCCGCCTCCAATGTGTAATTCCTGGCTCCGCCCCTGATTAGCCAAATGCTAGTGGCGGATTGTCATAGGTGTCTTACCAGTTCACTTGATCAATTATTGGTTGAGTACAACAATAGTGCAGCTGTAAGCTTGTTGCACCCTAGCTTCTTGTTACGGTACATCTAGGAGAGGTTTTTGAATACTTCAGAGCTTCTGGTAATAAATGCCAGTCTTAAAAACCATGAAAATTCTTCCTCACATGGTATGTACAAAGAATGGCAGAGCCTTTAATCCATACTTTTCCCATTTATAGTTGATGTGCATCACCTACTTTGCTTCTTATAGGGAATGGACTCGCCTTAAAAATTGGCTTAGGATCAGCTGGTGCGATTGGCGGTGCCGGCCGGGGCGGGGGGGGGGGGGTGCGCCATGGCCCCCCACCCTTTGACATGTGAGGAATTATATTGATTTAGCTTTAGAACCTTAATTATGTTGATTAGTTTTTTAAGTGGTCAAGGCTCGAGTGTGCCTAGACTAAGTTAATGTGTAGCACAAATCAAATATGCATTGCACATATATGTTAGGAATAGTAAGCAATTCTTATTCTTAAATTTTAGATTCAGTTTGTTTTGTCTTCCTAAGCACATATTGAATCTGTGTACTGTGTGAAGCATAAATTATGTTTTAATTATGAAAGTATCACTATTTTTTTGCGGGTAACTGTGGAAGTGTCACTAAATCTGAAAGTAAAACATCTTGCTTCTTTTACAAGAACATGGGAGATTTTGTATAAGGAAAGATTTATTAATTTTAGAAGAGTATCGATCTTCATTTTTGTGCACCACTATAACACTTGAATTGCGAGAAAAGCTCTAAAATCAACATCAACAAAAAACAACACAAGTTTAAATTTTATGTGTAATTCTTTGCTTTACCCTTGCGATTGGGTATGTATATAGTTCGTGGTCGGCCTCCTATGTGTAATTCCTGGCTCCGCCCTTGCACGATCTGCTAGTTTAGATTATTTAGCTATCCAATATAACTAGAAGTAGATGCCCGTGATCACAGCACAACCCGTCTTATGATCACAAGGAGCTAGCTCCTTTCCCCTTCTTCTCGCGAATTCGCCATGGCTGAAGCACCATCCCAGATTGAGCCTGGCGGTCCGGAGGAAGAAGGAGAGAGCCTTGCAGCGCCAAAACTTCCAAAAAAAAGGAGAAGCATGGCTCGGGACGTGTTCACCGTCGCGATTCCAAGGCTTCCAGCTCGGGCCGGAGCTCTCCGAGAGCGTTGCACTCGTGCAAGCTCATTTCCAGCCACGCCCAGGGGACGTCCTCCTCGTCACCTACCCCAAGTTCGGGTTGACCTGGCTCAAGGCCCTCGCCTTCGGCATCACCGGCCTATCACGCCACGCCGTCACCGGCAACGACGACCACCCGCTGCTCACCAACCTCCCGCGCACCCTCGTGGCAAACCTCGAGTTCCCTCTCCGCTACCTCCACCCCATCGCGGAGCTCGAAGCTCTACCCTCCCCGAGGCTGCTCTGCACGCACCTCCCGCACCAGCTGCTGCCCTCCGGCGTGCCGGCTCTCGGCTGCCGGGTCGTGTACCTGTGCCAGGAGGCCAAGGACGTGATGGTGTCCTCGTGGCACTACATGAACAAGGTGTACCGTGACTCCTTCATGGAGTTCGACAGGGCCTTTGAGCCCTTCTGCGAGGGGGTCTCGCTATACGGGCCTGTGTGGGATCACTACCTAGGGTACTGGAAGCGAAGCATGGCAGAGCCCAACTGGGTTCTTTTCCTGAAGTACGACGAGATGATGGTTGACCCTGCGAACCATGTCAGGATGCTTGCTGAGTTCATCGGCGCCCCGTTCACCGGTGACGAGGAGAGCGGTGGGGTCGTGTTGGAGGTAACGAGGTTGTGTAGCTTCGAGAATCTGAAGAAACTGCCGGTGAACTCGTCGGGGGTGACCGATCCGATTGGTGGGCTGGCCATAGAGAATTCTATCTATTTCAGGATGGCCAAGATTGGGGACTGGAAGAATTACATGACCGAGGAGATGGCGAAGAAGTTGGACCGCATAGTTGAGGAGAAACTTGGTGGGTGCGGTCTTACCTTCTGAACTAGAACTGGAGTTTGTCATGTCTAAGGAATAAGCTTACAAAGTGAGTGATACCTGTTTGGAATAGCTCAATCTAATTAAAAGTTTCCCCAATGGAGCATGCTGTGTATATTGTTTTTACAAATATGAAATTTTTCTTATTGATATAATTTCAACATGATTCCAACAAAAATTACATGTTGCAAATGAAGATTATTATGTATTGCCAATTGCATGCTCGTGCAATGTTGACTATGTCATGTATTTTGGGTTAATCTTTGCTTATACTAACTCGCCACACAGAACAATTTAATTTCCCTTTGAATCGTGAAAGTTTGCCGTTTGTATCCATGTTCGGCAAGATATCATTATTCATCAATAGGAATTGTAGACCTTTGTGTTTAGTGTTACGCTAAGGCTAAATTTCTGGAAGAAGAGCACCGGGCCAAGAAGGCAAGAATCAGAATGCACGCCTGAGTATGGGTTGGTTGTGGCATGTCGACAATGGGCCAATTGCGCCAGCCCACACAAATTAGCTGCTTATAGGAAACAAAATAGTTTGTCTCCAAAACATACTCCCTCCGTATCAAAATATTTATCGCCGTTGACTTTTTTCTTACAACTTGACCATTCATCTTATTAAAAAATTTATTGCAAACATATAAAAATTTAAGTCATGCTTAAAATACCTATAATAGTAAAGTATATCACAAATAAAGTAGATAATATTTACATAATTTTTTGAATAAGATGAATGATCAAAGTTATAAGAAAATTAATGGTGACAAATATTTTGATATAGAGGGAATACAAAAGTTAGATCCACTCAAAAATTGAACAGGAAAAAATATTATGGTTCCATTCGAAATGAACTCATAGACTAGCAATGGGACTTTAACATGGAGATGATTATAAAGGGTTCCATTCTAAATGAACTCATAAACTAGCAATAGGACTTCTGACTCAAGGCAACATCCTAGGAGCTTCACCATATTTCTATGGTTCAATTGAGAAAGAACCGCGACTTCATTGATGAATTCGTCGATTTCTCTTTGTACTACTATCTTTGATTTTTTGATCGCCACAACATGCAAATCTAGAATTCCTTTAAACAATACTCATGCCCTCCACCGCCAACTAGAGCTGGGACTTGGGCCGTGCCATTATTGGACGGGTTGCGGTACGATCGTTTGGTACGACCCAAAGCACGACACGACACGTAAAATTTTGGGCCGTACCGGCACGACACGAACACGAGTGCCCGCATTTTGGGCCGTGCTTGGGCCGGCACGGCACGAAAATAGCTCATCAGCCCGAGTGTAGCCCGTTGTTCTATATGATAATTAATATTGCATTCTAATTAACAGTCACCACATAAGGAGTAGAGTTATCTTTGTAATAGTACAGTGTACTCTTACGTACCGCGTAGAGATGGTCACGACTAACCCACAATAACCCACTATGAGGTTATCTTTAATGTTAGTCGTGACCGTCTCTTCGATTACACAACTATAAGTATCTGGAGGGCCGTGCTTGAGCCAGCACGGTACGAAGACGTGTCGTGGGCCTGATAAAAAACTTGCCGATATGCCGAACGTGCACGAAAGGATCGGGCCGAGCCGGCACGGCCCGAGTTCCACCTCTACCGCCGACCACTCGAGCTTTATCAAAAGTTTGTGTTCGCCTGCTGGGATCTTCTTCTTTTTGCCCCCACTTGACCATTCTTTTTTTTACGCGTTATTGCAGAATGACCCGAGTTAACGCAATAACGCGTAAATGCACGGCATACGCCAGGCGTGGACTGACCGCTCTTTTTGGAATTTTTTTTTTCATCAGGATGCTTCCGGGGACAGTTCGTTGTTGGCGTCTTAAACCGATGAGTACTTTGCGCGCGCCTTGGCGCGCCCTCATTTTATTTTTTTAACGAGATAAGCAAATATTAGGAGCATTTATGTGTAATAAGCGTCTTAATCCGCAGCAGTATGAACTTTTGTGGAGATCCACACACACATACATATACATATCTATATTTATATATACACAACGTTCTAATAGTTAAAATCCGTTCCTTTCCGCTACAAATCTAAATTCCAGCAAAAGATTTTATTGCTGATCTATGTATAGTTACATATAATTGGTCCTAAACATTGTCTTGTTCATGGCCTAACTGTGCTACAAAGGTAATGGAATCTGCTGATACCGCCGCGAAGGATGCACTGGATGCGTTCTCCTGCACATCATTTAGTTTTATAAATGTGGGTTATCAATTCAGCTGATGCTAATGAAATAGGAATTTGAATAGGTTCGGTTCTTACCGAGACACAAGCGGTTATTTTAGTGATATAATGATAATATTATTAGCTCTACAAAGTCATATATCTGTAGACATGAGAGGTGAAACAATTTCTGAAAAAACATGGGAAGTAATTAACCATCCATTGTTAGCATCTCCTTAAATCTGTAAGATAGATCATGGAGAAGCGATGAGAATCAATGGCAAAAAACAAAAGGGAGGAAATGGATGCCTGAATTCTGTAGTCTGAAATATCACTGAGATTTGTTACTAATTACAATTAATGCGGCAAACAAATAATTGCAGGAGCAGCTGCTTGTGACTACTATATTACAATAACATACGGGAAAGCTTGTTATGACTAAAATATAATAAAAACGGAAACCATTATCAAACCTTCTCTTCAATGCCAACGGATGCAAACACCTAACAGAAGTATACAAAGGACAATACCTAATCCGACCTATGCTGAATATTTTCAATGTGCAACTATGTATTCTTAGAAACAAAGTATATGTGAAATAAATGCTTTTATTTACCTCAAATCGAGGCATGTACACATTTCCTTGCATGAGTCCCTTGTCGTTCCATTGTCATGATCATTTGATATAGCTTCAGGTGGTACAAACAAAAGGGACCAAGCTGTATCCACTAAAGAAATTTCAGTTAGGCATTCTGGATGTTTATTAGTACAAAATTTGTCACCTTAAACTGAGGTTTAGTATGTCATATAAATTAATCTATTAAGGCAAATTCATATGGTACTATAACATTTATAGGATACTGCAATCGGTGAAGAGGGAATATGAAGATTCATAATCTGAACCAACATTGATGTGCTTTTTAACTGGTATTAAGTTCATTCTTGTTCTACACTATTAGTATAGAACTTTGTTGGAGTAGCAGCAGCTAGAGGATGAGCTGCTATAGACAACAATCGGAAAGAGAATTTACCTTCTTGGCTGTTTGGTGAAGATCCACTCATCTTGTAGTATAGTATCATTGAAAGAGCATTGTTGAAATAGGCTTCACAAACCGCACCTATGAAAATACATTATCCCCACAGTTGAAATTGAACTGTTTTGCAAATGAAAAGATAAAAAGCGAATGACTCAAACTGTGATCTTAAATGGTGAAACTCTGATCATAAGTCAGTTAATATTGTACCAACCTAAATATTGTCATACATTACAGAATCCATGCTCCGATAAGTAGAACAACCAAATTCAACTCAATTTCCAATTTTGGTGAAGTTGCTAAAAAACTATTTGAAAACATGGATTGATAGGGTACTTCAAAAGTAGAGATTTACCTGAAAACAAAATTTAGCAAGGTCTATCCCCGAACCGTCATATTTTTAGGATCCAGCTGGAAATGCTGCAGCATTGAGCATTGAAACAATCAATTGTACAGTGGTTTGTATAAACCATACTCCCTCCATCCCAAATTATTAGTCATTTTGGCTTTTCTAGATACATAATTTTTGCTATGCATCTAGATATATATCATGTCTAGGTGCATAGCAAAATTGATGTATCTAAAAAAGCCAAAACGACTAATAATTTGGAACGGAGGGAGTATTAAACAATATAGGAATATAAAACATTTGTATATTCTTGAGAAACCAAGTTAATTTCAATGCAGAAACTATACTGTAGGTACTGTAGAATAATCACCTACAAAACACTTTGAGTAGCAGTCTGTACTGAATGGATCTAAGCAAATGTTAGTAAGGGCCACTGTTGACCCAGAATAATTCGCACGTAGATCGTCAACCTTTACAGTTAGAAGAAACATGAGAACCATATGGCAGATGCAGTCCCAAAATTCACGTTATCATGCAAACTCCTAGTTTTTTCTGAATCTGGAATTGTACTATGGAAAGAGCTGCAGACCCACCAGATGCAGAAGTGGCTAACGCAAGCTGCATTAAGAACAAAAATTGACGACATAATTGCCTTTTCAGAATATTCATCTTCAATGGAAAACAGGGCAATTGAATAAATAAGCCAGAGTCAAGACATCAAGAGTCAAGACAATCACAGAAAAAGAACTGTCCTATATGGCAGGAATTCAGCAAATACAATTTATAATAGACGTTCGCTTTATTGGACACAAATGAGGTTACAAGAGTTGAAAATACCTGCTCAATCCTATAAAATGGTGAGAGATGGCTGTCAAAATAGTTCTTCCCATTAGCGGCGCGACTTCCAGGG
The DNA here is from genome assembly GCA_032594955.1 of Panicum miliaceum. NCBI lineage: Eukaryota > Viridiplantae > Streptophyta > Magnoliopsida > Poales > Poaceae > Panicum > Panicum miliaceum. The sequence goes on from CM064064.1 coordinate 3,267,080, forward strand.
CTAACCCAAAGCTGACAAAAGGGACGGAATTAAATTAATAAATTCATAATAGCTTGATCAAATCATACAGAAAATTTACAACTGATTGGTAATTTACATATGAACTCTTGAGTTCTGAATTATGCCAATGTAATATTTCTGTTTATGCTTACACATTACATCATTGGAGTTACAATATTAAGCATGTTAAACCCCAGGCATAAATATTTACAAATGTTAAACCCCAGACTTTAATTGAGACTCTGAATAAGGGGTAGTAGCTTTGAATTAGCAGATCCTTACCATATGTGTTCCAGGAAAATAATTTACTTATTTATGTGCCATCAGTAGCACATCTGGAACCAAATTACCTATCAGGAAAAGAACAAGCTCACTTCCTTGCAGTAATTTTTGAATGCATTTGTTGTGATCGTACTCGAGTCAAATGTATTAGAGGTTGGACCTTGGATACCTCATCACATCGATGGTTTCTAACTATAGTAGCACTTCTACCAAGTCAATTTCCAATTAGAAAAAGTTCGAAGTTTTTTTTGCCAATTCCCTTTCTGTCCTAGCCAATAGGTGGTCAATGCATTGGAAAAATAACAATGCCATCAGGCCTAGCAGACCTTCTACTGAGAAATTAAATATGCCTAAGCACCACGTGGGACCAAATTTTATAAATTGGAGTCCGATGCTATGCATAAAAAAGGAACACCCCTTACTACAAATAAACATGGAGCCAGTTACGAACCTGCAAATCAATCAGCTTGAGCTTCTTGATTTCTACATGACATATAATATGCACTGTGCAGCTTGCAATTCTTAAAATGGATCCCTTAAAATGACAAACACAGCACGCAAGACAAGAGGTATGAGGAAAAGCAATAGAGCAAAACAAGAGATGTCAGAGAACAATTGCTAGAACTGCGAATCTTAGCTGTCGTGGGGAAACGAAACAAGAGGGCAGGGACCAACGAACCTGCGCAATAGCCATGAGGTCACGGAGCTCCTACTCGAGCCGTGCCATGGCGAGCTACACGGCGACGCCTACGCACGCACCGCCGCCCCCCGCGTGCGAGATGCTCGACGGGGGCATCGACCGTGACGACTGCGCGACGTCATCCTCCGGGGGCCTCAAAGATGAGCGCCTCCGGGGTGGCGTCCCAGAGCTGGATGACCTGGTCCGCGGCATCGAAGTCGGCAGTGGTGGGGATCTCGCAGGCGGAAGAGCCCGAGGCGGAGGCGGAGCCAGAGTGGGAGGAGACATCCAGGGAGGGGAAGAGATGGTCGTTGGTGATGGAGGAGAGGCGGTTGTCGAAGCTGGAGAGGATGCGGATCATGTCGGCGGCGCCGTTCTTGGAGGTTGCGAGGGACTCGACGATGTGCTGCGCCGCGGCCAGGACCTTGTCGCCACCGCCCGCGGACGGGGACTTCGGCAGGTGGCCTGGGGCGGCGGAGGCGCAGGCGCTGCTGACGATAACACCGTGGGCCGCCTCGGTTGGACGGCTGCAAGCGCGTACCAGCGGCGCGACCGCCGGCTGGACCTCATCCGCACTAGGAGGGTGAGATATGGCCGGGTCGCGAGAGGCGGCACGGGAGGCGACATTGAGAAGCAGAGAGGGAGGCGCGGTAGAGGTGAGGTGAGGCCGACCGCCCAGCCCCGTCTAGGCGCCGGTCGTTGGGCTCGAGCTGAGGGCTTCTCGAGGGGCTCGCGCGCGGAGGCGGCCGCCCTGGCCGGGGCGGGATCAGGCGGAGAGGCAAAGGGTAGGGGGAGGGGTGAGTGGAGGTAGTCAGGGGGTAGGAGGAGGAGAGGAGAAGGAGGCGAGGGGACGGGTCCTGCGCCGTCGAGGAGGGGCACCACATCGCATGGAGAGGAGGAAAACATGGCCAGTGTTTGCGCTGTTCTCATCGGCAGGTGGAGGCGCTGAGCGCGACGAGGATGACATCGACGCCGACGACTAGGTGTGTCGCACGACGCGTCTGGTGAAGGGGAAGAAGCGGGAGAGGCACGTCGGAAGGACGCCGCGCGCAGGGTCAGGGACCGCATCGAGCCCGGTGGTGACGGCGGGGTAGACGAAGGCGGATGCGGTCCGGCGGCGCGGCGCGTCTGCGCTGCGGTGAAGATGAGCGAATAAGGAGCATCGATGATTCCAGAAATATTTTGGAGAGCACCAGCGGGGAAAGCTGACGGGCCGACGGCAGAAGCCAAGAAGCTTCCGGCCAATGCAGCAGCGACACGTACGCGGGGGTGAGGTGCGGGAAGGGAGCAGCGCCACGGGCCGTCGGATGAACATCGCGCGGACCAAATCATTTCTGCCATCGTGGATAGCCTGAGAGGCCACCGAGCGGTGCGCGAATCACATATAGAAAAGCGTGCGTGGTCATTCCGCGCCTGAATTTTCAGATGCATGCAACGACTTCTGCACTGCACCCCATGATCCGCGTCTCCACTCTCCATCAATTTTTGCAAAAAAAAAAATGGTGAATACTTCGATCGTTGGTATCCCGGCCCATCTGCACAATTTGTTTAATCTTGAAACTTTGCAGCACAATTCAAATGCCAATTCAAATTCCAATTCACAATTCTCGTGCACGGTACGGTTCAGCGCTGCGCCGGCGTTCGCCGGTGGCGCGAACGTCCACGGCTGGAGAACCGCCCGTGTGCCTGCTACGGTGTGCAGTGCGTGCCGTCGATCGTCTTGCCCGCAGCGTCGAGCTCCCGCTGCCGGGCGGTAAGCCGATGCAGCCGGCGTTAGGCGTTCGCCAATCGTGATGAGGATGTGCAGAGAGGGAGACGTAGGCCTGGACGAGCTGCCAGCGACGGCGAGACGATCCTCTTAGCAGCACGGTGTCTTGCCGTCGTCGAGCCGGGGCTCCCAGGGGCAGAGGGGAGCGGCAGTCGGACGAGACCGCGAGGAACTCGCACGGCCTCGCTAGCTTGCAGGCGATCTAGGCCGTACGAGTGCGATCCAACGGATACGACAGGTCCAGGGGGTGGACGGGGTTTCGTTTACCGTCCACCCCGGACGGTAGACGGAATACCGTCCAGGCTCGGGCGTTCCTCGTCTTCGTCAGCGAGAACCAAGTAGCCCCAGCGCCCCAAAACCGAGCTCCCCGAGCACGCGCTCGTGGGCATGCCGTGCGCCGGGGACGCGGGCCGGCGGGCCTTGTAATCGAAGCCGACAAGCCGGTGGTGGACGTCCGCTGGCACACGCCGAGCGAGCTCCGTCTGCTTGACCTGTGACATTGTTAGCTTCAGATGAACTCCAAGTTTGCATCCAACCTACCGATCTCAATGTTGCCGAAAGATGTTCGGACGATGTTGCTGCCCGTGGAGAAGAGATCGAATCAGCACGCCAAGCTCAACTCTACTGCGTGGAAGAGCTGGCAGTCTGGCCGGGGCCGTCGCCGGCAAAGCACGCACGGCGTCTTGATCGACCTCCACTCCACCGCGGACTCCACGGGCCATACCTGCTGCGTTCGCCTGCCCCGCAGCGCGTACTCCGAGAAGGCACCAGCGCTCGGAGGCGGATGCTCGTCGGCGTCCGCCGGCCGGGAACTAATTAAGCCGAGCACCGAGCCGCCGTGCCATCGCTAACGGCTGAGGCCGACATCGGAGGGTGCGGCGCCCAGGGCAGATGGCCGGAAGTCTCGCAGGACCTTGTTGGGCGGTGCCTCGGCTCACCTCTCCAGACCTCAACGTAGGCCCGTCCTGGAGGATCTGGCGGCGACGCCAAGAGAGGCCGAGAGGTCAAGTGCTTCGTGAGCCCGGCATGCGCCAGCGCCGCCAGTGAGCCGAGCACCGCGCCGTGGGCAACGCCGAGATCGATCGGAGGGTGTGCCGTGCTGTGCAGAGGCAGGTGGCCGTTGAGGTGCCGCGCGCTGGCCAACCCCGCCGTGGTGACTCGCGCGCCTCGGCATGGACCAGAGCTCTTCCTTTCCCTCTTCCGCGGCTCCACGCGAGAGGAAGGCGGAAGGGCCTCGTCGCCTTGCGGTCGATCCAGACCGCACAGCTCCGATCCAACGGACAGGAGAGGCGCAGGGGGTGGACGGTATTTCATTTACCGTCCAGCCCCGGACGGCAAATGAAACGACGTCCACCCCTGGGTACGGGCTGGCCGGCGCCATCAATGGCGACCACGCCGCGCTGACCTCCACCGCCGGCGTTCGCGGCTTCCGCGCAGGACATGGAGGTCCTAGGGGCCGTTGAGCTGATTCCTGATCCACCGCAGCTGGCCGGCCGATCGTTGCACACGCGCACCGGCGAGGGCGCAGCGGCACGAGCGTCCTCGTGCTCCTGGACGGGCTCGCCCCACGCGGCTGCCGTTGACACACCCGAGATCCGCCTGCTTCCTTGGCTGCTCGGATGTACACACACATTGGGCATGGGGGATGGAGCGGCGCGGCTCGCCGTCCGCGTCGTGGTCCTGCACGGTACGGTTCAGCGCCTCCGCGGCGTTCGTCTGCCGCGCGAACGTCCACGGCTGTAGAACCGCGGTCGATCATCTTCGCAGGCGAATTGGACTGACACATACGTCAGTCGCCGCGGCGCGCGCGTCTGAGCGCCAGCGCGGGCGCCGGCCGCCAGCCGCTCGGCTTTGCAGTCTTGGAAGCGCATCGCTTACTTGTGGGTGGCGCGACGAGGGTGAGCATAGAGGGAGGCGTAGGCCTGGAGGAGCTGCGTCGTATCGGTTAACAAGATCGAGACTACTACTTCAACACAATCTGATCGTGCACTTTGAGCCAAGAAAGGCAGGTGTATTTTTATCAAACTTGTTCAGAGTTGGTTTCGGGTGATCAGGAGGCGATAATAAGTTATCAACGTCACGGCGTTTGTGCAAACTGACATGAACTGAATGAAACCGCAGCCACGTTGCACTGTGAAATTTGCAGAAATGAGAATGCCGGCGTGTGACCTCTACGGGGTTGAAGCTGGAAATCAAAATTGATTTAATTTTTGGAGAAAAATGCCACATCAATGATCACACGGTCCCACCCGATCAAGCGAGCAACCGGCAGGCCAATCACCTCATCTGATCATCATGCTTTCGTCCAGGAGGCAGCAGCCACTGCTCATGACTATACCCTGATGGCTACGTCCCCATGGAGAAGAGGACATTGGGATGAAGCTTGCAAGCCTTGCCTTTGCAAAGCCAGCTACCGCCCACCGATCCATGGATGGTCTCCATGGAGAAGAGATGAGATGGGGAAGATGCGTTGCGAGATCGAGAGCGTTAATGCATGATCGATGCTGACTTCTCCGGCCCGCCGTCCTCACGCATCGTCACGCTCGGAATAATTTTCAGATTCGATCGTGCCCCATGCTCCAATAACTGATCCCATCATGCCACTGCCTTGGAGAGTTGGATGGCAGAGTGGCAGTGGGCCCCTCTTTATTCAGTGGCTAGCTTGTGAAATCCTGACAGAGCTTGTGGTATACGCAAAGCCTCATGCATCCTGAAGAGTGACCATCATCCTGAATATGTCAGTCACATGTTCATGTCTGAAAGTAGTCAAACCACTCATCATCTGAATTTCAGCCACTCCGAAAGAAAGGCTGGATGAATTAACATGCAAAATGGTCTCTCTTGTTTGTACAAAACAAAACAGGGAAGGGGATCGAAGAAGTTTTTCAGATGAAAAAAAATGGGAGGAATTGGACCAGGGCGAAATGATTTTTTTTTGAGGGGTACCAGGGCGAAATGATAGCCGGAGACAGTTTGTGGTGGACTGGTGGTGACGTGGGCCCTGCCGCGCAGAATGGGGAGAAGAAGGACGGACGGAGACCTGCAGCTGGGGGCCCATGGCGCACCCTCCCGGCCCAAACCATCGTGCGGCAGCGAGGTGCGCGGTCCACAACCCCCAACCCAACCACGCGGAAACCCCAAACTGCCCCTGTACCCGTACGCGCCCAGACAAACAGCCCGCCCGGCCGCCCCCGCCGTTACGAACGCGCACGGCTCGGCGCTCCCCCCATCTGCCATCTCGCGCAGGCAGCGGCAGGGCACCGCGCCAAAAACTAGCTGCAGCGCAGGCGTCAGCTCTCGTGATGGGAGGAGTAACGTACCAGCGGCTGCTGTCGTCGGGGAGCCAGCGGCCGTCCCGCGGCGGCGTGCGGGCGCGGGCGTGGGTGCTGCTGCGGTGGGCGGCGGTGCGGCTGGGCTGCGCGGCGCGGCGGCGGTACTGGTGCGGCGCCCGCGCGCGGCGGCTGGCGTGGGCAGGGCTCTGCGGCAGGGCCGCGGCGTCCGCGCCGGAGCGGAGGGGCAGGAGGGGCTCGGCGGTGGCGGCGGCCGGGGTGGTCGTGGGGTACGACTCCGCGAGCTACGCGCGCAACTTCGACGACGGCGCGTGGAAGGCCGAGGAGGGCGTGTCCTGGGCCGGCCCCGGCGGCGCGTTCCCCCGCGCCAGCGCCGGCGACGCTGCCACCACCGGTGATTCCCTTACGACCTCCACTAGCTAAACCGGCTAACTGTGTTAGTGTAAAGGGATCTCAGAATTCTAGCCGTGTACTGCTCGCCTGGACTGAAAGTTTAAATTCTTCTGCTTTTGGCTATGCAAACATTCCGAATTACTTGCCCAGGCACAAAAATTCAGTTCTTTTACCCGTGTCCAATTTCAACGTGTCGTTTAGTGCTAGCAGACTAGCAGTAAGACTTTTCAGAAAAATTGACGGCCAATTAGTAACCGTGCACGCGCATTAGAACAGATGCTCAGCCGTTTCAAAAAGGTAAAGGTGGTCCTTGCAAATTCTTCAGACACGACTCGAAAAAAAAACCGAGTGCGTGTGTGACGCGTGTAGACAGACGACACAAGGGCTCTAGTGGTATGGGCTGCAGGGCTTGCGGCCCACTAATTTTGCCCCATGAAGGGAGGTCATGGCCCATGAACTTCGTTGTTTCTGTCAGGCCAGATTTCTGTGCGTAGCGGAGCACAGCCCACTACCTTAAGCAGCTGTCTCCCCTCCTGCAAACAAACATGGTGTGTACACCTAAAAGTCTTGGATTTTTCTACTCAGTTTAACTCACACCCAACTCAAGCAAGGTTGCATTTATTTCACCTGGTTCCTTAAAATTTTCATTCAAAATTGATGGGTATACGCCCAGCTTTTCTTTGAAAAGAGGAAGAAGAGGATAAGTAGTGTTGGAGTCCGGAAAGCTTGAACCCCAAACAGAAATTAGAATAGCGAAAGTGCAAAGGACAGAGAACACGAAATAAGACAATAATACGCACTTTCAATTATCGAAAAATCAACCCGATTTCAGTAAGAGTTGGGGGTATTTATACCCCCCTCCTCCGTTATATGTTTACACAAATACCCCTGCTCGCCCCGAATATTCCAAATATTCGGGTTTCCGAGCCTTTTTACAGGCTAGGCGTGTTCAGCGTGAGTCTAGGCATGGGATCACGCTATTCTCGTTTTCTCCGAAGGTCAACCCACCACCTCCGGATCCTCCAAACCTTCGGACTCTATGGAACCTTCGAACTCTTCGTGGAACCTTCGGATCTTTGTCCAACCTTCGGGCATCTCGCAGAACCTTCGGGCATATGCGGAACCTTCGGGTTACTTGAGTTTTCCCCCATCCCTTGGTGCCAGAAAGCCTGGCGTGTTCCCCTGCATGCATATCCGAAGGTCCCCGAAGGTCATGAAGTAACCTTCGGGACTCTTTTAGCTGCACTCGTAAAAAATGTAATCCTCACGAGTCGCGTCCTTCGGAGGGTGCAATCCCCAACAGTAGCCCCTCGCGGGCGAGGTCCGACTCCGACGGTCCGAACCCTCGATGTTAAGTATTGGACACCCTCCGCGAAAACGTCTCCCGATCGTCGAAGGATGGGGCGAGTTGAGTGGATGACCATTGGAATTCTCCTTTGTTTTACAATTGGGTGTTACTGTACCCTTTACCCCTCCCCCCCCCCCCCTATATAAAGGGGGGGTACCCGCGTCGCTTTCACGCTCTTGAGCATTTGCAACCTTCACCTTATTCTCCAAAACTTGCTTGCTTTTGAGTTTGCGAAGCCTCGACCGGAGGTTTTTCGATCTTTGTAAGTTTTTTATAGTTGTTTTTCCCTTGGTTTTGGTGCGGGTCTTAGCTCGGTGGCTTACTCTAGTTTTGTAGGGATGGCCCGTGTCAAACTAACTGCAAAGCCTGTTGATACTTCGGAAGAGGCTACTGTCGGCAAAGCTTCGCGTCAGCAAGTCGATTGCGAAGAGGATATTTCAGACGTGCAAGCGAGCCCGTCGGAGCTCATGGCCCAGGAGAAACCAGAGCCGACTTTGAGGTTCGGGGCCTCGAAGGTTACTCAGAGACTGATCAATTATTACATCTCCAAGGGATTTTTCAAGGCGGGAGAATGCCGACCTCAACAGGATGAGGATGTTCCCAATCCTCAAGAGGGGGAGTGTGTTGTGTTCCGTGACTTCTTCACAGCGGGGCTTCGCTTTCCTCTAGACGCGAAGTTCTCCGAGATCTTGGCAAGGTTCAACGTGAAGATGCACCATCTCACCCCGAACGCCATTATACAATTTTCCAAATTTTTTTGGGCAGTGAGGACCTTCAAGGCGCTGGTATTGGTCGATACCTTCTGCTGCTTCTATGAGTTGCATCCCCAAGGACGGAAGATATCCTTTGAGGATGATGGGGAGGTGTACAGTGCACAGAGCGGGTGTTGCACCTTCGTTCCTCTAAGGGGTAATAAGGTTCTGCATCTCGATCGAGTCGAGATTTCTTTCAGTCAAAAGAATAAATGGGATGATGACCGGTGCCAGTACTGGTTTTATGCGAAGGTGGAGTTTCCCAGTGCTGAAGGAGTGGAAGGAGGCTTTCCACTTGCGTCGAAGGTTGAGATGTTTGCGCACCGGAACCAGGCCGCGTTTGACGCGTTGACGTCTAGTTTTGGGGAATGTGAGGCTGCGTTTAGACTGGCTGCGAAGTCTATTGGTGGCCGTGACTATGTTGAAGAGTATTTGGCAGCGAAAGTGTGGCCGCTGACATCTGGCCGGGCAGCGGCATCTTTCTCTAAAGTCAAGTTTGGTTCTCTGGAGAAGGCGATTCCCTGTCCTCATTTTGGGCTTCAGCGCCCCCCCCCCCCCCCCCCAGCGGATGCGATGAGATGGTGGTTCTAGAGCTGGATAGGGAGGCCAACAACTTGCTTGGCTTTTTCAATGATAAGGAGCACAAGGCCTTTATCGAGTGTTGCAGTCATGAGGATAGAATTAACCGGTGTTTGCGTGAGAACACGAAATGGGACAGTAATACGCACTTTCAATTATCGAAAAATCAACCCGATTTCAGTAAGAGTTGAGGGTATTTATACCCCCCTCCTCCGTTACATGTGTTACACAAATACCTCTGCTCGCCCTGAATATTCTTGGAATATTCGGGGTTTCCGGGCCTTTTTTACAGGCTAGGCGTGTTCGGCGTGAGTCTAGGCATGGGATCACGCTCTTCTCATGTTCTCGGAAGGTCAACCCGCTACCTCCGGATCCTCCAAACCTTCGGACTCTATGGAACCTTCGGACTCTTCGCGGAACCTTCGGATCTTTGTCCAACCTTCGGGCATCCCGCACAACCTTCGGGCATATGCGGAACCTTCGGGTTACTTGAGCCCCCATCCCTCGGCGCCGGCAAAGCCTGGCGTGTTCCGCTGCATACGTATCCGAAGATCCCCGAAGGTTATGAAGTAACATTGGGGACTCTTTTAGCTGCACTCGTAAAAAATGTAACCCTCGAGAGCCAGCGTGATTCGGAGGGTGTAATCCCCGACAAGTAGATTTTAGTAGACTTTTAGCAGAAGACGATGAACTACCTACCCTGTCGTCGTCCTGTCTCTCCTGTTCTTTTCCCCAGGGCTCGCAGCGTCGGCGCGTCTGGGATCAAGCCGGACTGGCCGGTCTCAGAGAATCAAGCAGCAGCACGGGCGCGGCTCCCGAGTCCCGACGAGGCAACAAGCCAACAACGACCCCGGCCGCCGTCCTCCTCGGATCTCCGCGTCGGGCGCCGACACGACCTGCCGCCCCCGCTCCCGAGCATCATGCCTTGCCAAGTTGCCATGCGAGGAGCTCGATCGCTTCGCTGATGCTTCAGGTTCAGGAAGTTGACGACCGACGGGGAACAGTAGCCTGCCCTCGGCTCCTTTTTTTTCCCCACGTCACGCCAGAACACAAGTTCACGCATGCAGTTTGCCATTCCGAGACCACGAGAGGCCATGCTGAATTACAGTCTAATTTTTCAACCCGTTTACCAAAAAAGAAGAAGTGTCAGCCCAAATTCCCGTGTTTCATGAGGCTTAATGTTCACTGCTCACAGAAATATCTGCACTCGGAAAAGGACGCATCACACATGCACCACACTTTGTACAATTGTACACACGTGCAGTAGCATTAGCTTACTGCTGGAGTTTTTTTTCCAAAGAAAATTCTACTCTGGAGTGGTACGACAGTTTGGTACGACAGAGCTGGTCCCACTTGTCCGTTCACCAAAATACTCCCAGCCTGCGCTGCAGCAGTAGCAGCAGGAACTCACCATTTCGCCTACCAACCAAGCTCCAACCGACGCACACCACCAAACGACCCCGCAAGACAACAACGAGCTCGAGCCGCGAGCGATCAACATCCTAATCCAGAGATCTCGTTCCCTCTCCCGGTCTCTCTCTCCCCCACGGTCGTCGTGGGGCAATGGCGACCGACGCGATCCTGGAGACGATCAAGCCGGGTCGGAGCGAAGACGAGCAGCTCCCGGTGACCGCCGCCGCCGCGGCCGCCGCGGGAGGGTCAGGCGGCGGGATCGGGCTGCGCCGGCGCATGTCGTCCCTCTCGGCGCACTTCGGGCCGTCGCTGTCGTCGGCGCCGTTCCGCCGCGCGCAGTCGATGCCGTCCGTGAAGGCGCTGGCGGCGGCGGGCGCGCTGCGGCGGTGGTGGGAGTGGGGGCTCGGGTGGGTGATGGCGCGGCGCCCGCCGTTCGCGCGCGGGCTGGAGATGAGCGACGACGAGGCCGCCGCGCTGGGCGGGTGCCACTGCCGCGGCACGTGGCGGCACGTCCTCCACAAGGTGCGCGCCGGGGCGCGGCGCCTGCTGGGCCGCGACGGCCGGCCGCTCAAGGCCGCCGCGCCGCAGGGCTTCAGGTACGACTCCGTCAGCTACGCGCAGAACTTCGACGACGGCGAGGCCTGACCGCCGGATAGCAGGAGGAGGAGGAGGAGGAGATGGAGCCGAGCCATGGCCCATGGGGTTCTCCTCACCCACGCCGTCGTTACGAGCCTGCTCGAGTCCATCGGCGCGGCATTGCTTGTTGTAAGCTGCAATAAAGCAATTCATTTTGTGGTGTGTATATACAAACGGAATCTACGATATAGTATGGTGTGGATGATGGCATCGGTCGATCTGGAAGAAAGATGGCCGATCGCTCGTTGCTGCAAGGTACTGTATTATTCATTTCCTTCCGTTTTTGTCGTTGCCATTTTGCTCCAGCGCCATGGATGTTGGACCGTCTTGAACGAACGCCTCCCATGGATCAAATCCAGGACAGGCACAACAATTCGCTGCGATTCAAATCAATGGCACTGCCAGCATTTGTGATTCGTGAGAAGCTGATGATGCAGCCGGCCGGAACGGATCAGAGCGGAGAAGCTTCTTCTTCCTCCTCCGATTCCCCTCGTCGTCAGGGCCACCAGGTTCAGATTCAGATCTGCTTCGGGTCCAGCGTCCCTGTCGCTGCGGCTGGAGCATGACATGGCCGCTACAGCTACCGCCCCCCGCATCGCATCGGCTCGGCCTCGTCCGGGGGCGCCGGGACAGCAACCGGGCGCCCGACCGCGGAGGAGGTGGTAGGTTCGTGCTTGCCTGCCCCTCCCCATGCTTCCTTGCCAGCGGAGCGGCGCGGCCTCCGCTACCGGGAGCGGGAGGGAAAGGTGGCGGCAGGGCACGCGACCTCGCCGACCAGCCCGGGCATGTGGCCGGTGCCGAGGGCACGGGCCGTTGCAGCCGGCGATGTGCACGTGCTCGGCACTCCATCCAGTGGGCGAGTTGTTTCTGTAGCCTCGGCACGTTGCGACCCCGTCAACAAGGTCTTTCTTTTTCCCTCCCTCGGTCAGGTTGACCGACCAAAATTCAGAAAGGCCGGCCCAACTGTCGAAGCCGTCGTCGTTGGTTGAGGCCACTATCCAAACCGGGCCGTTTTTGCCCCGTTTCGGCGGCCCAGTGAATAGTGGTGTTATTCATAAAGGCCTGAAGAGACTAGCAGTAGAATGGGGCAGGGGTTGCAAAAATCAGAAAGGCCCAAGACCGTTCATTGGAAGAGACATTTTAGTATTTTACCAGCTCAAAAGATTAAGAAAACTCAAAATAAAGGGAAAATTGCATTTTGCACTTCATTTTGAGAGAGTGTTTAGCCCTGCAAGCTGCATCTTAGTACCATTCCATACCAGGACTCCATGGGAAACACTATTTTAAATCAAAGGCAAATCTGTTCATATTTCGATTTCTGAGAAATTCCGTTCCCGTTTCGTGCTATCGCTGCTAACCTGAATGTGAAGGACACACAGCAGTAACCCATTTGGTAACTTAAATGGAAAATGATACGGAACTAGAAACAAAAATACTTGTACTAGTAGCACTACCACAAATACAGAACTGGAGTGCGTGTTTCACCGGGCGCATGCATGCGAGCAGAAACTTCCAGTTCCTGACACGCCTAGCAGGCAGCCGCAGCAAGCCTGCACTGCAGGTGCAGGGCGAGCGAGCAGGTCTCCCTTCCTGCAGGCTGCAGCGCCCCAAGCTATCCACCTGAACGCCCAGACACGGCCAAGCCTCGCCGCGCTGCTCCCTGGCGAGAGCGCCTCTTTCCCGTCCGAGACTTGAATGCCAACGTGACGGGGACCTGCGCCGCGCACGCACGCAGACGCCGCGTGCACCATCATCCACTGAGCAGGTTCATCAGGTTGTAAATCTTGCTTGTGGCACAGATCGAGCTCGGGCAGTGCCATGCCACTTGCTGGCCGGGAGTTCAGGCGGCTGCGCTTGGGCGGCGGCCGGCCGGGGCCGGGAACCCAGCCGGCGCTGGAGGTCCGGCAGCGAGCAGTGTTGCACACACGGGCACAGGGCCCCGGCAGGCTGCAGGCGGCGTTAGGACGACGAGCGTGTCGATCGATCGTACCGGTACTGTGACGGGGTAACCACCAGTACACGATTTTGCTTGCCGCCCAACCCCTCGCCTGCGCTCTCTAGGATCTAGCAGTCTAGCCTCGCCAGGTGGTGGCGACTGGCGACTGGCGACTGCGAGACCTGTTGGGGCCGGCCGGCCGGCCGGCCTTGTGGGAGAGGACAGGGGAGAACGGGGGGAGAAGTGTGTGTACTGCGGGTACGTGCACAAAAGCACAGGGGCGCAGCAGGAGCCAGGACGGGGCGCGCAGTGCTGGACGCTGGGGGAGGGGGAGTCGGGGAGAAGGGGGGAGGGATGGACAGCGGCACGCCGCGGCAGCGCATGGCAAGAAAGCTGGGGGCGCGGCAGCAGCAGTAGATTGGACGATCGCGTGTGCGCGCGCACGAGCGTCCCCGACCCCCGACTCGTCACCTCCGCCCGCCGCTCTCGCACGTGGCCATGCCCCCCCTCTCTTCTCCCCTGCAGCTGCAGCTCTGCAACCCTGCCACCCCCTTCTCTCTCTCTCTCGCTCGCTCGCTCGGCAGCTAGTAGCTGGGCGCGGCTGCCATGGCAGGGGCAGGGGCGTGGCAGTTTGGCGCCTGCGACGCCGCGCGCGGCGAGATAATTTAAGGCTGCCCTGCGCCGCGCCCAACAAACTCCGCGCCCTCGGCGTGCCCTGGCGCGCGCGGCTTCCCTTCCCTTTCCTTCCCTCTCCTCCTGATCTCCTCCGGCCGTCCGGCGGGCCAGGCCAGGGGGGCGACAGTGGCCGGCCAACAGTGCGCGCCTGATTTGCACTGCACACGCTCTGCCGCGCCCTCCAGCCCTCCTGCAGTACGTCGTCGTCTGCGCTCTCTCCCTTTCTCTCTTGCATGCTCCCACCCGTGTGTGCCCCATGGGTTTCTTCGCGCACTGTGCGCTGCTACTGCGTCTACATGGATGTGCCGCCGTCCTCGTCCGTCACCGTACCATTCTTACCGTTCCTTCTTACTGCGCCCAAGTGCCAGGTTTAGTCATTAGTGTTACTCCAAGACAATGGCCCAGTTGACCAACTTGGTTATTAACATTAACTTACCCTAAAACCCAGCTGAGCATAGCGGATCAGCACCTTTTTTTTTTCTGTCTAGAAAGGATTTTGTGAACAGCTTTAGTCAGGATAGGCCTGTTACAACCTAATGACACGGTGGAGTTTCTAATCAGAGTAGAATCCAAACACAATCACCTAGAGAAAAAAGAGGCAAGCGGTGACCCATTCCGAACGCAGCGATGTTGTTGCCTTGTAGTTGTAGGTCATCTGCTGGGATTGCAGTGTCCGTTCTGAATCCTTGCTTCCTCAACCGACGATCGAGATAGTAATTGGTAAGCTTGTAGACCTGTAGAATAGGTGAGATGAGAGGAGATGCCACGAAGTTCGAAACTGAATTCTTTACTTGTGGTCTACGCTGAAAAAGCTCACGTGAGTTCGCCATTGCAACAGCAATGCGCCAATGATTGGGGCTCGATTACCAAATTATTGCCACCTGGCTACTAGTACAGGTCACTTGTTTTTTCACCTAGCTAAGCTAAGCTACCCCTTAAAATATTTTTACCACTCGCGCACGCACGGGCGCACGGCGCATGTCCTACTCCTACGTTAACCATCTCGGAATTAGCGCTGCACCGGCCGGGGCAGGGCAGAGGCCCCTGGCCGGCTGGCCCTGAATGAGGCCAAAGAATTGAATCACATCGGCCTGCCTCCTCTGGGCTCTCTCTGGCCACCTTTCTTTTCCCCTCTGCTCCTTCCAACCTTTTACTCCTCTCTCACTCTCTCAGCTCGTCGTCGTCGTCTTCTTCCTCGGGGGCGCCAAACTTTTATGGACTGGCGCACGCGCGGGCAGCGGGGCGCAGTGCCTCACCCTAGTTTCCCTTGTGCTGCTGGAAGAGCGAGCGTACCTCCCGTCCCCCCATGCGTCTCATGATCCTCAGCTTGCATAATCAGAACATGGCATTGGCATCGACATTGACACGAAGCTCAGCTCGAATGCTCGATCATGCGATGTGTGAGGCTGTGAGCATGGCAACATTTCTGTGATTCAGCCTAGAACGACGAGATCAATCCCAGTTCGCCATTGTGTTTTGATAAACCTTGGAAGGTTAACATCGGAGAGGAAGCTTATCAGTTACCACCATTCCAGGGCAGGGCAAGCCCTCTCTTGTCGGTGATAGTTCCCTGTAAGATCATCAGCTGAACATTGTTCCTTTTGGAAGACATTTAACTGAACATTGCAATAGTAATGACCGATCGACCGATGGATCGTTGATGTTATCTGTCAGGTGTGGAAGAGATCAGTTTTGGATTTTGGCAGCGTTGTTGATCCGACTGGAAAAGGAGGTACCGGGATTCCGGAGGCCATGTACGGCCACATACAGGAGAAATTGATGGCCGTCCTCGTGCAAACTCGCTCCGATCGTCCTCCCAAACCCCGATGCACGCAGCACCTGCCATTCCTTCTTCTGGTAGTCCAAATTAAATGCACAACCAGACAAATGCACCAAGACAGCAGAGACAGTACCATGTCCATGCATGTTAGAGAGAGATATGGTGTGAAAGTTTCATGGTGCAAACAAAAAGGTGGTGCATGCAACTTGCAAGAGTAGGCCTCCATACGCTCGGTTTATCTTAAGCAGTAAGTACTGTACAAAGGTAGTGTATTTGGCACCACAGTATAATTCGCATGCACAAATGAAATGAAATGAAAATGAAGGATTCGTCGTTCTACAATAAAGAAAACTCTTGATCTCTACATGTAACCTTGTGGATGGACTCGTCTTGACAAGCAGTACATTGTACCCTCAAAGAAAGAAGTACACGGCAACAATCTGTACCTGGCATACATGCTTGACTACTCGTCAGGTATCTGCAAGGCCCATTGCACCATCTGCATCCTCAGTATCTGAACATCCATCTACCTATTCGGGTGCACATATATGTGCAGCACTTCCTTCGCTAAACACGGAGCTTTATTTACACAAACTACACATTTTCATGTGTGCGTTTTTCGTTCGCCTCTTCTCTTCTCTTTTGTTTTCAAAATAAATCCGCGTTGCGTCAATGCAGCATGTGTATGCATGCTCATGTATGCACGCATTCGTAGTACATACTGCATGCAGGCTCTAGGTAGGCAGGTGTAGCCGAGACTTTTCAAAAGTAGTAGATGTGCATGTTAGTACATCCCTACGACGTGCAACAGTTTCCCGTTAAGCTCCATCAGGTTTCCTCATCGGGCCCATGCCAGGTGCCACCATGTCCATCGCCAACCCTTTAATCTCACCATTCCTGCTTGCCGTTCCATCAGAGAGAGAGAGAGAGAGAGAGAGAGAGAGAGTGAGAGAGTTCTCATTGTCATGGAGGCATGGTGCTTGCTCCCCACTATATAGAGCCCCCCATTGGCTTCATCCTCCACGCACCACACACCAAAGCAGCTCAGAACCCCTTTTCATCTTGTAGAAGAAGAGAAGAGAGAAGTTAGCTTTGGTAGGGTTAGTTCTTGGGCAAGAGATACCAAGAGCGTCTCCCACCTCTCGATCCTTGTAGCTCTTCCAGCTTCCCGATCAGATCCCGGCGGCGGCTATATATGCACCCCCAGGCCATGGGCGACGCGCTGTGGGACCTGCTCGGGGAGGAGATGGCGGCGGCGGCGGCCGGCGAGCACGGCCTGCCCCCGGGGTTCCGGTTCCACCCCACCGACGAGGAGCTCGTCACCTTCTACCTCGCCGCCAAGGTCTTCAACGGCGCCTGCTGCGGCGTCGACATCGCCGAGGTGGACCTCAACCGGTGCGAGCCGTGGGAGCTCCCCGACGCCGCGCGGATGGGGGAGCGCGAGTGGTACTTCTTCAGCCTCCGCGACCGCAAGTACCCCACGGGGATGCGCACCAACCGCGCCACCGGCGCCGGCTACTGGAAGGCCACGGGAAAGGACCGCGAGGTGCTCAACGCCGCCACCGGCGCGCTGCTCGGCATGAAGAAGACGCTCGTCTTCTACAAGGGGCGCGCGCCCCGCGGCGAGAAGACCAAGTGGGTCCTCCACGAGTACCGCCTCGACGGCGACTTCGCCGCCGCCCGCCGCTCCTGCAAGGTACATGCATGCATCCACATGCCCAGCAACTTGCACACGATGACATGACATGCTCACGAGACCACATAGAAATAATGCAGCCATCCTTCTAAAAAAAGAAAAAAAAAGCAGTCATCCATCAATGTTGCATAGCATTGCATGAACCGATTTCTTTAGGGTTTTTCAGGGAATGAACATTTCTTCAGTTTTTAACACTAGGATGCCGCAGGTAGCATTGTCGTATTAATCCGTGAATGGATTTGTTAAGGTTTTGGGGCAGATCTTTTCAGTTTCTGTATAAGATCCTGTCCACGACTTGAAAACGCAACAGCAGCGTGACAGCAGTAGAGATGTGATATCATTGACAAGAAGTAGGAGTTGCGTATATGCTGCTGGCTGCAATGAATGTGGCATGCATGCATATGCACATAGCTACATGTGCATGCAGATTGATAGACGTATGCTCTATATACTTTTGTGCATTCAATGGTGTTAGCTGGTGTAAGCATGATAACATGCTTGAAGTACTGCCACAGTGGCTGTGCTCAGCTTCAGGTTCAGCTTTCAGCAGCAGCATGCATATGCATATGCATGGGCAGGAGTAGTTCCATCGCTGCTCAAGATCTATTCGCACTGACACACAGGATCCAAGCCACCAGGCAGTAGTGATCATCCCTGCTGTTGCTCTGTTCACGTTGTGCCCTCAGGGTGCCTCTCATGGATACATGGTAACATGTACTTTGCATATCTCCAAACACTGACATATATGCCCTCCCTTCCAAATCTTTGTCGTACAGATAATGAAATCACCCTAAATAAACTAGCAATATGTAGGGGCATCCAATGCTCATTGGCTCCATTTTTTAATCTGTAAAGTAAACGTGCCATCTGCACAGGTTCTAGTTCAGGAGGAAATTTGTATACCAGTACACCCTTGTCTGTCCTGCCTATAGATCACAATCCACAGGAAATAGTCTTTTTTATGTTTCTATGCCACTGACTGATGAATTGCTGAATCTTTTCTTGTATGTTGATGCAGGAGGAATGGGTGATCTGCAGGATACTCCACAAGGCAGGCGACCAGTACAGCAAGCTGATGATGGTGAAGAACCCCTACTACCTCCCCATGGGAGTGGACCCCTCCAGCTTCTGCTTCCAGCAGGACCCCGCCGCCGCCCCTCCCCTCCCAAACCCTAGCGGCTGCTCGAGCGCCGGCCTCCCCTTCCACCACGGCCACCACCCCGGCATGCAGCCTCCGCTGCTGCCGGCCAGCCATCTCAAGATCAGCAACGGCTGCGGCTTCCAATCAGCATCGGCGCGCACGCAGGAGCCGCAGCCGCTCGGCGGCAGCAGCAACGCCGCCGCCATGGGCATGCCGCCGTACCCTCCTCCCTTCACCTCCATCGTCGCTGGCAAGCCGGCTGCGCCGCCGCCCCGGGCGGCCGGGGTCGTCAACGCCGCCGGCGCGCAGGAGCCACCGGCACCGCCGCCACCTACCTGGCTGGAGGCTTACGTGCAGCACGGCGGGTTCCTTTATGAGGTGGGCCCGGCTGCGGCGCCCATGGGCGCATGATCCGGACCGCTGGTCCCTTAGGGTTGTCGCGTTGGTCGATCGGTTTACTTGTGATCTTCTCTTGCGGTTGCTAGTCGATCTTGTAAGGTTTCTTTCAGCTTGGTGATTTGCAAGTGCGAGGTTCAGACAAGAGCACTTGTAGCTTAGATCTGCCAGTCATTTCTTGCTGTTAGCTCCTTAGTTGTCAACAAAATCATGTGATCCTAGCGAGTTGGTAAGTTGCATGCATGCGGTAGCACTTGTACTGTCGATCCATCCACATGCAGTGTGCTTGGTAGTATATGTATCACTTTGTTTCATTGGCACTGAATGGCATGATGACATCCTTGCTAGTCTCAAAATCAGTGTCCTCTATACAACATGATGTCTGTGAAGCTCCAGATTGTGATCCATGACATGAATGCAATGTATCATCTATATGCGATACGGGTACGGGGATACGTGGGTTTGAAAAACAACACAGTGGTAGTATAGAGAGAGTATCAAAGTATCCGATACGCAAGTATCGGTTACGGGTACGGCTGGGTTAGTGAAGTATCAGTGATTCATAGCATGAATGCATATGCATTTCACATACTTGTTGAATGCATCATCCCATGGAACAAGCTGGTCAAGTAGGTCTGAACAATGTTTATTTATATATATAGTTATGTACAAATTAGTAGAGTGCACCGGCCGTGCATGACTGCCTGGGGTGATAGTGATACGGTAGTGTTTGTTCAGTCATTCGCGAGTAGTACTCAATGATGGCTATGAACAGTGGGGTAGTATACGCAAGTATCGATCGGCGCCACTGTTTGCACAGTGCGGTGAGGATTTGGTCCCTGGCCCGAGATCTCTGAAGAGGGCGTGCACACGTCCTGCAACCTGATCCATCCATCTGCAATTCATATATATAGTACATATACAAACATTTAGTTAACAAAAGAAGTACATATACATATATATCATTTCAAATGATTTCGTACATGGGTGAGCCGCCCGTGAACATTACAAAAGAAGGAAACAAGGTTTAAAAGGAGGCGGTAGTGCGATCACTGCTGATTCATCAGAGATGGGAAGGATCGAAAGACGTGGGATGTGATGCAGGTGCAGGCCGGCCGTCAGAGCGAGAGAGGCGACGGAGATGGAGAGGGAGGATGCAGGGTGGTGCAGGTGCAGACGCAGAGGGCGAGGGCGCCGCGTGCATGGCTGGCCGCTTGGCCGGGGCCTGGGCCAGCGGGGGGGTGGGGGGGGGGGGGGGGGTATGATTTGACGGGTTGCAATAATGCTGCCTCTTACCAGCTAGGAGTAGCTGCTGCTGCTGCTGATGGCGTCCCGTAGGAATAGGGGGGAGGATCCCGGCCCGCCGCGCTGGCGGCGCTGCGACGCCGAAGATGCAGGGCAGCATGCACGCACCGTGACGTGGTGCGCCTCAGGCGATGGGACGGGGGCGCCGACGTGACCCCTAATCGGGCATCGCGGGATGGATCGGTCACTGCAGCAGCCAGCGCGCGGCAGCGATCTCGTCGTCGTCTCTGATCGATCCGGCGCTGCGTCCGCCGCGCGCTACCTTTGCCGCCGAAGTCAAGCCGATCCAGTACTGCCAGTTGGCAATGGCAGCTGCCGCTGCTCGTTAGCTCCCCACGTGTAAAAGCGAGCGGCCGGAGGGCGGAGGCGGCTCGCTGGGGTAAAGCTCGGTCTCCGCGGCGCTCGGCTGGCGAGCTGCGCGTACGTCAGCCACCGGGAATAATCCCTTATCTTCCTTGTTAAATGACAAGCAGTGCTCCTGCTATTCTTAAAAAAGAGAATAATCCCTTATCGGAAAAAATTACCGTGCTAATCGACCCCAGGCTTTTACGTTTTATTTTACCCCTAGTTGCAAGCAGCCGCTACGCTTCAACAGTGCTGGAGTGGGTAGGCAACGGCCAAGGAGAAAGAACAGAACGCCTTCTTGAATGCGATGCTCGCGATCGCTCGCCTTCTTGTCAAATTGCTGTCGGCCGGCCGGCCGTCCGACGAAGCTGCGCTGTAGCCGGTACTGATGCGGAGGCGCGCATGTGGGCCGCCCGGCTTGTTACGAACTGTCGGTCCATCAACTCCGGCCGGCCGGCCGGCCACCGACTTGTCGCTTGCTCTCTGCAGCCGTAGATGGTAAGCGCTCTTGGCCGGCCGCGGCGCCCACTGTAGAAACTGGGCTGGAACTGTAGCACAGATCTTTTTGCAGGACGGCACTGTAGCAAGGATCGTTCAGCGGCTACTGTTGCCTGAGATGTCAAAGTGTAACGTTTGATCGGGCGACCATGAATCCAACAAGCAAAGTACTAGTAGACGACCCATGCATGGTGTGCCATCTCGCTGACATGCTGAGTGTCTAGCTTTCAGGCTCTGTTTAATTTGGACAAAACATAGGAAGTCTGTAGTGCCATTTTAGTCCTACAGGAAAATTCCGTGCGTATTCTTTTGAAGAAATAAATTAACGCGTCCTATATATGGAGTAGACTGCATCGTTAAGTCAAACGCTGGAAACAAGCTAGCCCTCACCGCGCCGTCGGGGATCCACGGATCGCCGCCGCTGCCGGCGGCGGGGCAGCAGCGGTGGTCCGGTGGAGGACCAGCTGGCCGGTAACCTCTTCACTCCTCACGGTGGCCGGCCGGCTGACCGTCCGCATCGCAGCATCCTGCACGCTAGCAGTCGAGCACAAACACCATCAGGCGGGCCTCCTTCGTGGTGGGCCCACCTACTTGGGCTGCCAAACTAGGCCTCGATATCTACGATTGGGCTTTGAAGCCCGCTTGGTTCTCTGCCAGCTTCGCTTCCTTCACTTGTTTTTTTTTTCCTTCTTCATGTGACTCACCCGGCAGCTGTTGGTCCCGCCAGGCATTGGCTTCTTCAGGTTCAGCTCCATCCGCAGTTCATTGCAAAGCTTGGAAGACCAGAAGCATCCGATCGAAGTTCCAAAGACCAGGGCTGAAACACGCACGCTCCATTTTGTTGGAGTGCAAAACATCTGATGCGGAGTGAAAGAATGAATGATTTTCCGAGAAACACTTGTAACAAATGCTAGAGATCCCTAATGGCATTTGCAGTTCAGCAGGGCATCGATTGGCCACACCATGAATGCATACAAGTCGATCGTTAAAGTAAACTGCACCTTCTTTCAGTCCCATGGCTCCTTTTTTTTTAACGGAACCCATGACTCATTTCTAGTAGTAACAACGGTGAAGACATCTAGCGTGCGTGCGTGGGCCGTAACTAGGCTGCTGCTCCAGCGGCCCTCTCACCTCGCGCGACGAGGCCATATCAGAGGACAAACAGATAGTGGCCCATTATGGCTTTGTCCAAACGACGATCAGGCCCATTTTACGCTCCTGTTCTCCTCCTGGCAACGTTCTCCAATTCTGCGCGCCCCTAGCAGATCTGCACTCCCCCTCCCCAAACCTGGCACAGCCGCCGTCTCCCTTCTCCGGCGTGAGACAAGGACTCGCCGCCACTTCACCTTCTGAGAATCGAGGTAACAATTGCCACGAGAGCCCTCTATTCTGTATTCCTCGAAGGTTGTCTTTCCCTTTTACCAACTACCACTGAGCGTTGTATCCGTTTTGGATGTTTCAGGGGGATGATTTCGGCGATCTGCTGGATCCCTAAAGGGGCGGCCAAGAACATTCCTTTCGTCGATGAGCCTCCGACGCAGGAAGAGATAAATGAGGCAATCGAGTCTCTCTCTGTGGATAGGAGGTGAGTATGCCAACCTATTGGCACAACTAATAAAATGTCAATACTTACTACAATTTTTTGTCTGCATTGGTTGATAATTTTAATCTGTAGTTATGATTGCGTTGTACTGCTTGATGATTTTAATATGTAGTTATGATTGCGATGACGATGTGATGACGACATGGACATTCCTGATGGAGGCAAGGAGGATGCTGTCGCGCAGGCCAAGGACGTGGCCAATGCTCTTAGGGAGGCCACTATTGATCCTTTTGATCGTATTGCTGCTGGCCTCCGCGAGCTTAACATGGAAACTTACGACAATGAGGAAGACGGCACATGTCTTGCTGCCCTACTGTAAATCTCAATTTGGTGTGACACAATTGGAAGCTGACATTACTCAATTGCTGTGGTTGTCTGCTTCTAAGGTCCTTAAGATTTTTGGCACCGGATCAGATGATTTGTACTATCCAACAAATGATATGGACCCATATCTTAAGCAGGCGAACGGCATGGTTTGTTCACCTTTTCTTGTTTTACAAAGGTAGCACGTATGCCCAGCTTATCTTTAAGCTAGGATTTGAGTGTTGGAGTTGCTTTCTTGTATAGGATGATGATCTGGATGTTGAGGATGATGAAGAAATTGAAGATAAGGCTCTCAAACCTACTGATATGATAATTGCCACTCTACACAATAATGAGTCCTACAATTATCTAGAGGCAAGTATCTGCTAGCTACTTATGATGTTTACCAGCAAACAAGTGATTCGTTCGGTTCTCTATTAAATGAGCATATAAATTTTGTAATACTGTGCATGGTTCATGCGCATTCAAGAAAAAAATGTTGTGCATCATTTCCATATTTTCAATATCTTGTATGTTGATCTTATATGTTGTACTTAGCATTTACTGTAGGTATGCTTGCAAACATGATGCTGGTAGCAACTACATTCCCATTACCAAATGAATTTCAGTTAGCCTTTATATTGTCTAGTACATGCCTTGTTGTGTCTCTACTTTCTTGGTGTGCCAGAATTTACTTCTGATATACTTGGTTATTTACATTTAAGATGTGAACACATATTGGCAGGTGGTGATCCTCGAAGAACTGGAAAATGGAGATTTATATATGTTTCCGTATCATGAGATTCCACTCAAGTCATTTTCCGCTATGCCTCGCATGGTCAGACTCTGGCCTCAAGGATGGCCATAAAGGTACATCAGGGTTTTGACAACTACAATATATTGTATTGTGTTGTACTTCTCGTCCTCCCTATGTTGATTTTCTGAACTTGTTGCAGGAAATTTTGTGGCTGTTGGTACAATGGATCCAGCAATTGAAATATGGGATTTGTATATAGTAATATTTTTAGTATTACAATTATTTATTTTTATAATATTTGTTTTATCTCTGAAACCATTCTTTATATTTTCATACTTAATGGTGTTCAACAGGTTGATTGTTTTTAACCTCATGTTGTCTTGGGTGGAAAATCGAAGAACCAGGAAGGGAAGAACAAGAAGGTTTGTAGCGCTGGGCACATCTTGTCCTGATCTCCTAATGATGATATAATGTTAAAAACATTTCACAAGTGAATGGTTGTAGATAACAACTTAGTATATGTATCATTCTCTTTTATTTCATTTCTCTGCATATATTATATCAACAAATTCTGCGATCAAATAGTTGCTGTTGTTTGGGGGCCACTGGAGGTTGTAGACAACATTCTTTGTAGCCACAGCTTCCTCCACAGATGAGTACTGCAATTTAGAGAGGTAGGGCAAGCAGTTGGGTCAGGGAATAAACAAGAAACAAGCAACATATCATGAACTGCTCTAAGCTAACAGTATGCACAAACACACGGCAATGCTACCATCCTATGTTTTCTACTTTACAGCAAACTTCTAACCACCATAGGACCATGGATCAAATCTTAGCAAGACAACTAAAACTATGAACAGTGACTGAATGAAGCTCAATTATTATGATGTGGTGCAAGTTGTAGCTGTAAAACTGTCTGCTATCAAGAATATGGAAAGCAAGATTGTGCGGGGCAAGAAAGCCTTAAAAGGTTCAAATGCTAAAATATACTCTGGATAGCATTCTCTTTTTTGTACGAAGGTGTTAGCTTTTCCAGAAACAAAACATATTGGCAATGAAATAAAATAAGTTGGCTGAAGGATGGCAAACCTGTTTCAAGGGAAGGACGAGAAGGTGGAAACATAAGGAAAGATAAGGACATACCGTAACGTAGCAGTGGGTCATGATATGGTCCATCCAAAAGCTACACACAGATCCAGTTCTACCCAGCAGCTCTTGTACAGCTTTCAGAGTAAATGGGCGCACAAATCGATCAATTCTTAATGAAGTTGTTGCTGATCTTTGAGCAGGTGGTACTGCCAGTAGGAGACAAGAATTAGATAGCAATGCTGGATTACTTAATTTATTGAAAGGGTAGAAGAAGGTCACCTATCCGCTTCTTGAGAGAATCTTTGCTTGCTGGTGTATGAGGCATGCCAAAAGAATGTTTCAGAGAAATACGAAAGGCTTCCTTCGGAGGACCACTGCCAGTTAGTGTGGATGTGCTTGTTGGTCGGAAATATTGACATCATCCACGTTCCATAGGTGCTGCCGTTTGATTTGATCATTTTAAATAATGATATCTTGGTCTGTTCATTTAACAGTGAATTAGAACAGATAAATAATGGTACATGGTATGAGGAATGCCATTGTTGAAATATGCAATGCATACTAGAAATATTCTAGAAGATTGTGAAAATCAGACGAAACTAACTTTGCAATGCATAAGGATAAGATCATGGCAAGGTAAGAAGGTTCTAGAAAAGTGGAGAGGATGTATGAGTTATAGTTGTCATGCTTTATGGTGAAGTGTGGAATGTTCTAGAGAAGAGATATTTGTATGATAGGATAAAGATGGAGAAAAGTCTAGAATTGTAGAACAATATAGAAGATGGACACATGGAAACACCATATGAGCCATGGAGTCCTATATATATAGGGTCACTCCTCTCCCCCAACCCATGCAAAGTAAAAAGCCATTTGGGGATGACATATATAGCTACCATGGAGAGTGTAGTGACATGCCATGGGATGGTATGAGTAGAGTGTGGTAGGGTAACCACATAAAAAGTGTAGAGTTGTTGTGTTGTATCAAGTTGTGTTGTGAATATAGAAGTCTTGTAGAGAGTTGGTCTCCCGTGTTGGTGTCAGTGTGAAGGTCTTCTCGAAGTAGTGTGGATACAGAGTCTACAGAAGAAGTGGTATACAGTTTCTCAGAAGTCGGTGTCAAGGTTAGGGACACTGATTTCACAAAAGCCAAAAGTATAATATGATGACCGCTAGTTTTGCTCTTACTAAAGAGCTATAATAAGTGGCTCTGGAAAGGCATAGAGAACAAAGAAACATAAATGTACAACAGTTCATGCAATATATACAACATGTTTGACCTGGAACATGGTAAACTTTCTTCACTTCAAAATCCTTGGAGTGGTAGTGAATAAAGTGGTCCATATAGAGTAACATTTGGTTATCTCCTGATGGAAGTAGACGAACATGCAATTCTTCCTCTTCTTCATCTTCTGCATCTTCTGCATGGTCGGATGAAGTCCAGGAAGGGACTGATAGTTCAATTTTGGACTTGACAAACCATATATCCACATAATAGTCCTCAAGTGTCCAAACGTCAAGTGATGACATTGATTTATCAAAAACACCCAAGGACAACTCTGCATCAATTTCAGTGAATGGAGACCATGTGCTAGTAGCAATTGCAGGCGCTTTCATCACTCGAAATTTTTCCTCGACAGTGCAGAAAACAATAATTCTGTTGTCTGTGGGCACCCACCAATGCAAGCTCTTATTGAACAGCGCGCCGAAGAATAATGAGACAACATACCAGCATTTTCTTCCATATCAACCTTGAGTGCATTTGAGGGTGTTGGACAACCCAAGCATCTACTAACACGGGCTCCAAGAGAGTTGAGTGAGTAAATGTAGAATCTGTATTCTGATTGTGTTGGACGATTCTCTACTAAGCTTACATCCTTGCGGACATGGAGGACCCAAAACTCATCGGATGATTTGTAGAACCCCAACACGTCCTTAAATGATGGTATTTGTGTCCAGCGCCGAGTGTACGGATTACATATAAAATTATCCATCATGAATGATATCAGCAGAAGACCTTCATATGAACCATTCATGAACTGCTAAGCGTTCATTTCCCTATGTGAATGGAAATCCCTTGCAATGGAACACCTGGTCATTCTTGCAACGCTCCATGTCAGATGAGTCCATCCAAACAGACAGGCCACGACCTTAATTTTTCAAATTCTCTAATCTACCATTACAATTCACCTATTCCGAACGATGCCATTACAATTTTTATCTTATCTAAGACAGGCTATTTTATACGTATTTGATGCTCTCAGGCCCACATGCAGACCAATATATTTTCGTATCGCCCAAAATACCCCTGCTACAGGCTAACTGATGTGTGGGCCCGGCCTGTCATCTCCTTCCTCCCTTTCTTCCCCCGGCTGCCCATCCCCAATCCCCTCTCCTCCTCTGTCGTCGCCGACTCCTCTCTTCCCCTCTCCTCCTCTACCGCCGGCGACTCCTCTCTGCCCCTCCCCTCCCCTACCGCCGGCGATTCTTCCCCTTCCCTCCCCTTCTCTCCGCAACTGTGGTGCGATGCGGCGCGGAGACGCGGCACGGCGGCACCGGCGCAGGCCTCGCAGGCGCGGCCTGCGCGGGCAGGGCGGCGCGCGTGAGGAGCAGGGGCGGTGGCGCATATGGGGCATAGCGTGCGGGCGTGGAGCAGGGGCGGCGCGGCCTCGCGGGCGCGGCACGGAGGGCACGACGGTGCACGCGCGGAGTAGGGGCGGCTGCGCGTTTAGGGCACGGCGACGCCGACGCGGGCCTCGCAGGCGCGGTGCGCGCGCGGAGCAGGGGAGCTGCACATTCAGGGCACGGCGGCGCCGGCGCGGACCTCGCAGGCGCGGCGCGCGTGCGGAGCTGGGCGGCGGCGCGTTCGGGGCATGGCGGTGCAGGCACGGAGCAGGGGTGGCGCGGAGGCGCGACCTCGCGGGCGCGGAGCAGGGGCGGCGGCAGCGAGCTCCGCTCCAAGCGGCGTGCCCACGGCGGCGGCAACGTAGAGGCAGCGGAGGCAGGCGAGGAGCCCCTGCAGCGTCCTCGTGAGCACGGCCTCCTCGGCGCATGACGGCGAGCAGAGGAGAGGAGAAGAAAGAACGGTAGAAGGGGATGACATGTGGGGCCGATGTCAGTGAGTGGAGTGAGAGAATCTTAGCAGGGGTATTTTGATCTGTACGGTAATATAGACGCGTGCATACGGGCTCGAGAGCATCAAATATATATAAAATGGCACGTTTTAAAGAAGATAGGAATTGTAATGGTATCGTTCGGAATAGGTGAATTATAATGATAGATTAGAGAATTTGAAAAATTATAATGGCACAGATCCAATTAATCCAATAAATAATGGCCTCCGCTGCTGCAGATGGAAGCGTTGACGGAGAAATGATCCTCCGTGAGCATAGCTTTCCATGATTTGCACACTGATCGGAATCTAAAGGCAGCTTCAGTTGGTAGACGCAGAAGAATATTATGTATGATACTTGCATGAAGCCTGTCCACATGAGTCACAGATCTGGACTGGGAAACCCTCTGTTGTGGCTTGCTGGGCAGTGGTCCCAATCTTGGTGTTCTTGATCCTCTTGATTTGCGGTTCATCCTCAGGAATTGAAGCCGGACATTTCAGCTCTAACCTTCCCCCAGCTTGTCCAGCAGTGGTCTCAAGCATATTGCTTTTGCAGGGCTCATCCTCTGAAATAAACACC
Source organism: Panicum miliaceum (assembly GCA_032594955.1). NCBI lineage: Eukaryota > Viridiplantae > Streptophyta > Magnoliopsida > Poales > Poaceae > Panicum > Panicum miliaceum. The sequence continues at coordinate 3,295,433 of CM064064.1, forward strand.
TGCTCCTCTACAGCATTCTTTGACGATGCATCCCCACGCTTTGAACCTGGATCATCATCGGTCATGATGGCAACTCAGTTAAACCTAAAAAAATGCAGAAAAGACAGACTCGTCAGATCAGAAGAAACTACATGAAAAGAGATGAAATGGACGTACATGAAAAAAAAAACAATCGAGAAAGGGTCGTCTAGCCTCTCATTCTGGTATTTGATGGCCAAAAACACCTGAATTATGGGTCATCTGGTCTACCATGCCTCTGGATCAAACACAACACCACCCCCCTCTTCCTTCTCGACTGTGAGGATGGCCACACCGGTCAACCCCCCGTCCATCGCCTCCGGCGCCTCCCTGTCCGGCGGCACCAGCCCGGTGCCTCAGAGCGCGGCGGTATCACCCGCAACAGTTCATGCCGACGGTCTCGCCCTGGTGCGCCTCGGCGGCGGCTGGCCGGTGGGGCGTGCGTCACCGCGGACGGTGGGCTCGGCGCGGCCATGCTCGCGGCTCACACGGTCACGCTGCTGACGATCGATCCGTCCCTCGTGCTGTCTGGCTCCGGCTCCGTGCTCTAGTACGGGGCACGGGGCATGAACCGGATCGGAGCAGCGCTCTGCTCGGCGCCGGCGAGCCGGTGTCGCTCGTCTCGTCTGCAAGGGTCCCAATCCCAACTCCCAAGGGTCCCCAGAATTATATATGCAAACCTGGAGGCTCTGCATCAGATGTTCTGCATTCCAACAAAAATGGGCGTGCGCCTTTCAGCCCTGGTCTAGTGGTCTTTTGATACTTCTGATTCTTACATCTGATGCTGAACTAATGTAAGTTCTAACAGATGCTAGAAATCGGCAGTGGCATATACAGTTCAGCAGGGCATCGATTGGCCACACCATGACATGCAGGCAGTGTAAACTGCAACTTCTCTCAGTAATCACCTGAACTCCTGAAGGTGCCGGCAGCTGAATCACTTGTTCAAGCTGGGTCGCCATTGTAGTGCCAGCACCGGAGTTTCAGGCGGGGTTCTGTGCTCCAGCTTCCTCGTCCCCGTCCTTACCCTGCTCGCCAAGTCGCCATCTCCGAGGAAAAGGGGGGCGTACTTGGATTGTATGAGCAGATGACGAGGCCGGCCGGCCGGCGGCCGCCGTGTCGGTGAAAGCGACGAAGTAATCCAGTAGTTAAACAACATCACGCTATTCCATTGTCAGGCAGCGCAAAGCTCTGAAGAAAATTAAACATCCCCAGCTGTAGGTGTGCCGGCGTAACACCAGCATCCGTCTCCGTCGAGGAGGAGCAAAGAACGCAGTGACTCTCCTGACCAGATCAGATCGTCGCCATCCTCTCCTTCTCGGATGCCGGCGGCGGGGCCTTGGCAGCATCCGTCATACGTGCCCCGCCTCCCGTCGGTGTCCCTCACGCCGTTGGCTGCTGCCGGCGTCCAATTTCAGGTACTGTGTGCGGAGGGGCCTCCGGCCCGTCAGGGACAGGTTCAGCGGAAGCCACCGCCGCTCCCGAGGGCTTGCCGTCGACGACGGCCGCCGGGGGATCGAGGTTATTCTCCGTGATTCTGTTATTTTGCAGGAAGCCCCTAATATTTACATAACCCCCCTATCCAAGTATTTTACACAAACCCACCTAAAATGGATTGCTAATTTTAATGTAGATCCATTATTTGCACAAAACACCCCAAATCGGATCGCGATTAGCAATCACGATCCGGATTTTTTCATAAAACTCCCTATCCTGAACTATTAATTTTACATATTAGTCCGTCGTCTCTCGTCAATGAGATTGTGCCTGCTCTACCTCCACTTCATGGCGGTCCGCGTCCCTCCCGTCCGCCGCCGGCGACGTGATCTGCCGGCAAGCCACGGCCGGTGCCACAGACGGAGCACGTGGCCGCACTTTCCGTCTTCGTGGCTGTCCTCGTCCCCTCTGCCTCAATGCTTCGCGCCGGCGCCCACCTGCCCCCTACTCTGCCTCCATTTGCGGCGGCTGGCCGGCCGGGTCCGGTACGGTTTCTTGGGGGATTTCGAGGCAGGAAGTTTCTGAGGGGACGTGGAATGGCTCAGTGACCCCCATGCTGATCAATCCAACCTCGTCGTGCTCGTGCCCCCGTGCTTAACCACCTCTCTGTTGTCCTCCGGAGGTGCCTCAAATTCAGGCAGGGCATACAGCCAAATGTTGATGGCTGATCATGATGCTCAACTATTTCATAGAATGTTATATTACAGTGCTTTTAATCAGTCAGGTTAGTTGGTGGAAATATAGGGAAACAATCTTTGCGGAGGAAGAAAATTATAGTATTTACTAGTTGTGACCCTCTTGGAATGACCACTGTGCATTCTTTTTTTTTCTTTTTCTTTTTGAAAAGATATGCATTCTGAGTTATAGTGAGTAGTTTTTCTCTTTTACGTTGTACTTCATGGATTTCCGATTTCATTGTGCAATGTGGAATTGTGGATAACTGGATATGATGATCAAAATATCGATTTCAATGTTCACTTGTTCGACTTTCAGATATGTAAAGCTGGTTTATTCCCAACACACGATATGGTTACTGGTGAGGACAATTCTCTTTGGGGCTTTTGTGTCATTGCAGTGTGGTGTAGATAGGTGAAAGACCTGTTTTTTTGGGTTGCGCGTCATGGGTATCTGGTGGTAGCTCATTGCATGATCTTTTTGCCGTCTGGCAGTGAAAAAGGCTGCGTCTATCCTTGTATCGGATGATTGCCCAACTACAGTTTGGACATACCATGAGGCTTGGTATCCCAGAATGTGATGAGGATGGAAGCTGTTTTAGTACTGATGGGTTTCAAATTCTGCTCAAGCAAATGAACTATTTCCGAAGAAGAGAATGGTTGGATTTGAAGATGTTGTCTGCATTTCTCTGTCTTACGGTCACAGATTAGTTATTGGGGGGTCTATATAATATGAAATCACCAAGTTTTAGAAACAGGCAATGGCTCAGTCCTCAGTTTAAGAAATTGGATCGACTGTTCGTGAGTTACCAACTGCTTTCGCTTACTGAAAATCTGCTTCTGTCGAGTGTCAAGGAAGTCCTATTAAATGGTTTGTATCGGAGTGGACTGGAAAGACCTGCGGGATTCAGACCTTGATTTGGAAGAAATTTTGGTGAAGGACCAGGCATTCATGGAAGAATTGTGCCCATCTTTGCTGACAACCCAAACAAGTCTGAATTGAAGATGGGCTACGGAATGGCGCTGATCTTCTTGTTCACATCCCTGTCCGTTGTCATGCTTGTTAACATTAATGTTTCTTTTTCACGAGATCAGATGAGAAATGAAACAAAAGTTAGTTTCTTTGTACCCTAAGCTGTATTGTCCTCAATATTTGTAGACAATGTAATTGTCCAGATAATACTCTTCCCGTTTCTTCTCATGTTTGCTGCGTATGCTGGATATCTGTTGCGTTGCAAAAGCTTTGGTATGGATACTACTTGACCCCAAGATGCACTTTTTGTCAGATTTCTGGTTATTTCCAGATTTTGGTGTTATCACTTACACCCTAAGTTTCAGTTCTTTATTGTCAGTTCCATGATCAACATCTCCAGTAAAATGTACATCGCCTTTACTTTGCTTAACTTCTTTTTACTGGGTATAGGATTTGGACCACCTCTGATCACACATGCATCTAAATACTTTCCAGAATGTCATGTTATTTGTAGCTCTTTCATCCGTATGCTGAACACCTAGGTTCATTGAAGCCTGATCCAATGTTTTTGTGTTAAAAATAGCGAATGATTAAAGTCCAATATTGTCTCATATGGCCCAGTTTCTGAATGGAAACAATAGCACATGTCATTTATGGAAACCAACACAAACGGCCAGGCAGAGTACATTGAAGCCAACCTAATGCTGTTGCTAAATATTATATCAGAGCTTTGCATTCATGTAAAATTTTAGACCAATGCATCTAGGGTTATATATATTTTCAACATGTACATCCCATTTTTAGGGTAGTGCAGGAAGTTATCAGAGCTTTGAATATGTATGGAGCCAATTTAAAATTACCTCTATGAATTCAGGCCTTATCACATTCCAATGAAGAAAAAATGGTTCCAACAGATTGTTCTCATGACATGATGTGCATCCTTGTTTGTACCATTGTATGAAATAGAAACAACTATGTCATTAAGAATGATCTACCAGAAATGTTTTCATCTACTGTACATTCAGAATAAACAACATCACAGCCAGCTCCTACTTGCATGAGACTACCAGGTGTGTCAGCTAACTCTGTTCTAGACTAGAGAAGGAAATAGCAGTCGCCGGTATATGTACAATCAGTAGCCATGGCAGGTGCAGAAATAAAAATCCAGAATGCAAAATTCTGCAGGATGTACCGTTTCCTATGAATTTTCTTAGCCAAACAGGTCCAAACCAAGATCATGTTGAACTAAAGGCATTTAGCGCAGATGTTCACATGCCCTTACATTAGCGCTATATAGAGCAACTAATTTACAGAGTATTAATCTGAACTCTGAAGCATCATTCCCTCCTAGCAGGAACAAAAGGGGAAAGAAAAGCTGCCTAATCATGCTTACAACTGCTTTGCATCCAGTTTCTTCAAAATGGTGTTAACTTGCTATGTCAGTGAGCCTACTTCTTCTTGCTCAGTTGCTCTTTCTTCCTAGTCATCAGCAGAAAACAACCTCCTACCGACATGCTGTCTTTTCCTCTTCTTCAGAGTGTCATCTTCAGAGCACCAATAGGTCAAGTTCTCCTTCGCTGCTTCGTCATCTGTGAACTCTACTGAGTTTTCTTTTGCAAAGTTGTCTTCTTTCAGGTGCTCGGAATCTGAACCCAGCTTAGTCCAATCACGAGCAGGACATGATTGTGTGTTCCTGTATTCACCTCCATGGTAACTACTTCTGTGAGGCATTAGTTCCTCTCCTGGCTTGACCACTCGTTGCATTATCTGTGAGCGTGCAGAACATGGCAAAAACATCAACAGAGACTGATGGAATATCAATTCAGGAAGCTGAATTATATGGATGGGAGATAGCAGGGAACTACTAAGGATGGAAGATCAAGCTTAGTGACCCAATAGGTTACTACCTGCCAGTCCTCAGTATCAAACCGGAACACAAATTGGCTGTTGGTCACTTTCCCGGAGGCTATCAATCCAGCTGCAGGAGCATTCCTTGGAGCTATAATAAGAACGTAAACCATGAATTGATCAGCATTAGACAGCATTCACATTGGTGTGTGGGATGGATCATCAGGAAAAAAACGCTTACCGACAAAATGATCCCCACTATCAACCACGTTTATCTCAGCTCTCCCATCCTTCACCAGAAATGAGAGCGCAAATATGTTCTCAACGGTTTGTGCAAAGGATTGACGGTTCAGAACGAGGTGTTCCAGTTTTACACTTTTGTGATGTCCTAGGAGGTCGAACATGACAGTAATGTTCTTGCCGGTGTCATTTCTTTCATCCTGGTCTGGCGCCAATGCATCAGGCTGTAAAAGAAGTACGATGTCATATCTTGACATAGACAAAACAATTAAAGAGAATGATTCAGTGATCAACATAAGTACTTGAAACAATGAAAAAGATAGAAAATGAGTCATGTGGTCAACAAAAAGATGGTGTGAGTGTCACCATTCAATGAGAATTGAGGAAAATAGTGAACCCATCAGCACAAATCATTTACACAGAGCCTGTGTAAACTCAGAAATATGTGAACACTTCAGTGATAATTGATTAATAATTCATCTTTTAGGTAGTGGCTGAACTGTTAATGCACGCAAAAATTAAAATGTTCTAGCTCTATGTATACTGTGAAGGGTACTCTTGCAAGGGTGCAGCTGAATTCTCCCTAATTAATCTCAAACAAATTCTTTCAAGTTGCCAGAAATTTGATCTCCCTGACCTGGTAAGAAATTAGAACTCACCTCTGCAGGTCTACTGTCTAAGCAGCCAGATTCTCTTCTAAACACATGCCTCCGATCCTTGATTGCGAGATCCATTGGACCATGCCATAAACAGGGGTTACACAAACAGTTCAGATTTCTGAAATAGCAACTTTTGAAAAAGCGGCCAGATATGTTTTTTGATTCTGCGCATCATAATTTTGCCGTGCAATTTCGTTAGAAATGTCGAGTTAAAAATAGATAGCAGATGGGGGAAAACCCTTTTGCAGCATTGATGGGGAAAGAAAGGGGCATTCTCAGCGCATAATTTTCGGCAACCAATTAGTACAAAGCGATTCAGATAGCTAGCACTCAACCAATCATTGATTCACTAAACATGATCAGCACCAAAATCGCAATGCCCTTAAGAAGGAAACAACAGGGAAACGGAAGGAAAGAGAGTAAGCAGCAGGAAAGCGACCACCTTTCTCATGAAGCTTTTCAATCCTGTCCATGGCGGCGTCGAACTTGCCGAGAGCAGGGTCGTCCTTGAGCTCTGCAACCACACGCGCGCGCATAAGAAAACGGCACACCAGAGGACCCGCGAGACGGACGGCGGCTGCCGTCAGTTGCAGCGCTGCAACGATCGACAAAGCCGCGGCGAGGACGTCGGGGAGGGGAGGCGCAGGCACTTACCGCGTATCATCTCCCTGACGCCGGCGTACGCCGACCGGAGCGCGCCCCTCTCCTCGCTGCTCTGGCCCCAGGCGGCGGCGAGCTCCTCCTGCCACGCCTCGTCAGGGTCCCCCCGCTCGCCCGCGCCGCTGCCGGCGGCCACGGCCGCGGCTGCGCTGCTCGCCGGGCTGTTCCGCATTTCTCCCCTCGCGCAGGCCCTCGCCGCGGTGCGGTGCCGTGCGGAGCGGAGGTGGGTTGGTTAACGTCTTAACGAGGGTCGATGGGTTTGCACTGTGCTCCTCGCCCCCTCCCAAGTGCCCCCCTCTCCCTGCCGCACAAGGCCACGAAGCTTCCGATGATTTACACTGCCGCACTGGTGCTCCTGCATTTACCTCTCTTCTGTCTTTTTTCTTTCACATGACTGTAGAAGTACACTTGGGATTAATCTCTTTTAGACAAAATTAGATCCATACCATTAAAAAGAACCACCTTCTAGATATATACCAAAAAAAGATCGCATTTTGATTGAACGTTACACCTATTCACCGTTCTGTTGGCTCTTCCGTACTCTTTTTTTTAGCCAGTACAGTGCTACGAAGTTACAATTTTACCCTTCTCCCAAAAAGATTGAACCGCACAGCAGCCCGACATCCCAATTCCCAAAACACTCGGCGTCTTGTCCTCTCTCGACTCGCCCCTGCGCGCGAAGGGGCATGCGCCCGGCGACCTCCCCGACGGCGCCTGTCCCCAGCGACGCGCTCCCCCGGCGGTGGTCGCCTCCTCCGTCCTCCCCTCCACAGTGCAAATCCCCATCTTTCTCTTATTTCTCCCTGACCAGCGGCGAGCAGCGAGCTCCGCAGCAGCAGGTGGCGTGTCTCCCCTGCGGCCTCCCCTGGTAGCCAATGTTGCCGTAGACGACGGTGTAGCCCGTCTACACACCGTGTATACGCTACTTGACAAGCCACCGCGCAGTTTAAGGTCTAAATGGTAATTACACGGTCTAACCGTTTACACGATAAAAACAGGACTACACTGTGTAAAAAATAACAACTACACAATTTTACACAACGAGTAGACCGTTTAAAATAACGTTTAGGCTATAGAGAAGTATTAACTATACCTTATTTTTTAAATAGTATGACATTTGTTCTTTTAAATTGTGATTTGTCATGTAATATAAGAATGATCAATTGATAAGAGCATATGATTACATATTTTGTTTATTTAACAGTTAAGGTTGGTAATTTGTAATATTAGGTTTTCGGAATTTTACTATAAATATATGAATTTTACTTCTGCTATACAAATCGTGTAGCCTGTGTACACGCCGTTTACACGACGTGTACACGGCCTACTTGCTACCCAAGCTAAGTAGCAAGCTAAGAGGTGAATGACTACCGTTTAGAGTTTAGGTGAACACTGCTGGTAGCACAATCCCTGTAGCAGCTGCCAACTCCAACCTCCCTACACCATTTGCCTGTCGCCGCCGCCTCCGATTCTGCCTCTCAGTGCCTCACCTTCTGATGGAGGATGGAGCAGCTGGTGGTCCTTCTCCTTCTCCCCTCCCCCACCTGACTCTGTGCTGCTTTGACTCTGTGTTGCGATCCCCAAAAGAAAATAAATTGAGGCGGAGCAGTGAGCGCACTTTTTTTGAACGTAATGAGCAGTGAGCGCACTTGCAAGCTGAAACAACGAAACGAACCAGTAGCTGTAGTGGAGCAACACGCAGGAGCAGCAGAAAAGCTCAGGTTCCTTTGCTATGTCTCGAAGAGATAGTTCTAGTGCTACACAGAAGCTCGGTTCGACGATTTCAGTTACCCATGCAGACACAGGGAGGAACTCAACAAGGGTACCATGGTCACATATAACGTCAGAGTTCACAGATATGCTAAAATGCAAATACATGTCATCTTTTGATGGTATATATCCAAAGAAGATTCTTTTAATGGTATATATCTAAAGATTAGTTGTTTTAGTGGTATAGATCCAATTTTGCCTCTCTTTTATGGCATCCTCATGGTAGGTGTAGGTTAAACTCCACCCACCTTGACTAGTTCCTCGATGGTCAATAGCTCAAGGGTAGTATGGTTTATTTATTTACACACGCATGACTCTTACCAAGTTTTATGACACACTATTCAGTAGCAATTCAAGATTTGTAGACTTTGTTGGGGAACAGATTTTCAACTTATGTCTCGCTAACACGTGGTAAGAAGTTCAGAAGTCCACACTGAATTGATATTGTACTGGGAACCCAAAGGCAAGTTGTTATTCAGATCGAGGTGGGCACTCCACGATATATGTGAAAACTTTATACATCGCGTAGGTCTTTATTTTACCTTTGGTCAGTACAACATCTCTGCTCAAGTATATGACGACTAGGATGAGATGAGTAGGTATAGCTTTTGGCTGAACCTGGGTAATCTTTTTTTTTGAAACTAAAGGTAGGAGCTTTGCCGCTCAATTAAGACGATAGAAAATATGTACCAGAAAGGTTAGCCCAATCGAGAAGCAGACTCCCGATGAGCTAACCAACCCACGCGACGCGGTTGAGTATAAACACGACACACTGCCATAGGTCATCGTTGCCGAGCATGAAAGCAAAGCCGCCAGCAGCTCCGACTTCCAATGGCAGGTCACACACGAACCATGCACCGATGGTTCCGAAGCAATCGGCCACAACCGGTTATCGTTGCCAAGCTCGAACCGTGAAGAACAGCTCCGACTTCCGGTCATGAACCCTCACTTCACCACTAGCAGATGTTTACCCCCAGCAGAGAACCCAGACTACAGCAGAGAGAGGAGGGTCGCCGCGTGTCATCGTTGCTGAGCCGCGTCCCCGACGTAGCAGCTCCGACTTCACGTTGCAAAACTTGTCTCCACACGTCGACCAGGCGCCAAGAAGCGAGAGCATCCGCCAAGGAGACTTCGAAGCCGTGACAAAATCCAAATGCGGCGCCTTCAGGAAGGGAGCGACATCAATGATGCCGCCATCGCACGTCCATAATGGTCGGGTTTTCACCCTTGGATGTCAACACTAGAGGAAAACACGACGCCCCCAACAGGGAAAACGGCGCCCAGCGGCATCGCCGTCGTCAAGGCTTTCGCCTAAGACCCCCACTAGCGCCAATGTCGGCGAAGAAGCCGGACCCCTCGCCGTCCATCACCTTCAATGTCGTTGTCCCGCCGCCCCACGGAAGACTCATCGGAGGGCAAACGACGCGTCGGCTGCCCGCGGCAGCCGCACAGCTGCGTCGGCCGCCACCCCCTCCGACCAGGCAGCACATAGGGCCCGGATCTAACTCCACCGCACACGTGATCACCACCGCACGACGAGGCCGCCTCCGACCATGCCGCCGGCACCGACATCCGTCGCCATCGCTGCCGACCTACCGTCAGCAGCCACGAGGCGTGTGCCCCACCACCATGGGCACCGCCCCCGCCTTGAGGGTGCCTGCCCGGCCGCCAGGGCACCCAACCCCGACCCCCGGCGCCTAGCCGCCGCCACCGCCCACTGCCCCTCGCCGGCGAACGGATCCCGACCGGATCCGCATGGGTAGTAGCGGCCGCAGCCGTGGGAGGGTCGGATCTGGAGCGCTGGCCCTGCCACCGAGCCATGGGAGGGCCGGATCCGGAGCGCCCGCCCCTACGTAGCAGCGCCCCTCCGGATATAGCGCCCCGGCATCATCCCGGCCGCGTCAACCTAGCGTCGTCCCGGCCGCCGGCCACCGCGCCCCCCAACAGGTAGCCTCCCCGCGGCTCCACGCGCTACTTACGTCGCGCCCTGCTGCTGTGCCGTCCCGGCCGCCGAGACCGCTCCCCGCACAACAACGCTCGCAACCCTCCTGGACGAGAGCCTCGCCGCCGCCGTCCTAGGGAGCCGCGCGGGCTTCCGGCCGCTTCCGCCGGCGGCGGCGAGGGCAAGGGAGGGGTGGGTGACGGCGGCGGCTAGGGTTTCCCTGCCGCCCGAGTCGCCCGTGCGGATGGGCGACGCCAGGCCGTTTATGTTTAGGTGTTTGTTTGTGCTGCGGTTAACTGGGTGATGAACATGGGTAAATAAGCGTCAATTTACACAATTACAAACATAACCTATTTTACCACATTAAATTTTAGGTGCATGCCATGATGAAGCATTCTCGGATATACATCATTTAGAACAAGTCATTTAGTTTAAAATAAAATATTTTGCTTATTCTAAATGTCATATATTTAAGAGCAGACGTAGTATTAGAAACTAACGTAATGACATCAGCGCTTGCATGCAAAACTTATTAGTTGACATAATTCTTGATAGAGACAAAGAATAGACTATCACATTTCAGTAGTAGATTTGAACCGGTTGTGGCATGAGACCTCATCATAAAGAAACAATAAACAAAATCATCAAACACAACCACGAAAAGGCCCCCATCTTGCTGCTCGGCATCTCATGATCTTAACACCATCAAATGCTTGTACCCATGCAGTACCATTCTTTTTTGGATGCAAGGCATTACAATTCTGCAACTTGGAGAACTGCCATTACAATTCGGGTATTATAAAACATGCCCTTACAATTGTTGATCTCCCTGGTCCTTGCCTTCTTCTACGTATTCTAGCTGTCTGGGCCCATTGGCAGGCCGTACATCCGTACGCGGAGGGCGTTTTGACGCCGATGCAGCTACGACGTTAAAGAGTCGCTGTCCTCTCCGTCTGTTTCTCCCTCCCGTGTTCCTCTCCGTTCCCCACCCGTGCTCAACCCTAGCAGGCAGCCATCGCAGGAGCGCGCGCCACCCGTCGGAGAGCCCACCACCACCGGAGCCCCCACCAGAGACGGCTGCCACGGCGAGTTGCGGATCTGCGGCGGCCGCCTCGTGCCCTGCCCCTGGCCGGCCCCAGCTGCTCTGTTCGTTGGCTGCGCTTGAGCAATGGCCGGTAAGCGGACTGGTAGCCTGATGCAGCAATCCACAGGCTCGAGCGCGACAGCCAGTGGCAGAAGGGAGTGTCCCTTTTTCCATGTTCCATTGGTGCGGATCCAGAGCAAGCAACCGGCGACAAAGGACGTGTGGTTCCTCAAGTGCCCGTATAACATCAAAGTCTGAATTTTGATATTATTATGCTTATTGTGTGTTAACCTTTCTCTAATTTTACGCCTCTTGTTTTGATTGTAGGGTGATGACACTACCTGCCCCTTCATCCGCTCTGAATCAGAGATTACGGCCTTGGAAGCAAAGGACCGGCAGATGCAGGCAGTGAAGGATGCAGGTTGTGCTTGTTGCGCCAATTTGAAGGAAGAATTGCATCTGATGAAGGAAACATTGGAAAATGTTATAGCTGAGATTTGGAGAATGAAGCAACCTGTTGAGGCAATGTCTGCACTGAAGACTGAAGTCGAGAAGAAGAACATGCAGATTGTGGTTGATTCATCTGTTTCAGCGCATGTTTTTGTAGGCTTTATTGGTGTTTTGATTAGCGTGGTTGTAGCTGGATTGTTGAAGTAAGGAAAATTGTGCGAGTGTGGCTGTATGTTTCCACAAAATTGCAATGAAATGAATGTATGGTTGCTTTTGTTTCCAGAAAACTGCAAAGAAATTGAAACTGTGTGGCTGCATGAGTTCTAACAAAAATATATACCATGAGAGACAGAAATATGACAGAACCAATTATACAAACTGCAGGTTCAAAGGTCATATAGGCCATCATATATCAGGTTTCGAGGTCATATAAGCCATCACATTAGGTTTCAAGGCCATATAAGCCATTACGTATCACTTCATCAAATTCAACAGCTGAACAAACTGACGTATCAAACACTCCCACTATAATCTGACAACTCATCTCTTCCTTATACATTTCAAAGATATCAAGCATCTGATCTCATTAACTAATCTGACATCCTCATGCAGTCTTTTGTCAAAGAACCATACGGTGGGGAACTGGTTAGAGTGCAGTTTCAATTCATCAGAAATACTTAATAGCAACATTTCGTGTGTTAGCGACAAATACTCCACATCCCACTTAATCACACTGCCTTTGCTGTATGATTTTCTACCTTCTGAGTCTTTGAAAGGAAAACCTTGGACTTTAACCGTCAGCGCGAACATAGAGTTCCTACCAACAATCAAATTGAAACCCAAATCGAAGTGTAAATATGCAAGCACAAGTCAACTACACTACATGCTCACACCGAGATAACAGGGATGCGCAAAAATTACCTGTTATCGCAGTCCTCCATCTCCGCCGCAACACTACGGCGCAGATACTTCAAGGTTCTTGCATCTCCTCCGGTCGAGGCGGCCGCCGCAGATCCGCAGCTCGCCGTGGTAGCCGTCTCCGGTGGGGGCTCCAGCGGTGGTGGGCTCTCCGGCGGGTGGCGCGCGCTCCTGTGGTGGCTGCCTGCTAGGGTTGAGCACGGGTGGGGACGGAGAGGAACACGGGAGGGAGAAGCGGACAGAGAGGACTGCGGCTCTCTAACACCGTAGCCGCATCACCGTCAAAACGCCCTCCGCGCAGGGGCGGGCCCAGTATTCTGAGTTTTGGTATTCAATATCGAATATGCAAAAGGTTGGCTAATGGACTAATTTTTAGGCTATTTATTTTGAGAAGAAAGGTGGGCTAAATATGAATAGCCCGAGATAATATTAATTTTTCATTCTTTTAAATACATATGACTATATATACTTGATTTTTAAAAAAATAATTAGTATTCAATGGATACACTTGTATACCAGGTGGGCCCGCCCCTACCTCCGCGTACTTATGTGTGGCCTACCAATGGGCCTAGACAGTTGAGATACGTAGAAGAGGGTAGGGATCAAAGAGACCAATAATTGTAATGGCATATTTTATAATACCCGAATTGTAATGGCAGTTCGTTAAAGTTACAGAACTGTAATGGTTTGCATAAAAAAACCCATTCTTTATCGGTTTGCATAATCCTCTATTCCCATCAAATGCGTGAACATATGCATTACCATACATCACGGCCTTGATCGCAAAGCTTCCGTTTTCTCTGAGAAATTGATCCACCGTGCAGATTGTCAGCATCGGATGCGATCTTGACATTTATTTGTGTGTGATGAACCTTCTCAGCCTGCAGAGGAGCTGCAGCTGCTTCCCACCATAAACGAACACATGGCGGTCTCTGGTCTGGTCAGAAGTAGCCAGCCAAGCCCGAGGTGGATGGCTCGCCCGTAATTACACGCGATGGGCAGCTGCAAAAGAGGAAGGGAAGAAAGGACACGCCACCCCGCCACCCCAACCGTAATGAGGTGGTGTTTGGACGCGGGGAATAAAAGAGTCCCATCACAGAATCCAAATAATCCAAATAAAGTATGATTATAAAATTAATTGCATAACACGGTGCTAAACTATAAGATAAATCTAATAAAATATACTAATCTATATTTAGCAAATGGTTACTATATTATTACGGTTGCAAATTATGGATTAATTAGTCTCACTAGATTTATTCCGCGAAATAGTACTCATCTGCGCAAAATATTTTATAAATAAATTTTATTTAATAATTCTAAATAGCAAGATTTTCTCTAATGTGACGGGACTACCCCGAGCCTCCTCTACCGTACCACAGGGGACTAACCCGCTGACGTGTGGGCCCGAGTGAAGTGGGTCCACACGTCAGTGAGGGAGAGTCTACTTCCCACACGGCCACACCCACACGCGCAGCCCGCCTCTGCCATCCGCTCCCAATCCAAACCGATCCCCACCTCGCAGTCGCAGCGGGGGATCCATCTCGCCGGCGCCGCCGCCCCGGAACTGCTTGGTCTCCGCCGCGAGCCCCCCCACCCCCCCTCCGGCGTACCACCAGCACTGACCGGCCGGGGCCGATGAAGGCGTCGATCAAGTTCCGCGATGACGACCGGCCGCTGATGCGGGCCAAGGTGCCGATCGGCGTGCTCGGGCTGCCGTTCCAGTCGGGCCTCGCGGCAGGCGGCGACCCGCGGGAGCTCCGCTTCGACCTCGCCACCGCCTTCGCGTCGGGCCCGGCGCTCCGCCTCTCGTACCGCCCCAACGACCCGGGCCTCCCCTTCGCGCTCACCGTCCGCGCGGGGCTCGGCCCGCTCGGCTCCCCGGCGCGCGCGCCCTTCGTGCTCGCCGCCGAGTTCAACCTCCTCTCCTCCGACCCGTCCACGCCGGCCTTCTTCCTCCGGCTCAAGCCCCGCCTCGGCGACTTCTCGCTCTCCCACACGCTCCGCTCCCCCGCCGACGGCGCCGCCCCACCGCCACGTAAGGTCGCGGAGGCGCCCCCCGACGCCGACGGCCTCGGCCACGGCCGCGAGCAGGAGTTCGGCTACAGGCCGTCGTTCTCGTTCACCGGGAGCGGGCTTGCGGCGGACGTGGCGGCGGCGGGGACGAAGAGCGGGGTCGGCGCGCTGCTGTCGGGGATGCGGCTGACGACGCGGAGCGTGCTCCCGCTGTGGGGCAGGGCGAGCCTGCGGTTCAACTGGGGCCTGCGCGTGCCGCCGGAGCTCCTCGCGGACGGCGGCGGCCGCAGCAAGGGCGCGCGCGCGCCCGTCAGCAAGATGCCGCTGCTGGTCATGAGCAAGCTCTCCATCGAGCAGTCCCCGCGCGCCGACGCGGACAGCGGGAAGTGCGGCAGAGCGGAACGCCCCTCCCCGCTGTCCGTGGACGCGCCGGATGGCCCGGGAGACGGTGAGGCGGCGGCGTTCTCGCTGCTGAGGCGGCAGCTGGAGTCGCTGAACGTGGACAACATGATGCTGCGACGCGCCGTGGAGGACCTCCGCGCCGAGATCCGGAGCAGCGGCAGCAGAAGGAGCACGCCCGTGGCTGCTGCCGCCAGAGGCGAGGGCAGGGTGGCGGTGACCGCGCCACCGCCGCCGCAGCCTTACCACGCGTTCCCCGCGAAGCCGGACCGCCCCCGGGGCGCCGCGAGGGAACCCGCGCCCGAGAAGGCGGCCGCGCCGGACGACGTGGGCGAGGAGCTCAAAAAGGCATTGGAGGCGCGCCTGCGGTGAGCTTAGCCCCGGCGGCCATTGCACTGCCACGCCGGCAGCTCGCCCGCTGTTAATTTCGCGCTTACAGCTTTAGTAGCTCTAGCAATCCGCTATTGTTAGGCGATTTGAGGCTGCTCGTGTATCCGTGTTGCTTGATGCGGATCATGTAAGCAACTAGTTCAGCTTCACAATCTGAATGCGAGAAGAATGCTTAGGCCTTCTTTTCTTTCGCCCTCGTTAAAATAAATAAATAATAAAGGCGTAGCCACGAGCCGGTATTTGCCATTCTGACATAGTGAATAGCAATCTATTAGCCATCCTAGCTCACAGTGATTGATTTTGGTAGAGCTTCACCTGGCTCCGGCTCCACCACCATAGAAGGGAGATGAGAGAGAGAAACAGCTTCCAACTTCTATTTGCTACAGTTATGAAGCCACAGTTATGAAGCCTATTTGCTACAGTTGTGAAGCCAGTTCGAATGAACTCTGTTTTACAGCTCTTGTACAGCTCCACTTGGAATCCCTGCCAAAGGGGACCTTACGGTACGGTAGCTGCACCTGTAAGTGACGCGCCGAATTGATCCCTATGCAAGGGTTACAGGACGCGCCGAATTGATCCAAGGGTGTGTTTAGATCCTAAAAGTTTTTGGACGAATTCACTGTAGCAATTTTTAATTGAAGATTAGAAGGACTAAATGTGATCTAATTATAAAACTGATTACACGGACGGACGGAAAATCGCGAGATGAATTTATTAAGCCTAATTAATCCGTCATTAGAGGTTGTTTACTGTAGCACGATATTATCTAATCATGATCCAAATAGACTTAAAAGATTCGTCTCGCAATTTCACTCAGGGGATATAGAATGAGTTTTGTCGGATTTAATACTACTAATTAGTGGTCAAACGTTTAGATTTACTGTAGCGATTCAGGATACAACGAGGACCGTCTCCTCGAGTTCCTCCTTCAACGCAACCAATGGATTCTCGCCACGACTCATCTTCAAGCTCCTCTCGATCAAGTTCCTCGCGATCTTGCAACGACTCGTCGGAAGCGACAAGCAGGCCGACGGCTTCCATCTACTGTTCTTCAAACAGTCACTGGCCAAGAATCAACCCTGATGCCTCCCATACTCATACATTGTGGTCTCTGGTTAGGTTCAAAGCGGAGAATTCGTCGAGAGGATTGGGTTTATTCACATGCATGAGGCATTAGCATTTGCTTTTCTAAGTTGGTTTCCCACCTCTCTAGTCTCTTCTTCCTGGATCTTGCTGTTTTCTTCCGCTTCTAGTTGCCTCTTCCTTCAGCTTTTATATAAAGAACCTGATGAGAGGCCGGAGGCGCATGGGCAGTACAAATGCGTCAATGCACTAGTGTCCTGCCACAATCATTGCTTCATAATGCTTGGTGGTTTGCTCTTTAACTTGTCCCTGGTGAATCACAGAATCAGATATTCCAGTTGATGTGTTTACTATGTATACCTTTGTTCGTGCGAGCCTGAAAAGAAATGCCCAAAACCAGGCAAAACTAACCAGATTCTTTTTTTTTCGAAGAACCAAACTAACTAACCAGATTCTAATCAGTACTGTTCTGGTAAGTGGTGACCAAACATAGGTGCTAATCAGATGCATCAAGAGAGACGATCAGACGATTAAGCCTCTCATGAGTCATGAAGAAGAAATTGTCCTGTGTAGGCTTAATTTTGCAAGCAAGTTCAGTAAAAAAAAGGGAAAAATTCGGCAACCCTATTTTGCAAGCTATTGTCACTCAAGCTATGAGACTCGAGTATCTTTCTCAACAAATGATCAGTGAGATCAGAGAAGGAAGGATGTGCATACGATGAACAAAATCAAGAAAGAACAAGCAAGGAGTTGTACGTCTGGCAGCCAGTAACATCCAGTCATATCACCAAACGTAATGAATCATCTCTAGTTGATCAGTCTCGTACTCCAAATTCACAAGGATACGCAGAGCTCAAGGAATTGACACGCATTCAGACTGACAGAGCTCAAGCCTTGCAAACATTCACAAGGGGATGGAAGGAGCGGAGCGGCGGCGCCATTCTTTCTCGAGGCTCCGGTCTGCTCCTGCAGAAAGAACAGTAGTATTTGGTACGGCGGCCAGGAGAATATCAGAATTGAAAATTCGTTTGAATAATGGTAGGTAGGCCCGGCCCGGGCACGACTCGTTTGGAAAATTCAATTTGTACCTTGTTTAGATGTAAAATTTCAAATTTTAAATAAATATTTGCACACATGCATGTTATATTAAATATAGTTGAAAAAATTGTATTACACAGATGGTCCGTAAATCGCGAGACGAATCTAATGAACCAAATTAGACCGTAATTAAATAATAAATTGCTACAAATAAACATATGATATGACGGATTAATTAGTCTTATTAGATTCGTTTCACGATCTACGAATGAAATCTGCAATTGATTTTTTAATTAGTCTATATTTAATATTTTAAATATGAAAAGATTTTATTTTAAAATTTTTACGAAATGTATTTTAAACAAGACCCGCCGAGAACCTCAGAATTGCCCAAAGGGGCTTCACCGGCTCCATTTCTGAAACCGAACCAAATAAAGAAAGAGGAAGAGAAAAAAAAATAATCGAGAGGGGCGAAAAGGACCAGGTGGTGGGGATGGGGGCCGGAACCAAAACCTAGACGAACCACACAGGGAGATAGGTAGAGCCAGGGGGCGACGGCACGTGGGCTGGGGGCTAGCCCAACCAGACCAACCAAACCCTAGCTCACCTCCCATCCCGATCCACGGAGGCGGCGCTGTGAGCTGCCGCCGCCACTGACGCGTGACGCCGGGCCGGTACGGCGGGGGAGGCAACGATGACAGCCAGATCAGACGATCCCGGCGTCTCGCCGGGGACCTCGGCGGCGGCGGCCGGCGGCGAGATCTGGGGCACGTGGGAGGAGCTCCTCCTGGCGTGCGCCGTGCGGCGGCACGGCACGGCGAGCTGGGACTCCGTGGCCATGGAGGTCCAGTCGCGCTGCCCCGCCTCCGCCGCCGCGCGCCTCACGCCCACCGGGTGCCGCCTCCGGTTCCGCCTCCTCCACCGCCGGTTCGCCGCCGGCGCCGAGAACGGTGACGGCGGCGGCGGCGCCGACGACGCCGACGAGGACCCCGACGCGGCCGCCGCTGACGGGTGGGTGGAGGAGCTCCGCAAGCTGCGGGTCGCCGAGCTCCGCCGCGAGGTCGAGCGATACGATCTCTCGATCGGGTAAAGGAAAGAGAAAAAATCAACAGCCTGGACAATAATAATGAGAAAACATCAAAATGCGTTTAAAGCCGGTCGTGTTCGTTCAGCCGCGGCGCGTCGTGAGCCGTCTGATGCTGATCGGGCGGCCGCTGTTTTTTTCCGGCGGAAATACTGGAAACTTTTTTTTTCGGAATGATTAGGTCGTTGCAATCCAAAGTGAAACGGCTCAAGGAGGAGAGGGAGCGGAGCATCTCCGGCGAGGCGGACCCGGAGCCGGCGGAGGAGGACGAGGAGCCGGCGGCGGGGAAGGGATCGCTGGAGGACGACGCCGCCGGAGTGGAGGACCGCGTCTCCGGCGGCGAGTCCGGGCGGTCATGCAGGGAGTCCAACTCGTCAGATCTGAAGCGGCCCGTGAACGACGCCGGCACCGCCTCCGCCGCCGGCGACGGTGCGACGGCGCGGGAGGAGGGGGAGGAGGAGGCCGCCGCCGCCGGCGGCGAGTCGGTGGACGTGAAGCGGGAGGTCTCCGGCGAGTCGGTGGCCGGGTCAAAGGAAGCCGAAAAGGAGAGCAGCGACGTGCAGAGCTCGGCCAGCCCGTCCCGCCGCCGCGAGCGGGAGGGCGGCGGCGGTGGCGGTGGCGAGGGCGGGGAGGAGGCGGAGACCGAGGAGGCCTCGGCGTCGCCGTCGGCGCGCGCGGCCCTCCCCGCGGCGGAGGCCGAGGCGCTGCTCGCGTTCCTCGAGTCGGTGCGGACCAGCAAGCCGGGCTCCGTGTTCGAGCGGCGGCTCGAGAGCCAGGTAAAAAGAATTTCAACTCTCCCCTCCCATTCGTTTTTCTACACGCAGTAAACCGTAAAAAAAATGAGAAGTTAACCCCTCCCCTGACCTCCCCTTTCTTGACCCCATGTAAATTTTTGAAATTATGGAGCCGTCCAAACACATGCGCCCAAACCGGCTGTCAGAGGAGTACGACTCCTGATCATCTCGCGATATGTCGAGTGCTCGACACCTAATCGCGCGAGACCATCGCGTCTTCCCGGTGGTCTAGACGTTCTCGCTCGCTTTGCGTGCACACGCAAAAGCGACCACCTCGCCTCGTCGTCGCCGGCGAGGGCGGAACGTGGCCGTACGGACGCGTCGGGTGGCCGCGGTAATGGACTCGGTGGGGCACGCGCCCACGTACTCGCGCGGCCGTGACCCGCGACCGTGGTGTAGATCGGGCGCAGTCCGATCCGGGGCGTGGTGAGCTGGAGATAAGGGTCCGATCGAGCGGTGGAGCGTAGGTGGGTTGGCGCTGGTGGAGGCGCGGTTCCCGTTCGCGGGGTGGTCCTGGGAGGCCCAATCGTGCTCCGCCACGTGGAGTTTAACAACGATGGGTGGGCCCACTTGTCGGCCATTGTCCCGTGCTGCCGTGGAATGCAGTGGTGTGAGACTAAAATAAGCTGCGATCCTTTCAAGGGAGGAAAAAAGACCATGCTATCACGTGCTAACGTGCATCCATTTTCAGCTGCTTTTGTGTGTATAAATTTGTTCTCCCTCTTTTCCTTTAATTTGAGTTGATTCGTTTTCTGGAATTCATTTTATGTTCTTGCGGTATTTACCTTATCTTTGGACGGAGGTTTCCCTTTCCAGTTTTTTCTTGGGCTTTTCCGCTGAACGACCGGCCGAAATTGCTCGCAGGATGATGCGAAATACAGGAGCACCATCAGGCGCCACGTGGACCTAGAGACGGTCAGATCCAAGCTGGAAGGAGGCGGCGGCGGCGGCGGCGGCGGCGCGTGTTACGGCTCCGCGTCCGAGTTCTACCGCGACCTGTTCCTGCTCTGCGCCAACGCGCTCGTCTTCTTTCCGCGCGGCTCGCCTGAGCACGCCGCCGCGGCTCGGACGCGCGCCCTCGTCTCCAACCACATGGCCGCGTCCCTCCGCAAGGACCAGCCCGGGACCTCGGGGAAGGCCGCGGCGCCCGCGTCCAAGAAGGCCAGGGCGGAGGCCGACGTCGGCTCGCTGCTGGAGAAGACGGCGCCCATCATCGTCTGCCGGAAGCGGAGCTCCATCGCCAAGGCTGCTGCCGCGGCCTCCAAGGAGGATAAGGCGGAGAAGGTGGAGACCGACAAGGAGGACGAGAACGAGGCGGGCAAGAAGAAGGCGGGTGGCGCCAAGGACAAGGCGCCGCGGGGGTTGAGGACGAACAAGACCCGCGCCGCCCCTGCCAGGAAGGCAGCTTCAAATCAGAAGACGGGGGATGACGACTCGGAGAGCGACGGGCCCGCTGAAGGGACGAGGAAGTCTGACAAGAAAGGCGGCGGTGGCGCGGCGGGGAGCGGCGCTGGGGCAGCCAAGAAGCGGAACGCCGTGAACTTCCTGAACCGGATGAAGCAAGGGTCGGCCCCTTCGACGGAGCGCGTGTCGCTGCTGGAGACGCTGAAGCTCTCTGCGGCGGCGGAGCATAAGAAGGCCGGGAAGGGCAGCGATGGTAAGAAGGAGACCGCAGGTGGCTCCGGCTCCAAGAGGGGTACCCCGCCGGGGAGGAGAAACGTCGGCAGGCCCCCGAAGCGTGCAGCCGCGCCCCCGTCACCACCGCCAGCGAAGAGGGGAAGGGGCGGCGGGGGCAAGCGCGGTGGGAGGAAGTGAGGGGGGATGGGATTGGGAGGCAGTAGGAAGTGATAGTCTGTCTCAGCTGTGTGTAAATGCTGTAGGTTGTAGCCTGTAGGAGGGTTCCGAGCTTGTACTGTATTGCCAGTGTTGTAGGGGTGCTACTGGGTTTTCGTACGGGGAAACTGGATGAACTGACCTGCGCCTCCTCTCATGGGACTTGGAAGGAAGACGATTCCTTTTTCAAACTGTCGTCGTGTATGTTTTGGACTGAATTTTGAAACTTATACTGAGCAGCAGAAACTGCTGTCCAAGGAAAACCAGCCAGTCAAGTCTCATGTCGGATTTGTCTTGCACCATCGCTCATCTGAAGCAGCACAGCATTGTGTTTGAGATGAACTTGTTACTGAACTGTTTTGCTAGGGCATAAAGGAAACGACGAAATAATTTAAAAAAACGTTGCATGGTGTTTTTGTCTAACTTGTTACTTTGAGATAGTGTGCTGCACAATCAAACGATGAACCTGTTACCGGGGCTAGTGAGCTGTTTTTTTATGCCAGCTAGTGAGCTGTTTTGCTAGGCCATAAAAAATAAGGAAATAAAAAAACCGTTATATGGTGTTTTGGGTTAACTCGTTAATTATTGTGACAAAAATTAAGGCATTGCGGTGAACGTGGATCGAACACGCTTCAGATCTTCAGTCTGACGCTCTCCCAACTGAGCTATCCCCGCTTCGCTGAAATGTTTCACTAGATTTTTATAAATACTTCTTGGCAACAAACCTTTGCTGCCCAATAATGCCGTGCTTCTGGTAAGTAGTACAAGTTATACTACAACGGTTACACCTCAGGAATTCCAATGCTAGTACATGCCATACTTTCTGAACTAGACGTAGACAGCACATAACCCATATCCACTTCAACTGCGGATTACGTTCCCTTCAGATACGTGCGCTTTGTTAAACAAAAGTCCTGTTTAGCTTTCGCTCTAGCTCCCAGCTCAACCTCAGATCTAGACTTTGTATGCTGAGATCATGAGCCTTAAGACTATATTTTTTTAAGTCTAGAATAGAAAGAAAAATAGCTCAACCAAATAACTCTGATATACCCACAACTCTAGTTTCACAAATTTCATAGAGCTTTCTTAAAAAAAAATCATAGAGCTGGAGCTTTGCCAAACAACCACCAACTTTGGGATCAACTCTACCAAATTTTATGTAACATATAACTTTAAACATCCTTGGATAGTAGCAGCGGCACTGGATGTCCGTGGACAACAAATCTACAAGAGTACAACTACTGAATCCTCAGTTCCGAAGGACAAGCATAGATAGCTAACTACACTCGACTACAGATGAAATAGCGTCACAGTCACAACATCATTGTGTTGAACATACACATTCCCATAACAGCATGTGCAGATTTGCCCTAGTGCTAAAGAACCTAACCTACCAGACCAGTAAGTTGCATACCAGCAGTCTGAACTGCGAACTCCAAAATATCCAGTTGCTGCTTGTATTTGAAGTTCTGTACCTAACTGATAACTTCAACACCCATGTCACCCAACTATAGCACCAATCCGTCCTTCAACGAGCACGATATCATCTGTACATAAATAGTTGTTAGTGAAATTGATCTATGTCAGAAACTGTGTGCAATAACTGTTCACCTTCACCCATTCAAAATGTTTTAGGAATTCTCAAAACTTGGCTATTCTAATCAGGTTTTGTCTAGCAGCAGGATTTCTGGACTCCAGTTTCGCACGTGGGCCAGACTGAATTATCTGCTATGCATGCATGCATCTATGAAATCTTTTTTAATTAAATAAAGTTTACCTTTATTTCTAATGTTCGTATATTCTCATTTGGCTTGTTTAGATTTATTTATTGAAAACAGTTGAGTGATGGCCACTAAAAACCTACTTTGAACATCAGGTGAGTTTCATTGTTTCTATATAGGTAAATAAGTTTCTGTACCATCAGCTTTTTACATCTACATGATTCTCAGTATCCCATCTTGTCCAATTTAATCTGTACATCTTCTACACTATAAAAGGTGAAAGATTTGACCATTCGAGATTTTATCATTCATCCTATGAAGCTATTGAATATCTTCTGCTGGTTAGTAATATTTCAGTTGAGAACTTCCTCTAATGCCTGATGTATTATATCCTTTAGGAATTAATGACTCATGTAGTCATGTGTAGTATACTTACTGATTCGGTGACATGTACAGTGTACTATGTTTACTCTATTTTGATCCAAAATGCCTATAATTTCTTCTATATATCTATTTGTATGACCTTTTTTAGACAAGTTAAAAGTTAAATTCATTTATCATATCTTTTATATAATTTATTGTTTATCATATAAGTTTTTATACAATATTTTTATAGTTTACTACATATTCTAAGAATGTGATTATAAATTTTTATTGATCAAATTGTCTTAAAACACGTGTCACACATATCTACTAGTAATCATTAACAGTAGATGCTCTTTATCTATACTACCCTTGACCTGCATTTGATACTTGAGGTTTTACATGCCCACAGGTTTGCCAACTTTTTATGGTATTTCAAAGACATTGTGAAAGCTGCCACCACATCTTCAAAATAATACATTGCTGAACTACATACATACCAGACAACTGATTCAGTACAAAAAAAAAGCACATGCATCTTCCTATCGCCTAGAGAACGGAGTTTGCTGTGCTATAAACAACAGTAATCAATAATTACTACTTCCCAGTCTATTAACAATGTCCTGTGGGCTTCATCTAAATAGCAGATTCATGAATTCTAAGAACCCATGGCAACTTACCACTTTCACCATCAGATGCTTCATCAAGTTTTGCAATTGCATCAAGCAATGACTGCTCTTGGTCCTGCAATGATAATGATTTACCTTGTAAATTTTCAAGAAGAAATGGATGGTAGATTCAGTTCAAGTTCTCTTCTGAACCACTGGGTGAACAGAGAAAACCAACTTACTATAAGCAGTTTCTTTGCCTTTTGAATTGCATACACATCTGGATGGGATAATACCCTCTCTACCTGTTAACAACACACATAAAAAATTGAAATAACGATTTCCCATTTAATTGCACCAAAAAATCTCGATCAACACAAAAAAAAATAAAAATCGACCAACATACCTTCTTCACAAGATTGCCAGTATTAGGTACATCAATATGATTGGAGTTGAAAAGGCTGATGTCATTGGGTGAAGCATGATACCCATTCTCATGAAACCTTCCACTTCTCCTTCCTGTGCCTGGCATAGCACCATCAGGTGACAGCCAACCAATGTGATTTGGAAGGGCCTGATAGGCAGAGCCCCATCTTATGTTTTCAGGTGCCATCTGTCAGGGAACACTTTTTAACAGCCAATAGGGCACATATTGCATGCAACACTAACATAAATGCTGCTCACTGACGACTAAGATTTTGAGACAATAGGATGGGTGTTGGACCAGGCTCACATAGCAAAATACCAGACATTAAGATTTAGGGCAACGCATTCACTAAAAGCTGTAATAGCGTATCCAAACAGCAGCTAAAGAATTCTGGGTCCTCATCAACAAAATATTGGCAGTGAAAACTGAAAATTGATGCAGCAACATGACTACATGAGATACTCTTGTATTTCCTTTCTGACTTGCATAATTTCAAAAGATTAATTTGTCATCTTGGTTGGTCTGGCCTCTGTGCGCATGCACATGGTAGATGAACATACTTGATGGCGAAATAAAAAAGCATGATCAGAAACACACCAAACCTACTGTATCTGCCTTGTTGCTCGCCACTGCATGTAAAGGCATTATGGGTGATTGGGGACCCACAGGGAGTGAATAGACATGAACAGGATGGGATTTCTTCTGCCTCTTCAGAGGTACAAGATTGTGAGCAACTACGCTGTTACAATGCACGCTAGATTGCATTCCACATCCCTGCCTTGACTGCCTACAGAAGTTTGTGAAATGCAAAGTATAATTTAATGATCATTTAATCGTTATTATTGAATCTATTGGTTTGTTCATTTCAACGAATGCAAGTGCCTTAGCCTTTGCCCAGGGTACCTTATTCTATGGACAGCTTCCTCTTCATTGACCTTGTTTAATAGCATTCTGTGTTCCTCATCAGAGACTTTCAATTCTCTTCTTAATTCAGTGATTAGACTTTCTTTCTCCTGTAAAAAAAAAGGTTTTTAATTCCCTCAGCAAGGAATCAAACAGGTTACAATAGCCACTAAGAATTTTCCATCATTGAAATTACCCAAGTTAGGGCATCAGATTGCATTTTGAATGCTCTGAGAACACCAGTATATGCTTGCTGTTCCATCTGATGTATGTCACTATCCAAAGTGCTCTGTGGCCTTGGCTGAGAAAGTGTGCCTGCTAGCAACCTTTCGTTCCCACTGAAATGCACTCTTGGTTCTCGAAATTTATATGTTGGAGGGAGCTCATCATCGGTCCCTAAAATTAGGGAAAATAATCAAGCATAACAAACAAGTCAAACACATCTTGCAACAATTCTAGAGCATTAATAAATCAAAAATCTAATTTAATAATTTCAGCACAAAATGTGAAAGATTTACAAATTTAAAACACATCCTCCAGTAATGCAAATACTAAAACATTAAAGCAACAAACTTAAGTTCAGATAAGTTATTTAGCTTTATGGTGTATGAACAACAATAACCTCTCACCTCATACAGTCATACTACAACAACATGCTATTCAGTCCAACTCTTCACCAATCCAAATAGTGAAATTTATATGATATGCATTTACATGGAAGAAACAATTTGTAAACCGTTTTCTATACCCAGCACTCTAAAGCAGTTATCTCTCATCAGTATTTCGAAAGCATCAATCAGCCAAGCTGCGCTATTTTGCACACTATCCCTCATTAGCCCATCGCTACAGTTCACATTAACGACAACATGCAATGGACTCAGCCCTGAAAGATGCAAATCGCGCATATTTTTTTTCTTGAGACTAATACGCTTGCTCCTTTGGCATGACATGTTTACACATTTCCATAGAAAATATATCAAACATTTAAACACCATGCTAGTGAGCACGCATCTGTACCTATCCTGAAACAATCGCCCGCAGCCTAATGCTGCCTCCATCAATGTCGCAGACGAGTAGGGCTTCCTCGCAGAAATCGGCATCAAACGAACAATGAATCGACCGAGTAAACGGGACTCACCGCTGCTGTCGAAGGCGCGGTACTCCATGACCTTCCAGGTCGCCGAGGAGCCACCAAACCCTACAAACTGGTGGCGTCTCCCCCGGATCCGCGCGTCGAAACCCACCAGATCTCAAATCCGGCAAATATTGGATCCTCCAGAGCCAGAGGTCCAATCCATAGCTTGTAGAGCGGTTCCGACCTCGGTTTGGGGGTTTATCGGGGCTGGAATCGGATGGGGATTTGGAAAGCGCGAGGGTTCAAGGCTTGAAGCCGATCGCCAGGTGACAGGTGAGTTTTCGAGTAGCCCCCTGAAACTTTATAATTTCACCTGACCCTAGATTTGTTCTGGGACAAAACAAATTTTCTGAAAAGCGGACAAAATAAACATTATTTTTTAAGTTGATCAGATTTTATTTATGTGCTTTCTACTTTGGGAATTTTTTTTTGAAAAAACTTGCCCCACTATTTAATGGAAACGTATCTGGTGCAAACCAACCTCTCCGTGCAAACCAATCTCTCCGTGCAACCAGATTAGAAGTTTGCACGGTTGCACGGAGAGGTTGATTTGCACCAGATACGTTGCCATATTTAATATCTTTTTACATATTTCTCTTTAAGGTCTGTTTGGCATGACTCCAACTCTACCTGGAGCAGCTCCACTCTAAAACTCTAGGCTCTAGGTGAATTTGAAGCTGGCTGAATAGGGTGTTTGGCATGGAGGGTGCCCCCAGCTCCAGAAAAGAGAGTTTTAAGGGTGGATTGTCCTTTTTTCTCCTAACTCATGGCCCCGCATGTCATCCTCTCGAGCCATATCTTCTTCTTCTTCCTCCTCCTCCTCCTCCTCAGGACGCCAGCCTCCTCGCCTCCTCGACCCAGCTCCAATCCTCGCTCGCCCTCGCGCCGCAGCCATGCGTGTGCTCTCCTGCCCGGCGTCGATGAAGTTGAGGTGGCTCGCGGAGCTTGAGCATGGCAGCGGCGCCCCGGAGTGCGAGCGGGCCACCGGCTGAGCTCCACCGGCCACGCACCGCATCTATGCGGGCGGCACCGCGGGGCAGAAGGCGGGGCTCACGGCAATGATTGGAGGAGAGGGGCGGCACTCGGCAGAGGCACCCGGCGACCCGATGGGGCGGCGGCGTGCTGGGGAGGAGAAGGGGCGATGGTGGTAGGGGAGGAGCATTGGTGGCAAGTTGATGGGTGGCGCCGGCGGCGGTGGCGAGCCGATGGGCCGGCGGCGGGCATGGGAGGAGCAGGTGCGGCGGTGGTAGGGGAGGAGCAGGTGCGGCGGTGGGGGTGGCTTGCAGGCGGCAAGGGCTGAGAATGCGAGGGAGGGAGGCGGTGGGGGCTGCAAGAAGAAAAAAGAAAAGGAACCGTTTTTTTAATCGGTGATATTAGTGCGTATTTTCGTCGAACTCCACTTCTAAGTTCATATTTGATGTTTTTGGAGTTGCAAAAGAGGTGTTCCAAAATTCTAAGAAAAAATGAACTACAGCTTCAGAGTTCTGGAGCTCCATAGAGTTTTGGAGTTGATATGTTTGGCAAGAAAGTTGTTTGGAGTTGCTGGAGTTGAGCTCCAGAATCATGCCAAACAGATCCTAAATATGGCTTAGGTCAGATAATAGATTTTTTAAGATAAAATTTAGTTGTAGAGCATATTCATTCTAACTTTTTTTCTCTAGAGGGCTCATAGTATGGTTAAAATGATACTTTAAATAGAGAAAAATTTATAATTAAGCAGATGTATTGATATATTAAATATATAATATAGATCCAACAAGCAACCGGTGGCAATCACGGTGAAAGATACAAGGTGGTTGATTTTATTTATTTATTATTTCTCTTACTATACACGACCTACAAGTAAGACTTACACGCTGCAGCAAAGACTAAATTGGAGCATCATTTATGATGTGACGTAAGGAGTGGACCTTTAGCCCTAGCGAGCGCATATATGCCCTCCACTAAAAAATCTTAAGCTATCTTGATCAACAAATTATCACGGTATTAGATATTTTAAAATTCGGACATTCTTAAATTATGGCTTTTGCTCTAGATCGGCCTCTGTGTGACACTTGGAGCATCAAATACAGTGCCGAACACTATAAGTACGCTATTACGCTAATACAAATGTAGATGGTAGGTTCTTTAGTTTTACATCTACATTATACATATAATATAGTGCACGTTTGTATGGATTAGTTTGAAGTCTAGTTTGACTTCCTCATAATAACCGGTTTCGTTATCAAAGCACTATGTATTTTCTTTTAAGAAAAAACCACCATTTACACTTTAACTAGAATATTTATCAATCGTTCGGCATGTACAAAATTAGCCTTTACTGATTTTATCCTATCTTTTTTTTCTTTGAATGTTTTTTTGGAACATATCAAATGCAAGGGTGAGTCTCGAGTGGGTGACATACTCACATCACGTTTATCTTTTTTTCACGACCGTGTCATTAAAGATTGAAATCACATGTTTATCGCGAGTGAGAAGCGAAGTAGGCGTACAGTGCTAGCGAGAGTGCGAGACTCTCAGAATCCCCTTCCTCCTCTCGCGAGAGCGCACCAGCTATGTCGTCGGTGGGGGCGCCGCCGCCTTGGAGCAAGCTGGATGGCCAGGTGGTGCTGGTGACGGGCGCCTCCTCCGGCATCGGCCGCGAATTCTGCCTGGACCTGGCGCGCGCCGGCTGCCGCGTCGTCGCCGCCGCCCGCCGCGCCGACCGCCTCCGCTCGCTTTGCGACGAGATCAACGCCTCCGCGGCCGCCGACGGGCCCCGCGCGGTGGCCGTGGAGCTCGACGTCGCTGCCGGGGGCTCGGCCTTGGAGGCGGCGGTGCAGAGGGCATGGGACGCCTTCGGCCGCATCGACGTCTTGATCAACAACGCCGGCGTCCGAGGTATCCATCAAATTAGAGCTCAGATATGTTCTTTTAGGGGATCTAAGTGATTCTCCAACTGAAATACGCATCAAATTAAGCTCAAATGTGTAATCCCTATTCGTTAGCAACCAGGTACATATCGGCCTGAGTGGATGGTAATTTTGGTGTCCTTGGTACCTCAACAGGTGGAGTGCATTCTCCCCTTGATTGGCCTGAGGATGAGTGGGACAAGCTCATCAAGACGAACCTTACCGGATTGTGGCTTGTGGCCAAACATGTCTGTCGACGCATGCGTGATGCTAAGCTAAAGGGTTCGGTTATTAACATTTCGTCTATTGCTGGTCTTAACCGTGGCCATCCGCCTGGCTCCATTGGCTACGCGTCGTCCAAATCTGCTGTGCATTCTGCCACAAGGGTATTGTTGTTCTTCCTCCGAAAACACTAGTTTTGCTCCTACTTTCATAGTAAACCAGTTTGAGTATATTGGTGCAGATAATGGCTTTGGAATTGGGAGCATATGGCATTAGAGTGAATGCAATTGCGCCGGGACTGTTCAAATCAGAGATAACTGCTCCTCTGCTGCAAAAAAGATGGTTGAACACTGTCACTTCAAGGATAGTGCCGCTTAAGGAACATGGCACTACTGATCCAGCATTGACATCTCTGGTTCGTTTCCTGATTCATGAAGCATCGTCATATGTGACTGGCAACATCTTCATTGTAGATTCAGGTGTCACCATGCCCGGTGTTCCAATATTCTCCTCTCTGTAAATTTTCATCTGATGAGGTTTGGATTGCTGTAGCTATGTTACATATGATTGCATAAGGCAATCAGTTAAGACTCCATGAAGGAAGCCAACACTTATGTATAGTTGATTTCTGACGGTATTATTCATCAAGTTCTGCTTTCCAGTTTCCACTACTGTTCTAATGTATTTACCCTAGAAACGAATACTTAGGTATAGAATAGCAATCTTAGAGCAATTTACTCTTTTATTTTTTAACCTGTCAACACCACTTAAAATTAAAATGATACTAGAATAATGCACGGTGGCGTGCTGCGCAAAGTGGCCCTCCGGCTAAATGGAGTCTCTAGTTGTCTGTTAAAGCAAAAGCGTCTCACAGGGATTGCATGTAGCATCACTGAAGAGACCATTTGGTTTCCCAGTTGTATCATCTAGGAATTGGTAGATCAAAAGAAAATGGTAAAAAGTGCACCTTGAGTCTGGTCACCTAAATTGGGCGTTTGTTTTGTTTGTAATAGTCCGCATTATTTCCCTGTAACGAGTATTACTTTTATTTCAAAAGTTCAACTTTTTCCCCACATTCCCATGTTTGATCTAAGGATTCTTATACAAATACAATTACCCCTCATGGACAGCACACATATACATCATATTGATGAAAATGGGTATTTATCAGGCTACCAGTCAGCAACCTGTATCTTTTTTTCTTGTTATTTAAAATATGATATTTTTGTGGCAATATGAAATCCTGAAAATATCGTATATTTTCATATATTCTGACCAAAAATTTCATACTACATATATAAATATGTACACCTGATGCTGTAGTAAGAATTTAGTAATAAAGTCAAGCAATAGAAATAAATTAGCTTCATATGTATGAAGAGGAATCGCCCAGCATTAGAAGAATTTATTGATCCAATTCAGGCCGCACCTTCCGAATTACCTTGTTGATGTCAACATTAGGATACGTACAGAAGCATTGTTGTTCTTGTTACGCACAGTCAACTGAGCCATTCACAAAACTATGTCCTGAAGGCAAGTAGCGAATATTCTGCAAGGCAACCGTGTCTCCTTGCTCAGAGCTATCTTAATCCAGAGTTTCAGATGCTTGAATTTTGGCTATGGCACCAAAAGGTCTTGACTGAATTTTGCGGGGGAAGTTGACCTGATACATTTTGAATAAATACTGGGAGTGGGAACTCAACTGATTGGGACCAACTGAAATTATAGCTATCGTGAGCTGCAGTAGTTGCATGCTTGGAAAATTTGACCTCATAAAGATGAAATATATGACTGTAACTTCTATTCACTTGATAAGCATCTAGATTATTTGTGTTCCACCTATAATAGCAGATGACAAGTAGTGCTAAGGTATGAAGTATCAGCTGAAGTGGCTGTCAGTGCGCCTTTCAAACATCTCTATGCTAGGTAGTATATCTTAAGACCTGGAATGGTCTTTTTCCAGTATATTAACATAATTTTTTTAGGGCAAGTATATTAACATGATTAGAAAAGTTATAGTAGGCAAAACAAATCACTACGAAAATTAAGTCCTGGCTTTTTCATAGTGATTTGTTTTGCCTACTATTTTTTTTGTGTATTTGAAATGGAGGGAGTATAAAAGTGAATGCATTTGAATTTTTTGCTCGGTATATGTGTTCTGATTTTGATCTAGGGCTTCAAATAATTTGACCTATGTTTGGAAGAAACTATTCATGTTGATAGAAAGACAAAAATTAAAATAATACAATAGGATACTATGTACAAGATGTCTCTTGCTGATATTTTGCATGAAAGTAGAATGAAACATTTTTTTATGTGTTGCAAAAAAAATCATTGGCGTTCTGACCAATTCTTCACATTTACGTATTCTAAATTGGATTAAAGAAAAATAATTTAGCCATGCTTTTGAAAATCATACTATGTAATACCATTGTGAAACAAAAACCTCGCTCAAATCGATATGAAACCTACAATGATCTTGTTACAGCTTATATGGAGATGCTGACCAAAATAAATAGTTTAATGGTGTTACCAACTACATATAAGAAACACATAAACTCCATACATCTGCATTTCCTAAAATCTCATTTAGGATTTCAGCATGTAAAGTTCCTCTACTCAAATCTCATATTGTATTCCAATCTGCAATGTCTTACTAGGAGCTATCTTTAGACTGGAAAGGTTGGACCTGAAGTTCTTTTGCAAGAATCTGTAAAGGTTGTTAATAATAAAGCGCTTGAAACAGTTGTGATTGTCACTCATCTTTAAAATGACCCTTCCAAATATAAAGGTTGATCCATTTGCCAATGCTGAATCCATCAATGCGACCTCATCAGCATTTTGGGCTATTTCCTTCAGGGATGCAATGATTGATACAACATACTCATCATCCTCCATATTCTGATTGTCCATATAACCATATTGCACTATGCACCTGTAAACTCCAAACGGCTCCAGTCTGTCGAAGAGAAAGCGCTCTTCAGGAAGTACAGATGTAACAGGAAGATACCTCACAGTGACAAACACCATCACTTCACGGAGGCAACCCATATGCTGAACATAATGACGCACAATTGGTGGTATGCCGTTCATCAAGTCAGTGCAAAAGATACATATTCCAGGTACTCTGTTGCTCATAGTAACTGTTTTAATGAATTCCTGACTATCCATCAAGTTGTTTGTTTCATATTCATTCTTCTTGCTTCGCCCATAGGTCCAAGAAAGTGTAATTATAAGGAAAAATGCAGTTATCGCAAATGGAACCCAACCACCTTGTGCAATCTTGTATAGAAGCGATATCGTGAAAAGACCTTCAAGGATAGTGTAGACAGAATAAAATGATCCAGCTAATGCAATATTAGTTTGCCATATTATAACCATGACCACTGTGATCAAATGTGTTGTAATAAGCATAACCCAAATCACTGCAACACCTGCAGATCACAAGGAAAAATGTCTAATCAGAAGATGTCTAATAAATTCTACTCTGTACACTTTTTAACAAAGCTAGCAATTTACCATTTATCTATTCGAGTGGAGATACAATGATAAAAATATTGTTTATCACGGCATTAGGCTAACTCTAAACTCCTATTTCAACTTTATACACGACCACCTCAGCTCTGGAAACCAACATGTGTGCTTTAAAGCCCGCAATGTGCACACCGCAAAACAACGATGAAGAAATAAAACAGATACAAGTAATACAACATGTGCTAGATTGCTTACCATAGGCTTGCCCAATCTCTGGCCCACCCTTAAAACCGACGGTAATCAAGATACAAGCGATCATCAAGAAGTAGTTGATCTCTGGAGAGTAAACTTGGCCTTCATATTTTTTAGAGGTATGATTCATGGTGACTCTAGGAAAACAACCCAAAGCAATCGATTGCCTGATGATGGAGAAACTGGCAGATATCAATGCCTGGCTTGCGACCACGGCAGACAAAGTAGCTACAATAAACATGGGCCAAAAAAGTGGCTCCGGTATGCTACTATAAAATGTTGTACTGAGCTTAGATGGGTTCTTGATCAAAAATGCTGCCTGGCCAGCATATGCAAGAATCAACGATGGATAAACTAGGCATGAGTATGCCATCTGCAAGGGCAAATGAAAGAAACGTAATTAATGGTTTCTTGTTTGTATAATAGGAAAATAACCATATTAATTACCTGGATTGACTTCTTGTTGAAATGACCCAAGTCAGCAAACATTGCTTCAGCACCTAATAACGTGACTCCAGATATTTAGTTGTGCGGTGGTTAACTGGCTAGTAGCATTATGTTACAAAATCATAAAATGTTTCTTGTTTCTTGTAGTTTTACATGAAGAATAGCATTCTGTAATTATACTGCGTGTTTCTTGTTGAAATAAAAAAATGTAGTTAGGTTACAAGTCTTACCTGTTATGCACAAAACAACTGTTCCAAGTTGCTCCCAGCCAGCCCTTTTGTTCTTCGCGAAGAAAATATATATGTAGTGTGGTGATATGGCTTTCAGAACTGGGGGATAATACTTGATCATATTGTATAGTCCGATTGATGCAATTAACACGAACCACACAAGCATAATTGGGGAAAAAGTGAAGCTAACATTGCTCGTGCCATATCGTTGGTAAAGAAAAAGGAACACCAGGATAATCACACATAGGAGGACAACATGACCTGAAATAGTAAGCAATATAAAATGTTCCTCAATTGTTTTCCTTGCAAAAAAAAACAAAGTTGGTCTGGCCAAAATATCATGATCATAGATGGTAGCTCACAGAATATAACCAGCGTTACCTTGTGTAATTCTAGAAGATCTTGATTGGATTCCCTGAACAGCTGATAGAACTGGATAAATTTAAAGAGAACAGCATTAGGAAATACAAAAGAGAATTGACCTAGAATTTAGTTTTATCAAAATTTAATTGAAAAGACAATAACTACTACATGGACGAGGGAGAAACGACATGGCTTCAAAAGGATTTAGGGTGTGGAAGTTGTCATGAAAAGTCCAGACAATGCTTGTGTGAGATTAGTGTATTTGGAAGGGGATAAAAGATTGGTGGAGTAATAAGTCTAATTCAATTTCTTGCATAAATAACTGACTGGGTGAAGTCTGTCTACGGCATTCTCTGATATTCAGAAATTAGTTAGTCTATCTACATGTTTTGTACTGAAAAAGTCTGTCATTCTCAGTTTACACCATTGTTTCAGTTGTTCTCTTTTTTTTCTCTCTCTCTACATGTTGTGTTCACTACTGAGATTCTTCACTTTTCTATGATTCTGGGATAACTTTAACCTTCTGAAAAAAAATCGTATGTACCTGAGATAGACGGAGTGAGGGCACCATCACCCATCACCATGCAGGTCCCAATCAGCACAAGGTAAGTGATGACCGCCTGCGCAATGACACTTCCTTCCAAGAACTTGAGCATCCTCGGTTGCAGGCTGCTCTTCTTGCTGTGGAACTTGAGGTTGGCATCAGATGCCAACCGTGTCACGGGCACTGGCATCGCCTTCCCGGTGAAATTCACATGCTGACGCAGGAGCGAGTACAGGGCAAAGGTACCACCTGCACATCAGATGCAATCAGACAGTTAGTCTGCACAACTTATCACATCATCATCTTGTTGCATTATTATATTCTTTAGCACTTAAAAATTAAACCACACTTCGAGAGGAAATTGGAAGTAAAATAATCTGCCTAATGCAGCATTAGTTTTTCTGTTGGCCAGCCCCAAAAAACTTGGCATTTCTAACCAAACTGACACCAGCATTTCCCCAGACCTTACATGCAGTCGGTTAAAGTAGATTTTCTTTTTGACGCATTCCAAGTGTTACAGTTTTTTATCCTAGATCGATCTAAATCCAGCTCCACATACATTTCAAATAATGGTCATCGGGAGAGAAGAACAAAAAAAATCAAGATGATTTATTTGTATGTATAGCATTATCTAGCACGTGCAGGTAGGCGTACCGTACCTTCCCCGTGGTCGTCTGCATGGAGCACGATGAAGACGTACTTGACGAGGCTGACGAGGGTGAGCGTCCAGAGGATGAGGCTGAGGATGCCGAGCAGGTCGTCCTGGTCGGGGTCCGGCAGGGTGAAGGACGAGAAGGTGTAGAGCGGCGACGTCCCGATGTCGCCGTACACCACGCCCAGCGACTGGTAGGCCAGCAGCGCCACCTGCCACGGCGTGAGCTCCTGCACGCACCCCATGGGCCGGCCGGCCGGCCGGCGGCGGCGGCGCCATTGATCAGTAGCTGCTTATTTGGATCGGAAACGGTGGACGCGCGGCGGCGGCGGCACGTACCATAGGGTTGCGGTGCCTCATCCTGTAGGACTCGCTGAAGGTGCGGCGGGTGAGGCCGCCGGCGCCGACGACCGTCTTGACATCGTAGTCGCCGCCGTCGACCTCCTCAATCTGGCTCGTCGAGCTCCGGTAGTCGTCCACGGCGGCCACCGCGGCCGCGCTCACCTGGACGATGACGTCGTCCGGCGGCGGCGGCGCGTGGTGCTCCATCGCGCCGCTTCCGCGAGAGAGAGAGAACGGACGCGCTTTGATCGACGAGCGCAGCCGCCGCGAGAGGAGGCGTGCAAGGAATGCGGTTACGACGCCTCTATATATATACATCTTGCTGCTGCTTCGTGTGTGCGCCGCCTCTCCTCCCAAGCCCAACTGAGTCCGCGGTGATGTCGCGGGCCGGTCAAGCTCCGGCCCACGCGACGCAACCGAATGAATACTGAGCGCGTTGGAAAATCTCAACCGAAGCGCGCGCGTAAATCTAATCGTGACCGAGATCTCGTGCTGCATTGCTCCGCCCTCTGCTCGTGTCGACTCTTGGGCGTCGATCGTAACGCGATCGTGCCACGGTGGCAAACGTCCAGCAGGTCGCCGTACTATGTTCGGTGCTTTCGATTTTTTTCAGCTTCTTTCAGTTTATTCTCTCTCATAGAATACTATTGAACCAAGCGAAATCAACCGAATTAATACTATGACCGGGCCATTGCTGCAGAGAGCGAGAGCTCAACCGCACGACGCGCTCGGTGCCTCGATCTCTCGAGGAGGAAGACGGTGTCGTCCGGTGGGCGCCACGACCACGGGACAAGTGCTGGACGACCGGAGTCCAGAGAGACGCGTTGAACTGCATCAACGGCCGGCGTCCGGCGAGGAAGGAAGGCATAGTGGTATAGCTTGCTCGGCGTGGCTGTAGTGTCGGGAACTGCAGTATCTGAAGACGTTGCTGGGTCTCTTCTCCAGCTGTACTGCTCATGGTCATACGACTGAGCTGTAGTAACAAGTCATGTCCTGTTTCTCTAAAGGCGCTTTTCTTGAATAGCAAAAATGGTTACATATTTCAGTGCACTGATGGGCTTTCACCGAGTTCAACAAGTTCTTTCAGCACATCAAGGAATTGGGTTTTGATTTCAAGGTATTTAGGAGACAATCAGACATACAGGTACTGTCAATGCAGTAGAAAATAACATTGGGCGACTCACATGGCCAAAAATTAAGAAATGTGCAGAGGAAACAACCACGCAAGTGACAAACATTGTGCTTCAGCCAACCTGTCACTTGAGCTTTTCATCAAGATGCGCATCGTCATACAAGCATGTGAACTACAGCATTAGGTTTTCCTCCACTTGACTTAGACACATCACCCTATCGCTTGGAGACCTCCTATCTGCATTCATGCCCCTATTTAACAGAGGCGCAATTAGAGTTTCAGCCACTCGACCAAGAAGAAAGCTATGGCAAACTCTAGCCTTCCCCCTTCTTCTTTGCTCCTTATCCTCTTGTTTGCCTTCTTCTCCAATGCTTTCAACTTGCCATCAGCCATGGACTGCAACAGCAGTGACCGAGCTGCCCTCCTAAAGATCAAGGAGCAGCTTGGGAACCCTCCCGAGCTATCTTCATGGCTCCCAGCCACGAACTGCTGCGCCTGGGACAACTCCATTATATGCTCCGAGACTGGACGCGTCTACCTTGTGGCCCTGTTTCGACTCAATGTCACTGCTCCCATCCCTTCAGCCTATGGTGACCTGCCAATGTTGCAGACCATTCAGCTTGACACCATGCCAGGCCTGTATGGTCCCATCCCCTCTTCCTTTGCCAAGCTCTCGCACCTTGAGCTCCTTGATATCACCGGCACACAAGTCTCCGGGCCAATTCCAGACTTCCTAGTGAAAACCAACCTCAGTGCTCTGACCATCACCAACAGCAAGCTGACGGGGCCTATTCCCCAGTACCTGAGTCGCCTCTCCAACCTCAGATACATAGACCTCAGCAGCAACATGCTCAGCGGAACTATACCTCCTGGATTGCTCCATGGAAGCTACCGATTCCTCATCCTGTCCAATAACTTGCTTACAGGACAGATCCCGGAGGATTATGCCTATGGAGACATCGACACCATTGATCTTTCACACAACCAGCTCACTTGTGACCCATCGTTCTTATTTGGTATCGCAAAGCCGATGACAAAGATTGATCTATCATGGAATGAGCTTGCGTTCGACATGACGAAGGTCAGGTTTCCCTACCACCTGACCTATTTGGACCTCAGCCATAACCATATCAAAGGAGGGGTGTCCAAGTTCCTGAAGGATATAAAGCTTGGGCACTTCAATGTCAGCTACAATGATCTTTGTGGCGAGATACCAACTGGGCGGTTCATGGTATACCATGGAGCAGATTCTTATGTTCATAACAAGTGCCTCTGTGGCACACCTTTACCCCCCTGCAAGAAACGAGAGTAGCTAATAATTAGCTAGGTGAATAAAGCAATAAGTAAAAACTTATGTATTGTTTGCTGCTGTTGCTCTGATTTCTCTCTGGTTTTGGTTAGATGTGAAGTGCGCTGTTGGTATTTTTTGCGAGGCATTTGTGTGAGATCAATAGATCATCAACCTGAAATGCAACTCCTTGCTGAATTCATCAATATTAATATCAGATGCTGTTTCACAGTATTGCTGACAGCACACCCTTAAGCGTTTCAATATTTCATCTTCCAGTTGTTCATGCTCTTATTTAATATGCTGAATCTTTTCTCTAGTTGTGCTACTATCTTATTCTAGTAGCCATTTTAAATATAAAAGTAAGACTTGAGTTGCTAAAATAAACATGGTTGTTGCTTATAAAGGCATTATTCTGAAAGAGCGACTATGATTACAAATCTCTATATTGATGGGCTTGCAACTAACCCCAACGACTACTTTCAGCGCATTCCAAACTTCTTTCCCACCCACTCACACGATATCAGTGATAAAGTTTTTTCAGATAGAGATTCATTTCCGCGTGTCGGATTTTTTTAGTTTGCTAGAAGCCCAGAATTTTGCACGAGCGCATGCCAATAAGTGGATCCTGAGCATAAATGAACTAAACAAGGCAGAGGAATGCTTAGCGAACCATTACATAAAAGAGAAACAAACCAAAGCCAAGATGATCATCACAGCCACAGCCAGTTGATCCTCGTGGCATGCCAAAAAAAAATGCAGACAAGGATATATTTCAGCCAATCTGTCATCATGCTTTCCACCTAGATGTGCACTATCAAATGTGCAAGCATGTGCACTTCAGGATCAGGTTTTTCTCCACCTAGTCACATCACCCTACTTCTTGCAGACCTAATTTCACCATACCCCTATATTAACTATTAAGGAGGGAGTACTCCACTAGTGTTTTCAGCCACTACTCAACCAATGCAGATCCATGGCACACTCTATCCTTACCCTTTCCTCTTTACTTCTTATCCTCTTCCTTAGTATGTTAGCAACCAATGCCTTCACCCTGCCATCAGCCATGGCCTGCCACAGCAGCGACCTAGCTGCTCTCCTGAAGATCAAAAGGCAGCTCGCGGCAACCCTCCTGATCTATCGAAATGGGAGCTCCAAGGTTCTCCATGCTCTCCAAGACTGATGATCATGTCAACCTTGTGTCCCTAACTGAAATCAATGACACGGCTCCTGTCCCTTCAACCTTGGGTGACCTGCCAATGCTGGGGACCATCCAGCTTAAGGCCATACCAAGCTATCATCAGTCTCCGGGCCAAATTCCGGAGTTCTTGCTGAAGTTTAACTGACGCTTGCCAATTTGGTTGGTTCAACTAAGATTCTAGAAAGCATTAGAATATTAGATTATCTAGTTCGGAAGTTGTATCCGATAACATTTTATCAGCAGGGAGACAGCAACAGTGCGTAATGTGAT
This sequence comes from Panicum miliaceum, assembly GCA_032594955.1. Classification (NCBI taxonomy): domain Eukaryota; kingdom Viridiplantae; phylum Streptophyta; class Magnoliopsida; order Poales; family Poaceae; genus Panicum; species Panicum miliaceum. The sequence continues at coordinate 3,335,268 of CM064064.1, forward strand.
CTATAAACGATTTCCTAAGCAGTCACTGCAACAATCGCCAAGCGCAAGTCCAGTGCTGGCCAAGTAACTTACATCTAAACGGCATGAATTCCGTTTCTTAACAGTGAATAATTCATAGGAATCAGCTCTATAGAATTCAAATCCGATCCGTAAGAACTTCGCGAACTGAACCCATAATCGACAAATTGCAATAGAAGCCCTAATCCAAGAGATTCAAGTGCAACAAACAGGTCAAAATTCAACAGGAAATCTAGGATAAAACCATCTTGGAGTCACGGAAGGACCAACTCATCCGATTGGAGGTGGACGAGGCACCGGTGGCCCCGTTGTCGTCTCTGCACGCGGCGGCGGCGGCAAGGTGGAACCGCCGAGGAGTTCGTGCCCACGGTGCTATTCACCGGTAGCGCGCCCTCCCACGGCGGAGGGGTGTCAATGTCATCTTCCTCCACGGCGGCACACCGGCTCGAATGCGAGAGAGAATCCGCGATGTCTGCAGGGGTGGCAGTCGGAGGACACCACGAACGGGGTGCGCATCAAGATGTGGCCGGGGTCGCCACCGAGCCGCGCGTCCAACATCACCTTCGAGGACATCAACATGCAGCGGGGGTCGGGCAGGTGAGAGGAAGGAGAAGACGGGGGTGGAAGAAGATGACCCGGTCCTACCAGTCAGTCATAGAGAGAAGGAGATGGGTAACACATACTGTGAGAACCTGTATGGAGGTTTATCCGCGTACCCTCAGCCCGGCTGACTTGACGTGCCACGTGCTTGAAACTGGCATAAGTTACACTCGCGCCATAGGAGTAGCAACTCTATAGGAGCTATCTATAGGAGCTAAATAAGAGTGATTTTTGAAGAAACAGCATTTGTAAGATGGCAAATAGTTAAATAAACCGTCGGAGGGAGGGGCAGCGCCCAGCATGTGCTCTATTGTTGTACGCCCGATATAGAAACAAGGATAACTTAAAAAAATCCATTTGTTGTGTTGAATTTTGCTCGGTTAGCTTTTGACTGTTAAAACCCTTTTTACTTTGATTTCATGAACAAATTGACGGCCAAAGGATAGTTTCTGCCCACTGGAGGGTGGTTCTCTCTCTCTTATTTTATTGCTTGCTCAAAATTTCTTTGTTATTTTATTTGAAGTATGAATAAAATTTCGTTTTTCAAATCGTTTGTGAAAGAGTCAGAATTTACGCAAAAATTCAGAATTTTATAGTATTTTAAGTAATGTCAAAGTTAGGATTTTTTAATCTTTAGTGCACAAATTTTGCAAAAGAGTCAACAGGGGTACATGTGCTGGCCTATTAGCAGACTAAAGTACGTATATGCTCTGGAGTTAAAATTCGTATTTCACTGTGTTGGCCTTTAGATTCATTCTGCATAAAAAATTTCTTTCCTAGACCTCACGTTGCAAAACCTTTATTAGCTCGGAATGAAGATTTCTAGTTTTAGAATACCGCAGTAGGGGTTATCATATCCATCTACTCTGTTCTTGAGATCTGTACCTGTAGCAGATCTCTTATATATACTACTGAAAAGAACCTAAGAGGGACGAAAATCTCCGTTGGTAAATCACCACGGTGCGATCAGCCCGCTAACATCCCTTGGTTCAGCCGCTAACCACCCTGCATCGTCCGATTTTTTTGTCCAGCCAGTAATCCGCGTGGTCCGTCCGATCTGGCGGTCGCCGCCACCAGGGGGTCGCGCACGCGGTGCCGCCTGTCGTTCGCCTCGCGGTCCTTTTCAATTTGAAACCTGTAATCATCGCGCCTCCTCCCATATCCGTTCAAAAATTCAAAATCCCGAAGAACGCTGTTATCGGGCCTGCAAGCGTGCATCGTCCATAACGCGTGCGTTGCCTTTCCGCTCGGCCTTGCATCGTCCTTCCTCGACGTTGCGATCTGCGAGGCCGCCGCCGCCCTGCACGCGATCCGCTCGGCCGCCGTCGTACGCCCCCGGCGTCGCGATCTGCGAGGCCGCTGTCGAACGCCCTGGCATCGCCGCTCCGCCTGCTGCTTGGGACTGGCGCAGTGACGGCCGTGACCTTCTATCCCGCTCGCCGCCCTCAACGCGACTCCAGCAGACCCCTTCGCGGTGCCGCTGCCCCGAGGCGCCGTCCCATCGCGGCACTTTGGTCCTCAACCTTGACGGCCTCCGGGGCAGGGCACGGCGCGGGGGCCTGTCGTACACCGAGACGCCCTGCCACGAGAAGTTCAGGAGGGCGCCGAACTCGGCAGTGTCGGCCTCATGCTTGACGATGGGCGGCGAGCATGCTGCTCTTGCTCTTTGGCAGCCGGCGGCGAAGCTGGCGCCCGGGCTGGGGCGGCGGCCGCGTGGGCTGCCGGCGGCGGAGCATGCGCGTGGACATGGGGGTGGCGGCCGCGCGGGCTGCCAGGGCCACGGCTGCCGGCTTGGTTGATGTTGCCTGCTTGCTTACGTGTTCTTTCGAAGGCAAGACAATATGAAAGATCCTTTTATCAAATATGGTAGCTTTTTTTAATACTTCTTTATTAGTATAATAGAATCAATGTGCTTAGACTCGGGTACTGGGTGGTACCAGGTAAATTGGTTAATGTGCAGCATATACATCATAGTACATAAATAGCCTGCACACGTGCCCTAGAGATGATGCTCAACAGGTAGTAAATCCATTGATATTTTTTATATATATGGCACTACAAATGAGTAGTACATGTACAAATGGTACTAGTGTATTCTGGTACCAGCAAACACATGAAGTTAGAAAAAAATGTATAAATATGAAAGATATCCTGGTGTGTGAACAAAACGAAAAGAAAAATAAGTGATGAAGAGATGATTGAGCGGTAATAAAAAAAATCTTCTCTAGGTGTGTGAATAAACGGTAAAAATGAGTGGCGGAGAGGTAACGGTAAAAAAAATGAGTGGTGCAGAGGTGGTTAAGTAGCTAAATAAAAAAAATAAAAAGTCACCTTTCAACGTTCAATAGTTCAAAATTCAAAAGAGAACCGGAACCTTCCTTTACGCCATAGCGTTGTCCTATCGTGTCCCATCGCAGCAGGACGGATAGCAAACAGATGCAGAAATACGGCATGAACAAAAATAAAAATACATGGTAATACATTTATACGGGATAAGATGGCACACATCTCTCGGTGCATGATTCGCCGACGCGGTTCAGTCTCCCGTCGTTGCCCGACATAAAATCGAGTTTTCCATTAGCTCGAAGCAGTTCAGCGATAGTGGAATCCGGGGCGCCGTGCATGCCGGTCCACAGGTGGAATCATAGACCAACCCCTGTGACTATGAGCAGTCCAATCGGATCCCCGCCTCCCTCCACTTTCATGAGCACCGATGCCCTGAAAGTCTGAATCTTGACCGCCTTTCCCTGTGCCGAAGCTACCGCGAACAAGCAAAGTGGCGAGCTCGGAATCACCGCGGCAGCAGCCACCAGCAGCAGCAGGAGGAGGAGCACAGTGCGTGCCCCCTGCCGCTGCCGGCCTGCTGCGAGACCAGCGGAGTCCAGCGGCAGCATCAACGAGCCTTGACCGCACCGCCGGGGAGGGGGGGGGGGGGGGGGGGGTGGTGGTGTTTGCTGGGCTCAGGTTTGAACGCGGCCACTACTACTGCCACTGCCCGCTGCTAGTCTGCTACGGCTCCGGAAAGTGATCGAGCTCGGTCGATGTGGCAGTTGCGTGCATGTGTAGTGTGAGAGCGGCGTCCCGTCGTCTGAAGCCTGAACTGAACGTTGCATTGGGTTGAAACAGGGAGAGCCTTTGAAGGAAAAGGGAAAGGCGCCGAGGCGGGCAGCGGCAAGGTCAGGGCACGGGCACGGGCACGATAGACCCGGCCGGCCCCGGCGACCCGGCGTCGTCCTCGTCTCCTCGGTCTGCAGGCGCCCGCATGCCGATGTCGGCGACAGCGGCAGACAGCACCTGCCCGCGACTCCCTGTCCCCTTCCGGAGCCGGGGGCAGCGCCGGCCGGCCGGCCGCCACCTCTTGCCTTGCCTGCTGCTGCCCGGCCCTCCCTCCCTTCCTTCTTTTTCTTCCACAGTGTTCACCCCGGCCGTCGTCGCTCCTTTCTCCTGGCCACTCATCTCGGTGTGGCTGACGACGACCCTGACAGCGCGGTGGCCAGCCAAAGTTTTACGCTAACGCTGCGTCTCTGCATGCACGAGGATGGGTCATGGGTGGGTGGAGTGATGGCGAAGGCACGGGTGGCCGAGTCATCCACGGCCGGCCGGCCGGCCTCGTCGTCTGATCCGCCACCACCAGTCCACCACCGAGGTCTCCTTTTCGTGCGGCGGAAGCGAACGCCGCAGCTGCTGCGCGCGGCGGGGGAGGGGGATTTTTTATTTTGACTCGCCAGTCGCCGGAGGGAAGGGGCGCGTCAAGTGGTTAAATCCGTCGAGATTTGTAGCGAGATCGCCGGGAGGAAAGCTTCATCTTTGCAGTGACAGGGACGTCATGTGTCGTCAGCCTCACGCTGCAAGTTTTTTGTACGTACGGTACGGCACGGGGTTAGTACGTATACCGTATACGACGTTCTAGTACTGTACCAAGAAGCACATTGTTTACTGTTTAGTACGTATGCAAAGCTCGTTTAATTTATCCCGTCGAAGAAAAAGAAAATCTCGTTCTCTAGCTTTTTCGTCTCTGTCAGGCAACAGAATCACGTGTCCTTTTTTATATATTATTATAAGACGATGATTAGCAGCTCAAGTGTACTGCATACACGAAATAAACAAGAGGACCTCATGTACGTATTTTTTTCCAACCGGATCCGACCTATGCTAGTACTAAGCTAATGAGCACGTGCTTCTCACTTTTTCTCCGGAACGGTGCAGCTAATTAATCCCTCCCTGGCGCCGCTTGTTTGGCTCTTAGCTGCTGCTCTTTCCTGTGCCCACCGCTCTCATCAGCATATCACCTGCTGAACTGACAGTATCTGGAGCAAGTGTCCACCAGCCTATAGAAAACACGCATCGCCACACCACGGACCCTGGGGCCGGGCCTGCTGGTCGATCCCTGCATCGATCCTATCCTAGATCGTTTCCAAGAACCACACGAACCTCTAGGAGATCTCTCGGTAGCCGGTGCGTAGAACCCGTCAGTCCCAGAGGGATCGGATGGGTTGCTCTTGAGGTACGAGCAGGGCAAGGCACAAGCAGATACAAGGCACGAGGGAGGAAGAGGTCAGCGTCTGCAGTTCCATTTCTTGTTCCTGTATCCTGTATCTGTTCGATCCGTGTTCGTGCTCTTTGTTTGGTTAGGATTCAGATATCAGAATCCCTCTTTGTTGCATCGACGGAGGTGTATGCATGTCTGAGATGCATAGACTGGCAACAAGAAAGATGCCTGACTCGTTTCCTGTGCCATTTTGCAGCTCCGGGCAAGTAGGAAGGCGCCCCTTGTCTAGTCTTGTTGGATCGATTGGATACATGGGCAGGCCTCGAGGGAAGAGCAAGAAAGCGATCGAAGCCGGAAGCAACGATGACGAAGACGGCAGCGGCGGCGAGGATTTCCCGCCCACCCCCAAGAGGCGGGGGAGAAGGCCTCACAAGCCTCTCAACGACGTCGCCGAGGAAGCCGAGGAAAAGGACGACGTCGCCGAGGCCGAGGATGATGCGGGAGACGGCGCCAAACCCGTCGTGCCGCCAAGCAGCAAGGACTCCAAGAGCTCGGCTGAGGGCGGAGGCAAGAAGCGGCGGCGGCGGCGGCTGAAGCGCGGCCCCGACGAGCTGGCGGAAGAAGAAGAGGGCGAGGAGGGCCGTGTGAAGTCCAAGTCCAGTGGGTTCCGGCCGAACGGGAGCCGGCGGAAGAGCACTCCCCGGCGAGCCGCCGAGGCCGGGGTGGAGTGCAAGTGAAGTGAGCATCTGCCGGATAAGCTAGAGCGAGCTACTTGCATTTTCACCCCTTTTTCTTGCATTTTTCACTGAAGCTTTTACCCATTTCTGTTGCATAGATCCAACATGCATCTTGAAGTGTGGTAGTTCTGTTTCATTTCTTAGGAGCACGATCATGTTCGTGCCATTATGTGCTGGTCGGTGGATGACAATCTAGCTAGTTATAGCCTTATAGCTGGTGCGTTCGTTAGCATCAATGTAGTGGTGGTGGTGGTGGTGACTGTGGTTTGCGTAAAAGTTTAAGCAAGCACTCCCGGCGAACTACAATGAGTATTTACCCTCTGTTTTGTGAATTCCTGTTCAGTTACCGCAATACTTGTGATAGCTCACAGCTCAGCATCCTTGGTATCCACTGTCTGCAGGGCAAAAAATTGCACTTTTTTTCTCAGGATAAAGGGCGAGTGTACTAGCTAGTAGTACATATCCAACCGAGTTGTCCTTGGCAAGATGATGTTTCTCCTTTAGGAACACAAGATGCATGGTGTTTTCCTTTTCTTACATCACTTTTCCCTGTCGAACCATGGAAGTTTCGATCTCGACAACTACGCTGTTCTACTCAATCAAACTGCACACGCTGTATCTTATTCTTACCTCTAGGGCTCAACTAAATCCTTCCAAGCTCACTGTCGGCTCAACTCCATCCACATCCACTGCTGATGATCCTCAGCCGTCCCAACTCGCAGCTCCACCGTCAAGCTGGCCTGCCACATTGTCTTCCTCCTTCCGTAGAAATCCTGACCTATTATAATCTCATCGGATCTTTTCAAAAGAAAATAACCTCATCGGAGTTGAAAGCCAGTCCTTTCGCAGCAACCACCAGCCAGCGGCCAGAGAGATCGGGGCATGATGAGAGTGAGAGCGAGGAGGAAGACGACGCAGCGGGCGGGCCCCGCGGTGTTACGCCACGCCAGCACCGGGGCGGGCTGCTGCGACGCTAGTGGGCCCGCCTCCTCGTAGCCCATGGGGTGGGATAGAAAGGCGCCGCAGGCCCCTGAAGGGCCCATGAACAGTCCGGTGGCCCGCCCTGTAGCGCACGCCTCTTTGGGCCCCGGCCCGTCCAATCCGTCTCGGAGCCCGCGCAGATCTGCCCTGTGGCCGTCGTACGCCGACGGCCACTGTTGGTCGATCGAGCTGTATGATTGCGTGAGATGGCACGCACGGGCTCGCGCCACGCCGCCACCGGTGCGAACTGCTCCCCGGCCCACCGGCCTTGCACCATGCCGGGGACCATGCAGGATCCGTGTACGAGCACATGGCGGATTGGTGATCGGTAGCTGGTGAGTGAAGCAGCATCGTATTCTCCGTGTGCATACTCTGGAGTTTTCTAATGTAAAATATCATGGGCCAAGACCTCGCTGGTGGTTAGATAAGAAAAAAAAAGAAAGAAAAATGCACAAGAGAATCTAGCCATTCTAAGATTCCGAGAGTATTTCTTCTTTGATCTACGTGTAACCATGTTGATTTCATCCTTGTAGAGTTGTAGTTTGTTCTGCGTATGCATCAACTGTACGTGCAGGTTTAATTTTACTGTGGGGTAAAAATCGTTCGGCGCACCCATGACGGCCGCCGGCGGACACGCGGCGACGGGGATCACAGGCCCCGCGCCCCCACGGCCGGCAGCGGCCCACGTGCGCGACAGCGCCGCCGTGGGCTAGCTAGCCCCCCGCGCCCGCCCCCACCCCCACCACCAACGTGCGCCATCACCGCCCCCGGCCGGGCCGGCGGCACGGGCACGACAGCGAGAAGGCGACGCCGGTCACTCTCGTGCGCGTACAGGTCAGCTATCTAGCCGTGGATCATATCAGTGCAGGAGATAAGATAACGTCAGGGAACGATCGAGACGCACTGGCACGGCACGGGCAGGGGGCGGCCGGCCGTGGAGCTAGGGCGCGCGGCGAACAGCGGCGAGGGCGTCCCGGTCTCCGCAGCGCCGCGCCGCGCCGCGCAGGCCGCCTGCTGGCCAGCGGCCGCCCCGCGGACCACGCGCGCACGTGGGGCGGGCGCGTGCAGGCCGCGGGAGGGACGACGGTGACGGCGATGGGTCGATGCGGGCGCGCGCGCTGCGGCATCAGGACGGCCGTTTTTCGCCGTGCGCAAGCGAGAGAAGAGAAGCATCGGCGGAGGGGGGCCGCCGCCGGCCGGGACGGCGGGGCTGCTGCCCGCTGCGTTCCGCCGTGGTACTCGCCGTCCGGCGCGGCCGTGGCGCTGCCGGCCCTCGTCTCGCCCGCCCGCCGTCCTCGATGGCCTGCCGCGCGCCGCACGGACACCGCTTTATACGTACGCGACTGATGCACGCGGTCCTGTACGCCTTTCGATCGTGATGAGCAACAGGAGTTCATCAGCTGGAGGTTCTCCGCGCTGGGGTAGCCTATGGATCTTCGGTTATTCTTAGGGGTATTAAAATATTTCTTTATCTAAAAAAAATCTCATCCTAAAACTTTACACCCTATCACATTGACGAGAATCTTACCATCTAAAAGTATTAAATAAAATCTATTTATAAAACTTTTCGAACGGATGTGTGCTAATTCGCGAAATAAATCTAATGAGCCAAAAATAATCAATAATTTACAACAATAATGCTACACTAACCATCCGCTAATTATGAATTAATATACCTCATTAAATTCGTCTCGCGGTTTACTGGCGGATTCTGTAATTAGTTTTGTTATTAATTTACCTTTAATACTTTAAATATGTGCCGGCATATCCGATATGACATTTTGTTTCCGTTTATTTCCAACAAATTAAAGGAATTGGAACGGACGTCCAATTAAAAAGAAAACAAACCCTAAATTTCAGACACTTGAAATGCACGTGGATTTCACTAAATTTCGGCCAATTAATAAATAGCATCGCCAATCTTTCTGCCACCTTAAGGTTGGTGATGATCTCGGACTTTTATTGCAACGTTTCTGTCAGCTGCCATCATGTTCATTGCGGGTGGGGGCCGGGTTCTGCCGTCTACAGCCTGTTCATGGATCACATGCATATGCATGCAAGGCCAATCTAGCTCTCCCCATCAGTTATGTGCCAACAGTAGTCCTGAACAAATATAATACCAGAGTGAGCCTATTGGTTACTGCAAGCAAGCTGTTCCTTCCTTCCCCTCGACTTTCAAACGCCTCCACTAGATTATTTATCTTCTTCCTAATATCAAAAAACTGTACTTTTAATAGTGGAAGATACTTCAATAGATTACCAATTCCATCATCAATACTAAAAAAAATTTGGTGATCGCCAAAAGATACCTCCCTCTTGCTCAATGTAGGAGGTTCCTCGATCCTCCCTATCCATTGAGTAATCTGCTATAGCATTCGCTACCAAAAATACCAAAAGCGCTATTAGCAATGGAGAGAGAATATATATATATATATAAGCTTTTTTTATTGACGATGGATACGAGAGACGAGTAATCTGCTGGAGATGCTTTAATGGGGTTCCAATCATACAAGATTATTCCTCAACTTGGATCAACCACTCCCGAAGATCAACAAATAGGTGAAACGGAGCTAGGCAGTATTATTAATAAAAAAATATTTTTTAAAAGAAATTACTCATCTCTACCGATATCAATCGCTAATAAGAAATACACAGACCGGTTACATTTGCCCTAGTCCACGTGTACACGGCATGCACGCCCCTGCGCATTTCAGCAGCATGGTTTGCTCCAACGCAAGCATGTCTGTCTAGCTTAGCTAGATCTGCCGATTGGCACATGTGCACCACCAAGTCCTAGTTTATTGCCGCTAGCTCCTTGTGTACATGCTTTCCCTCTTTAATTAAGCTGCTGCTCGTGCTCACCACCATCCATTCCCTACTTCCTCAGCTAGCGGTTCTGCGTGGTGGTCCTGGTCTCATGGGCACGGGGCCAGAGGTATTCCTGGTAATTTTGCAAAGAGATAAATATGTATAAAGTATATACATATGTGTAGATATGTGTAATTTATGTTGGGTCAAATTCTATTATTTTTAAGTCTACGAGGAGACTGTCTAGTCCATCACCTTTGTCCCACTGTCTCTTTATCTCTCAAATCTCGCACATCGTATTTTGTCAGCCTCCGTCTCTTTGAGCACTTCTCAAATCCAAAACTTGGATCGGACTGGTAGACCGTAGATGGCGTGGCACCGTAGCAACGGCCAAAAGGATTAGAAGAGCTACAGTAAAAGTTAGCAAAGGAGCAAGCTAGGTGCAATGGTTAACAATAGTATGGGATGACACAACCCCAGAGCCAATATAGGAGGAGCAGGACGCGGAAGATTCTATGGTGTGATTTTTCCCAAATTCTAAGTTCAAATTTGTAGAATAATTGAATAATTTTCTCTAAGTTAGTGATCATATCTATAGCATGAATAGTTTGGTTTTCAAAATCTTGGCTCTGCCACTGCCTGGCCTCCTGGACGTCTGGTTGTTTTCTGCCGCCGATCCGTTTACGCGTACACTGTTTTTCCAGAAGACCAAGGCAACACGTACGTATCATTAAACTACATGGTGTTCTGAAATGGAATCATGCAATCCTGCCACGCATGGGTCGCAGAAGAGCGTGTTTGCAGTGAAGCACAGTTGCATTGTATTTTTTTTTATTATATTTCCAAAAAATTGATTTTCCTACCATTAGCTGGGATTCGATGATTCGTCGCTCCAAAAGGATGACACTTCTGCTTGCTGCCTTGCTCCTCAGTACTAGGGTTCGTCGGGGTTTTGGACGAGAACAATTTTTTGTTGCTCTCCCGGCCCGTCGTATGTTTTCCGCTACAGCTGAATGTGGCGGCCACCACGCTGAAAATCCGAAGAGATCGGAAAGAGAAGAGGCCGGGATCTGGACGTCCGTTCCGGGAGAAATATTCCTCCCGTGTAGGAGTACCTGTCCCTCCCGGCTTTCTTCTGCTCCCTACTAGGAGTAGTACTAGCTAGCTCTCCTTTATTCCGAGCTAGGGGTAGTGTAGTATAGTAGGGCTTGCTCTCGGTTTCTGTACCGGAGGTTTCACTGCAGATTCCAACGGGCAAATGGAAGTACATGCTGTACTGACAGTGAGAAGTGGGAAGTGAGACTGTGAGCATATGGAAAAGCTCCAAGAACCCCATGCCAATCAGCTCTGGTGTTCCGAGGCAACGGCCGGCCGGGATCGCTCCAAGAGATTACCCGCCAATGGGAGGAGTCCACACCGAGGCATCGTCGACTCCAGTCTCCACACACATGGAGCGTTTAATTTAAATTAAAATATGGTAGGAGCCATCTTGTCAAGCTCCAAAGCGGAAATGCCACACGTACCATGGGCTGAAGAAAGAATTAGCTCTCGCGCGCGTTTTGATGGATTATTAAGGGGTAACAGAGTAGACCATTTCAAGGATATATTCAACTTGCAAATATGATTTACAAAATTTTGAATCCAACTTTAGGCCCGTAAAACTTCAAAGTTTTGGATTCCAAGTGTGCAATCCAATAATAGCGGGGCCGTTAGTTGGCGGTCGTTCGCCGCGGTAGCCTTGCGGCGAACAAGCGCCGCAGGTGGGCGATTGTGCGCTGGGACGAGTTGGCAATGAACATGTGTTAGCGGTCTGCTAGTTGTGCGCGAGCGCAACAACTAACTAACTACAAATTAAGTAGCTGCATGTGCATAGGCAATAGCTAACGTCTCCCTTTTTTATCTACAAATTTCATAACGCTTCGATTCTTATTTCTCCTATCTAGCTTCTCTTAGCACTTTGGCACAAAATTTTTTGTCTGTCTTTTCCTTCCCATTTGGGACATTGTGTGTGGGGGAGATAAAATGGGCGGAGGAATACTTTCAAGTGATACATGAAAATATTTGCACCTAGAATTCAAAAAATATTAAATTAAGCATTTAAAACTTCTTACATCTCCAACTTTGTAGCCATGTATCAAAATCTTTTTATCCCGAATTGAAGAACTTTCAAAATATATATAAAAAACTTTATCATCTCTAAGTTTCAAGTCATATATTAAAATCTTTATTCTTGGAATTAAAAAAACTGTCAAACGATACATTCAAAACGCATCCTACATGACTACATCTCTATTGTTCAAGTTACATATCAAAAGCTTTGTACTTGAAAATTCAAAAACTTTCAAATCGTATATACAGAACTTTTTACATATCTAGCTTTGGCATCATATATACTTAAATCTTTGTGCTTATAGTTGAAAAACCTTAACCTCATTTTCTTTTATGCCATACGTTTAAAACTTTGCACTCTAAATTAAATATTTTAAATTATGTATGAAAAGTTTCTCTATCAAAACTTTTAGATCACATATAACAATCTTTCTACCTGAATATTGAAAACTCTTAAACCATGCATCAAATACTTCGTATCTAAAATAGAAAAATAATGAGATCATGTACCTAAGAAGGTACCACGTCACTAGCTTTCAAGTGACATACTAGAAACTTTAAACTGAGAATACAAAAACTTTGAAATTATGTACGGAAAACTTTAGAAACTTCCAAGCACAAAGTAGATAGGTATAGTCATATAGAGACCACTGAGGCACTACTACACTACTCTCTCCGTCACAAAATACAACTCATTTTAAAAAAATTTAGTACATATTAACGAAAAGGTAAAATGACCATGTTTACTTCTATTTATTAGCCATATTTGGCAGTAATTAATTTTTACATGCACATATATTTTCTAAATAGGATAAAATAACTTATTTTTTAAGATTATTTTTTAGAGTATTTTAAGATAAATTTTAGAATTTAGAATGACTTATATTTTTAAAATGGAGGAAGTACACTACACAGATATGCAAACCACTGAGTACGGAGGAGGCACACCTACTCACAAATTAAATCTGGAGCTACACCAGGCGGCCTACGACACGTCGACACCCCTGAACCACCCCCTCCCCGGAAGTGGTGAAAAGGCGTTTGGAGTTCAAAAAAAAAAACACCCTGATGTGGCCTGCTTACCACAAAAGGGCAAATGAAAAGCGGCACCCGGCCCACACGCTACAGTACTTCCCGGCCTACTTTTACCCCTGTGGGCACGGTAACTCCCCACCACCGTCCACCGCCACCTCGCCCGGCTCCGGCTGTCAGCTGAAGAGAGCCGCCAGCCAGCCATGATGAATGCTCACCTATCATTGCTGCCACCAACAGGCCGCGACCCAGCGCGTCAGTGGGCGCGGCATGAGCAGTGCCATGACATGCCCATTGGATTTGATGCCAGATGCCCCTCTCTGTGCCTGTGGCAGAGAAGATGAGGCTGGCCGGGGGGGCCGATCCCCAGGGGGAACATCTACTCCTCGCCTCTGCACTGCACTGTCCGCAGCAGCAGCGGCCTGCTGGGCTGGGCTGGCCCGTCGCTGCTGCCAACACACGCAGCCGTGCTGTTCATTCATGGCCTGCTACGTTGCCTCTCTCTCTAGCTCGGCCTCACTCTCTCTCTATCCACTCACAGTGACGCAGCGTGTCACTGAACCGGGAGAAAAAATAGCAGCTTTATTTTTTTTCTCTGTCCCTGTGTGATTTGATAACTGGGGCAGGGCTGTGGCGGCACTGTGCCGTGGTGTAGGGCGCCATAGATGGCATGCCCGCTCGCTCTCGCTTCCACGGCCGCGCTCTCTCGCGATACGCTCCCGGCTCCCCCGTGCGCCAGCCGGCCAGGATCCGGCCTACAAAAACCCCGGCAGCAGGCGGCCGCCAGGCGTCGGCACGGCCGCCATACCAAGCATAGCAAGCGCGCAGCCACCAGCCGGCCGGAAACGAGAGGAAAGGTGGCTGAGGCTGGCGCGGGTAGCTAGGCCGGCTCGTGTGCGTGCGTGAGAGACCGTGCGCGGGGTCGTCGTGAGAGAGAGACGCTGTCACACACACACGGTCACACGCGCACAGTGGAGGGAGCGGGGAGAGAGAGGAGAGAGAGAGAGAGAGAGCACAGGGGAGTTATTTTAAGGGCAAGGCGACCGCTCTTGTCCCTCTCCTTCGCCACCTCCCTCTCTTTCCTCCCTCTTGGAGGAGAGGAGAGAAGAGGGGGCCCCAAGAACCACCACCAACGCCGTTGCGGCTGCGGTCTCGTCATCGCCGCCGCGCGCTCCGTTCGTTTCTCTCCGTCCACCGTACGTCGCGCGCGCAGCGCGGGGGCACGAGGGCCGGGGGGCAGCAATGGAGGCTGCCAGTGCCGGCGGCGGGTCCGGGGGCGGGGACGACCACCTGCACGGGCTCAAGTTCGGCAAGAAGATCTACTTCGAGGACGCCGGCGCCAGCGGCAGTAGCGGTGGCAGTGCCAGCGGCGCGAGCGAGCCTCCGCCACCGCCGTCCGCCTCGCCACCCAGGGCGGCCGCCGGAAGGAGGGGGAGGGGCGCGGCCGGCGGGGCGGCCGGCTCGTCGGCGCCCCCGCGGTGCCAGGTGGAGGGGTGCAACGTGGATCTGACCGGCGCCAAGACCTACCACTGCCGCCACAAGGTGTGCGCCATGCACTCCAAGGCTCCCCTCGTCGTCGTCAACGGCATCGAGCAGCGCTTCTGCCAGCAGTGCAGCAGGTTACCCGCCACTGCTCTCCTCCCTCTGCTACTGCTGCTGCATTCTTTTAGATTTATTTTAAGTTGGCATTTTCGTGCATTTGCTCTGCTCCCTGTGTTTTTTTAATTCTTCTCGTTCTTTAGGGTTTATGGAGACTACATGAAATTAAAAAAAAACAAAATCAAGGTTTATGGGCACACATTACATTAGATGCGCTATCTAGTAATATTTTAGCACATGTTTTTTTTTTAAAATTTTCCGAAAGACTTTTAGCACAGGTTGATGATGGAACTTCCGTCTATATCAACTGTTTTGGATAGCTACTGTTTTGGAAAAAAATTAAAGTAAGTACAAAACTTGCTTTGATATTATACTTTTATGTCATTTGAATGGTGCTCATGAGAACTTTAAAGTTGGTAGGTTGATGGATGCTCCTATGTATGATAGAGTGGTGTGAGTCAGCCTGCCTGCCAGTCAGTTTGCTTTGCATTAGATTCCTGAGTTAACTTAGTATCTCAATGATGCCAGTCAGTAAATTAGTCATTAGTATATGAAGTTTGCATTCGGCATGATCAGTATTGTCAGTGGTCCCCCAAGGAAGAACTGGGTGAAAGATCAAAGAACTACCCTTTGCCACTGTATTCTAAGTGTTACAACTTGTAAAGTGATAGTATTCAATGTTTAGTGCCTCAAAGAAGTTTTAAATATTATATCTTCTGTTACTTGACCAGTTTAGTTTATTCACCAGTTCAAGCTCTGCGAGCTTTCTAGTCCTTTCAGGTATATAGCTGTTGTTAGTTTGATTTCATAATGCCTTGTTCGTTTCATAATTAGTATACACATAGCATACCAATTTTCATTTTCACTGCCGATACTTTCAGACTCCACAGAAAATTCCAGCTGTTTGACACCTTAATGGTTTGAACAACACGAAAAGAGGGGACGAAAGAAAAAGTGGAATTAACATAATCAGTAGCTAACTAATCTCCCTGCCTTATATTCGACAAGCGTCTCATTTTAAAGCAAAGTTTCTGGTCCTTGTCCTCTATAGATTATATTTGGTACTTAAGGTTATGTTGATGACTGCTTTTGCCATGCAAATTACTAGCAGTAGGGGGGGGGGGGCTGAAAAAGACCAGAGACTACATTTTTTTTAGAAAAAAAATGATAAGGAGGTTGGGCATTGTTTTTTTTCCTGAAAAGGAGGAGGTCGGGCATTAACCGAGTGACAACAGCAACCTTGTGCTCTAGTACTAGGCTGCATGCAAGGCTGTCCTAGCATCACCATCAAAAGAAAATATGACTCAATTCTGAATTTGAGCTGTGCTAATCCATAATGCCACATAGCCAAGTATAGCAATAACCTGTGTCCTAATGCGTCATTAGAAAAGCTAAGTTGGACCACCAGCTTTCTTGTGAAGGACACCTGCCTCCACACTAGAAGGACAATTCATTGGTGGATGTGTATTGCTGCGATAAACCCAACATCTCACATCTCTACGAATGATTACGGTCTTGTTTAACGTACACATGGTTCCTTTCTCCTTTTCCTTTATTTGTTTGGATGCGTAGATGCAATTATGAAAGCCATAACGATAGAGTTTCATCTTTAATGCATGTGCAGAACACTAGCCTAGGAAGAAGAGTAATGTTACTCTTCAATGTACTACCATTGCCACTGGCTTTGACCTGAAGTGTGGTTTTCCATATCTATGTCATGCTAATGCTATGCATGTTACTAGTAGGATAAGCTAATATTATAAGTTAGTACTTGAACTTGCTATATCCTGTTATTAAGCTGCACTTTAACTTTATTGTTATTATGATGTGTGCTTTATCTGTATATTTTTTATTTTCTGCTCAGTTTACATTCTATATACAAAAATACTCCCTCTGTTCTCAAATGTATGACGTTTAGGACAAGCAAATTAGTTCATTTTTTGAACTAAACAGTTTGTTCTAAATTTGGACGGAGGTAGTATCTATTTGCACTTAGACTCTGAGATCTAGATATTGCAACTTGTATGCCATCATAAAAGTTTTGTCACTGTTCCTCACCCTTTAAATTTATTAAAAAAAGCTTGAATCATCATTTCTCTGTTCACATAAACTGCAGGTTCCACCAGTTGCATGAATTTGACCAACAAAAACGCAGCTGCCGCAGACGACTTACGGGCCACAATGAACGCCGGAGGAGGCCACCTGCTGGACCTCTTGCATCACGCTACGGTCGCCTTGCTGCATCCTTGGGTGGTAACAAAGCCTCCTATTTTTTTCTACCTTGTAGTGTGCTTGCCACTTTTTTTTTTTGCCTTTGCTAATGTTCTTGTGCTTAATCCAGGAGAGCCTGGCAGGTTCAGAAGCTATCTGTTGGATTTCTCATACCCAAGGGTTCCAAGCAGCATGAGGGATGGGTGGCAGGCGGTTCGTCCTGGGGAAAGGGTGCCTGGTAGTATCCAGTGGCAAGCAAGCTTAGATCCTCATCATCACAGCGCAATCGCAGGATATGGTGCCCACTCATATGGCAGCCAGGGTAGCTCCTCATCAGGGCCACTGGTGTTCCCCGGTCCGGAGTTCCCTCCGGGTGGATGTCTTGCAGGAGTCCCCGCTGACTCTAGCTGTGCTCTCTCTCTTCTGTCAACTCAGTCATGGGATACTACCCAAAGCGCTGGCCACAGCCGTGCTGCGTCAATGCCTGCAACAGCGGGCTTTGATGGCAACCCTGTGGCACCCTCCCTCATGGCGAGTAGCTACATTGCGCCAAGCCCCTGGACTGGCTCTCGGGGCCATGCAGGCGGGCGCAACGTGATACCTCAGTTGCCACCTGAAGTCCCCCTCGATGAGGTGCATTCTGGCTCTAGCAGCCATCATGGCCAGTTCTCAGGTGAGCTCGAGCTTGCCCTGCAGGGAAACAGGCCAGCGCCAGCGCCGCGCATCGATCAGGGCTCCACAAGCACGTTCGACCAGGCCAGCAACACAACAGACTGGTCGCTCTAGGAGGCCAAATAAATCACCACCGAGCATAGTCGCTCAGAGAGATGGAACTGAAAGCCTGATGCTGCATGCGGTTTGCTAGCTTCAAGCTTCCAGTATGATATGTAAGAAACTCCTGTAATGTCAGGCGACTAATTTCTTTTGTGGTTGTCCATGAACTCATCTGTTGTGACATGTAGACCTCCATGATTTGAAGTTATCAGTATGCTTGTCGAGGACTTTACTTGATGTATTAATCTCATGTTCATCCTGAAGTTTGTTCTGTTCAGTTTTCGGATAATCACTGGAAACATGCATACCATCTGCCGGCTGCTGATATATACCATTTTTAGCTGATAATCTACTTGTTTTAGTATAGTCTAGCTCAATTCTGAATTCTGCCATATGGTCCATCCATGCTGCTGGTACTGTGATCTTTACATCTGAAGCAGATGCATCTTTCAGGAGAATGACCTGGAGAAAAAGCAGTCATGGCACCATGCATCATCTCTGCTGGATATTGTACTTAGACTGCTGTACTTGCATGCCTCTTTTTGCTGTACCCTCTAATGTTGCCTGGCACTGCCAAGAATCGGTTCCATGGGAGTTTTGTTTATGTAAAGCGAGACCACAGGCACAGCGTGGCTTTGCAGCATGCTCTCAGCACCAGTGGTGGTGTGTTGATGAGGCGGCTGAGGCCAGAATGAGGTGCATGTAGCAGCTTCTTTCAGATCTTCAAAACTTCATTCGGAGAACAGCGGTATATTCCACGCAAAACATCAACACTTTCTATCTTGTGAAGATGATTTTCTTGGCGAATCCAAATTTGTTACGCATCTCCTCTTTCCAGAAAAGAAGGTAGGGACTCGCCCCTGCCCTAGGAAGGCGTCTCGGATAAGCGGGCCTCGAACCCCGGCCTCTTTTATCCAATCACTGTTGGTCTGTTGTGCTGGTGTTTCATTTCTTCCCAGAGACTGGTTTCTGGCTTGGTTTGGATTTGTTGTGCAAGCTGACACTGTTGGGGCTCAGCAAAATTTGAAGTCAAAGCTGGCTGATCGATTAACCCACTGTAAAGAAGACCAATGAAATTGGCTTAACCTCAAATGTTGTAGCCATATGGGACTATGGTATCTCCTGTGACAGTAAACAGTGATTAATAATTCCAGGCATACGCCAGTGTCAATGGATCCTAGACGACACACAGCAAGAGATTCCATCATCCTACTGTAGAAAAGTTGGAGAAAGTGGGGTTGGAAATTCACGAGTCTCATCTCTCAACTACAAACTCAAGCAGATGTCCAAAAATATAGCTCCCCCGGTCCCTCAGTTGGAAAGCTGATACTTCTTTACCACCTGCAGACTGGAAAATTGGCCGTTAGAACATCAAAGCTGCAATTTCTAACCAACACTAGAAAATTAATTAGAACATCGGAGCTGCAATTTCTACCTAACAAACTGACATCGTATATATGCAGTTACGATAAGTTTAATCTTGTTAAAGCGTTTCACTTTGTATTTTGTAAGCGCAAGCAATATGGCATAGAAGCTGGTAAGTGCGTTAGAAGGATACATGGGCAATTAAGCCCACGGCAGTGCTGTTATTGTTCTATACTTCTATCAGATGCAAAGATACTGTTATTACAGGCATAAATTTGAATAGCACCACAATTGTTAGCGCTAATGTTTTTGCACAAGGTAATCTGATACACGCTCCAATCATGAAACAGTTTGTCAACAATTTGAGACCAAAAAGTTAGGAGAAGTTGACCTACATATTGAAAATTACCAAAATACATAAGTATACAAAGTATCATCTATTCAAGAATCCACTCAAAGTCAATTTCCTGTATAATAAATACAACAGCGAAGGAGGTTGCAGGAGAATCACTCAATTTCGCATACTACTACTTTGAATGTGCTGACAATAAAGCAATATAGAGCAGGAAAAACAGTGAGGAACAATGTTCAGGTACGCAAACTATCAGCCTCAAAAGAATATAAAAATCATATCATAAATGCTATTATTTTCTTAAGCAGATAGTAACAGGCTACTTAGCCAAATCAAACAGACAGCAAAGAATAATTCCAAACATTCTTCTGTAAAAGAGATTATATATGAATCATTGTAACAGTTTCTATTTTCTAAACTAAGAATCAGGAATGGTTCATGTAAAAGAGATTATATATTTATGTTGGCAAATTTGTTGCCTGCATCTAATTTTTTGTCCAGTGACTATTTGTTATGGTGTTTTCCCCTTTTATTTGAAAGAGCAGTTTCATTCTTCTGTACAAGTTGAAAATGTTGCTGTTGGAAAACAGTATAATTCCAAGACCAAACAGAATGAGGAATCTACATTAGAAAACAGACCAATGAAATTGCCTTTGGCAGGGTCCAAACACTCAAAACTGTGCAATGATGGAGTTTAAGCCAGTGCAAAATAAGAATTGGCCTCGTGCTAAATAATGCTGCAGCTATATGGCATTATGGTAGGAAGCAGTGATCACAGCCCTTCCTACGCATATCATCAGCAATCATGGATCCTTATACGACAAACAAGACTCACAGCAAAATTGACATTGCAGTGCGCAGAGATTCCATTCTAGCAGCGGACTGTAATGGCTACAAAGTCAAGCAGACAAATTAGCCAAACTCCCCACCCAGACACACACACAGCAGATATGCAATCTTCCTGGTAACTATTCTCTTCTAGCTATGAAGTGCCTTGATGAGGATTGAGGCCTTCTGAAGATGTAACTCGGCTTCAGTCTGTCGCATAGCAAGATGTAGTAAATATCTGCATATCATATGGAAACCAATCTTTCCAGCTGCAAACTGACGAAGAAGGATATAAACCTTAGTATTCATGTTGAGACATTGTGCATGTAATAGGGAATAGTGATTTACATCTTACAAGTCTAGAGGAGATGGCTTCCAGCACTTGCAGGGTAGTCAATTCTGTCCTATTTTCAACTTAAGGGTTCATGACCTTATATAAAATGGCTACAAACTACAATAAACAAGAAGTATAAGTGTAGCCCGCATGGCCAACAGAAACAGGACATCTCTAGTGCTCTATTGTGTCTGTTTGATAATGACAAGAGCACAAAGCTTGTGGCATCCAGCACATCAGGAATCCAATGCAGTACTCCAATCATGACTGAACAGCATTGCGGTGAGTATAGAATCATCACCTGTTTGTATCAAGGATAATTCTTCATCACCCTTAATACAACAAATCAATGGTCATCCTCATTAAGGCCAGGGCATTCCTTTGCCAGTGCTTCTGCTGATTCATACTGAAAAAGGGAAAACGACTTCATTTAAAAGGCATGGAACATGCTCTATCAAAAACACAATTGCTAAAACTGTTATTGAAAGTTTGGATCATGCAGTACAGGGGATGGAGGAATGTGTGCCAACACTAACTATAGTTTTGATTTGAGCTTCCAAAGATGCAATGTTAATAGATGGGCAAAAGTATATTCATGTTCTCCAAGCGCAAACAGTCTATTCTTCTCCAGAATAAAGCTCACCTTGCATCCACAATATAGGCAGTACTGGTATTGCTCGCGCAACTTAGATAATATATTCTGCAAATCCTGCAAGACAAAACATGGAATGTTAATCTCGTCACTTCGGAACTCACACTTCATATCCATGTGACTCATCACTGCCTATCAGGCAACAATATGAATGAACAGGCATGCCACTATCAGGCAACAATAAGCATTTATGTCTAATCCTTTTGTGAAACGAAAATCAGCATTTATCCAATTATGTTATGCATACCAAAAATCATGGTCATGATCACATTGGTGAAAAAAAATGACTGAGCAGTCCCGTCAGAAATTTAAGGGACTTCAAGTTTTCTAGTGGATAGCACAACACATTGGGCAGGTGATCTTAAATCTGTGACCAACAGAACGATCATGGGTGTGAATTTGGAAGCACGAGAGTAAATTGGGACTACCTCTTCTGTGATCACCTCTTCCTCCTCCTCTGCCTCTTTATCCTTCTCCTCCCCCTCCGGCGCCGGCGGCTCCACCTCCCGGTTCTCCAGCTGCGCGAGCGCCGCCTCGGCCTTGCGGAAGTCCCACACCACCCTCCGCCCCCTCCACTGCGTGCTCTTCCTCGCCCTCAGCTCCCCCATCATCTCCTCCTGCCGCTTCCTCTCCATCTCCACCGCCTCCCGCGTCTTCTCCGTCGGAGCCGAAGCCGGCGCCGGCGCCACCGCAGGCTCCGCCCCGAGGCCGGCCCTCGAGCGGCGGATCTCGATGCCGACCGGCTCGGCGGCGCCGCGCGCCCCCGGGTCGTACCCCATCTGCTTCAGCATCCTGAACCCTACGTTGCTCTCCGGGATGGCCTCCGCGAGCCCGGCCATCGTGCGGGCGTCCTCCTCCCGCTGCTTCCTCTCGCGCTCCTGTCGCCGCCGCTCCTGCCACGGCACCCCCTTCCCGCGCTTCGCCCGCGCCTGCGCCGCCGCCGCCGGCGGCGCGGGTGGTTGCTTCCGGCGCCCGAGGTTACTCGATGGGGCGGAGGAGGACGGACTCGGCGGGAGGAAGTGGGAGAGGTCGCCCATGTAATCCTCGTCGGCGTCCGGCTCCATGGCGCGCGCCGCGGGCAGTGGTCGGGATCGGAGCAGAGGGAGACGGCCAGACGGGCCAAGGAAAAATGGGTTGCTGTTTGGTCGCCAACGATGGGCTGGGTGCCTGGGTAGTGGGCTTTTACTATTGGGCCTTGTTTTTGCGGGCTGGTATCTTGCTGTCGGCCTGGCCGCGGGCTAGGCAGGCCGTTTTTCCGTTCCCGGGAGCCATTCTATTTTCCAGGAAAGCAATCTGATCAGAGCGGGACCAATGTATATCCACACAAAATGTTTAGAATTGCTTCTTTGGTTTTCGCCTAGCGACACGCCTAAACACTCTTGGCATTACTTGAACCAATTATTTTATCGTACTCTAGGAGATCGTACATTAGTGAATCAAAGGATAGCAAATGGATCGACGTAAAAATGTAAAGAAAAATTCGATCCATATATGTCGTCGAAGTAAGTTCAATTAGTTTCTCAATCCGATGAATCCCATTAGATACCCTCTATTAAGCAAGGGCTCGGATGGACGAGCTGTTGGGGGATGCCCTTCATGTGAAGGGCTTGAATTTTCCTTGTTTTTTAAAGAAATACTTGCATATAAATTGTCATATGTTCGGTTTGTTTTAACAAAATGATCAAGTTGCGGATAGATTTACGAAACCTCTAACCGCTGGCAAGTAAGGATGCAAGTGGGTAACTAATGATACTTTTAAGATCAACTAATTATTTGCATAGAATGCAATTCTAGTTCATTTTATCAACTTTTTGGATCGACCAATGACCCAATGACCCTACTAGGAAGTTTGAAGAGTTCAAATCGTTGTACGAAATAGCGGAGCTATAGCGTTTTTCGGCAACTGCAGGTACAACAATGTTGTACTAAATAGCGGGCTATAGGAGCGCTATAGCGGAAAATAGCGGAGCTATACAGAGGCTAAGAAGAGTTCTCTGCTAAATGTCATAGCCCGCTATTTCGTACATTGGTTCAAACACAATCTCTACATGAATAAGTTGTGTTTTTGTGAATGTGAGGTGCAAGATAGGAAAGAAATCATGCTACATAGATGCACTCCCTTCGTCCCAAAAAAAAATCATTCTAGAAATTCTAGGATAAATTAACAAGAGGTAAAATGGTCATGTTTGTCTCTATTTATTTTTCATATTTGACACTAATTGATTCTTGTATGCAGATGCACTTTCTAAATAGGGTAAGATGACTCATTTTTTTTGATAAATTTTGAATCCTAGAGTGACTTATTTTTTGGATGGAGGGAGTATATATATCTAACGGAATCGTGCAGATATTGAACAATAGAAATATAGAGGTTGCGTCAACAAAATGTAACAAACATATCTGGTACATCAACGTAATTTCTATAAATGCTTCCCCCACGTGTCGGCAGGCTCATGGTGTGTCCACGTCGTCTTGAAATTTACTGCCCCACGACCTTGCGCATACGGTGGCGATGCCTGGATGGGAAAAACTGCTCCCGTTGCTTCTACCATGAAGTTTCTATACTGTGCCTCCACGCTGCTCTCAGGCATCGGAAGTCCAAAAAAACAGCTGCCGTCAGAAGTTAAAAAGTTGACAGGCAAGACGTCTGCAGTAACTTCGTCAATCTTGAGAATTTATCGGTTTAGTCTTTCAGAGGTGCTCATAATGGTAGGACTACGTACGTGTATGTATAGGAATGGGTGTGCGTGCGTGTTGTCGTCCGTGTTTAAAATTCAAAAAGTAACGCTGGCCTTACTCCTTCCGCGAAATTACTCGGCGCCTTCCTTCCACCGTTCATACTAGCAAAATTACACCAGTGCAGCGAGGGTCAATTTTCCTATTCATGCCCCCTCACCCTCTTCCGTTAGATCGATCGCCTCTTGTGATCCGCCGACCGCTGTCACTCTCCTTTTTCTTCCCGGTTCCTTTTTTACTGCTACTTTTATGCGAGGCCCGTCGCCGCGTCTCTCTTCCACCGTACGCCATTCTTCTTGCTCTCCGCAGCAACTACGGCTTCCTCTTGGCAACCAGCGCGACGCTGTGCGCTCCAGTTCTTGCTGGCATTCTTGGCATTTCGAGCAACTTCGATCTACAAACTTTAGATTTCGGCTCCTCTCCAAGTTTACGCCTCCACGGTAAAACGCAGAACCTTTCGTTAAATCGTACTGCCTGTACAGTTTTACTTTGTGGTCCCTAAATCTTTAGATCTGCATTAGGTCTATTGTTCCCTGCCGATTCCTCAGCCTTTTCCCCTTTTCAGAAAAGGAACCCTCAGCTCTGTTTGAGATCTCTGGTTTCCGGCCATTTTCAGGTAAGATTTGCCCGTTCTGCATTTCGCTATTTTTCAGACAAGCTATTTGGGTGCTTGCCTTCTGCTTCCCAAACTTTCTATGTCCTCTCCCCTGTCGGTTTCCTTTTTCCCTAAAAAGACTATAACAGCCTTTCTAGATCTGTAGTACGTTGCTTATTTATGGGGGAAGAGAAACATCTATCTTGGGTGCATGTTCATGCTGGACTGTTAGTTTACTCTCTACTGTCTCGTCTCTAGGCTCTAGCTATACGGTTTGTTTTTATAAGATCCAACTGCTCCGGGCATCTTCAACCTAGTCTTATTCATTCTTTTTTTTTTCTCTCCACAACAGCATTTGGTCTGAGATCCACCCTGTCGGTCCCTATTTGGCTTGAGACTCCCTCATCCGCTCACTACATGTCCGAAAACTTTATTTTTAATTACCCTACCTTAACAAATGCCTACACGCTTGTTTCCTGTTGACACTAGCGCCGTGCTTCCTTTACCTGTTTTGTGCACGTGCAGTACATCACTTGACTTGCTGAGGAGCGCATATATTGCAACGGTTCCCCTCCTTGCTGCGTGTAACTGGTAATTTTCCTATCCAATTGCACCGCCATTACTTGCCCGGCGATAATTACATACATTATGCATGCATTGCGCATAAAGGCCTGCACCTATGTCTTATAGAGTTATTATTATTATTATTATTATTATTATTATTATTGTTATTTTTGAGTGGCTTATAGAGTTATTATTAGACAAACCGGTGCCAGGCGGACACATTGACATTGTTTCTGGCTTTCCCTGCCTTCTCTTCCTAGAAATTTTCCATGCATACCTTTCAATCATATGCTGCTTCTGTTTTAGTATGTTGATAGTTTGGCCTGTCTCAGTGGTTGCCTTGTGTTGATACTCTTTCACTTTTTTTTGCACTTTCCTTTTTTTATAGCCTTTATTACCTTTGCAGTTTCCCCAGATATTGCTACCTCTTGGTAGACGCTATGCTTGCTGTTGGTGTAAACTCCATCTCATTACTAAGAGTTGTCTCCCGGCGGTACTGTCTACCGTATGCATCTTTAATTACAGAGGTTGGGGATGACGGAACTGTACTATGTGGAGTAGAATTAGAGCTACCGCAGCTGGAGTTAGTCACACCTCGGCATCGTTACTTCTTCTGGAGTCCTGCGGAGGAATCCTTAATTTTTGCCTACGAACAATCAGCTCTGCAGGCTGTCACTTTCTTGCAATGTGTCTACAGATTCAGTTTAGCAGATTCACTTTCTTGCAATGTATTCTAGTATGGTAACATGGATCTGGAATGATGGACAAATTAGCAGTATCTAGTATTCTCGTATGGTAACATGTAATCGAAAAAAAATGTACTGTAAAGGGCGTCTTGGGTTTTGGTAGCTCGTTGCAAGCCTCTTTGGTACACTATGCAATCGATGTTTTGTATTATTTCTTCTGTGATCTTTGTTCCGTTCACTGATTTCACCATCTCAGATTCTATATCTTTGTGCCGCCTGCAACTTAGCCATACTCAGCAGTGGATTAAAAGTACTTAAACCTCCTCTCTTCACGTTCTTTATGGATCACCATAACCGAGTGTATCGGCATTTTTTTTTTGTTACAACTAAAGGACTCCTGGAGTCGGATATCCCGTTACTAATATTCTTCCTTTTCCCTCGTAAGCTGCTGGGCAGGGTGAGAGCAAACGTCGCAACTCAAACCAAGTGTGGCTTATATTAACATGCAACCGTGAGCTCCAAACGGTGTTAACCCAAACACAATACCTTTAAATATTAATTTAAGATATATTTTTCTTATTATACAAGACCTTACATATACATACACGGGCCAAAGGAGAAAATGAATACTTCGACATAAAAATGTAAGTGAAAATAAATCCATACACAACATCGAAATAAGTTTAATTTCAACCCTATTGTTTAACTAATTTCTGGATGCACCATTATGAATTACAATTAGAAGGATCGAGCTCCAAGAACTCAGATGGACGTGCTGTTGGGGATGCCCTTGCCCGTCACACCGGCCTCGGAGAAGGGTTTCATGAGCTGGTACGGCACGATGCCGGCGCCGCACCGGTTCCTGAGCCCCCTGTCCGCGTTCCTCCCGTCGATGATCCCCTCGATCTCCTTGAGCCGCGCGTTGAACTCCCCGTACGCCGCCTGCACCTCGGCGTCGTCGCTCCACGGCGCGGTCTCCAGCCCGCCGAGGTACTCCTCGTCGGGGGAGTGCGTGGACAGCAGGTCCAGCACGGCCATCACCAGCGTCGCCTGCACCTGCGACGGGAAGCACTCCCGGAGCGCCTGGTCCGGGTTGTCCAGGAACGCCGCGAGCGCGCCGGCGTCGACGGGCTCCTCCACCGGCATGTTGGTGCGCGCGATGGACGGCCGGTTGGGGAAGTACCCGCCGAAGTCGTACTGCCCGAAGTTGACGGCGGCGTGGTGCGCCGACGCGACCCAGATGATGGTCGTTAGCGCGTGCGCCAGGCTGTCCGTCGAGTCCAGCGCCGGCCACCCCGGCGCGTCCTTCTTGTCGCCGTGGCCCACGGTGCGCACGTCCGTCCAGAACGCCTGAAGCTCCGCGTCGCCGGCCACGCTGCCGGTGTCGGGGTAGAACCGCGAGACGTACGCCTGCACCCAGCCCTTGATGGCGTCCCAGATCAGCAGGCCGTCGTTGGCGAACGGGTAGTCCTTGATCGCGAGCTTCAGGCCGTGCTCTGCCGTGGGATCCTCCTCGGCCATCCCCCTGCGGATGAGGTCGGCGGGGAGGGCCTCCGTGTCGAAGCGCCAGAGCTGGTCGTACGCGACGGAGCTGAGCTCCATGGCGTACTTCTGCGGCGAGAACGAGAGTTCGATGATGCCGCCGGCGTTGATGAGCGCCGTCCGCGCGAGCGCGTTGATCCGCATGGTGTAGCGGAAGTGCGGGTGCAGCAGCTGGTAGATGGGGTGCATCTCGCTGAGCTGCCGGTTCGCGGCGATGATGTACGGCTCCACGGCGCAGTGCGTGCGCAGCCAGTGGCTAACGAGCTCGTGGTGGCCGGAGTCGTGCGCGCGGACGTGGGACTTGGCCATCCGCCACAACCAGGACTCGGTGGTGTCCGTGGACGGGGTGAACACGCGCCTCCACTGCGGCTGCGCCGGCGACGCCGGCCGGGTGAGCTCGATGGCCAGCAGCCGCAGCGTGCCGTCGTCGCAGAGGAAGAAGACGGTGCGCGAGCCGTACATGGTGGTGTGCTCCTGCGCCCGGATCTTGTTCACGTAAGGCAGGAACAGGTCGTGGTAGTCCAGCATGAAGAGCCGCTTCTGCTTCAACGCCTCGGCGACCGTCATGACGCGCCCCATCTGCCGCTCCAGCACCTCGGCGGTGATCGCCGACTCCGCCGGCCCGTACACCGCCGGGTCGAGCTTGCTCTTCAGAGGGAACTCCTGCGAGGTTTTGTGCAGACATGGATCAAAATCTTACCTGAACATTTCAACCAATGTACATGTCTGCATAAGATTTTATCATTTTAGGGAAAAAAAAGGGTGCCTGGAGACTTACCCTGACGAGCTCGATTGCGTACGGATTCATGCCGGCAAGCGTCTCCCTCGCGAACTCCTCATCCCTCAACCATGCAAATTTGTCCTCTGCAAGCAGTTCGTGGGATCAATGCCCATTGCACATTGCTGAATCCAGAGCAAGAAATGCCTCCTGCTCGTGCAATTTTGTTCTGAAAACAAGCAAGGGTGCAAGACGTACTCTTGACATTGGCGGGCCTGTCGAAGAGGAGGACCTGGTCGCCGGGGCCGTCGCGGAGTTTCTGCAGCAGGCGGGGCACGACGCCGCGGAGGAAGCCGAGCTGCTCGGGCTCGGGCAGCTTGACCCCGTCCTCGAACAGCTTGTCGATGACGAAGAAGGACGGGAAGCCGAGGTCGGGGTCGATGAGCGTGGACTGCACGGCCGGCACGGCGGCGTGGAGCACCGACTGCAACGTCTTCACCGAGAACTGCAGCTGCTTCTCCTCCGAGAACGCCTCGTCCCTCGGCACGTAGTTGTCGCCACTCCTCGTCTCCGTCTTCGGGTCTGCACAAAGAAAAAAAAAGAAGCGCGATCGTCCGTCGTGAACAACCGATTCCTGACACTGACATGGTCGATCGATGACCTTTGCGGCGGATGCGGGGTTTGCAGGTCACCTTTGGTGGACATGGGCCGGCCGGTGCGGCAGCGGCGCGGGTAGGGGAACTGCTTGCTGCCGCCGAGGACCGGCCGGGCCTTGTCGGCGCCGTTGTCGGGGTCGCCGAGGTCGTTGTAGGTGTCGTAGTCGTAGACACGGTCGGTGGATTTGCGCTGCCCGCGGCCGTCGCCGCGCTTCTGCTCCAGGTCCTTCCTCCGGTAGCTCCGGAGCCCCGCCGGCGTCTGGCTCGGCAGGTAAGGCTGCACACACACACATACGTTCATGGGTCATGGCCAAGAAAATTTCAAAAATTCAGTAACTTCAGTGGAAGAAATGTTCAGTGCTAGTTCAAAAATTCAGCAGTGTCATTGGGCCGTGGTTTGTGATTGGGCCCAGTTAGCTTTCTGATGCCATGGGCCATGCATGGGCTGTCGATCGTGGTTTACAGGAGAACCGAGGTGTGAAGTGCCCATAGCCCGTCTCCTGAGCTCTTTTTTTTCTTCTTCTTATTTTTTTAATATAAATAAATAAGATTATCATAAGTTCGTTTCAACCAGTAAGCCATTATGCTAATCCCCAATCAATTTAGTAGATATTTACTACGTAGCTTAACGTCCACCCTAAGACTAGGTAAATAGACCATGCATGCTTGACTTGTGAAGTTGTGATGCAGACGGCCTATGGTTTGACATGGATGAACAACCTAAACAAACCTACCCGTCAACCTCACGAGATTTATTTGGTCCTTGGAGTAACAGTAAAGCACAGTTCAGCTGGTAATAAATTCCGAGTAGCACCGGCCGATCACGTTACCGATCACTCACTGTACCTTGTTGGCGAAGAAGACGCGTTTCCCCGGCGCATCGCCGCCGCCGCCGGACTTGGGCTGCACCCACGAGTTGCACCGGATGGCGAGGAGCGGCGGGGCGTCGGCGTCTGAGGGCATCATCAGCTTGATGTCCTCGAGGAACATCTCCGCGTGGTGCTCGTTGGTGACCAGCACGGCGCCGACCGCGCCGAAGCCCGCCGGCACGTCGAACTCCGCCTCGTAGGTCACCACCTCCTCGTCGTTGTCCGCCACCCGGTGCGCGTAGCTCCGGAGGGTGGGCTTCTCCTGCCCCGTCTCTTAATTCGATGACGACGACAAGTTCAAGCATCAATGGATCAATTAATGTGCACAGATCATAAGCGATCGAGACAACGCAAGCTCGATAGCAAAAACAAAAAAAAAGGAAATTGTTTGAATAATCTGATAGTACTAGTTGAAAGCAGCGTGCAACTTTTGGCAGGCATGGAAATATGGGTGTGGTACATGCTAGTACGTCCCGCTTTGGTGAATGATGAACATGCATGGGAAAAATGTTTTTTTTTTGTTTAATTTGACACTTTGGAAAACAGCCGGCGATTATGAATAATCATATATTTTAAGCTTCTATTGACAGCGACGAGGAATACATGTCACGTCTCTCTCTTCTACCATGATCACCAGATCGTGCGACGTGGATAAATGCTAACCACCAGCTTCTAGCTTCCAGCAGCCGTCCAGTAGCTAAGGACAAGAATTCTGAATGGACGGGAACCTGTGCAAACACGGTACATTTTCGCTTTTAGGTGTGAACCTCTATGAACCTTCTCATTCTACTGTTTGCATTGGTGAATATAACCTCTTCGAAAATCATTCCAAAGTCTAGTTCTACCTAACCTCTTCCTCAACTCTTAACGTCGTTGAAAAATTCACGTGAAGCAACCAAACACCGGTTTGAACCGTGTTCTTCTGTTTATGCACTATATGTATCCTACACAATTCCTTGTCCAATTTCTAGAGATGATGACCTACTCTAGAATGCCCCCAACATAGCCTCCTGGCCTGGCTACGATTTGGATCCTATATGTTTGGATCCTAGTAGTGCTAATGCACGGAAGTGCTAATAAATATTAGCATTAGCACTTTCAAATAGGAGTGCTGATGACGGTGCTAAAGTTTAGCCAAGTTTAAAAATTAGTGAAAAATATTAGATGGGAAAAATGAGGTAATATAATGTATGCTAAACTTTATTAACACTTGGCATTAACAGCTCCCAACATCGCCTTAAAACACAAAGGAGATTGGTTTTGGACCAGTATCTTCAGAGCCATAGATACATGTGTATCTCTCTCTCTCTCTCTCTCTCTGCATACACACACACAGCGCATGCTTTTCATAAGAATGATATGAGCAGATTTGTCGGCAACTACCAAATTAAAGCATAACAGTATGATGGATGTGTGACCACCCCTTCAAGGCTCAAATGACGACGAACCATAGCTGTGTGGACGAACAAGCAAGGAGGCTAGGGAGTTGTTTAGTTTCCCGTTAAAATTTTTACGTATCAATTACATCAATGTTTAGATACATGCATGGTGTATTAAATGTAGTAAAAAAAATTTATATTACACAAATAGACTGTAAATCGCGAGACGAATCTAATGAGGCTAATTAGGCCGTGATTAGATAATAACTTGCTACAGTAAATATATGCTATGACGGACTAATTAGTCTCATTAGATTCGTCTCGCGATTTACGGATGGAATTTGCAATTAGTTTTTTAATTAGTCTATGTTTAATACTTCATATGTGAAAAGATTTTATTTCAAAAGTCTTACACGTGCAACTAAACAAGGCATAGCTGTGGACTTAATAGAGAGTACTGCGACACACATCTCGATCGACACGCAAAAAAGCGACGAGACGAGGATGAGTAGTGTCCGTCCCATATATGGAAAGGGCTAGGGGCATCAGGCATGAATAGTCTCCGTGCTTGGACTTCATGTTTCTAGCTAAGCTAGCCGTAGTAACCGTGCACGGACGGTGGTGATTGTGCTTTGGGAGCTGAGAGATCAGATCGCATGGCCTGGTTTTGCTCTGTAAGACGACGACCCATCGTTAGTTTTGCTCTTTTTTTTTCACTGGCATGTCACGACTTTCGCTAGGAATCTAATCGCGAGGTGGTTGGATTCCTAGCAAAAGTCGTCGGCGCTCCATCCAATCCAAGTGTCATTTCCGTGCACGTGCTGCTAGCTACAATAGCCAGCATGGTACGATCGAGCTGGGCGGCTGAGAGATGGAAACGCGGAAGAGTTTCTGGAAAGGGCCCGGGGGACTCTGCGACGTGCGGATGCAGCCCTGCAGTGCGTACCAAATTTGGGCGGCGCCCTATTCAACCCCGAGAGAGCGACGCCGCAAACGTGCTGCACACGGGTTACGCTGACTGGTAGCTGCGCGCGTGCATGCCATTGAGCTCTGTTTAGCACGTAAATTTTGGTAGATTTTAGCTGGTTCAATAATATTTTGTGAGATAAAATAAGCTGAAAAAGCCTAAAAGTAGAGTTGATGGGTCGCTCTGCTGGGATCTTCATATTATAATCCAGGCCATAGGATCCACCGTTACATATTTTCTTCCCCTTCGCAGTGCCAATCATGTTTCTCCAAGCACATGCAATGGTCAAACTCTGGACTCGTTCTTGCTGATTTAATTTGCTAAGGCGCTAGATATTACGCCCCTGTTTCTACATAGCTCCAAGCAAGAAATTATGAATTGAGATGGAGGTACGTCGAGAGCATTTAGATGAATCATTATATGTAGCTGAATTGGACTAAATATATATAAATAAATAGGCCACTTTAGTTTAGTCTATAAACTACAAATCCAATTTAGGTCTCCGAGCTAGAGCTGTGCCAAACAAGTCCACATATACTAGCCTTCTTGTAAGTGGTTCTCCTTTTTACTCCGTGAAATAATTTCCTTTCGTGACCAGAATTTCAAATAAATTAAGTATGCTAGCTGCCTTAATATCAATTCTTGGGCGGACCGGTGATGTACGACTACTAGTACCATGTAAAAAACGTCAACTACATTAAATTGTTTTCTCTCCAAAATATGTTGAAAAGGTAGTAGTATGACAATCGGGAGTCATTCTCCCGGCCCTCGATTACATGAGACTCTTGCTAGATTCATACTATATTTGAAGCAGTTTTGAACTGACTCCCAAACTTTACTCTTTAGGTCGATCGATTTATTACTTGTGTAAGCGAATATAACACACATGCATCGACCAAAAGCCTATGACAGTCGGGCGCATGCATGCTTTCATTTCGCAAAATAAAAGGATGGAATGCAAAAAGCTAAATATATATGTCCATGGATCTACCATGTCTATACGTACGCACATGATAAACTATATGTATAATTAGTAGAGAGAAGTAGCTAGTAATAATGCTCACTTGCGTCGAGCTTGGAGCTGACGAGCTCGAGGTAGAGCGACCTGCCGATGAGGTCCTTGACGCCGTCGATGGCCCTGGACGGCCGCAGGCTGTCGAGGAACCCGCCCACGGTGGCCTTGATCGTCGCCACCGCCTTCACGCGCGCCGCCGCCGCCGCCATGGCCGAATTACCAGACGCCGCCGCACTGCTACTACTGTTCGGCGCCTCCGACCGCGCCGACGCGACGCAACCTTTGGCGATCCTCTTCCCTCGTCCGCGCCGAGGCTGGACCAGCGACGACGACGACGGGCGTCTCAACGACGAGGCCGAAGAGGAGGGAGGGAGGAGGACGAAGCAAGAGAGGGCCTCGCGTGCTGCTGCTGTGCTGCAACCTCGACAAGTTTGGGTGCTGCTGCTTGGTGGCCTGAGCAGAGCCATGCTGCAGGTGTTTATATAGGCTCGGATCAGCCGCGGGTGGCCGGCCGGGGTGCCCCGCGGATTGAGCCAAGCTTTAATTTGAGCTTGCGTGCGCGCTTGTTCTTGATGGTTAATGGCGTGGGGGTGCCAGGGGCGGACGTGGGTATACAGCAGTCTCTCCCGGCCACGAGGTGGTTGGATTTGTTTGAAAAGAAAGCTGTGTCCGAAATTGCCTTAGCTTAAACTTCGTTTGAGAAAAGGGAAAAAAACGGTGCCTTGAGCTTGTAGGAAAAAGCTGTTGCACGAAAGCATTTATTGGGTTAGCATAAACAGGCTTTTGTTCTGATTTTGAGAATCCATTCATTTTGGTGCAATGTTTACCAAGGTTTGAGCTTGCGAAGACAACACATGCAAATACGTGCTTACACCGCAAAAAGGGTGTGCTTAGCTGGACGTGTACGTCTTAATACAATATCCGGTGAATAGGCGTGCTAGTGGGTTGGGTTGAAATGAATATTTATGAGGTGGGTTTTGATATTGAGTGTATTTGAATGGGTCAAAATGGACTGTATTAGGTAATGGGGCGGGGTGAAGGGAGTTATAGGTAAATGTAGGTTGGGGCAGGTAGGGGTGCGTTGAAATGGATATTTTGTGCAAAACAATAGACTATATATAAATATGGGTTCTGCGTTGAGAGCCGGACCCTTGAAATAAAACAACGCATTCACACTATATAATTTTATCAAAATTGACTGAAATTTATTGAAGATGACTTAATACGACTAGCAGCTACTCTGTGCGAAGTAGTGTGGCCAAACCTATACGTGGGCCCCGCATCAAGAGCCGGACCCTAGAAATAAAACCTCGTGTTCATGCTATAAAATTTTATCGAAATTGACTGAAATTTTTTGGAGATGACTCATTATGACTGGCAGCTACTCTGTGCAAAACAGTGTGGCGAGACCTACACGTGGACCCTACGTCAAGAGCTGAATGGCCGGACTCTAAAAATAAAACATCGTGTTCACACAATAAACTTTTATCAAAATTAACTGAATTTTATTTAAAATGACTTAGTATGGCTATCAGTTGTTCTGTGCAAAATAGTGTGGCCATATCTATACCCTGGTTTCGTTTGCCGAGATGAGAATATGGGATAGGACTGCTTGGACCGGCCGGAGAGAAGGTTCCATGGTGCATCTAGAGCGAGGATCTATCGGATACGATCTGCCCCAGATTGCGCCGTGGACAACTGGGCACATGCGTGTCTGATCCGATCCACGCGCACCTACGAGTCGAGTCAGCGAGTCCAACGTTGCTTGTTGTCTCACGTGCGCGCGGCCGGGTCGACGACGACGAGGTAAACCAAGCCACCGACGACTATTCCTGTAGCAGGCCGTGCGCTAACCTCGCCATGGATTCGCCCCCGGTCGAGATTGAAGTGACGATGCTCGTCGCGTCACCGTGCCGAGCTTTGCACGCGGTCTGCTCCTACCAGGAAGCGACCACCGAAACCAAGCCGTCATTTCTATAGGGGTTAAACGTACGTAAGACCGCCGGCGACGACCGGCCGGCCGGTCGCTTTCGGCCAACTGGGCCACTACTACAGTCCGGCCGAGGCAGCGGTCAATTTTTTTTTCACGCAGGGACAAACCTGCAACCTGCTGTAACAGCAGGTCAACAACAGCTGAGACGAACTTAACCCGCAGGCTTCGTTCGCTCCTTTTCGTGTGGTTAGTTCCTGAACTCTGACGGCTACAGTACTATAGAGCAGGGAGGGAACTTTGTAGTCGTGGCCGGCCACGGGCCGTGCGCGCCGTCGTGACAGCTGTGCACGGGGTTGGTTTTATTTCCTCCTCTCTACCCGTGAGGATGACAAGGTAGGACGCGCGCGGTAACTTGAACTTCTAAGGTTACTTAGCTAATGATTAGCTAACTAAAATTAACTATTATAGAGATCCAAACAGATCAATTAATGAAGTAGTTAACTATCCCTCAACTAATGTTTACTTTAGTATTTCATTCATTAGCTGATTAAAGCCAGCTAATCTTAACTCGTAGTATGATCCATTAATGTTAAAAATTAGCAATTAGCTGATAGATACAAACACATCTAGCTAATGATAGATACAAACACATCTAGCTAATGTTTAGCTAGCTAGTCTTTAGTTAGCTAATCTCTATATACGATTGATGCACCAAAAGATGACCAACCCGCAGTAACTTTTCTCAGAATCAACTCGTAGTCCAACCTTCCCGAGTTAGAAAATTGCAAAAAAAACCTTGGTCTCTTATAAAATCAACCCGCCGTCCTGGCTCCCTCTCAGAGATTTCTTCAGAAAAAACCCTTAAATTTTAATTAAACCAAACCACAACACGTTCCATCCGTTACTTCTACATGAGCAATACTAAACGTACAATTTAAACACCAAAACGCGTGAAATTAAAAGTGGTTCAATATAAAATTTGATTAAAAAAATCAAAACCTACAACTTCATCATAGAGCAAATTTTAAATTCAAAGCGCTTTTATAATTCATCCGCATAAATATTTACGTAGGATCCATTCGGCCTACAAATTTGAACACCCAAACATCTTCACGTCAAAAGTTTTGAATACAAAAATTGCTCAAACTTTCAAAACCTAAATGTTCGCTACAAAACAAACTTTTAAATAAGTGATAACCAAAAATACTATAACCAAAACACTAAATATAACCAAAGAAAAAAGATAGTTCCATTTTCATAAAAAAAATAATATCCTACTTAAATAGTAGCGTCATAACAATAGAGAGTCCAAAATATATACTAAGTACAACAACGAGATTGCAGACCATAACACCTACGCATACAATAATTACTATTCTTTGTATGAATCTAAAGTATGTATCAACTACAATCTAACAACACTAAATATGGCCCTACGCGGCAAAGCCGCGCGCCTTTCTAGTAGAAACTATTATCAATTAATTAGCTAATTATTAATTGGGAAGGATCTAAATAGATCTAGAGTCTGATTGGATTGCTACCAATTTTTGTCATGCCAAAATAAGGGCATGCCAATAAGATTTGGCTATCAATTGGTTCATCACTTTGACCAAAATTATAGCAAGTTACTAGAAACTTCTTAAACCTTACGAGAGAAGAAAGTATTGGTTGACACTAAAACAAATGAGTGTCTAAATTTCTTGCCCACAATTTGGTAATGCCCACAATTTAGCATGCCCACAATTTAGCTTGCCATGATTTTGGCTTGACAAAAATTGGCATCCAACTAAGGCTCCTAATGACGACTGCACAAGGACTGTTGCGGCCGAAGTGTCAATTGTCAGTCCACGCCTCCAGACGCCGAATTCAGTGGTGCATCTTGAGTTCCGGGGCGATGCTGGGCCGAGTGAGACACCAGGCCCATTACATTAGCCCCAATTCAAAGACGCGCCAAGCCAGCCCATGCACGCCACGAGGCCGAAAGGGTCGCGGCCATTCGAGCGGCACACTGCACGCTGAACGTCGCGGAGCCGCGGAGCAAGCTTCACGCGAACCATGGCAGCGCAAGCCTCCACAGACCACACAGCAACCATAGAACCAGGATCATCATTCCACAAGTAGCACTACTATACCACGAAATTTATTTATTTTTTCAAATACAAGACAGGGCAAATCAACAGAAACTGTAATAAGAATATGTACACTAATAAAATAAAATGCTTTAACCAGATGCAGGAATTCTCCGCCAGCCGCATGATGCCACAAGTTCCTAACGAGTACTCCTACAGGCTAAGTTCAAGGGTAATGGCAGTATGCCATTTGGCATCCACGGTACAATCAACCGAGCACCCTAAAATCTAAAGTACATTATTATTATCCTTACAAAGGGGCCGCCAATTGACACTGTGCCCCGAACGGTTCAGGGGCTGTAGCTGCAGCAATATCCACCAGCACGTCACGAACACTCAGAACCGCCGGCACAAGCATGATGAACCAACGATTCACAGCTATCAGATACTGGATGCTGCAAAAAAGAGAACTCGCCTGGTAAGGAATTTGACACACCAGTATAGGTCGTGATGCAGACGAAATCGATAAGACATATTGTGATGGGTAACCGACAAAGTGATATTCAAAAGGAAATTACCTGTGTCATGTGCCCAGGTATGGCATCAAGTCATCGTCGTCCAGAAAATCATCGAGGTAAGGGATCGGACTACTGACAGGAATGAGGCTCAAAGGAAGCGCGCCAAAAGAGTTGCCTGCAAACTTATCAGCGGCCTCGCCAAAGAAAGAACCATCCATGAGCTGGAGGGCTTCGGTAGCAACAGTCCCCAGATGCCCACTCCCTGCCGTAGGATAGCTATAAGAACCATCCTCGGACAGCGCTCCTGTACCCACAATAGGCGCATGGTGATCTATAGGCAGTGTTACTGGCTGCTGCATTATTGAAGGCTGAACAACTGGTGAAGGACTAAAACCAATTGGCCCATGACCAATATCCTGCCGAAACGAGGGTCCTGACCATGAATTGACAATGTCGTCGCTGCCTTCACAAGCCAGAGGGGGGTCGCTTAGATAAGTGCTTGATTGAGCAGCTCGTGCAGCCTGGTTACTGCTGCAGTTGTTGAGAGCAGCACTAGCAGCCTGGTTACTGCTGTAGTTCTTGAGAGCAGCACTAGCAGCCTGGTTACTGTTGTAGCTGTTCAGAGGAGCGCTTGCATCCTGGTTACCGTGGCAGTTGTTGATCGCGGCACCAGGAGATAGGAAATTCCCTTGAGAATCCGCGTGCTGTTGCAAAGATCCTATTGTAGGGACATGATTGAGACTTGTTGGCTGGTTAGTCATGCCCACCACATCCATTGGGTAAAATATGTTCATATCACTAATCGCAGTGCTCACTGTTTCTGGTGGATTATCATTTCTTTGTGTCACTTCAACCTCATCCTCGGCAATTGGAGGATGGTCTGAGGGGCTTTTCTGCTGCTGAGATTTAGTCATTTCTTCCTTACTAACAATTTGGTTGATATCACAGCGCCTTCTCTTTTTCTTTCTAGTTGAGATTTGAGGTCCTCTTATCTGCAAAACAGGCTGAGTGTCTCCTTCATCCTCTTTGGATGATGTAGAACGAGGAGGCTGCTCCAACCGGTCAACATCATACTCATCGCTGCTGCTATATGTGTCATTTTTGTCCCCTGAAGTGCTCTGATGGGTTATATATAATGCAGCCCTGCCAAAACTATGAATAGACTTCTCTTCACGTTGTAAAACTCCCAGCCAAATCAGACTCTCTTTTGCGGTCATTTTGTCCTGCAAACACTTTGACTTCCTTACATGATTCCTAATCTTATCAAAGTTCGGGGCCATGTGTTTGATCACACCCATCAGAACTCCAGCTTTCCAAGCCTTCTTTAGATCATGAGGTTTTTTGTACGGAGGATCTTCTCCCTTCGGAAGGCCCAAAGCAGTCCACCATGCCTCATTCCCCGATGGCCACCATGGGGGCGGGACACCCTTATCCAATGGATACCTTCTCTGCTGTGGGCTGCAGTGCTGCATCAACGCTGAAAGCAATGAACCCAGAGTGGCGTCTTGGAGATCCATCAAGCTATGCTGATTGTTTGTCCCATTGCTCTTAGCATTGCTCAGCATCGAGTTCTCAAGCTCATATTTTGCAATCGCCGCTGGCCCATTCTTGTCAAACTTCACCTTCTCCTTCCACCAGGCTCTAATGTTTTCTGATGCACCACCGACAGGCTTCCCCTTTTCAGGAACGATCCCATAAACAAACCCTCGTGCATTGCACACCTCCACCAGCTTGAGCATGTACTTCAAAATCCCATTCTGGGCCCTCACCATCTTCTTTCGGAGGGCCTGATCGGATATCTTCTTTGTCTCGGACTTCATCAGTTCGGACTGCTGCAGAGCAAGCTTCTGCTGCCTCTCCTTGATCCTCTTGAGCTTGATCTTGTCTTTCCACATTCGACGGGCCAGCTCCTCAGCATCAATCTCCTCGTCACTAACATCATTCTCACTGAGGTTGTTGATGCCATCAACGTCAAAGTCTGATGTATCGCCTAGTTCAGACGCAAGAATACCAAGATGGTCCATCAAAATTGGTTCTGCTAGTCTTCTTCCAAAACCAGTGCCGTCACACCACCGAACTTCTTGTACTCAGTTGTTCGTATCCTCATTCATCAAATATTCGAACGAGGAACCGCAAGAACCTGCCCAATTTATGCATGTGGTCAGAATCTATAAAAAAATGCAATGGAAGTCAGTAAAGAATAACCTTATGATTGCAATCAAACAGGGATATGTTTCCTGGCATCTAGAGCATTTTTGGCACACCACATATTCCAACAATAGGAGGCAAAAGCTGAAAAACTAAGTAGGTCGGTTCACTCCACTGGGCAATTCAATGGAACTCGGATCAGGCCATGCAGTCAGAAGACATAGACTGATACACATGCAACCAAAACTCAATACTACTCGAGCTAAAATCGCAAGCATGATGACTAAGACAAAACTAGTATTCTACGGACATCACCATTATCAACCTTTTCCTAGAATCAATGGAATTTCAATTCCGTATATCAATCCAAGTATCCAACGACCGCACCAACCATCCGCAACCACCCCCACGATGCAGCGCTACCGCCCGTCGACAGAACAATCTGAATCCCGAACGAACCCTAACCGTAGCCGGATGCAAAGAGCGGAATCGAGCGGCGTCGGACACCCACAAGCACGAACACGGAGAATCAATCCGAGCCAAAAACAAAAAACAAAACAAAAACTCCTCGGCAAAACCGACAAGGTGCGGCGCTGTTCGTACCTCGTCGAAGGGACGGACGCCACGGCGGCTGCGGCGGCGGGCGGCGAATCTGCGACGAGAATTCAATGTCGAGTTCGGAGGGGGTTTGCGCCTCCGTTGCGGCTGATTTTATTTGGGGGGAAAATGGAAAGGGGCCAACAATGGGGGGAGGGAGGAGGGGGGAGCGGAAAGAAGAAGGCGGCGGTGGGGGGAAAAAAAAAGGAAGAGCGCGAGCGAGCGCGTGACGCGACGACGATTGAGGAAAATTTCCCCATTTTATTCCCTACTGAAATTGAGAAATAGAAATACAGTATTACTACTACCGAAATACAGTTGGTAACCGAGTAAAAAACAGAAATACAGTTGGTGCCGGGATGCAATGCGGCATTGATGCGCGTGTGAGAGACGGGTTTGCGTATCCCCGCAGGTAACTGTGTTAGCTGGCCACACCATGTTTCCCGCGGAAGATCACGTCCTACCGACTACCGAGCGCAGGGCCAGCCTGTGATGTGTTAAACTGTGATGTGCGTGCCTGGCTCGCTCACTTCCCTGTTTGCTTCATCACCGAGGGTACAGTTCAGCAGAATTTCCAAATTTTTTCGTAGCAACGAAAGATTGTTCTGTTCGAAAATCTTAGCCACAGGCATCTCCATCCTGCAAAAGCGTGAAACCGACCATCCTGGCTCACTCGCCCTCTGTTTTTTTTGTGATTTATCGATGATCCGAAAAAAACAAAAGATGATGGTAACAAGGCAAAACTTTGCATTCGTTCACTTTGAAAAGTAGATCTATTCAGGTGAGATCCTCCGATAATAGTAGTACATCTCTTGAGAATCACGGTGCAAGGGCAGCTGAAACAAGGGAAACAAAGCTGCGCGTTCTTGTCGTGTCCTGGAAAAGGAGTTGGCAATCTGGTTGATCTCATGCGTGGCGGCGGCATTCTCTCTCTCTCTCGAGATCACGGATTAACTGCGTTTTGATCGTGAAAAGATACTGGTGATTACCACTTGCTATTATTGGCGTGATGCCCCCTGCTGATTCAGCCCCTACCCATCCGGTAAAGCCAAATCTCCAATTCTCCATATCAATATTTCCATGCGTGCATAGTAGCGGCAGAGGTTCGTTGAACCTGGACGCCCTTAGCAAAACGAGATGTCATCAAAGCGTCCTGGTTCGATGTATCTTCGATCGGGAGGAGCCTCTAGCGCGAAGAAGCCAGTAGTTATTGGGCCTAAAGGTGACAGGCAAAGGCCGGCCTGACAAATAGTTATGGGCCTGAATGGGCTTTCTTCCTTTTTCCCACAAGTTTTTGAGCCACGTTGCACAGGATGAATTGGCCCAGGTACGAATCACATCCACTTTGGTTTCGGTCTCGACGTACAGCCGATTGGCGAACCACACTGTGCAAGCATCAGTCTCTTTCATTTTTTTTTCTTTTGTGAATCAAGTCTCTTTGCTCTTTTGGTGACGTTGTTCCAGGCTACTGGTAACGAATTCATCTTCAGCCGATGAACGGAGCAAAACGTAAACATGCACCGTCCCTCCCGTCCGAAGTCCAAGCACGAATTAATGAACGGCCGGTGCGCAAACAGCAGGAGAAAAACGACGATTACATTTTTTAAATATCCAAATGCCAAGCGCAAGGCACGATCGCATCAGCTGTCGGTAAAGGGTCGCTGCGGCCAAGATCTTTGATGATTTTTCTTTTTTTGAAAAGAAAACTGTTGAGGGGGATGCTTTGGGACCTGCAGGACGGGAGCCTCACGCTGACAGTCGCTGTTGTGTGCTGTGCGCCGTCCGCCGGAGATTCCTGGTCATCGTGGCGCCGGTGACGTGGCGGGGGAGGTCGACACAAGCCGCTCGACAGGTGGTGACCGGCGTGACGTGGGGGGTCTACGCGCCACACTCCTAGCCGGCCACGACGCACCCGGTACGCGCAAGCTCTTTCACGTCGCCGTCGCCAAAATATCTCGCCGCCCACTGAAACTGCACGAAGCATCCGCCTAATTTTTTTTAACCACTGCTGCGCTGCACGATGATTGTCACTACTCGCTGGTTGGTTTGGTGAAGGGGGAAAAGTAAAGCTTGCGTCGGTGAATCACTCTGATCTAAAAGTTGATTTATTTTAGTTTATTCAATAATATTTTATGAGAGAAAATAAATTAAAAAATCGGCTGGTGTTGGTACTGCTGGCCAGCAGAACATAGTGAATATGTTTTACAGTTGTGATTTTACAGTTGTGATTACGGCGGAAGAAATAATCATCGATCAAAATACCTTCCAATTATCTCCAGCTCGCCGCCCTTTGGTGAAACCATTTTCACATCCTACTACGTGGAAAATACAAATTTGACGCGCTAGTAATTTTTTTTACCATTGAAACCTGCTCAGCCCCACTAGCCCAGTGCAGCCGAGAATGTCTTTCGAAAAAAGTACACTTGAAAATAACACCGACCAAAGTGACACGTAGGACACGTGTTAACGAGCGATTTGCCCCTCTAACCAGAGCAGTGTGACGGAGCACCACCCCGATAGTGCTCTGACGGGGCCGCCTCCGGAAATATCTCTCCCCTCCGTCTCTCTTGTCTTTTCTACTCCTCCATCCATGTGACCACTCGGCTTCTGAACCTTCCGGAACCTACCAGAACCATCTTTTCTTCGCAAGGGCGGCCCTCCAGGCTCCAGCCCGCAGCACACCTTCACCGACTCTCGCTTCGTAGCCGTTGACGCCAAAATATCTCGCGCAAAAATATCTCACCCGAACCGCGATGGCACAGCTGTAAATCCCCCGCCCCCACGTCGTCCCCTCGACCCTCGAGCACGGGCGCTTCATCACTCCCTCGGGTCGGGACGTCGGGTAACCCCCAGGAAATATCTGTCGCCGAGGCCTTTTCGCTTTTGAATTCCGCAGCCACCGTCCGCCCCCGACGGATGGCCACCGTCGGTGGGGAGAAGCGGGCGGCGCTGCTGCGGCGGATCACGGAGGAGGGCGGCTTCGCGTTCGTGGCCTCCGCGGAGAAGGCGGCCGCGGGGGACGTCCGCGCGGCCGAGGCGGCGCGGGAGATGGCGTGGGAGCAGCTGCACTCGGCGCCCCGGGACGAGGTGGGCGCCGCGTGGCGGGACGCCTACGCGCTCGCCTGCCTCCACGTGGCCGCCCTCCGCGGCGCCGGTGGCGGCGGCGACGACGACAGGCGCGCCGCGCTCCGGGCGCTCGACATGGGCCTCATCATGGGCGGGGGGCTCCTCCGTGTGGAGCTCGAGGACGCCATCGCCAGGGTCGTCGCCGACCGCCGCGGCGGCCGCGACGGGGACTGTGAGGCGGCGGCCGCGGCGGGGGACGTGGAGAGGTGGAAGGAAGGGATCGCGGGGGACCGAGACCTTGCCGATGTGAGTACCCTCAGCCTCAGCCACCTGTCGCCTTACTGCGATCTCGCATCTGCTCGTGTGGATTGGGTCGTGGAAATGTAGTGATAGATACAGTTGATTTTGAATGGCGTTATCAGTGACATTGGCCTGGAATTGTTATTCGAAGTGGTTCGGTTACCGTTCTTATTTCCTTCGCAAACGTGCACTGACCCACCAGTGTTTCATCTCAATGCTGTGTGCATCTAGCAGTCGGCGTTTGTTCATGTTTGACGAATGCATCCAAGGCGCCTAATGCTGTGCTATCGTTCCTTTGTAGGTCCGTGCACTAACTTTAATTGGTCTTACAGGTGCCTCAGTTTTTATCAGGCTAGTCATTTTCACAGGAGAGGAGAACATGCCAGCTATTTGGTAGAGAGAAATTTCAGGGCCTTCTTGATTAATCCAGGTTTAGATACCCAAGCAGCAGTCACATTTCGTTTATGTCAGTGGACAATTAGAGCATCTTGTCCGGATTAGCTGGTAATATTGTTTTGTCGGAGTGTTGGTGTTGAGAAATCGATGCCCCTAATCTTGACACCAACTTCCGAGAAGTGGTATCGTACCACTTCTTCTGTGGACCCTATACTCACACATTAAGAAGACCTTCACCTTGACACCAATACGGGAGACCAACTCTCTACAAGAGAACTCAACTCTTTATTCACTACTATAACTTGATACAAC
The DNA here is from genome assembly GCA_032594955.1 of Panicum miliaceum. Taxonomy (NCBI): domain Eukaryota; kingdom Viridiplantae; phylum Streptophyta; class Magnoliopsida; order Poales; family Poaceae; genus Panicum; species Panicum miliaceum. Next base: position 3,379,223 of record CM064064.1, read on the forward strand.
ATAAGACTCCTATACTCTTTACGTGGCTACACTACCATGACACAACTACACTATATGGCTATCATGCCACACTCCTACTTGAGACCCTTATGCCATCCAATGGCATGTTACTCAATTATCCATGGTGGCTACCTATGCCATCTTCAAATGGCTTCTACTTGACATGGCTTGGGGGAGGAGAAGAGTGACCCCATATATACAGGACTTCATGGCTCATATGGTGTTGCCATGTGTCCACCTTCTACACTTTTCTACAATTCTAAACTTTTCTCCATTTTTATCCTATCATACAAATATCTCTTCTCTAGAACATTCCATACTTCACCATGAACCATGACAACTATGAATCATACATGTTCTCCACTCTTCTAGAATCTTCTTACTTTGTCATGATCTTATTCTTATCCTTATGGATTGCAAAGGTAGTTTCTTATGATTTTCACAATCTCCTAGAATGTTCCAGGTATGCATAGCATATTTCAACAGTTGGTGTTCCATCCTAAGTTACCTTTCCTAAAAGATATTTTTAACCCTTTCCAACTCGGTATTTCTCCACAACGCTTACCATGTGCACTGATTCTTTTCGGGCAAATTTATTCACTAACTTTCTCCTTTGTGTGATTAAATTTGACCAAGATAGTGGCTGAATGATGAATTTAATCTGCCATATCTACAGTGGCTTTTTATGATAATTTGTTTCAGGTACTCAAACTTCTACCAGTGAAGTCCCTATCGTGTAAGAAAATTGAGAGGCGATCATGCATTTCTTTGGAGACATTTATACGTGATTACTTTATATGTGAGTCCCCTGTTATACTCAGTGGCTGCATTGATCATTGGCCTGCAAGGACAAAATGGAAGGACATAAAATACCTAGAGAGGATAGCTGGAGATCGTACTATTCCTGTTGAGGTGACTACTTACACTTTTCGACATTGATAACTGACATGTAAAATTGCAAATAAATTTCTGTTATTTGGGGTGGGGTGGGGTGGGGGCACATAGTAACACTTCATCCATTTTTTTTTTTGAAACTGTTAATCTTGTATGTTTCTCTTCATATGTTAATCATCAGTCCTGAGAACTCACCATGCTTCTGCTTACAGTGATTCCTTTACAATCTAGTATGAAAAAAAGGACGAGTGTGGATCTAAATTCTTTAGTGCCTCATTATTAGAAGCTGCTTGAATTTTCAGATTAGCTAAGTTGTCATCACCAATCATCTTTATTAAATCTTCTTGTATTTATGCAATTTGCAAAGATATGCAGAGCCTTTATTTTCCATTGATTGCAAATTCTGTCCATAAGAAATTGCTGCTTCACATAGAACCTGGATTGAGATAGGTCTACTTTCTGTTAGAATATTAGAATATTGTAGTGTTCTTCCTTCAGCATTTGGTGACATATCGTCCAAGTTGTTCGCTCATAAGGAATGATGTGACAGGTTGGAAAAAATTATGCTTGTACTGAGTGGAAACAGGAGCTTATCACATTTTCTCAATTTCTTGAGAGGATGTGGTCAAGTGATTCAGCAAACCTGACATATCTAGCACAGCATCCATTGTTTGACCAGGTGATAACTTGCGTAACAGCTTGACATATGAATCTACTGTCTTAGCGATTACTTACCTTGCTATTGGATGTTATTTATGTCATTTGACAGATAAAGGAGCTTCGTGAAGACATTACAGTTCCTGAGTACTGTTCTGCTGGCGGTGGCGAACTCCAGTCACTTAACGCTTGGTTCGGCCCTCATGGGACCATGATGCCACTGCATCATGACCTACATCACAACCTTTTTGCTCAGGTATGACACGAATTATCTGTTTACACCCTGTTTGCTCATGTCTATATTCTTGGATCTTGATTTACGCGTGTTGGTTACATTGAATAAAACATATCTCGACCAACCTAAGAGGAAATAGGTGGCTCTTTAATTAAGAAGAAATAGGCACCTAAATTCGCGTTTGGCATCCTTTACCAACTGTTGGTCAATCAAGAATAACTGTTTAACGTGCCATGTTTAAGAAGTCAGCCATTTATTTATTGTATAGATACTCACGTGTTACTACTATTTTCTTTTTCCTATTGCTTTTGTCATATGGTGGTGGTGTTTCTATAGCTCCAATTCTATTTAGTGGGGAGATTTTGATTGATAAATGGGATTCAAGAAATACTTTTAGCAACCCTGCTGGTTTTACAGAAACTATTGTTCACATTTAGTAAGGTTAGACATAAATTGGGCCTTTTAGCCAATTCTTACAGTAACTATTGTTTTCATTTTATTTACTTAAACTTAAAATCAAAGCCCTTAATACAAACAACAAGCCATAGGAAAAATAACTTTTAACCCTTCCTACTGTTTTGATATGTGTACAATTATTTGCTTGTTTCCTCTTGGTCGCAGCCAGGTTACTTTCAGGCCACCAAACCCCGTAACTGAGGGAAAGGCCATTTAATTCTCGGTTTGACTTTGGAAAACTAACATTTGTGTGTTCAACAAGCCAAACTGACTGCATGATTGCTATTTGCCCTGTTGCTATGCTACATCAAACCGCGTTTTTCTCAATGGTGATGAAATCATCTTGCTGATTATTTGAGTACCCATAGGAAACTTGTCCTTGCATTATTCATGTTTTGGCACTTCGTCCCTTATGGAATGATTTTTTTTTTCTCTTAAAGGCATGGTCCTTCTCTTATAGTTTGGTACTCACCATGATGTATTGACCATGCCCTCGTAATTTTGCTTTAGTTTGACTTGTAACAAAAAGACCAGTACGTTTGTGCCCAATGTAATAGGTTATGATGATAACAAAGATATTCATAACCTATAATAAGTTATTTGGAACTATTGCTGTTCTTGTTCTGTTAGTTATTTGAATTTACTCTGATTGATACCTGTTTTGAAGTGCCGAGAGTGACAGATTTTGTGTAGCTTAAGATTCTAAATTTGTTGATGTATTTGGTTGTTACTTGTTGGCAGGTTTTGGGAAGGAAATATTTTAGACTCTATCCTGCTTCTGTATCTGTGGACCTGTACCCTCGGACAGAGCCAATGCTACGCAATACTAGTCAGGTGAGTAGTCTAGTTTTAACATGTATGTTACATATGGAATAGAAGTTTTTTGGGATCAACGGTGTTTGCATGCTAAAGTGTCATGAGAAAAAAAGCTTGGTTGGATGCCAAAAAAGCTGGAAGCTTTACGTTATTGTCCATAACTATTTTGTTTCTTTCTTTTAAAAGTTTCTGAACCTGTAAAAAAAATATGCTATGACCTTTGAGCAACCTTGATGTCAAAATTCTGAAAATACAATGATTTTTTATAGTTCTGGAATGAGTAACCAGGCTAAGCAAATTCAGGTTAAGTAACCTGTACCTGTTTTAAACGATCACTATATATATGGAATAGAAGCCTTTTCCAGATCAATGATGCTTGCATGCTAAAGGGACATATGACACTAAAACTTGATTGGATGCAAAAAAACAAAGTTATCACTTTATGTTGTCCATAATTATGTTGTTGCCTGCTCTAAATATGCTACTTGATGATGAGAATTTGAAAATAGGGTGAGTTTTCTTTTAATAATTCTGGGAATAAAGTGAATATGCCAACCAAGCATATGACTAGTGATGGTGCCAGATTTTTTTTTTCCCTGGACGCCTCTGGTCAACCTTTCTTTACGGGAACCCCCCTGTTCAACTTTGCTTGGTAACAACCCAAATCAACTAGCAGTCTGCGATCCTAAAGCTCTGTACTGTCAATAAGATTTATTGAGTTCTTTCGCAAACCAAGTTGATCTGCTCGTGATTTATTGTGCTAATCTGACTTAACAGGTAGATCTTGACAACTTTGATGAAAAGGAATTCCCGAAGACAGTAGATCTTGAGTTCATGGATGGCATATTGGAGGAAGGTGATATGCTTTATATTCCACCAAAATGGTGGCATTACGTGAGATCTCTTTCTATTAGCTTTTCTGCTAGCTTTTTGTGGCGAACGTCACATCTTCCTTCAGAAAGTTCATAATGCCATTGTTTTGATCGTCCATGATGTTTCTATCATCATCGGATTGGTAGAGACTTAGTAAAACTTCATTGAGCCCATGTTTCATGATCCACTGGTGTGTGGGTATGGCCTCGCCACGCTGATGTATATCATTGTTTTCACGACAGTGATTTAAACTGTTAGCTGCAATCATACTAAGCTGCTATCAGATACTAGTGTGTTTGTTTTACGCTGAACTGATGGCCTAACTATGTTCCCTAATCGATTTTATTTTTCTTTTCTGAGTAGAAGGGATCACTAGTGCTTAGTCTTTCATTTCTGTACGTGTGAAAAATAGGGAGCATGTTAAAAATTTAACTCGAGATGGAGCTCATTAAGAAATGTTTGGAAATCATCTGTAAATGTTACGTTTGGCTTTACGCCCTGCGAGATAGGTCGCCCAGAATGGTTTGGTAACTTCTGCTCGATTACTTTGAATGCATCTCATGTCTGCTCCTTGATGTCTTTCAGATGAGCTATGGAGCAGATCATCTGTTTTACTTGGCTGTGGATTTAACTTTTGTAATTATCGATAATAGAGCACTAACCGCTAACCATACTGTCCATATTAAGTACTCAAAACATTTCTTAAAGGAATCTGTGGCAGTTATATGGATTTGAATGACATGTATAATATCATATGGGACTCTCTGAAACGGGTAGAAGGGAAAGGGAATGCTTCACATCCTGATTGTATAATTTTGTCGCGACCAATTGTTTTGATCTTTGAACGTTTTGACCTGTAAATGATCAAACACTCAAGTAGTCAAGTGATATGAGCCGTTCAAGTAGTTCTCGTTCAGCAAGATTGCATACATGATGTTTTAGTACGATTTTTACTTTCTTGATGAGTGCAGACTGCTGCTGTACGCACAACGCTCATCCCACTCCTTTACAATCAACAGATCAGATGGTTCATATCACATTGAATGATTTTCCTTTATGAATCAAAGGGTTCGAATACTTGGTTGTAATGGTGTTACAAACAAATTTTCTGCGGAGCGCTTCCCTTTCTTGGTTTTCGAATATTTCATAATGGTAAATCTAAGGGCAAATTGCACGAGTGCCCTTATTCCAACTAGTAGCTTTCCCGTGCTAACGCTACCGATGATACTTTGTTCGTGCGTGACGTTGTACTGCTGTAGGACACCGTTAAAGATGGTTTTTACTAATATCACTAAAAAAAACTTATCTTTACATATAGACACTACAATTCAATGATAATATGTTGTTGGACACTACCACCATTATTATATTTGATTTTAATGGAAAGCTATATAGAAAGACTACTTCACCCTTGTATGTATGGAAGCTAAGAGGCAACCCTATCCGATTGGAATGCCGGCCAACTAAACTAATTTGGACACCAGCAAGGGCTCATATGCTAAATGGCCGGTCCTGCGTGGCATGCCATGACGGCAAAGGGTGTTGCGCTGGCGGGTTTTGGATGGCAAATGACACACTTAACAGTGTTTAGGGACCCAGATGGACGATTTGAGAGTTTAGGGACCTAGGCGAAAATGCGGACAAGTTTGGGGAGCTGGGTGCAATTTACACAAAAATAAAAAAATCTTCTCTAAATCTTAATTCTGTGTACTCTAGTTACTCCCACGTTGAAAATTTTGTTACTCAAACCCTCTCTACCCTACTCCCACGCGTGGGCCTTGGACCCACAGCACCGGCCAATTAGAGTCGCCGGCCGCCGCTGGCAGGTACGACGGCTGCTGTCGGCGAGGCCTGCACCCCCACAACGAGCAAGGCCGCGCGAACCTAGCTAGGTGGTCACCGGTGTTGAGCGCGGCGCGGAGACTCGCGGCGACGGCCTCGTTGCTGCTGTAGGCCATGCCTGGCCCTCAGCGGCCGCCTGCCGCAGCCGCTCCTCGAGCTCGGTCGCGGGCGGCGGCGCGCGGTGCCCAGCTCGGCCTCCTTCGCTGCTGCTCCAGCTCCGCGCCCCAGGATCCGCCGTCGACCGCGCGGCGGCCTGTACATGGCGGAGGACGGCGGGGGATCCTCGACGGCAGGTGTTGACGGCGCTTAAGTACCACTTTTAGGCCGTCAATTTCTGCATAAAGTATTGGAAAGACAAGCATCAACATTAGTGGTAGGGGTTATTACTAACAAGTTCCACAAGTGTTGGTGAATATTTTTATGCAAGTAAATTAGAGGAGAAAACACACCTCAAGAGTAAGGAAACACACCTCTCAATCTAAGTGAACATTCTTCTAACCAATCAGGCGCAGGCACGAGGATTGGAGGGCCCACCAGCGCAGGAAACCGACTTAAGGCAAGGCTAACTCACCCACCAGGAACTAGGGGACCCACGTGTCAGCCTCCTGTGCGAAGCTGATGTCGGTTGGGGCTAAACCCGGTTCGGCCGAACCATCTGGTTTGGCCGAACTAGACCGGCCACAACTGACATTCTCCTTTGATGTGGCGCTCCCTGATTGGACCTCAATGGCGGTTCCAAGTGCAAGCACCTCGATCCCCTGGCGAAGACACCCTCACACACCCCTATAAATATGAGGGGAGGTGCTTCTAAAGGAGACACACTTCTCCATCCCTCTCTTGTGCTTACACTCTTGTGATTGAGCTCAAGGCTCCTTATAGGTTTAGGAATTAGGGAGAGAGTGAGGGGGTAGCTGGGTGGAGTGCCGGGGTGTCAGCATTCTCCTTCCAGTTTGTACCTCTACGGATGCTGCTACATTCTTCAGTGTTTAGTAAGTGTTCGTGATTCCTTCTTATAGTGTTATATTTAACTGCATGAGTAGTCTTAATCCCTTGCTAGCATAGTATAGGCTTGAGTGCTCTCATGTACGTCTATAGTATACGCTATTAGTTCTAGTAGTTGAGTGAGATCAGTTCTCTTACTCGCGGGTTCGTCGCTCCGTATTTGTACGGAGTGTTGTAGTTTGCTACGGGTCGACATACGTAGTTAGACTGCAGTAGTAATCAATAGCGTAGACATGGTGTTTGGGCTAGGGGTTATCCTTCATTTGTCTTATATCCCACGGATTGTTAGAGGTAGGTCGTAGGTGGTGACAGCCCTATCGGTTCTTTGTAATCCTCCACGTTCGGATATAGTGTAGAGCTGTTGGCCGGAGTCTCCTGGCAGATCAGGGGTAAGCTGGTGCCTGAAGCGAGTATCTTGCCCGAGAGATCGACCTTTAACTCATCTATAGTGCTACCTTAGGAGTTCTCTGCCCTCACCTATCTTGGTGTGTCCTTGGACTGACTAAAATAGAAGTTAGTACACACACATTCCCTTGGATTCGATAACCCTTGAAATACTCTGAGGTAAAAGTTACAACGGTATCCGTGCTCTTGCGGATTTATTCGCACATCGCTAAAATACCCAACAAGCTTTCTGGCACCGTTGCCGGAAAACGGTTGTTGTATCTTTCTTCGTACCTAGTTGGCCTCGTATCTTTTGCTTTTCTTTCCTTCTACCTTTACCCCCGCTATCATGGAGCAACCATCTATCCAAAGCTTATCTGCTCCTACGGGCGAGTTCCTTGAGCCACCACCATCCGAACACCCAATTCTTACATCCAGCTATGAACTCCATCGCGATCTTATCGCTATGGTTCAGGAATCTTCCTTCTCTGGGTTCGATAGTGAAAACCCATACCATCATCTACGAGAGTTTGAGCAATTGTGTTCATGCTATGCTATCGCGGGCATTTCACATGATACCCTTAGGTGGAAGTTGTTCCCCTTTTCTCTTGTAGAGGAGGCCAGACAATGGTACATGCGTACCATAGAGAGTACGAATGGAAGCTGGGGTAAACTTAGAGACAAGTTTTGTCTCAAAATTTTCCCCCAGTCCCGTGTCATCTCTCTACGGAGGGATATCCTCTGCTTTCAGTGGAATGAAGAGGAAACCATAGGTGCGGCTTGGACCAGATTTTCACTCTTAGTAAAGTCCGGCCCTGTCCTGTCGATACCCAATCATGTGTTGTTCCAACATTTTTACATGGGACTCGACACGGATTCCGCCACTTATCGTGACATTAGCACTGGAGGATCTTGCTCCGACAAAACTCCATCCGAAGGTAGAGAAATCCTAGATCATATCACCGAAAACATTTCCTTCGTGGCCATGTCCAGACCCTCCCGAGAAGAGCGTACGTCAAGTCATGAGGACATTCTAGTAGCCAAATCTGATCTTCCGCATTCCACATCCTTAGATTCAGCACTAGAACCCTCTCCTGAACCACGAGCTCCGGAAAAAGAAGAAATTCTACCTTTGGAGCTCCCTTTCGAATTCGAGGATGAGCTTTTTCAAGATTTTGGAAACACCTCGAATTATCTCTGCACAATGAAAACGCCGGTTCCTGTCCCTTCCACAGATCCTATAGAAGCCACCTTCCTTCGGAAGAATGTTAAGAAGCTGACGGCGATTATGAGCAGTGAGTGGTAGAGAGAGCAGAAGCTTTTGTCAGAAGTTCTCAGGATCAACTCCCCTTCTTCGACCCTTCCTTGCACCATAAGAGGAACCCCAGTATACACCCTCTATAGTCCCATCGTCAGAGCCAACATCATCTCCAACGAATGTGCGTACCACCTTTTGGGAGACGAGTCGTTGGTCAAAACCGACATAACCTTCCGAACACCCTCTGGAATAATCTTGGAAGGATATGGGGTTTTGCAGAATGTGTCCGTTAAACATGACGACGTTGAAGTAATCCTTGATTTTCATGTTTACGATGTTCATGACTTTATCTCATGATTGGACACCCCATCGAGAAATTGCTCATGGGCGCCTCGACTCAAAGTAAGCTCGATGTTCGTTTAGGGAAGGAAACATTTTCTGTCCAGATCTCTAGAGCCATAAATTCCATGACAGAACATTCCCTTGAGTCTGAACCGATCATGGAGGTAACAAGAATTCTTTCTGTTGACTCACCTGAATCCCTCCTTGAAAAAGATGTTGAAAAGTTCATCGAGGAGGAGGATGATCTAACCGAACCCATAAATATATCTGAGTTCAAGACTCCCACTAGACCTGCGATCGAGTTAAAGCCCTTACCCGTAGGCTTCCATTACGCCTTCCTCCATGGTGACACCGAGCCTCCCATAATAATAAGTGACAAACTCTTAGAGGAAGAATCTGCGAGACTCATCACCGTCCTAGAGAAACATCGAACCGTTCTGGGATATTCCCTCCAAGATCTCAAGGGATTTAGCCCAACTCTTTGTACCCATCACATCCCCTTGGATCCCACTATCACACCTTCTAGGGAACCTCAAAGGAGGTTGAATAATGCGATGCGGGATGTCATTAAGAAGGAGGTCCTGAAACTCCTACACACCGAGATTATCTATCCCGTGTCATATAGTGAGTGGGTTAGTCCCATTCATGTTGTGCCTAAGAAGGGAGGGATGACAGTCGTTCCTAACGACAAGAATGAGCTAATTGCTCAACGTCTCCCCACCGGGTGGAGGATGTCTATTGACTACAGAAAACTCAACAAGGCTACGAAGAAGGATCATTTCCCGCTACCCTTCATTGATGAAATGTTGGAAAGGCTTGCAAACCATTCTTTCTTTTGTTTCCTTGATGGGTATTCCGGTTATCATCAAATCCCTATCAATCCCGATGATCAAAGTAAGACCACTTTCACGTGCCCTTATGGAACGTACGCCTATCGTAGGATGTCGTTCGGGTTGTGTAATGCACCCGCCTCGTTCCAAAGGTGCATGATGTCTATTTTCTCTAACATGATTGAGGAGATCATGGAAGTCTTCATGGACGACTTCTCCGTCTATGGGAAAACCTTTGATCACAACCTTGAGAATTTAGATAGGGTCTTACAACGATGCCGCGAGAAGGACTTGGTGCTAAATTTAGAAAAGTGCCATTTCATGGTCCACGAGGGCATTGTCTTAGGGCACCTTATTTCTGAACGAGGGATGGAGGTGGACCGAGCCAAGCTTGAAGTTATAGAGTTCCACCTCCTATTACTGTCAAGGGAATCCGTAGCTTCCTAGGCCATGCGGGGTTCTTTCATTGTTTTATCAAAGACTTTTCTCAAGTTGCTAGACCCCTCACAAGCCTCTTAGCTATGGATGCACCCTTTGACTTCACTGATGAGTGCCTCGCTGCCTTTCACACTCTCAAAAAGGCACTCATCTCAGCTCCAATCATCCAACCCCTAGATTGGACACTCCCGTTCGAGATCATGTGTGATGCTAGTGACTATGCCGTAGGGGTCCTTCTCGGTCAAACTAAGGACAAGAAGCACCACGCGATCGCCTATGCTAGCAAGACTTTGACAGGAGCTCAACTAAATTATGCTACCACTGAAAAAGAGCTCCTTGCTGTTGTCTTTGCTATAGACAAGTTTAGATCTTACTTAGTAGGAGCCAAGATCATTCTTTACACGGATCATGCTGCCTTGAAATATTTGCTCACTAAGAAAGATGCTAAACCTTGCTTGATATGATGGATCCTTCTACTCCAATAATTTGATCTCGAAATAAAGGATAAAAAAGGAGTAGAAAACTCTATTGCGGATCATTTGTCGTGTATGCACTATACTAACATGCAGGAGTTACCGATAAATGACTTCTTTCGGGATGACATGCTGCTAAAGGTAATGGACTCCAACCCCTAATATGCAAATATTGTGAACTTTATGGTTGCAGGATATGTACCACCAGGAGAAAACAAGAAGAAGTTGATCCATGGAAGTAGACACCACCTGTGGGATGATCTGTATCTCTACAAAGTTTGTTCGGATGGCTTGCTGAGAAGATGTGTACCCGCAGCCGAAGGGATAAGGATCATTGAAAAGTGTCATGCGGCACCATATGGGGGACACTATGGTGCATTCCGTACTCAAGTGAAGATCTGGCAAAGCGGATTCTTTTGGCCAACCATGTATGAAGACACCAAAGATTTCGTTCGGAAATGCCGGAGATGCCAGCTGCATGGAGGGATAACCGCTTGAAATGAGATGCCTCTACACAACAACCTCATGGTAGAGCTATTTGACGTATGGGGCTGTCGGCATTTCTTAGCGTCATCACTAGGAACGGGTGTGTTAGGCCCATCCCCAACGACGGCGCTAGGAAACGCCATGTGGTATGTCTTAACGATTACAGAATGGATCCGCAAGGGCACGTATATACCGTTGTAGCATTTCACCCGAAGAGTATTCGGGTATCGTTATTTATATTTCACTAAAGGAGGGCATGACGTAAAAGAGTTTACTTGGCACATAATCGAGACGACATGAGCAAGCCACAGACTACAGCGAATACAGGGGTAAGTTATGATAAAGATATGGATTGGGGTAATGTGACACACACACTCAAGCCAAACTCAGGATAAAGAATAAGCGAATAAACCTAAGGTTAGTGGGAGCATAGGCATACAATAGGGTCCTAATAGCATCTATTCAAGCAAGCAAGGGTCATGCAACATACATATGGTTAGAGCTGCATGTGCCGGGAAATTAGGAATACCAGGGAGAATGTCCCATCCCGAAGTACATCCGGGTCGTTACATCTTTCAGAACTCCTACACCGAACCCGAACATCGGGGAGTGCACTAACCACGAAGCAGCTTCATAGCGGACGGACAGGGCTGTCACCACCAGCCGTCTACCCCAGTAACACCGTGGAGCACGGTCATATCCGAAGGATCCCGCATACCCGAGCACCACGCTCGTGTATGAGGTCACTACCCTAGCGTCCCCAGGTCTCCCACCCTTCGGATGGATAAGTAAAACGCTAAGCCAAGCCTGAAAGCATAGCGAACTGGTATCCTTACCCAGATCATCTGGTCCAAGCATATATAAAGCATAACTAGTGTAGCACCAAGCCATGATATGATTCGCTATCAAGACAGCATAACAAGACAAAGCATGATATACTATTGACATAACAAAGCAACCAAGGCTCAGCTCTGCATTTTGAATAGAGTACTGACGAGTCGGATACAAAGCCATTACCCAGGGCCGAGGAAAGCTCTCCGACCCAAGGACGACTTGCTTTGCTAAAGGAAAAGCACTAGCCTAGATCCACTACCTAGGAATACAAGTCTTCAAGTGAGAGTGAGAGAGAGGCTTCAAGTGTTGGTGTGTGTTGGGAATGTGGGGGAGGGGCTCTTTTTATAGGCTCCAAGGGTGGTTCCCGCCATCCCCTTCTATGGAAACCTTAGCCAGGAGGATCAGGATGCTTAGGAACTACGCCACCTCAAAATGCACCTGGACTGGATTAAGTCCAGGTTCGGCCGACCCCCAGGTGGCGCCTCCCCGGCTCTGCCTTCCCCTGTGTCTCTGTCAGGTGGGTCCATTCTTATCCTTTGGGTGCTGGTTCCTTGGAACGCCTGTTTGCTCTGATTTGTGGGCCCTCCTTGTAAGTGGGTTACGGCGGTTGAACTTATGTGCATTGTTCGCCGTGTATTCGTCATGTTTTCTTCTTATTTTGGACTTGTGTCCTGCAAAGGATAGATAGACAATACATCTGTGGAACTAGGTTAGTGATACAAATATGCGAGTAAGAGATATAGTTTTCCTTTGTTTGTGAGCATAGTTGTCTGTCGGATTTCGCATTTAAGGACCGTCAACAGGGGCATTGACTTCATGGGACCTTTTCCGAAGTCCTATGACAGTGAACACATCTTCGTGGCGGTTGATTATGTGTCCAAGTGGGTAGAAGCAATACCATGTCGTGCTGCCGACTCCAAGCATGCTCGGAAAATGTTCCACGAGATCATCTTCCGAAACTTCCTGAAAGAGCTTGGAGCACAACATAATATTGCAGCTGCATATCATCCCCAAACAAATGGCCAAGCAGAAACATCAAATAAGCAAATCAAGAATATTCTGCAGAAGACAGTACAAGAGATGGGGAAATCATGGAAGATGAAACTACATGATGCACTTTGGGCATATCGGACTGCCTACAAAACACCATTAGGCATGTCACCCTATCAGCTAGTGTACGGGAAAACATGCCACTTACCCGTCGAGCTAGAACACAGGGCACACTGGGCAATTCGGAAATTCAACATGAACTTCAAGCAAGCTGGAATGCATAGGAAGCAACAGCTATCAGAGCTGGAAGAATGGAGGGACAAAGCATACCATAGTGCCAAGATCTATAAAGAGAAAACCAAGAAGTGGCGTGACAAAAGGATCAAGAAGAAAGAATTCAAGCCAGGAGATAAGGTATTACTCTTTAATTACAGGGTCAAGCTATTTGGACATGGGAAGCTTCGGAGTAAATAGGAAGGACTGTACACCATCATCAACGCCGCGCCACATGGAGCTATCACACTCCAAGATGACGGAGGTAAGACCTTCAAGGTGAATGGTTATCGTTTAAAAATCTTTCTAGAACCTGATAATAAAGAGTATGATTTGATCAACTTCATCGAAGAAACCTAGCCTTAAATTCAACCTGCAAAATAAACCGGCTAGACAACCTTTGTCTTCCTAGGTCCATTCATGTTTTGCATTGTCCCAAAGAGGAAGTTCCCAAGGTCAAACTTATGACCATAAACAAAGCACTGCCAGAAGATAACCCGGATTATCTTTTCCCTTTTTGAATAAAAGCAAGAGTCCTTAGGATAAACTCCCATTCGGGTATTTTTTGTCACTAACCATTTTAGGTGGAGATTAAAAAGAACGATGGACGGGTGACTCCTAAGAACATGAGAGCTACACCGACTACAACACCATGGTAAATTCTTGAAGAGGGAACGATTATGAAGGGGAGCTTGAACTCCACACACTTGAGTTGTATTGCTTAGCAAGGCAAACTCTAAGTGTGGGGGAGGTATGTAAGTATCCCAAGTAAGTTTCTTTCGTGCCAAAATATTATCTTGGTTTGGAAATGGTGTTAGTTCATGCATCTTGCCCAACAAAAAAATAAAAATAAAAAAACCAAAAATATTTGAGTTCGAATAAAGGCTCTCTGGTTCTCGAACCAGGAAAATCCCTATTTTCCATCTTTTTGTTAGAATGACAACACCAATATGAGTACAAGTGTGGGGGAGATCTCTCAAGCCCATCATCAACATACATACTCGAGACCTCCCACAAAGGTGTCACATAACATTGACTGCGCTAACATGATAAGGGACAAAGCAAGGGTACTAGAGTGAGCCAGCCGCTCTCATGGTTTGGCCGAACCTCCACTGGTATGCCTTGATTCCCATCTTCTTCAAGTCACGATGGTATGTGCACCCTCTACCACTCGATTCTCCTTGATTCATGAGTTTGAATTAATTTTAAATCTGACTCACTAAAATCAAACTCAAAAATAAAGTAAAGCAGCATGCTCCGCCTGCTCTACATGTCGCCTGTGGTTGGTTTGCATAAGTTTTATTCCATGCTTATCACCTTAATGCTTGTGAACAAAAATATTTAGGAAAGCATGCTCATCTAAGTAGTTGATGTTTGAGATATGGTTTGATGAGATGATCTTCACTCTTGATGTTTGAGTGCTTGGGAAATTTATTGGAAAATTCAAAAATCTTTGCAAAGCTTCTCTTTGATATGTCAAAGTCTTACCAAAGCCATATGTTGAGATTTCCTGAAAACCCCATACACATATGCTGCTTGTCTTTGCATTGAGCTTTGTCAAATTGTTGTGACCCTTGTGAGAATGCTTTTCATGCTTTCATGATCAAGATTCACGTGCACATCATACACCCCTTGCTATGCTTCTATGAGAAGTTAGCATTGTACCATCCATCCATTCCACAAAATAAATACTCCACTATTTGTGTTGGTCTCTCTCTCCAGTTATTGTCACAAAAGAGATATTGGCTATTAGAAAAAAATATGAACACATGAAGGTCCAAATATTGAAAGAAAAAAGAGAAAGAAAAAAAAGAAAAAAAAATTGGACACAAGAAGGTCCAAGAAAGAAAAAAAAAGAGATAGCCATGTTCTCAAAAGAATTTACAAAGGGAGAGAGATCATACAAAAGGAGTTTCCCTTAATCCACCGTAGTCATACACGTGCACATCTTGATCGGATTGTATGACTTGTTCTTCTCCTTGGATCCGGTTCTTGACTCTGCAATAAATGTGATGCAAGCAAGGCTTACCCTTCACACCTTACCCTGAGCTCCACATATAGCCATCACTAGAAGTAAGATGAAGAAGGCGAGTTAAATGCCTTGGAGAGGACGTATATACAATGAGCGATCTGAAAGAATCAAATGAGAGGCTAAGCAAGGTTTGTTTTCGAAAAAAAAAATTGTTGAAAAAACTCCCAAGTTGCTCGACAAAAGGAGTAGAGGAAACTTGATTCAAGATCGTTCCATTCCTCAACTACCCAAGATGACATGATAGACACTACAAAGTTCACAGTACAAGGTATGGCTTGGAATATCTCTAATGCTCGTTGCATACCTCTGGAAGTCATGTTTCATCTTGGACCTTTCTTCTTCACTCAAGGACGAGCAAAGGATAAGTGTGGGGGTGTTGTTGACGGCGCTTAAGTACCACTCTTAGAGTGTGGGGGTGTTGTTGACGGCGCTTAAGTACCACTCTTAGGCCGTCAATTTTTGCATAAAATACCGGAAAGACAAGCATCAACATTAGTGGTAGGGGTTATTACTAACAAATTCCACAAGTGTTGGTGAATATTTTTATGCAGGTAAATTAGAGGAAAAAACACACCTCAAGAGTAAGGAAACACACCTCTCAATCCAAGTGAACATCCTTCTGACCAATCAGGCGCAGGCACGAGGATTGGAGGGCCCACCAGCGTTGGAAACCGACTTAAGACAAGGCTAACTCACCCACCAGGAACTAGGGGACCCACGTGTCAACCTCCTGTGCGAAGCTGATGTGGCCGAACCAGATCGGCCACAACCCACATTTCTCCTTTGACGTGGCGCTCCCTGATTGGACCTCAATGGCGGTTCCAAGTGCAAGCACCTCAATCACCGGCGAAGACACCCTCACACACCCCTATAAATATGAGGGGAGGTGCTTCTAAAGGAGACACACTTCTCCATCCTTCTCTTGTGCTTACACTCTTGTGATTGAGCTCAAGGCTCCTTATAGGTTTAGGAATTAGGGAGAGAGTGAGGGGGTAGCTGGGTGGAGTGCCGGGGTGTCAGCATTCTCCTTCCAGTTTGTACCTCTACGGATGCTGCTACATTCTTCAGTGTTTAGTATGTGTTCGTGATTCCTTCTTATAGTGTTATATTTAGCTGCATGAGTAGTCTTAATCCCTTGCTAGCATAGTATAGGCTTGAGTGCTCTCATGTATGTCTATAGTATACGCTATTAGTTCTAGTAGTTGAGTAAGTAGTTGAGTAAGATCAGTTCTCTTACTTGCGGGTTCGTCGCTCCGTATTTGTACGGAGTGCCGTAGTTTGCTACAGATTGACATACGTAGTTAGACTGCAGTAGTAATCAATAGCGTAGACGTGGTGTCTAGGCTAGGGGTTATCCTTCGTTTGCCTTATATCCCACGGATTGTTAGAGGTAGATCATAGGTGGTGACAGCCCTATCGGTTCTTTGTAATCCTACGTTCGGATATAGCGTAGAGTTGTTGCCCGGAGTCTCCTGGCAGACCAGGGGTAAGTCGGTGCCCGAAGCGAGTATCTTGCCCGAGAGATCGACCTTTAACTCATCTATAGTGCTGCCTTAGGAGTTCTCTTTGCCCTCACCCATATTGTTGTGTCCTTAGACCGATTAAAATAGAAGTTAGTGCATACACGTTCCCTTAAATTCAATAACCTTTGCAATACTCTGATGTGAAAACTACGACAATATCCGTGCGCTTGCGCATTTATTCTCACATGCTTAAAATACCAAACAGCGGGCGGAGGCGCGGCTCCCTGAGCAGCTGGAGAGATGGGGGCACGGTGCGGCCGTTTTCTGGACGACGGCGAGGCGCGCGGGAGGGCGACGGGAGCGCGGGAACGGGAGGAGCGCGCGCGGGAGGGCGACGGGCGCGCGGGAACGGGAGGATGGCGAGCGGCGGGGCATCGGCAAAGATGGCTACCGTGTTTCCCGGGATGCCGAAGCAGAAAGCGAGGCGACGAGTTTAGCGCGTCTGTTGGAACGGAGTTTTAGCGCCTCTTTTCTTTTTTTACCGATCCATAGTGATTTATAGAGGCTCTTGAGATGCTCTAAGCCGTTTCCAGCTGAAAAAAATAGATCACAATCTGCAAAGGAAAAAAAAATCACGCACTCCCGTGGTCATCAACTTCCGGCAGATGGGGGCCCTTCCTTTCCTTGCAGCACCTCCTCCCTGCAGTGCTTGCTCTGCGGCTGCCGGCGGCAGCTACTCCCCGCCGCACGCACCCGCTCTCGGTGGTCAACCGCACCTGCCAGTTTTGGTTCCTTTCCGTCGCTCGCCTAGCCGGCATCTGAATCGACGGTGGAGCAGCTCTATCCGGCGGCGAAGCGACCGATTTGACGGTGAAAGAGCGCGATTCGGTTACGGCGTAGTTCGATTCAGCTGCGCACGGGCCCGATTTGGCGGCAGCACGGCCCAAAACGACAGCTGCGGACTCGATTCAACAGCGGCAGACCTCGATTTGGTGGCGGTGAGTTCGGATCTGTGCTTGTCCAGCACTCATCTGCCGCTTCACGTTTGTGCACCGCCGGAGCTCCGCGCCGTGGTGAGGAGCCTCCCAGTCCCGTTTCCCCTGTCTTTCTCTCAGCCTCCCGCGCGCCCGATTGCTCGCCGGAGCTGTGCTGACCCGCCCCGCCGCCGTGTGCCCCTCTCCGGCCAGCTCCTCGCCTTCCCGAGACCCCACCGAGTTCGCCTCCTTTCTCTTCTGCACCAATCCGCGGCCCGAACTGAGGGGGGAGTGCCATTTTCGGCGAACTCCGGCAAGTCCGTCGCCGCTTGCCGCCGCAGCCGCGAGTCCGCCACCGCAGCTGGCAGCCGCGCGCATGATTTGCGGGAGAAAAATGAGAAAACAGAGGGGAGAAAAAGAGAAAAGAGAGGAGCCTGCGATTCAAACCGAGAGCGTTGCGGGAGAGGGAGGAGGGGGACGGCGCGGATGATCCGGGCACTCTCAACCGTGGATTCTTCGTTGAACCATCATCAGCTCAATCTGGAGCATCGATTTTGAGGATGGTTGTGACCTGGGTACAATTTGTTGGGTACACAATGGTTTGCACATCTCTGCGGGGTGTAAAGTTTGGGATGGACATAGAAAAATTTGCATCGGTGCTTTAGGAGGTAGATAGACTAGACGGAGGCGATGGGTGTGGGAGGCCCGGAGGGTTCGGTTTCTGTTTCTCCCTCCGACGTGCAGGTCGTGCGGTTTCTGTTTCTCCGTCCGACGCGCGGGTCGTGCGATTTCTTTCTCCCCTACCAGGCGCGAGCAGCTGGAGGCGCGGTCACCTGGAGGCGCGAGCAGCGCGGCGGCGGCGGCACGATCACGCTCAGCTGGGAGGCGCGATCAGCGAGCGCAGCGGCGGCCCTAAAGATTAGTGTGCCTGTTGGGTTCTCAAGATCGGGGCTCCCAGCGGACCCAGACTGTCAGAGAGAGTCCAAAAAAACTCTCGCACTAAACCAAGGATAGAGCAGGCTTTCGTGGGCTGACCAAGGCCCACGTGCCTTCGACTGGCCGAAATCACCCAGCCGAGTGACCCCTGCAAACCTGCATGGCACGGCTCAACCGAACTCGGCTAGGAAGCGGGGAACTCCACCTCTCCGCCTACTCTAAAGACTCCCGACTAACTCGGCGCTCCATCACCGCCTCAGGAGGGAAGTCCAACTTGACCACACAGGCAAAGGGGTTTGACCCCGTGTGGGTCAAACCCGGCCGTACCAAGTGGATGGTGCCGTACCAAGTGGATGGTGCCTTCGTGAGCAACGGTAGGTTACCGTACCTCTACCATGGCAGAGGACCGCTACAGTGACGCCTACTTAGTCCTTCTCGCTGACTCGGATGAGTGTCACCTCCAGCTTGACACCTAAGAAACTATCATTTGACAGGAACTAGACACGAAAACAGTTCTCCTGATGGGACACCTGCACCGTCCCATCAGGGGAACCCTCCCCCGCGACCGATCAAATCCGGTGTACAGATGAAAAGATCGGAAGATCCCCCGGGATTCTAGGATCACCGTCTCAAGAAAGACGACGCCGATTGACGACCCGAGCGGACCCATTCGGAGACGTGGGCCGCACGACTCCCCCAAGTTAAAGGATATTATTCCGAAGAACTTATTCTTCAAGGAAAATTAACGTAACAAGGGTTCCCCTTGTTCAATAAAAGAGGGGATCTTAGATCCTAGCGGACGACTAAAACACGACTCCCCTAAATTAAACGATATTTTTCCGAAGAACTTATTCTTTAAGAAAAACTAATATAACGAGGGTTCCCTTGTTCAATAAAAGAGGGGACCTTAGATCCTAACGGACAAATGAAACTTGAACCGAGACCGGAACAAGCACCAGACAATCAGAGAAGTAGAGAATTATGTAGTGCTCGAAAGGTTGTACTCACCAACTCTCGGGATCACCCATGCCAGCGATACATCCGACCATAGCTAGAGAAATACATATGACCTATACCCGAATAGACGCAGGGCCTTCACGCCTTAACCAGTATAATTTGCTGAGTGATTGTACGCTGTAACCACCTCCGATCACGACAACATTTTAAAGTATTTTCGGAACCGACACTGCCGCTGCTAATTTCCTGCTGTATCACCATTGCCGCCGGTCACCACCTCACCATCGAGCTCCCACCTCCGCACCTCCTCCACCCCAGCTGACACCCAAAACGAGTTCCTCTTGGCCCCCTGAACCTCCTAGATCCGGTCCCCACCTTCCAGCCTCGCTGGAGCCTCGTCGGAGCGTCGCCGCGGCGGCCGCGCGGGCACTCCTACCGCTGCCGGCCATCCTCCGGTCATCTCAGCCGCAACAGAGCACACCCATCGGCAGCTATCGCTACCCTCGTGCTCCCCCTCCCTCCCCACCACCGGCGAGCTCTCCCCTCGCCGGAATTTCGGTTCCCAGCGCCGCCGGCCATCCAAGGGCTACATTGCAAGCCTCAAGCTTTTTTTAGGGTCCTTACTGCTAAAAGCTAGGGACTTGTCTATTCAGAAAATGCGACGTACGGTGCCTCCCCCCTCGATCGATTCAACCCAGCACGCGTCGCCGCCCAGCACGACGTCGCGCCCTCCGCGGAATGCCCGTTCGGCCATTCCATCGTCGCCTCCTTTGGCCCGTCGCCCTCGTCCTCTCCCCTCCCCTGCAATCCTCCCCTCCCCAATCTCTGGCCTGCGTCCGCCGACGCCGCTGCCTCCCCAACGATGCCCGCGCCCGTCCGACTCGGACCCCTCCCCGCCGGCCGCCGCTCTGCCCCATCTCCGCCCTTGTGCACCGCCACTGTTGCGGCTGCCGGATGCGTCCCCGACGCGGCCCACCTCCTGCTCCTGCGGCGGCGGAGGAGGAGCGAAGGAGCAGCGAGTCGCGCCATCCCGGCGAGCGTCTTCCCGCGCAGGTCGTCGGGGTCGGCGACGAGGGAGCTGTCCAGCACCAGGGGCGCCGACAACGCGGCATCCTCGGATCCACCATCGCTCTCCAGGCCGATACGGCAGGCGGCGGCCCAGGTGCGGATGAAGGGCATGGTGGAGGCGTCGTCGCAGGCGACGTGGTGGACGGAGGCGCCTAGGCAGAGCCCGCGGGCGGGGAAGACGGTGGCGTGCACGGCGGCGAGCGACGCCAGCACGCCATCGACGGGTCCGCAGTGACGCATTCCTCCCCGCCGAGCATGCCAGCGACGCCGCCCTGCACCTCCGCGCCCCGCAGCACGGACCCCGGCGCTGCCTGGTGCTGGAGCTCTTCACCATGTCGCCCACCAGGTGCTCGACAGATTGCCTCAGCCAGGTATTTTAGGCAGTGAAGCATGTTTATCTTTAGTGTACGTGTATATGTGTGGGGCACTTAAGCGCATCCAATCCGCTGGTGAACCGATGGCTTGTGTTCTGCTAGATTAAATAAGGGTGCATGCACATAATTAAGGTCGTTGCTTTTCCTTCCCATGGAATGTTACTTTGCTAATTTTGTCCTGGTGATCAAAGTTGATCCACCTTCAACGGCTACTGGCCATGCTATTGCAATTCTTAGTGAAGTCAAATCTGCTAGGAATCAGATGAGTTCCATTTTAGTCACTGTGAGAGATGGAAGCTTAGTTTGGATGTAGGCCTTGTGGCTATAATCTATTGCCTCTTGCTTTCGTGTGCTTTGTCAACTTATTATTCAACAGCACAAGAAGTAGCACAACTGCATTATTCTCTGCACAATTTTGCAGCCTCTGTGTCAGCTTATTATTCAACAGCACAAGCAGTAGCACAGCTGCATTATTCTCTGCACAATTTTTCACCGAAGTAACCTGGACACGGTTTCACATTCATTCACTGTGTACATGCTTCATATATATAAGCATATAAATTACTTATGTTGCTTGTGAGGAGGATACGTTCTAAGACTTATCGCCTCACTGTGAGACTATTTTTGCTTTAACATCAACAGCGTCTTACCTGTGCAAAAACATGGAGCGTTATCATGTTCGTTGTATGGCAGCAAAGTCGTCTCACAGCATTTTGGGTACCCAATTGCAGGATATTATTGACATTGGGTTTGGATGCTGGGTGGGCTAACGAGGAGCCTGTGCTTGCTATAACTGTATGTCTTGCTCTCCAGCCAGAGATTGTCTAAAGAAGATAGCAAACTGATAAATACTACTGGCAAAGTATTTTCTGCATTGCAAGATTTAATAACAATCTTCCTACTTGCGAAAATATGTTATGGAGCTGTAGATAAAGTTACAAGCACCATCTATGCCTTACACCCTGTGCCAGGAATCTTTGCTACTGAGATCGCAAAGAAGTTCCTCGGTTATGTGTTTAGTGCTTTAGGCCCTGTATGGATCGCAGGGTCTAAACTTTAGTTCCTGTCACATCAAAGAGAATCTTGCTATTTAGGAGTATTAAATAAAATTTATTTATAAAGTTTTTTACACAGATAGGTGCTAATTCGTGAGACGAATCTAATGAGCGTAATTAATCTATAATTTGCAACAGTGATGCTACAGTAACCATCCGCTAAATATGGATTAATATACCTCATTAGATTCGTATCGCAGTTTGGCCCCGGGGTTCTGCAATTAGTTTTGTAATCAAACTTTATTTAATACTCCTAAATAGCAAGATTCTTTTTGATGTGACAGGACTAAACTTTTAGTCTCCGGATCCAAACATGCTCTTAAAAACTAAGGACGTGTCGAATGTACACGAAACTCAGAATGATACCTTACTGTCATCACTACCATTTTCAAAAACTGGTTAGGTTTCTTTTCTGTCATGAGCCATATAGCATTGAATCGCTTGGTGTACAGCAAGACTTCCATTAGGAAAATTCAGGAACTGTACACAAGGAAGATTGAAAGTTCTCAGCCCATCACTGAGGATCCTCAGTTAGAAGTGTCTACTATCCTTTCATAGATGGTGCAATTTGCAGGTTCAGGGTAGGGCAGCGATGAGATGTCGGCACATGGAGAAGACAGCAGGTCTTAGAATTCAGATAGTTGACTTCCATCATTTGATTTGTCAGACTATTTGGAATGCAAGTCCTACTCATAGTAAAGATAACTTGACCTTTGTTGCATTTAGACAGTGATCAATTAGCTTTGCATTAGGCCTGTTTTTATTTTGCTGAAAATTGCTATAGCACAGTTTTTTGAAATCTGTAGGTGTTGGCTTGGTAGCATGTTTTGGGTCTTTTTTCAGGATGGTACAAACATGTGGAGGTCCTGGTGGTATAGCTATAGACTGATAACACCTACCTTTGTCAGTTAGTTTTTTTTAGCTTGCTTAAGATAGTTTGATGGTACAAAATTTAATTTGTTTGTTTATCTGACAAACATTCAGTTTCAGATTTCTTTGTCCATCACCCTTTTTTCATGCTAGCTAGACACACTACTTTCTAGATCATACAGTGAGTTCAGCTGTGTCCATGATTGCCAAATAAATTTTTTTCTTATGTAATACAAAGTAGCTTTATCTCTCTTAGATATGAAGATAATTGAACTGGGAAAGTGCAATAGGTATAATTTGAGCTTATTAACTTCTAATTATGCTAGCATCATATGAAAAAGACTCACCTATGGTTTATTTGTTATGCTAGGTATAATTCCTAATGCTGATTCTGAACACTATGCAATATTTCAGGTATCTCACAAAACATTTAATTGTTGTTGCAACTATGTTTTCCATTATTACGTATTCTTGGTGTAATATTGAGAAAGATACACACTGGCTTTGAAACCTTGGCTTTACAATAAGACAAAAAAAACATTTATACAGAGGAACCTTGTTGTCTACCTTGCCTTGCTTCTTGGAAAAATAGGTTATTTGTTCTGTTTGTGAAGTTGGCTTCCCAATTTGTTCCTTTTTCTACTTGCTTTTGTCACTGAAAAAAGGTGGGCTGAGTCTGACTGACATCAAGCTTAGGTGCCACCTGTAAAGTAAGATCTTCTCATGTTTTGAGAATGTGTTAGTTTCAGATAATTTCAGTTGACACCCATGAAGTAACTAATTTTCTTTTCTCTAGATTGGATTCTGTATATCCTTAGGTGTCACTACTAGCGCATAAATTCTTACTCTATTCACAGTATGTATTTCTTATAAACTGGTGGCTCTGTGCTGCTTTGGTGAATGCTTAGTAATCTAACATTCTTGGTTGCAGACAAACTATAGGAAGCGTGTACTATGTCTCATCCTCGTTTCACCTCTATGTAAATCTCCGTCATGGTCAGAGTGGTTTTATAATAAGGTACCTTCAATATTTAGGTCTCAGCAAACTTTTTCCCTGCAGAATGATGATGTTGTACTGACAAAAAAAATCGTTAGGTTATATCAATTTGCTATATCATTATGGGACGTGCAATGTGGTGAAGGATATTTTGCTGCAACGCTACTTCGGCAGGGTAACTGATGGGTTTATTTTACATCATGTGGTGTCTTCATAACTGTCTATTGAACCTTTTTGTTGCAATTTCTAATCCCCAGGGAGCACGTGGATGCTCTACTGAGCCTAAATCAGATATTGTGCAGGCTTATAGAAGTATATGCACTAAGCCACAATTTATGATGCTGACGTCTCTTCTCTTAATTCATCAAGTTTCTAGATCAACGGCAGTGCAGGAACGTGTGGCGGTTTATCCAAACCATCAATGAGTATGTTCCTTCTCTCCTATTTTTATGTGGTCAGCTTATACTCGAGTTGGTGGAATCAATATTTTGCCATTCTTTACTGGAGAAAAGATTTGACAGAGAGTCTCTAATGTTTGTTGGTGAGAATTCCCAATTCCATGCTGAGGCTGTTCACATGACTGCAAAGCTTGATAGGTGATACAGTGCTCTTGTGGAGGTATCTATTTGCCTACACTTAAACGTTTTGCACGAATCTCTATATACGATTTCTGCAACAAAAGTGGGCACCCGATAGGGCCACCTCACCCGCCAACCCGCTAACCGTCAGATCAAGCCATCGAGCGCCGTGAGCTGTCCGATCCGGTTAGAGGGTCTCTCGCCCATTAAGCGAAGAAATCGGGCGCTCCAGTCCAGAGTATTCGTGAAAGCTCCCCACTCCGTCCCGCCCCGCAACGGCGTTCGTCCCGGGCGCGTCGCCGCGAAAACAGGATCACCGGCTCTCCCGCTTCGCCACCGGCCTCGACGTCCGCATCCTCGTCTCCGCGCGCTCCGCAGGTCCGTAGCGGATGCCGTCGCGGCGGGCGCCCGCGCGTTCTCCGAAGTCCGACCTGGAACACGAGCACTCCCGCTCGTCGCCAGTGAGCCGTCCCACCGGCCGGAATCGGCGCCGCGAGCCCGTTCCCCTGCTGCTCTGTTTGTAAGGTTGCGGCCAGTCCCGGGACCGCGCAGGTCTGGCGCAGCTCGCCGGCCGGACAGCCGCTGCCGCCGTGGCCACCCTTGACACCAGGGCGGCGTGAGGCCTCCTGGATGGCCGGCGGCATTCTGCGGGGATTACAGCGCAGCTACGCGAGAACCGCGCGAACAGGCGGTGGCGCACGACGGCAGCGCGGAGGAGCAAGGACCGCGGACTGGCTGGGGTGGCGCGGGGCAATCCGACGATTACCACGACGACGTCTGCCTCAGCTCCTACCACCTACGCGACCATCAGCGACGTGCTCATTGCCTGGCATCGAAGAGCCAACGCCGTACGCTGCTTCCTCTGGCACTACCCCGTCACTCTCAATCTGACTCACTCACAGCAGCAGTACGAAATCGGTTGCCCATTCTCCAATAAATCTCAGTAATGGATGCCATATGCCATAAGCCAAGCTTTCTCTCCCTTCGCGTTAGATTTCTGTTTAAATTTGTGCTGTCGCACTATACTTCTACAGCACTATTTGCCTGTGAGAAACCAACCCTCACGCAACCTCTAATCAGTTAAGTTCAATTTTCCTCTTTCCAATCCCTCTGATTTACTATACACTAATGTTAAATTCTAATGGAATCCCGATGTACCGCAACATATTGTGTACATATTTCTTTACCTTCCTCCTCCTATGTTATGCTCATATACTTCTTCAACAGTTTACATTTCAGATTGATTTACCAACATAATTCGGGGTTATATATATGCACAGCCCTTTATTCAGCACGTCATGTTTCACTGGATAGTAGTTATGCACTTTAATGTGTATATAAAAGAATTGGTACTAATGCACTCATTTGCATTTTAGAGAAAACATTATCTGAATCAACTTAGAGAACATCTTTGCAGAAAAGACATTCAAACTCAATATATAATGAGTACAGAACTAAAATATTCATATTTGCTTCGGCTGTCAGGAATCGGCTGATTCCATATTGTGTTCATACAATGTGACCGCATCTGAGTAATAAATAAATGAGTGTGCAATGCTTTCTGAATTTTTAGGCCTAGCATTTGCAGGGAAAGGAGCACTGTTTTTTGTCCAGTCACATGACATGGCATTGTGTATTTGCTTGGTCAGATTTCTTAAGTAGGATTTTAAGGTCACTTCACAGCTAAAAAGATTTGCAGGGATCTTGACCTTTTTAGTGTTACATCATTGTAAGTTTTTTTGGATAAATCAGTGTAATTATTATCACAAGCTAATGTCTGAATGATCATAAAAATCATTCATTCAGCAACCTTGTGCAACAATGCCTCCATGAACTTCGTAACAGGAGCAATACCATCTCTGGTTCACTTGTCAATTTCAATGAGTCATCATAAGTGATCTTTCCCTGTTTTATTCAAAATCACCAGTGGAGCCAAAGATCTTGATCCATTAGTTGCTCTTATTTATCTCTCCGTCCTCCAATGAGTAACAATGCTACTTTCCTATTCCTTGCACTCCAACTGAATTTGATTTTGATAATGTAGCTTCGTTGGGAACCTCAAAAGTACTTTTAAACATTTGTTTCATACATGAAGCTCTGAATTGATCTATCTGCCGTTGCTTTAATTACAACGGAAAAGTTTTGAGCTTTGAACCTTGGGAAACAAGTTTTTCATAAATGTGACATTTACCAACTGGTGGGATCCATAAATAGCACAAATATATAAAAAGAAGTTTACCTGTAGAAGACTTTGATCACAATCATTGCACAAGGTGTATATTTTGTAGAAGAGATCTAATGCTTCTAACCCTAACTCATATATAAGATGTATATTTTGTATCTTAATAAATACGTCATAATTTCAGATTTGTGCTAGTATCAGATGTATATATAACTGGTTCCACAGGGGGCACCACATGCTGTTGCGCGGCAACGCCGCGCTTTGCTTTCTAGTTGATTTTGAGGTTTGCATGCCAATGCAAGTTCGATATCTTCACAGGTGCAAGCTTGTGGATCTGTTGTGACGGAGGAGCAGCCACATGCGATGCTTATACCAATGGAGTACTTCCTCATGGGATACGTCTTGTGCAGAGCACTTGTGCTTGGAGTAATCAAAGTGACGGAGACATGCAGGAGCTCAAAGTACAGATAAAATGTGTGGGTCTCCATATACTGTTAAAGGTTTTTTCTCATTTTGGGAGTGTTTTGGATATGATCTTTAGCTTTGTACATGATTTCCAGAAGAGTTGTGCGAGACTTGGATAACATGGCGTAACTTGCTTTATTTAATTTTAAAACCACCTATTTAAATTATCTATTTCCATGTGCTACGTTCCTGCTTGCATTGTCACTATTATACAAATGTTTTTAGTTCTGAAGCTCAGTTATCCCAAAAACAACATGTTGCCAAGATCCACACCATATTATGAATGCTATGTGTATTGCGATGAACATATTATACTATCCGTAGCAACCCACAACATACACCTATTGAATTGGATTTTGCTAATCTGAACGGGATAATGGAACGACATGCTCCTAATGCAAAATCCCTACGAGACAACTTATCATCTTTGTATGTTTTTATTATTACATACCATTATACGTATTTTATTCTTTGAAATTAATATTTTTGAGAAAATTTATTTTGCCCGTAGAAACGCACGGGAATGAACCTAGTCAAAGAGAAAGTTTAAGAGAGATCTCTACATTACATTTTGAAGATGTTGCAATTATAGGTGTACAATTTAATGTCGATGAAGCTATGAGACAATTAAGGGATATTATATTACTAAAAAAACAATCTATTGTATGAGTTGTCTGTTAAATCGTCTCAAGATTAAGTAGCAATGCATGAGATCGTCTAAAATGATAGACCAATATGACCGTGGTGAGCATCTTGATAAGATCAAGTTTAGAGCAGGGCTAATGGATGCGCTGGCTGCCAGCTGAATAAAATGTTCTTCGTGTTGCAGCAGGACACACAACAAATGTAAGATGGGAAACTTCATCCGAAACTTCTGCCCTCCAACTTTTGATAGTTATGAATATCTCCCCTCTGTTGGTGCCTCAGGGGGAGCAACAATTATGCTCTCTCAGTAGACTTCCGGTCTTTGCACAATGGTGCAGAGTGGATCCTCACAAACGTTTATGGCCCTTGTACGCATGAGGGGAAGCAATCTTTTATAAAGAAGATTTTATGTGACGTGTGTCAATTTTTTTCATTTATCTTTTAAGGATTGACATGCATCGTTTAAGTAACTGGGATCAGATGCATGAACGATACCTGCGCCTCGTAAAGAAGATGATTCCTTTTGCTGGCTAGTTGAGCTGATTGCTACGTGTTGTGCGTGACAATGGATGGCCCACCTTCTTATTTTATTTTTTATCCTTTCTCTTTTCGTTCGTATTTTGTTCCTTGTTTGTTTCTTTTTGCTAATCACTGCATTAGAATTTCTTTTACCATATGTCATGTATGTAATTATCTCTTTTTATTCATAATTTTTAGTAGCATTCATCATTATCTTTTTAATTAGGCTTTTAACAAACATATATCTATTATATTATTTTGATAGTGAAAATTCATTTGTTGCAATATGAATTTATTCGTTCATTATGTACAATTATTTATTCACTAGCATTATTTAGTTGTTATGTGTACTTAATAGTTTGAATGTTAACCCATCCATATTTACCTATTAAATTATTTATTCACATTTATGAGCGAGTCAAGCTCAATGTATGCTAATTTATTTGTATTGTAGACTTTATTAGTTGGTATGTGAGATAGTTTATTTAATTTATATACTATCTATTTAGCATGTGTATATATGCTTAAAGGATTTTTTGCAACATAGTTATTTTTTCTTCATGTACAATAATTGATTCGCAATGTTAAATTATTTTTTTCTTTGTAGACTAAATTGTTCGGTGATATTGACTCACTTGTTTGCAATCTTCATTTCTATTATTTAGCATATACAATCAAATGTTCGCAATGTAAGATTTTTTTGGTGTACATTATTATTTGTTCGTTATGCTAAACTTTTTTGTTTGTGAAAATAATGATTTATTCGTGTTGTTAAAATATTTGTTCCCAGTAGCTGAAACTAATTATTTAGTATTAAAAATATTTTTTAAAAAGTATCGTAAAAATATAGGCAAGCGTGATCTTATTTTGAAGATCTTGTCATAAGAAAAATAATGGTGCAATCCAAATTTAATCTAGATGCTTGATTTAATAGTTATAGCTCTTTTAGTTTCAGATTTGCATGCATGTGGGTGGCGTGAGCATTGTTGTCTTGTTATGCATGCATGCACAGGTTCCCTTCTATTCAACTGACAACATTCGCGCAAACAGTCTATACATGTTTCATTATTGGGTGGACCAGTCCATCTAAATTCGGTTTTGATTAATCTCTTCGGTGATGGTTGGTGGAACCATCATCTAAAGTGATGTATAATATTATCCCTCCAGAGAGCCCTCCATTTCTAGGGACTATTGCTGGACTTGAAGTATGTTTTTTTTGAAAAGCGACTTGAAGTATGTTTTGAGGCTTAAAAATAAAGACAACCCCATTTAATATTTGGAGGTCTGATTTAGAGTTATTGCTGGAGTTGCTCTAAGAAGATGAAGCAAGATTTTGAATGAGCACCTGCTGAGCAAATTGATTCGAGATCAACTGGTAAGATTTCTTATGGTAAAACCTCCCCATAAGAGTTTGAGTCCTTACTCAACAACACTGGTGTCATATTTTCTTGGATTTATTCCAGGATTTAACCAGCGACGTGCACATCAACAACGAAATGCTTATGGTGATTTCTTAAATCTCAACATCATCTGCCGATCTGGTCTTTTTTTTTAGAGTTTAAGGGCACAGTCGCCCCAGCCATACTTAAGAAGCAGGACCGTTTTCAATCGGTTTACAGCACAGGGGTTCAACTCAGGTTTAGGCAACTGAAAACAGCAGCAAGCACGCAGGCATGCGACCGGCCATTCAGGCGACATAGGCTAGGAACTAGAGAAGGAAAAAAAAACACTAGCTGGACTAAGTTCAGACAGAGAAAAAACGATCGGGCCATCGCCCAACATCACGGAGCTTCTTGCCAACGTCGCGCCCCGAGCAGGTCTCCTAGACCTTGAGTGGAGGATCGTCTTGAAGACCGTTGCCAATCTGCTCGAGGATGCCTGCGCTTTGGGGGGGAGCTTTGCTCAGGTCCCAGTCACCATTGGTATCCATCAGATAGTTCATCACTTCCTCCTGCATATCACCAGCTATCCTGCTAATCTGCCAGGTAGACTTACTAAGTGTCTCAGCTTTTCTAGCTTTTGCTGCAGCTCTGGCAGCCTCCCAGGTGGGCAGAGGATCTGCCAGCTGCTGGTCATGCTGGCTATGATATGTAGGGCGGTCTGCACATCCCTCCAGCTTCCATTCTGAAAACACAAAGAGTTTCTTAGCTTCCAAAGCCCCCACAGGGCAGCCGAAGTAAACATATTAGTCACCAAGTTTCCTTTCTCACTAAGCCAGAGGCACCCAATAGAAATAAAATCGTTGCCACAGGAAACATCAATAACTTCAGAAATATGCGACCAAATTTGCACAGCAACAACACACTCAAAAAAGAGGTGATGGGTTGTCTCTTTTTCATCACAAAACAAGCAATTCATGTTTTCTAAGTGTTTCCTTTTAGCAACATTATCCCTAGTCATAGTTTTATTCTGCGCCAACAACCATAAAAAGAAGTGAACCCGAGGGGGGATTTTTAAGGACCAGATGGAAGGTAGAAACACAGGTTTGATACCTCTAAAGTTAATGATCTTGTACAGGGATTGAGAAGAGTAAACCCCATTAGAGCTAAAAGTCCACACCATCTCATCAGAGTCTGCAGAGAGGTTTATGGTCGAGACCAACTGAACAACTTCATCCCAATGCAGAGCAAGCGCATTGCTTAGAATTCTTCTAAAGGTGCATTTCAAGTCTACACCATCCCATAGCTCTGCAATTGTGCAGTTTTTCTCATTTACCCTCACATACAAGTCCCAATATTGGATTGCTAGGTTAGAGGAGCCCAGCCAGTTATCTTCCCAAAATTTAACCTTGTGACCATTGTCCACCTTCCATCTAAAGCCTATATTAGCTGCTTTAGCCGCCCAAACAAAGCTCTTAAAGCCGATCTGGTCTCTCGGAGGTGCTTATAGAGTTAGAGTTTGTGTGTGTATATTAATAAGAGTGAGTGTGCGTACATTGTGAGCTTCTGTGTCTGTACCAGTCTTTAAAAAATAAAGGCGCCTGCTGATCAAGCTTGCACCCTGAATGGGCCTAGACCACATTTCATCAACGTACCCTTTTGCACCCAATTGCAGCCCATTAGGCAGCCACTTCGTTTAGTGTGGCCGAGGCCCACAGAAGCAGGCGGTTCCTCCAAACCCTAGACGTTGAGATCTCGCTACGCCCTTCCCCTCCCTTCCCTCTCCCTCTTCTCTTCTGCCCGCCGCCATTCTGCTCTGGCGCTGTGGAGCGCCGCGGAGCCCTTTCCTTTCCGCACCTCGCGCCTCAGGTCCGGCGCTTGTGGATCTGCCTCGCCTTGGTCGTATTTTTCATCGAAAGCCAATTCCTTTTCTTTTGCTTATCTTTCTTATCTGTGGTATTTGTTAGGCTTTTGTGATGCCATCTTGGTTTTGAAGACATCTACGCAGGTTGAGTACTCCTATATTGATCGATCGCAGGACAGGACGCGCAGTCGACTTTGGAGGTACTCGTTTCCCCTTCCTCACAATTTCTGGATCTTGGTATCTGCTGCTTAAATCGAGGGGGTTGCCTCCAACAAATTCCCCCTTTTCCCTTCTCTGCTAACAATTCCCCATTTCATTTCCCCAGCTTTGAAGATCGGCCAGTATGTCTCCATCCATCGAGTCGACGATTGGCTTCTCGCGGCGGTTTCTTAATCTGATTGTGGGCAACCGCATTCCTGGTGTCAAATCGCTATGTTGCTTCGACCTGACGGACCAGCAGTTGTTCTATCCAGAAATACCACCACAGTCACAAGGATCGGGGTTGACGCAGAGAAAGAAGCAGATGGCGTTTTCGGCCTTAATGATGGAGAGTATTGGGATTCCCCGCTCGAGCTTCAACTTTCGTGCTTCAGCTCGCAACGACCAATGGAAGATCGACTGCTTCCCTCTTGCGGAGCGCGAGGTGATTTGTGCGGATCAGTCTGGGCGCGCCTTTCTCTTCGACGCCAAGACGCACCAGGCACAGACCATGCCTAGTCTCCACAAGCCCAAGTCGTTGCCCTTCACTGTCTTTGTTCCCAATGCCAATGCTGACAATGATTATGACCACAATGGCTACGGCAGCACCCTTTTTGTTATGGAGAGGATTCCCAAACCGGAGGTGGGCTGCAGGGCACAGTACAGCCTTCGTCTACCGCAAGCCCACAGAGGCAAGGTACTTCAAGTCCTGGCACTGTCAGCTCCTCCCGCCGCCACCTTACATCCGTGAACCCAAGTAATGTCATGGTTGCCCAGAGATCTGCTCCTATGCAGTGCTCCGTGGTGGCTCCCACATTTGCATATCCGTCAAGGGCGTGGGCACCTACTGCCTGGACACAGCAAGCCACACATGGAGTGAAGTCGGCAAATGGACCTTACCATTCCACGGCAGGGTTGAGTATGTGCCTGAGCTCAAACTCTGGTTTGGCCTCTCTGGTGAGGCCCGACACTTGGCTGCGGCTGACCTATCTTCCATGGACTCTGAGCCACAGCTAGTGGGCCCTTGGAAGGAGCACTGCCTGCCAGAAGAATGGAAGGAATGCAAAGATTCTCAACTTGTCAACCTGGGCTCAGGAAGGTTCTGCATCACAAGGTTCTTCCACACTAGGATTCACAACTGCGACTTTGGGGATGAATCAATTGCAGTGTTTACTGGTGTGGAGGTGGTGCCACATGTGCGCGACTTCAATGGCGATGCAAACAAAGGTGGCAATGGGAAAGTGGAACTCCAAATGACCCCTCACAAATCCAAATGTCACACGTATAATGGCAGTACCATAGATGCTGTGTTCTAAATAATATTGGCCCTTTGCATCCTTTTTTTATCCATTAACATGTACCGTCTGAATAGTTTTGGGAATGTATGGAATATCGATCTATATTTACTAGGTATTGTGCCATTGTATCCTGAAATGGTAGGTTCTAAATGATCTGAATTTAGTCCTTGTTATATGGTAGTCTTGATTTGTTTTTGAGAAAAATGAACTTGTCCATGAAAATGAATGGTTGTCTAACTCGCATAGCCAGTAGGTTTGTGAGCGGTTCACGGTGAGCACCTTGAAATTTATCATCGTTTGCGGCATTGGTCCAAATCACAATTGGCCTAAATGAAATGATGTTTGGTGCTGAGAGGGCATCAAACATGGGGTCTTACTCAGTTAACCCTGCCCTTTTTAATGATAACTCGTCAGTTTGTTCTGTTCCATGTTTTTTTTTGTGTGATGTTACGTTCCTGTGCCCCCAATACCAGCTACCCGTTGGGGAATGATAAAAAAAAAGGCTACCCGTTGGGGCCCATTTATAGGTCGAAGAGCTAACAAACCTCATTTGTTTTGTTGACTAGGTTTGTGCCCGTAGCAAAGGAAGAAAAAAAACTCGAGCTAATGTTTGACGCACTTGAAATGCCCAAGCTGACAAACATCAATTTTACATGACAATATCATAAAAATAAACAAATAACACTAAAATATATTTAAGTACAAAGTTTAAATTAAAGGGAGCAACGTAAAGTTAACGTATGCATGCTATTCATCAATATGAATGCGTAGTGCCACATAAATCATGTGACCTTCAATCATCATGTGAAGCAAAGGAAAAATATGATCATACAAAGAAGCAAAGAAAAAAATTGATCATTGAAAGATTAGCATGATGCACAAGTTTGTCACGGTAATGCATACAACAGAACATCTGTGGACCGAAACAAACATCAGCAAATTGGATTGACTCATCACTTTGCTTAGTTGTGTGGATCAGCTGGAGCAAACTCGATCAATTAATCCATTGGAGCTCCACGCCTATCCTTATACCACGTTGAAGAAATATTGCAAGGAAAAAAATTTGAAGTACGCCTCAGGTCCATGATTTTCAGCAGCTCTGGTCTATGACCTCTGCACTCTAAGCAAAATGTTTATGAAACCTAAGAGACATACCATAAGTGGGCAGTAGAACTACACCTTACATCCATGATGATGGTAAGGAACGGAGACATTTCAATCCAGGTAATCAATAGAACTATAGAAGACACCAAAAATTAGAGTACCCATTATTACCATAGCTCAAGCAAACCTGATAAGCTAACGAATTGCACCTTATAGGAAGGCTGCAGATCCATCTTCTATAAAATGGAGTACCCCAATCTAGCTTCAAAAAATAGCATCACCACGACAAGTGGCAAAGAACACTGTAGCATCACCGCCTGTTCTGCCGCTTCCATCGCTGTCCGCCATTGATATATAGTTACTGGGATTTTGATTACAGGTAGTCTGAAACCATATTTCTCGTGGAAGGTACTATTTATAATGGCCAATTCCTAGGTGTCTAGACCACCTGTAAAGATCAGGAAAGATTAAAAGCTGGTACCAATCTGCATCATAAAGATTTATGAGAACAAGTGCCACTATTTTTTAAAACAAAATGGGAAAGCTAAATTTTAGGACATGCGACTGTAACAAAGGCAACAATTACAGTAAGAAAGGTTTGATTCATGGGCATTGGACAGTGTTCATGATAATTGTAACATTCTGCCGGTGAATACGTGCAAGTCTACTGCAGCAAGCACAAAATAAAAAGTGTACGTTTTAATTCATGAACTTCTATGCATATAAGTCCGACACACAAACCTGTAACAAGAGGTGACAACACAAGAAAATAAATAACATTTGGATCATGGATAGGGATAAGGAAAACAAAACTAAAGTGAATAATGAGAAACAAACTCAAAGAGCAGAAGTGTAGCCGTAGGTGATAGAAGGGAGGGGAATGACTACATGTATATAAACACAAAATAAACCATCTTATAGTCACAGTTAGTGGCAACAGAGACAATTCCTTGCCCGTCAGTCATGAAGTCATGGTGGAAGGGTTTTTGCAGATAGTATCTGAGGCCCGTCTCTCCATAAAACAGTTTTGCAAGGTACTAATCCAACAAGTTGAGGATGCTGACAATGGACTATCAGATAAGCTAAACTTACTCCTACAACCGTATCAAATTACACTCAACGACAAGCACCCAAAACTAGTTCTGTACCACCTCGAAGCTCTGATGAACCAAGCAATGACCAAGACTTTGAGAACTGCACATTCCAGAAGAACGGATCGCCGAAGTGCCTCGACCCCAAGCAGGACCGGCAGGAGAGCTTCGCCTCTTTCGTGGCCCTGCGCAACCTGAGCTGGAGCGAGGTTCTGAAGAAGGGCACCAAGTACCACTGCGAGGACTTCAGCCGCTTCTGCGACCAGAAGATGAGCTGCATCGTGTCCACCCTGAACTGGTCGTGGCCGTGGGCCGAGCAGCTGCTGCAGTGCTTCTTCGTGGCGCCCAAGTGCATCTGGCTGCTCCACCTGCTGGCGTTCTCCTTCAGCCCGCCGCTGATGGTACTTCGGGTCGAGGAGAACAGGGCGTTCGACCAGATGTACATGGAGGACGTGCTGTTCGACAAGCAGCGGGTGCAGAACCATCCGTCGGCGCAGGTGAAGCTCATGGTGATGCCTGGGTTCTATGTCCAGGACCGGGTGCTCAAATGCAGGGTGCTCTGCAGGTACAGCTAGGTCCGAGCTTCCAAAGGATACGAGTTTGCCGCTGACTGGAGGTGCCTCTAGTTTTCTTTTGACCGATTGGTAGTGTGATGTAGTAGCATTTGTTCTGCTAAGTTGCAAAGTGCTATACAATACAGTAGTGCCAGAATGTCGTTTTGACAGTTGACGTGCCTGTCGGTATATCTGTAACATACTTGCGTTGCAAGAGCGCCATGTGTAAGAAAGATTTGTGGGAATTTTTAACTTAACAGCTCTGCCATTGCAATGAAGTTTGTTAACCTCAACTGTTAAACTAGTACTTACGCGAAAACCAAATGTTTTGCAGTCTGTGAATGTAGTCAGCACCCTTGAGGATACTGCATGTTTACTGTTGGCTGGCCTCTCGTATTGTCACTGTTGTCTGATAGTGAACAGAGGCATCAACGAAAAATTGCAGATACAGGAGAAGTGTTGTCACAGGAGTAGTTAAGTTCTACAGCAGCAGAGACTGGCTGACGCAGAGAGTACAGGCAGGGGAAAAAACTGGACAGCTCAGATCTCCGACAAGGAAGGCACGGGCATTAGCCATTCAGCTCCAAGGTGGACTGATCGTGTCGATGACTTGGTGATGACACACGACTTTCGGGATGGCTATCTGTCACACAGGTGATAAACTTTAAAACCATCACCTGAAGGCTCATTCCTCCGTTTGTTGGGCTGCATTCGGTCTAACATCATTCTCTGCGGCGTTTCCGTTTTGGCTGGACTACTCTGGTGGGAAGAAGACTGCTACGTGTAGTATTTCTTCTCCAATAAAATCATATGTTGCATTTTACCTTGCTTTTTTTATTTATTGTATTTTTTATTTATTTTCTGTTTTGTGTAGGTATTTTTGATTTTTCTATTTTCTTTTTTGCCTTTCTTGTTTTAGCACGTGTATATATGTTTATAAATATATTTTTTAAGGTGTATGTGTATTTATGTTCATGTAAAATTATTTATCTGCGTGTGACTAATTTGTTCGCAATGCCAAATTATTTGTTCGCTTGGTAGATTAAATTGTTCTGTGATGTTGACTTATTTGTTCGTGATATTTATTTCTCAAATGTCCGCGATGTGTAATATTTTGTTCGTCGTGCATTTTTTTGTGTTATTAAAATATTTATTCCCAGGAATCGAAATTTATTATTGAGTATTTAAAATATTTTTAAAAAATATCGTGCAAACATAAGCAAGTGTGGTCTTGATCTCGTCATAAGAAAGATAATAGTGCAATCGGAATTTAATTTAGATATTTAGTTTAATAGTTATAGTTTTTTTTGTTGGAATTTGTATGCATGTGAGTGACGTCATGGTTGTTGTCCTTTTTTACATGCATGCATGTGATCTGTTCTCTTTTATTGCTAATAGGTCTCGATTTAGAAAAAATAATGTGACAAGAAGGAAATTAATTTTTCTTTAAATAATAGTTTGCAAATCATCATATAAGTGGCGCCTAACCGCGACCCACAGCCTTGGCTCGATACTTCCCTCTTCCTTCACAAGCACAGGACGCTCCTCGCATCAGACGCAAATGGCGCGTTGCTTGCTTACATCACCGGGCCGAGCGCGGAGCCGCTTGGGTAGGCCCTCGCGGTGTAAGTTTCGCGTGCAGGACGGCCCGCTCAGTCTTCCCATCGCAGCGGCCTGCGGAGCCCGTCCGGCCCCGAGGCGCACGGGCCGCTGCCCTATCTGGTTAGGGCATGGCCCATAGGCCTTGACCCGCTCGCGAGCGCTTTTCCTCGCGCGGGGGCTGGCGAGCAGGCCGCAGAAGCGCCCGCGGAGCACGGACGGCGCTGCTATTTTCTCTCGTCTCTTCTGGTTCCTCTCCTCTCATCACCAATCATGCCGACCCCTCAGGAGGCCTCACAGCAAGCATAGCAGGAGTGGCAACTATGGGAGTACCAAAAGAAGGCCGGATTAAGGAGGGACCAACCGTTGTCCATGTTCAAATGATTGAGGAACCCGGCGGGGGAGCTGCTCTGCCGGA
The DNA here is from genome assembly GCA_032594955.1 of Panicum miliaceum. Taxonomy (NCBI): domain Eukaryota; kingdom Viridiplantae; phylum Streptophyta; class Magnoliopsida; order Poales; family Poaceae; genus Panicum; species Panicum miliaceum. Next base: position 3,416,926 of record CM064064.1, read on the forward strand.
TCAGGCTGCTGGCGCCGGCGGCCGCGGCGGTGGGGGCCTCCATGCCGGAGCTGACGGTGCGGTAGAGCCCGGACTCCACGGCGGCCATCTGCTGCTGCTGCTGATGCTGCTGGGAGTGGAACATCATCTGCTGCTGCTGCTGCTAGGAGGCCATGGCGGCCGCGTCCGGGAAGTGCGCCGCGGCGGGGGCATGCGGCGCCGGCGCCGGCGGCTTGCCCCTGATCTGGTGGTCGGCCAGGAACCTGGAGAAGACGTTGTCGGAGCCGGGGTCGGGGCTGCCGGCGCGCGGCCCGGGCTGGAGGAAGTCCTCGCAGACCTCGCCGAGCAGCGTGCTCGGCGCCGATCTGTAGCGCAGCAGCCCGGACGAAGTCATCGGCGGCTGCACCGGCAGGTTCAGATCCATGGACACCGGCGAGCCATACATCACCTCACCGCCCCGGCTGTCTCTCCCCTTCCCCAATCCTCCCTCCCCGCCCCACTCCCGAGCACCAATTCTCCCCGACAACCCACGACGGAATCAAGAAACACACGGCCACCACTACCACCGCCACCCCGCCATGGCCACACCCACACGCACAGGAGCCAGCAACACAAACCCCCAGCGAATCAACCCCAAGCCATCCAACGAACCCCGAGACGCAGAGAGAAAAAAAACAGAACTTTCCAGCCGACGAACACAGCGCCAAATCGCTTTTCACGCTCGATCTCTCCACCAGCCTCCCCAAGCTGCTCCCTATCTCTCTCTGCCTCTCCCTATCCACAGCTTTTGTACGGCGGCGGGAGGAGAAGGGAAGGAAAAGGAGGGAGAGCCAGCAGCCGTAGCAGCAGCAGAACCGAGACGAAGCGGTGGTGGTGATGGCTTGGGGGGGGGGGGGGGGGGGGGGGGGGCCTCCGCTCTGCTTTTGCGGCACTAGTTTAATTCACGGATTGGGTTGGGGTGGCGACTGTGTGCGTGTGCGTGGAGCATATTTTATATGTGTGGGAGTGAGGGAGGAGGGCGGAAGTGACGAGACTGCCCTCGGCTCCAGGGGGAAGACGATGCCGGGGCATGGTCCACTGACGGATGGGTCGCTGCGCCGGTGCTTTCGCTTGGAGTGACCGCCCCGGGGGGCGAGATTACGGATATACCCCTTGGTTGACATTTCGGCGTGAAAAAAGGTCTCCGGTGCGTTTAGCTCCCACCTCCGTTTATCCTGCTGATTGAGAAATGATTGATCATGTGGAAATTACTGTGGATACACGTAACACCATTTGTGTGCCTGTGTAGATCTTGAAAAAAATGACATTATGGATGATGACGGGTGAAAAACAATGTTTGCTCACAAACCCATACTAGCACCCGTGATTTCGGGAGAAAAATGATGATAAAATCTAGAGTATGGCAGAAGATTTTTGTCGTGCCTAGATCGTATGGTGAATTTGATAAGAGCTCACTGAGAGTACCAGTAATTCGCGACACTAATATCGAATTTCTTATGTAGAAAACTAGGATGAAGTAAACTGATCAACAAATGGCAGTAACGACACCACATCGTTAAGACATTCATTAACGATATCATTGGCTACCACACCCGAACCTTTTTCAAATACAGGAAATGATAAAATCATAAGTAGAGACAAAAAAAAATACAAGTATCTTCCTTCTTCTTATGGTTGCATTGGATAACAAGTACATCCGGCCTCGTTAATGAACCTTCGAACATAAAATTTCCAACGTCCCACGGTATCTAGATAAAAAAAAAACATCCACCTGTTGAGAGCTAGATTATGAAAATATTACGAGTTCCAGTAGTTAGCAAGAAGTAGGCATAGCCTTTGAAAAAAATTCCAACATGGGAAGAACTATTCAATTAGGTCTTGTGTTAGAAAATTTAATTTCAGTCTACTTCTGCGTGACGTGGTGACGTGGCCTGCCTTTAGTGGACTTTTTAGTAGCGTTAGTCAACGGCTCCACCGATGCAGCAGCTGCTGACGGCCGCCGCGCGGCGCGCCCCGTCGCGCCATCCCATGCCAGTTCCCCCACCACGGCGGCCGTTGCTTGGGTCGCCTCGAGTCGAACCCACGCACGGTCGCGCTTCCTTCGCCGTGGCGTGCACCGCCGCCAATCATTGGCCGCGTCCTGTACTCCCGTGTACACGACGCCGCGGCTAGATCACGGGAGCAAGCCAGCGAGCGAGCAAGCTCCGAACGGGAATGGGCCAACCCGGATCTGGCCTCGGACCTGACGCTTATGGCCTCAGGGTCAATTTCAGGGGCCACGGGTACACTCAATCTAGATCCTCAGGGTCAATTTCAGGGGCTAATTTCAGGGGCTAAGGGTACACTCAATCTAGATCTTTAATTGCGGCTTTGATGACCTAATGGACAGTACGGGTCGGCTCTGACCAATATTTACATTACGCTTATGCAATCACTTACACATGAAATGCAAAATACAAGTATTCAGACAAGGATAATTACACATAATGAACATAAAGAGTTTAACTTTCATGATCATTAGCAATTAATAATCAGAAGTTTATCTCTACTATTACAATTTATATCAACAATTGGAGCAAAAGTTTACAATTGAAGGAGCTGGTGATGGTGGAGCGCTTATCCGTAGTTCGTCAAGCATGAACAATGAGCTACCTCCTTAGTACACTTTGTGAGCGTCTTCTTCAACCTGTGTACAGCAGAACAATGAGCCTTTATCCGTTAGGATTAAGCACAAACAAGTTGTTTGATTTTACGAAGTTTGCTGCCTAGCTTTATTCTAAGGTCAAGCTCACTTATAAAAAAAATGCCAGCTCTGTCATAAAAATTATGTCCGATAGCGATGGTCGATAGCTCGCTCGCCTCCATGCCTATATCTCTCTCGTACGTCAGATGGAATTAGGGATCAGGTCGAATGGTGGAGTTATTTTAGGTCGACCCATCTTACTCATCAGGTCAGTAGGCTCCGGCTTCTATGGATTGAGATCGGCTGATGTGATCCATTGGCCTTGCTCTTGTGGGTCGGGCCAACTACCCAATAGGTCGACCCGGCCCGCTCCCATCTTGAGAGGAAGCCACCACGCACGCGCCGTACCCTCTCGTCTCTCTTGGTAGCTGCCGGCGTACGCGTACGCCGCGGATTCATCGGAATGGGTCCTGACTTGTTTTTTTTTTTTGACTGTCAACGGAGGGGGAGAGAATCCCCCACCTGTTTGTATTAAATTTGTTAGCCCTGAATGGCCAGATCGGGGAACCAGTTACATCACGTCTGGGTTACATTGCCGAAGAAAAAAGGGTACACCATTGGTCACTTATGCCTCTATCACTACGCGGCAGCCTGCAGTTCCAGTCTTGCGCAGCGTTCTTGCAGGTTTGCAGAGTTTGCCGTAGATTCAGTGTCTCTCCACGGAAGACAATTCCATTCCGGCGCTTCCATAGCTGCGAGTGGGTATTGACTTGTGACCCCATCCGGATGAGAATTGAGAAAGAAGATGGCCTGACCTGCCACTGAACTTGCGCCGGCCGCCGGCAGTAGGCATCCAAAACGGGTGAAGTGAACTGATGGAGTAAACAGGCAGGCAGGCAGCAGATGCTGAACTCTTCTCTTCCACGATGGACGGACAGTCTACATCTCAAAGAAAAATAAACTGTTTTTCAAAAAAGAGAGGAAAAAATGGAACATGACGGTGGTCTAATCTGGTTCCAATGTTCCATCCCCCAACACCTGAGATGTGAGATGTATCCGGGTGTGGAGGACACGCGAGAGACAGCGGCAGGTGGCGGCCATTTCGGATCCAAGTCAGCAGCAGGAGCGCCCGGAGAGGCTAGTCCCTGAACCTCACAGCTCAACATTCAGAGTTCAATTTCCATGTTTGGAGCTGTATTTCTCGATTCAGAAATTGCGCGAACTCTGCGCGCTCAGAGTTCGCCGCAAGATGCGATCTCGAGATCTAGTATTAGTAGTATTTTCTGACAGTGTACTGTTTCGTATAGTACTTTGGTTGTTGTACTTGTACAGTCTGTGACCTCTCCCCTCAAAAAAGAAAAAAAAAACAGTCTGTGACTTTGAGCTGACAAATTTGCTCACCTGTCTTCAACCTAGACGACACACTCCTGCCTGAAGCACAACTGAAAAATAACTCCTAGCAGGTTAACGAGATGTATCATCAGCAGAGCTCATATGAGCAACACTGTCACAGTCTGCTAGTCTGCTCTAACCCAACGAGAAAAAAAAGTTGAAAGGAAGTGGCAGGAGATAGATGAGTACACGGAGATCCAATCTGCTAAATCTCTGAATATTTTTCCGCCCCGTCCTGAACCTGAACCTGAACCCGGTAAAGCGGAGGCGCAAAGCAGCAGGAGGCTCGCTCACGTGGGCCACACGTGCGGCGGGAAATAAAGCAGAGGCCCAAGAGAGCCGCCAAGCCCCTCTCTTTTTCAGAGGCAGCGCGGGTGCCAACCGCCAGGAGGTGCTTCGAGCTCGCCGTCAGATCATCAAACCTGACAGCGTCGCAATTAAAAAAATCAGTTTCGATCGGGGTTTATGGAGGGCGGGCCGGGCCCCCCGTGATGCCGATCTGACTGGCGCGTGGGGCCCGCGGCCACCTGAGCGCCTGGCTAGCGGGCCAGGTCACCAGGTTGGTCGCTGGAGGACGGACGAGACCGGAGAGACCCCCATCACCGTGTCTCGCTCCCTATACATAGACCCTACAGCTTGAATTGTGTAGCCATCTAAGCCGCGTACTTGATCATGCACGGACAGATCCCTTTCAGCTCCAATGATTTGTAATCTATATCTAGCACTGGTGCAACGATTACATCTTGCCATTCCAGTTCATCGTGGGTAGAAAGTGTAAGAGTGCAGGGGGACAAATTGCAACTGCATCCATCAGCTGATTCGATCAGGCACAGAGTCACTGCATCCAATCACTGCAGCGGGGAAAATTACCATTCTCTCCTTTCCAAATTCCATCTTCAAAAAGAAAATAACATCCTGACAGGGTGCATGCGCAAAGTGTTGCATCTGTAACACGGTGCACATTTGGCTGGTAAAACTACTTCTATCAGGTAAGGTACCCCAAACATACCCCAGATCTGCAAGGTCAGAAAACCCATGGCAACGTACGCCTGGGAACTTGGCTGCGCCTTGATCTCCGTATAGAAACTGGCCGAGTCCGAGGTAGTTTCCACTTCGTCGGTTGTCAGCAGGTGCCATCGTGTACAAACTGATGGCGGAAAGCCAAGGATGCTGGCGATCAAGCACGACAAACCGGCAACCCGCACACCTTGTTCGTTGCGCACACTTGCATATGTACTTGCGTGAACCCTAGGTCCCTGGATGGCCACCTTGTTCTTGGTCTCTGCAGGCAGGCAGTGGCCAGCCTCGCAAGTCGCAAGGCTAGCTCCGAAACGCAGTGGCAGACTGGCAGTATAGAAAAAGATGCTGGATCTCGCCTAGATCGAGATGTCTCGTAGGTGGCATCCGATCCATCAGCCGGTTCTGCCCTGACGAGGAGGGATCGAGTTTGTTAATTGGTCTTCTTCGTCGAGGGTGTTCCGATCGAGTTTAATACGATCGCGCCCAGATGGAATCCACCCATCGGATCGAGCCGCTCGTCTCATCACGCGACCCCCCGGGCAGGAGATACTGCCAGCCATGTGGCTCCACGTCCGCATGCATCGCCATCGCATGCATCCGCATCAGAATTCAGAAACTCATCACACACTGAGAGGCACGGAAAATGTACTTGTAAATGGATTTTTTTTCCCTTGATAACAAGGAATGCTCGGTCACCGCTACTAAAAAATAATTTACCACCACCTTTTTAAAACACCTTCGAGGCGGGCAGAAATTCAACCGTCTCAGTTAATGTTATCGATTAACCGAGACGGTCATTGTTTATTAACCGAGATGGTTAAAAAAATCAACTCTCAAAATCGGTTAACCGAGACGGGCATCCTCCTCGGTTAATATAGGTTAACCGAGGCGGGCACCCCTATTAGGGTTTGGAACTTGCCATCTCAATCTCTTTTCTATCCCTCCCTCCCCTCCCCTCCCCGCGCGCACTGCGGCGGCGCGACATCGCGTGGACGGCGGCACGGGCGCGGTTGAGGCGGGGACGTCCTCGCGATGGCGGCGGGGCTGGATTCGGCGGTCGGCGGCGCGGCCAAGGCTGAGGCGGCGGCACGGGCGAGGGTGAGGCGAGGACGGATCCGGCAGTCGGCGGCGGGGCCAGATCCGTCGACAGCGCGCACCCATCCCTCTCCATCGTGAGCACACCTCCGGCGCCCCTCTCCTTCCTCCTGAGCCCGCCTCCCTTCCCCCTCCCGGGCACACCTCCGGCGCGGGCGCAGGGAGCAGCGGCGGCTCCAGCAGGGCGAGCGCGGGCCCGTTGATGGGCTTAGCGGGCTCGTCGATGAACCTTTTCTTTTTTATTACTTTTTATTTGATTAACCGAGGTCTCGGAAAATAGGTCATTTACCATGATCTTTGATACGAGATGTGTCGGGGGGAAATATTAGCGACCTCCTAATGACTATCAGAACAACGATCACGGAGGTCTGAGCCCACCTGCGGCAGTGCCGACCGCCGTCGGCCCAACGTGGGAGAGAAGCGCTCCGCCTCGCCCGACCAAGTCTCCCGGGGTCGGACACTCCCGACCCCTCGACGGCCGGACTCCGCCTCGCCCGACCAAATGCCTCGGGGTCGGATGCTCCCGACCCCTCGCCACAAGGTTCCGCCTCGCTCGACCCTGGGCGTAGGGGGTCGGGCTCACCCGGGCCCACCAGGCGAGTGTCTGCCTCGGGCGCAGACTGGAAGATGCGAGCGCAGATCTCGTGGGCCCCCCGCTGGTCTTGCCATCAATGCGCCGCCGCGGCTCTGGCACGCAGAAAGGCGCCGCGCGCCCCCGACGTGACCTGTCACAGCTACCCAAGCGCGACCGCACAGTGCAGGCCACAGTGGCGCAGTCTTCCCTGATTCGCCGTCAGGCACTCATGACTTGCGCCGCCTGGCACAGGAGGAAGTCCGCCCATCCTCGCGCCCCGCGAATCCGGCGACAGGGACGGGACGTGACGTCCGCGTCGCACAGGCCGTCGGCGGGGTAACAGGGGCAGCCATCTTCCCCGACGGGCACGGATGCCACGACCAAAACGTCATCATCACGCACACCCGCCGGCCCCCGAGGAGGTCATCGACAGGATCCAAAGGAAGCCATCCTCCCCTGGCGGACGCGCTGACACGAGCCGAAAGCTGGAGCCGGGCACGGCAACCCGGGGACTCGAATCTTCCCCTTGTATTCTATTTTTCCTCTCTCTCTTCTCTCCCGGCTCACCTGTAACCCCGAGTCCTCCTTGCGCCATAAAAGGAGGACCGGGGGCCCTGGGACCGGGGAGGAGAAACCCCGGACTCAGACTCTCTCTCGCACACTCTCTCTCGCATGGACTCCTTCTTCCCCGGCGAGAAGAACACACTCTCACCATTAGAGCTTCAGTACACACCCAAGAGACCTGGGATCAGTTTCCTCTCTCGCCCTCCTGTAACCCCTACTACAGACCCCGCGTGGGTAACATGAGCAGCTCCTCATACTGGACGTAGGGCTTCTTCTTGCCCGAACCAGTCTAAACTCCGTGTCTCCCGCGCAACCATCTGAAGCCGTACGCGCATAAAAGAAATTTACTAGTCTTAGTCTTGATCCGCTAATCTTGACGACGACAAGATGGTTGCGAAAAACTTTAAGACCTCAGTTAATTATTTTTGCCGTCTCGGTTAATGGTTATTATAGTGGTGGACCTAGATACTGTACTATGTGCAATAATGCAAGGGTAACGATCATGCACGCAATAACTCTCTGAACAAAGCCGGTGAGCATCAGAATTTTTGACAAGTACGCACGCACCTCGGGAATCGCGTGCCGAGGTCGGTAAGCAGCCGTGCTCGTCACCTGCATGCATCTCAGCGACGATACTTATTCTGGCGCTTCCTCGCACGGCCCGGTCCCTTACAATCGTTGCGATTCATAGGATTTCGCCATGCTAACAATCCCGAAGCCGTCTTCATCGATCCCACTACGCCTTTGCAGAAGCGATTATCCAGCGAATCAGCAGCGAAATTCGCGAGCAGATCATGAGCTACACAGTAGCAGCCGGCCGTGATGCATTTTTATCAGGGAGCCCTCGCCTTTTCCCCTTCTGATCTGTTCCAAGTTCCAATCAGGCTGGGGATCGAACGATGCGACGGGGCCCGTTACGAGTGGTGAGTGTGTTGCCATTTCGGTCGTACAGGAGCAGCCGAATCTGCCCGAGAGAGGCGTGCGACGGCTCAGCTCGCATGGAATGTGGATGCAGATGCTTCATGCTTGTCTTTTGAATTTGATGCCTGTTCCGGCGTGATGGCTCCTGGATACTCGCCCTCCGAACACTGGTAAAAAGCTCGAGAACCTTTGCTTGCTCCTTTTCTTGTTCCGATGTCTGGATAAAGCCACTCCGGGTACACTGTTCCGTGGCTGCTCGACGTGAATCGTGGCCGGAATTGTGTTCCTCTCGTGAGCCCCTCGTGACTCGACACGATTAGGGGCGAAGCCAGACGAGAAAGCCACCGGAGTTGGATATATTAAACGTTGGAATCGGCTATATGGAGTAACAGTGCTAAACAGTAATTTTTTATTATTTTAGCAAATTTCGTCGGGGTCCGGCTACCCCGATGGCTCCATGCAGCTCCGCCCTTGCACCTAATAGAACACGTCATAATATTCGCAATGGATCGTGTAAACGCACGACATGTCGCGTAGAGGGCAATCACGCGACCCGTTGTACAGAGTAAATTGGAGGAGCATGCTCGCTCTTTAGGACTAACTAGAAAGGCATGCGCAACATTGCTGCGCAGCCACGTTATTGAACCAGCATGTAATCAACGTAGAGCAGATTAGTTTAAGTATATTTTTATATGCACTTGATGTTTTGGTATGTAAGCTATGTGGTTGTTTTCAGTTTCGAAGTAAATTGGGTTCATGTTAGCTACATAATATTGACCTGTATTTGTCAATCTGCCTTTTTTATCCCAACATGTGAAGGTGGCTGTGGTTCTATTCTTCACAATCAAATTATGGATTAAATGAAGATCTATACTGAACTTAGAATGGTAACTATATAGTCTCTCAATCATATATGAATTTTATACAGCAAGAATTATGCACTATTAATCAATTCTGAAAATGAATTGATATAAACTGGAGCGTGCTTCACGGGTTTAAATTTGCGCGTGATGGACTTAAGTGAGCTGGGCTGCGGCCTTTTAGTTTGGGCCCACTTGGAATTATTAGAGGGGAAGGAGGAGAACAGGGACGTCGACCCTTTCCCAGCGCAGCCGCCAGCCATGGCAGCGGCTGGAGGTAATTGAGCTCCGCCGGAACGGGAGATTCCGACTGCCGTTTCCATATCTGAGGGCATGGGGAGAGAAGGGATAATGTGGGGCTTTCATTTTGGTGGTTCTTGTTGGGGGTTGGGGCGTGGAAGGGAGAGGGGCATGGACGGCCATTGTTGCGGGTCTTGGAGCTCGTGGGGAGCTCGGCACAGGCGAGGATAGGGAGGGGCACGGCTTGGGAGAGTTAGAGGATGGTGTGGAGGTGCTCACTGTCGAACCAATCGGACTATGATGGCCGGACATCGGAGATCGACGAGGGCGGCCTGTTTTTGTGTGGAGGAGTAGGAGGAGAAATTGGGGAAGACCAAGAGCGGTGGCCAGCGAGCGTAGACGCGAGCCTCAGGCCTCGTCGAGGCGGAGGGCGGAGCGGCAGGCGGAGGGCGCGATGGCGGGTTCGCAAGGCGGCGGGACGGCGCGGCCAGCCGAACTGCTGAAGGCATGAGCGGCGGGGTAGCGCGATGCTCGGGAGGCTGCCCGTTCCGATTGGCCGTTCGATGCCCCGATCCGACCCCGATCCGACGGACGCAGATTGAGTGATATTGCTCCCATGACATTCCCAGTGATATTGAGTCGGGCAATGTCACCGAATCTCAGTCCCGATCCGACAGCCCATATTTTTCCGGGTGACGTGGCGCGATGAGGTGCCTGAGAATCGTCCGAAGATGGACGCACTTTCGTGTTTTGAGATTGTGTGCGTGTGAGGAGAGCGCTACAAGGAACGGAGCAAGCTTTTTATCGCCATGTGAAAATAATAATGCATGCCGCAATATGAGGATAATGTCACGCTGATGTCACTGCATTTACTTTGTTCCATTTTCTTTTAGTGGTGGTAACTTTCTCACTAAACATCCGATTTCCAATCCGTTTTCACATTTACGTTCCTTACGATTTTATCTATGAAATAAGACCCACTTTCCATATATTTTGAAGTAATTTTATTTTTATTCTCAACTTATGTATACTGGTATTAGCAACTTATGTAGATATTTTGTATCAATTTTTATAGATGCTATATGTCCGTTAGAAACTTATATTCAAACGGAGTGTCGCTTTACCGATATGTTTTGAAGTTATTTTTTGCGCAAGTCAAATTATATTGACTGTAAGTATTAACTTATGTACAAACTATGCAACAACTTATGCATGAAACTTATGTACCAACTAATAGATGATTTTTTACTGATACAACTTAACAACGTACTATATAGATGCAATGTATTTAACTTATACTATATGGCAACTTATGTTGTATATCTATTTTTTCTAGTGATAATTTTACACAAATGTATCAACCTGTAAAGATTGAGTAATAAACTGTGTATAGATAATATCATATTATATATATATATATTAACAACTTATATAGAGACAATATGATATCTATGTAGATACTACATAGAATTAAACAATATGGAGGGTAATATTAATTTTTATAGAAATTTATCTACATAATTTATTGTCTGGATCACACATAAGTTGCTACATACTTAACATATATGTAGCTATATAAGTTACGAGTTTATAAAAAATATTTCAAAACATATGCATCATGGGTCCAATTTTGTAGATCTTATCAAGAAGAATAAAATATTTCAAAATCGGACTAACCAGAAGAAAGTTATCAATTTTTTAAGCTTAAACAACGTAAATGTATGTGGGTTATAGTAGCTCAGGTTCTTCCTATGAGGACTGTAGCAGGCCGCGCGGGGGCGCGCGCTCCACACTAGAACGACAGATCGTCAGATAGATTTTTCATTTCGCAATCGCAAATGAATCTTATTTTTTCCTTTAGGAATTTCTAAACATCAAAGCCTAAAGAGATGTATTCGCAAGTTTTGGGACTCTGTGGATCCATCACATAATTCTCTCGTGATTGGGCCCCAGTTTTCGTAGCGTGAAAGCCGAACTAATAACCGGGCCGTACAATCTGAGGCCCAGGAGGGTCTCATGGTTCGAAATGTATGTAGGCCACTGTAGATTTAAGTATCGTGAAAGCCCAAGCCCAGTTCAATCCACTTGACAATTTGTAGGCCCGTAAACGGACAGCCATTGGACAGAAAGCCCAAAAGGCCCACTCCAGTATTCAGAGCCGTTTCGCTTCCACGGTTCCACCTTATCCCTCGGACAAGGGGCGCCCGCCGCCGGCGGCACGTCGGATTACGAACCGAGCCACCCGCGGGCGCCGCGAGCGAGATGGAGGCCGGCCTGCGGCTGCGCGCACTCGGCCACCACCACTACTACTGCGGCGGCGGATTCAGACGCGGCTGGCTCGCGGCCGCTCGGGGCGAGAGGCGCCGCCGAGTGGGCGCGGCCTCCTGCTCCCCTGCTCTCTGCTCCCGTGCGTGGCGAGAGCTTTGTCCCCGTTCTCCTGCCCCTCTCGGCGCCATCCTTCGCGGCGCCCCCCCCCTCCTAACGTGTTTGCGGCTGCGTGTTTGCAGTTGCTGCGAGCGGGAATGGGAATGGCAATGGCGCGGCGGTTGGGCCAGTGGGGAGCGGCGGGGAGGTGGCGTGCGCCAGGAGGATGCTTCATGTCGTCCTGGTTTCGCCGCTGGTAACTGCTTTTGCGGCTCTGTTTCTGTGGTTGATTGCAAAGTACTTGTACGAGTTCCTAGTTAGGATCTGGGCCTGCGAATGATTCAGTGTCGATAAACATGTGCTACATATATACTGATGATGGTGGTTGCCAGGGCAAATTATAGGCATTGGTAATTTCTGTAAACCATGTTTTTCTCTCTGGCATCCTAGGCTCAAATTTTACAGTCATGTGGATTAGGCTTTGATCTGCTGCATCGATTTTGTCTGCTAAATATTTTTATTTATTACTATGCCTCTGCAAATGTAGGGAGCAGCATTGTTTAGTAAACCTTGACACTGCTACTATTTTGATCAGTGGAAATAGGAGAGTGAATTGCTATTGCACATTTGACATGTCACACTAAAACCGATAAGTTGATTGTTTGCATTACCTCTTCTTTGCTGAATTTCGGATGATTGTACCTTGTAGATCCCAGGAAATACAGGGTCCATTGCAAGGACGTGTGCTGCATCTGCTGTAGGCCTGCATCTTGTCGGGGTAAGGTTAGTGTTATTCGCAGTTTTCTTTGTTGTGTTGTTAAGCAAAGAGGTGGACAGCATCAATAATGTGCCATCTTTGTTGCCTTGTATTGCCATCCATCTGGAGAATTGTGTTCACTGAAATCATATTTTGATTTTTCTCTCTCTCCAGCCATTAGGTTTTAAGGTAGATGACACGAAATTGAAGCGTGCAGGATTGGATTATTGGCCGTATCCTTTCATTGGATGTAAGCTATCAACTATTTGTATGATACTAAATGGAGTATATGAATTGCAAAGTGCTAAATCTTGGTAGCGCAGAGTATCGACAGAATTCATCCATTCAAATATACATTTTCCATCCGTTTCTCAATCATCAATATGCTACCTTAATCACTATTACTAAGATATGTTGTTGTCAAGATTCATGACTCCTGGGATGACTTCCGTGATTATTTCATTAAGCAGGTACCACATTTTCTCTGTTCTCTGGTCAGTATAACTTCTGATTAAGCTGTATGCCTGTATCTTTATATAATGCTTTTGTTTACATTAGGAAGGAGAAAAAAGGCTGTTGGCATTTACCAAAAGAGGAACAAGCGTTCATTCAGTAAGTAATGGCTGCTCATATTACTGTAATGGCTACATATACCATATCGTTCTTCACACTACTATATTGTTATCGAGAAATGGCATGGACTATTGGTGTTTTGAACTGGAACATGTTGACTTAATCTGATCTCCATATTTTTGTATACACCCATAATAAATCTGCAACACGGATTCTTTAGAATTTGCTTGACTTGTGTTCATATTTTGGCTTAGGATTTCACATACAAGCCAGGGGACTGGCTAGTCTTTGGTTCTGAAACGAAAGGATTACCTCAACAAGCCCTTGAGGATTGCTTTAGAGAAGGGCTAGGCGGTGGAACCGTCCGTATTCCCATGGTGGAAACCTATGTTCGGTGCCTGAATCTCTCTGTCAGCGTTGGAATCGCCCTGTATGAAGCTGCCAGACAGCTGAACTACGAACAGCTCCAGTACCAACCTGAGCTCCCGGAAGAAGCACAGGGACTATTCCCTGCCGAGGATGTTTATGCTTGAAAACTTCTTTCTAAGAACAATTTGATACAACACGCATATAGTAGAAAGACTACTGAGTTTTCTACTATTTGCTGTGACAAAGGAGCATATGATTGAGCTGGGGGACCACACGGGATTCTGTTGCAAATTCAATTCCAAACCCATTCTTTGTCGAGGTGCCCTTCACATGCTCATTCAAAATGTGTACTGGACCTGCCGGTTCTATGAAAGAATGGTGTTAGTTTTTTATAAACCTGCAGCCAGAAGGTTATTAGAGTATGATAAGATGGGTCCTCTTTCTGACTTTTTGTGTACTGGTTTACAGAACCATAAGCTTGTTTGCATGCAGTTAGTTGCTGCGTTCTTGAATGTGGACTGGAAGGTTGGTGCGGACACTTTACTGCTATTCAAACCTTTGTCTGTGTCACGCTCACGCAGCTCACAGGTCAAATAGTCCCCTATCTGTAGCTGTCGTCCAGTGAAATTGTTGGGCCGTCAGCTGATCTGGAGGTTTATAAATGTGAGCTCATCATCATCAGCTCCTCGTTGTTCTCTGTGAACACTGAACAGCACAGCACAGTGGCACTTCTGAGGTCTCGTTTGATTTTTTTAGTTTAGGTCATAAATTCCATAACATAGCAGGTTTAAACACCAATTAGGAGTACTAAATATAGATTTATTACAAAACTAATTTTATAAGTTGTGATTAATCACGAGACAAATCTATTAAGTCTAATTAGTTTATAATTTGACCACTAATTTTTACAATAACCATCCGCTAATTGTGCATTAATTATACTTAATAGATTTTAGATTTGTCTAGAGAGCCCTAATTGCAACTTATGCAATTAGTTTTATATTAATTTGACATCTGAACACTCAAATTGACATCCAAATATTCGATGTGACAGCAACTTAGAAAACTAGGCCTGAATCAGTCGTTTGTGTTCGTGAATGCACATGTGAATGCATCAGAAATAGCTTTCGAATTCTCGAGTTGGGCTGGTGCTGTTCATTTGGAGATGAGTGCATAATTTGCATTGTGAGGTTCTACAAGAGGGAGTGGCTTGGCATTGCTAGATTCGCTCCTAATGCTGGCAAACGATGATGATGCTTAGCGTTGAATCCTACTACCAGGGGTTCATGATGGCATCTATAATATGCCCATCCAGCAGGCCAATGGCTTCCTTTGAGAATCCAAAGTTGTCAAGCACGTGAAGGAATCGTTAGACATGCTAACGGAAATGCGGAACCATTTGCATGTTGATACATCAGCACATGAGCTGCAACCCTTCAAAGTGACAGAAGGACATTGCAAATGATTATTGGTAGATGGCATAGTAGCTTGGCGTTTCAGATTAGTGAGGTACCCGCCTCTAACATTTCATGATGGTGATTGTTTTTCTTTGAAACTTGATGATAATGATTGTTTATCTTTGAAATTTGATGACAGTGATTGTACATGGTGCAGACAAATCTACAAGAAGACATGTTTAGTTTACTAAATTATGAGAGAGATTCATAACAAGCTCCAAAACAGAATGTGAACCAACCCCCAATTCCAGTCCTCTCCTCCATCCTCTCGACCACCCAGACCCTGGCGTCCTGCTTGTTATTATGCATGCAGCATGCTAGTACGATACACAGCGGCACAGGCAAAAGGACAGTGCACTGACCAAGCGACCAGATGGGTACAGCACTCCTTCTCCTTGTGTCATCGTCGCATCTTTTCAGAGTCAATTCAGCTAAAGGTAAACAGCACAGCAAAGAGCAAGCGTCTGTGCACTCTCTACTCTGTACGTACTCTCCCCCAACCCCAAGAAACGCACAGTTCTAGGCAGTAGCAAAGCGATAGAAAATTTCTGGTAACAGAATTGCTTTGGAAGGGATCGAGATCATGAGCTACAGAATGGCACAAAAGATTCCAAAGTAAGCACGGCTGCAAAGGCTGCAGCTGCTGCTACGTTGAGCGATTCAGATTCACTACCGGACCAGATGGTTCTTGCCTACGTTTACCGTCTCTAAATCCACATTGCTTGCTGCTAATCTACAGGAGTACACCGAGTCTTTATGCGTTGGATCGGACCTAGTTGATCAGTGGCGGCCGGTCGTCGGCGGGGTCAGCCGATCCGGTCGAGGCTCTCGGCGACGGCGCGCATGCGCGGGCGCATCTCCGGGTCGGGTTCCGTGCACCCGAGCGCGACGTGGAAGACGGCCAGGACCTGCTTCTTGGCGTGCACCTCGCCGAGCAGCGTCGGGTCGACCACCTCGGACAGCGGCCGCTCCTCCTTGAACGCGCGCCGCACCCAGGCCTCCAGGAGGTCCATGCCGCCCTCGCCCTCCGTCGGCTCGCGCCCGGTCACGGCCTCCAGCAGCACGACGCCGAACGCGAACACGTCCCCCTTCTGCGTCGCGGCCGCGGCGGGGGCGCCGCCGGGGGCGCGCAGCTCGGGCGCCACGTACGACACGGCACCGCCGCGGAGCGCGCAGGCGGCGCTGCCGAGCTTCTTGGAGGTGCCCGCGGCGGTCTTGTGCGCGCCGGCGACCAGGCGGGCGAGGCCGAACCCGGACACGTGCGCGCGGAGCTCGTCGTCGAGCAGGATCTTGGAGGACTTGATGCAGCCGTGCACGTACCGGCGCGGGCTGCACTCGTGCAGGTACGCCAGACCCCGCGCCGCGCCCTGCACGATGGACAGCCTCACGGACCACGGCAATGGCGTCGGCGACGCCGTCGGGCCACCTGGGACAAGCGAGACTCACTGATGTTACAAAAGATCTATGCTGGATAAAATGCAATCGCAAGAAATGATTTTTTGGCAATCTTTTCACCATGGAGAGCGGAGTGGAGCGAGCCATTGGGGAGGTAGTCGTAGATGAGAAGCTTCTCGTCGGGGGCGTAGTAGTAGGCGCGAAGCCGGGCGACATTGGGGTGGCGCGCGCGGCCGATGGCGGCAGCCTCAGCCTCGAACGCGCGGCGCCGGCGCCATCCGCCGGAGCCGTCGCTGTCGCCGTCGTCGGGCTCGCTGAGGCGGCGGACGGCGACGGCGGGGCCGCGGCCGGGGACGACCCTGTACACGATGCCGCCGCGGCTCTTCCCGACGACGTACGCCGAGGCCCGCAGCAGCTCCTCCAGCTCCATCCCGAACCCGTCGTCCACCGCGACGAACACCTCCCCCTCCTCCCCTCCGCCGCTGCGCCGGTCCTCGCTGCCGGCGAGCGTGACCGTCCCGCCCTTCTCCTTGGTCGACTCCTTCTCCTCGTCCCTGGCCGCCGCGGCGCACCGCCTCCGGCACTGCCACTGCAGCACGACGCCGGCCACGATGGCCACCACGACAATGGCGGCGAGGATGGGCACCGCCGGCGACGCCCGGCGCTTCTGCGGCCTCCTCCCCACCTCCGCCGCCGCGCCGGGGTCTCTCATGCCGGGGTTCGCCTCCGGGATCCTGGGCTCGTCCTTCACCCCGCCGGCGCACTCGACCTTGAGCGGGAAGCCGCACAGCCGCGGGTTGCCGTCGAAGGCGGTGGGCCCCTGGTTGACGAGCGACCCCACCTGCGGGATCTCGCCGGCGAGGTCGTTCCCGCGGAGGTCCAGGCTGACCGCCACCGGGATGCCGCCGTACTCCGGCGGGATCCCGCCGGTGAAGTGGTTGTAGCTGAGGTTGAGCACGCCGGAGAGCCGCGGGATCCCCGCGATCGCCGGGGGCAGCGACCCGTTGAGCTGGTTGGAGGAGAGGTCGAGCCGGGCCAGCGAAACCAGCCGCCCAATCCCGGCGGGAACCTGCCCGGAGAGGAGGTTGTGCGCGAGGTCGAGCGTGGCGAGCTTCTGCAGCGCGGCGACGGCGACCGGGATCTGGCCCGCCAGGCGGTTGTAGGGCAGCGAGAGCTCCTGGAGCTCGGACAGCAGCGAGAGCTCGGAGGGGAGGTACCCCGCGAGCGAGGCGTTGGCGAGCTCCACCCCCGCGACGCGGCCCCCGCCGCCGTCGGCGCAGGAGACCCCCGCCCAGCCGCAGGGGTCGGCGTCCGCGTCCCGCCACGTGGCGAGCGCGCCCCCCGGGTCGTCGGACACCGCGAACTTGAGCGCCAGCAGCGCCAGCCCGTCCGTGTTGAGCGCCGCCGCGGGCGCGGCCGCGGCCGCCAGCACCGCCAGCGCCAGAACCGCCGCCATTGCGGCCGCTGCTCCCGGAACCAGCGAAGCTACGCGCGACAGCGAATCACAGGGCCGCCATTCCTTGGGGCTCCGCGAGCGAGGTCGCAGCAGGCTTGCAGCTGCCGCGGAGAAGGGGAACGGGGAACTCCAGAAGAAGCGGCCAGGCGAGAGCGACAGGGGGGCGGCGTGGGGTGGGTTTAGGTGACTGAGATTTAGGAGCGAAATGACAGAACTGCCCCTCGCCTTAGTAGCCGGCCCGGCGCTTCACGCCTGGGGTCATTGGTAATTATCGCGAGAAAGTAGGGGTGATTTGGGGATAGGGATTTGAATGCGGTGGGGGCACGGGGAGTCGCGCTGGAGGTGTGCGAGGTGGGCTGGTGGGTTCGAAGCTTTTGCTCGGCGACTTTGGGCGCACACGGTAAAGTTAATTCGAGCGTGTTTGCATGTGGGAAATCTCAAGGGCTACAATAGATGATCCCGAGGCCTAATTAATCAACCAATCCTGCCTGCTGGTAATAAACGCAAAACGCCACCGGGCTCTGCTGCGTGCGAGGCTTCAGGAGAGGTGGTGGTGGGTGGGGGCCGCCCGCCGCTGACGCTGCGTAGTGGGCCCTGACCTGGGCGTCCCCGTTCGAAAATCAAACCCGAACGGGGGACGGCACATGGCCGCTGGGGGAGCGCGAGCTGTTTGACTCGGATTCGGGGGTAGGGTTTATTCTACTCCACGGAATGGAAACAAGGTGGTGTTTGAAATTCGTAGCCAGTGAGATGAGATGCTCGCGGTCGCGGCTTCAGATCTGAGCACGCCCCCGTCTTCTTGTTGTTTTGGGATCCCTGAACACGACGAGGGAGGTGGCGCCAGAAGAGAAGGTGGGGGGGAAGCACGCCGCGCGCACGGCTCAGGAGGCACCTCGTCGTCGCCGGAGCACCACCTCCACCGGCGGCGGCTCTTCGCTGCCTCGATTTGCTTTTCACCCGATGGAGGGCAGCGTATCCATCATCGAAACTGCTGTCCTACGGCGCCTCCTGCACACTTGTGACTTGTGGCCTGGGCTGTGCTGCACGGTAGTAGTACGTGACGGAACAGAATGCGAGAACGCCCATCATCCGTGGCGCCGCCGAGCGGGCACTGACCCTGCGCCCCGGACAACTACGGTTTCGCCCCGCCGGAACGACCGCCTGGCTGCACCGTAACCTTGGCTGACCCTATCGGTTTCAGCAGGGCAAGGAGACAGTAGCATATTACTAGCAAGCACTTGGGAGTACATTTCATGTTACACGGAGCCGCTACTGTGAGCGCAGGGACGTTCAGAAACAAGGATCAGGATTCAGTCACCTCCCTCTCTTCTCTACAAGGGATGTTGCGGGCGTTCCACAGCTGCACATCAGGCAACCTGCTCTGTTCTTTCAGCAGCTCCATTTCGTAGCGAGCACACGCACCCACCATGCAGCATGCCGATCTGATGAATCTCTGCCTGAAGGTGAAGCCATTCGAGCAAACCAGACCCTTCTGCAGCATTACCTCTGCAAGAAAAAAAAAATTGACAGCAGCCAGGTTTTACAGGCATCCTTGCAGAAGCTTACACTGATGCATGAAAAAAGATGATATAACAAAGGAATGTGAAGATGACCCACGGAATTGAAATGCTATTGTTTTTGCCAAACGATTCCAAGTTGCCTTTTTCATTTTCGTAACATTTCATGGATGAGTCTATCAGACTCAAAAAGACTCATTGAGCTTGAGGATCACACAGGGTTCTGTTGCCAATTCAATTCCAAGCCGACTCGTTGCCTGATGTGTTGCTCATTCAAAGCAGGTACTGGCCTTGCTGAAAATCAAAGCATCCGTATTGGGTCCCCACCCCCGCGCGTGCATACATGCTGACTAGGCCACTAGGGTATGGTATGATGGGGGGGCCTGTCCTGAGGTCTGACTTTCTGGTGTACCACCAGTATACAGAACGACGAGTTCAGTTTTCAGGCATAGTATAGTACTACTCCATGGAACAAGAATTTCTACGGCAAAAATTCAGACATTCAAACTTCAAAGCCTGTATAACAATAACATATTATGGTACGTATTCCATGCTTCATTGCAACTTATTGCTTCAAAATTTTCTCAAGGGTAGACAATTAGATTAATGCTGAAGATATGCACCTGGAATTCTGTACAATATAGCTGATATGGAAGGAGAACAACAGAAAAGGCACGGCAAGTGATGCTCTGTTCCTAATTCATCTAGTCTTGGGGAAGTAGTGAGTTATGCAACAGCATTTCTGCTTGGTGAGTTGATGCCATTTCAAGTTCTCATCAAAGCCATCTTCCACATTCACATATGTACAGATGCATAAAGCTTGAATGTTCAGTAAGCGATATAAACACCGAGACAGGGTTAGCACCTCGCTCTTGTGTGCTCTAGTAATATCTGTTTACATATGAAGAACAGGAAAGATATCACCTCATGACTTACCTTTTCAAGTTTGAACTCAACAATTTCTACAGTTTCCGCTTTGAACCAATCTTTGCTGGAATCTGTAGAGCATCATAGTGGCCAAAACCATGATACAAGACCTGGATTGGGTCCTCTTTCCCATACTGCTGGCCATATTCCGCAATTGTTATCAGACCACCCGCATCTTCGTCGTGCATGTAAACAGTTATTGGCATCCTGTGCACAAAGTAGTAGTGTATCATCAGAATGTATTCTAG
The DNA here is from genome assembly GCA_032594955.1 of Panicum miliaceum. NCBI lineage: Eukaryota > Viridiplantae > Streptophyta > Magnoliopsida > Poales > Poaceae > Panicum > Panicum miliaceum. The sequence goes on from CM064064.1 coordinate 3,437,317, forward strand.
GGACCATTATCAGTTTCATCTATTTTAAACAAAACTTCAATTGGCACTTGGGGCTTGAAAACGATACATGAGAATAGTGACAAAAAGAAACTGCATATTTTATTGTATAAGGTGGCAACATAGGAGGAAAATAGGAGATATTATTTTTGCCCCCAAACAATCAAGTAGAAAGCAATGGCCAAAGGGTACATATTTTTTTTGTCTCAACACTATTCAACTTTTGATGACACTGCACTGCAGCACTGATAGTCATTTTAGACAAGAGTTGGTAAGCTTAAATGTTAGGGCTTGCTGGTAACAAAATTTGAAATGAATGTAACAAAATACATTACAGTTACTTACTGAAGAACATGGGAAGCCATGAACAATTCTGGCTCGCCTCCCCACACATGTGGCTCCCTAATATGCGATACATATGTATCGAAATCCCCCTCAACAAACCTGCGAATTTTGTATAACACCATATGCAACAATTCAGCAACATATCAGCAGTGACCACATATGGTTCAGTTTCATTCTAAAAACCGAGAAACAAAGAAAGGGTATCAACTAACCATTCAGTCTCTTCCCGCCTCTTTACAAATTCATCAGCGACGACCTATTCAGTTAGGGAAAAAAACAAGAGAGCTTATTTCAAGGAATGGCACTAACAATCAATAATAAAATTAGAATTTATTTTCTTTTCTCTAGGCTCCGAAGAACTTTAGGATGCTCAGTCATCAAGTAGAACTACAGTAGAAAAATTCAAGTCATACCATTGCTCTCAATTCATCAGCCAGTTTTCTCTGAAGGTCTTCACTAGGTATGGGTTTCCCTGACCTAATGCATGCACCATGAACCACAGAGCGGAATAAGCATCTACCATCTCCAGGAATACCTGGGCGATTATTCATGTAAATCAGTCATAAGCAATGAGGTCAATTCCCATTATTCTATAAACCGAATTGTAACTATGAAGTATAGAAGGTACTGCATGATTCATAAAAGAAATTTATTAAACCAAAAAATGTGGGCATTTCTCACCAGTGACAGAATAATCTGTATAGACTTTCTTCCCATGAGTTGAACTGGTAGATGGCGATGAAGTTTCGGCATTGTCATTGATTCTAATTATAGGAACCTCAGCGCTTGCTAGTCCAGTAACCGAAAAACCAAAGCAAAGTCCACCAGCTACACCTCCAAGCTTCTGATGCATACCTTTCCAGTTCCAGCCGATCCTCTATTTTTCATGTGAAGGCATGGCAAGCTTTATACTTAGACTACCCTCTCTGGTTGACAGTCCACAACGGAATTATTGGCCCATCAAGCTTACAAAGTACTTTATACTTTGTGGTTGAGAAGATTTCACATGGTAAATGCTTGACGGCGAGTGCGAGTATTTCCACAAGGCCATATTGTGTGTGAAGCCTCCTTGGAACTGATTAGGATGGTAATGCATGCTTGATCGCCACAAACAGAGTGCAGGTGAGTAGAGCCGCATCCAGTTAAAGCAGTATTAGCTGCATCATTATGGAGAAACGGCATGTGAGGAATAGCACGGCAAGATATGGATATTTTAGCCTTGGATTAAGAGAACATTCTCCGAACTAAAATACCTAGTCCAGTTGAACCCAAATTGTTGTTCAAGCAGCTAGCACAGGCAGATTTGGAAACAGCAATACAGTGTCTTCAACCGTAACACTATCCCCAAATGGCAACACATTGGTATTATCTAGATGACAAGGCCAACACGGTTGTGTGGACTACATGACTTTGATAAAGAAATGGTACTAGTTACCGTATTATATGATGGTTAGCTGCTAAGAAATGTACTAACCCAAGCCGTTGAATCGTCATGTATCCGAACTCTTTTCTATCTATTAATACAATGACGCGCAGCTCTCCTGCGTGTTCGAGAAAAATGATGTTTAGCTGCTAAACAACGCAAGATCCACATGGTTATATTCTTTACTTGCCCTCAGTCTGGGGTAGTTTAACTTATGCAAACTTCAGAAAGCAAAACATTGGAAGCAAGGAAAGCTACAGATCGGCGAAACAGTCGTAAGCGTTCAGATGACATCACATTCTCGGCTAACCCTTCACAGCGAGAATTGCACAATCCATTACTGTAATCCACAATGCCAATCCATTACTCTAATCAGAAATGAGACAAACTGACGAACGAAATACAGTAGAATTGCTACTGATGAAAAGTGCAGCACGGAGCTAAGTTCCACCGTTTTCAGATTACAATTTACAGCCAGCCCAAATCAGCAGCAAGAGCGTGAAGTACTTACCACCGAGCTGAAGGAATCCAGAGAGAGAACCTCCGAACGCCGCAGCGCAGGAGGCGCGGGAGGGCGGGACGGCAACACCCGCGCGGCAAGATTGATCCTCCGCCTTCCTTGTTCGGTTGGGAAGAGTGGCAGAGGGGTGAAAAGGAGGAGTGCTCCGGACGAGACAGCCGGGACGAGCGGGTTTTGCTTCGAGCAGGGACAATGGCGAGAAGGGTGGTGGGATCGAATGGAATTACGGCGAGGGAAGGGGGAGGGGAGGGAGGATGGAAGATGTCAGCACCGCCGGCTCGGTGGGACGACGAAGCGGAAAGCGCAAGTTCCAGAGGATTCGCCAACAACCTACACGGTGGTACGGACGGACCACGGGCCCACTTCGCAGCACGATCCATGGGCCTGGCCGTGTGAGTCCTGTTGGGCTATTGTAGCCCGCGAAGCAGTGAAGGCCCCCTGATTCGATGATTGGGCTTAATCTTTGCCAATGCGCAAGGCCCTGATTCGATGATTGGGCCCAACAGATATGATTGGGCCTAATCTTTGACAATTCGGAAGGCCCTGATTCGATGATTGCGCACCTTGAGACGATTTCATTTTCGCGAGAAGACTGACGAAGAAGAGCGGGGACGCCATGATTACTGGAGAACGTGTCCTGACTCCATCCATGATCAACAGGGACCATGACACTCGTGGAGCCCATCGAGATTGCCGTGGATGTGCTCTGATGGAACCTGTCCGAGCCCTCGGTCCACTCGAACAAACCTCACAGGCATCCACCACAGGCTTCCATCTGCTCGCGCTCGCAAGCCTCGCACATGAAGCTTGTTCTGCGCAAAATGGTGGTGAGCGCTGGCACCTCCTCCTCGACTCCTCATTACGAAGAATCCAAGCGCCGATTCGAGGAAAAGGACGGAAGTAAAGCCCCATGAGCGCCCCATCCCTCGTGTGGCCGCATCATTAAAGAAACGCTACGGCCGACTGCCATCTCCATCGATCTGCAACCGTCCAGCTCCCAGCTTTAGCAAAGGACGCACGAGCGCTGCTGCTGGTGGAACGCGTCGTGCGCGGTACACCAAGGGGCTGGGTGCATCGCCATGCGGCGCACGGGCACGTACGGGACGTGTGTGTGGGGGGGGGGGGGGGAGGGGGAGGATGCACGTTGCACTTGGGAGTATATACGTACATGGGTGAGAAAAGGAGGGGACATGTATCCGTATCTGGATGGGGTAGGGGGCCTACAGGCCTGGGCATGTCTGCATGGGATTTTGATTGGCGCATTGATTACTCTCCTCTCTCTCCCCTCCCTTGTGTGCATCCGAAGCTTGGGGCGCGCCGACCCTTAACTCCGGGCCCGCGGATCACGTGAGCGCCGGGGCCCGCCGTGCCGGCGCGCTGACCCAGCCCACCGCCGCTGACGGAATGACGGCTGTAGCCGCGCCACGTGGGCAATCGGCTCACGCATTCACCAGCCACGCACATCCCAGGGGTCTTGCACTTTGGACGCCAGCTCTAAGCTATGGGCTTGTACGCGCGCAACGATCCGTGTCGATCTCTGCACGTAGCCAAGCCAAGGTCCTGTGGGCAGAGGCAGACCCACCATGTGTGCGCCCCCAAGCTCTCCGGCCGCCTCCGCCACCCTGTGCGTCCCCGTCATGGGCATGGAAGCGCCGAAGTGACCGGAGCAGCGAACCCGTCCATGTGCGCGGTTACGTGTGTGCCGCCGGGCCGGCTGCCGGCCACCCTCCGACGTGACGCGGCGTCTATCCATGCGCACAGCGACGAGAACGGCCATGCACATGCCGTGCCGACCGGTCCCTCCTCGCTGCTCGTCCACTCCCTCCACCTCGCCGCACGCCTCTAGCGTGTGCCGCGACGCAACCAGCTCGCCGGCCGCGCGCGCTCCAGCGCGCGCCCACACATGCTCGGCGAGGCATGGAGAGGCGCCGCGCGCCCCGGCGTGGTCCTGGGCTCTCGTCGCCGGCGGTGATCCCGACCTGGCTGGATGGGCCGCGGCGATCGGATCCGATGGCCGATCGGCGCGGTGCGGACAGGACGCCGTGCCGGATAGGCTCCGGCGAGGGGTCCTCCGCCCGCCGGGTCGAGATCCAAACGGCTCCGGCATTCATTCCAGTTTGGTGCGGGCAGATCGTGCCATCATTTCCCCAGCCCCGCCCCCCCCCCCCCCCCCCCCCCTCCATCCCACTCATCGCCACTGTGTGTCTGCGGTGAGCTGCGAACGCACAGTGACGCGCCTGCGCAAGCGCGCACTTGTAGCAAGGGGGTAAAGGCTTGTCGCCGCCGGGAGCTGCACGCACGTGCCCCTAAACCTGTGGGCAAAACGGCCATTTATAGACAACCACATCTCTGTCAGAAACTCAGCATGGAAGCTAGGCTGGCTTTTGCGCCTGATCAAGCAAGGATAACGAACGCGCTCACGGGAGGGCAAAACGGTCAATTGAACACTCTGCCAGCCTACTAAACACTCGAGCTCCGCGAGCTCGCCACTCAGCACTGCGCCACTGCCGTCCACTCGAGCCAGAGCCAAACCCGCAATGGCAACGGCGTCTCCCGCCGCGCGCCCGGCCGTCGCCGCCCCGGCGCTCCTCGCGGCCCTCGTGCTCGCGCTCGTCCCGGCCGCGGCGGCGGCGGCGTGCTCGGCGGCGGACCGCGACGCGCTGCTGTCCATCCGCGCGGCGCTGACGGAGGCGCGCCTGGGCGTGTTCTCGTCGTGGGCGGGCACCGACTGCTGCGCCGGCTGGTACGGCGTGGCCTGCGACCCCACCGACGGCCGCGTCGCGGACCTCTCCCTCCGCGGCGAGGCCGAGGACGCCGTGATGGCCCCCGCGGGGCGCCCGGCGTCGGGCGTCATGTCCGGGTACATCTCCGACGCCGTGTGCCGCCTCGGCCGCCTCTCGTCGCTCGTGCTCGCCGACTGGAAGCAGATCTCCGGGCCCGTCCCGTCCTGCGTCGCCACGGACCTGCCCTACCTCCGCATCCTCGAGCTCCCCGGCAACCGCCTCACGGGCGGGATCCCGCCGTCCGTCGGCGGCCTCTCCCGCCTCACCGTGCTCAACCTCGCCGACAACCTCCTCTCGGGCCCCATCCCGGGCTCCATCACCTCCCTCGCCTCCCTCAAGCACCTCGACCTCGCCAACAACCAGCTCACCGGCCGCGTCCCCGCCGACCTCGGCAAGCTCGCCATGCTCAGCCGCGCGCTGCTCGGGCGGAACCGGCTGTCGGGCCCCATTCCGCCGTCGGTGGCGTCCATGCCGCGGCTCGCCGACCTCGACCTCTCCGAGAACCAGCTCACCGGCGCGATCCCCGACGGCCTCGGCTCCGGCCACGTGCTCACCTCGCTGTACCTCGGCGCGAACCGGCTGTCGGGGCGCATCCCGGCGAGCCTGCTCCGGAACAGCGGGCTCGGGATCCTGAACCTGAGCCGGAACGCCCTGGAGGGCGCCGTGCCGGACGTGTTCACGCCGCGCTCCTACTTCATGCTGCTGGACCTGTCGCGGAACCGGCTCAGCGGCGGCGTGCCGCGGTCGCTGGCGTCGGCGGCCTACGTGGGGCACCTGGACCTCAGCCACAACCGGCTCTGCGGCGCCATCCCCGCCGGCCCGCCGTTCGACCACCTCGACGCCGACTCGTTCGGCGGCAACACCTGCCTCTGTGGCGGGCCGCTCGGCAACTGCACGTGAGCGAGCCGCTGCACGGCCGGCCGGCCGGTCGCTCTGTTACCGGCCGTGCTACGTACAGTGTGTGTGTGACGTGGTGTACTGTGCACGGCGCGTAACAAACTTTTCTACGTCCGTGTGCCGGCGCACGTACGTAGGAGTGTGTACGTGCGTGCTGCGAGGTTGATTGATTAACCTGCTGGATGGTCGTATAGGTTTGGGTATAGATGGCAGTTCGCCGTGTTGTGGTGTGATGAGAGGAAGTTAAATGGGCGAGGAAAAAAAAAGGAAAATGCGCGTTCTTTCCTCCTTTGGTTTCCTCTTCTTTAGTTTCTGATTTCTCTTTGGTTAAAGGCTTAAAGCTTGGGTTAAGCATAAAGATTAAAGAGGTGCTGAGAGCTTGTATGAGAAGTTGTGTGTGGATATAATGCTGGCTGCATGGCTTTGAATTCTATGGTTAGTAGATTGTTCAAGTAGAAGTATGTGCCATAGTGCTTGGACATCGGCACATGTTTCTGACGTGCACTGGGATATCATGTGGGCCCCGCGGCAATGCACGGAGATTACACTATCATCAAAGAAAATTTGTCATATGGATTCCGTGAATAATTGGATATGGTACATGCCGGGCTTATTCCCTCCGTTTGGGGTGTCCCTCCGTTTCCGTCACTACGTTCACCGGTTACTCATGTTTCCGGGCCAATCCTCTTCTCCTGCTCCTCGTTGCTCCGCCCTTGTCCGTCCTGTCATTACGCTCACCTCATACAGGGGCTAGTGCCTGCTCCATCAATGGCTAAATGCATGCTGCCATCCTACTCCACGGACGCACTGTGCTGTGCTGCTCTTTTTTTCTTCGACGAAGGCACGAAGCACGCTCCCCGACCACGACCAGCGTATGAACAACCGTGCCACCAAGAGTCCTCTTCTTTTGGGTGCTTCCTGATGCAGGATTGCAGGAACGAGTCCAAAAAATGCCGAAGAAAAACCATCGTGGACGACGCGACCTGCGACCTATGTTCACCTCTTGTTCCAGTGTGCTCACGCTCAGTTCTTGCAGCGCTATATTTTAAAACTCTCTCAGCACCATTGTAAATGGATGTTTTGTTCAAACAACGTCACTGGCGGAGCACGGACACCAAAGGGGGTCATACCCCCTACCAATTGCAAAATCCATTAACCAGCTATTAATTAATGCTTAGAAATTAAAAAATAAGTATAGTTTCATGCTACGGTACTCCGTGTTACCTTCTCTTACCTCTTAGAAGGTACGGAGTAAGAGCTAAAATAAATCTTATCCCTCCATTTATATAGGAGAAAATATAATGAATAAAAAATAGCTATATATATATCTCCCCAAATCACGCTAACTAATAGCCCTATCTTTGGGATGGCTTCTGTTATTGTTTTTTCCTAATCGCCGCATATTTTTCTTTTGTTTCTTTTTTCCGAGCTCACAGTGGCGGACCCAAGTCACCAAGTTTATCTCACTTGACGTAAATCCGCTTTCTTAGATTCGTTTGGTATAGCTTCAGCTTTTTCTAAGAAGCCCCCTGAAGCAGCTTCTTTGGTGAAGCAACTTCTCTAATAAAGCTGAAGCTGTTTTCAAAATTATTTGACAAAACGTGGGCCTGCTGGAGAAACTGAGCAAAGCTACGATTTTCAGCTTCTATTCTCCAGTGTAAGCTGGAAACAACTTCATAGGGTGCTTTATAGATGAAGCTAAAATACCCCTTTAATATAGCTTCATTTGGTAGGTTCGTGACTTGACTGCTCTTTGCCTAATTGGCTGATTGCTTATTTCGTGCACCTGTTGACTATTATTGCTAATGCTAGCCCTAGCGTAATTTATCTGTAGAACTATTGAATCGTGGAGGAGGAACGGAGACATTGCATCTGTCTGAATTTTTTAAAACTCACAGCAAAATAAGCTTGATATATTGATTTTACTTTTGTACATCAAATTTGTCGGCAAATTCTGAAATTGTTTACCAATTTGTACCGATCATGTCATTTGTATATGCATTATACCGAATTGTATATGAAAAGAAATTATTCTGGCATACCCTTTGCTAAAATTCTAGGTCCGCCGGTGCGAGCTCGTGACTGCCTGTTGTGCAACAGGGCAGATTTACCATATGTGATACATGATATGCACGTCCAGGTTCCTTGAACGTTTGCACTGCATGCAGATCGGCTGGGCTCTACCTAAGGCAACAAAATAGGCTAGATATTTTCCCTTCCTTTTAGCTGTTCGTTGCTTCTTCTTTTTTGCGGATGGTTCGTTGCTTGCTTTGAGCCTGTATATTCCATAATTTGCACAAAAGCTTTCCACTTTCAAGGTGAATAGGAATATTAAGCAAATCGATCGTGATGGACCAAAGTTCGACATACACGGAACGTCACAATACACGTGCCAAAGAATTGTTACACTAACACACAGGGGCGGAGCCAGGTAGAGAGTCGTGGGTGCGTCCGCACCCAGAAAAAATCCATGATCCCTTATCACTTCTAGATTTTCACCATGTTAGCTTAAATATCATACATATACTATGAAGCACCGCACCCTCTTCTATTCATCTCTAGCTCCACCCCTGCTAACACATATGTGCTCCAGTGTCATACTATGACGTTATGGTGCTTCACATAGGATATGATAAAGATCAGCATGGTTTGATTATCAAGCACTAATCGTGTTACCATGTATATGCATGTTATGGTGCACAACTAATAATCATGTTACCGTGTCACGTTGCATAGATCTAATTGGAGCCTATTTTCTCTATTTTCAAAAATAAAAACTACATAAATATTTTTTCCTAATACTTGATAATAACCATCTAAGAAATCTAGCGCTACTCCGCCGCTAGTCCGCCACCGCCACCCTCCGCCTACTGCATCTCCTCCTTGCGCGGTGTACAATGGAGGGAACAAGTGCTGCTATTGTCACCCTTCGTCCAAACCTCCTCAAGCGCCCTCTGCCCGCCATCTCCTCGCGCTCCGCCGCGGTGATGGCCGCCGACGCCGCTGTGCCGCCCTCCGTAGGGGAGGAGGTCGCGCAGCAGAACACCTTCGTTGCTAAGCGCCTCGCGTTGTGCTTCCCGGCCGTGTCCTCGTTTGCTGCTCCGGGACTGGCCTGCGCCCAGGACCAACAGCCAGGCCCGGTATATAGGCCATTTACCCAATCTATCGTTCATGCAAGGCCCCTAGGACACAGACCTAGCCACAAGTCTGAGTGTGTGAGAGCCTCTCATCAATCCCTCCGCAGCCACGGACCTACGTCACGATGCCCTGTTTCCAATTTTCTATATGCATCCTTCTCACCTTGCATTGCGCATTTGCCCAGGCAGCTCGCTAGCACCATGACAAGTCGGGCAAAACCAGCAGCTCCTCCGCTCCTGTGGCCTAGACAATTCCAAGATCATCGAGTGATCTGTGGTTGGGTACAGATTACCCTAAAAAATCCAATCTAGTGCAATTTCTTTACTTGACAGGGGAACGGATTAAAGATTTGATCTTAGATTTCTGTTTATTTCCTAGACGATTCAATTTCTGAAGTTAGCTACTAGTGCTATGAAGTGCAGTTTCCCTTAGTTACTAGTGCTATGAAGTTTGAAACAAGTGGAGGCCGGAAGAGCTTAGTTTCCCTTAGTTACTAGTGCAGAAGACGCACCCCACCTGCGACATTTGCTTATGCCATCATTGATTCTGTGATGTGCACACTCTATATGCTGCCATGTTTGTAATAAGATATAGACTAAGGATTGTTTCTCCCAATTCTGTCTAGACTGTTATCTTACTCGTAGTCGAATTGCAAGACATAACAAGATATACATGTTTCTTGAAAATACTTCATTGCCGTTTCATATAAATATAATATGTTTATTTAATTTTTTAATAACATTTGCAAATTATTTTTTGAGTAACATTTGCAAATTATTTGATAAATAGGAATCGCATATTCGGTTCCTTTCCACGTGGGTGACGAGCTAGTGGGCCGGATTGCCGGTCCGGATCGGTGGCTTAGTCCATGCTTCTTATTTCGGCCGTGCCGTCTGATAAGATCCGACGGAGACGCCAGGATACCCTAGGTTCTGATCTCGCTATATAAGTCGAGGCTCCCTTTCTTCCACTCCAGCAGCAGCAGCCGCTGCCGCCTCCTCCTCCTCTCTGTGAGCATCTCCCAGCCCTCCTCCGCTGCTCCCCTTCTGCTCTTGTCTAGCCCTATGTCCTCCACAACGAAGATATGTTTCCGTGTTCTCTCATGTTCCTCGAATCGATCCTGTTCATATATATGTGTCTCGAATTGATGCGTTGGATCTTGTCTAGCCCTAGGTCCTCCCCAATTTATTTGCTAGACTAGAGGTATGTATCTGGGTCTCTTCTCAGTGTTGTTTGCTTTGTATCTTCTCCTTTTTGTATTGCTTAGCCATAGACCTGGGTCCCCAATTTCTATGCTTAGAGAGGCTTGATTCGTATCTCCTGTTCATAACTGATGCGCTGCTTACCTAAAATGAATCGAAAATTAGTTTGTATGCATCTGCTGTTTAAACTTTTGATAGCGATCTGATCTAGTTGTCGATTTGTTTTCGAGTGTTGTTGATCTATTTCTTGTTTTGGTTGCGGTTGATCACTGTCTTGATTTGTTGGCGTCCCTCTAGATTAGTTCCATAGTTTCCTATGCATGTGACCACTCCACATTGATTGGTCACCTATATGGCATTTACTAGTCGTGCCTATTATTTCCTAAAACCCTATCCATCTAGTTTTTCTGCTAGTGTTCTGTTAAGCTATCAGTGCGCATAATCCGTGAATTTGATGGTTTGTTATTTGTTATGTTGTGCTACACTCAGTTCTATCTGTTAATTACGCAGGAAAATTGTAAACTAAGATTTCGGTACACAACTATATATGTTCCGAGGTCGAGGCTCAACAATGATGGCGGCACCCCATTAGCTACAATCATAATTTGATCTATGTGTGATGCGATTTGTACTTAAGAAAGTGTGTGTATCTACTAGTGTGATAATTATCTTGTTTTTTGTTTCTTTTAATGTAACATATATGCTATATTTCATTTCTTCTGGAGTGGTGCGTGCCCATCTCCATATATAATTGTCTTGTGATTTGGTTTCTTTTAATGTGACACCCATATTTCATTTTTTGCAGAGGCGTGGTGCCCTTGTTCATGGATTCCACATTCTTGAGGCCTTAAAGCCGGAGCAAGGTTCTCCAATAGTCTAGAAGTTTGTTCAAAACTTATGAATGCTATCCTTTTATGCAACCTTGATCCCTCTGCAGATAGACCCGACGTTGTTGTTGATGATTTGGTAATTTTTGGTAAAATAACTTGTAACTGAAGCATTCTGTTTTAATTAACCGCTTCTTGTATTGAACTGTTTGGCTATACTGTAATATACTTATGTTGAGTTGTAGTGTGATTACCTAATTCACTTGTATATATTTCCAATTTGTCTTGTAGTTTTTGTGAATGGAATAATTATTTGTCCTAAACTAGTTTTGATCATTGTTAATAACGAGATAGGAAAGTACCTAAATAACTAAGTAACATGTTAAGTACATGGAATTACAATCAACCTAGTTTGTTATGAGTTATAATTTTTGGAAAACTTGCATAAGTAGTCATAGTTTTTTTAGGATATCATGATGTAGAATCAAATTGTCGGTTCCGGAAATGGGCGACAACTAAACTGCCCGAAGTGAGTGTCGTGCGTTGTGATCGGATATGTACTAACACACAATGACTTGGGGATTATACTGGTTCAGGCAAGAATGCCTTACATCCAGTTGAGGGTCAGTCGGATGTATTGCTCGAGCCCAGGTGTCCGCGAGAGTTGGGGAGCTACAATATTCGAGCGGGAGGAGCTAGAGTAAGATGGGAACCTCCTTCTTTGGTGGGGACCCCTCCCTTTTATAGCACAAGAGGGGCCTGGTGGATATCTTTAGGGAAAGATCTATGGAAAATATCCCCGACCCCAGCAGCCAGGGCACTTGTCTCATCACCGGACCCGTCTCCCTTGTCAGGTGGGGGCGTCCTTGGCAGGCTGCGCGGACCCAAAATCCCTGGGGCGTGTCATATCTTGCTCCTGTATGCCGAGTCTCATCAACTGTGAGGCATGGGAAGACATGTCCGGGCGGTACGGCCATCCCAGAGCTGCTGTTGTCATGTCTCACCCCATCCCTTCTGATGGTGGCGTGGCGATCAAGCCGTGATGACGTCTGACCCGGTGCTTTAGAAGATGGGTTGGTGACACAGTGGGGGCCTGTAGTAATGGCAGAGGCATAGTGGCCCACTGTGCATGTACGTCTTCCGGAGAAGTGGTTGGTGCCGGTACGGTTCAGTTTGACCCCTCTTTTAGGCCACGCTTATCCGTCCCTCGTCCTCGTGGGGCTTTTCCTCTGGAGACACCCCAAGTTGCCTCGGTCAGTCGGGGACTGGGGCACAAGGGGAGCGAGTGGACACCCGGGGCCATTTGCCGAGGCCGGGGCGTGCATTCGGGCCTGCATGGCAGGCCTGCATGGATCGTCCCGATGGAGTGACTAGTCAGGGTTTCTGGGCCGAAGCGGCCCACGAGTGTTCTTTTCGGGATTGTGGACATCGAAGCCCATCCAGCTGTTCCCTGCGAGGCGGGCCCGTTGGGGATCCCGGGTCACTGGACCTGTCACAAATATAGGATCTAATTACTTTTGTGATGTCTCTGTATGGAAGTGTAATGATCTCGTGTGTGTATTTGATTTTTATTAAATTCCAATCAGTGAAGTTCGTTATAAGTTGTACTTTCAGGAAAACGTACATGCAGAAGTGATAATTTTATAGAAGTGTTGTTCTTGTATGAAACATTATAAATATCTATTGTATGTATTTGATTTTTTAGAACTTTGTTCAAACTAGGTTTCTAGAATTGTTACTTTTTTATCGGTCATGTTAATAAATGTTAATGTATGATATTTTTTTATCCATGCAGGCCTACAATACAAGCTGGTGCTAATTTAGATGGATGGTTGGGCTATAAATTAGAAGATTCCAGTGCCAAAACTCCTGAAAAAGCTGTGACAGGACTGAAAGTTAATGATCATGTGATTCTCCCAACATTTGAGATAAGTAGGAATTCACATCGTCTTTGGCGTCGTGTCACGTTACCAGAGACCCTTCAGGTGGAGGGAGAACCACAATACCACTTTCTCCAGTATAAAGTCCTCCCAAGCTACTCAGGCCCTCTTCGTGCAAGTATCTTGGCTGGTATTGCCCATGGCGATCATCTTGAGGAGCAGGCTGCAGAAGCAAAGGCTGCTTTCTTCGCTGGTATCGCTGCTGCTGTCGATCACGACATGGATCCTGAGGAGTGGGCACTCGTTTTGGCGCAGCTGGCTGTAGCAGATGGGGAGCCTTGCAGTGGTGGGCCAGCAACTGCCTGCGACAGATGTGGTCCATGCGTGGTGGGCCAGCACCTTCCTGCGGCAGGAGTGGTCCATGCAGTGTGGTCCAGCAGCTGCCTGCGGCAGGAGTGGTCCCTGCAGTGTTGGCCTAGGAGTTCGTTGCAGTTGAGGTTGCTCCCGTAGTGAACGGTATAAGCTCAGCTGATGATGATGACTATGATCCTGACGCTGATGAAGATGGTCTCTCTGATGAAGAGGATTCTCCTATGAGGATGGGGATGGTGATGATTCAACTCATTAGGTTGAGACAGATGACTTCAGATAGACTACGAAGATCATGAGGCGATCTGATGTTATATGGATGCTGCTTAGTGAGGAAGTATTCAGACCTAGGGTTCAGAGAGCGTTGCATCTTCTAGTTGCTTATTCATCTTTTTACTATTGTTTACGATTAGCTGCTACGTGTTTCTAGTTTGAGTCGGCTGTTAGTCACTACAGTAGTTGCAACTGGTATCCTATATCGCTCATATAGAGTACCGGGAAGGAACACAAGGCAAGTCTCATGATGTTGATGTTTAGGTTTCAGATTGCACTTAATCTTCTAGTAGTTGCTTGTTGACTTCTTTTTACTACTGTTTATGTGTAGCTGCTTCGTGTTTTTATTCTGAGTCAGCTATTAGTCACTAACGTAATTGCAACGGGTACGCTGTGCCACGACACCACCTTATTCATCATAGTGGTTTCTGTTATTTGAATTTTATGCAAGGTTATTGTGTTGTCTTTTCTTTCACCTTGTTTTCATTCAGAATTAAGGCGGTTACAGGTGTCCCATGCAGAATCATTGTCAATGCCTTTATCTTTTACCCTTCATAAAATATTTTAGTGAATTAGTTCTTGATTATTTCTAACTAGCATAAATGCCCGTGCGTTGTAACGGGAGAGAAAAAAAATCCTCGCGCGTCTCTAGGAACTAATAACTTATTTTTCAACCCATATTAATTCTTCCAAACTTAAAGGAAGGTTTAAGTGTGATTTTTCTTGCAAACTTAAAGGAATGATTTTTCTTGGAAGAAATGCAAATTTACACCTTAAATTATCTGGCGTAGTATTAACATGTATCAAACCAAATGGATTGTTTGACTATCAATAGTCAATAACTTAGAAGCGATGTCAAAGTACGACAAATATCGCTAGATACATAACACCAATAAAAATACATGCAAGCAATCAATCACTTTACCTGTTTGTGGAAAACATACCAAAAGTAAGTGATTTAGGAAGATTGTTATAACATGGTCGAGTCCCATGTAGCTATTCGGTTTACAACTGCAGCACTCCAAAACATGAGCTCCTCTGAATCTAGCGAAATCATATTATTTGTTTGCTAGGTTCTGTACCTAAGCTAACATGTATATTTGTGCTGCCTTTTCAACTTTGGTGTCCAATAAAGATTTTTGAGAAACTTAACTGAGATGTGCTCCATGAGGGCAGCTCAGTTTAGTGATGATGTCTTTGTTGTTCAATTTCATACATGTTGACACTATATAAAAGAAAAGACTTCCCCTTTATACCTTGTAGAAGCACAAGCTAAGGTTTCACCACCAGAAGCAGTACATATCATCTTCTTGTACAAGACTTGATGATAACTCCATTTTTCTCAATTTCTGCTATTTACTTATCAGACTGTTGTAAACCGTCTTATCAACAAGAGTCATGATTTTTTTTTGATAAGATCACCAAGAGTGCCATACCAATAATCAACCCCGGTTTGCAGTACCACTTCCATCCTTCAGAAGTTGCTTTCTGAAGCCCAGCACTTCTTTTCCAATGCCAATCTCAGTTCCTGACGTGCAACAGGGATGATCATCTCATCAACTACCAGGGGCCCGCTACTTCATTTTCACCCACAAATCTAAACCACACAAATGATTGATAGCAGTGGCAGCACCCTTACACTCTCTTCTTATTAGCATTGAAATCGGCAAATCCTGATCGAGACGCTGATTGGTACTGAACGATTGGTTTCTTGCCAGGAGGGAACCAAAACTCCACATCATCTACAAACTGCAGCATGGAACGATGGGGGAAAACGAAAGTTGTCAAGAAATTTGCGCACATCTAAGAGTTTAGATTGACTTACAACGGAAGGGGAAACAAGACGCTACCCCAAATATTTGACTCTCATATTCAACACGAACACAATCATCTGTTTTTCCACGATGCAAGGAGTGAAGTTGTCCGGCTTTGTTTTCTTGACCTGACAATCTGGCGTGGCCGCCACGGCGAGGTCGCTGAGCCAGACGGAGGCGGCCACACCCCGAATGCCCATCCTCGCGGAGAGACAGATGGTGAGCGGGATGTGGAGGGTGAGCCCCAGGGCGGCGGCGAAAAGCGTGGGGAGCGTCACCTCCTGCAAGCTGAGGTAGGCCTTGAGCGGGTTGAGTGAGGAGGTGACGATGGGGAGGCAGAGCACGTAGGTCCTGGCTGTGGTGGTGATGTCAGGCTGCTGGCCGAAGCGCAGGAGGACGACGTCGACTCGCACCCAGAGGAGCGCGATGAGGACGGAGGCGGCGAGGAGCATGAGGGTGGCCATGACGAGCGTCCGGCTGAGGAGGGAGACGTTCCTGGCGCCGTGTGCCTGGCCGCAGATGGGCTCCATGGCACCGTAGAGGCCGATGAGGACGGCGAAGCCGGTAACATTGGCGAAGCTGTAGCCAAGCGTGCCGGCGGCCAGCTCCAGGTCGCCGAGGCGGCCTAGGAAGGCGGTGGTGACGGCGAGCTTGGCGCACCAAGTTCATGTCGATGAGGGGAGGGCGATGCCGCGCTGCGCGAGCACCTCGGCGGCCAACGCAGCGAGTTTGGGGTGCTGCTGCGGGGACTCTGTGGTGGCGGCGCGATACTGGACGCGGCGTCGGAGTCCGGCGCGGACGGGATAGGTGCGTAGGGTTCCATCGCGGACGGGGAGAGGGGCCCACCGGTCGGTGAAAGATGACGTACCAAAACGTGTAAGTACCGCAGAAATGGTTCGCTCTTTTAGAAATAGATAAAGATTTCAACGAGCTACTACAACGTACGCAAGCATATAGCTTGATAGCCTGAAAGCTTAACTTCCATGCACAGGGGCACATCGATGGGCGGCGGCGGCGGCGTATACCTTGCGAACTAGTGCAGCGGCTTCGACGCGGAGCACACAGGCTGCCGCTAGGCCCGCAGGAAAGTTGCGGCGGATGCGGGTTCGCTGCATCGCTCCGCGAGGAGGCTTGGGGCTCATGCGGACACGGGGCGGGCAGCCGCGACCCGCCCCGCTTCGCAAGAGTAACAATACCGCTCCAAAATTCAATCTCTTTGATGTGCACATTAGAGCTCTGTGTTTTTAAAATGGCCTGGTAGACTGGTAAGCAAATGGACATCTTTGATACGCACGTCAGAACTTTTTCTGAACTCTACTAAAAGCAATAAAGCATATACTACGCTCCTTTCAGAAAAAAGAAAGCATATACGCGGTTCAGTCTGAACCGTTCAGATGAAACTGTCACCTACTCATCGGCTTCCATTCGGCACTTTCCATCTCCGAATCTGAAGTCAAAAGTCTTTTCTGGTCCAGCCCAACTCACCTCGATCAACTGGGCTTTTTCCCATATCAATCCGTAAGCTCATCTCACTTCGGCGCAGTCAAGCCCAATTCACTTCTCGAGGCCCACTTCTTCAAGCTCCAGTGCAGTCCGCGGTAGCGGTACAGCAGCACAGCTTCTCCAATCTCCATTCCCCAATCTCGCAGAAGACGCACCCCACCGGCGACATCGATGCGGGCGATCTCGACGGCCGCGGCGGCGGCGGGCGGCATGGTGCGCGCGCGGCTCCGCTCCGCGTCGCGCGTGCGCGGCGGCGGCGAGGGCGCGGGGCGGTGGACGACGCCGGGGCACGAGGAGCGGCCCAAGGGGTACCTCTTCAACCGCCCGCCGCCGCCGCCGGGGTAGTCGCGGAAGTAGGAGGACTGGGAGCTTCCCTGCTACGTCACCTCCTTCCTCACCGTCGTCATCCTCGGCGTCGGCCTCAACGCCAAGCCCGACCTCACAATCGAGACCTGGACGCACCAGAAGGCGCTCGAGCGCCTCCAGCAGCAGGAGCTGGCCGCCGCCAGTGCTGCGGGCGATGGAGACGCCGAGTGATCCACCGGTCAGGCCATCCTCGACCCTAGATTTTTCTGATTATCGGTTTGTGCCTATTCCAATAAGATTGTCTGTACTATGATGTATGTCGTATGAGATCCAAAAATGGATGGACATGATCAAATTGAGAATATGTAGCCCTGTTGATGTTTTTCACTATGGTATTGAGTTTTGGTTACTTATCGCGCAACTGTGAACACGCTATGCAATTTGAATGTTTTGTGCATCTGTGTTCTCTGCATGTGCTTGTTGCAATGAAATCGTTCATGGCTATAATTGCAATGAATTTGTTCTTGGCTATAATTACATATACCACGTAGTAGTTTTTGTATGCACCCTTCCTTAATGAATACGCCATTGGTTCCGATGTGAGAAATTATGTGGATGCATTCTTCCTGCTGACATGTGCCCAGATTTTTCATTTCAGAAACCTTATTCTCAATAGCAACTTAGCAGGTTACAATATATTATATGCTACACGCTCAAGGCATTGCTAGTTCTAGAAATAATTTATTTAAATAAAAATTACTTGCACGTGGGAACGATTTTCTAATCGATTTTCTCTGAACACAACAGTTGCTACTTGCTACACAACATAATCGAGTCTGGATGATCATGTGAGGTTTTGATAAATGTTGTGCAAATAGACAAATATGCTATTGAATGGAAGTGGTTGGAATCTGCAATTGCATTACTGTGTGTCAATGATGAATATCTCTCGATCTGAGTCTTTAGAGGGATTGCCCCGGATCCAGAGCCTGGCCCCAAACTACAGTTCCTCAAATTTCTTAACGGATCCTGACCCTGGGAGCTCTACCAAATGGACCCTGAAATTGATGAGTTATGCTCTAGATCATGATGTATTTGTATTCCGTAGAAGCTTCCTTTCTGCTGGATATAGTATACTCCTTGTAGTTAAATTTATGAAAATACGTTTCCTTTCTAATTAGCATACTCCTTGAAGTTAAATTTGTGAAAATGAGGAGTAAACTACTAGAACAATGCCCTAACCTAGGACCATGGACTTTGCTATTATTACGTATTTATGTGTTTAGAACTATGTGCATTCAGGTGCCAAGGTAAATGTGACTTTGCAATTGTAACAAGTTTGCTTGCCCATAACAATGGTAAAGAGCACTGAGAACTAGCAGCAGTTCCAGTTCTGGTGGTAGCATTTGTTCACTGGCCATGTTGTGTCTGATTGCTGGCAATGAGCTCCTGGTGACAAGGCACAACACCTCACAAAAAGAACAATAGTCATTGATCTGAATGGAAGAATTCATCTAATGGGATGGAGTTCAATGATAGTTTTTCTTTTGAAAGTAGCTCAGATTTGAACTCCTCTCTTTCACTTGGAGTGGATAGAGTACAGCCTTTATAATTGGCATCAACTGGATCCACAGAACTCAACTGGACTCACTATTCCTTGTCCCCCAATTGTCATAGAACTATAGAAGCTTTCTCTTTGAATTCTGTTATCGTTGGACTTTGGTGCTTTGCTCTTCTCCACACCTCCATGCATCAATATGTTCCATGGGTATGACTGATAACAGTTTACCTCATTCCACACTGGTGAACGGTCCAGAGTCCAGATAATTAATCAACCCCTCTTGTGGAATCAATTAAGTTAATTCTTAATGTATTGTCATCTGATTCATCTGTAGCAGTCTTCACTAAAATAATTCCATGAAACTGAAAGGAACCACTATTGTATTTTGTGTTAGCAAGATACTCCCCAGTTCTATTGCAGTATTGCCTGTATTTGAGAACATCTGTATGAAAGAGGCAAGGACTTCTTTGTTCTAGTTTAGGTATCTTTGTGAAAAGACAACCTATCGATCTTCTCAGCTTCAAGCTTCCATGCAAGTTGAGCTTTATACTCCTTCTGCCAGAGTATCATTGCGGGATACATGCAGTCAAACCTTTTGAACTTTGGCTGACAATACATCTGTTAATACTAAAATTAAACACATGAAAATAGAGTGTAGATTTGACATTCCTCTTAAACATTCGTATATTGTTGTCTACTATGTTTTATAATTTTTTTCTTAATATATTGCAATGTAAATTAGGCGTCATAGTTGTGTTTGAGATCCCATGTTGATTTCCAAAGCAACACTCTTTTGCCTTTGGAAGGAGTATTACCTAGCAATTTCTGGCCTATCTCTGACAATCTCATCCTTACGAGAAGTTCTGAGCATTTTCCTGTTGACCTTTCCTTGTGGTATCTACAGTTCTACACTTATCTTCAAAGCCACCTACAACAAATATTTCAGTCTGTTCTTGGGGTCTGTTTGTTCATGAGGAAAAAGCTCCCAAGAAAAGCCTGTCTATGTTCTATATGCTTTGGCCCGACCATTGTAAAGCCAGTTTAACTGAATTGGCCCAGCTAGGTTTACAGAAATTTGGAAAGGCTCATGTCATAATCTTGGCCCAGCTAGTCTCTGTGGACATGCTCAGGCTACGTTTGGATGCCTTGAGAAACTAACCCAGTTATGATTGTTTATATCAGGGCATCATTGGTATGCCTCCTAGCTAAGGTCATCCGCTTGAACCATGTTAAAATATGTATTATATACCTTCCTTTTAGGCCTTCACATGCAAGTGATACCCTTGACCAAGCACCAGGAACCAAAAAGCTAAAAGGAATAACCCAGTTATGTAAACTGGCACATGATGTGTTACTAACAATCGCTTGTCATGTATTGTTTACTAACATGATGTGTTACTAACAATCGCTTCTCATGCTTGATGCAAAGCAGTAAAGGCGTGGGTGGTTGCTTTCTGTATTGTGCAAATTGAAAATGTTACAGAATTTCACATTTGACTATTGCATCTCTTTTCAGTACTTTAATCATGTATTGAACATCTCGAGGAGATAGCAGTGATTTGTACTACTATATCCTTCATTTTTTAGCAACTCACACCTGAGCATCATATGGTTTTCTTTGGTTTAAATAGTTGTCACCATCTTTACCAGCAAAAGGCATTTTATTCCATTACTGCAGCTTTTGATGTCCTAGCATGCATTGCTTTTGGTCACAGTATATGATTACCTCTGTAAGCTCCATTGATGTTGCTGCAGCTTTGGTAACAACTTCTTGCCTCTGGAGTCATATAAGTTTGCTTAGTTTCCATGAATGCTTTGTTTATGATTTGACATGTGAAATGAAAAAGTTGATGCTTGGTTAATGCTCCAGACTATGCTGAAGTTGTGCCAACCACAATGGTAAATGTATTCAAGGCAGTTCCTTCACCAAAATTGTCCAGATTCTTATAATTACCACTCTCTTGCTACTTGATAAAAGCAAACCAAACAAATTTGATATACCAGTAGAACAAGAACCCATTTAATTTACCTGTATTGTTAACTGCAAATAAAAGTAAGGAACATGATCTGTTGCCATTTGTGGGGGGACCACAGGATGCACATGAACCAGTGGTTAATTGTTTAATGTCTAAAGTTGTTATTTCAAATTGGTGACAGGAATATTTTATTTGCTTACATTCTGTTAGGTAACAAGCAGGTTACTAATAACTTAGATCGCAACACACTCTTCATATTGTAAGTTTAACCATACTTTTCAGTTATAACTTGAGAGGATCAAAATATTGTTAATTAGCATTTCTGATGCACAGTACTGTCAAGTAACTGTTGGAAGTTGATTTCATTAATTTCTGGTCTACCAAATAAAGACCTGTCACTTTACCTGTTTGTTGTTTCTTAACGTTACAGTCTACTAACCTTAGTTTCTGAGGCAGCTTGTTTATCCTTTGATGTAGATTTGTTCTCCATGCTCCATGCATTTTTCGAATGCTTTCAACTAGACATGGAGTTTTTGGTGGTCTATACCTATCTACCTTCGTGCGAGTACAGTTTAAACCTTTGCAGAGATTGGAAGCTATGGCATGTGCACTTTAGAAAGAGCTGCAGTTCTTTGTTATCAGATACCTCTTGTTGCATCATGATAAGGGACATCGTCCTCTAATTTCTAAAGTTGGATGTTGGCAACTTGTGTTACAAGCTTACAATTTTAGGCTGAAAGTTATGAACCAATCTTCTTGTTGTGAGCTGTGACACTAACATCTTACCTGATGGTAGATTTCAGTGAATTCTAGTTGTGATGGGGTCTGCGAAGGGCAATTCATATATCCTAAGACCGGCTGAGTAGCTTTTGCTGGTAGCTAATCCTATCCTTTTTCGAAGTTGATTGATTTCAGTGGAGAGAGAGTTCCAGAATGCAGCTTGAAGTTCTGTTCAAATGGATCTTGATACTTGGTCATCCCAGTTGCAAAGTTCCTTGAGAGGTATTGTCTGCGCAAATGGAGGTATGATGACAGCTTACTGGTGACTGGGTACTGGTACTGGGTCACTTTCCCGTTGTCTGATCATGTATTCTCAAAGTAACATATACTTGAATCTAAAGGGTGGGTAGAATCATTGCTATAGGTCATACTGTTCCATCTCATGTGTTACTTATACTCTCCTTCAATTCTGTGCCCCGTCCGCATCTCGCCATGATGGCGTTCAAACGGATATATGCAGCTCGGCTCTGCTCATCCCTAGTGGAGGTAAACGGAACATTGCTTTCCTAACCATCATTCTGCTGTGTTAGCCACAGGTGCATGTGTGGTGTGGTGGCCTTTTCAGCCCGTGCAGTGCGTTCACCTTCCAAACGTCAAGACTCCAGCCTCCAGGTCAGTACCCAGTTACCTACTCCTGTTGCTGTGGCTGCTGCGTTTTTTTGGCTCTGAAGCAAGCAATCCTGCAGTAGGGTAGCAAGGTACTTGTCTGTGGGTTGATGGGGAGGTGGTATGGACCCGCACACTGGTGGTGCGCTGGTGTTGCAATTGCAATACGGCGCGTCGTTGTTGGCATGTCCTCGTGTGTTGCCAGTTGCTCCCCTTAGAAAACTGAAAATATACATGCCTGCAAATTCCTGCGCTCTGATCTGGCCTGCCGTGCAGGTAAAGATCTTTGCATCCAGCGACATGGCTGACCGCTGGTGAGCTGTGTGGACGTACACGCTGAGCTGCTGACATTTGCAGCTCAACTTGAAGCTTCTGTAAGTGTATCCATTCACCATTTCCTTGCTTTGCTCAGTGCACGTATGATCCCAATCCATGTGCTGAAACATTCTTTTGCCAAGCTGATTCATTGGTCAGGATGGAATGGTAGGCATGCTTCAGAGTTCAGACTAGGATAATGAGAGCTGAAAAGGCCCTCTCACCGACCGTTGGCAGGATCGACCTCGATCGTGTGGGGTTTGTTGATACACCAAGTATGCTTGTGGTCTATTTGCAGGGCCCACGTGGCACTGAAGGGTCTACTTTGAACAGCAATGCTAGTGGCGACCTGACGCCCTTAACGAGGCTCGATATCTGGTTGGTGAGCGTAGTTTTCTGGCGATTAATCAAAATAATGACGCTTTTTTTTGCATAAACGAACTTGTTTCTGCAGGGCTCACTTTCGTCATAAACCCTAGTCAATGGCCTATGGAGATGGACCTGGTGTCATCTGACGAAAACTTCGAGCGAGAGAATGAGGCCGGCTGGCCTGCCACTTGATTTCTCGAGCTCAGGCCGGCCGGCCGGTCCTGGCCGTGGGCAAAATGGTAATTGGCCCGTCTCAAACATAAGCCAAAATTCTCTGATACGCACGGGTACCGGGGACGGCCGGTGGCTGTACCACCACCGACAGCTTCTTCCGGTTATCCCAAACTGGGCGATGGGCATGACACCTTGATCCTCATGTAAAATTTTTAAAATAGAATCTTTCACATTTGAAGTATTAAATATAGACTAATTAAAAGTCTAATTGCAGATTCCGTCTGTAAATCACGAGACGAATCTAACGAGCTTAACTAATCCATTATTAGCACATATTTATTGCAGCAATTTATTATCTAATCATGGTCTAATTAAGTTTATTAGATTCGTCTCGCGATTTACAGTCCATTTGTGTAATGAAATTTTTTTCGACTATATTTAATACACCATACATGTGTTCAAACATTGATGTGATTGATGTGTAAAAATTTTGACGGGGACTAAACCAAACCTTGATTGCATTAGAGTCTGATCACCTCTCTTCTCTTTATAAAAATGACAAAAAAAAGAGAGGAAAAGAAAGATGCTGGAACAAGGAAAGGAAAAGGGTTGCTTTCTCCTGTTTTGTTTTTCTATGCCCTAGTGAGAATATGTTCATCTTTTCTTTTCTTTTTTTTCTTTCTTTTCTTTTTTTTCTTTTCGGCTGAATGATTGGAGATCTTCTGTTCTTGATATGGTGCCAATGGTGCACGCACATTTGCACAAGGGTAACATGGAACATATGCTAAAAAAAAGGGTAACATGGAACATGGAGCGATAACAATAGTGCATTGGTGTTGTCCAGCTCCACCTTCCTAGCGTCTAGAGGGACAGAGGCCTTGCCAATTGCCATGTGGAGACGACACCATGCCCAAGAGGAAATGCAGATGTTCCTTCAAATAAATAAATAAATGCAAAAGTGATGCCATACTTGGTTGGTGAAGTCCTATGTATTTTTCACACGCAACATTTTATAAAAGTAAATAAAAAATGTATTTCTTATATTTCTTTTTGGGGGTACAAAGGGTCAGGGTGTGGCTGGGGGTTGATCCAGAATTCCAGAGTGCAAGTCATTTAGTCAACGCCGTGGGGAGATCACGAGCGTGTACGAATGTGTCGTGTTTCGTGAAATGAAGACAAGCACGAGTACGAAATCGTCTCGGATGGACTATGGAGTGGGGTAGATCGTCGTAGGTAATTAGGTGAGCAGCTGAGCATGTTTGTAGGGAATGCCCAGCCTTGAGGTGCATTAGCTACTAGCTAGCCAAGGAGGAATTACCTTAAGCTATTTCCATGAAAAAAATATAATCGGTGGAGCATAAAATGGAGGAAGAAGATTGTATTTTTGGGGGAAAGACTTCGTCCGTGTGTGTGGAAGGATTCAGGAAAAAATGCATTCACGACTGAGAATTTGGAAGCAGAATAAAGCGTCAAAGGAATATTTAAAAGAGAATGATGATGACCATCAAAAGGTGGCTAGAAAGAAGTCTAGGACCCGCTTGAGATCGACGGAGGACATCTTCTTTGTTCTTTTGTGGTTGCTGATTATATGATCTCAGGGGTTGGCTTAAATAGATTGGTTGAAAACAAGACAGATATCACTTACAAAGGCGGCCTATTCTCTAAAAAGATATATAGTACATAATAACTCGAAACATTGTATAATATTACGACAATAGCAATTTCAAGAGACATTTATATTTGAACCTTTGAAAATAGAGTAAAGTCCATTTCACCCCACTCAATTTGCGGCCGAGTTTGGAAACCCCCCTGAACCACGACGCCCTCTAACTTTACAAAGCGGACAAATTACCCCCCTTGACTGTTTCAAAGTGGTTTCCTACGGTGGTTTTGCTTATTTAGCTTCCCTCTCTCTCACTTACATGTGGTCCCCGCCTGTCATCACCTACCTCTTCTCTCTTCCTCTCCTTCTCCACCATGGCCAAGCCGAGCCCCTCACCGAGCGTTCCGGCCATCCCCGCCGCGCCATGCGGCCTTCACGGCGCTGATCACGCTACTCCTCGCGGCCCTCTCCAGGGTCATTGAGCTAGAGCTAGAGCCTCCAGCTCTCGATCCGCTGACCCATGGGTCTCTGCCATGGCAAGCCGATGCAAATCCCAGAGCCGGAGTGGAGGTGGCGACGGTGAGGTTTTTTTTTGGAGCGGCTCGGATTTTGAAGGGCGGGAGAGCATCATGTTGGTATGGGGATCCTGCGGTTGGGGACGAACCGGAGGCGGCCGGCGGCGATCTTCGGTGGCGGCGGCCTGCGGCGCTTGGCGCCAAGCTGGCCAGGCCTTAGAGCAGGAGGGGAAAGGGGCGCCCGAGGATGAGGGAGGTTTGGGGATGGGTGGTGTTGGCTGACGACGGCCATGGAGGTGCTCGGCGTCAGCCCGATTGGGACTCAGAGAGGGTGGATGGACGGCGACATGGAGGAGTAGGCCAAGGAGGCTGGCGCGGAGGAGAGGAGGAAGGAGAAGGCCGTGTGGCGCGGCGCGGATGGCCAAAACACGCGGTGAGGGGCTCACTCAGCCACTGCGGAGGAGAGGAAGAGAGAAGAGGTAGGTGATGACAGGTGGGGACCACATGTAACTGAGAGAGATGAAAGCTACATCACCAAAACCACCATAGGAAACTACTTTGAAACGGTTAATGGGGGTAATTTGTCCGGTTTGTAAAGCTAGAGGGCGTAGTTGTCTGGTTTATGAGTTCAGAGGGTTTTCCAAACTCGGCCGCAAGTTCAGGGGTGAAACAGACTTTGCTCTTGAAAATACCCTAAGCATAGAAAAAAGTTTATGAGAACCGCAAAGAAAAGTCAAAGAGAAAAAAAAATACACGACCTAAGAGACGACCACGCACATAAAATGTAGTACCCCATGTTAAATATTGAATGCATGTTTAAAAATGCTAGTATCTTTTTCTTATGAAGAAAAATGCAACGTACAAAAATCCACCACACTGGACACGAAGGAACTGAAAACCAAGAGCTAGGAGCCCACATAAAATCGGGCCGGCGAAAAGGGCAAGGGGACAAAGACAAACCGCTTGCCGGCGGCCACCCTCGCCCATCACCACGCGGTGAGCAGACCCGGCCAGTCCCGAGCCGAGAGCCGAGAGGGAGAGAAAAAAAAAACCACTCGCCTGGCGCTCGATTTAAGCAGAGCAACCGCCTGGCCGCCCACTCCTCTCCGGTCTCCGCCCACCACGCTCTCCACGCCTGGCCGCGGGCGTCGCCTCCCCTCCCCTCCCGCGCCGACGGCCGCGCGCACGCGGAAACCGCCCCGCGAGCGGCCCCAAGTGGAAGGCCCTCTCCGCCGCATTGGATCGCGCGGCGGCACCACCGCGGCCTGCCGCTGATTGCGCCCGCGGGGACCGGCGCGGGAGCCTTGCTGGACGGTGAGGGATCCTCCCCTCTTCGCCTTGATACTGTTCTGCAAGTTCGAGTCTGGAGCTTCGCTCTCCGTGAAGCCTCCGCCG
The DNA here is from genome assembly GCA_032594955.1 of Panicum miliaceum. Taxonomy (NCBI): domain Eukaryota; kingdom Viridiplantae; phylum Streptophyta; class Magnoliopsida; order Poales; family Poaceae; genus Panicum; species Panicum miliaceum. Next base: position 3,463,888 of record CM064064.1, read on the forward strand.
CTCGCCGGATCTCTGTGGGATCGTGAGCGCGGCGGCGTGGCTCTCGAGTCACCGTCTTTTTTTGCGCTGTTTTTTTGTCTGTAGTTATTTTGTCCCGCTCGGATTCTATTTACTCTACATGCTTCGCGGATCTTTGTTCGACGACAGCAGCATTGATTACCTAGTCTCATAATTTGACCTGGCACTTCGCGATGAGTTGGGCTTCGGCACCTTGGGAGGGGAGCAGATCATGCCAAATTGGTTCTACCTCCCTCCGCGTTCCACATTTCCGAATTCCGGCGACTACTGTTATCAAGGGAAACTGGTTCCTCGGTGCTTCCCGATTGCCATTATTTCACTACTCCTGATCTGTTATCTGTACGACGGGCGAGGTGGTTGCAGATTTGGAATTTCGTGGCGGCTGTTTGGTTTGATTTATGATGGCCTGCCGTCCGCATTTATGATAGAATGTTCTGCAAGTAAACTAATTTGCCCCTTCAAGCTGTTCTTGTACTCGGAGTATTGATTGATGAATTTCTCGTTCCTTGCCAGTTGCCGCTATCGGAAGCCCTGTGCCAGGCTAACAGGTGCTTTTGGGTTGCAGTGGGCTATTTCGGGCAATTGTGATTATTTGATGGTTAGTGTGGAAATACGTATCGGTTCACGAATCACGAGTGGCTTGTGGAGTTTGACCATTTGTCCATGAACATACTCATACTGCTATGCTTTCTTACCCTTTCTAGAGTAGTTGGTGGTATTATTTTGCTATTTTGGGGGGAACTTGATCACTTAACAGTATCTCTACTATGGTAAGTAGTACCACCTGTGTCGATTTTGATTGGTACTCATGATAAAGATACGCTTTTGAATCTGCAGTATCGATGATCTTGTCATACATTAGCTGGTAAATTTTATAGAGCTGTGTTCAACTTGGATCCCCAAACTGCAGCTGAGCAGCTCAATTTGTCGGTGGTAAAGCCCATACTTGATACTCCACTGCAGGTTCAAGGTGATAACCTCGCTTAAAGTAGATGGGATTGAGGGAGAGGGGTGGGGGTGGGGGGTGCTCTTACCCGTTGTGTCCTTTGGCACCTTGATTTCATTGTCGCATCCTAGTGTTCAGTTATGGAAATGAAAGTGAGCATGATCTTGAGTCCCAATAGTTCAAAGTGTGCTTAATAATCCTCTTTTCCAGATCTCCTGTTTCTTCTGATCCAAGTGTCACTAATGTTAGATCTATTTGAACATGCTTGCTTTTGAAAGTCTGTTCAGCTTGCAAAAGTTGCTAGAACAACCTAACCAGTTGTGCTTATTATTTCTCCAGGAATCAAAGTTTCAAACAGATTAGAAGTACTCCGAAATGGGTGCTAGAGATAATGTGGAAGGGAGAGAAGAGAAGAGGGGGGTTGGATCAGATTATGTACATGCTAGGGACTCCTTTTCATCACAAGGCGAGTCTCGGGTTCCAAGGAAGCTCAGTAAAAAGGAGACTAAAGAAAATAGCCCCCGCACGACCAAAAGCGGTTCTAGCCGTTTAGCTCAAAATAAGCTGCAACATAAAGGATTAAACAATGTTCAGAACAAATCTCAGAAGCAAAAGAAAACAGTTAGCGCTGCTAAAGCTGTTGAAGTTAGAAAGCCAGACATTGCCAGAGTTCCTTCTCGCCCTTCATCAGAATTGTCTGAGGAAACAGATGATATAATCAGCGATGCTGGAACCATCGACGATAAAGGCAATGAGGAGGCCAAGGAGATCGATGTGTTAGATGAAGCTCCACACTGTGATCAGAGTACTGGCACTGATGATGATATTCCTGAAATTGAAGAGAAGATAGTTCATCATGACAAATCAGTTGTAGGTCAAGGGAATGAGGAATCAGAGTCAAGAATTGACAAGTTGGAACAAGAACTTCGTGAAGTTGCTGCTCTCGAAGTTTCTCTATACTCTGTTGTGCCCGAGCATGGAAGTTCAGCACATAAGTTGCATACCCCAGCTCGGCGTCTCTCTAGGCTATATATTCATGCATCCAAGTTTTGGTCGGCAGACAAGAGAGCTTCAGTAGCGAAAAACATTGCTTCTGGCCTCGTGCTTGTTGCAAAGTCCAGTAGCAATGATGCTTCAAGGTATAATACGGCTATGCTTAATCTGAATTTTGGCTCCGGCATATGACATCACCAGAAAATTCCTCCAACTGACAAACTATTCTTGGTATAGGTTGACATTCTGGCTGTCCAACACAGTTGTCGTCAGGGAGATCATTGCACAAACATTTGGCGTCTCACATGTGAATCCAACGATGACGACCATGAACATGAATGGTGGTGCCAAAAAGCTTGATGGGAAACCTATGACAATGCTATGGAGAAACGGCTCCAATGGCAAGCAAGCCAAACTTGCTGAGATGCAGATGCCAGATGATTGGCAGGAAACAAGTACATTTTTGGCTTCATTAGAGAAGATTGAATCTTGGATATTTTCTCGGATTGTTGATACAGTGTGGTGGCAGGTAAATGTCTGTTTTTTTATAATAGATTCTGACTAACACTTCATGAGGCTGGGAGCATTCTGTCCTAGTCCAGTGTTTCACAAATAAATACTTCACAGTGACTCTCCTCTGGCTTAACTGTTTTCTGAATATATTGGAATATTCATATTGTCAGTTTTATGAAAACTGATTCTCTTCCAGGCACTTACTCCTCACATGCAAAAGCCGGCGGAAGGTTCATCTACTCCAAAGGCTGGCAGAGTGTTAGGTCCTGCTTTGGGTGATCAGCAGCAGGGCTCCTTTTCTGTTAACCTGTGGAAGGCTGCATTTCATGATGCATTCAGTAGAATGTGCCCTCTTCGTGCTGGTGGACATGAGTGTGGCTGTTTACCAGTATTGGCAAAATTGGTATTATTTAACATCCTTATTTTCAAAATAATAAGATTTTTTCGTTACTGCAAATATATTTTGGGATCTCATGGTTCTCCCATTATCAGGTGATGGAGCAATGTGTAGCCCGTTTGGATGTTGCAAAGTTTAATGCCATCCTTCGTGAATCGGCAAATGAGATACCAACCGATCCTATATCTGACCCGATTGTTGACCCAAAAGTTCTGCCAATCCCAGCTGGTGATCTAAGCTTTGGGTCAGGCGCACAGCTGAAGAACTCTGTACGTGCTGATTCAGTTCTTTGTGCATTCCATGTGGTTTTTTGTTATAACTGTTATATAGTTGTTTGTCAAGGTGATGCTTGCTAAGGAACAAAACTAGATTGTCAATGTGCTAGGATCTTGCTATTACCTCTCAAACAATCAATTTATGTAAAATAAATGACTGCAGATTGGAAACTGGTCAAGATGGTTGACGGATAAATTTGGCATTGACGATGATGATTCGGACATAGGAAATGTCGAGGACGATGAAAGAAGAGGTGCAGCTGAATCAAAGTCATTTCAACTGCTTAATGAATTGAGTGATCTCCTGATGCTACCAAAGGACATGCTTCTTGAAAAATCTATCAGGAAAGAGGTCAGTGTTCACGCATAGCACCTGGAAAATTATTTTACTGCTTCCTCTTTTACGTGACAACCAAATGACCAGTGGTTATGCCTTTGATGTCTTCCTCAGGTCTGCCCCTCGATTGGCCTTCAGTTAGTGACAAGAATCCTGTGCAACTTCACCCCTGATGAGTTCTGTCCTGATCCTGTTCCAAGCACGGTCTTAGAGGAGCTGAATTCAGAGGTTTGTTTCATTCTCACGAAATGCTGTAGGCTTCCCTCGCACACATTTATACACAGAAATGTAGTAGTTAAGAAATACTTGATGCTATGCAGAGCTTGCTGGAGCGATGCACCAACAAAGATGTGCTCAGCGCATTTCCATACGTTGCCGCTCCTGTTGTGTACCGAGCACCTTCGACATTGGATGCGGCAGAGAAAGTGGCAGACATAGGAGGCAGCACAAAGCTCGATAGGAAAGCCTCAATGGTGCAGAGGAGAGGGTACACCAGTGACGACGACCTGGATGACCTGGACTCTCCCCTTGCATCCCTAATTGACAGGAGTGCTCCACCTTCACCATCAAATGGTATCGCACATTTCAGTGCTCAGAGAGGAGCTTCCATGGAGAACGTAAGATACACACTCCTAAGAGAAGTATGGTCGGAGCGTAGGTGATCAATGCATCTGTAAAGCCTAAAATCTCTTCTACAGCTGCCGTATAAGATCACAAGAAGGCGTCGTTGTGTATGCCCTTCAACAGTCTTTTCACAGTAACAAAATATGAAACACTTCTTGTACAGCACATTCCCGCAATCCTATATATATAGCCCTTTTGTAGTATAGCGCAACTCTAGATCCGGATAGTAAGACTATGGCACCTTGAATTGAACAACACTATCTACGGTGCAACTTTGTGGAATGAAGCTATGAAAAAGTTCGTTGACCGACCTAGCTACCATTGTGTAGGGTGTCGGCATGGATGCTTTTTTTTTTTGAAAGGTGTCGGCATGGATGCTGATGCAGTATTTCAACTGCATTTCTATATTGATATGGCATTCTCCTCATGGAACAATTTGATAGGGACTTGAGACGCTTACATTTGAGCTGTCTCCACTATCCTTAACAAATCAGTGTAGGTGATGGCCCAACGGAAACCAGTCATCGTCGGACGGCCGCCGCCGATGGCGACCCTCCATCTGCAGATGCCGCTCTGGATTGCGTAGATCCATCAAGTTCATTTTTTTTTGAAATAAACATCAAGTTCATTGCAACCTGATGTGGTGGGGCCTGGCGTTTGATTATAATGTACACACAAAAAGCATAGGGACCTCAACAAGTTCACTCAAGCCCTCAACCATCCTTTGCAGCTGCCACCGAGAGAGTGATGGCTGATCAATTGGCATTCCACAAACACCAGCGATGGCTGATAGCATGATACCCAGGACTGGGCATTATATTTGTCAGTTGCCAGGAAGCATGAGAGCATGGCCTTAGACGTAGACAAAAATGAACAGGCAAGCATATAATCACACTCGCGATACAATTCAAGCAAAATTCAATGTAGTATGTTTCGTTGAGCAAGTTCAATATAGTATGAAGCTAATAAATTCATTCACCCAGTAATTCAAATGCAAGATTCCACGCCATCACACAATGCTAGTTCAGGCAAAATCACACTCGCGATACCAATTACCCAAGGAACACTACTGAGACTAAATACAAAAAATGGCATTTCCTAAGAACCCAGCTTGACAGTAAATCATAAGGGCAATTATGAAGAAATGAACACATAACTAACCATTGAATTCGATTTAAGGAAATAGACAACTTTGTGATGTCGCATCACAGTACAGGAGTTCAAAACTTCTTTGGGGCACAAAAGGTTTGATGTTGCCAATACAAGCTACACTCTCGTTCTAAAGATGTAGAGGATGTGAGAGCTTAATCCGCTTCGTCGATGACCTTGGTTCCCAGCCCTTTCAAACCCTCAGCAGGGATCTCAGCGACGGTGACGAGGGAGTAGAGTTTCTCCTTGGCATCCTCCTCATCGTTCCTCCTGCAGGCGATTCTCACACGCACCCTCCGTGGAACGCTTCTGATCCCGCTGCTCCAGATGTGCTTGTTGAGCTTCACATCAACCCGGACATCGGTGGTGCCCATAGCCTTCTGTGCAAACTTCCTGATCTCCTTGATGGCATTGGGTGCCTTCTTCTTGAATGTGCTGCAAAACATCTGAAAATGTTGAGTAAAAAGGAAGGGAGGATGGTCACATTCAGTAACCTTCAATTCCAATAACAGTACAAGATTAAGCACAAACAGGTCATGCAGAGAACAGAAAACACTTGGATAAGCATTCAGTAACTGAAATGGAACAATCTATGAGTCTGTAGGATCCAGACGAAACATTCAAACAAGTGACCTGAAGTGAGCAATCGAAAGAACCAGCTTTTCTTCTCCTGCTTAATTTTTTTGAGTTCATACTCATCATTCCACAGAATATGTCAAAAACAATGAACGTACAATGTCTTATGAGGCATCTAACCCGTGCATGGTTGATATGTTTGGTACAAGCACCCAAAAGGCGCTAAAAACTTACCTCATAAGAAAGTGTGTTGAGCATACAAGGCTATATCTATCTAAGACAGGTAAAACGAGCCCTTCATTGCTATACAGAAGTTCTCTGATAGCATATTTTGCAATTCTAAATCTAAATGGAAATAAAGGGCGATACTAGGGGCCTATTGCTTTTACCTTCCATGTCTATTAGTAATGAAATTAAGAAGATATCAAACGAATGCCACCGAAAATTTACAAAGCATATGATAGCAGGGTCATCAAATTGTTTCTTCTCCTCGTGCTCATATGCAAGCTACGAAGAGAATAGCTAATCACGAAGTAGGACATTACTAAATGTTCAGCACTTCAGGGTTTGCAGATCGCAACGAGAACAGAACAGGGAGATCCTTGTCTAGTACTACCGAACACACAACATCACTTGCTACCGATCATCTCATGATGCTTAAATACTACGACGGGAACCGCGCGATCGAGCCGGGTCTCCGAGAGAGAACAGAGCGCAGCGCGCAGCAAACATCCGCAAGGTGGCGAGAGGGAGGAGAGGGGTACCAGCCGTGGAGGCGCTTGTGGAGGTTGATGGTGTACTCCCTGGTGACCACCTCCTCCTTCCTCGCCGCTGCTCCCTTCTTCTCCGCCATCTCCTCTCCTCCGCTCTGCTCCGGGGCGGGCGATTCGGCTCGGGGGTGTTCCGTTCCGGCGGCGCGAGAAGAAAACCCTACCAGCGACGGGGGTGCCTTCTATATGAGCGGCGCGCAGAGTGATGGGCCGCGCTGCGTACCTTAGTCTTTGTACATGGGCGGCGCGGGCCGTTAAAAGAACTATGGGCTGTGGGGTGGCGTTCAAGCTGGCTAGTGGGCCACAATTATACTCGGGCTGAATGGCTGGCGGGCCGCGTGCAATTGTGCCACGCTGGGCCGGGAGCTTTACTGTCAGAGGAGGCTGCAAACTATATATTAAATGTATTTTCAAAAAACGACGGTTTCTGCAGGCAATACCTCATGTCCGGAGACAGGAGCCGGAGAACTTGTAACAGTCTTTCCTTTTCTGTTCGTCATGAAGATCCACCGGATGCAATCTGTCTAAATAAGTAAATATATTTGGTCGGCCTCACCTATACTAGGAAAAAGTTCACTTCTGGTAAGTTCAAAAGGGATAGATGAACAGATACTTTTCTTTTTTTTTGACAGTAGATGCACAGATACTGCTGGTACACTAAGCAATGACTGCAACTGCATGAGCATGTATTTTCTTCAAGTACAAATTGGACTCATAGACATGCAGAGTCTAGAAGGATCCAAACCAACTTGGGATGATATATCTGATTTACATATCAAATCAGGGCTCCGCCGACCGCCCTATGCCGGAACAATGTAGTTACATTCATATTCGCAGAAATATCAGTCCTTGCGAAAACAAAAGAAATAAACCTCAGGTTTTCAGGGGCGTTGAACATGACAAGTCCCCGTGATAATCATGCGCGCTCCAGCCTCCAGTTACAGGTGTTTCTCATCAGGTTTCCTTTTATTACTGAATTGGTTTGGATGAAATTCTGCCTAATTCTGATCAATAGCCAGCCAGGCGTGGGTCTGTGCGATGAGGAAGGCTGCTCCGAGCCCCCAAACCTCTGCAACCGCAACCAGCCTGCAAATTTTGCACACACGCTTTGATTTGTAAGGTAAGGTAAGCGGCCATGGATGTGCAGCTTCCTTCTCCGACTATTTCGACTTACAAATACTACATTTCTATTGAAAGTTCCTTACCACTTGTGCTGCAAAAGGCAGCATCCTCTCTGGTGGCATGCCGGTGCATAAACCTAATCCAAAAGAACAAAACAATAAGCCCGTATGGTAAATATTTCAAAATAGACGCAGCAATCAGCATTTATAACCTAACAAAGTGCTTCTGGTTAAAAGCAGAAAGAAACAGCAAGATGAGCAAGCTGCCACAGGACATGATTGTGTGACACTGCGAGTAGCCCATGTACTGTATCTGTTTCGTTGCTCGATAGTTCCTCGGCAGTTAGTAGGCTAATGGAAAGAGACTTATGCAATCAAAACTTAAACAACTTTGATACAGAGTACAGACCATTATCGATATGAGACAGGAAGCTTATTTGTTACCTTGTCACAACTAATTTCTGGAAAAGAAAATTTACTAGTACTAAACCGAAGAATTGATTTTCGCAGCTATATTTATGGTGGAAAAGGAGACATTGAACACTGACCGTACAGAACTGCTCCAATGAATGCATCTCCTGCGCCAGTTGTATCTATGAGCTCTCCAGGTGGTATAACTTCAGCTGTACCTAGAAGTAACCTGCCACTTATCGAGCCTACTCCATCTGCGCTTATTCTCAAGTTTGACTGAAAACAAGGACAGACGCAAAAACAAATGTATTAGGAAAACACTATACGAAATTGCCAATTCTAGCATAATGAATCATGAATTTCATGCAGATTGCCACTAATATACTCCAGACAATATGACAGTCTAGAAGCAGACATTTTGAAGTCAATACTACCACTGAGTTCAATTTTAATTTTCAAACCAGAGGACTTCAAGTGTACTGAAGTTCCTACCTTATGATTATAATTTACAGATCTAGTTCAAGATGATAGAGGAACATACATACGTATAGAAAATATACCCATCCGCATTCCACGTTACACGTAAGGTGTCTTACCTTGGAAGCAATGCATTTTGGTATAGTGGAACTCTCGTCAACTTTCTTCTGTAGTGATTCCAGTAAAGCTTCTGCATCTATTTCCCCTGCCTCAGAAGCATCTGCAACATATTTGTTTTTATTATTTTTATTCCAAAAGAGAGAGAGAAAAACATCACTGGTTCCTTTGCCCGTATACAATGCACTATCCCTTGTATGATTGTATCCATGTTTTATCTAAATACTAAGGTATCATAAACATGCAGATCTACAGTAAAGTAACCTGTCATGCTTCTCTCAAGCATCAAGCAACCTTTCTCCCCCAGAGTTACGATAACAAATTTGATTTTAGGTAGTCTTGAAAACATGGACACTAAAGCAACCGGTATTGATGGAGCTCCTGTCCAGGCCTACAAATTAGATAGGTGGAAATAATGTAACCCGCAAGATGCCAGCAAAATGAAAATGCTGAACATATTCCTAAGCCTTAGTGTACCAAAATATACAGTATGGAGAAATTTTGTTGTGAATCACCTAATCCGGTTGAGCTAATCCAACTAAAAGTATCCAATATGTTAGATTAAGTAAAGCAAAGCCAGTACATGTTTGCATTGCAATTAAAATGACACTGGCCACGCCATGAGAAGTATATAAATCAAATTCCTGCCTAAGCCACGGGAAATGTAGGCACTTTTCATTTCTACAAGGAGAAGTTAGTCAAGAATAATGTTTTTATAGTAAAATTTGAGAAAGCAGTGCCGTAAAACTTTAACCATCATGCGGGCTGGTCTGGGCCAATATTAATGAATCAGGCGGGGATTCTCTCCCCTCACGTTGACCTTCAAAAATAATTGGAAAAGTCTTGGGTAGGATCTGGAAGTTACAGTCTTCTGCTATCAAACAACTTACCTGAGGAAACTTTGCAGAGCATACAACATAGGATGCAAAATTAAGAAGCTCGTCCAGACCCTCCCTCTTTCTTTCGGCATCAATCAAAATAGGGATTTTTCTTTGACTTGCCTGCACTGGATTGTCCCATAAGCAAAGGTCAGTCTCAGTAGCAGTGCAGGGAGAAGGAGAAAACTAGCCAGAAAAAGTCTTATGTGTGGCATTAATACAATAGAAGCTGTAGATTGACAACATAGACAAAATAAAACAAATCCCGAAGGCATATCTCAAATTTATAAGCTACCCGCAATCGCAACTGCAGAAAGAGTGGGTACTCCTTTTTTTTTCAATTCTTGTGGACTGAGATGATGTGCCTGGAAGATATTACCTCTTCTGCAACAAGCAAAGCAGTGTCATGCAATCGTACATCAAAGTAGACGATGTCTGCTCCATCTAAAGCAGAAGACAAGTTTGCCTTTGTGAGCTCTTCTGACACCAAGGGGGGATAACCAGGAGTGTGTATACAAGTACGAGTTTTCCTGAAAGGCAAAAGCAGGATGGCTGAATATAATTCAGTAACAGATACTATTAGCTAAAGATTTTTGGATATAATAGCTAGGATACTGTGCAGGTTTCCAACTTGCAGCAGAGCCATGTAATTACAAAATAGGCATCTTGTTCACAAGAGAGTGAGCGTGTCATGTCAACTCACGTCTGTTGATCAACAATGATGTAGGTGAAGGGTGAATTCCCATTCTCTGCAACCTGAAAAGGGACACATCGCGATCTAGAGGATGAGCTTAGCAGCACTGAGTGTCTGTGATTGCGTTGCTAATGCATAGTAATTCATACCAGCATGTAGGATGTGTCGATGCCATCAGCTTGCAGCTCGCTGAGGATGTTCCTTCCTTGAGCATCGTTGGCTACCTGATCCCGATGGGTTGTTTTGTTTTGTGGGTTAGAAGCAAAGGTCAGGCGTTGACTAGTTGCGTCCTGTTAATGGGAAGGGGGAAAATCAAGAATGCACCTTGGAAATGATCCTGGGGCGGAGCCCGAGGCGCGCAGCTGCGGTGAGCGCGTTGCCCGTGTTGCCGCCCCCCTGGACCTTGAGCTCGAGGCTGCGGATCTTGTCGTCGGGGTTGGGGAAGGACGCCACCGTGGCCAGGTAGTCCACGGAGATGCCGCCGCACCCGAGCTGCGGCGCGTCACGAAACGGGAGGGGAGGAGGAGCTGAGACCGAGTCGGAGGAGGAGACGGATCGAGCCTTGTCGGAAGGAAGGGAAGGAGCAGGCGTAGTACCACGACGGGGCTGGGGGCGCCGGAGGCCATGGCGGCGACGATGGCACTGCGGGGGCGGCGACGCGGCGGAATAATCCCCCTGCCCGCTTGACGACGAAGAGTGTGGAGAGGAGCGGTGGGCAGCTGCAGCTGGTTTGCGCAGGGCGGCATCCCTTCTCCCCTCTTTTGCTGCTGGGCTGGCCTTCGTGCCAACGCCAACAGGGCAGTTGCTGCTAGGATTTCCTTTCCTCGTCCTTCTCCGATGGGCAATGGCTGTGTGCTTCAGTGCTCGCCTGCCAGACTGCCGGTGCAAATGCTACCCGCCAAAACAAGCTTGCTCCAAACAAATCAAACCAAACCAAATCCAATGCCATACGCAAGGTCGAGTGGAACGAGCGACGAGAGGAGGACGCTGGCTGACCGGCGAGGGCAATCCATCCATGTCCATGACTCCATCTGCAACACCAGCCACATGGGGCAGGCTGCATTTCAGAAAGAAGCAATCCAACTAACCCAACAAAAGCAGGCCCAGGATGCTCAAAAAAAAAACAAAAGCAGGCCCAGGCCAGAAGTGGGCCTTGGGCTTGGATCCGGGCGCAGCACGATCAATCGCATCACAGCGCTAAGCTACTTAACTGATTTAAATTATATGGTTCACTTTAGTTTGTTAGAAGTCTAACTTCTCTAACTGTTATAAAGTTTATTAAATAATAATTTCGGCTGGTTCAATAGTATTCTGTGAGAGAGAATAAGCCGAAAGTAGACAAACTGAACAGTCCATCATAAAAGTTGTTATGATGGTACACTTTATTTTGATTGGGGAGTACATTTATTTTGATGCTAACAACTATCCAGTTAGCCAAAGGTAATCCCAGCTAACCATTAGCTCTAACTGACCCAAATATGACCTTATTACAAGTACTCCACTATATATGATGAAGCCCTAAAACTGATCAAACTAATCAACCAGGAAATACTTCTCCTCACAAACAATGCATCTCTGATAACCTGATGATGATTTGGGTCACCACTACAAATGCCACCATCCAAAGAAGCAGAGAGATTCAGTGTATGCAGAGAACCAGCTAGTGGCGTGCCTTGAACCATCACTAGGTAGGATTATCGAATCGAGATAGGCTAAATAGCTTTTTGGAAGGTCACCAGTCCCCAAATTTGCGCATAAAGCAAGGGTCATATGTCTCCTAATCCTTGAACATTCTCCAGGAACACTTCTCTTAAATCAAACGCACTACATCATTAAACTACACTTACAAATAGAACGGTGGTCGATCAGAAGCAACGCGTACAAACTCGTTTAAATTAGTGCGCTAATGTTGCAAACTAAGAGATTGCTGAATGAGACCAAAAGGGTTTAGGGTTGCATGAGCCCACCGCACCCAATCCAACAAACTTTGGTCAAATTCAACACTAGATTTTTTTTTTTGACAGAATTCAACACTAGCTTTTGGCAACTAACAAAGATGCTTAATGGCAAACTCACACGAGCGTTATGGTGCGTCCAATGCAGCAAAATAATTGCCAATCAGTACTACTATACTATGTTGTACTAACCGACTCGAGATTAGGTTTAATCATAATGTATTTTTTAATTAATGAAGATGCTTGAATATATAATAAGGAGCTTAAATAGGGCCACCGGTCAGTCCACCAATGTGGATCGTTCACCCGTGCACAGAGTGTCAGAGATTCTGAACTCGCAATAGGTTCCAGGAGTACTTTTAAGGCGATGATTTTTCAGATAGAATTCGGATGCCCATGCGTACGTGTCCATTGAAAATCCTGGCGCCGTGGGGGAGAGGGCATTGACATGGCCAGCTCGTCTCAACAACCAGCAGCTCGGAACAGCGCGGCGTCTGTACGAATCCGGTGGGCATGTTTAATGGGCAACGGCCACGGCGAGTCAACAATCATTCAGATCCAGATTAAGTTAGTAACTAAGCACAAAAACTCTGTCATGCATGCTGGCCTGTGCTAATTTCTGGCTCCAAACAACGCTCCCTGATGCAGATAAACCGTTTCTTGAACAGAAACTAAACTTGGTGTTCTTGCAAAATTGAAGGTCAGGAAAAGAAAGGGGCTGTGTGTCCAACTGTTGCTCGGAGTTGCTATGACTATGATCGATCGAGTGATCATTTTTTTCATCCTTCTATTTCCATGATGTCGTGTTGCTACAGCGCCGCTTCGTTGTCGTATTTCTTGCTCGTGGTCTTGTTTTGATGCGGCTAGACGGCTAGTGATCATATTTTGTGATTGTCCTAAGTTTTCCTTTTGGCCTTTGGCCTTGTAGCCAATAATCCCTACTTTCAAATTTCAATTCTTCTGATAAGAATCCAAGAGTTTTGCTCCGATGGCATTGCCATACCACGGGCCTATTTGGTAGGAATTTTTTTTTTGTTCCAATTTATGGCCAGACTGAAAGAAACCATGAATCCCTATCAAACTGTTTCTTAATTTTAGGGACAAAACTAAACACTTCTCACCTCTCATCAGTTTCTACAAGACATCAGAAACTAGAAAAGGTGGCTTCTTATTTTCTCAGAAACCGGAGAACCAGAATTCTCCGACAAATAGAATCCATGCCAGACACTTGAGTTTAACATCGAGCATTGCACCGGTCAATCAACACTCGAGTTCGCTTCACAATTCTCTCGTGAACTCGTCATTGCGGCGTGATGAACGTTTAAGCTAGCAATCAGTAAAAATGCTCCAAGTCACGTTACCTTTTCTTCGGTAATCAGTTTCATCGCGTGCAAGGCAAGCGAGAATTACACGAAGAAAATGACTCGACCTCGAGCGCAGCGAGCCCGCACGCGCGCCAGCCAGCCCTCCCAAAATGTTTGCACAACTCCGCCAACCCTACGCCGCCCGAATTTACAATGCCATGCCCCCTCCCCGTGTATGTACAGGCACCATCGAGCCGTCAGTTACAATACGGTACTCTACCGAGGTCCAAAGCGCAAAACAACTAAAACCTGCGGCGGCGGCGGCGGCGGCGGCGCTCAGAACTCCGACGAGGCATCCGACGCGCCCTTCGGAGGGGATGGCTGGTGGAGGTTCCTGAAGTGGTCCCTCACGTCGAACCCCTCGCCGGCCGCGAGACCCTCGTCGGCCGGTGGCGGGATGTAGGGCGGCCGGGACACCTCCGTGAGCATGTCCCACGCCACGCCGGCGAAGAACGGGTGCTCGCGGATCTCGTCGGCGCCGCCGGCGTACCCGAGCCGCCTCCTCGGGTCCCGCTCCAGCAGGCGCGAGACGAGGTCGGTGAGCTCCGGCATCCGTCGCCGGCTGTCCCCCGGGAACTCCAGCTCCCTGTGCAGCACGTTCCGGAACGTCTCCTTCCGGTTCTGGCCCTTGAACGGCGTCCGGCCATACGCCATCTCGTACACGAGCACGCCGACGGCCCACCAGTCCACGGCGAACCCGTGGCCCTCGCCGCGCACCATCTCCGGCGCCACGTACTCCTCCGTGCCGACGAAGGAGTAGGACTTGCCCCACGCGCCCGCGCCGGGGCTGCCGAAGCTCCCGGGCTTCCGGCTCACCGGCGACACCCGCGCCGACTTGGTCTTCTTGGCCAGGGCTCCGTCGCTCCCCATCAGGTACCGGACCAGGTTCTGGAGCTGCTGGCGCGGCGACGGCGCTGCGGACCACGGCTGAGGGGGCCTGGACTTGGCCTGGCCGACAAGGGAGTCGCTCCGCGCGGAGACGCGCGCCCGGCGGTTGTGGCCGCGGTGCGATGGCGGCGGAGGCGACGAGGACGCGGACGTGGGCCCCTGGTGCAGGAGGCGGGAGAGGTCGAAGTCGGTGAGGATGACGTGGCCGTCGGCGCGGAGGAGCACGTTCTCCGGTTTGAGGTCGCGGTACACGATGCCGGCGGCGTGGAGCTCGGCGATCGCGGAGACGATCTCGGCAATGTAGAAGCGTATGGCGGCGGGGGAGAAGATGCGGTCGGGGAGCGAGTATCGGAGCTCGTTGAGGTCGCCGCCGGAGCAGTAGGGGACGGCCCAGGCGAGGAGGTCGTCCGTCTCGGTGAAGCCGAGGAGGGACGGGAGGTGCGGGTGCGCGAGGCGGGAGAGCACGTTGATCTCCCACCGCGCGCGGCGGTCGGCGTCGGGCTTGGCGGAGCGCTTGTCGAAGGCCTTGAGGGCGTAGCGGTCGGGACGCGAGGCCGCCGAGGGGCCGTCGGCGACGAGGAACACGGTGCCCATGGCGCCCCGGCCGAGGACGCGCAGCGCGCGCGCCCGGTCGAGGTCGATGTCCATGGCTGATGGCCGGCACGGGCGCGCGGGGCAGCCGTGAGTTCGAACGCCGTGCGCGGCCTGGTGTTGGGGGGCGGGCTCTGGGCTAAGAATAGCGAGCGGGAGCAACCGCGCGAGCGCTAGGGAGAGGCACCAAACGAATGTAGAGGCGAGGAGGGTTTGCAGGGAAGATATAGGAGGGGAAGAAACACTGACAGCGACCTTCGGCTTTTAAAATCATCTTCCTTTTTATCGAAAAAAATATGATCTCTTTTTACTTTTTTAGGGCTGTCTATTGCACACAGTCAGACCATTTTGCGACCATCTTAACACCAGATCCCCACCATTAGATCAAGATCCAACGATGGCCTATAATAGTACATCTTGAGTTAACGAAGGTACCATAAATACTGGTATCTCCCTATCAGCGGGTATTATCTACCACTGAAGAAAAAATAGCAGAAAAAGCTATGCTGGGTCAAAAACTCAAACTCAAGTGATCCCAATATTTCCATGGAAAACTATAGATGAACCTCATTTTGCATAAAGATGTTCAACCACGCTTGATAAAGAAACTAAATTACACTCTTGCTACAAAACTTCCGTACTTCAAATGGAAATCTTAGCTGACAGTTATCGTGCCCCATAGTATTTGTTCAGTTGCCTCTGCTATTCCTTTCTTTTGTTGAAACTCTGAAACCACACATCCCTGTAGCTTCGTCCTGCTAACAAAGCTCCGAAACACAGTTCTTTTTTTTCTGAAAAGAACCGAAACACAATTCTTGACATCTTGTTTGCAAGCAAGTAAAGTAGCCTGACATGTTAACTCACACTTCACCAATGGGAGTGTACCACCGTATGCAGAGCGCACCCTTTTGGGTTTGGCGTGAAGTGCTCCTCCCCTGCTGGTGATTAGAATAAAACACGCGCGGTTGTCGATCCACTAATCCTGCGACGAGTTGGATTACGCAAAAACAAAGCAAAGCCCCTGCTCCCTCCCATGTGCAGCAGCTGCTTCAAAAAATTATGCTTAAAAAAAAGAGTGATCGCCGGGCGCAGAGCTCGAGGAGGCAAAGGCAGGGTTTCCACGTGCGGAAGGGAGCAGGGATCGGGCTTCGGTAGGACGGGGTTAGCCAAATTTAACCATTAATACTGGTATTAAATAAAGATAGTTTATAAAATTAACACCATAACCCCTGCGCTACTTCGCGAGACGAATTTAATGAGGTCAAAATTTGAGAATGGTTACTGTAGCATTACTGTAGCCAATCATGAATTAATTAGGCTCATCAGATTCGTCGCGCAAAGCTGCATCCATCTGTGAAAATTTTTTACAAATAAATTTCGTTTAGTAATTCATGAATGTAAAATTCTCTTGTAGGGCTAGATGTGCTAGGAAGGAACAAACGGGACCGGAATAAATCCATCGCACAAGAGCCCATCAATCATGCGGTGCGATGGATCTGAAGAAACAGTGGCATTTTGGATGCGGTTTCATCAGGCTTTCAGCACAGTGGCCAATCTAGGAGCTATATGCTTCTTTGCCCTCGCAAATGACGAGCGTTTTTTCTCCGAGGAAGAAGCCAAAATGGCAAGAGATTTTGGAGATCTGATGGGATGCGTCGTGCGCAAATTTCGCGGGGGCGTGCGGCTCGCCGCTTGTCTCGGTCTCGATGCGCCCCCGTCCTGAAGAATCTGAAGCGGATCGTCGCTGTCCAAAGCCACAGAAATGTTTTCGAGCTGCTGCAGTCTTGCAGACCTGCACCAAAGCAGCTGGATGCTAAGAGCAAGGCGGTGTTTAGATCTCGTGCCAAAATTTTTTAAAAAGAATCTTGCTATTTAGAAGTATTAAATAAAATTTATTTATAAAATTTTTTCACAGATAAATGATAAATTGCGACGCGAATCTAACGATGGATTAAGTAGGCTTATTAGATTTGTCTCACGATTTACAACCCATCTGTGCAATTGGTTTTTTTACCCATATTTAATACTTCATGCATGTGTCAAATATTTGATGTGATATTTTTAACCAAAACTTTTTAGAATTTAAACAACACCTTAATAATTCAGCCAGTTGCTGGTTGTAAGGATCTTTACAACTCATCTCTCAGCCCACTCAACGACAGTTAAGTCTTCACCATTAATATATAGCTTACTTGTTTCTCTTACATATTTTCTTGGTTTTTGTATCAAAGCAGGTGGTAAGCTTACAGCTTACTTCTTCTCTCTCCTCTTCTCTCCTCTCCACCTAAGCATTCAGCCTGCTTCCAGCTCACCATAGTACTTGCTCTAATGCCAACACAGGCATCTATCGCAAAAAAAGGCTCATTTGGATTCGAGGGGCTGTTTAGCCCTGTCACATCGAATATTTTTAGATTATTTAAAAGGATTAAATATAAGTTATTTATAAAACTATGTTCAGAACCCTCAGGCTATTTCGCGAGATGAATCTATTAAACCTAATTATGAAAAATAGGTTTAATAAATTCGTCTAGCGAAATAGCCTAAGAATTATGGAATGTATTTTATCATTAATTTATATTTAATACTTCTAATAAGCATCCAAATATTCGATGTGACGGGGATAATGTTCAGATCTTGGAACCAAACAGGCCAAAAGTTGAAGTGTTTGCAATAATTTGCAGAGATAAGTGCCGATGATGGTGACTAGCAAGAACTGAACTCGTTGTCATCAGCGATAACACCAATCTGATCCTTTATTGTTCAGTCCTGAATCACCATCGACGAAGCTAATCTAATAGCTGATCCACGCGTCACCGGGATTACACTATTGCTCGCGATCTTTTTAATTGGACTGCATAATGTCAAACGATGCAGAGAGCCCCGTTTCGAGTGGAGCGATCAGCAATCGAAGCTGCCTGGAAGCATCGCGCACACAGCTCCCTCTGCGTGCACAGTACAGGTGCAGAGCCTGCAAAGGACTTGTTAAAACCCACGCACGCCTGCGCTGGAGATAACAAATGGTGTCAGTTGTCAGTAGCCCATCAGTTCAGTATCCTGAATAACTAGTACAGCTAGCAGTAGCAGCTAGCTGCTGCTGCTGCCCGTGCAAGCCTGTTCATTCCTCCGGCGAACCACCACCGTACTGCCATTGTTTAGTCCAGGCATCATTGGCTGCTGCTCGGGGTTGATCCGCTCCCCACGACGAGCCGCATGTGAGGAGAATCATGGAGATGATGATGGAGCTGGAATTATTCTTTGGCGACTGCTGACACCTAATTGCAGTAGGGGATTAGATAGGCAGGGCCTGTATTACACTTCCACTTGTGCAGTTTTTCAGTTAGCTGCTGTGTCTGCTGTCTGTGTGTGTCAAGTTGCATGTTGCAACGATGAGTGGAAGGATTGATTTTGATGAAAGTGAGAGGAGTTTGTTTTTGTGCGCTGTCTGCTTTGCGAAATGGTAGTAGCATTTTCGTGCAGAAATTCAGCTGAATTCCGGCCTGGATTTGGATGAACTTAATTATATGAAGAGCATACTTTTAAAATTTGATCTTAACTATTGAGAAGCTTATTTGTGTAGTGAAAGGAAAAAAAATTAGACACGAAAGTTCATGAGTTGGCAGCACAAAGAAGCTGATGAAAAATAAATTCTCTGCCTAGAAGGATGGAGGAATGCAGTTCACTGAGACAGCTCTTGAATTGGGCGCAACCAACTTATATGCCATCTAATCCAATAAATTTCTGACCGAAACTTCTGGCGCCGATCAGCTGATCCGATATGTGCGTGCGTTAAGCTTCAGAAGTTCTACACGTGCAACAGGTTGAATAATTGTGTACCGGCTGATGAGAAATAATGAAGAGCGGAAAGAAAAATATACCAATGAGTACGTGTCACTTATTCAAGTTAGTTTTTTTAATAGTTTGGAATTTTAAAAATGATATAGGACGAAATTAAGGGACCTGCATGTATTGCCGACCAACCTAATAATTGACGCAGAGAGAATCAGAATAAGGTTTGACTTTTCCATAAAAAGAATTAAGCTGGACCTGGAAATGCATAATTGGAGTGTCTCATAAACTAAAAAAAATTGTTGACATCCTTGAGAGAAATTAACAAGATCGACAGTATATGTTACGAAATATATATTTGCAAAGAACCAGTACGTATCAGCTCGATCGAGTAAATAGAAATCTTTAAAGAAATAACCCTGTTTCAAACTAAGGATCAACGGCATGCAGTAGGTTTACTGAAAATAATAGAGTACTGAGGTTACATTCAGCAACTGATCGGAAAAGGCACTCAGTTCAAGCCGATCAGCTGCTTTCGTTTCTGTCGGACCATGCTGTTTTCTTGCGCCCCCCCCCCCCCCCCCCCCACACACACTATCTTCCTGAAACCAACCATGCATATTTTTGGCCGTTGAGCAGCCATTATTATAAAACGAATTAGAAGGTGGCCCGCGCAAATAGCGCGGGTATCTAGTTTTTTCATTTTAATATTTAGTATTTATTTCTTTAACTTTAAAAATAAATTTATCAAATAATTTTATTTTATTGTTTCGAGACTAAGTAAATTCCTAGGCCATCGAAGTTATAACACCATGGTAAATCAAGATCAGGTAACATCACATGTTAATCAAGACCATTAAATCATCAAAAAATTTAGTGTTATATATTTTTTATTTTTTTCAACTAACGTGGTAATGCATAACCCTCTTAATATTTAAACCTTATTTATATTTATTTGTAGTATTCAACGAAGGTCTCGTCCGTATGCTCTATTTTTGTCAAATGATGTATAATCTAAATTCACACGATCAATAGATCCATTTGTAGTTCATATATTTCTAATTTCAAGATCTAATCAACCTAAATATTTTCTCATAGATCAATTGATTATTTCATATTGATCGAAGTGTTCATTAGCATTTGCATAAGAAACATAGATATTGTAGGATCTTAAATTTTTCTCATCACTAAACCATCATCCAGTTTGCAGGCAATGTCTTACCCAATACCTTAGGATGAAAACGGACGGGAATGGACGGGAAAACCCTCAACCATTTCCGTTTTCGTATTTTATCACGGAAAACGGGAGCGGAAGTGGAATAGCCGAGAACGGGAGCGGAAACAAAATATACGTGTTACGGAAACGGGCGGAAAGCGGAAAATTTACTGGAATATATTATTATTTAATCGACGTTCATCTCACATGAATATAATACTACACACTCTTTTACGCAAGCTATTTTTTTAAAATATAATTAAGATTTTATATTTCCTATGATTAAACCACGGAGTGTATCGATTGATGTTGAGAAACAAGAGAGGATATATGGTGTGTGTATTAAATTATTTTTGGATTTTATAAATACGGGACTAATACGGGATCATCCCGGCTAAAAATGGGATCTCGCAAATACGGACGGGATACACCCCTTCCCACTTTCCGTCCCATTTCCATATTTTTCCACAAATACGAAAATAGGCGGGATAAATGTAGAAATACGGGCGGGACGGGACGGGTATTTTTCCGTCCGTTTTCATCCTTACCAATACCCGTCTAAATAGCATAGTGCAGGTTCACAACAACCCTCGTATGCGAAGCTTCCCTTATCCTCTCCCATCCTCTTCTACTGTAGTTCACTGAGATCCCATCTCTTCTGCCCCATTCCTTTCCTCCCCGGCGTCTCATCGACGGTGTGAGGGAGGTGGGTCAACCTCCTTCCTCTAGTGTATATTATGGTATATTATTTGCGGTTTGTTGTGTCCAGATAGGCGCTCGGCGACGACTCCCCTGCTGTTGTGGCTATTGCCGGTGCCCCGTCCGCGTCCTCTTCGCCGTCTCCCTTGCTGTTGCTTCCTGTGATGTCTGTAGGGCGAGCTCGAATAAAGGTTCCTTCCCTCTCTCTTCTTTTTTTTGCTCCGCCCGATCAAATCTGGTCCCCCTTCCTCCCTTTCCTCCTCCCCGTGGTTCGGGTTTTCCTCTTTCTCCTCCTTTCACCTTCCTCTTTCCTCTTTTCTCCCTTGTTCCCCTTGCTTCTAGATTTCTAGCTGGACTTGCTTATTTTAGTTTTTGTTTTGGTTAGAGGCACAGTAAATTTGCTTGCTCGTGCTGCAGATTTGCTTCTATTCTTCACAGGAGTGCATATGTGCGGTCTCTGCTCACTGATTTTTGTTGTGGCTCTAGTTTATTCCCCCTCCGCCTTTTCTATTGAAGCAACTTTGAGCTTCTTTCTGCTTGGGTTCTCGTGGATCTTTATTGTTTGTTGTGTTGCAAGCTTTGTTTCAGATTTGAGGACTCTGTTGTTCTATGGTGTATATTCCTTTCTATTGCGCCTAAAATCTCTATTTCTGCAAATATGTCACGTGTTTCTATTGTTGCTTCCTATGGGGGTACATTACAACAAATCTTCTTTTTCTGCAGCATTGCTTCTATGATCTTAGGAGCACTGGCCGCCATGGCCCAAACGAAAGTCAAAAGACCTCTAGCTCATAGTTCGATTGGACATGTACTCTGCTGTTCTATGGTATATCATCTTTCTTTTTCTGATTCAAAACCGGTAGCTCATTTTAATATTATTGTAACATAATAAAATTAGTCGTATTTGGCGTGGATTATTTGGGTTATTTTAAGATAAAATTCCCTATTTGATACTGCTAAAGTTGGAAATGAATTATTTGACACTAAGTTGAACTTTCGTTCCCTATCTGACACTTCCATCCATTCCGTCAGTTAACTCACACGAACAATAATATGTGGATTCTCCCCTCTCTTTTCTTGGCTAAAATGACATCAAATCATCTCCAAAACTCATGAAACTGTTTATAGGGATATAAATTATTTCACGCCATGATAGGATTATTAGGTATATTTTCATAATTTTTGAAAAGTAATGTCACGCCCTAAAATTTTAGATATGCTTCAAAAGTAGCCTATTTTGATGAATTTTAATTTTAAGATATAAATGCTACATATGTGTTTTTATTCAAAATGGATTCATCTCCATTCATTATATCCCTTCAAAAAGTTTTATGAATTTTGGAGGTGATTTGATAGTTATTTTAGCCTAGAAAAGGGAGGGGAGAGTCCACATGTTACTTTTTATGTGTGTTAAGTGACAGAATGGACGAAAGTGTTAGGTAAGAAATGAAAGTTCAACTCGGTGTCAAATAAGGAAGTTCAAATTTTTAGAGTCAAATAAATGATTTTCAATTTTAACAGTGTCAAATAAGGAATTTTCTCTTATTTTAAACTATTAGATCTTCATAAATCCAACATTGTAAATCGTTCTCTTTTTTTATTGATGTGAGAATTTCTAGAAGCTCTCGGCAAACGTGGTGGTTTTCTTCTTATGCGGCTTTGCCACCAACTCACCAGCTCGCACTTCTCCATGTCGATGATGTGTACGTGCAGCAGCAGCGCTAGAATGCATCTAGATGACCATTTCCGTGAAGGTGGGTGAGCACAATTTTTTTTTTGGTTTTATCTCAACATGTCGTTATCCATGATTTATTTTGAATGGGCCTATTCTTCCTTTTATTTATTTCCTCGGTTACAGGTCTTATGGATGGCAAATCAAGTTGTGTCCGGGACTACATTACATTGTATTCTAAATCTTTATATACACCTTATCACTTTTCACATGTGTTGGACTCTTAGGTTGGTTTTAATTGTACCTATTGGAATAGGGTAACTCCTTTTAATACATTATTAATTATATTTGATAACGATTCTTTTTAATTAATAATATAGATTGTTAGATTATCATAAAATCCAATAGCGTATATTATTTTCTTTTAGAATGTTAGATCTTCGTAAATTTAACAGTGTAAATCCTTCTCTTTTTTTGATTAACGTGGAAATTTTTAGACCCTCTCGACAAATGTGATTTCTTATTTTAACACTCCCTTATTAATATAATAAATTAGCAACCATAGATTAATTTGCATCTTGATCAAACCAACATTAACACAATATGTGTTCGATGTTATTTTCTCTCTGTGTTTGGTGAGTTGCAGTTCTCTTCGTTTGTGCATGCTGCCCTCCTCTGCTGCTCACATAGATGACCATCACGACATATGTCTATTATTGATATCACCAATGGAGCTTGAACACGAACAACCTTGGGGAAATCCGATCCGCAGCGAATTTGAGAAGGTCAAATTGTGAAATTGAAGCTTTGACCTCGATCTCATCTGTTATGACGCAACAGAATTGCATGTTTGATGCTTCGTCATGCGCATTTGAGCGAGCACCTCATCCATGGTGATCATCTTCGCACTACACGCTGCAACATATGAGAGGCATGAGGCTATATGGAGTAGATCAGAGTAGGGACCTATTTTCACAACCACACACCGACTGAGTTGAGGCAGAAGAGCACTGGCGTCTTGTTGCGGCGGGGGAGGAGGTGGGAAGAAGGGCCCATGGTGGGCTGCCACGGCAGAGAGGCTGCACGGCGATGGTGAAGGCGGGTATGGCGGGGCGGGAGAGCCTGAGCCCGAAGCAGAAGGGGGACTGGAAGGACATCACGCTCATGAGCTTCTCCTTCGCCATGTACGTGTGCATATCCCAGAAGCTCATCTACACGTACTGCGCATGGCTCTCCATGATCAATCACTAACTTGATGTTGTAGTTGTCTATACCGTTACCTATGATATGTTACATAGAGTTGTTTTCTTGTTACATCTAGATATCTTTCCTTCTATTTCAATTTATGACATTAAATCTAGACCGTTAGATATTCATAAAATTTAACGGTGTAAATCCTTCTCTTTTTTGATTAATATGAGAATTTTTTATGAGATTAAATCTTAGACCGTCAGATCTTCATAAAATCTAACGGTGTAAATCCTTCTCTTTTTGAATTAACGTGGGAATTTCTAGATACTCTCGGCGAACGTGGTGGTTTCTTTAACAAACTATTGTATTAAGATAATAGATTCACCGACGGATAACGGTACGCGCTCAAACATGGCACAGATGCGTACGTGCCGTGCACTTGCATAAAATCCAGAACAATAATAAGGAGGAGCATGTTGGCTGATGCAAAATCTTCTATACGCCGAGAATGTCCGGCAGATAACGGCCGTCTAACTGTATGATCCATCTATAAATGAGTAAATTATCACAGCAGCTTAACAGTTAATCTGCCACAAACGAACGTGCAGCGTAGTGCTCCGCAGGCGTCCGATTCTTTCTTGCATTTAGTAGATCAAGAAAGAAAATACGCGGTTAGTGTTAGCATTAGATCAATCACTCCAACCGAATAGCATATTTTTTATTTTCAGTTTAGAAGTTTTGACATTTCAAAATGACATTAGTAGATTTGTATCGAAGACAGGTTTCATATAGTTCCTTTTGCTGTGTTACAAATACCAAAAGGTAGTGATCAAAGTTACGTTTTGGAAACGGTGCCAATATTCATAATGCCACATACTATTTGAAACTGGAGGGATTTTTTTTTACTAAACAGAACATTTAGCTATTTTTCAGTAACTCATGTGAGTAAACGCCACCTTTTTCACCATTGTCGCAACAGACACCCCATGTTTTTCTTGAGAAATGCTGAAAACAAGTGATTCTTCATATTTCATTTCTGAATCGCCGCCACCAAACTCAGGAACATATACATGCTGGCATAGCCATAATGCTTCTCGTGCAACAAACCCAGGTTAGTGTGATTTTTTTTCTCGCAGCAGAGCGCCGAAAGGGTACAAATTTTTGCGTCAGAAAGGTACTTCCCGTGGCATTACCCGTGTTAAAAACAAAACGATCCTTGTTTGTTGCTAGGCGAGGTAGCGATAGGGACATCAGACATGTGTCTGGGTGGGTATCAGCCAGGAAGTAAAACCACCGAACCTCTCTTCATCACAAGGCAATGCAGAGGAGAGAGGACAACAACCTGACATTTGTTTTATAATTTTCCACAAATAAAATAAATAAATAAATTCATCACAGTCACTTCAGTACTCCCTCCGTATCAAAATATTTGTCACCGTTGACTTTTTCTTACAACTTTGACCATTCGTCTTATTCAAAAATTTATTGCAAACATACAAAAAGTTAAGTCATGCTTAAAATACCTATAATAGTAAAACATATCACAAACAAATTAAATGGTATTTATATATTTTTTTAAATAAGACGAATGGTCAAAGTTATAAAAAAAAGTCAACGGCGACAAATATTTCGATACGGAGGTAGTATTAGTGCTACTACTCATCAACAATAATCCGAAACAACTAGACAAAGAAAAATGTCTCTATCACTCTTATCTCATGAGCTAGTCCACCTACAATTATTCCATTTTCTTAGGCCTCTTGGCAGAACATTTTTTTCTCACCATCCCCTTGATGTAACAAGAGCAATGCATGGAAGAAGCCAAATACACAAGGGGGTAGGAGCAGGACCCCCCAGCTTAGTAGGTTGCAGTGTTGGACGCCACAGATCATTTGCTCATACAATACACAGCCCCACTGCTGGCTGCATGCAATTCCCTTCCCAGCTCCCAAGTGCCATGCAAAAAAAGCGTAAAAGCTACTACACCGTAGTTGCAAGCATGTTAGCCCACCAACGCAAAAGGCCTAGGTTTCTGAATTTTGTATGGGTGGCTCGGTCGGCCATCGCAGTGCAGCCCATGCCGCCGTTCAGGGCTGTGTGCTTGGCCTCCATTTGAATAAGGGCTCCTGGCCATGTAATTGGGGGACATGAGTGGCGAAGGTGGTGTTGATTAAGGCACACTGCACAGCACAGTTTGTGTTTTGGTATGCACAGGGGATTGGATTTTGAGGGGCTAGCCTGTCCCTGTCTCTGTGCCTGTGGTCTAGTAGGGCCTTTTGGCACCGGGAAATGGTGGTGATGATTGCCCATCAGCGCCACGAATCAGGATTGTATACTTTGTTTGCAGAGGAGGCACCGTGGCCATTGGATTCAGTAGTGTAATGTGGAGGAGGAAAAGTCCCTTGTAATCTAGTAGCCCTTAGTAAAGCAGTTGAGAGTTCAGAGTTGAGTTGCTGAATCTTGTTTTATCAAAAAAGAAAAGAGAGTTGCTGAATCTTGTAGCTCCGGAGAAGTGAGGACTGAAGCGCTCACATGCTGCCTCCGAAAACAAAGGTCTTTTGGTTTTCACTGAAACGTGCATCAATCATAGGCACCACCGTGCCCGGCCTTTTGATCAGCCACGAGCCACGGCAGATACTCCGCTGATGATCATGATCCAGCGCCTCATCGCGACGGCGCCACGAATGATTCGCCGCATGCACCTCGGCCCGGACCCCATGCTGCAGCATTACCGATTGCCATGGCCCATCTTCTCATCGATTTCATGGAGGGCGGGCTGACGGCAAAACTTTGCTCCAGTAGAGCGGACCGGCCGGGCGGTGGTCTTGGTCCAGTGAGAGGCACCGGCACGGCGGCACGGCGATCCATCGCGCGCGCGTGCCGCAAGCCGGGCAGCCTTTCCCTCGCCTTTACAGGCTACCGCGGCAGCAGGCACCACATGTCTCGAGGTCCGCGCGCGCGCGCGCACGGCGCAGTCCGTGGCACCGCCGGCGCGGAGGTACTCGATCGGCGGCCCGTGCGCGCGCGCGGCACGCCCCACGCCCCGCCTCGAACGGAGGATAGGGGAGCGAGCCCGTGCCCGTGCGCCGAGCCGCGCGGCTGCCTGCCTGGCGCCTGCGCCGTCCACAGCATGCGGGGCGGCCGGACCGAGCAGGCGCTTGCCGTGGCCGGTGCGACGCCCGTGCGGCCACGGCGACCAGACCAACCCATGTCTTGTTCTCGCGTGGGAGGAGACCACCGGGGCTCGGCAGCCGCGCGGATCCGCCGGAGCCGGTTGGGCTGGATGGCTCATCCCGCTCATGTCTGTCTGGAGTTGACCAACTGTGCCGCCCATTTGCTGTTGACCAACTGGGCCAGGCCGCCTGAGCTCGGGCACCGCAGCCCACCCAACAAAAAAAGGTGGGCGGGCGTTCGTGACGGGTTTGGACCAGACCTCCAATGGACGTGCTGGGCTCGAATGGGCTCAAAGCCTGAGACGTGTTGGGCTCCCTCTACTATGGCAGCGTGCTAACCCAAAACTGGACGAGAAATGAAACGGTAAGACTATCTCCAACAATGATACGAAAAATACAAGACCCGTACCACGTCTGCATAGCGCTATAGGCAAAAGGTTCAATACCTATTTTTTGTCTTCTCCAACAATAGATCAAAAAAAAGAACCCCTTCTCCAAATGAGTCTTCGGAGGAGACGATACTCAGGTTTAGGTTGTGCCTCTCCTGGCACGCAAAATAAGTCTCTTGTACATGGAGGCTGAAACAGTACTGTCGGAGACCTATTTTGGGTTTGGGTGGCCTTATGGGTCATATGTTGGAGACAGTCTAAGCAGCGCTAAAATGGAAGTGCGTAACGAAACTGTGAGGTAGAAGCAATTCCTAGCCTGGTTCCTCTTTTTCAAAACAATTTAAAAAAAATGAAATGAAAGCCTGGTTTGTCTTTTCTTGTGAGTGATTTGGCTTTCCGAAGCAGCAATGCGATTTGGAAGGTAGGGGGGCAATGGTCCCTACCATCTACATGTTGTTGATGACATGGATCTTACATTTACAACAAATTTCATTAGTGGACAAACATACCAAAACAATTATAGTCAGTATTCTTTGCCTCGCACATAGCGTAACCAAGTCGTATGTTATTGGAAAGAATGTGAAAGTAAGTACTTGATACTATGTTGTGAGTAATAGAATGTGGTATAAGCTTATTTATTATATTACGGTCCATATATAGATCTGCCACTAATATCGTTTAGGCAAAACTTAACAATAGCATGAGTAACGTCACACTAATCGGTGATGGGATGTCCGGACCATCAGAACAAGTATATGCGAATACATCAAGTTCTATATGTGTTGGATTATGAGAACACTATAGCTATTAAATAGAGTAGCAATTTATTTCGAATTTGGAATTTCCGTGTGGTGAGAGAGGGGGGGGGGGGAGCATTACCCCCCTGAATTCGACAAACTTTATTGTTGTGTTGAACAGTACAACATTACTTGTATTTGTTGTATCCTCGTTACTGGAAATGAGAAGATTAAAATAATTGTACTTAGTATTTGTTTCCTTCTTTGTTGTGATAAGATGATTTCAATAGGAAGTAGACGTAGAGGTAAGTATATAATATTTTTATCATATTTAGCTTTAAAGGATCTGCCCCAGACATATGCATTGCAACATAGTAATAACAAGTTCAGCCTTTACACAATGCAAATTTCACCCACTTGACAAGCACGTACCGGAATACAATATGCACTATTTTTCTTGTGATTAAAGTGAGGCATGTTTAGTTGGTTTTATTTTCATGTCTTTTACTCATGGAAGACAATAATCAACAACGGAATGTTATAAACTATATGAAATCATGCACTCATTGGTAGTGCAATCTCCCTTTTCAAGGACGGGATGGTTGAAGGCTTGAATGATTGCAAAAGAGTAGACAAAATTAGCTGGAATTGGTCCCTTTCCCTTTGTCATCGTACAATTTATTGTTTGGGCAAAAATTGTGATTAAGACTTGAGGATGTTGTACACTACTACGTTTTTCATAACTACTTGGATGATGCCTTCAAGGTTGAGGGCATAGGGGCATGGTATTTTGGTGGTTTTTTTCTAAAATCCGGCCCATAAAAGATATACCCCTGTCACGAAATAAAAGAAGGACAAAGGCTATTCTCATAAAATTTGAAATGAATGAATAAAAATATGCTGATTTTGGCAGCAATGAAACTCATAAATACACACGGTTCGGCTAGACTACTTTAGGGTGCCGGGCTGAATCCGGCTGGGTTAACCGTTCGGCTACCCACCAGCAGTCGTTCGGCTGCCAGTAGTCCAGTGCACGGCTGGAAGCCAGAAGCAGCAGAAGCAGCCATGCTGCTGGACGGCTGCAGCTTCTTTGCTGGCAGCAACATGTGCAGCTCAAATCAGCCAAAAAAAAATCAGCTGAACCATGTCATAAAAGAAAATCGAGCACTGGTGGGTTTAGGTGGGCTTAAAGGCTTACTGTACAACTTACTAGTACCCAAGCTAATCCGCTCTGAGAGAGGAGCGGGGACATCTCGCTGTCCATAGACGCCGGCTTTCCCTCCGTTTCTTCCTTCAGAAGTGCGTGTGTACTTGTTTATGCAGTTTCTAGCATGATCTCGGCCTTCGCAATCGGCCTACGACGACCCATTCACCTAGTCAAAAGTTCCATTGCACCAAGCCACTCCTCTCCTAACACCCGAGAAAATGCAGTGGAAACATGGCCTCCAATTGAACAGGCAAGAAAAAGATGCCCCGCTGGACACAGAGCGCAACTGGGACGAGAGAGATGTCCAGCAACAGCAAGGGTTCAGCGAACCTGCCCTTTGGGGCTGTCCGAAAGGCCGTGGCGCATCTGCATCCTACGGCCAACCGGCGCGTCCCCAGTCCAGCCTCTGATCTCGGTCCCAACCATTGTACTGAACGTCTCAGGTATGCTTTTTTTTTCTCTCTCCCGCTACCGATCGTCCCGTCCTTGGTCCGAGCAGGATAAGAAAGAGAAAAGGTTTTCCTCATGGCCAATGAACAGTCAACTGTACAACTAGCTCGGCCCTCCTCTCTCGTCCATGGACCATCCACCATCATCACATCTCGCGGCCAATCGCAGAGGCGCCGTATCATCACGCCACGTTCCTGAAACTTTCTACTGTGGCGACCGGGACAAGTCAGTACCAGTGCCCGTCAAATGATCCCTGAACCCTCATCTCTGCAAACACACACCGGCGACAGGTCCGCGATGGAGAACACAATTTTCGTAGGCCATCCCGTCGTCACGTCGGGGCCGTCACCATCGAGGGCGGAGCACACGGTGAACCCGGACACGGCTCGGAGCCGGAGGCCAGCCGCCGCCAGCCAGACGCGACCGGAGAGGCAGGAGAGCCCGCGAGCGTCACGGGAAGGGGGAGCTAGCGGGGAGGGAAAGCTCGGGGGAAAGAGATCTCCCCTGGCCCGCCGTCCCGTTCCGATCCAGCCTGGGCCGCGTGGCGTCCACGACGGCCGGCGTCGGCCGCTCGCGCCACTAGAAGCTAAGATAAAATATACTAGAATAAAAAAAGGCCGCCGCGGCTGGCTGCCGACCGACCTGTGGCTCGGGCGATGGTGCCCGGCCCGGCCTGCGCGTCGCGGCAAGTGGGCGGGCGGGGCGGGCGCGTACGCGGCGGTGGCCGGTGGAGATGGTGGCGGATCGGGGAAAAGATCCTCCCCTCCACCTCCGGCCGGGAGGAAAAGCTAGCCGGCGAGGATTTTCTGCGGCCGGGCTCGGGACGTCACGCACGGCGACCTAACTCGGCACTCACGCAGCTGCCGCCGGCGTCGCCGTCGCCGCTGCCGCCGCACCACACCCACACCACCACCTAAAGAGATAGGCCTCCCCTGTTGAATAAAAATCTCCGATGGATGCCCGGACCTTTCTTTCTTTTATTTTCTCTGATGAAATAATGCTCGGACCTTTCCTGCTCGGTCGTGCCTTTCCCACCCAACTACTGTACAATTTTGTACTCGTCGCCTAGAGCACAAGATAAGCTCAAGGACGCAACAATGTCTACAAAAACGAAGGAAAAGGATGGGGTTAGACGGCGGCAATGCACAAGTGCACGTACCAATCGACAGGCTGGTGAGGGTGAGGTGAACCAGAACCAGTCCGTCCAACCACATCAGAGCACCACAGACATCAATGGCTCAGCTGTCATGACCAATCACATTCACTGGAATAAACAAGAGGTAGAGTACCAGCTCGAGCTGGGCAACAGGGAGATTCCAATTATAATTTTAGTTTATACAGAGAGAGAAAAAGAAATTAAATAGAAGATTGTGATTTTTTGTAGTAGGACAACACACCAAACCGACCCTATCTCCTCCCCCAACCACCGCTACAACAACATTATCATCGCACTGTGCTCTCGATCCGCTTTTCTTTTTTCCCAGCTTCCCTGCCTTCATGGTTCCCATGATCTGCTCCTTCTCCTTCCTTTTCCTTCATGATCTTCTTCTTCTTTGTGGAATTCTCAAGAACAGCATGATGACAGCACCCTCGACCAATCACCTTTAAATTTTTGTAAAAAGGAAAGAAAAGAGAAAAAAGAGAGGGAGTTTCAGAGCGCGGTAGATGGATCGACGAATCGATCGATCGGTGTGGAGCTGCGTGGTCCTCCGGTGCTCGATCCCCAGCTCTCAGAACCTGACGATCTTGGCGGCGCGCACGACGGGGTTCTCCCGGGCGATGGCGTCCCGGGCGACGCCCTTGTAGTCGTAGCCGCAGTCGTGGCGGTCCGAGTACCGGTGCGCGCCGCAGAAGAGCTCGCCGCAGCGGCACCGGAACCCCGTGAGCCCCACCCGCTTCCGGCAGCTGTGGCACCGGTTGACCGACGACGACGTGCGGGGTGCCTTGGAGGGGGACTCCGCGGGCCCCGCGGAGGCGCGGTCGGCGGCCGGGGCGGCGAACGGCGGCCAGAGGGCGGGAGGGGCGGCCGGCCTCGGCTTGTCGAACACCGCCGGCGAGGGCGACGGCGGGGAGACCGAGGCCGAGGAGGCGGCCAGGAAGCAGTTCTGGCAGAGGTTCTTGGTGGCCGGGTTGCCCGGGAAGCCGCAGCTGTTGGCGCAGAGCGTGAGCTCCGGCGCGTGCAGCTCCGTCGGCTCCTCCACCTTCTTGTCGCGCTGCGCCATGAGCCTTTGGAGAGAGAGTTGACGAGGTGTCGTGTGAATCCGGCGGCAGCGAGGCGGCGGCGGCTCTGTGCTCTGGGCGATCCGGAGACGAGAGGAGGCACCGCCGGGCCTGGCCTGGCCGTGGGGGAGGAAGGAAATGGGTTGGGGGGGAGGCGAGGCCGGGGAGGGGGAGTCCTTTTTATCGTGTGGGGAGGCAAGGGAGGGAGGAGACGGGCGGCGTACGCGTCCCCCGGGCCGACGCGCGAGTCGACAGCGACGTCCGCCCCCGCAGGGTTATTCC
The DNA here is from genome assembly GCA_032594955.1 of Panicum miliaceum. Taxonomy (NCBI): domain Eukaryota; kingdom Viridiplantae; phylum Streptophyta; class Magnoliopsida; order Poales; family Poaceae; genus Panicum; species Panicum miliaceum. Next base: position 3,496,004 of record CM064064.1, read on the forward strand.
CCCCGTCCCGTTGTCGCGGCCCGAAATGGCGGTGCTGCCCCTGCCCCTGCCGCGGCCGGTTGGGCCGGGGCGCCGGGCCGCTGAATCGTCGCGCGGCGCGCGGGACAGCGGGACGAGGAGGAGCGGGACTTTTCCGCCTCCGAGACGGACCAGCGGGCCAGCACTAGCGCTAGTGTTGGGACACGGTCCCTTTTTTCTTCGAGAGGTAGGAAAGGCGTGCACGGGGCCGTGATGCAAGCGGGTGCGTATTTCTGGATGCGGGACACGGCTGGGATCGCTGTGGTAGTCCGTAGGTGCACTCCGCGTACGGTGCTTGGATGGTGAGGTTTTGGTTGGCCCATGCTATATTGGTTGGGTTTGTTACCAAGCCTAAAAGGTTTAATTAGATTGGGAGTGACCATAGCACAGAGCCTACACACGTGCATGCAATTTTATTGATACGACTGATAAGTGCAATTGACTTTGGGAAATTGAGTTGGTAATTTTTGAGATCGATTAAACAATCATAGAAGCCTTGTTATACGTTGCCTACTGCTAATAAAAATAGCGTCAATTAAATTCTGAAACAAAAAATTAGAATATACGAGTGTCCATGTAGAGTTAAGGATTCCAACTCGGGCGAATTCCAAAAAAGAGCATTATGAGTTGAGTTATGCTCAATTCACATGCTTTGTATTTTTGAACGGGATCACGCTGCGTAGTGCTCGAGCCTTGCTTTGAACTAGGCAGCATTTTGTTTAACGGTTCTCGGTAAAAGTTGGTCCTCTCCGATGCCAAATGGTTTCCTCCAAATGACGAGACACGCTTCTCTCAGCAGCTGCGGTGAACAAGCGAAACAAATCCGAGCCCCAACATTCAACGACCGCACCGTACACACCGGCGGGAGCCGCCCGGACGACGTCATGCGCCCATGCTGTACCGCTGTGGACACCCCCGAGGGGCAAAACGGTCAGACCGCGAGGCGGTACAGACGCCCACGTCACGACGTTTCACCCCCGGGGGCAATAGCCGCATACGCAACGCGAGGAAGCAAGCGGCCGCCCAAAGCTGACCGGCCGGCCCGCCGCCGCGGCGCACCCGAGACCCGAAACCAGCAGGGAAAGGAAAAGGCAGGCAGGAAAGCCGCGCCGGAAAACCACCGGCCCCGCCGCCCCGCTCGCTTATTATAAGGCGGCGCGCCCCCCGCGCGTGTGGCCTCGCTACGGCGGTCGCCGGTGGGCGCTACGCCACCCCTGCCCGCCTGCGCGCTGCGTCTCGGCACGGCACGGCGCACCCCCGCGCGTCCCCGGCTCTCGCCGCACGTTCCGCGCGAGCGAGCCCCCGGGCCGCGTCCGCGCGGTCGCTGTCCGCCCGCCGCGCCGCTGAGCTGTGGCTCGGCACGAGCGCACCAGCCCAGCTGCTTCCACGCGCGCACCTGCTCCTCATTGTCCCTCAAGCACGTTAGGCCTCCCCACCGAGCACGTGACCGCCGCCGAAGCCGTGGTTATTAATTTAATTTTTTTTTTACCCCCCGGCACACGCCAGTTTACCGCGCGGTAGTATATCCAGCTCGCGTGGTGCGAATCGATCTCGCGCCAATAGCCGGATAGCAGGTGTGCGTGATTAATAATAATAAAATAATAAACAAAATATTAAAAATGTATAGAAAAGCAAGGAAATTATGCGCGGGTGGGGGGGCACGGCGGCCGGGCCACCTAACGGCGGATCCACCGATGACGAGGCGGGGGAGGTGGGATGTATGTATGGTGGTGGTAGTATATATGTGCGGCCATGATTGCGTGATCAGCGTTCGGCAGCGTGCACGCCCCCGACAGCCGACCTGCAGCGCCGAACCGCCTGGCCGGTTCGCGCCCGATGGTTTGTGGTTTGCACCGCCGCGCGCCGGGCGGCCGAGGTGAGGCCACGCGAACGGGAGCCCCTGGCCTCCTATATATCCTGGTAGTCGGCGCCGTTAGCTCCGCCGGGGTGGATGAAGTGATCGAGCAGCTTTCTCTCACCTGGAGGTGTGTTCTTCTGTTGCTAGCTGTGCTTCCCAGCCTGTCAGACTGACACGACCCAAACAGACGATCCATGCTGTATTTTGCACACAGGGATGCAGACAGGTTGGTAGCCGTATTCCAAACGTACTAACTTTAGTTTTCTTGACAAAAAAAAAGTAGAGTACGAACTTCGTTGAATTAATTTCTACCGTTCTTTTTTATTTTTTTTGAAAAAAAAGAGAGACACGATCTAGTTTTTGATAGATCAAGAGACGCCCACGTTGTAAACGGGCCTTGCCGCACGATCTCTGCGAAGGTCCTGCGGTGCCATCATCATGGCTCTGAGGCTGGAGGCCGGTTGATGCCACGGCGAGAGAACCAACCTTTTTCTAGAAAGGGTCGCGCGGCCATACGAGCTCGCTTTAACCCGCCGACTAATTCTATGCTTATTCGAGTCATCACCACAGGATCGGTTTGTTTATACCCTCTTAGGGTGTGGCGGCCGAGGGCGTAGTGGGCTGCCCCCACACAGCACAGCAGCACCTAACACAACATCTCCAACAAGATCGAGGACCCATCCATTCTGCTAAAAAAAAGAAAGAAAGAAAGGAAGGAAGGAAGAAAGGAAAAAAAAAACGGTTCTATCGCCTCCAAGGAGGAGGACGTGACGGCTCAAGTGGCGGTTTTTATATAGAAGCAGCAGCATGATTTTTCAGGCATCTCTATCAGCAGAGAATCCTTAAATCACACCTAAAGCTGTTGCTGTTTCACGCAAGAGGGGGCTGAGGGCCAGGCCAGCGAGACCAAATCCAACACGATATTGTTTTTTAGTATCCATCCACGCCAGAGCCGCGACACATGCATCGCCATGTTGGCACAAGGGGAAGAATCTCTCTCTCTCTCTCTCTCTCTCTCTCTCTCTGAAAAAAAAATTGAGCTGAAAGGGCGCGAAAATATCAACTAATCATGGTCCTCTGTATAACCTTATTTGAATCTTATAAATGCTGCGGGCTAGGTTCTTGTTGAGCTGTTGCTGTGCGTGACCATGTTCTACCACTTACTGTGCGTTACTGAAGACGAACCAAATTGGAAGTCAGACGACTATAGAATGATGCGGCGAGTGCACCTGCTGCTTTACCACTGAGAGCCCTCCGTGTAAGAATTCACCTCTCCAACTGACTTAATATTTTTTTCTGGTATGTGCACCCGTCAAACCTCGAGGCTATGCTGCCGTGCCCGTGGCTTGTCACCGATGATGCCATTGGATCATCTTTTAAGACGCCCACAAAGCTACCCCAGCAATGGCAGCAGCATAATATACTCCCGTGATGACAGAACGGTGACGCCCGGCTGCGTTGGAGAACCACTAGCTTCGGCTTGCCTCGCTCGGAGGCTAACGCCCAATGCAGCACGCTCCGCGTGCTGGAACTTTGCACGGTTCAGCTTGCTGACGCCCTGTGGACGGCGTCTCGCCCGAATACGATTTTTTTTGTCATTAGTGCAACTGGATGGGAGGTTTAGGCATTGGCTACATTGGAGGGCAAACGCCCATGCATTGTTCAGATATCAAGTGACATCCTGTGCCCATACTTAAAACATAAAGCGACTCGAATACTTGAGAGTACAGAAATGCACAATGGTTGCTCTCACGCAACCATCCATCCATCCCCGCCACCATGCGGGAACCAAAGCTGTTCACCACACAAAGCACTAGGGCGAGAAAGGGGGAAGGAAAAGAAGAAAAGGCCAGCAATATTTCTTTGCTTTTCAAGTTAAGCCTCCAACAATTGACTTTCCCCCAAGCATGGCTCATTAGTGAGTACACAACAAATGGCTACCCTATATACAAGATACAACCTACAACTACTACAGCCACACGCAGATATCATGGCACCATCAAAAGTGCAGTTGCATTTCTTGCCAAACAGTTCGCAGTATGGCAGCATCAAAAGTGCAGGTTCAATCTCATTATAGACCACACAGGATAAGTACTGTAAAAATGTTCACAATGAATATCCAACTAAAATACCATACCAGTACAATAAAAATAAATAGAACAGTTCATGATAAAGGAAAAGGAAAATAACACTTTTTTTTTCATTTTTCCTTTTTTTTGGTTGGGAAAGAGATTGATTCAGAGAAAGGGTATAAATAGATTGGTTATTGCTATACAATTAAGGCTTACATCCATGATCACTAAATATCTTGTCCAAAATCTGCTCATCCTTTTCTACCTGATAAGCATTTGCCATCCCACAAGTTTGAAGCATATGTTCATCAATCCTGCCCATGAGACTGAACACAAAAGGTTGTGATTATCACGAATATGGGTGATTCTCTTTCAGATAGCTGGAGTCGAACGAAAACTGCTTGCCCAGTGTGTTAGCCTGCTCACATGTTGCGAAGAGGACCAACTCCAGTTATCAGCATGATAATCTTATCATACTTCCGATGCCAACCTCCTCCCCTGTTTTCTTATTTTTAACCTTTTCTATTTTGCATGCTTTTTTTGGACTTTTTTTTACAGTGCAGCAGGAAGGAACAATCTTCTCAGCTTGCTGTCCAAATTTAACCATTAGGGGCAACGAGCAAGATACCAATTGGTTCTTGTTATCAGCTTACCTATAATATGCTCCCCTATGTGGCAGGTGGGAGCACCTGCTCAGAGGATAACGGCACACTCATGTCAGTTTTTGTGCCTGAATCAGTGCCTGAAGGCTCACGTTTCCACTGTAAACTTCTAGCACCAGCTTTCATCGGAGCACGCCCTCTAAAGGAACCTCCGGGGAGAACAGCCCTCGGATATGCCATCCTACCGTGCCTACCATACAATGATGATCGTCCACTACCAGGCCAACCATAAAAGTGAGCGGCTTCATGAGAACTTCGACGGACAACCTACAATACAAGGAAAAGCAACACAAACACCAACTTTACTTCACGCTCAGAAGCTTTGTTAATAGTTGTATGGGAATCCAAAATGACAACAAGCAGAGCAACAAGGAGTGAGTATGCTGCATTCATGGAGCAGGAGTACGTACGGTAGAGAAAAAGCCGATGAACACAAAAACTGAACCAGATAAGAGAATTATCATCTATTAAAAATCTACCTGAGTACCATGTTAGACAATGGCAGTCCCTATTGGCCAACAAAATGCAAATGGCAATCTAAGAAATGTTGAAACGATAAAGGACCATCATACCTTAAGAATACGAGTCATAAATGATGTGCCATTCAATGACAAAGCACGTTCAGCTGATTCTTTGTGTAAAAACTCTACATAGGCAGATCTGTATCATAGAAGAAAAACAATTATTAAGTTGTATTCAAGAAATGGCGGAATAGTCGATTCGATGAATCAACTTTCCTCTCAGGCTCAAATTCGTCCATCAACTATCAAATTGGCCAATCTGGTTCTCAAACTTCTATCTGGGCTCAATTTCAGCTGTGTTCCTATGTGCCATGCACGTTGGTAATAGCATGCCTAGTCAGCAATGGGTGCTGTAAAGTGAGTCAACTGACATAAATTGACTCTTTCCCGATTTCTTCCATGTGTTTGATGTATCATAAAAAATGTGGTCCAATGGTGTAGGACAATGCAGGAATAAACAAAAGCATAAACCTTTTATTCATAGACACAAGATCATCAATCACACTTTTCACTATGCTAGTGAATTCTGAGTCAGTAAAGCACTTGAATTTGATATTGGTGCTCGAGTTGGTAGCATCAAAGAATCTTAAATGCACTCTTGGATGACGTGGCATGCCTCGTAGGCGTGCCACATCATACAGGAGATGAAATTGGGCCTAAATGAAAAGCTTGAGAACTAAATTGGCCAACTTGATAGTTGATGGATAAATTTGAGCCTTGGAAGAAAGTTGAGGGATGAAAATAGCTATTTCCCCTCAAGAAATGTAGAAAGATTTCTGAGATCAGAATTAAGCCAGTATGATCAAAATGACTTGCATTTCAAACGAGGTAGCATTTCGCTTACCCTTTTCCTTTTATCACTGATTGTCAGAAAAAAATAATTGTTTGTTTATCTTAAGATAGAATGACAGGCAGCAACCACAATTTCCGCACTATATTCGGAGAAATTTTCGCATTAATCTGATCTCGAAACGAGGGTGTTAGCATCATAGGAATTGGTTGACGTAGTGATTTTATTAGATATGGATCTCTGGTATAAGTAAAAAAAATAGCATGATAAATCTTATCTCAGCTACGATAAACATTAAAAATAAACTGACCCTGTTGGCTGACCCGTTGCAGCATTAGTGACAATGACTACTTTCAGTACTGCACCAAACTTGTTGAAATGGCGAGATAATGAGTCCTTTGTGGCAGCAAAGTGCACCTTCAAATAATTTGACAAGAGGTAAATTAGTAAATCTAATAGCATGAAACAATAAGGGTAATGAGAATACATAGATACCCACATTGCTAACGTAGAGGGTTCTCGAATCTGTGTCCTCGGTTGGATGTGCTGTGCTATATGAAACTGCAACTGCGAAGAAGACAAGGTAAACTATATAAGTGATAAATGACACTCCCTACAAGATTAACCAGGCTTGATGATTAATTGTAATAATGACTTACAGTTTTTGTATTACTAGTAACTGCAAATTTTTTGCTAGGAACATGACGGACAAGTGGCAACATAGGTGATATTAGTCCCATGCAAGTTGGGTAAGGTTACAATACAAGTGATATAAATGCTACTGATTAGGTGCAGTGATGATGGGCTAACTAGTGGTATTACCGCATGTATCAGTGTTATTAATAATTGGAGAAAGGAAGGACACAAAACCAATAGGAGCAATTCGATACAGTTAACTGAATGGAGGATTGACATGCATACACTATGAGTGGATGAAGGAAAGAAAGCCACGTGTGCATCTTATCTTAGTATACTTTAGTAGACATGTGACATACCAGATGGTGCAGCCCGCTGAGAATCCTTTTGGACTTCTGCATGACCTAATTCCTGCATGAAATTTGGTATCAGTCAGGGGCCAATGTACCCAAGAATTACTCCAATAGTCAGGGCATACCCACAAGACAAGACAAATGATCAAAAGAATAGAAAACTCCAAACTAATGAGCATCATAATCAACACGATGCCATGATGGGCCATGCTGTTAACTGCTAAGAGCATATGGCACTAAACCAGTGCAGCAGGACATGTCAGTTACTGTTTTCATCCAATGTTTCATTTGCTGGAGGCTAACACAAAACAAAGCATTCACATGTGGTCATGAAGAGAGGAGAGATGCAGATTAGACAGATTCTGAAGAAATATGTAACCTAGCCTAAATTAGTTCAGTATAGAAATACTGATCTGCCATTTCATTCAAGTAGCAAATAAGTGTAACTACTAACTTTTTTTACTGTAAAGTGTAAATACCAACTAGCATGGGAAAGTTCCAAGGATAAGCTGCATTCTTGTCTTACGACTTTGACTAATAATAGTAAATTTGATTGTCACCAAAATCAGGACATCCGGTAGAATATTAAGCATACAATACAAACTGGACTGAAATGCATAGTAGGGACCGATATGCATAGTAAAGGGAGACTTAAAAGTATTGTGATTGAGAGGCGGGAAGAAATTTAAACATAAAAGAATGTTTGCTTAAGATACAAGGCTGCTTACTTTGGTGTTGGTAGCCACACTGGTCACATTTGAATTCATGGGTGTAACATAAGGCTTCTCCACAACATGAACATCTTTTGGAGTTTCATAACTAAGAGGTTCCACCATATTTACATCAACAGAAATAGCCACAGCTTTATTTTCTGTTTTTGTTGATGAAGGAACAAGTTGTTCCTCAGCAATCACACTTGAAGACCTTATTGCATCAGTCTCTAGTTCAACACTGCATTTTGTTGATAAAGCTTTCTTCTCTTCAAACAATGAGAAAGCACCTTCATGCGAAACAGAGGTTTGGTATCTTGTAATCCCCTCATCTCGGTCCATATCATCTTCAGAGCTCGAATCAACATTCATTTCAGCTGCCCGATCTGTCATGGTCAGCTCTCCAGATTCCTCTTCAGATTCTTCATTATTAACATATCGATCAGAATCATGTTCATCTATGGTCATAACTGGTTCAAAATCTTCATACTCTCTCCTCTCTTCACGAGAACGAGATGGCTGTTTAACAACATTCCCTTGACCCAATCGCTTGAAAACACTTCCAGTAGATCTAACCTTGGTAGAATCTGCAGCAGCTTCTGCTGCAGCTCTAAGAGCTAAAGCAGCTCCCTGCACCTGTAGTGTTGGCCTAGTTCTTTCTGATCTTCTCTCACTCGGGTTGTCTTGAGATCTTTCTAATCTTCTATCACTTGGGTTATCTTGAGATTTTTCTGATCTTCTATCACTCAGCTTGTCTTGAGATCTTTCTGATCTCCTATCATGCATGTTCTCTGCAGAGGTTGTGGACACCACAGAGCGCAGACGCTTGGATGCTGGTTCAGCAGAGCTGCTGGTTGGCTGTACAGCTTTTACTGCATCCCGAACAGCAAACTGTAGGAGACGGCGGGAAGCACCATCACCTATCATGGGGCGCGTTGAGACGTCTCTCTGGTAACAAAGAAAATGAGTTGATTGTAAAAGGCATAGTAATTCAGAAAAGTATAATCAAATTTTAAAGCAATAGTTGGAGGAGAAAAGAATATCTGAGTGGACCTATGAAGGGCTTAGGGTGAAAATAGGAAGCAGTGCCATGCTCATCACTCAGCGGTTCAAACAAGAGATTTCATTATCAAAACTTGGTGCAAAATTACAGAAGTTGATAAACTAACTGGACTGTCTACTAAGAGACTTCTCCAACAGTCCAAATTATGGGAATGACAAGATTTGCCAGTTGATTAATCAAAGGAACCAGCAGTACTGAAGATAAACCGTCAAAATTCATATGTGCACTCTCATGATGAACAAACATTTAGTTGGGACTGGATTGTTGGAAAATGATAATGATAATTCCACCATATGCTTGAAACTAATTTAGAGCTAACAGCATCTTGGTATATCCAATCTGGAGAAGTATAGACTAACATTTAGCTACAGCAGATAACAAATTTATGAGCCTTAGAAGAATGGAACACAGATGGGTTACGGCACCCCTGTGTAAGGGTGGGGCAGGGGTTCGGGGGGTTTCTTGACCTGCGTGAGAGGTCTTCTTCTTACATTAATGCTCGGGGGGCGGCTTGCCCCTCGCAGGTCAAGTTTTTTAGAATAGAACACAGATATTGTGAAGTAGAACTAGATATATGAAAGCACAATGTTACCGCCTTGCTGTCAGCTTGGTCAACAAAATAAGACATTCTTTGGGATTAGTTTGCAGTTGAGACCTAGGTAATAAGTATGCATCACACCTTTGTTTGCTGCGGTTCATCATCCCTTTCACGCTTCCTGCCATTCTGTTGTTTTGATGGAGGGTGTCGTATTTCATTAGATTTTTGTGATCTTTTCTCCTCTCCATGAAGAATATCAGCTAGTACACTTCGAAGTGGAAAATTTTCATTACCCTCCCGACCAATTCTTTTCCATTCCCTCTTATTCCGTCTCCTTGTGGCTGTACTTGATTCAATTGTATGCTCAGAATGAGTTTGACCGTTGCTTCTTGGGAGTACATCTGATGATTTTTGTCTTCCAGATACTTCTTTGGGAGCCTCATCATTCTTAGTCTCCTGATTTTGTTCTTGTGCTTGCACATAAAGGTGCAAGTGTGAAGAAAGATGCTCCCACAACCTACAAAAGCAACACAACATTCAGTAGCAGATTCATTTTGTGTAATAAGATGATATGAAAGCCAACCAAGAATTTTTTTTTTCTCCTCTGGCAATCTTTGTTGCTGTGCATGAAAATCTTTATGATCTTGAATCAACTCAGGAGATATGCATTACTACTCTTGCCTGAGAAAAAAACGATAAGGGCACACATTTCTCAGTTTATATAATTGTTTCTGATTTCAAAAGTAAAAGCTGCTCTACTGTTCTTGTTTCCATTGAGTTCAAATTTGAATGTTAAAAAAAATTAGAGGTAGTGGTGGTAAAGGGCCTCAAATTTAGCCTAGATAATCTAAGGGCCAGGCCTAAAAAGGGCTGGGCTATTATTTTATACAAATTTGAGCTAAAAATATATAAGGGCCATGTTGGATTGTGAAGAGACCACTAGGGCCATGATCCGTTACCAGCCCTATTTAGAGATCTCCAAAATGTGACTTTAATGAATACATTTCATAGCTTTATTAAGAATTTTGACTGCATGGATTCAAAAGAGAAGTATGAGAAAGAATGGGTAATGGGTTTTTGTGTCTATGGGTGTCTACAAGAAAAAGGTACCTAGATGCAACTAAAGTTCAAGGCTATGTAGATACAAGGAGCCATTTATGTGGCCTAAACTCTAAAGGATATTCGATGTTCACTAGGCCTTTTGTTGAACAATTATATGTTTTTCATTCACAAATATATCAATATCATAAAATATAATGTGAAGTAGATACCAAGCACAACCTTGTCAAAACCTCTGCTATTCTGCTGCCATCAGTGTTAGTTGCTAATTCATTCCATATACAGGAAAGATTACTCAGACCCTTATTGTAATCTTGCTCAATATGAGCATATTTGTCTGAATATCAAATAGTGAGGTGACCATTTGCTAACCCTTTACCATTACTTATAGCATCCTTACAAGTGAATAACCAATTACAATAAGAAAAATATTTGCATGTTAAATATACTAGGTACTGCTTCAGACAGTTGATAAACAAAGAATACAAGAAATTGAAGTGCATGATATGAGTACTAACCAGGAAACGAATGCATCATTATCATCCCCTAGAAATACATGGAGCTCCGCAATGGCCGTTTTCTTACATCTTCCATTCTTTAGCAAGACCATAACATAATCCTGCACTTAAGACAGCAACAGAGGTCCACTTATTGCTTTTTTTCTCAAAATATTCCAACATAATAAAATGAAAAATAGGACAAGAGAATGATGATTGCAAAAAATGAATACATGGAAATTACAAGTATTACACCCTCCTAACCAAATACATGTCGCTTTAGATTTGTGCACAAAGGAAAGGATTATGAAAATTGGCCAAATGACCTTGCTATCCTTCATTTATACTACATCAGAAAGTGGCGTCATTTTTTAAAGCGATATAGAAAAGCAAGAAAAAAATAAAGAGGGAAAAATGCCTAGAAGTTCTAGGATGTAAAAATTGAAAAGGTCCTTCCCCTTTGCTTTGCCACAGACACTGCATGCAGATCTGTTTTCTGGGGCACTCTTGACTACCATTAGTATAGGTTTAGGGCTAAATGTACATAAATAGTACAGATTGTGATGAATTGAAAAGGAGGTAGTACAGATTCATAGCATATGCTGACATGCAAGAATAGGAAAATCATTTATATCTACGATCTAACGTGCTTGAAATAAGTATTGCATCCTCAGTTGCATAAAAAACACCACAGGGGAGCAGACAACATACAACACCTTTCCACTGAATAACACCAAATTCAATGATTCTCATCTGTCATTACATATGTTCACCTGAGGCAGAACTAAATCACAAACAAATTAGCATGCCCAAGGACAAGTATTAAGTACTCTAGCAGCAACAAATAAGATCCATTCTAAACTTTGATAAAATTGGTATCTATTAAGAAGAGAAGGGTCTTCTCAATTAAGAAGAGGCTTCATCAGTATATTTCACATATGATAACAGAACAGAATGGTGCATACAGTCCACCAGTCCATTAAACTCGCTGAGTTCACCTAAGCAGGTACACACTAAATTGAAACAAATAGGCAGCAATCATCCCAAACAGGGAAAGAAAGACTCGAGCCATCGCACACTTCTTCCTATTATCTCATCCTGATTTGAAAATTATTCTACTGAGAGGAGGGTCTTCTCAGTTAAGAAGAGGCTACATGAGTATATTTCGCACATGATAACACAACAGTTTGGCGCATATAGTCCACCAGTCCATTACATTTGTTGAGTTCACCTAAGCAGGGCTACACAAATAGAAACAAATAGATAACAATCATACCAAACAGAAAAAAAAAACTCCAGCCATCTCACACAAGCATCCATGAACATGATATCTAACCACATTACATACTGGTTCCAGCAAAGTGTTTTTGTTCGCGGGGCGGCTATAAACAGAAACATCGGGCACAGTCACCTAATCTGCACAAGTTATCTAGAATTCTAGACAGTCGGTGATATGATGTTAGCTAAGTTCCACCACACAATCCTACATGTAACCAAGTCCCCGAACAACCGAAATCAACCATTAAAACGCGAACCTAGCGAATCAGGACAGAGGGAATCAAGCCTGTGAGCGGCGGCAACGTACCAGGAGGCTGTGCTCGGGGGCGCTCCTGAGCTCGCGCAGCTTCTCACTCATGCGCCCCCGGAGCAGCTCCTCGCCGGCGGCGGTGAAGCTGGCCTTGAAGCCGCTGCCGTCATCGTCCGCCGCGTCCATCGCGGCGGGGGCTTCCAGAACTCCTCCCCACGCAACCCTAGATCCAGCCCGAAGCGGTACCGGGGCCGACTGGAGTGCGGGGCGAGAGCAGGGCCGGTGGCGGCGACCGCCTTATCCGAACCGCTGCGGGGTCGGGAACCTTCGGCGGCGTGGCGGAGGGGGATAGACTCGCCGGCAGGCGGCGGCGACGCGTGGAGATTGGGGGTGGTGGGCGACGGGGGGGCTGGCTGGGACTGGGAGCCCGGGACTGAAGCGAGGCGAGATTTTATTGGGTTTTTTGTTTGGGCTTCTGGGTTTCTGTTGCTTCTGCGTGGTGGGTTCGACAGGTCGGACGGGGGTGGTTTGGCCACGAAATTGAGCACGGTTTGATCTGACCGTGTAGCAACCGTTCCGTTGCTTTTCAATGAAAAATTCAAGTTCAGGCGCCATGATTGAATTGATGTTGCCTTTTGCCGAATTCGTTAGGAATCCAGCTGGTTTACGCTAAGGAAAACTGAAATGCAATTAAATAAACGGGCGAAAACTGAAACGCAGTCTACCGTTGTATACATACGGTTATCGGATTCCTACGGGCTGTTTTTATACTGGGCCTAAATAATGCAAGGCTACCAGGCCCAAGGCTGGATTCAAGTACAAAACAAAGGGGATAGGCCGAAATGGCCTGCAAGCCTACAGGGCCGAAATGCAAAAGGGCTAGTACTGGGCTGAAATGAAGAATTCCTCCCAAACAACACCGAGAGGCCTCTACATTTTTCCGCTCTCGCCGTCAGCCCGGCCAGAGCCCATCTGCCGAACTGCCTGCCATGTCGTCCCACCGGATAAGCCGCGGGCCCACGCGATCGCCTCCATCCGCTCGTCCCCAACCCAACAGAAAACCACACGGCCAACGCGCGCCAACCACCTCGCCGCACCGCCACGCCACCGCAGCGCGTCACGGTCCACGGCCCCCCACCGTGACCATGTTTCCGTCCCTCCTCTCGCGCGCGCCGTCCCCTCTCCTCACCGCCGCGTCCACCTCCACCAGCGCCTCGTCGCCGCAGGCGCTGAGGCTGCCGCCGCCCAGCAAACCGCCCCTCGCCACGACTCTGGTCGCGGCTGCCGCGGCGGGGCTGCTGCTGCTGTCCCCGGCGCCTGCTCCCTCCCGCGCGGACCCGGAGTTCAAGGTGTACTACGGCACGGCGGCGAGCGCGGCGAACTACGGCGGGTACGGCGGGAACGCGAGCAAGAAGGACACGGCGGAGTACGTGTACGACGTGCCCGAGGGTTGGAAGGAGCGGCTGGTGTCCAAGGTGGAGAAGGGCACCAACGGCACGGACAGCGAGTTCTTCAACCCGCGGAAGCGATCGGAGAAGGAGTACCTGACGTTCCTGTCGGGGATCCGCGCGCTGGCGCCGCTCAGCGCCGTGCTCAACAACCTGGCGCTCTCCGACGTCGGGCTGCAGGACCAGATCGCGTCGGCCGACGACGTCACGTCGGCGGAGCGCACCGACAGCGCGGGGCAGGTGTACTACGAGTACGAGGTGGCGGGCGCCGGCGCGCACAGCCTCATCTCCGTGACGTGCGCGCGCAACAAGCTCTACGCGCACTTCGTCACCGCGCCCAACCCCGAGTGGGGGCGCGACGAGGCCGTGCTCCGCCGCCTGCACGAGTCCTTCAGGACCATCCAGCCCGGCGCGCCGCCGCCGGCCACCGAGAGCTAACTGCATCGGCGGCGGCGCTGATCGATCGATGCGGCTTTGCCATTGCAGGTAAGTGTGCCCATCTGAATGAGGGGAGATCGAGCTAGCAAGAAACTAAACCGAGAAGAACAATGTGATTTTGCGGTGTAATATACTGATTAATCAGTTTTGTATAGGATGGAGTTGGTTTGTTCCTGTGTTCGTATTACTCTGATTTCTTTCTCTGCCACGGAGCTCGAAGAGTTTCAGAGTTCATTCAGACGTCTCGAGTCTGAACTGAAGTCTGAACGATGCAGTGAATTTTTATCCTCCCCTTCTCTTCGTGGGATGTTCAGCCCGCTGTGCTTCCTTGCCGCAAATGGCTCCGTCCGTGTGCAGACGGCGGCCCAACTTTGGGCCTAAGACCGGTTGGGCTACTGGGCTGAATATACTCCCACTCTGCATGGGCCGCTCCAGCCCATCACCAGCGCGTAAGCCGCTACGGGCCGAAAGGGCCTAAAAGGCTGCTTCTGACTTCTTCCAATCCAACGACAAAAAGAATCTGAAGACAAACTCACAGGAATCTGCAGTGATTTGCACAGTACTCCAGGGACAAGGGAGCACGAGAATTTCACAAAGATTACTGCTGCCTGGCTGCTGCAAATACAGATACAGTTCCACCGGATGAACAACAGCTCTCGCCGCGACACTCCAAACTGTTTGCTGATAGTAGTGCCCGGCCGCTGTCCTGCGATGAGCACTGCGAGGCGCATTTAGTAGACGAACGAACGCAGCTCGGCCCGGCGGCTGGACCATCCATGGCGTGGTCCTGCGCTGCGGCGAGCGCTTCTACAAGAACTGCAATTAGTTATCCCATATGCCGCGCCAGCCCCGAATCCGCGATGCGATCTGGAAGGCGATGCGGCCGGCCCAGCCGGCCGGAGCAGTGCCGTGCACAGCCCCCGCTGCTGCTCGATCTCACGCCACTTCCCTGTCAGCTTTTCTCCCGGCCCGGCCCTTCCTCCCCACCCTCGATCGACCTGCGCCCGCCGGCCGCGCCAGCCATTAATTCCCAGCGAGCAGATTGGTTGCATCGCTCGCCGCTACAGCTGCGGCCTGTGCGCGCGACCTGCCACCACGATCCAGCAGCCATGGATGGAACATGGATGGGATCATGGGACCGTCACCGCGCGCCCGGCCTCAGCTCCATCCAGCCCCGGCCGGGCCGGCTCGGCTCAGTCTGAGGGGGACAGGCGGGGTAAGTGTCCGCATTAACTCCGGCTCCCTCCTGCGCGGTCGTCGCCGGTCTCGCTTGCAGATGCAGTGCCGGTGCCCCCTCGAGGACGACTTGCCGAGCTGCAGCAGCAGCAGCAGGGGCAGCCACAGGGCTGTCACTGTTCCAGTACAACCAGTGCGCTGTACTACCACCTTTACTCGAGCTCATCCGCCTCCCATGCCAGGGCCGAGCCACCAGCGGCTCGGCCGGCCTACGCCGGCGAACCGTACGCGCGCCATCGTCGCCGTGCACTCCTACTCCATGCGTTTCGACCCGCCTCCTGTCCATCGGGGCACAGTGCGCGCGTTCGGCACTACCCGTTTTTTCTAAAAAAATAAAGACATGAAAATTTACAGAAATTAACGCATGAATCCTGCGTAACAGGAAGCTGCTGCTACTGGGGGCCTGGGATTAGGGCTAGCAGCTGGTTACTAGTTGCCTGATACGACGAGGGAGCTAGAGAGCAATGCGATGCAGAACGCAGAGCTGAAAAGCGCCTCGCGAAGCTGACCGGGGGAGACAGGGCTGTTCCTTCGCTGTTAGGGCGCGGGAGGGACAGCGCGCCGCTTGTTTATTCCTCCCCTGCTTCTCCTGGTCTCCCAGATGTTCTCATCAGCGTAACAATTAACTACTGTGGTCTACTAGTATTATATTAACCCCAAGTCGCCACTAATCTGCCACACACGCACGCACGAACGCGAGGCCCGGCGCAGGAGGGAGATTTAAGAACGGGATGTGTGTTGGTATGGTTGGTTTGGCGCCAGTGCTATCCTGGTATACCTTCCCACGCGTGCGCCCGTGCGCGTTTCGACATGCCTGCTGCCTGCAGCTTCGAGGCATCTGCCGAAGGAGATCTCTCTCTCTCTCTCCCAGAGAAGAGAACGATCACGAAGCACGCACCGCGAGACGTGCGATCCAGAGATGAGAGATCAACTCCCTCTTGTTTCTGTGTGGGCGCAGAAAGGTTTGACGCGCTCTGGCTAGCTGCAGGCATGTGGGGGCGCGCGATTAGGGAAAGGACAATGCAAGGCCCCTTTCGGTTCAGTTCAGACTAGTATAGTAGGATAGCATGCCGCTTCGTTAAGTATTCGCTGATTGATCCATGACCGAGCACTCATCGCCCATCGAGACTCCGGGTGTCAGAGACAGGGAGGGAGAGAGAGAGAGAGAGAGAGAGAGAGAGAGAGAGAGAGAGAGAGAGAGAGAGAGAGAGAGAGAGAGAGAGAGAGAGAGAGAGAGAGAGAGAGAGAGATCTAATCTTAGGCGGTTTCGAGGTGATCGTCGTCGATGCTGGCATGTTGCCGGGATATGAACATTTCTGCTCGATCAGCTTTTCCGCGACAAAGCCTGACTAATTAATAATAAGCTGGATAGCGATTAGACAAGTCGTCGTCGTGACACGGTAGTAGTGCTGCTACGAGCGAGGCTCTCGATCAGTTAGGTCTAGTATATGGCTGACCTGCATGAAATGAAGCATGCAGGTGTGCCTAGCTACAGGCTACCCCCAGGCAGAGAGAGAGAGAGAGAGACGGCGACATGGACAGAAGAAGGGAAGGCATCGGAGGTGGAGAAAAGGACAGTGCAGGATCGGGAAGGGTGGAGTCCAAGTCACGTTGCTGGGCTGTCTGCTAGCCCATATGCAATGCAAGCCGGCCGGCAGGTCGATCCACAGTCCATTCACACACCCCGGGCACCTGCTGCGTACTCACCTGGGCGCCTGCTCTCATCAGCTAGTCAGCCATCTCGCTCCACAGGTGAGATACTACTAGATTGATGGATGGATTGTTCCCGTGAGGTGACCCTTCAAACAGCCCGTTTGCCGTGCCCAAAGTCTCCCCTCCCCCTGCTTGCCCTAGCTCTAGTGTGCCTGGCCTGCACACGCCAAATTTCAGCATGAGATATGCGGAGGCTGCTTGTTACACCGTCACAAAATGTCAGCGTTATTAGCAGATACTTATGCAAGAAATATGTTAGATGACGCATCAACTTTATATTTATGGACGATTATGGTTTGGTTTCGTAATACTCCCAATGTTCCAGGATATAGCTATTTTTAAATTCTTTTCAAGATATTTTAAACTTTGACTATAGATGGTAAAAAGTTCATAAATATTGACAACAAGAAAATGATATTGGTTTATTAATATTTTTTATTTAAAAGTAATTATTTTTGGAGATGTTATTAGTCA
This sequence comes from Panicum miliaceum, assembly GCA_032594955.1. Classification (NCBI taxonomy): domain Eukaryota; kingdom Viridiplantae; phylum Streptophyta; class Magnoliopsida; order Poales; family Poaceae; genus Panicum; species Panicum miliaceum. Next base: position 3,513,618 of record CM064064.1, read on the forward strand.
AAGTCTCGAAAATGAAAGACTTTAACAAGATCTAAAAGTTGCTATATTTTGGGACCAAGGCAACATTAATTAATTATTATAAGAATATGTTATAAACGAATGATGATGACTTGTGACTTGTGAGTAAGTTGAAACATTAGCAGCCGCATGCAGTGTGCCAGTATATCTTGTTAAAAAGGGATTTCTGAAATTCATCGGCAAAAGGAAAACAAAAGAATAAAGTAGTACAGCCTTCTTTACAAAAGGGCCCAACGTATAAGTAAAAAAAAAGACGAACAAAAGCCCTACATGCCCTTCACCTCCATGGTCGAGATCGCACCACCATCCATTGAAGAACTCGCCATCACCGCTTATGGACGAACACGAAAAAAAAAGTAGCGTCCAGAGCTGCTCCTTTCCTTACACCAACACCACACCTCCAGGGTTCTTCACTTTAAAATGTTGATTAAAATGCCTCCAAAACTATATATAAAAAAGTCGAGGGCTTAGATGATAGAACAAATCTTCATCAAGTTGGCGTCGCGACTCTCAGTCAAACGAGAAAATTAAACACTTGTATGGGGAAAACAAACGTGTGTACAACGCCGAAAATCCACTACGAAAACAGTGCACGAAGCAAAGGTTGCTACAATGATCGTGACGTCACACCACAGGCCGCCTCTGCCTTAGTGCCTGTGTATAAGCTGTACGCAACGAAGAAATAACTTCAGGTCAGAAAATTCCGCTCGCACAAAACACCCTCCCTGTCGGAGACATCAGAATCCACTGTTCCAATGGCCCTGCATGTTCCAGCAATTTCCTCACCCCAACCGTCAGTAGTAAAAACCTAGAGCTTGCCTGGCATGTAGCCTTTCTTGGTTTCAACCAATATCTCTTCATTTCTTTCTAACAATCCGACCAGGCCAGTCGGAGAAAGTAAAGCTACATGTTGTGCTACATATTGTTCCGCCATGCATGCCTGAAGCCGTTAAGGCTGCGCGAGCACTTTAACTAGTGTTGTTTTTTTTAAAAAAGTGTTCAGTTCAGATAGATGCAATTCTAAGAAATAATAGTAGGCTCTGGTCAGCTCGCTGTCCATCCCTAGTTATCCTTCCTTCTTTCTATCCAGCGGACGTGAGAAAAGCTCATCATTTGACACGAACTCCTCATGGGAGGTATGAGCCGTTCCATCCATCGAGCTTTGGCTATACACACTTTGGTCGGCCATCTCCCACAATCCCTCGAGTGCGCCCAAAAAGTTGATCCTCTCGCGCCAAAGAGCAGTCTGCCGAAAGTATGTGTGTTCTTGTTTCGCTTGCTTTGTTTTACCTGGAGGACCAAACACCAGATCATCAGATTAATTAGTTTATTTGCAATTTTTCATCTCATTTCCTTCCTTAATTTGAAATTCAGGTTAGTTGAATTACATGAGTCAATTTGAACTGACATATATATTGTCTCAACGATTTAAGTACTCACAAAAAGAACAGGAATTGTAAGATAACTAGCTAGTAGCTAGTGACAGTACTACTGCATGTCCAGTCTCTAAAGTTCCATCCCCATCATCGCCTTTTCTGCTTCCTCCTTGCAGGGCACACGAACCTGGAATGTGGTGTGCATGTCCTACCAGCCACTGCAGGGGGCTGACTGCTGAGGCTATGCAAACTTGGCTAGGCTTGGTCGATGTGTTTGCACAGAAAGGGCCATGTCCATCCATAGTAGAAACTTGACTGCGACAGTGGAGAGATGGATGGGCTCAAGTTTTTCCACATGCAGGGATGAGTGACATCGACGACGACGACGATGGAACTGGGATGCATGCGTTGCCAGTGCCGAGGAGATCCCAGTGTCCTACACCGTTAGGCATGCAGCTGAGTAGGTTAGCTGAATGGGGGAAATTTCCCCATTTCGGTCTGTGGGATAGTATCATGGGCGACGTAGTCATTCACTCTTCCATATGGATCCAATCACCAGCTTCTCATAAAATTTCTCATCCGATTCTGACTAAAATAACAATAATTTTGAAAACGGGGTGTTTTTGATTAATCCAGATTTAAGCTGAAACCAAACACGAAACTGAATGAAGATTCATGCTGAATTTGCTGATTCCATGAGTTAATGCGGTCCATCATCCCAACATCTGAGTCCTTAATTGCTTGTGCACTAACACAAACTAACAAGCTAGTAGTAGAGATCGATCAGGAGGTCACGCGACCGACCACTCCACAACCCTAACGATCTAGCACTACTACTCGATCGAGCAAAAGCAGCAACAACGTACGGGCGTCGACAACACAAACAGCAACAGATAACAAGATCAACAACATAGCTAGCTACATGTGGCGCGCGGCAATCGGCAGCATGTGTGGTATAGAGACAGATGCTTGCAAAGAGATCGACGCCGGCCGGCGGGCCGATCACCGCGCCGATGAACGGCCGGCGGCGGCGCAGTCCTGCTCGATCTCGGAGACGGTGCCCTCGTCGTCGTCCTCGAGCCCGTCGGCGCCGTCGACGTTGCAGCCGAAGGCGCCGTGGCCGTGGCCGAATGCCCTGGCGTGGTCCTTGAGCGAGCGCTTGTGCTTGAACTCGGAGCCGCAGAGGCAGTACCAGAGCTTGCCGCAGTTCTTCTCGTGCGTGCGCCAGTCGCCCTTGACGGCGAAGGCCTTGCCGCACTTGCGGCAGAGGAAGGGCTTCAGCCCGTGCTTGCGCTTGTAGTGCGTTTGCAGCGTGCGGAAGTCCTTGAGCGGCCGCGCCCGCGGGTGGTCGATGTTGTTGCGGCACCCCGGCGCGCAGCAGTAGCACGGCAGCCGGAGCATCGCCGTCGGCTGCACGCCGCGCAGCGACTCGGGGCCCTTGCGGTACTGCGACCCGTGGCCCCACATGTGCATCTGCAGTATATTATGCATTGTTAATAAGTTGATGGGCGCAAGATATATAAATTATCAGTAGTAAAAATTTTAAAATGAAATCTTTTCACATTTGAAATATTAAATATAGATTAATTAAAAAACTAATTGCAGATTCCGTCCGTAAATCGCGGGACGAACCTAACGAGCCTAATTAATCCGTCATTAGCACATATTCACTGTAGCAATTTATTGTCTAATCACGACCTAAGTAGACTTATTAGATTCGTCTCGCGATTTACGGACCATCTGTGTAATGCAATTTTTTTTAAATACATTTAATACGCCATGCATGTGTGCAAATATTTATTTGGAATTCGGAATTTTGGATATAGTAGAGCATCTGCAATAGTGATGTCTAAATGGAAATAAAAGTAAATTTAAGATCATATCACATGTTGAATTTCTTCCATTTATGGCATAATCATGTGGGTCTATGGTCGTCTACACCTAGCTATTAATGCACTGAGCCACTGATGCCTAGAAGAGTATAGTGTATACACTGTATAGTATATGAATGTTTGAAATTGTACTCTTATTAGGTCTAGATATGTAGCTTGTTTGGAGTTGTGACCAAAGCATCATGGCCTGACTTGGTTGAACCCAATCCTTGTTCTCCAGCCCAGACCCTTTTTTCAATGCTGCAGTGCTAATCAGTTGCAACCAGAGAAGGTGCCTGCATATCCATGTGAGCAAGGTGCCGTGATCTTTGAGGGTGAGGGCTAAACTCTGGCAACTGGTAAAGCGTTTGCTTGTGTTGCTGGCGTGTTTAGTTGAAAAAAAAATTTAGGCAACTTTTCAACACTAATTACGAGTATTAATATAGATTAATTATAAAATTAATTATACGAATAGACGGAAAATCGCGAGACCAATCTATTAAGTCTAATTAATTAATCTGTTATTAGAGGTTATTTACTGTAGCACGATATTATCTAATCAGGATCCAAATAATAGGTTTAAAAGATTCGTCTCGCAATTACACCTAGGGTTATGGAATAAGTTTTATCAGTTATCCACATTTAATATCACTGATTAGGTAAAAAAAAAGTTTGAAATTACTGCGCTAAAAAAAATTTCAACTAAACACGCAAGCCTGAGCGGCACTATGGCTGGCTACAGGAAGAACACTGCAGATCTCTTTGTGTTCTTGGGAGGCGCGCATGCAGATGCAGGAGGAGAGGAGACTGCCATGCGGTGGCAGGCCATGATGCCACACAATCTTATGCTTTCCAAACCATGAAAGCCTGCCCCTGAAACAACCCGTATATCTGACCAAATCTCACGAGCCATGACCACCCATGGGTGTGATCAGAACCGGGGTGCTAGTAGTGGCCTAGTAGTAGTACTGGGGAAACTAGAAAGTAACCAGATGGATCAGAGCTAGCTAAGATAGAGAGAGAAGCAAAGATGAAATCTTCCCTGGGATCTCCACTGCTCCCACACCACTCGTATGAATCTTCAAAAGGCAGGCGCCCAAAGAAAAGCATAAAGATGCATGGCTGTTTGCATGCATGGCTGCCCCTGGCATGCCAGTCTAGTTCAATCACACAAAAGGCAGCCTCTGGGCTTGAGTCTGTTTCATGGCATGCAACTAGCTCCAAAGCTAGAAGCCGGCCAGGAACCATGATGGCCAGCCGATCCAAGAACCAAATAGATTAGAACATGACCAAGAACAAGAACAGCAGCAGCGAGGCAAGAACAGGAGGAACAATTGGGTTGGGGATTGGAGGTATGGGTGAGCATTTGGGCATGCCGGCATGGCACTGACCTGCATGTTGTTGTATCGGTTGAAGGTCTTGTAGCAGACGGGGCAGGAGAACTGGGTGGGCCCGATGAGGATCTGCGCCGGCGTCGGGATCCAGTACTGCCCCTTGTTGAGCCTCCCGATGGGCGTCGACGCGAACCCTAGCGGCACCACCTCGTCGCCGTCGCCGGCGCCGGTGTCCACCTTGCACTCCTCCTCGTCCTCCTCGGGCTCCATGCCACTTCCGCAGGCCCTGCCCGTGAGCCCGGACAGGAGGTCAGCCTCCGTGCCGCCGCAGCCGTTCGCGGGCGCCGCGGGCAGGCCGATGCGCAGGGCGACCGCGGCGTCGTCCGTGGACGCCCCGGCCTCCACGTCCATTGGGTCGCCGCCGTCGCAGCAGGAGGGCATGCAGTTGAGGTCGGCGAAGAGCGGCGCGCGCGCGGAAGGTGCCGCGGAGCTTCCGACGACCTCCAGTAGGAAGTCATCGGCGTCGTCGTCGGAGTCGTAGTCCGCCGCTACGTGCCGCGGCCGAGAGGCGCCGCCGCGCGTGGGCGACTGGGAGAGGAGGGGCAGCGCCTCCCGGAGCGGGGGCGAGGGAGGGCTGTCGTGGAGAGGCGGCAGCGTCGGCTGCGGCTGGAAGAAGCAGGCCGGGTACTGTGGCGTGGCGGCGGCGACGGCGGGGTAGAGGCTGGTGGTGTACGGTGGAATGGGAGGAGGGAGATGGGGAGCTGGAGCTGCGGGGAAGGAGGTGGTGTAGTAGTAGTAGTTGTTCTTGAAGAAGCTCGTGTAGGGGTCTTCCATGGGAGGATCGATGGATGGGGTGGTTTCTTGCTGTGTAGTACACTCACTCTCGCTCTCCCTGCAGCTTTGCTTCTGTTCTTGGCTACTGCTGGTTTGGGGTGTGAGGTGCCGTGGTTGGCAAGGGTAGTTATAGTGGGAGGTCGAGAGAGAGAGAGAAAGAATGAGTGGTGACTGGTGAGGCATTGAGGGAGACAACACGCAGCGGCAGGATAAATTATGTGGAGTAGTTTTGTTAGTCTAACGGTTGTATTCTGATAAAAACTTGACCCGGTAGGGTACGATGATCCCACTCATTTTTCACTAACAGAAAGCAACCGGCTTCCCGATCGAGACAACTCTCGAACCCTGGCTGTACCAGCGAGGGATATTTTTTTATCCATAGATGAAAATTCGCCCCAGATCTATTGGGTATCGCCAGAGTGCTTCGACCTGTTGGTCTAGCATCCTTTAGCGATGGTTGTATTCTGATAGGGAAGTCGGAGCATACCAGCTGGGGACTTTAAGTTGTAATGGAAGGTATATCGGTGATATAGCAATCTTATAGGGGAAAATTATAAACTATAGCCGTCTATTGATTATATTTAATTCTCCAAACTAAAAAAAAAGTTGTAACAAAAGTTTGAAATTATTGACCTAACGCAACCTCAAAATTAGTGTCACTTATTTCTAACTAAGGGTAATATTTTTGTTCACATGTAAATAGAAATTATCATATATGTATCATATATCTATATATCTAGGCCACCAAAATTTCAGTCGCCCATTTTTTACTGTTGGATCAGCATCAAACTGATCACACCATGCTTTTCATATTTAGCCTTTTCTTTCTCTCGCTTTTTAATTTATTCAGTATTGTCACGCTCACTTCTTCGCTGTCCTATCGGCACCCTCGATCTCTGACGACGCTCTCACAATCAAATACGTACCTACACGCGGCTTGCAACATCTTACAGCAAGTTGATAATAGTATCGATTGCTGGCTGCAAGGATATTTATGGACTATTTCTAAGTCCACTCGTACAATAGTTAGTTTTTTATTATTAATATATGTTTACTTATCTCTCTTATAAAAAATTTTCGTTCTTGTGTCGAAACTGGCTATAAGCTTAGAACAAGGTCACAGACAGCCAGCTATAATACAACCAGCTCCTAGGCGTAAAAATCTTTGCAGCCTATCTCTCAGTCCACTTGTATCGTACAATAGTTAGATCTTCACTATTAATACACATTCTACCATAATTTTTCTTGGTTCTTGTGTCGAGAAACCGGCTGTAACCTCATAGTCAGCTTCTTCTCTCTCCTCCACCTAAAAACTTAGCCTGCTTACATCCTGTTATAATACTTGCTCTGTATTACAGCTCGCTTCTCCTCCCTCTTCTCTCCTCTCTCCTTCACCTCAGCATCCTACCTCTCCTCTCCTCTCTCCTTCACCTCAGCATTCACTTACAACCTGTTATAGTACTGGCTCTTACATACCTCATTGCATATCCAACCACCATCCTTTGATTCTTGGACTTTCCTTTAGGCCCGCAAACACCTCTTGGATTATGAATGGTTGGCATATTTGGCTGACTAAGATAGTGGGGGTTTATTCTTTATTGGACAACCAAAATATAAAATATATACCATGAAACTTGTTATAGGCAGTCTTAATGGAAGTTTACACCAGCAACTTTATGAACTTGGCAATGTTATTGTGAGTAGAGATGAGAGAGAGTTTTATGAGATGAGAGAGAAATTTCATGCTCCTAAAATCTAGCTGTTTTATGAGATGAGAGAGAAATTTCATGCTTCTAAAATCTAGCCGGTACAGTTACCAAATTCTCAATCCCGTTAACTGACTTTGTTGACATACCAGTTGTAACGACACTGCTGTCGAAGGCAAATTTGATTTCATGCAGCTTACCAACGGCAGTATAAGGACCGATAATTCGATACATCCTGATTCCTGAAAAATCCCATGGGGCGTTGACTTCTAGCTGTAGCTGGGGCCAAGCTACCACGACTCCGGCCGACTCCCCACCCCACACCCTGGACAGAAAAAGGCGAGCCAAAATCCAGCATGCATGTCCACATGTGCCCCGGCTGCCGAGGCCAGGACTACGAACCAGCCAAGAAACGGCTCGCAGGAAGCGACACCAGACGACGCCGCATGCAAAAGGGAATTGCCAACGCCAAGCCGAGAGCCAGCACGCGCAGGCGCAGCACTAAACAAATCCGCGACCTTTTCCATCCGGACATTACATGGCTGATCCATCCACCGGCCGCCCCGGAATCCGCATCCACTCCCCCGCGTGCGCCGCGTTTTGTTTACGGGCAACGCCACGGTGTGGTGCCATCTCTGCTGCTCCGTGTGCCGCGTCCGTTCGCGGCGACAGGGGGAACGAGCCGGCACGGGGCGCGTGATCTGCTCGGGGCCTGGAGGCGCAGGCCGGGGCTCCCGCCGGCACCCGCCTCGGGACGCGCGGCGCCCGGTCGGGCCGTGCCGGGTCTCCATCCCGAAGGCCGCGGGAAGGGCTCCGTCCCCGATCCTGTTGCGGGCGCGCACGCGCGTGCGCTCGGCGGCGAGCGGCGCGCGCGCGGAGAGACCTCTGCCTGCCGTGCCCCGCCGCGCGCGGCAGGGGGTTCCGCTCTCTCCTCCCTGTGGTTCGATCTAGGAACTTGCCTGCCTGCCTGCCTGTCTGCCCGCGCGCGCGCCTCGTACTCTGCCGACTGGATTGCCGCGTGCCCGGTCGGGCGCGCCGGCGCGGCCGGCTGGCTCGCCACCGCGTCCGCTTTTCACACCGGGTCTCATCGTCCGCGGCCGCGGCCGTGCCGTGCGTGCGCGCGGCAGCCTGTTCGGGAGCAGGGAAGGAGTTGGAACGCTGCGTTGGAAGCGGGATTTCGGGGGGTCCCAACCAACCGCCCGTGCGCACGCTCTGCTTCGAATTAGCAGCAGCAGCCAGCAGCGTGGTGCTTTGACTTTAGGCCCTCATCCTTGAGGATTGTATGGCCTATTTCAGTGGCATTTCCAATATCAGTCGTGCAGGTTGTCGATCCAAATATCTAATCGTAATCGCTCTCATACTCTCTAATCGACGCAATTTTTTTTTTTGCATGGAAACGTAGTACAAAATTAACATCGCGATGTCAATTTTATTCTGTTAGGTAGGGTCGGTGGCATAGCTAGGATTTGATACTAGGATGGTCCAACTGACCAAAATTTTGTTGATACTTTAATACCCCTATTTTTTTTAAAGAAAATTATACAATATTTCAATTTACCATTTTCAGTACTGATATAAAATCCTAAAATCAAAATGAAATTAGTGGGTTTTGATTGGATTTTCATGTAGTAACTAATTATCAACATGGGGTGTCTGGACATATGGCGGCAGATACGAGAAGGAGAAAATTTCCTATATGCCATTGAAAACTTTGTTATAAAAATTAGGATCCTTTTGCAATTTTCATGTAGTAACTTTTTTGATAACTTAGGGTCCTTTTGCAATTTTCATGTAGTAAGTTTGTGATAAACGGTGACATTTGCACTTGCAAAAGACGACCCGGAACTATCTTATAGTGTAGTAGTGGAGAGGTGAGGGTATGACTCGTCACCGGGTTCCGGGTCCGGAACTAAACTTTGGGCATGGAATGTTTTCATACTAGTTCACAACAGCATCAGACCATTGGTCAGCAAAATTTTTTGACCACCCTGCAGCCAATTTTAGGTAGGTAAAATATGTTGCTTGGCATTGTTTGCCATCGATTGACAGAAGAAGAACCCTTTGTCCGCGAGACTTATTACGCCGGCGAATTCTGTCTGTCGGCAAAATGATTTACCAATGCAATTTGCATTATTGTAGGGTGCCACTGATGAGCCCTTTAATTATTTTGCCAACTGATCTTCTAGTTTGTTGACCATGCAGTTTGTGCCATGGTGTGGTGGTGACATTGTTGAACAAGGACGATTGCATCACCTTACCGGTGAATAATGCTTCGGGGCAGTGAAGTCCTGTCGGCCTCTTGTAATCCGGGGTACACGCACAATCGACCCCTGTGTGTATCGTGTCGATATGATCGATTCTTTTTTACCAGATCTGAAATACGGACGGAGGTGCCGGTTGCAGGCAGTAGCTTGCAGCAGACATCCTGTAGTCCTGTGTGTGTGACTGTGATTACCTAAGCCTTTTCTTTTTTGAAAGATACCTAAGCCTTTTCCAGTGGTACCTGCAGGCTTAGAAAAACTACTGCGTGCATGCAATATGCCGGCCGGCCAGGTGCATTGTATACGCATGCATGGGCGAAACTGGAATATGCATGGATCCCGCCCTCAAGTACATATATGCAGATCAGGCATAGAAAACCTATCTCTCTCTTTTTTTTAAAAAAAAGTTTTATGGTCAATTTTGGTCATCACATTAGCATTTGTTTAATAAACAGTTTCATGTATTATCACATACTTTTGAGATGTAATATCATCAGGCATAGGAAGCCTCATTAGTATTTTTACGTAGTTTTGAGATGATTTAATAGCCGACTATCCTACAATATGTTGCTTCGCGAAATAACCATCTTATTCCGACATCATTAGAAAAAATTCTACACAAAACTGCATTAAACAACCTACATATTCCTCTAAAAAAACCTACGGACGTGTAACATGGAATTACAGTATATATATGACTCGAGCTGTGCATGGCATGCAGTTAGACGCAAGACAGATACGAATGAGTCGTCTGTAGCTCTGCCTCGGATCATCGTTGTATAAGCACATCGACTTTGCTTTCAGTGTCGCTGGAGCATGCTATGTGACGCCCACACCGCAGCCATTCATCGACCTATACAGGCGTATGCACGCAGTGCCCTGTGTGGTTAGCTAGACATCTAGCATTGAAGGCGTGCACCGTGCTGTGCGCGCATGCCTTGTCGTTGGGTGCCCATTTCGGCACAGGTGAAGGCCCTCCGGGAGCGTTCAAATCAAGTATGCGAGCTGTTCACTCGTACAGTGCACCGTAGTAGTGGCCGGCCTCTGATTCGGTCGGACCAACCGGCCACTGTTCCAATTCACTGGCTGGGTTGCTACTTGCATTGCTAGCCGCTGCCCCGGCCCTGTGCACAATCCGGCGGTCCAGCAAACACAGATCCTAACACGGCGCCGCGCATGGGACGGCGAGCGTACTCTACTCCATCCGATAGCAAATAAATGGTGTTTTGACACCTCCAAGACATGGTTTCGGTTGCGCTTTATGCCGTAAAATATTTTAAAAATAGCAAACTAAAGATGTACTTTTTTTATATAAAATTACATCTCGATACAAATAGAATCGTATCGTTTTCGGATATCCAAACTCAACATGTCAAGAATAATATGAAACAGAAGCTTGAAATGGTTTGCTTGAGATAACCCAAATGTTACTTATTTATTTATGATTGGAGAGGGAGTATGTAGGAGTATCGAGGCCTTCGTTCAGTGCGAGTGTAGTAATTTCACAGGAATGTATAAGCTGATCTCCTATATAAGATCTCAAACTTTTTCTAAGCATGTGGGCCCACCAAACGATACGGTGCTGGGATCCTTTCATAATAACTCGGTGAGGTATGACGACAGTGCTAGGAGAAGGTGTGGACACTGGGCGTTGTACGTGGCGCCCTGATCGATGTAACCAAGCAGGATAGAGTATATGTGATCTATCATACGATAGAGGATAGATGTCTCCGGGCAGACAGAGTGGGTTCAAGGTATGATCATAAATCCGGAACAGTGAGGCCATTGAATCGGAAATAGTGGCCAGAGAACAAGGCACTGCTGGCGTGATGCGCACATAGTGTTGTGGTTGCACGGAAGGACAAGAGAGGCAGACACTGGACGCCCTGCGTGGGGATGGCATTTACAAGCTAGCCCCATGACAGAGAATGCACGGCAGCTACTACTCCTACCTCTCTCAGTCTAGCTCACCACAAACACTAATTACGTTCTTAGTTAATTTCCGCCCTATTACCTGCCTAAAAACTACAGTTTCTATATATATCTTGTGCAACGACGACTGATCCCAGAATTACACTGAATATAATCTGTGTGGAGAGGGGAATATTAATTGAACACAAAATGTTGTCGTCGCAGCAGCATGTTTAATTTCTTGCTGCATTGCTCGCCGTGTTTCAAGCTGGGTGTGTGGGGGCTCCTTGTCCCGGCTCATGGTCAGGTGTACCGCATAAGTCTGTTGTGAGGTGAGCTCCTGCCGTTTGTGGCCTGCAATTCTGCCTGAAGAAGTGAAGAGCCTGGCAACCATGTCCACCGGTGAATGCCTAGCTAGTGCGTGTCGTGGCATGCATACGTGTATCGTTCGTCAGGATTTGTGTGTGTCCTTCTGCAGACAATTTAGCAGAGCTACCATCCGATCTACCGGCGAAAAGTTTCTATTGCGATTCGAACTTGTTCACTGTGAAATCTTGCAAGCTTCTGTTCCACAACGGTAGGTATTTATAGGCTCCGAAAATTCGCAGTGGCAAGCCCAATGAATCTAGGAACAACTGGGCTGTGTGATTTCGGCGCGGCGACCTGCTTAGCAGCCACGCCCATATAAACAAAAACAGAAGGGCCCGGCAATAACTCCATCTTTTGGGCCTCTTCCCGCCGCTGTCAAGTTTTTTTTCCCCCCCTCCAGCTATTCAGCTCTCTTCGAGATGCTAGTCCTAGGTTCCTAGCGGACAGAACAAAAAGGACACCCGTGCACGAGAATTGTGAGCCACTGACGGCACCTCATTTCATCTTGCAAAGTGATCAAGCTGGCACAAGGTCGCGGACTTGCGACCTCCGCTTCGGGCTTCGGCGCCATGACAAAACTGATCGAATCATACATTCATACAGCAATACAATGGAGGAACCTATGCCGTGTTCCATCAGGCAGTTATCGAAAGCTGAAAAATGGGAAAGCTCTCAACACGCAACATACAAAAGTTTTGCTGAATCTATAAGCCGGAAAAGAATACAATTTGGTTAAGCCTGTGGTCCTAGTAGAGTTGCGCGAACAATGCAGTGGACAACCTCGGTTGGATTGCATGTCATCAGTTGCTGTCAGATACCGCCATACCGGGCAGAGGGTTCTTTTCTTGGCTCAGCATCAGCAGCATAAAATTCTTCTGCTGAGAAATGGGAATGCTTCGGGTCTAGGTACATTGGTGGAAATAATCTGTGCAACACTCCCCTTGAATTAAAATTGTATTCATCCGCACAATTAGCGTGGCCAGTATGTACGAAGCAGAGATGGTATCCATTATGGATGGCCTGTGGCGACTTTCATGACGAACACCTCTGTTTCAGCATCCAAGACCTCTCAGTATATTACTCAACTCACTTATGACATCTGTGATTCGTGCGTATGACCCTGGGAGGTTTATGGCATGGTACTCTAAAGCCTTCCACTGCGAGATCAAAGCAAAATGTGGGCGCCGGTACATGCTGCTGATGATCTCGAGAACCTTGGTATCAGGAGTAGCTGAAACTAAGTGTGTTAGGCCCGCCCCATGAGCTCCTATTACCACTGAAGCTTCCAGGATAGCACGGAGCTGCTCCTTCATGGTCATATGGGCAAAAAGACCGTTGACGACATTTACTTTGCACTTCAGACCTTTTGCCCACTTGTCAATTGCATCGTACACCTCCCGCTCATTGCTTAGTCTGGATTCAACCTTGCCACTATGGCGTGGGTGGGCCAAGTAGTCTTCTCGCCGAACAAAGAGAACATTGAGCCCATTTGATTTTTTGGATGACATGATGTCATCCTGTGGAAGACCAAAAGAAGCTACAATCATCTCTCCAAATTCTGATAATCTTGCTGTTTTATCATAATCAGGTTTTCCTCGTAGGGACTGGGCGGAGGCACCTTCACAACTGAAGCTCTCGCTAAGCCCCTTAAACATGGCAGTCTCATAGCCCAAAGGTGAAAGAATGGCGTGTCGGAAACAAACAGGACCAGAGAAGTTCTTAGCATATGTCACACTTGAAAAAAGTGCTTCCCATGTTTGCTCCAATTGTGCCTGTGGATAATAAGGTCACATCTGTCACTTGACAATAATGTACAGAGAAAGGGAAAACAGACATAAAGCATTGTGTAGACCAATAAGTTGGCTGCTAACTAGCAATAGAGTATCACATTAAGTTATGCATGCTAAATCTGAAAGAAAATCGCATGTTGAAGGAACAATACAATCTGGAAGTTAGGTAGACATGGAAGCATGGTATGACTGCCAAAAGCTTTGGATGAGCCATCAGGGCAGATTATGCTAGCTGCCAATATTTTCCCACAAATCTAGAAAATAGGAACTGACATATTGGGCTAGAGGATACAGGACTGCTTCTGATTGCAATTGTTCCCCAAACATGAGAAGCAGTAATGGCAAAAAAACAAGTGAGCAAAAAACAGGAAGATGGCGGATGGCCATGCCTATCAATGCACAAACTAAGCTAAAGATCAAGAATACAAAAATGTGACCAACATTGTTTGCCCCAATAATAGCTGAAGAAACAGATTGGTTGTCCATAAGTCATGCAACAAACATAATGCACTGAACCAGTAACAAAATACAAAGCGCATCACATACCTTGCAATGCCCATCCACGAAAACAATATTAGGACGATTTGGTAAATTTGTGACTCTGGAACTAACATATGCACTGTACCAGTCTGTAATTGTGTGGAAAAGGTTTGCATATTCAAAACGAGTGACCAGAAGTGTTGGTTCTTCAACCCACTGCAATAACAAGTGCCATGACACAGTTAAGAAAGAACTGCTAAAATTCCAAAGATAAAGGAATGGGAAGAAATGTAAACATTGACTCAAAATTAAATCATGCTATATAATAATACAGAAATGAAGCTAAGTCTTCTACAGGATTCACAAGCTCCTCTGTGAAAAATATCTAATCTGATAAGAGCCTACAAGGCTACATTTATGTATCTCGAAAGGTATCACCAAAGGACACTCATTTTAGTTCAACAATACGCTTAGAATATGATTCTTGACATTTAGGTTTCTATTTTGAATATACATTGGACGCGCACTTATTTATTTGGATCCTATTTCTACTCTTAATCTTGTTAAGACACAAACAAGAATCCATGTAACTTCGGATCTTAATTCTGAATATGATTCATATTCCTACCTTGCTGGTTTGTTATACACCCCAGTCCCCAGGGCTCCTCAGAGTTGATTCACAGTTGTTTCAGCAAAAAGAAAGTATTGCAAGTGAGCAGAAGTGGGCAATTGTGTTCTGGAGCAAGGCTGAAAAGCCTTAATGACAGGACTTCCATTTGCTCTAAACTTCCATAAAAATATCTAGCTCAATAGCAGCGTGAGCCCTCAATCCAACAGACTTCCATCGAACACTCCTAAATCAAACACTGAACTGACCCTACTTTTCTTGGATTTCCAGCCTTTTTTTTAACAATCCATTTCTCATCAACCGCCGAACCAACTAATTAGCAAGGCAAAGAGTACCTGGGAGCAGTGTAGCTCACCGGGCGGCACAACGCGCGCCGACTCGAGGAGCGCCCTCATCGTGTGCATCCCGATCCCGCCGGTGGGCACGTAGTTGTTGAGGAACCCAGTGTCCACCAATGGCGCCGTCCTCCGCGCCGCCGGCCCCTCCACCAGCAGCGCGCCGAGCTCGTACCTGGGCAGCTCCTCCTCCTCGGCGCGGCCCATCACCTGCTCGAGGGGCTCCCCGCCGCGCGACATCGCGATGAGCGCCGGGTCGAGCCGCACCCGCGCGCCCTCGCAGATCGAGCTCCCCAGCGTCTCGCTGTGGTGGCACCGGAACCACCCGCCGCCCCCGCCGCGCGCGGGGAGGACCTCCACGCGGCGGGAGAAGCCGTTGCCGAAGTAGGCCTCGCAGGTGTGCGGCGGCGGCGCGGGGCCGCCGACCCAGGGGAGGAAGGAGGGGAGGCGCGGCCACGGCTTCTGGGAGGACGGCGGCGCCCGGACGCTGTCGCGGACGTCGGTTCGTGGGGTGGGGTCCGGCGGCGACGGGCGGTGGGGCTGGCGGAGGAGGTAGATCGCGAAGGAGACCGCGTAGACGGCGAAGACGAGGAGGAGGACCCGCGGGATGAGGCGGCGGAGCCGGTTCCGGTGGCCGTGGGTGCGGCCGGCCATCATCGCCGGCGGGCCCCGGGCGTGGCGGCCGCCGGAGGGGGCTCGTCGCCGCCGGGGTCGCGCAGATCGAGGGGATGTCGCCGCGTGGGGCTCCACTCGGAAGCGGTCGCGACCGGGAAGGTGGGAACCCGGTTTGGGTCGTTGGTCGGATCGGACGGCTGTGAGGTGGGGTCGTTGTGATTTCGACGGCTGTGATTGCCTCACTCTGTCCCTGTCCCTTCAACCCTCTCCACCTTCCCGCTTGCAAAGCGAGGACCGAGGAAGGCGTCGCCGTCGCCGATCTCACCGGGGCGGCCGCCGGCGAGATCATCGCTTGTTTACGGCGGAAGAATTCAGAAGGACGGAATGTCTGAGATATCTTGTTGTCTGGTATAGGGTTCAAGTATGACGAGTGAACTGCAGAAAGTCAACGGGTGTGATGAACAATCCTGCTGGATTGAGAAGTGAACGCATCGAGTCACGTTTCAGAGTTCAGAGGTTTCGTTGTAGGTAATGAGGCATCAGTATCGTTCAGGATTATCGTGTACAGCAGCACTGGTACGTAGGACGTTTGATCGAATTTTTCTACGTTTGAGATCCATCCTCCTTTGTGTGCCGAAGTTTTGGAAATAGGACGCAAATCCATGTTATGCCAAGTTTTTGGTTCTCTCTCTGAATTTCAGATTGCAGAAAATTCTTACTATAGCTACTGGACATCATTGCACTCTGCAGGCAGAAAGTCTGAACAAATCGGTGGATTTCAGCTATATATATTCACATAGTGGCCGCATACATATCTCAATACTTACTCTTGTACAAATAGAGAGTACTACCCCATGGCCTCAAATAGGGCACAGATATGACATAATAACCACTGTACAGATATACTGCTGGACCAGGAGAGATGAACTCCCAAAACTTGCATTCGTGCTCCATCCTAGGACCTGCTGTCTATGCCAAAAATGTGTGGTCCTGCATAATCACACAGGTAAAAAGAGTATCAGAGTAAGAAACCAGTTCTGAACTTACTAACTAGTTCTTAACGGTGATCTGAGCAGCTGTTACCTAAACTTGGCAGCAAGATCGTCAGAGCTGCGATCCCGACAATCTTCAGGGGCATCCCGGTGGTTACAAGGTCCTTGATGGTGATGTGGCCACTACTGAACCCAACAACGTTTGACGGCGATCCGGTGGGCAGCAGGTACGACAGCTGAGCCCCAACTGCTCCGGAGATCATAAGCAACGCCGGGTGCACGTTGATAGACTTGGCCAGCTCGGCGAACAGAGGCAGCACCAGCGTCGTGGTCGCATCGTCGGACGTGAACTCTGTGATGACCGCACTGACGATGCAGGCCACAGGAACGATGACCACCGTCTGCGCGTCCTTCAGGAACCTGAGCCCGTCGGAGAGGATGTCGGTCAGGCCGCTTGAGCTGAAGCCGTCGGCAATGGCGAAGCCTGCACCGAGGAGGAGGATGATGTCCCACTGCAGCTTCCCGCACTTGTTCCAGTCCATCAGTTTCTCGCCGCTGTTCTTCCCGCTCGGGATTATGAAGAGCAGTGTAGCCATCATGATCTGAGTTGCAAGCAGATTGTGAGATAGGTTGTGAATAGATGATGGATAGCTTTGGTATCTTCGTGCACTTACAGTGACTGTTCCGTCTCCAACCTTGTTGTGGAAGAGAGCTCCCCACCCTGGCATGTCATCTGTCAGCCTCCGGGTCATCCATAGCACAATTAGACCCTGCAAAATTTAACCATTTCAGTGTGTCAGGCCATCTTTGGAACATAACTTTTTTTGAAAATAAGGAACAGAAATTTGATCACACAAATTCAGTAGAACATGTGTTGGCAAAGAAATGGAATTTACCCCAAACACAGCCAAGACCATCTTCTCTGCAAAAGCCATTGGACCTGTCACAGATCAAAACCGTAATCTCATGAGGCATATTCATTTATATTACACTGGAATAATGATTGTTTTTTCTATAATTCATGGATTTAATAAAATAGAGGGAAACTCTGTACACACCCAAAACTAAAATAAAAATACCGAACACTAGATGGAATTAGAAAATGAAGTAGTTACCTAACAAGGTGAGCTCTCTTCTCAGATGGCTTCTGTCCAGGTAAGCAGAGAGTGCCTTGCCAGTGTTCTTCGTGCAGTACATGAGGCAGAGGGTGACCCAGAGCGTGAAGAAGATGATCAGCGCCATGGGCAGCCCGAAGGACATCCAGGAGCTGAAGGTGATGGGCTCCTGCTCGGGGTAGTAGGTGGACCACATCCCGACCAGGATGATATTGACGCCGGTTCCCGTCAGCGTCGCCATCCCTCCGATGGCCGACGCGTACACCACGCCGAGCACCACCGCCTTGGAGAACCGGCGCACCTCCTCCTCCTGGCACCCGGCCGCCCCGGCGCCGTCGCCGCCCCGCGGCAGCCTCTGCAGGATCCCCGTCGCCACCGGCATCATCATGACCGTGCACGCCGTGTTGTGGATCCACATGCTGAGGAAGAAGGTGGTGCCGGTGATGCCCAGCAGCAGCAGCGGCGGCCGCACCGGGTCCCCGCAGAACAGCGACGTGACCTGCGCGCCGGCAATGTATCAGTAATGCAGTCTCGGATTAACCTGCCACGTACGGAGATGGCAGCAGCTAGGAAAGGAAGAGGAAGGGCGGCGCGCACGTTGAGGGCCAGGCGGCGGTGGATTTGGTAGTGCTCGATGGCGAGCGCGAGGATGAAGCTGCCGAGGACGAGCGAGATGACGTCGTCCATGTAGGCCTTGGCGACGGCGTCGGCGCCGGCGACGCCGAAGAGCGGGAAGAGGAAGAGCGGCGCCATGGACGCGACCGCCAGCGGCACGGCGCCGGTGACCCACCAGAGGAACACCCACGCGAGCACGGCGAGCATGTTGCGCGCGCCGCGGTGGGCCCCGCCGAGGTCGACGAGCGCGCACACCGCCGCGCACGCCGCGGGGCCCGACGCCACCGCCGGGTACCCGTGCGCGAGTAGCGCGCGCACCCACGCCGCCGGCCGCTCCCCGTCACCGGCCCCGCCGCGCGCGGGCGGCGCGAGCAGCGGCGCCTCCACGTCGTCGGCCGACGAGCCCCCGCCGAAGCTGCCGCGCCTGCCCATCGGCTGATCGTCGGTGGCTCGGCTGTTTCTGGCGTGGAGGCCGCCCGCCCACCCGCCCTGGCTTTTCTACAGCCGCGCCGGTCTTAAAATGGCCGGAAGGAGTGGGCCCATCTGGCGGCGGGCGAGTACTATATTACTCCTCCCCGCACGGGACGCACGAAGAAATCGTGCGGCGCGACGGGACGGGTGGTTTCTCAGCTCAGCCGGCCGCGAATCACGGCGTCCACGTGGAACCATGGCCCCACCGGTCTGTCTCTGCACCACGTCGGACGTGCAGCTCCAACCCTTGGACTCGGGTCACGCCGCGGTTCGCCGTGCGTTCACGATGCCGCGCGGCGGGCACGTGCCCGTCGGAGAGATTCCTTTCGGTGCCCCGACTGGATCACCGCTCGGATCTCCAGGAGGCAGGAAGCCCGTGCCGACGACTGGATCACGGCGAGCCCCGCGCCACCAGCTGAGCGTTCGCTAGCTCGTCCTGATCGGCGCGACGCCAACTCGACCCCGTCCTGCTGCCTGGCAGCTCGATCCAGCGGCTCTCTGGCCCGTGAAGCATCGGAGCGAGCACATGCCGCACTCAATTCGGCGACATTGCCCCGTGATATTTTCCGTCACTGACGCGTGGGATCCACAGGGAATGTCAGGAGGCAATATCACTCAATTGTGGTCAGGTTGCGGTTGCGCCGTGGAGTGCGGTGAGGTGACCCACCCGGGACCTTGCGCTCGAGCTGACGATTCGACAAGGCACTCCTGTGGACACGTCCGATTTGTTGGACGCAGGAACTCAACTCCGCCACAAACACGAGCAAACGCATCCAAATCTCTCAAGATTCCTTTTGTTTTCCGTGCATGCACCGAGCTAGTACACCGTAGCCCCCCCTAGTCCACGATGCAACGAAGCTAGCCGGGTACTCGGCACTCCTGTGGACACGGACAGACGTCGACCGGCAGTCCGGCACCCATCACCGGTCACCGAGTCGAACGCGCGCCACAAGTTCATCCCGCGTGGCCCCCCCGGCGCTGGCAATCAGGCGCCGTGCGATCATGGAACCACCACGGCGGGGCGGGCCCCGCGTGCGTGCGCCCTAGTCTGGATCTGGATCCGCCGGGCACCGCAGCAGCGCCGCCGTGTGTGGAGCCGCGCGACCTGGCCGGAGACGAGGAGGGGCTCGGGTTGCAATGCAACAGGGCTTCATTTCCGCCCTGCTGGGACGGGGACCCTCGCGGTTCGGCAGCGTAACCGCACGCGGATCGGGCAAACGCACGCACGCACGCACGCCGCCGCTGTCGGCCTCTCGCAACGGTCGCGCCAGCGGCTTCGTCTTCCCCCGCCCCGGTCTGGGGTCGGAGATCCCCGCCTAACCCTGCATCTCTCGTTCCAGCATAGCATACTAGGGGAATCGAGTCTGCAGCCGGGCTCCACCGTACCTCGACGCCAACATTGCCCCCAATCTTCTGGGATGCATGGGCGAACTTGCTTTGCCGATCAGTGATCGTGACCGTGATCGTGCCGTGGTCCATGGCCCATGGGTGTCTGCTGGCACGGCCACTTGTCCAGTGGCCCGGAGCCGTTCCAGAACGTTCTGAGCCTGACACGATGGACGGAACGGCGGGATCATTCGACCTGCGCCGTCGTCTTATCTGACGCCCGGTGCGGCCGCGCCCGACACGGTGGCCAATCATGCAGCGGCGTGCAGGCTCCGTCTCGCCGCCAGCGCGCGAGACCTCGGCCGCGCCGAAAACGACCGGCCGCCGCGAGCTGCGGCCAGCCACCGGCCACGGGTGCGTGGGTCAGCTCGATCGTGATGCAGGGGTCCTTCGTGTCGCGGCCTCGCGGGCGATCTATCGGAGCGGGGCAACCTTTCAGCGTAACTTCAACTTTGTAAGAACATCCCGTAGGCGACTGTAGTAAGCATTACTGTGATTCCTGCACATATCCATTCATGTGCGTCATCTGTATGTTTCTTCCCTTCCAGAATCATTCAAGTTTTATACCATTGGATGGATCTACTCATTTCATTCACATGCCGGTCGTCAGATCTATTTCGAACCCTAACGCTAACGACGGCCTACAATTTCTCCACCCACCAAAGCTCGTGTGTGTTTCTCAAAAAAAAAAAAGCTCTTGTGTGTTAGTAAGTAGGAAAGCGCCCTTGTGTGTGCAAAATTCTAGCACGTGTAGGAGGCACACGGCACACGCGTGTGGGTGTGCAAGTGCGGTGTACACTGCGCGTGTGGTGCGCACATTCCTTTTGTAACGCATCATTTGATCTGGATCCACCGCTCACGAGGCTCTTCCTTTTTTTTCTCTCTCAGGGAGGATGATTGGATTAGCCCTGATGCACAAGATCACAGGTGGGAGTACTGTTCTTCGGAGACCGGACACTATTCTTGCAGCTAGCTGAGAGAGAGATCACACTGGATGACATCGCAGCACCGATCCATCGCAGACATGTTCCACCACCAGAAACGTATACCCCGTTGAGGGAAGCACAGCCCGGTCAGCCCCCTGCCTAGACGGCAACACTTGCGAGCGGCAGTGGAAGGTTGGAAGCCACACGCAAGGCAAGATGCTGTGCATCAGGCAAAAAAAAAAAAAACCATAAAATCCCCATACGTAAGGAGAAGTAATCTGGACTGCAACAAATCTCATGCTTTTTAAAAACGTAGGACGCAGCGCACATCACAGAAGATAATAACAAAAGCATCAAATTTGGCTCCGAGAAATCCGCAAAGCTTTGGCATGAGCTGTGAACTTGTTGCACTGTTCTCGTCAGGCTGACGTTCTCCGCTCCGCGGAGCAACAAGATGGTGTCGTCGCTTTACCTGTTTGCGCACTGGTTGTGGAAATTCAAAACTAGCATACTCTCTTTTGAAAAATTGCAGTCTCAAGCTACACATGTTTCGAGCTAAGAAGCATGCATCTGTGACAGCAAATGACACAATTATACCTTGACTACAACAATATCTTCTTGCTATGCTTTTACAATATACTCAGCAACTAGAGCCTATAATAGTTCCGAACATCTTCAAACACCTGTTCCATGTTGTAGTCTAGAAACCTTAAGGTCTCATCAGCATCCTCTACAAGATTCAGTCACTGTCCTGAGAGGAAAAAATCCTCTTCAGAGCATGGGGTAGGTCCAGCACAATGTCTGCGTACGCTGAAACACAGAACAGGAAGGCAGGAGCCAGATGAGAACAAGTTCCACACAAAGATGTGCATACTATATGGCAGGGTGGAGACAAGGGGCAGGATAGGGGACCTTCTGGTAGACACAAGGTCTTGAGTGCTTCCTCAGCGTATGGAAGGCGAAACGGTACTGGCTGCGCAGCTGACGCACTGCTGCTTCTTGTGGATATCCTCTTTGACGAGCGAAGTGGCCAAGCCAAGACCCTTGCCTGACTTGGTAGGGTCAGAAGTAGATCCGAATATTGGATACTGACTGTGACCTTGCTGCTCAAATGGCAAACAGGTGCGTATTTCAGTCTCTGGAAGAGGTAAAACATGCAGCTTACATACATATGCAAAAGCCAAGGGCCAATGAAAAATAAGGGTGACAGTCAGCATGTTTAGAATCAGTAGGCAGCATTCAAGATGGTGCTAGCAAAATTAAAAATGAAAGACTGCTAGTTGTAGATATTATATGAGGCTGCACTCGAAACATAACAGAACAGAACAGAACTTGACTGATGCAAATCCTAGCATCAGTAGTTATTATCCTTACCACTCAAAATCCTCCAATATGAACTCTATCACATTGTAAGGAAGACTATGAAACAGTTCACCAATTTGGTTCCCATAGAGCTCCTTGATAAGACGAACCTTGAACATGAAATAGAAAATTATTATAATTAACAATCTGCTGTCAAAGGAAACACATTGCAGTAGCTGCATGGCCTCTCTGTCTTCAGCTTTCACATATGAGCCTACTAACAACCTTTACAGACAAACATTCTAGTGCAGTCGATAGGCCAAACGATAGAACGCATCCTTGGGAAAAGGGAAAAAAAAGGATGCCATGAGCCCATGACTCATCTGTATTCTTTTCTAATACAGGATTACAATTTTAGATATTGGAACAGAACAAAAAATCAACTAGTATGACAGATTGGTCAGTTTATGCACAAAGTTATACATGAGCAAAAATTGAAGATTGGTATGCCATACACAGTGGTTAAATGCACATATATATGTAGAACAAGAACACTAAAAAATGAAGTCCAAATATACAATAAAATGCTCCCAACTATGGAGAACAGAGATCTGAAATAGTTACTCATTTTCTGAAAATAATAACTGCAATGAGCACAGCTCCTGTCATGTGCTGCTGTCTGGCCAAGAGTTTGCACTAGACACTAGCCTAGAGGGTTCACCTTATGCAAAGACGAATAAATAAGATGTGGTACACTAGAGTTGTTTCGACCGCTTTAGATTGTGATGAATAATACCTAATTAGATTTTTTGCAACCAGAGTTAACAAGTCATCTATGATGATAACTTTAATAGTATTATTTTCATGATTATAAACATTTTGACTTGGTACAGAGCTAATTTTTCTAAAAATAAGAATTTGAGATATCAAGGTCTTGTTCGGCTAGAGCAGAGCATGGAAACATATTTTGTAAAAATCAGTATGGAACAACTTCTGCATGGCAAACAGAAAATATAACCACCTGGAGAAATATACACATCAACATCTTTAATTTATGGGTTAATTGGATCTGTGCCATTATAACTTTTATGTATTTGAAACACACCATTACTATTCAAGAAACTATGTCACTGCCATTATAATTCTAGCGAAAGCTGAAATATACCATTACGTACCTTTCAATGTGTTTATGAAAAAATTTGGACCAAAATGCCCTCATCTTCAACCTCCCACCCCTATCTCATCTCTCCCCCATCCTCGACTGCCGGAGTGGCCGCCGGGCCCCCGCTGCTCGGCTCCTGCCTGGCCACCGCGCGCGCCTCGCCGGCTCCCGCGCGAGCGCCGCCTGCTGCGCCACTCCTGGCCGCCCGTGCATGCCGCGCCACGCGTCGCGCCGCCTGCTGCCGCCGCGCCCGCCCAGGCCGGCGGCGCGGAGGCCACAGGCCTCCTGGCCACGGGTGGGCGCAGGAGTCGGCGGCTGCACGCAGGCGCAGCGCGGGTCCGGGCGGCTGACGGCGCAGGAGGCTTGCAGCGAGCCGGGGCGCGGGCAGAGCGGCGGCCAGGCAGGAGCCGAGCAGTGGGGCTGCTGCGGCCCGGCGGCCACTCCGGCGGTCGAGGATGGGGGACAACATGAAGACAACTCAGTTTAACAGACCATATCCATTATGCCTCACCTAAAACTAGATCGTTCGAACAAGATAAAGCGCAAGGCAAATTACTGTAGCTGAGGTAAACAATAATTTTCTTTTGTAATTTCTAGCATTACACAATATAAGATACGGAAAATGTGAATATAGAAATTACAGATAAGTTACATGTGGGAGTGACTCCTAATAGCTGAAACTAACCTGCTCTCTCCTGTCAATATAAGCCTGTAAAATTTCTTCAAGATGATCAATAAATTTCTGTATGGGAAAGCATGTTAGGACATAGAACTTTACACACAATTCATATATAAAGTCAACCGCTGTGAGAAAACATACGATGGCATTAGATGACAGGAGATCACTTTCCAATTCACGTATGGGCAGAAAGAATGGTAAGGTGTGCTCAATCAAAGGCATCTTTTCCAGGAATGACTTGCTTTCCAGAGCACAATGAAATATTTCACAAGGCTCCCCTACAAAATGCACATGGTGATCTACTATGAGAAACCATGTTTAGAGATAGAGATGTATCATGTCTCTTTCATCCTTTTTGAGCTAAAGACCACACTTAAGTTGAGCCTATCATTCAGAATATCACATATATGCATGTGCATAGTACAAATAATTATGCAATAGTTTAAAGTGAACTTTTGTACAGAACTAC
This sequence comes from Panicum miliaceum, assembly GCA_032594955.1. Lineage (NCBI taxonomy): Eukaryota > Viridiplantae > Streptophyta > Magnoliopsida > Poales > Poaceae > Panicum > Panicum miliaceum. The sequence goes on from CM064064.1 coordinate 3,538,263, forward strand.
ACACTGGGGTTTCCATAACTGCTTGCTACGTCCAACAGAAACATCATGCATCTTAAAAAGTTTCAAATAGGAGAAGCCATCTACTGGTGCAAAAAAAATGGAACTAAAATATTACGGGTAATTACCGGCAAAGAATGTCTCGTACTGTATGCCAATTCTCGCTCCATCCAAGCAATAGATAACCTATTAAAGCGAAGAAACTTAGTTTTGATATGCTAGAATAACTGACAGATTAAGGAAACCTAATTCTAGAATCCTAGTCTTTACCAATGATGAGACTCTCATATGGGACACACTAATAGCATGATGGTGCAGCATAAAATGTATTGTACACTAATTCATAAATCATAAGGGCAGCGTAGCCATGTATGAGCTGGCATAATTCATAAGGCACCTGAAAGTCGACAACACTGGTTTGACAGATAGATTGGTTGTGGCAATAACCAGTATAGAAAGTTTTGCCAATTCTAGACATAGAAACAGAATTTCAATTCATGAAACACCACTACCTAGCCAACACAATAACACAATCATTGGCTAGTATATCGTGATGACAAGGGTTATGTAGCATGCCACTAAATCCCAATCCCAACTTAGCCATCTCTTATTGCTGTAGAGCCAAAATTGAATAGTAATAATCCATGAGGAAATAATAAATGCTAACCTAGGCAAATCAACCAGGAGAAAAAAAATCCTACCAAAGTAGCACAAAACTAGATTCAAACAAGTCAATCCTGGATGCTATGCAGATACAAAGCTAAATTGAAGTCAATGGTCTGGACTCTGGAGAGCATGTTACCTTATTTCTAATCCTATATGTAGTCTTTGACTGTAATGGAAGATCTGCTGGAACATTTACTTGGTTAGCCATGGCCTTCCTGTCAGCCTCCATATGGACCTGGTCTACGAGATTGAGCAAACTCAACAAAAATTCATAATTCACAGAATGTGACATGAAAATGAGAAAATTAGACTGTTGAATCACATTAAATACCTTCTCACGGATTGTAGCCAGCAAACCATCATTCCAGTCATCATCATCTATTGAAATCTCTACAGAAGGCCAAAAAAAGGTGTTGGCACTCCAAGAACAGCTTGGCCCATTCAAGTTGTAGTAAAGAATTTCTCAAATAAGCTATTCAGAACAGTGATATTGTCACTCATATCTCAAATCCAGAAATATTCAAAATGACAACAGAGGTAGTGCCCTATTATTAAAACTATTATCAGTTTGTTGAACTGATCAGCACCAAATGAATGCACTGTTAGAATTTAATCAGCAGCATAAGATTCAATAGCACCCTAATAACATGAAAGTCCAAACTTGAAACATGTGATGAAAGTTCTAATTGAACAAATATGATCCACATGATCAACAAATGCCTATTCTTAAATTGTGCAGGATTTGTGTAGGTTAGCTGGTAAAGTCATCTATGCAACACTTCTTCTCAGAAGTAATTAAAGAATTTGTTTAAAATGATATGAAGCATAGTTAATTGCTTCATCTGGCCATAAGAAGTTCAAGGGAGACTAGTAAGTAATACATGTGAAAGAGTATTATTAGTTCACCCATGCCCTACATCCATAATCCATGTGTATATCTAGTATGCGCTGACAAGCTTAATTCCTAAAGAACTAGATAACAAAGATCCAATGTAGTATTGCAAAGTGTACCTTCAGTTTGAGCAGCTCGAGCACCCTCAAATTCTTTCTGTAGACGCTCAAATATCAGCTTATCAGAATCCCTAGAATAAAAAATTAAAGAGGTACATTTACAATGATCCAACAACACACTTCAGTAAAGATGCAAATACATTTACATAAATTTAGTACAGAAAAACTTAAGCTTCTCCTTTTCTTTTGCATACATGGTTCTAGCAAAACACTAAAATTTATTTTGACTAGTTTCCTGTTCTAATTTGAGCAACATGAAAAGAGGTACAACAGTTAGGAACAGATTTAGAAAAATACAGTTGAATTAAGGCTGAATAGTGGAGGAATGAAGGAAAGCGAAACAAAAGTTACTAGCTTGCAGTTCGCAGTAAGCTCTCGGTTTGAACAAGAAACAAGAATTTTGCTATTGTAGTACATGACAAAGGACCTAAACTATAAATTGATAATTATCTTAAACAGTAAGCTGGTCTGCATCTATGAGAAGTTCTCACAAAGTTAAAGGAGTACCGTGAAAGGCGCTCTTTCAAATCTTCATGCCTTTTGAGGATGTTTGATACTGCAAAACAAAATGTTCAAAATACTAAGAGTTAAGACAGCACATTTTACATGCAAGCATGTAAGGGATAGGATGCTCCCTTCATGACACAAATAATGTTCTGAGGAGAAAAAAAACAAGGTTATTACGCCTTGCCAGTGTGGTCTCAAGTTTTGCATCTTCATCCCTTGCATAAGTCTGCGGTAAATGAAAGGATAGGTGGAAGAACTCTTAACAGCCCACAGAGCATATCCATAGAGTATTAAGAAGAAATCAGACAGGTAAATGATAGCATACCAATTCCGATAATGATTGATGGCGCCTCCTTAGTTGCTCAACATGCTGCAAATATGAAAACATTAAAGTGCTGCTATGTTCAAGAACACTAACCGTGCTCTGATGGTGGAACAATAACCCCCATATTTTCTTCTTTTACTTTTCTGTTGTTATGAATCCTTTGCCTTATTTATTTTGCGAAAATGGCATTAGAATACCCGGCTGGGAATAAAGAATAGGTGACTTAACAAAATGAAACATATTAACACTTCGTAATCATCACTTTAATCAAAAGAATTCAATGAATGTTTCGATCTATTAACAAACCATAGACTTGCTTATTTCAACACGAACATTGAACAGTACAATTTCCCCAATTACGCAAAGCGAAATAAAACGGAAAAAGGCACAGGAAATTAATTAGAACAGCAACTCTGACGAGTGCTCGATCTGCTTCGGGCTCCTCAAATTCGGAGAGGGACAGCCTAGCGCTTAGATTGAAGAGCTACATGGGAACTTCCTTTCCCGAGTGCCTGAATCTGCCTGTGCTCGCCGGATTCCGAGATGGGTGAGCTAGGGTTCGGTGAGAGAGAACCGGCTGCGAGCGCTCACCATGTGAAGATAGTCGTGAGGAGGCGAGGCGCGGGAGCCCATCGAGTGCCCGACACGGCACCGGTGCCCTCCCTCGCGTGAGAAGGAACACCGTCCCCGACCAGGGCAAGGTTGCCCGTCCTAGTCGACGCTCAAGCAGCGGCTCCGGCGTTCGCCACCGGGATCCCTTAGCACAGGGGTTGGGTGGGGTCGGGTCAGGGGTGGGGGTTAAGGGCGCAGGGCAGGACGCCGGTGGCCGATGGTGTCTCCGTTGCTCTGGCCGGAGGAGGAAGGAGAAGAGCGGTGGGCATATCGTCCATTGGGCCACTTCTTTCCTCCAGAAGAAATGGGCCGCTACTTTGCTGGACTTTCTCGTCGGCGCAGACACCAGTACTGTTAATAAAGCCTGAGCCCAGTTCAGAGTTGGAGCTCCGAAGAAAGCTCGCCACGGTGCTCTCTCGACGCCCGGCTACGCACGCCGGCACGCCGCCCAACATGCGGCGAGACGGCTAGAGTGCCAGACGGGTGGCTGAGCAGGTGGCCTGGTTTGCCCGGGAGATGACGGACGCTGTCAAGGAAGACGTCGCCGGGTTCTACAGGAGCTGGCCGACGAGCACGGCCGCGGCTACGAGAAACTTGACCGAGTTCAAGATCCTCTCGTCGGTGCTGCCGCGCCGCCGGCAGATGCGCGAGATGACGTGCTGTCCGAGACGCTCGCGTCCCTTTAGAGGAGCGTCGACGAGCCCATGGCGAGTATAGTACTTAGTTTTTTTTTTTTTGTTTCTAGGCTATACTTGTCTCGGTTGTTTTATTCCCACACGTAATTTTTCCCCCTTCTACTACTCAATCCGGTTCTTCTCCGGCAGTACCTACGAGCTTTTCAGATTAGGTTTCGGGGTTTCACAGTTTTCCGTCTACTACTCGAACTTCCTCGTTCTTCTCCGACAATGGTTTGGGATTGGCTTCACGTATCCAATAAGTACTATGAGGTCAATGAGATCAGTTTGGGCCTTGCAACCGCTGCCCCCAACTGATCACGCAATCGCATGGCTCCGCCCGCCGCCGCCGCCGCCGCTTCGGAGCGTGACTCCTCGTCCGGCGCCGTCCAGCTCCTGCTGCGCAACGTCGACTCGACCACCACCGTGATCCGGGCGCGGCGAGAGGACAATTTGGACTCGGTCCTCGGCCGCCTCGGGAAGGGCGCCGCCCGCGGGGGCGAGCTGCGCGCCTCGTACGCCGGACGGGACCTCCCGCGCGGGTCGACGGTCGGCGAGCTCGGGCTCCCGCGCGACGCCACGATCCATGTCTCCTCCCGCTCCGCTCCACCCCGTACGCCGACGCGTGGAGCCTCGCGTCGGAGATCGCCGCGGCCGCCAGGTTCCCCGTGGCGGGGAGTGGCCAGCCGCTGGTGGTCGCGCCGCCCCTCGACCTTGACAACCTCGTCGGGAGCTTCCTGGACTTAGCCTACGCCGCCGACTGGAAAGAATCTCCTAGCTCCCGGGGGGGGGGGGGGGGGGGGGGGGGGCGGTCGCCGCCCACCTCGACATCCTCCTCCGCAGAGGCGCCCCCGCCGTGCTCGTCCAGCAGTACCTCTACGCCGACGAGCCCCCGCGTCGCGCCGGAGCGGAGCGCGCCATCCGACGCTTCGTGTCTCCACATCGCACTGTCAGAGGGTGGACGGCGCCGGTGCTCCTGGAGTTCTGCCGATTCATTGCCTCCGCCCGTGGGCGTCAGGTCGATGGCGACCCGCTCTACACTGACTTGCGAGGCACGCTCGCGGCGGTGCTCTCCGACCCCGACTGGACCCCGGCGCGCTGGCTTGACCTGCCGAGCAAGTGGGCCAGTTTGCCGGGGAGGCGGCGAGAGCTGTGACGGAAGAAATTGGTAGGGCGTACCGCCCGGCGGCGGGTCAATGGAACTTGGCCGCGGTCGAATTCAAGATCTTCTGGTCAGTGCTGCGCAAGCTGGACGCCGACGCGCCGCGTCTCCAGTGCAGGACGGCCGTGTCCGAGACGCTCGCGTCCCTGCTGAGGAGCGTCGACGAATGCATGGCCAGGTTCGATAAGAGCCTGCCGCGGCCGCCGTGGGGCGAGCTCGCCGCGCCGCCCAAGTGGACGGCCTCGCTGCGCACCGTCTGGGCCGTCCTGGACGAGCTGGAAGCGTGGTCGCAGCAGGATGCGTTCTGGGTCTTCCACCGCGCGCTGCGAGCCACGCTGGCGGAGCACCCGGCGGCGGTCACCGCGCTTGCGCTGAGCGATTTTTTTTTATTTTAATCTTTTTAATCTAAAAATTTAATAATAACCTATGCGGAAAAATTCTAAGAATTAGCCCTTTTCATCACGCCATGGGTCTTTGGCGTGACCAACATGCCATGCTGGGACGCGGGCGAGTGCTGGGCTAACCTAGCAAAGCTGAGTCGCGCCAAAACATGCAGTCGCGCCATGCGCCGTGGCATGACTCAGCTTAATAGAGGCCCACCCGCTCGGTCTCTTCCTCCTCCTCCTTCCTTTCTTTTCCTCCCCTCTCCCCACGAGACCCGAGCTCCATGGCGCCGCCCCTCCACCTCCCCCTCTAGATCCGCCCCATCCTCCACCCGATTCGGAGGGGAATCGAAGGGAAATCGATCCCCGAAGGTAACTCCGCCATTCTATCCGTTCTGTTTTCCCCCGTTTTGTGGTTTTCCTAGGTTTCGAGATTGTTGGGGTTTAGTTAGGGTTTGAGTTGGAACGGGGATCGAGTACGATTCGGGTAGGATTAGTTGTATTGTATCGTGCAATTGATCGATGGTAACACCTTTTTATCGTGTAAAACGGTTGCATGTATTGATTTGGATTTGATATTGTTGTGTAGATGTTTAGGAGTCAAATATGGATTAGTTACGTGGAACTTTATTAATTTTTGCTTCATATCCATGATGTGTGTAGATGGATCGTTTAATACGTTTGTTCTCCGGTGGCATAGTTAAATAAAATGGAGAGTTTGAAAGGACGAGGGAACAAATTGTAAGATTTGATATTCCTCCTTCATTTAATGATTTTTGTGTTTGGGTTGCCAAGATGTTCAAAGTTGGAGAACAACATAGTGAATTATGCATTCGTGGTAGATTTGATGTCGGTGATAAAAAGGCTCACTATGTGGTAATGCCAATTGAATCCGATAATGATTGGATATTTTACAAGGAGTTGGTCAAGGACTCTCAAGTTGGTTGTGCAGAGTTGGTAATTGAAGTCCGTGATAGTGTGATAGCTAAAGATAGTAATATTGAAGTTGATGATGAAGAAGAAGAATATGATGTTGACATGTCCAATGGGCCTGATTCTGAGGGTGAAGGGAATGAGTTGAACGAATATGACAATTGTCTTGTGAACAATGACTTTGACGAGGCCACATTTGAGGAAGAAGAGGAAGATGAGGATGACATTTCTGAAGGATGAGAAGAAGATGTAGAAGAAATGAGGGAAGGTATTACCCAGGAAGATAACTTGCATCACGAGGAGCAAGAAGCGGTGGATGTTGAGCCAACAAATGTTGCGCGTCCAAGGTGTGTAGATGAGCCTAGTTATGTTGTTCACCGGCGGTCATTTGTTCAAACATCTAGTGTTGTTGAGCCGCCGACTCGGATGGTTACACTTTCTAGTGTTTCCTTGACCCCACTAACTCCGGAGGAGTTGATTCAACTTAGGACTGTTAATGTGAGCGTGCCATCGATCCCTTTGTCCCATGCACCACCAAAGAAAGCGTATTGTGATTCCGGATTGAGGCTTAATTCTCTCGAGCCCGATAGTGGTCAAGAGTTGATAGAGAAAGGGATAACCTTCGATAGCATGGAAGATCTAAAATTCTTTCTTAGGAACTATTCAGTGCGGCACCACCGACCCTATGATGTGGTGCACTCTAACGCCAATTTACGGTACACGGTGAGCTACCAGCTTGGTTCTGGTTGAAAGGTTTGGGCCCGACCAATTATTAATGAACGAGAGAGATGGAGAATCACCAAAGCAAAGTAGCCTCACAACTGTGGTACGTCACGACCATCAGAGTCTCACTCCCAGTGTACGGCTCGTTATATTGGAGGCCGGATAGCTGCAATGGTGTATGCGGACCCCGATATTTCGGTGTCCTCTCTTGTTGAGGCTATCGTGGGATTCACCAATTATCGAGTGAAGTATGGTAAGGTATGGAGGGCGAAGCAGCATGCTATGGCCATGTTGTGGGGTGATTGGAAGGACGCTTATGGAAGGGTACCATGACTTCTACATGCAATTTCTCATTACAATCCCGGGACGAAGTGGTGCACACACACAACAGGGCAACATGAGTTGTACAAAGGTGTAATGATGGAAGTAATGGACCGTGCATATTGGTGTTTCTGCAGTGTGTAGAGGCATTCAAGCATTGCAAGCCGGTCATCAGTGTTGATGGGACCTTTTTGACTGGGAAGTACAGGGGAGCTTTGTTGATCGCAACCGGTATGGATGGGGAGGATCGATTGATACCGCTTGCCTTTTCTTTGGTGGAGGGTGAGAACAATGACAGTTGATTTTGGTTCTTACATTTAGTATGAAGAGATAATGTTGGTCCCGATCGCAAGGTATGCATAATTTTGGATCGACACCAAGGCGTCCTAAATGCTGTGGAAGAGCACATTGAAGGGTACCAGCCGGTAGTGCATAGGTGGTGCATGTGTCACTTTGCGGCGAATATTTGGCATAGGCAGAAGAACAAGAAGGTAATTAAACAACTAAAGTTGGTGTGTGCATCAAAGGCTGAGAGGACGTTTGGCAAACGTCTTGCCAAACTCAAAGAAATGATGAATGAAGATGCGAACGAGTGGCTGGAGGGTCAAATGGAAAACAAGCATAAGTGGTGTAATGCATTTGACGATGGTGGTTCGCATTTTGGTGTGTCCAACACCAATATTTCAGAAGTGCTTAACAAGGTACTTAAAGGGATCCGCGTCATGCCGGTGTCCGCCATTGTGGAGTTCACCTTCTACAAGGTGAATACATACTTTGTCAAAAGGTGGCAGAAAGCAAAAAGTCAGATTGAGGGTACGCCAAATCAAGTTCTTTGGGGTAAAGGTGCGGCAAAATTGCTTAGTACGAAAGAGGAGAAAGCGAAGACCATGACAGCGGTTTTGTTTAACCCTACCTCTTATGTGTACTCGGTGAAGACATCGAACGCGCTAACTGTTGGAGGGGAGAGTACCAGTGGCCGTATATTCAAAGTTGATCTCACAGAGGTCGCTTGTACTTGTTGCGTCCCACAGTTGTTGCATGTTCCTTGCTCCCATATGATCGCAGCGTGCCGGGTAAGAGGGGTGGATCATTGTTCTCCCTTGTATACGTCTCAATTCTACTTGAAAACAACAGTTTTGAAGACTTGGACTCCACGGTTTGAGCCAATACTTGACTCTTCTGATTGGCCCCCATACAATGGTGGCGAGTACATGCCAGATAGTTCAAAAATGAAGATAAAGGTTGGGAGAAGGAAGAAGACGTGTTTGCGTAATGAGATGGACGCCTCAAATGGTTATGGGGATGACATCTATGGTTACGGTGATTTCAACCAAGACAAGTCCAACATACTTTGTGGTATATGCCACGAACCTGGACACCGCATGGAACGTCATAAAGAGGGTCCTAAGAATTTGCATCCTAGTAAAAGAAATAAACCACCTAGTCAAAGAAGACAACGGTCCACCAATAGTTCAAGTGCGGTAAGAATGGCAGCTTCAAATACATTATGTGGATCGTTTAATATTTTAAGTCAATGTTGCTTTTACTTCATTACTTTGCATTGACCATATTTTTGTTAGTCTCATTTAGTATCGAATTGTTTGGTACTTGTTCTCCATGAAATTTAATTTTTTTTGGTGTTCTAATATTCTCGTTGTTTTCAGGTTTATGGCGGAACACAAACGCAAGGTTGAAATACGGTATCTTACCGAATTATGCGTGGATGCCCCCATCCCTCCGGCATTACCCGTCCCAAATTGTGTGTGCGGTTTTCCGGCCGAGGTCAAGCAATCTACGTGGCTAACCACTGCCGCTAGAGCCTAATACAAGTGTTCGGTGAAGTTTGAACAGAGAACATTGAGTGCCGGAAGAGATACCTATTACTGGGTACGCCTATGCAAGTTCTTTCAATGGATTGATGGACCAGACAAGTTTGACCCTAGGATCCGGCTTTTCCCGCATGATAGTGAGACAAAGCCATTTAAGGACTTCAAGAGGTGGGTGCCTCCTCCACCTAATCCTCCTCCGATGACAAATGAATAAAAGCAAGCGGCGGCATGCCTCCGCGTGAACAACCCTCCCATTTGCCATTGTGGGTATCCTTGCAAGTTGCAACATCCCAACATTGAGCTCCCTACAAAATTCACTCCATTCTTCCATTGCAAGCTAACCACTCATGTAAGATTTGGTAGCTAAGTGTCCGAATTGGTTTACCATCACCTATTGCTTAAAAAAGTGTATTCATATTGCATATTTTTTCCATGTAGGACGGATGGCCTTTATGTGACTTTCAAGAGTACATCTACGGGCCCAAGGTGCATTGGTACTACACCGAAGAGCAAATTCAAGAATTTGAGAGTGGTAAGGAGAAGTGGCCATGTGAGAGGGCTCCAAGACCACGTTGCAAATGTGGGATTTTGGCTCGAAGGGGTGTCGTTCCAACGGAGTTGGGATACGGTTGGTATTGCGGCAACTCTTACGGGGATTTTTGGGTAAATCACAATCTTGTCTTCGAATTTTGTCTCTCTCTTTTTTGTCTTGTATCTGACGAATACCTTTGATGTTGTGTAGGAAGGGAGGACCTGTGATTGGGAGACCTTTACTAAAAGGGAGGAGCTAAGGCAAAAGTTGAGTAATCTCGCCGAACCCTTGAAGACGAGAACCACCCTAGAAAGAAAGAACAAAATAAGACGTAAGTACAAAGTTCCTCTTCCATATGAGTGAATACTTTACGGTCCAGTAGCCATTGATCATGTAGCCAAATATAGAGTGACGGACACGATTGGGAGTGTCAAGAGGAACTCATCACATTTTGGAGGAAGAACAAAAGCAATTACTCGGAAGAAAAGATAAATGAGGCGGTGCATCGGGCATGTGATTTCACAAAGGTTTTCCCTAATGGAACGTGGGAGCACCATTTCCAGTGGGTTGAAGCCCTAAGAAGAGGTATTGACGTTAATGCGGTAAGGATGAAAGCCGAAGAAGCCAAAATTGCGGAAGAGGCACAATTGGAGGCAATGAAGGCACTTGTGGCTGACTTGCCCATACATGTTGGAGTGGAAGTAGGGGTGAGGGCTACACAGATTGATGCAATGAATGCAGTGGTCGACGACTTGCCAATTGACAAAGATGTAGTGGACAACAAAGGGAAGAGCGTAGACAATAACAAAGGGAAGAGTGTAGTCGACAACAAAGGGAAGAGTGTTGTTGACAACAACGACTGCGCCCTTGGTGATGTAGATGATGACGAGTGGTGGGCAATAAATGGCGGGGAAGTAGAGGCTATAGTTTCACAAATTGAGGCAAAGAAGGCAACAGCTGCATACTTGCCCATAGACAAACATGATGATGATTGGGGAGATGATGAGCTTTTGATTGAAGGCGATTGTGATTAGTTTGTTGTCATTTCTACTTGTGTGGACTCTATGTGTGGTTGGACTACTAGTACGATGTACTATTTATATGGACTCTTCGTATCTGCTTGAACTATTTGTATGGACTCTTCGTATGTGCCTGAACTAATGTATGGACAATTCGTATGGACAATTGTGTTATGTTATTGTGCCTTGTCATTGTTATGCTGGGAAATAGAGTCTCATCTTCATGACATTGAGTTACAACCAAAGGCAACGACGCAAACATACAGATACGTAGTGGTTACACCATTTTTTACCCATAGTAGTTCCACCGGCCAGAAACAGTAGGAGGCATGAAACGGCGGTTGATGTTCCTGGCTCGCTCCTGACGTAATTCTTCCTCTAGTTGATTGATTCGATCAGCCATGTCATTCTTTTCTTGCATGACCTTGTTCATCTCTTCATTCTTCATCATACTATCTTGCAACAATTGGTTCACGTAGTTATGCTTCTCCATGTTCTCTTGTTGCAAGCTTTGCACTGTGACATGGAGGTGGCGAATGTACTCTTGCACATGTGGCTCCATCGGCCCATCAATCCAGTAAGTGAACCGGCAATCGTCATACTACCAATGTGAAATTAAATAAGGACTAGTTGTGAAAACAATAATTGCGCAAAATATAACTTCGAAACACATTTACCTTATAACGCGGGCACCGGAAGAAGCGTCGTCCAGCATCACCAAAGAGCTCATAAACTTGTACAACAGCATCTTCACCATGCTTGCACGAAGGCCAGAACACACGCAAGGAAGAGGATTATGTTCACCATAAAAATTCCTAGTTGTAATGGCTAGATCTGGGTGTGGTGGAGGGGGATCCCATGGACCATTCAACCATGACATGGTGCCTACTCATATTATTTTGATCCGGAGGGGCACGCTTTTTATAGAGGGTTCTTAGTTCAATGGGCTAGTTCCATGGACCCTACAAAGACTACAACGGTCACTGACCAAACACAATGGTCACTGACCACACACAACGGTCACAACACGTTCGAATATTGATTTTAAAAGTGGGCAGAGGTTGTCACGACAAATCATGACATGGTGTGGAGGAGGCGGATCCAATGGACCATACAACTGGACCCTATAAGGGCTACAACGGTCACTAACCAAACGCAACGGTCACTAATCAGACACAACGGTCACAACACATTGAAATGTTGATTTTGAAAGTGGGCAGAGGTTGTCATGACAAATCATGACATGGTGTGGACGAGGCGGATCCAATGGACCATACAACCACGACGTGGGGAGATATGCCTTGTGCAGCTCTAGTTCATGAGTCACGCCAGGCTGCATGGCGCGACTCCTAGTGGGAAAATTTGCCTCAGCGCAATTTGGTTTGCCGGAGTTCTTGGCGCGACTCCTTCATGAGTCACGCCATGCCGCCCGGCGTGACTCGTTAAGGAGTCGTGCCAAGTGGTCAGACAAACCAGATTGCGCCGAGGCCAATCTGAGCACAAGGAGTCGGGCCATGCGGCATGGCACAACTCATTGAAGAGTCACGCCACGCTGCATGGCGCAACTCATTGAAGAGTCAAACCACGTTGCATGGCACGACTCCTAGTGGGGAAATTTGTCTCAGCGCAATCTGGTTTGCCGGAACTCTTAGCGCGACTCCTTCATCAGTCACGCCAAGGAGTCACGCCAAGTGGTCAGACAAACCAGATTGCACCGAGGCCAATCTGCGCAAAAGGTGGCGCGACTCATTGAAGAGTCACACCACGCTGCATGGCGCGACTCCTAGTGGGGAAATTTGTCTCAGTGCAATCTGGTTTGCCGGAACTCTTAGCGCGACTCCTTCATCAGTCACGCCAAGGAGTCACGCCAAGTGGTCAGACAAACCAGATTGCACCGAGGCCAATCTGCGCAAAAGGTGGCGCGACTCATTGAAGAGTCACACCACGCTGCATGGCGCGACTCCTAGTGGGGAAATTTGCCTCGACGCAATCTGGTTTACCGGAACTCATGGCGCGACTCCTTCATCAGTCACGCCATGCCGTCTGGCGTGACTCGTGAAGGAGTCGCGCCAAATGGTCAGATAAACCAAATTGCAGACATGCCGCATGGCGTGACTCTTTGAATATCACAATTTACATGAATATCACAAGAGTACCATGTTCACTACGAAGCCAAAAAAAGTTGCTACGGTAAGCATATTTTGATCACTCAACACAACAAACAAAAGTATTGCCCCAGTCATCTCTGAGAACTCGAACAAACAACTTTGTAGCTCATTTTCAGTAGACACCGAACAACTTAAATAGACGAGCATATTTGATAAATGTTCTCATCCAAAAATACAGAGGAAAAAACATTATTTTCTCCAGAATAAGAGGACAACAAAATAACAATGCAATATATGATTCATGACTTGATGCATAAAAAGCTATGACAAAGTGTCCATGACATGTCTACTAACATTACTACACCATCACAAGTTCACAAAGTGTCCATGAAGTGTCCACTAACATTACTACCATCAGAAGTCCACAAAGTGTCCATGACATGTCTACTAACATTACTACCACCACAAGTCCACAAAAGCAGCAATTATATTACAAGTCCACTAGTCCTCTACGAGTCCATGACCATGCTACCTATTTTAATGCGACGGGTGAGGGGTGTAACGTTTCTTGGGTCGACGGGGACGGCCCGGCCTAGTGGGCAGGACGTTAGCGCTGTTGACATCAGTGCGATCCCATGCCCTTGCCCGCCTCTTTGGTGGTGGGGTACCTTCCTGGGTGGGGGTTGGAGCATCAAGAAGCTGTGAGGTGCCAATCTCTTCAGGGCCATAGGAGGGATCTTCATCATCCGAGCTTGATGTGTCCTCGGATTCCTCGCTGACGATGTCTCGAGGCGGTGCCTCCTTGCCCCTCCTAGGGGTTCCAATACTGAGAGCCCCTGGATGGTCGCGGCCTCCTCCTAAGAGATTTTGAAGGAAATATGAGGAGCACACTTAATATGAAAGACATTTTGTTCAACGTAAATATAGATAGTCGAGGATCGTTAAGTACCGAAAATGGAATAATATCGCTAATATCGCACCTAAACCCGGAAGGTTCACCTTCATCGGCCAGTGGTGGTCCTTCTCCTGATAAGCAGTTCAGTTTGAACGCCATTTTTCGGCATCCCCGTCTAAACCTCTACATTACAGTTTGCCACAAAATTCATTAGACACTACTATTTGAGAATAGAATACTAAAAATCACTTTGGACAGAAAGCTGGATTCTATACCTGCAAGAATCCCCCAAGCACGGTGGCCTCGTCCGGAGAGCCTATTGGCACGCTCAACGCTTGTCCCGCCTCATTAGCAAACCGACCAAGTTGTTGCCCCTGCAAGTGCATAGTTCACATACAAGTTATGTCATAAAGTAATGCACGGTGGATTATATTCAAGTAATGCGCGTTAGAACTTACAATATAATTGGGTTTCATTGGAAAACATTAAATTATTCTGCATAGAATGAGAATGCATATAAATAAATTAACATACCCGTGCAACTCATGGCTTGTACAGTTATACTCAGGACAAGGCTGAAGAATTTCAAATTGGCGCATCACCCGATTTGGAAGGTGATACTCAACAATTTAATAGCAAATAGGAGGACAGACTGAGCGCCAATAACCACGATCCATCGTGCATTGCGGACTAAGCTCCATGTTTTGCACCTCTCTGCGATCGTATGGTTGCCATTCAACCTATGACAACATGCTCAATATGATTATTAAAAATGAACTCAACAATAAGTGAACTGCGGTAGTGAGGTCGTTGTACACTTACGTGTGCAACACTGAGGCAATCAAGAGCATTGCTGTAGTCTACGTACCGCCTTCCTGGATTCCCATGCACGGTATCAATGTTGCTCCAGAGCCAACCCACTGTAGCCAATGGCTCTTGGTCGTATAATGGAACAACCTTAGTCACGGGAAAAAATAATGAGGTTATCAAATTTTCGAGGTTATCTAAAGAAAATAAGAATATTGGCAAACGATTGAGGGAGTAAAGTACATACCCCCTGAGCATGCCCCTCCGGCCGGCCAACAGGAATGCGCTCCCACATCCACAACTGCAAAAGGTAAGCACAACCCCCAAGGTTTGCATTCTCTCCGCTCCGCCTACAAGCATCACACATTTGTCGGTACAACCACCCAAGTGCTGCACTCCCCCAGCTGAAAGTGGCAATGTTCTCCCAGTCCTGACCAATTATTTCTAGCCACATCCATGAGATTGTGTTCCCGCTCGAATCCGGAAGTAGGAAGCCTGCGATCGGTTGCCATAGCCCCGCACGCGCGAACCTAGCAACCACCCCTTCCTGAGCATTGACCCCTGGTGGCGTACCAAAGTGCTCAGCCAACCATGCTGAGGTCACTCCTGTAGGCTTCTTCTCCTTGGTGTCTTCTGGTGGTTCAAGTGGGTGGACTCCAAACAACATCTGCACTGTATCTCTCCATCCAATTGGACAGATGGTACCGGTGACGGCTCTCCCATCAATACGAAGCCCAAACAGCATGGCGACATCTTGAAGTGTAACTGTCATCTCACCGGCGGGGAGGTGGAATGTGTGTCTCCGGCCTCCACCGGTTGACAAGTGCTGTCAAAGCTACATTATCCATCTTGGGGAGCCCCTCCTTGACCAACCACGCCAACGGGAGGAATCCAGCCCGTTTAAGGTACGGTGCGTACTTATCGTCCCATGTGAGAAGCTTGTGAGTGCAGGGACGTAGAGGCTTCAAAACCTACAAACATATCATTGAACTTTTAATCAATAAAAGCGAAGTACTGAGATTAGAACAGAAATATTCATTTACAATCTCACCTCCGTACGCTCCTCATGTATCTTGCCACGGTGCCTCTCATCATAAAACATTTCCGGGAGGGGGTAGCGCGGGTGGTTTGCCATCTTCACTGGTCAATACACCAAATACGAAAGGGATGCCTGTATCATCATTAAAAATATAAGTAACCTGAAATACATTTGTGTGAAAAGAACTGCAAATCAAGTTTATGATTTAACTAAGTAAAACTCAGAATGAGATGGAAATGTGAAAACAATATAAGAAAATACAAACAGATTATAAAGAGTATCTGATTTTACTGGTGCATGTGTGTTCTACTTTGTATGGCTACCCATTTAGGCATCAAGTTCCAGCTTGATATCAGTAAAGAGTATACCCATTGCTGAAGCATGGAAAGGCTATGCTACCACTAGCTACCAATCAGTTATCCCCACTTCAGTACTATGCAATTTTCAGAATGGTGAAGTAAGTCACTTCTTTAGGGCCTAGTATGATATCAGAATGCCACCGGGATTAAGGAACATACCTGCTCCAGTGGCGGCTTGCGGCGCCGACGACACGGGCGGCTCGCCCAGCAGGGGCCGCGGGCGGCACCCGGGAAGCAGGCGGGACGGCGGCTCGCCCAGCAGCCGATGCGGGCGGCACCGGTAGCAGTCGGGACGGCGGGTGCCGTCGGCTGGCGTGACGGAGGCGACGGTGCCGGCGCCCGGCGGGAGGGACGCGCTGGTGGCGGGGCCTCCCGGCAGGAGGGGAGGCGCGGGTGGCGGCGCCGGTGGGACCTGAGGTCAGGTGGCCGCGGCCGGCGGGAGGGCGACCCGCGGGTGGCACCGCCCGGCGGGAGGGCGAGGCGCGGGTGGAGGAGGGCGCCGGGATGGGGTGGATCTAGAGTGGGAGGGGGAGGGGCGGCGCCATGGATGTGGGGTGGATGTAGAGGGGGAGAGGGGAGGAAAAGAAAGGGAAAAGGAGGAAGAAGCGGCCGGACGTGTAAGTCTGTATTAGGCTAGCAGCACTTGCCCGCGAGCTAGCGTGGCACCTTTGATTCTTGATTGTGCCAAAACATATGGCGTGATCTTTTTAAGATATCGCGCAACGCACTGTGACGTAACTAAAAGGACTACTTCTTCAAATTTCAGATGCGCATGAATTATTATTAAATTTTAGATTAAAAAGAATTAAAATAAAAAAAATCGCGCTGAGCGCCGGGAGAGAGAGGAGGCGGAACAGCAGCGGCTGGATCGTCAGACACAGGGACCTCCTCCCGTTCGAGGCACGGAGGCACCTGGCCATGACAATGCTGCCGGAACTCGTCGCCGGCGTCCGCGCACCACCGCCGTACGAGATGCTCATTGATCGGTCACGGTTGCTGCCCGACTCGTTCGGGTACATTGCTCAGTCAACGCCCCAGGAGCTTGGCGCCGGCCTGTCTGTGGCGTTCAAGCACGAGCAAGCCACTGGGCCCGGCGTGCTGAGGGAGTGGGTTCTGCTTGGTGTTCCAGGCGCTGTTCAGCCGGCACCTTGTTCTCTTCTCAGCGTGTCCGCATGACAGGAGAAGGTTCTTCATCAATCCCAGTGAGTTCGCTTCTCCTAGCCCTCGATCTGATAGACTTTCATATCGGTTTCATTCTACAATAACGACCATGTTCTACATAAGCATCGCATTGGTAAAATCGTACGAATTTTATTGGCTAGTTTGCCTGTGTTAGTCAAAATACATCCAATACTGCACCCTTTCAAATGGCTCAACTTTGAAGCTTGAACATACGAACATGAATTTAGTAAGTTGGCCCCATAGAATGCGGGAATCAAACTTTTTCACTGTGAAAAACTCATGAGTGATAAGTAAGGACCAATTCACAAAAAAGTTACTGATTACAAAAGGAAAACTGCAGCATACTTTGATATGCTACTAGCTAGCAATCTTCATAGTATTTATGAACTTTAGGAACATGGCGCATTTCTTCGAAAAGGTAATATATTTATCATTTTGAACTGAATCTTTCTGTTAAGCTGGTTTATTTTCTAGGCCAAGATTCAATTTCCTAATATTTAGTTATTTTAGCTACTTCTTTTCACTGAATACTTTTATCTATCTCATTCAATTTAGTTTACTTCTTTTTCTAACATTTCACATTTTTTATCCATATTGCAGCATCTGTTGTGGATCCGCTGCACCTGGGGTACTTCGAGTTTGCTGGACGGATGATTGCATTAGCTCTGATGCACAAAATACATGTGGGTGTTTTCTTCGACCGGACATTATTCTTGCGACTAACTGGGAGACCTATTACATTGGATGACATCGCAGACACAGATCCATCCCTGCACAAAAGCTGCAAACAAATTCTAGAGATGGATCCGAGTCTTGTGGATTCAAACGTGTTGGGGCTAACATTTGTTCGAGAAGTTGAGGTGTTAGGGTCTAGAACGGTCAGAGAGCTCAACCCAGGAGGGAAGGATATTGTCGTGACTAGTCAGAATAGAGACACCTACATCAGTCTGCTCATTCAAGATAGGTTCATCAACAGCACCAGACGTCAACTGAGTTATTTCATTAGAAGATTTTCGAGCTTCTTCGACAGAGGGGAACTCGGGGCAAAGTTCTTTGAGAGTTTGGATGCTGCAGATTTCGATCAGATGTTGGGCGGCGGCAGCAACGACACCATAGATGTGAAAGAATGGAGAGAGCCTGTACTGACTACCGTGGATACAAAGAAAAGGATCGCCAAATCAAATGGTTCTGGGAGGTATGTCCAACTCTTAAAATCATGTCTTGATGAGTAATGTAGGTAGATGTTTTTACCTCTTTTGATATAGTGATTCGATCAAACTTAACACATTTATCCGATGCGTTATTGTAGAACAATATCCAGGATATATTTCATGAAATTTTTTAAAATGAAAAATCTCTTGCTCCATGACAGGCCGTTGAAAACATGACGGTTGAACAGCAAAGGAGGCTGCTCTTCTTCTGGACCTCGGTGAAGTATTTGCCATCAGATGGTTTCTCGGGGCTGGGTTGCAGCAAGCTGCTCATACTTCGGGCCTCCAGCTCCCGCGACCACCTCCCCACTTCGCAAACCTGCTTCTACCACCTCAACCTCCCAGATTACACTTCGTCCAGCATGATGCAAAGCCGGCTGCGTATGATTGTCCAGGAACATGTGAGCAGCGGCTTCGGTGTATCGTAGGCTTTGCTGCTCTTTGATTCAATCTGAAATGGTGACATGGCAACAGCCGCAATCTTATCTTATATATGCTAACATCCAATACTAGATCGTAGACTCGTAGTGGCCTTATAGAAGATTGGACATTGCAGTCCCCAATCTTAAAACTAGTTTGGCTTGATTACCTTAAAATGTTGAGGTTTGTTACGGTGCTTGGGAGGCCCCTCTAGATTTTCTGGAGCGTTGATTTCAACAGAGAGTATTTTGTTTTAATCAGAGGAAGTTTAGTCAATTTACCCTCAGCACAAATATGTCATGTTCATCCAATGACCGGTTAGACTATCGTTGACTGCTTCAATCTGATCCCCAATCGGCGGCGCGTGCGGCCTTTCCCCGGCGGCGGTGGTGAGCAGCGCGCGGCCCTCCCTCGACTGGCCACCCACGTTCTCGCGTGCAGCTCTTCCCTAGTGGCGGCGGCCTGAGCGCGCCTCTCCCTCGATCGGCCATCCGCTGATTAGAGCTCCGGCCAGGGCCTCATCACACAAGCTGTCATGACCTAGGCCTCGATCCGTGCCGCGCCGCCATCCCCGGACCAAGGCACATGTGGCGGCGGGGGCCTTATCTTCGGCGGTGGCGGCAGCGATGGAGATGATATGGAGGGAGACGAGGAGATTTGGAATGATTTTGATCGAACGTATTATTGAATGAAACTTGTTACGTGCTTGGGAGGAACCGGTGGTCCCCCCCCCCCCTAAATTTTCTGGAGCGTTGATTTCAAAAGAGAGTATTTTGTTTTAATCAGGGGCAGTTTAGTCAATTTACCTCAGCGCAAATATGTCATGTTCATCCGATGACTGGTTAGACTATCGTTGGCTGCTTCGATCTGATCCCCAATCGGCGGCGTGTGTGCGGCTCTTCCACGGCGGCGGGCGGCAGCCTGCACGCGGCCTTTCCCCGCCGGCGGCGGCGAGCAGCGCGCGGCCCTCCCTCAACTGGCCACCCGCGGTCTCGTGTGCAGCTCTTCCCCGGTGGCGGTGGCCTGAGCGCGGCTATCCCTCGACCGGCCATCTGCTGATTAGAGCTCCGGCTAGGGCCTCATCGCACAGGCTGTCACGACCTAGGCCTCGATCCATGCCGCGCCGCCATCCCCGGATCAAGGCTCATGTGGCGGCAGGGTCCTTATCCTTGGCGGCGGCGGCGGCGATGGAGATGATACTTAGGGAGACGATGAGATTTGGAATAACTTTGATCCATTGTATTATTGAATGAAACATAAAGGAAATACCAAAATACCCATAGCATATTTTTATGATGGTTCCTGGTCTGCAAAATATACGGTCCACATCTTAGGTTCTTCGTAATAGGTTCCTCCTACTTTTTAACCATTAGATCTCGGCTCTTAAAATTCCCAAGCACCATAAAATTTCTCTAAAATGTTAGGAGACTGCGTGATGTTTGCAAGATCCAATTCACCTGATGTCAGTTTCGAGTAATTTACGGATAATTAATAAGTACACTATTCCCAGCCTACCAAGTGGTTTCTCGGTCATGACCAGCTAAAACAAAACTTTCCCTAGAGAAAACTGAGCTGTCATTCATGAATGATACCTTTGTTTAATATATTATTTTTGGTGTAGAGAATCATAGATACAATTTATCTTATCACGCCGAAATTAGTACCCAAATAAGGTATTAGGGTCCTTGGCTTCAAATTAGAATTGCAATTGCCCCTCACTTTCTCCTGCTCCAAGTCCCAAGTCCCGACTGACCACGCAGTCCGCCCGCGGGAGCCATTGGTTTGATCACAAGTGGTGTTACTTTTAGGAACTGAATACAAAATGGCAAGAGCAAGATTCAAAACACGCTCCGATCGTTGGCAACAGAAATTTGCCAGGGGCTCATAAAAAGATAGGAAATATCAAGATTTTACCTTCAATATCACAGATCTGTGAAAATCCCTATGGAAAGGCACAAACTTGAGGAAAATCACAAATTCGAAGTGCTCGTAGGGATTTTGATAAATATGCACACACAATTGAAACATGCTCAGAATCAATGCTCTCAACAATTTCAGCAACAATGTTATCACTAGTCACATAGACTTCAACCATGCTAGATACAAATATGAATCCTTAGTTTTTTAAGAATATAATAAAAGATATGTAGATCATGTGACCCAATTGACCGAATGTAGTATAAGGAAAATGTGGATGCACTGTGGATATTTTTTAAAACAAACTCTGCATCGTTAATTGTGAAAATGAAAGATAAAATCCAACAGAAAAGGCATAACTTATGCAAAGGACAAATGAACTTGTATCAATAGATATGCCAATCATCCTCTTTTACTCAAGCAAAATTTCAATGAAACCCTTATAGGATTTCATAACTGCCAAAATTATCTGTTGTGTACAATGCTATATAGCTGCATTAGAAAATCTCTTTATCATCCAGCAACCTGTTTTCTGCAATCTTGCTGCAAAGTTATGTCCTCTTTTCGTATACAATCCTTCAGTGGAAACATATATAACATATATTTATAAAGCCATAACCAGCAAATTCATACATTAAAGATTAGTCACTTCTGTTTTCTAGCTTCTAGTTTGACCATTAAATAGAAGGGCTATTACAGGATCGTTCCACCCAAAATAACCTACATTTGATTCAATTAAAAGAAGGGTGCCTGTTCCTAATAGTCAAATGATTGATTAAATAAATAAGATTGAGACTGAGAGAGCTAAACATATGCGCCCAACAAACCAAACTATATCTTCTTTCAAAGAGATACTAGCTCTCACAATCCAAGGTAAGAAAAGAATGTAAACCCTGATTAAAAAGGAGAAATTAAAAGGATTTCAACCTGGGCAACTTGTTATCGAGTCATTTAGCAAGAAGTTATTCTCTAGTGCCTAGTATTATTCATATCATAACTATGTATCTTAAAGGTGGAACTGCGTATACTCCAACTCATAGTATCCCCAAAAATACAAAAATCAAAGAAAAGGCCAAAGAAACATTTATTAAAATTTTAAAATTAGTTTGTCGTGGTGACCGCGTGATGTTTGCAGGATCCAATTCACCTGATGTCAGTTTCGAGTAATTTACGGATAATTAATAAGTACGCTATTCCCAGCCCACCAAATTAGAGAAAACTGAGCTGCCATCCATGAATGAATACCTTGGTTTAATATATTATTTTTGGTGTAGAGAATCATTGAACCAATTTATCCCCAAATTAGTCCCCAAATAAGGTATTAAGGTCCTTGGGCTTCAATTGGAATTGCAATTGCTCCTCACTTCCTCCTGCTCCAAGAGTCCAAGTCCCAAGTGCCAAGTCCCGACTGACCACGCAATCCCATGGCTCAGTCCGCCGCCGCCGCTTCGGGGCCGGACTACTCGTCCGTCGCCGTCCAGCTCCTGGTCCGCAACATCGACTCCCGCACCACCGTGATCCGGGCGCAGCGGGGCGACACCTTGGAGTCAGTCCTCGACCGCCTCGGGGAGGGCGTCGCCCGCAGTGGCGAGCTGCGCGTCGTCCACGCCGGTCGGGAGCTCCCTCACGGGGCGACCATCGGCGAGCTCGGCCTCCCATGGGACGCCACGCTCCATGTGTCCGCCCGGCTCCTCTCCACCCGGCACGTGGACGCGTGGGACCTCGCGTGCAAGATCGCCGGCGCGGCCAGGCTCGCCGCGGCTGGCCAGAAAGTCTTCGTCGCGTCCCTGGAGATGCTCGTCAGGGGTTTTCTGGATTTCGACCGAGCCGCCAAGGTATACCGTGGCTCCTCCGCCTCCTCGTGGGATGTCGACGAGCACCTGGACGTCTTCCTCCGCAGCGGCGCCCCTGTCTCGCTCGTCCAGCTCTACCTCTCGGAGCAGGACGAGACGTGCCGCGACGAAGCCGCCCGCGCCATCCGATGCTTCCAGTCTACCGTCGAGACGTGGACGGAGCCGGTGCTCCTGGAGTTCTGCTGGTCCTTCGCCGCCGGTGCGCGTCTCAGCGACCCGCTCTACACTGCCTCGCGGAGCATGCTTGCGACGGTGCTCTCCGACCCCACGCCGGAGCGCTGGCGTGACGTGCCGCGACAGCGGGTGGGCGAGCAGCTGACACGGCTTGCTGGGGAGGTGGCCAACGCTGTTATTCAAGAGATCGCTGCCCCGACGGCGGCGCCGGCGGCGTGTAACTTGGCCGAGTTCAAGGTCTTCTGGCCCGTGCTGCGCGAGCAGGTCCTCGAGCTTGGCGCCGACACGCCGCGTCGCCCGTGGAGGAGGGCGCTGACGCAGACGCTGGTGTCCCTGCTGAGGAGCGTCAACGATTGCATGGCCAGGTTCGAGATGAGCTTGCCGCAGCGGGGCAAGCACGCCTCGCCGTCGAGCGCGCTGCCCAAGTGGACGGCCTCGCTGCACGCCGTCTGGGCCGTGCTAGCCGAGCTGGACGCGTGGCCGGATCTCCGCCAGACGATGCGAACCACGCTGGCGGCGCACGCGACGGCGGTCACCGCGCTCGTGCTGAGCGCCGGGAGGGAGTTGTGCTGGGACATCCGCTGGATCACCAGGCACAGAGATCTCCTCGAGCCCGAGGCTCGGAGGCACCTGGCCATGGCAACGCTGCCGGACCCGGAACTCGTCGCCGGCAGCAACGAGCCACCGCACCTGATGCTCATTGATCGTGCGAGGTTGCTGTCTGATTCATTCGCGCACATTGCTCGTGCGACGCCCTGGGCTCTGGCTAGCGCTGCTCTGGTAGTGGCGTTCAAGCATGAGCAAGCCACTGGGCCTGGCGTGCTGAGAGAGTGGTTCTGCTTGGTGTGCCAGGCGCTGTTCAACCCTCGACTTGTTCTCTTCTCGCCGTGTCCGCATGACAGGCGAAGGTTCTTCGTGAATCCAAGTGAGTTCGCTTCTCGTCGCCATCTGATACAGTTTCGTGTCGGTTTCTTTATAATCGTTACCGTGTTCAACACCGAGATACTACTGTTTCAGAAATTTGCCCTCTTTTAGTTTGATTCGGGTTAGCCAAAACTTGGTCAGGTAACATATAGGCATATTCTTATGCTCAGGGTGCATTGGTAAAATCGTAAGAACTTGATCAGTAAGTTTGTTTGCGCTTGTCGAAATTCATCCAATTAATGCTACAATCATGCATCGAATATGAAGCTTGATCACGTTAAGATGATTTTTTTTACTGTGTCCATTTAGAATGTTGGAATTAAACTATGTACTATGCGACTCGTGATTTAGACACCGGGACAATTCACCGAGAAAATTATTTAGCTGTTTAACTCTATCATAGTTTCTTTAGACCCGGATTTATTTATGTCTTTATTTTGGTAATGCTACGGCTCAGACATCCGATGTCTGTTCATCCTCCGACGCTCAACACATATTGCAAGAGACAAGCACCAATGTTGTAATTTTTTTATGTTCTGCAGTGGATGTTGCATGGAACATGATGTTAATGTTGCGGTGAAAATTTTTCATCCTCGAATCGGATGTCTGATGTTGCGACTGTTAAGAGTGCCGCTTTCATTTTCCTCGGTGTAACCGTGTTGCATTGTGCCCTTGTGTTACTGATCTTTGCAATCATACCACTAACCTTCCCAAGTCCCAAAAATGTTTTAGGTCCCTTCTATACCTTTCTAACCATTTGCATTTCCATCCGTGTTGCAGCATCTGTTGTGGATCCATTGCACCAGCAGTACTTCAAATTCTCAGGACGGATGATTGCATTAGCCCTGACGCATAACATACATGTGGGAGTCTTATTTGACCGGACATTATTCTTGCAACTAGCTGGGAGACCTGTCACACTGGATGACATTGCAGACGCAGACCCAACCTTGCACGCTAGCTGCAAGCAAATTCTTGAAATGGATCCAAGTCTTGTGGATTCGGATGTGTTGGGGCTGCGGTTCGTTCGGGAAGTTGATGTGTTCGGGTCGAGATCGGCGACCGAACTCTTACCAGGAGGGAAGGGTACTTCTGTTACTAGTGAGAATCGGCATGAGTTCATTGATCTGCTGATTCGAGATACCTTCGTGAACAGCACCAGATGCCAACTTGGCTGTTTCGCTGAAGGATTCAGTAGCATGCTTGGTGACACTATCTCTCAGACAGCGTTCTTCCAGAGTCTGGATGTTGAGGATTTTGACGAGATGATTGGCGGCAGCAAGGACGGCATAGATGTGAAGCAATGGAGGGCTCATACTCACTACCGTGGATACGGAGAAGATGATCCCCAGATCAACTGGTTCTGGAAGGTACGTCCAACACTCCAGCTCTTTGACTGAATTTTGATCGAAATGTAACACACGTTTATCCAATGTATTCTTGGATCCGGCAGTATTCAGTGATGTATACTTCAATGCAAACTTTTGAAAAGAAAAATCTTTGCACATGGCAGGCCGTGGAGAGCATGACGGCCGAGCAGAAGAGGAGGCTGCTCTTCTTCTGGACCTCGGTGAAGTACCTGCCGTCCGATGGTTTCTTGAGGCTCGGTTCCAGGCTGTTCTTATCCAGGGCCTCCAGCTCCTGCGACCACCTCCCCACCTCGCAGACCTGCTTCTACCACCTCAACCTCCCGGCTTACACTTCGCCCAGCATGATGCAGAGCCGGCTGCAGATGATCGTCCAGGAACATGTGAGCAGCGGCTTCGGCGCATCGTAGCGTAGCTTCCAATTTCTGCTATCAGATTCAGTGTTAAGTGTTGTACCTGGACAACTTAGTCGTCCCCATTCGCACCGTATCTTGTATGCACTGATGCTGGATGCTGTGACTGAGATCGGAGTAGCGGTGTGTTCTTAATTAGGCTGTTCTTGACTTAGAGACATGGAGCCTCTGTCCCCAGAAAAATTTCAATCCAGGTTTTTTAGAGCTAAATGATTCTAGAATTGTTCCAAGAGATGGCAAGTCTGGTTGATTGGCATAAAAAATGTGGTGCGATGATATACAATTCTAGAAACTGCATTCGATTCAGTTTTTCGATTTTTGAAAAATAAAAGACCTGACGACACGTTCCATGTGTTTCCAAAGCTAATTTGACAGCAAACACTTTTCGATTGAGAAATTTTCAGCAAATTTAACTGATTATTTTTCACTGGAAACAAAAAATGCCAACCCATCCAGCTTTGTGAATGCGTCACTTGTACCAAGAGCGAAGCTATCCCCACTCACAGGTCGATTGGAGAATCACGCACGCGGAAATTGGCCTCCAGTTGGTCTTTTTTTTTCGGGACAAAAAAAAGATTGCCCCCAAATTTAGTCCCTGCCCACCAAAACCCTCCAAAATGGGGGCGACATCTGAGTTGGAAGCTTTTATTGGGGAGAATTTTAGTTCTTGTGTTGTGACCTTTGTGCCTCGTTCTTGTAACAGGGTTGCTCATGCCCTTGCTGCGTTGGGACGTATGTGTCCTCCGGAGGCCGACCACGGGTCTCATAGTTGTGTTGAGGACTTGGTGGCCAGCGATATTGCTGAAATGAAAAGCTCTTTTCTAAAAAAAAACCCGAAGTCCCAACTGACCACGCAATCGCATGGCGCCGCCGGGCGCCGCCGCGTCGGAGGCCGGCGCCGTCCAGCTCCTGCTCCGCAACGTCGACTCCCGGACCACCGTGATCCGGGCGCGGCGGGAGGACACCGTGGGATCGGTCCTCGACCGCCTCGGGAGCGGCGTCCACGCCGGCCGGGAGCTCCCGCGCGGGGCGACGGTCGGCGAGCTCGGCCTCCCGTGGGACGCCACGCTCCACGTGTCGTAACGGCTCGTCCCCACCCCGCACGCCGACGCATGGAGGCTCGCGCCCGAGATCGCCGCCGCGGCCAGGCTCGCCACCGCGACGGTTGGCCAGCCGTACGCGGTCGCGTCCCTGGCGGAGCTCGTCAGGTGGTTCCTGAACTCGGCCCGCGCCGCCCGCCAGTGGAAGTCAAACAGCGCCCTGGGCCCCGTCGCCGAGCACCTGGGCATCTTCCTCCGCAGGGGCGTCCCCGGCGTGGTGGTCCAGCTCTATCAATCCGACGACGAGCGGCGCCGCGCCGATGCCGAGCGCGCCATCCGGTGCTTCCTGTGCCCCGACCCCCCGGCGGGGAAGAGCATCGTCAAGGCGTTGACGGCGCCGGTGCTCTTGGAGTTCTGCGGGTCCTTCGCCGCCGACGCGCGCAAGGGCGACCCGCTCTACGCTGCCTTGCGAGGCATGGTCGCGACGGTGCTCTCCGACCCCGAATGGACGCCGGGGCTCTTGGGTGACGTGCCGCGACGGCGGGTCGCCGAGCAGTTGATCCGGCTTGCTAGAGAGACGGCGGTCGCTGTTATCGTAGAGATCGCCGAGGCGTACAGGAGCCGCGGCCACCCCGCGGCGGCTACGAGGAACTTGGTCGAGTTCAAGACATTCTGGTCCGCGCTGCGCCAGCAGGTGCTTGAGCTGGACGCCGACACGCCGCTTCGCCCTTGGAGAAAGGCGCTGTCCCAGACGCTGGAAGCCCTGCTGAAGAGCGTTGAAGACTGCATGACCAGGTTCGAGATGAATTTGCCGCCGCCGCCGCCGCCGCCGGTGCGCAAGCATAACTCGTCGTCGAGCGCGCTGCCCAAGTGGACGGCCTCGCTGCACAGCGTTTGGGCCGTCCTGGCCGAGCTGGACGCGTGGTCGGATGTCCACCACGCGATGCAAACCACGCTGGCGGCGCACCCGAGGGCGGTCACCGCGCTTGTGCTGAGCGCCGGGAGCGAGCTCAGCGAGAGCATCTGTTGGATCACCAGGCACAGAGACCTCCTCGAGTTCGAGGCACGGAGGCACCTGGCCATGGCAATGCTGCCGGAACTCGCCAGAGGCGCCGACGCGCCGCCCCCGCACGAGATGCTGATCGATCGGGGGCGGCTGCTGCCGGACTCATTCGGGTACATTGCTCATGCGACACCTCAGGAGCTACGCGCTGTCCTGTCTGTGGCGTTCAAGCACGAGCAAGCCACCGGCCCCGGCGTGCTGAGGGAGTGGTTCTGCTTGGTGTGCCAGGCGCTGTTCAACCCGCGACTTGTTCTCTTCTCAGCGTGTCCACAAGATAGGAGAAGGTTCTTCATCAATCCAAGTGAGTTTGCTTCTGGTGGCCATCTGATGAAATCGCATAACAGTTTCACTGTACAACCCTGGCTGTTCTTCTAGTATATTGGCGTGATAATTTTCTTCATTACAGAGATGCCACTTGATAGGTAGCTCAGAAATGTGTCCTCTTTTAGTTCTATTAAGGTTAGCGAATTTGGTCGGATAAATTGTGCTGAAACTTAGTTTGCTTGTGTCGGTAGAAATTCATCAATACTGCAACCATAAGAACTTAGTTTGCTTGTGTCGGTCATCAATACTGCAACCATCCATCATCAAGTGTCTAAATTATATATGAAGCTGGAACACGTTAGATGATTTTTTTTTAATTTGCCCCATCCGGAATGCAGGAACCAAAACTTTTACAGTAAAACTTGTGAGTTAGACCCACAAAACTGTAAACCGGAGATCAAAGGTGAACAATATACTTTAATGCTAGCAATCTTCAGTCTATTGTTCCTGATTTTAGGAAGCTTGGTGCATTTCTTCAAAAGATAGTATCCTTCTCATTTTGAAAAGAACTTTTGCTTTAAGCTGGTTTTTTTTTCTAGGAGAAGATTCGATTTCCTGCTATTTGGTGATTTTAACTACTTTTACTGAGTATTTATCTCTGTTTTGTTTCCTTAATCCAAGATAACTCTGTTTTCTGTTTTCCTCTGTGTTACATTCATATCACAAACAATAAAGTACCTTATGCCTGCCTCTGTGGGGGGCAGGGCATACACCATTTGAAGTTCCTAAATCTCAATAATGCTACACTGCTGTCCATTTTATACCTTTCTGACGTTCTGCATTTCCATCTGTATTGCAGCATCTGTTGTGGATCCACTGCACCTGGAGTACTTCGAATTTGCAGGGCGGATGATTGCATTAGCCCTGAGGCACAAAATATATGCTGGAGTTTTCTTCGACCGGACATTATTCTTGCAACTAGCTGGGAGACCTATTACACTGGATGATATTGCAGACGCAGATCCATCCCTGCATGCAAGCTGCAAAAAGATCCTAGAAATGGATCCGAGTCTTGTGGATTCAAACATATTGGAATTAACATTTGTCAGAGAAGATGAGGTGTTAGGGTCTAGGACGGCCACCGAGCTCTTCCCTGGAGGGAAGGATATTGCTGTTACTAGTGAGAATAGAGGCCAGTACATCGATCTACTGATTCAAGATAGGTTCGTGAACTACACCAGACGTCAACTAGCTTATTTCGCTGCAGGATTTCGTATTATGTTCAATAAATGGAAACCCTGGACAGAGTTCTTTGCGAGTTTGGATGTTGGAAGATTTTGATCGGATGTTGGGCGGTAGCAAGGGCACTATAGATGTGAACGAGTGGAGAGCTCAGACTGACTACCGTGGATACAAAGAAAAATGTCGCCAAATCAAATGGTTCTGGAAGGTAAGCCCAACTCTTTAACTCATGTGTTTAATTAAGTTAACTAGAAGGTTTTACTTCTTTCAGGACAGTGATTGTTCATGAAAATGGAACATATCTGTCCAATGTTGCCTTATTGGAGATAGGAGACAGCAACATGCAGTGTATATTTTTTTCACAAAAACATTCTCAAAAAATCTTTTACATGACAGCCCGTGGAAGACATGACAGTTGAACAGCAGGGGAGGCTACTCTTCTTCTGGACCTCAGTGAAGTGTTTGCCGTCAGATGGTTTCTCGGGGCTGGGTTGCAGGCTGTTCATATACAGGGCCTCCAGCTCCCGCGACCACCTCCCCGCTTCGCAAACCTGCTTCTACCACCTCAACCTCCCAGCTTACACTTCGTTAAGCATGATGCAAAGGCGGCTGCATATGATCGTCCAGGAACACGTGAGCAGCGGCTTTGGTGCATCGTAGCTTCTGTTGCTTTCTGGCTCAATGTTGCGTTGTGCATAGAATGTTTGATACTGTGACTGAGATCATAGTAGCGATATGTTCTTAGGCTTTTCTTCACTGTAGGAGACATGGAAGTCTCACTCCTATGAAAAGTTCACCTTATAACTTGCATCAGAGAAAAAAATTGCTATTTCATCTGAGCTTCATTCTTTCACGTGACAGTGAGGATTGCCAATTCGCAGAACATGTAACATATTCTTCAGGTCAGAATGAGGATCTATACAGAGCAATGATGTGCAAACACCAGGAACTGTGGCTTCCATTAGCAATGTATCAACACCCCATGCTCGCTAAATAGTGTAACCTTTCTACTGGTGAATTTATACAGGCAGAAACGATGAAACAAATGCCTGGGAGCACCAGATCATCGGTCTAAGCTTGCCTGGATCAAATGGAGGTTGTATGAACTTATATCGCCTACTATACAGCCTCATGTGTCTGTTCAGATCAGCAGAGCTGCGAAAACCATCACAAACAGAATACCAGTACTTGCAGTAGCCTTGTGAGTATCAGAAGGAGGCGCACCAGGAGCTTCAGCACCCCTTGGGGAACCACCAGGCTCATTTCTTGGTGCAACAGGAGGAAGTGGGGCTTCCTCCACGTTTGAGGCATCCAGTGCCGGCATTGGCGGCATAGATGGCGGCTGGGCTTTAAAGTTTTGGAGTAACTGGTCAAGGAAGCCAACCGGAACAGTCTGCATGTAGTTGGGCATGTCATTTCCCAAACCTGTACAAGTGTTTTCTGCCAATACAAGAGTATGCAAGTGTCAGAAACAGGAACATAAATACTTCAGCTACTAAGTAAATACTATCACAATAACCCTACAAAAGGATGCAAATATCCGCCTCCCTAATCTATGGCAAAAGCAGGGCAAAGGATCAGAATTCAAAATTGAAAATTTTAATATCGCACTAGCTCAAGGTACTGTGGAGCTGGAAAATGGTTGGAAAGTAGCACTACCATTGCGAAGACTTAAAAAATGACCTAAACACCACTAGCCATGTTCTCATGCTATTTTTCATTGTACCGTGCTGATGCAAGCAGCAAAATGATGACCCACTATATGCAGATAGCAAATGAGACTTACTTTTGTATCTTCTAACCGTCTTCGGGAAATCAGTTATGATGCCTGACAGATTAAATGATTGAAAATAGTAATTGATCTCCACAGTTGCATCTGCAAAGAAATCCAACGGTTGTGATTCATACTCATTCCGGAACACCTGAGCATACACAGCTAGCCCTGCTGACTGTAGATCTTTCATAAGATTGTTCTGTCTGATGATAAAATCAAGACTTGAGGTAAAAACAGAATTATTCTTATCAACAACTACAACATCAGCAAACTTCTTCACAGCTTCTAGTGAGGAGGTAGAAACATCCCCAATGCCTGAGGGAAGAGTGTAAACAAGCTTGCATTTTGTTTTCTGTTGCTTCAATTTGACAAGAACAGCACTATGTTTTGACTGAATCAGAACTCCCTTGGCAGTCTGATTATCGTATCCAGCAGCACTTAAGGCAGCGTTTACAGAATCAACGATGTCAATTCCTAATGATTTTGCCAGAGATGCAGCATTCTGCAGTACAAAGATAGAATGATAAATGAATAAAGAACTCGATTTATTAAGATAAATTTCTAGATATTTGTCATCTGCAAAGATGCATCGAATACGCGATAAGGCATGAGCGAAAATACAATCTTTCCATTATCTAAGCCCAGACCCAGAGGTCTATACAAGTACAAACTTGGTGTGTCTATACAAGAAACAAAACTCATCAAGGTGACAACGGTTGCACAAATTATACCATTTATAAATATAAAAAATGAAAATAGACCATGAGATTTTCCTTAATATAGATTATGTTGATTATTCTTCAAGATATTGAAAGGTTACTATCTGGTGAACTTTTGCCCGTCACATAGTCATAATAGATATATAAAACTCAGGTATAAGCTACAAAGTTTTAACTCTGGAATCATATGAAAATAAGTGAAATTTCGAGCGAAAGTATCACCTCAATAATGATCATGACACCGGACAAATCCTTATCCATTCCCATTGCTAGAAAGTCAGACAGCTTCAGAAACTTCCCTTGATTTGCGTATCTTGGGTTCCTTACAATATAATACTGACTCAATGGGGAAGATATTTTGGCTGTAGGAAAAGGACAAGTTAAAAGGCTAATGATGAGTTTGTGCTTTTTATAAGCCATTCTTGTACTGTAATGTTACCTATCATTTACTTTTGGTGGAAAAAAACATCAACGAATTTTCTCAATAATACTACAAAGAAACTCACGTTGTATACTACTATTAATGTCATCCCAAGTAAGGTTGAATGTGAAGACTCCTGGTGTTGCCTGAATTTCTGAAACAACAGAAGCACGAGAGCTGAAAGGTGTTCTCTGCACATTCGTGGTATCAAGCAGGTTAATGGAACTCATGCACATAAGAGTTCCATCACTTGTCACTTGAACAGGACAATCAATGACATCTGCGCCATCATTAATTGCACTATGGTAGGCCAGGTCCGTACAGTCCGGATAGTCTCCACTAGCACCATTATGAGAGATAATTAAGGGTTCCCCTGTATAGAAACACTAAAATGATTAAACTGAACTGAAATAGAAGAAATTCAACTATCATGGCACAACTACTAAGGTAGGTCTTACCCAGATGAGACATACCATAATCAGTCTTACTTGAATTCAGATTAGCAAAGCAACCTGCAGATGAGGAGATTCAAAGGCATTAAAAATTGTAAGTTGCTTATCTCTTCATAAATATCATCATAAGTTTCCATGATGGGCACAACCATATCTTAAAATGCAGTAAGGTTATTTTGAATCTACAATTCCAATCTATTTGATCATTGGACACTTTGGACACAAAACTGAATGAGGGGTTAGGGGACAAAAAAATTACAGTCAACTTGAGGTGTTACAAGACATAAGTTCCATAGGAGGATTGTAATGTTATGCCTCTTACTCGATAAAAGTGCAAGTCCAATATATTGTACGTAGAAGAGCAAAGGGTCACATGCTAATATAATAATAAAAGGTGAAAAAAATCAATAACTATATTTTAGCTAACTCTTTGACATGTACTTGGTAGCTTACCAATAGCCTCTGATGCAGTAATTGGGTGTTCTGACAATACACCATCAACAGAGAAGCCCCCATTGCCAATAAAGTTTAGGTATTCTGCCAATGGATCATAACTGTAGTTATAGGGGATAATTCTATCATTTGCAAAATCAGAGGCATATATTTCCAGCCCTGCACTGTGGGCTTCTGCTACAATTGATGTGGGTGCCTGTAGATAGTTATCCTTTGTCACTGGCCAAATGTAGCTCTTAGGGACCATTATGCCAGATGCAATAGACTTAACAAACGTTAGGTTGCTCAAAAGTGAACCATATGTTTGGTTTATAGAATTATCTAAGAGGGCTTTATCAAGAAAGCTAAACACAAGCTTTGTTTTGCGACGAACTCTTCCAGATATATTTTGGAGGAAGCCCAGTTCAGGTGACGAGATATAATCCACAGATACATTCTTTTGGATGGAAAGTATGTAGCTCCTCATGTTCAAACCATGTTCTTTGTAGAAAATGTCATGCTACACACATGAAACAAGAAATTAGCTTTTGAAGGTAGCACTAGCAACAATAAATTCCGGTTAAGTTTTTAGGAACAATAGTTCGACCTGAACATTCAACCAAACAGAAGGCCGCCGGACATTGGACTGCAAGTCAGCGACAGAGAGGATAGGATAATATGCAAAATCGAATCTGTCAGTGCGAGACCAGATTGCTTGTGTTACTGCTCAAAATATTAGATAATGAGTCCAGAATAAAGATCATGTTGCTCTCATTAGATCATGTTGCTCTCAGAAAGTAGTTATAAGCTACTAAAAGCACAAATGCTTGAGTATACACAACGTAAGAGCAAAAAGAAGTACACAATGTGAAACTAGTAAAAATAATAAAATAATACTAAACAGAAAGAAGAATCATAATATGTTACGATGTTTCAAGATCCATGAACTTGGTGGTGCGTTCAGGGGCATGTTTGCACATATTAGTCTTTTTCTTTGTGATGGAAAAAATACTACTACAAACTTTATTATTAGCTTGTCGAGAGCCTATTCAATTATCCAACTAATTGCTCTATAGTGAAATGCATGTTGGCAGTGGTACTGTTATACTGACAAAAGACAGGCTGAAGCTCAGCCATGGTGAAGTCCAAAGCAAACCATCCCGTTTTCCGCACACCATCGATGACATAGGTCCGCTTTCTCGCGGGGTACTGATGGTCGACGCTGGTGCAGTTCTGCATGTTGATGTCCCGAAGGCAGACTCCAACGCCGTCCTTCGTCAGCTGGACATCACACCACAGAGTCGTATCGGGTGCGCTGAAGATCATTGCAGAAGAGTAGGCGCCTGAGCTTGAGTCGGGAAACGCTCCTGAAAAGCCGCCTTTGGCCACAACTCGTGGAGCGTCACCAGCACAACGGCGAATGCTCGTGATTATTTGTTCCAGCTTTGCCATTAGAGAATATCTGCTCGAGCTCAAATCATCATCCAACAATTGATTTTACAGGGCTTAGGCCTCATGAATGAACGAAACAATTCAGGGCAGACACAAATTTGAACCACGCACCAAAAAAAAGACGGTTGCAGACTTGCTGCTGCTGTAGCTGTAATGTAACGAGCACTTCGATTTCGTAT
This sequence comes from Panicum miliaceum, assembly GCA_032594955.1. Taxonomy (NCBI): domain Eukaryota; kingdom Viridiplantae; phylum Streptophyta; class Magnoliopsida; order Poales; family Poaceae; genus Panicum; species Panicum miliaceum. The sequence continues at coordinate 3,572,664 of CM064064.1, forward strand.
AACCACTAACTAGTGTTGAGAGAAAACTTCCTATAATCTTCAGAATAAGGTTGGTGGCCTCTGTGGGACTCTAGAACAGGAACCCGTGAATTCCCCATCGCCAACCGGCTTTGTCGGCTACCGAGCCCGCGCGCCGAAGCACGCGCCCGGCACCTCCCGTGTGAACAAGGAGCATGAAGAGAAGCAGAGCAGACGAGGGACACGCGTGCAGACTCCAGAGAGTTGCGGAGGGGGAGGGCCGGGCCTTACCGCTTAGGGTCTTGTAGGCGGAGGGGAGGCGGGGTCCCTGCGCGGCGCCAGCGCCGGCGCCGGCGCCGGCGAGGGCCAGCGTGACGCAGCCGCACCAAAGCAGCGCGGCGAGGGACGCGGCCACCCCTCCCCCTCCTCCTTCACCTCCTCCATGTCGTCCTCTACCCCTTCTCATCTCCCGAGAGCTCCCAGAACCTTCCCCCGGAACACGGGTCGGATCGAGCAGCGGCGGGGATCGAGAAGAAGAGAGAGAGCGAGAGAGAGAAGCAGAGCTCAGGAATGCGCCTGGTGGTTTTTGGCAGGGAGCATATAAAGCAGCGGCACGGCCTCCGCAGGCCGCGGCCGCGTTCAAACTCCCGGCCCCACCTGTCAGCGCGCGGCGAGGCGGCGCACCGAGCGCGGGCCCATCCCGCAGGGACACGCTCGTGACCACGCTGTACGGGTGGGGGGAGCTCGCGAGCGAATCGGCCTCGTCGCCGGACGCCAGCAACGACAACGACAACCGCGGCCTCGCGGGGTGTGTGCGCGCGTGACCTTTCCGCCCCGTGATTGGTTTTTTTGAATTTTATTAAGCACGCGCTTTGTTTGTTCGGTGTTCCCCTGCCTTTTTTTTTGCTGTCTTTTGGTCATTTTTTACTGCTGGCAGTGCTCGAAATGATCGTTAGGGAAGGTTGAGAGAAACCGATCGTTATCCGGCCAAAAGAACAGACTGCTCTTATGCTCTACGACCTACCACAAATGGATCACTGGACTTGGAGCTGTCGGTATTTGCAGTGTGTAAATTTGGGATACGAAATTTAGCAAAATCCAGTGATGGCACTTAATTTGCAATTTAGCTCCTTTTTGACTTGGTATGGTAGCAAGCACCGGAAGTCTGAAACTCATCTTCATCTCAGACAGAAACAAAAAAGCAAGTCTGAAACTAAGACGCCATGGTGCCAAGCAGTTGTAAAGCGCGGCGCACTTCCTCCCCTCTCCAGCCGTGACTCCCTCGCATTCAGCTGCGGCCGATTCGCTCTGAAGTGGTGGGGCGTCTCGCACACCGCACAAGCGGGGCGATCAGATGATAGCATGACGATGTGTGCGGAACTGTGTGTGGTGGCATTGGCATCTGCTACAGCACTGTATTGCTAGGAACAAAAATGAAAGCTCCCATTAGCTCTCCCATCGATCCATGTCGAATGGTTCACGGGACCAGATAGGAATTAACCTCGACATTAGCATCGATGCTCCGATAATCTTCAGACGTATTGTTACAGGTTTTCAGTACGTTGCTTCGGTACCTTTTAAAAAAACTTTTTTAAAGTAAGCTATCGACCATCCGGGTGTTTCATTTCTCTAATTCTCTCCAGAACTAGATCACCAAGGGTGATGATGAACCGAGGCAAGAAAGGTCTCCTGGGGGCTCTGTTTGTTTCAGTTTTGGCTTGTAGTTTATTGTCAAAAGCCGCAAGCTAAAACAAACACCGGTATAACTTTCTCGTTTTTTTCTTTTGAAGTTAACTTCTGAAAAGCAAATGATATATTTATATTATAAGACAAGAGCAGTTTTTTAATTTTGAGGAGTATCATGTGCAATACACGTCACTAATTCCGAAGGCAGCACACGAAAACAGCTTTTTCAAAAGCTAGCTTTTCTGTCACTTCATAGAAACAATCGTAAAAAAAATTCCAGTTTACACAATTAAATTATCATAAAAGTCTGATTTTCAACATTCAGCTACAAAACTAGATAATCGAGGCAATTTAACTATCGAAACTGAACAAATTTGATCCTTTGGGTAGTTTTAAAGGTGATTTTATATTTTCTAAAAAAACTAAAAAATTATGGTTAGACAAAAAATAAAAATAATTTATTTTAAATTAAAATAATATAAAATTAGTATGATTTTTTTCTAAAAATGTAACCTATATGTCGGTGCTCTAGTTGAATCTTATTTATTTAAAAATAATATGCATAACTATAAGCAAATAAATACTAGGAATATGAAAATAATTGGATCCAAATAACTGACAAGTAGATTACCAATAGAGATGTTACACTTTTAAAAAAAGTGTGATGTGGGCACCCATTTCGTATTTTTTTTATTTAAAACTAATTATTTATAATTTTTTAGTTTAAATTTGAATATTTTTAATTTTAACAAAATAAAAAATCACCTTTAAAACCACTGAAGGAGCCAAACTTTGTCCGATTTTAATAGTTGGATGCCTTCGTTATCTAATTTTATATTTGAAGGTTAAAAATCAGGCCTTTATGATAATTTGAGGATGTAAATTGGATTTTTCCCTAAAAACGAAAAAACTCGAACATACAGGGGCTGCATCAATGAGCTTGAACAAGACCGTGGGTATTTGGATTGGAATCTTAGGACGATGAGTTTTTGGCGATAGTTACTTGAGAGGAACCTCGGATGCCTATGAGACGGCAAGTGCTCCATAACACGCACGACACTGCACCAAAGCGCTGGACGATGATAGCCAATTGACGAAGCACCCACATGCGATTAACGAGCGATAATGAACCAATAGTGCTCTCCACTGCTGGGTACCAACTTACCGAAGCGTGTTGCCAGGGTTGTTTGCAAGGGTCAAAGCGGATCGCGACGGCGCCACCTGCCCGGGGGCGATAACAAGCGGCCCGCGGTGATTCCTCGCGCGTCGAGGGGAAGGAAAAGGGTGACGGCGACTCTACTACTCGATCTCAGAATCTCGGTCAGCAACCTCTGACGCGTGCATGCCTCCACTCTAACTAAATCAAATACCGACCAGGACCTGACGTGATGCCTCCACCTGTTTGTCGCCCCTGCCCTCTCAGGGGGGATCTAAGATCCCTTCGACAGATTCGACTCCACGAAACCCGAAATCCCTAGAAAACCAATCCAGAAACCTGTGACTTCAATCCCATCCAAGCCTTTCCTCAGAGCCATGTCCACACCCAAGACATAGCTGCTTCTGTCACTGCAAGAGTAGAAAGCCTGCTCACCCGCCTGCGGTTCTTGAAGAATCGCTTGAGCTTCCTGAAGAGAAATTCATCAAGAATACTAGATGGGGTCTACAAGGTGCCTCCTGATCCAGAGCCCTCGACCTAGATGAAATTCCTCACTAATGCAGGGATTAAGAGAGGCCATGAAGGGAGGGAGGAACCCACGCCTAGGATGCCGCAAGAGAAGGAATTGCAGCTAATTACTTGCAGTTATTCAAGAAATCAAGTGAACAGTTACAAGGTGGGAGATGAGTCCATAAAAGGGGGAGAAATCAGAGTGCAAAATCCAGTATCACAGCAGCAAATAGAAACCACCACAATCTGCAGGCAAGGTGCTCGACACATTGCCTAATGGCTGAAACTGCATCTCGTCAGGGAACCCCTTTGGTGGTTGAGGCCACCCAAGCTGGGGATGTGTTGGCGCTAAAAATCGGCCAAGGATCGGCCGATGACCTTCAGCGTTGGACACACGACCAGGGAGAATCTGCTTAACTCCTGTTCGGGTGATTGCCCTGGTGCGGTTCGCGCGGCGTGCCAGTCAATCTGACATGTTGATTGACAAGGAAATAAACGTATTAAATTCCGGGTGCTCCGATCGGCTGAGGTTCCGATCTGTCCCGAAAAGCGTATCAGCGAATCGGCCGATTTGCTATGAAGATGACTGGCTATGGATCAGCCGATAATCACGTAATAATTGCAAAGAAAACTGTTGGAGCAACTTAAACAATTATTACAGATGCAACACTTGAAATAGATCTAATCGGCTGTATGATAATGAACGAGAGAAAGCAATGATAAAGCTGATAGTTTCGATGTCAAGCTGGATAACTGGTGATAAAACTAGAACAATAGGTAAAATCTATAATTCTGGTAAATATCGATAACTGGTGAATAAATCTAAACGAAACAACGGCGATGCGCCCGAAGTTAAAGCTTAGATGTTATTCGATAAGCGGAACCTACCAATTGGCCGGAGATCGTGTCGATGCAGTCCTGCCAATCCGTACGAACTCGTGAAAGAAAAAGAAGTATTGGCGAAGTCGCCGACTTAAAAGTAAAGTGCGATGAAAAAGTAGATTGTTTTGTTGATTGATTGATGTATATTCTACAAAACCCTGACGGCTCCTATTTATACCCTAGGACTAGTACTCCTTATCGATTACGATCCGTTACAAACTTGATTTAAATAGAAAACTACTATATCTATAATATTTTCCTAAAGCAAACGGGCTCCCGCAGAATCTTCTGCCGCCATCTCCTAGTCCAATCCGGATTCTTTCCATTGCTTCACGACCGAGTCGGCATCGTTCTTTTGACCAACGTCAGGCCACTTTTGACTGGGATCCTCTGTTGGGATTCCAATGGCTTCATCCCCCTATCTGTTGGCGCAAGCTGCATCGCCAATCGGCCGATCCCCAACTGTAGCCTCAATCGGCCGATTCCCAACTGTAGCTTTTAAATCTGCCGCATCGGCCGGTCTCTTCTCTTCCTGACGCCGATTCAACATGTGTCAAAATCTGGCGTCAACAGGATGAAGGAAGGTCTCCAACTGGCGTTCCCCAGAGGCGAGCAGGGAAGGAGGTAGCTAAGCCCAGCTCGATGGGAGACAAGCAGGTTCTGGTCGTCAACATGACCAGAGCATGAGAGGCTCGTCGGCCCCGATTTTTGGCCGTCGGCCTGTTCCTGTCCGTTCTTCTTGTGACCTCCAAGCAGCTGATCGACCACATGAAGAAGGTATGGAAAATGCGTGGAGAGTTGGAAGTTAGCGAGCTGGAGTCGGAGCTGGAAGAAAGTTCGTCCTTGTTTTCACGGTGGAGGGCGATTGGAAACATGCCATCTTCGGTGGACCATGGCAGTACAAGATGGATGCCTTCCTGGTCTCGCAGATGGAGATGACCCCTCTTCTGCTCTTTTCACACATGTTCCAATGTGGGTTCAGTTTAGGAAGATTCCCTTCTATCTCCTCACCAAGAAGCTGGCTTTTGATTTAGGTGAATGTATAGGATCAACAATGAGTATCGATGATAGTGCTAGGGGTAGCATAAATGACAAGTTTGTCAAGACCAAAGTCTTGCTACCTTTGTATAGGGACCTACGCAAGGAGCTGGTGCTGGCTGATGATATCACGGGAGAGCAGGTTGTGGTGCAGATCAGGTATGAGAGGCTACCGAACTTCTGCCTTTTTAGTGGTTTCATAGGACACATGGAAGGGAGATGTGACGTGCCTACGATAGATCGAAGGATCGAGTACAACCTGAACCTCCGGGTTCTCCCGGTTCACTTTGAGTTCCCCCACACCTGGCAGATCTTGCCGGATGAAATGGGAGAAGCCCTGCCCCAAGCATCACCTCCCCGTCTATGGCGTGCACCGACCCCGGCAAGTTAGGAACAGAAGCAAGATGTCTTAGAAAATGGTGCTGCTGAGCAGGTCGTGGCGGAAGTGGCACGCCTTTTGGTTGTTGAAGAGGCGAAAAACTCAAGTGAGAACAATCAGATCGCTGGGGGGAGAAAATGGGAGATGACAAACAAACATCTCTGGAATCAACGGATAAAAAGAGGATGAAAGGTTGGAAACGCAAGGTGCGTGAGGGCTCGAGTGATCATATTAGTAACACCAAAAATTGTGTAAACACAGAAAGCCATGAGGGGGATGTAGATATGGAACCCGTAACAAAAAAGACTATCCAGCAAGCAGCGACAATAAGTGATGGAGGAGAAATAGCAGATGGAAGCATAAAGGACAGCGGCAAGGAAACAAAGGGAACAAATGGAGGAAGGGCAGCGACCGGTAATGGGGCTACCGGCAAACTGCCGTGCGCTACTGAGAGCGCCCGGCAGGAGCCATGAATCCCCTCATGGTGAACGGCCGTGGCAAGGGATGGCCACGGTAAGTTCAGGTGCTTGTCCAGCTTGTCTGGACCCTAAAACCCGAGCTGGTGATCTTCTCAGGTTGTGGACAACATGTGATGGTTTCACCTTTTGTTGGGCTACGAATAGGCTACAGAAGCAGGTGCCATTTTTCTGTAGGCCTCTGCATGGATGTTTTTGTTGCTGTTTGCTTTTATCCACCTGATCCCCTCCTTTTCATTGTAATGTTTCTAGCTGCTTATGAAATAAAAGAGTGGAGCTACTTGGTCTATGTGCTGGTTGCTGATCTGGTTTTCCCTCTAGATGTCTCCAAATAATCTCACCCAGATGGGTGTGAAATTGAGATCGGCGATCTCCTTGGCCGAGGAGGATCGCCGGAAGCAATGAAAATCTTAGCTTGGAACTGCCGCGGGCTTGGGAATACCCGGGCAGTTCGGGCGCTTCTGGATATCCAGAGGCAAATAAAACCAGATGTGATTTTCCTGTCTGAAACACATTTGGGAAAAGCTAAGGCAGAGAAATTGCAAAGGAGAGCAGGTTTTGATCACTTGATTATTGACAAAAGTGACGGTCGAAGTAGGGGGCTGCTGCTAATGTGGAGGAAGGAAATCAGTGTGCAAAAACAAGGTGTCACGAAGAACTATATTGGTGTGGTTATTAATGATGGGACAAGCTGGAGACTAACTGGGATATATGGAGAACCGAGATGGGAACAGAAGAATAAAACCTGGGATGCTCTTCCTACACTGCATGAAAGCATTAGCATGCCATGGTTAGCTCTTGGTAATTTTAACGAGATACTCTTTAATTATGAGAAGGAAGGTGGAAGACCAAGATCACAAAGACATATGCAAGATTTCCATGATGCATTATCCGATTGTGAGCTGCTAGATATGGGTTATGTGGGAGATATGTTCACCTGGCAAAGGGGCAAAATAAGAGAGCGCCTTGATCATGGGGTAGTAAATGCTCAGTGGAATGTGTTGTTCCCCAATGCAAGATTAATCAACAGCGGTATGACAAAATCTGATCACAGACCACTGGTGGTTGATACTGACTACCTTTCAGGTGTGCACGCAGGAGGTAGGAGGGGGAGAAAATGCTTTGAAGCAAGATGGTTGCAAGAAGAAACGATGGAAGAGATGGTGAAGGCAGCATGGGTGAGAGCAGCAGCTCGAGGAGAGGGACCTACCTTTATGCAGAAGGTAAATGACGTGCATTCAGAACTACACACTTGGGATAAGAAGGTGCTGAAGGGTCCCATGAATAGAATAAAAGAGCTTAAAGAAGATCTAGAAAAGTTGCGTAGGGGGCCAATGACTGATGCCAACCTTAGTACTCAAAAGGAGAACCTTGTGCGGTTGGAGTTATTACTTGAACAAGAAGAAATTTTTTGGATACAAAGGGCTCGAGCAAACTGGTTAAAACATGGAGATCGTAACACTGATTTTTTTCCATAATTATGCTGCCCATCGCAAGAGAAAGAATACCATTAAGGGGTTGGTGGATGATCTAGGAGTAATGCATGAGGAGAGGGATGCGATGTGCAATCTAGTGAAGGATTATTTTATGAATTTATTTACTTCAGAAGCGCAAGACATAGATGTCTCAGTGTTGTATGATGTGCAAAAGAAGGTTTCTGTGGAGATGAATAGAGGGCTTATTGCTCCTTTTACACCTGATGAAGCGAGGAAGGTGTTGTTCAGCATTTGGGATTTGAAAGCACCTGGCCTGATGGACTTCATGCCGTGTTTTATAAAAGATTCTGGGAGTTGTTGGGGGACGATTTGGTGCAGGAGGTTTTGCAAGCAATTAACACAGCAACGATTCCGGAGGGATGGAATTATACCACTATTGTTATGATCCCAAAGGTAGATAATCCTGATAAGGTATCTCAATTTCGACCCTAAGTTTATGTAATGTGGTGTACAAGGTTATTTCAAAAATGCTGTCTAACAGGCTAAAGATTATCTTGCCAGAAATCATAAGTGACCATCAAAGTGCTTTTGCGCCGGGAAGATTGATTACAGATAATAGTTTACTTGCTTACGAGAGTGTGCACACAATAAAGAAGAAGAGGGGGAAAAGGGGTCTATGTGCAGTCAAGCTAGATATGCACAAAGCATATGACCGGGTACAATGGTGTTTTTTGGAGAAAATTATGCTGAAAATGGGCTTTGATCGAAGATGGGTGCAGATTATTATGGCGTGTGTTACATCTGTTCAATACAGTGTAAGATTCAATTCGATGGAGACAGAAGTATTCAAGCCAACAAGGGGACTAAGACATGGGGATCCCCTCTCTCCCTATCTGTTTTTGCTTATTGCAGAAGGACTATCAAGCATGCTGAAAGGAGCAGAACATAGAGGAGAATTAGAGGGCATCAAAGTTTGTCGGGATGCGCCAATGATCTCACACTTATTATTTGCTGATGATTCTTTGATCCTAATGCATGCTGACAGAAAAAATGCAGAGAATTGGAGATCCATACTGGACAGGTATTGTGAAAGCTCAGGCCAGAAGATAAGTGAGGCAAAATCAAGTATATTTTTCAGTGAAAATACAGAAGTTGGGGTGAAGGGAGAGGTATGTGAAGCTCTGAATATAATGACTGAATCATTAAATGATAAATATTTGGGACTCCCAGCCCTTGTAGGAGCAGATCGAGTCAGAACAAATGGATGGAAGGAGAAGATGCTGAGCATGGGAGGGAAGGAGGTGCTTATCAAGTCCATTGCCCAAGCCGTGCCAGTATATGCGATGATGGTATTCAAAATTCCGAAAAGCATGGTGGAAATTATGTATCCCAAAGAAAAGAGGTGGTATGGGTTTTAGAGATTTACACAGCTTTAATATAGCAATGCTCGCAAAACAAGTATGGAGGCTGCTAAGTGAACCTGACTCCCTCTGTGCTAGGGTGATGAGAGCAAGGTACTACCCTGATGGTAAACTCTTGAGTGCAAATCAGAAAAGTGGGAGCTCGTATACTTGGCAAAGTGTCCTAGCAGGTTTAGATTGTTTCAAACGTGGCTGCATTTGGCGTGGGGGGGATGGAACTCAGATAAATATATGGGAAGATAATGGGATCCCTTCAAGTCACAATCTGAAGATTCAAACACCTCGAGGTAACAATATACTAAGGACAGTTAATAAACTAATAAACCCAGTGGATGAAAGCTAGGATGAGGACCTCATAAAATCTTTGTTTTGGCCAGTAGATGTACATTCTATCCTTCAAATTCCTATCTCATCAGGAAGAGAGGATTTTGTTGCGTGGCACCACAGTCAGAATGGTTTATTCTCAGTCAGGTCTGCTTATCACTCTCAATGGGAATATAAATTTGAAAGAAGAAGAACAGGAGAAGGAAGCCATGCAAGTGGAGTGGGAGATAACCCGGTGTGGGACAGACTATGGAAGCTTGAAATTCCAGGAAAGATCAAAATATTTGGCTGGCGCGTTCTGCACGGGATGATCCCTTGCCATGGTGTTCTAGCAAACAAACACATTGGAAATCTGGGAAGTTGTCCTCTCTGTCCATCAGGATGTGAGGATATCAAACACATGATGTTTACATGCGACAGAGCTCGTGAGGTATGGAGATGCCTAGGAGTGTGGAACAAAATTGAAGAAGTGCTAAACATTGACCGCTCAGGTTCAATTATGATGGAGGAGATTATTCGACTAGGAGGGAAAATTCCTTCTCTAAATAATGTGGGTTTTGTGGAGCTAGTGCTAACAGCAGGATGGTATATTTGGTGGGAGAGAAGAAAATTTGTGCATGGGGAAAACATTCAAACTCCATTCAGATCAGCAATGTCGATTGCAGCACTGACTAGCAATTATATGAGGTCTATGAGGAAAACAACCAAGATAAGCCATGGCTGGAAGAAACCCCCGGAAGGAAAACTAATGGTAAATGTGGATGCATCTTTTGACACTAATTCGGGAAGTGGGAGTACTGGAGTTATTATCAGAGATGAGAGAGGACATTTTGTTGTAGCTGGTCACCGATTCTTATCACACGTAATTGATGCACCAATGGCAGATGCTTATGCGCTTAAAGAAGGATTGATGTTGGCGCAGCATATAGGATGCAATCGGTTCATTGTTCAGACTGACTGCATGCTGGTTGTAGAGATGATGAATGATGGAGGTTTCTCGGCAACAACGGCGACGGCGATTTATGACGAGTGCATTATCTTGTGGAGCGGATTCGACGGCATATCCATTGAACATTGTAATAGGAAGGCTAATCGGGTAGCTCATGAGCTTGCTAGGAAAGCTTTTTCTTCGAAATCTTCCTGTATTTGGGTCGATGAACCCCCAAGTTTCATTTTGAATGCTTTAGTGAATGATGTAACTATTTTATCAGATCAATAAAGCTTGCCGAATGGCTTCCCAAAAAAAAACTCTCCATGGCCATGAGAGAGGATAAAGGTGGGCTACTTTATGAGCAATACACTACAAAAGGTGGGCTATTTTATGAGCAATACACTACAAAACAGCTTCACATGTAGAGACATTATTTTTGTCATCTAGAGATATTTTATGTTGTCCCTATAGAGTTATAAATCGTTTTTCAATATGTCATAGAGGTGCCACTACAACCGGTGTGTCTCTTTCAATGAAAAGACAATTTAATAAGTGTCTCTATATTTTGTAGAGCAACTTGTAATGACACAATATTGATCATCTAGATGACTAGAAATATATTGCAAAAATATTATAATTTTGGAGTGATGAGTCTTTGAACTCAAAATCTCATACTACATAGCAAATTCCACATACTAGCCAACTCAACCTCGTACCGTTTCTTGCATATTTACTTAGTATATTACTTATGAGTATGCTTCAATAGCCTAAATAGTGTCTCAAGATATTATAGTGAATGCCTAAAACTATGTCTCTATGGGGTAAGGTTAATTTTTAAGTGTCTCAAATATGTCCCTAATATTATTTATAGGCATTTCTATAAAAGTATCTTAAGAAAATGTTTCTATCGCGAAAATGCCTCTAGTAGTGTCTCAACACATATGACACTTTCTAAAGGGCCAAAAAAGTATCTTTATAATGCGTTAAGACATAATGACAAATCTCATAAAATGTCTGTACAAAGTGCCTGTAATATGGGGTAGTCCTAGCACGGCTTTTTGAACCGTATTTATGCGCACGCGTGCGTGCCATGCACCCATCGATCGATCGGTCGGTCTTCGCCGGTCAACGCAAGTCGTCGCCGGTCTCGGTCGTCCTTTTAGCGGAGAGAACACGGCCTGATCTGAGTGCACGACTAATGGTGGATCAACATGCATACTAGCGGAGCAGATACGTTCGTAAGCTCGTCGGGTAAGGAACTTTCCGATCATTTCTGCCACTCGGAGTTTCGAAGAACCACTTGCAGTTTTCCAATCCGCGATCCGGCACGAACGCCACTGGTGTCGACTGGCGCTCGGAGGCAGGCTGCACTGTCGTGCGAGGATATGAATGCCGCATCAAGACGCTAAAAGAGGTTTGTATACTCCGTTCGTTCCAAACTGTAGATCATTTTGACAACTTTCAATTATATTAGTCAGCTAACGACTACTTCATCCGGCTAGACGCCCTCCCACCCAGTTACTACTCCTAGTGAATCGTTAGCTCTAGCTGCGGCTTAAACATGGCCTAACAAGTAATAAGGTATCTCTTCCCTCGCGGTCACGGGCCGGTCACTTGTGTGCGACCACTGCCACCAGTTAGTTCCTCGCGGTATTTCTTCCCTCAAGGGCCACTCGCCTCTGTGCGTACGCAGGCTCCCTAACAGATGTGCCGCCCTCAGATGAGTTGACCTGCCATTACTGCGAAGCTTAGCCACCGCATTAACTCTCATCATCGTCGTCAACCTCGCTGCGTGGGTTGCTCCTCAGCCGCCGCACGCAGCATCAACGAAAAGCTGTGCCGTGCGGGCGCCGGCGCCGGAAGCTCACCGTCGATCGCGATGCCACCAGAGGCCTGCCGTGCTAGCTAGGTTGCTATCTAGACGCACTCCGATGATGGGGCACCCGGCACCCAGACAATCCGCCGCCGGGGCAGGGGGAAGAGGAAAAATCAGAGCATCGCCATTTGCCCGAGCCGGGAGATTGCAGGGGAGTGTGACAGCTGATGCGACAGGGCCGTGGTCTGCAGGGCGCGGCGGGCTGCGGATGCACAGTGCCAGAGTGGGCTGTAACCTTGTACTAGGTGTGGACTCTACTACGCCGGTGCTTAAAGAGGCCCTATCTTTGAGTGAGCTGGGCCTCAGAACATCATCCTAGGATGGCTTTTTAACCCACTTTGTCAAACCGCACGAGGAATTTTTTTATTTTTATACTATTTATTTTTTCATTTTTTTTAAAAAATATATACCTCAAGATTTTTTTTAATCTGGCCTCCTGCCGCCGGTTCAACCGCCGGAATGAACATAACGCCCGATGAACCGGCGGTAGATGCATTGTAGCAATCTTAACGCCGGTTCATCCGGCGGTCGGGGAACCGCGGCGATTTCCGCGGTAGTGTAGCAACCTACCGCGGTACCTAAACACCAAGGTGATTTCAAATAAAAAATTTTGAACTATAAAGTTGTAGATTTTGTCTAGGTCTACAATTTTCGTATAAATTTTATCTCCATCCGAGTTCATATGAATTAGCTATAATTTTTTGAAAATATGTTACACTAAGTTGCTACAATACCGGTGGCTGAACTGGCGGTAAGTTGCTATACTACCACAGAAATCATTACTGTTCTCCTACCGCCGGAGGAACCGGCGGTACGGTTGTACAGTGCATCTACCGCCGGTTCATATGGCGGTATGTTCATTCCACCGGTTGAACCGGCGGCAGGAGGCTGGATCTGCAAAAAAAATCTTTGAGGTATATATTTTCGAAAATTGGAAAATAAATAATATAAAAATATAAAAATCCCTCACGAGTGACGGCAAAGTATAACTTCAGATGGGTCGGGCCTAGAAGGCTAGAAGGACTCCTAGTCCATTTCAGGCTGTTTATCTTGGACGGTTTTTTTTTTTGAGTGGCCCTGTTTATCTTGGACTTGGACATACATAATCTTCTATTCTTCTCCCAAAAAAGAAGTACCAGCAGTAGCATCAGCTGATCTGGCAACCTCGGTCTATGTCAGATTGTCATTACTTCCTCCCCACTTAAATATATGATGTTTAGGATAAATGAAAAATAAACCAGTGTTTAGGACACATAAAAGCCGTTTGGACGAATGCAATCCACAAAATGGTTCAGACATTCTACTCGAGAAAGCACCGAGCTTGCCAGAGAACTGCACACGGCACATCATATAGCATAGTTGTGGTACACATGGTGACAGTTCTTTATGAAATAAATCACACGGTGACACTTCAAAAGGACGAAAATTTTGACAGACTAGTACAAATACACCCAACAACATAGTATACGATACACGTATCAACCAACAAATTTAAAAGGGGAAAGTCCATTTTTCAACCCTAAACTATCACGATCGTCCGATTTTGATCCTTGAACTACAAAACCAGATATCCTACACCCCAACTGACGAAATCATTCGGAAAACAACCCTAGCCTCAACCTAAAGCGGTTTTGCTAAAGTATAATTTCCAAATTTCTAGAATTTTACACCTCTCTCAGTTAAACAATGGAAAAAGCATAGATAATATTGTCTAAAAATCCTGATATTTTGCTGGAAGGTAGCACAAGAGACAAGAAATCTAATTTGGCTAGATGTGCTACATTACTTATAAAGAAATTTGAATTATGAAATTTTAAAAATAGGTAGAACTCAAAATTCCTTGAATTTTTAAGGCAGCTAAACCTGTGCTAAAAATGCATTAAAAACATGATAATTCATACTTTTTATTTAGTTTAATAAAGTATTTTTTATTGGCTCAAGTTTGGTTTAAAATTTTTGAATTCCTTCCCAAAGCTCAAATTTGATTATTTCCTCAAAATTCTAATGTGAGAATTTTCTGTAGAACTTGGGCCAATTAAAAAATATTTTATTAAAATAAATAAAAAATTATGAATTATCTTGTTTTTAATGCATTTTTTAGCAAAGGTTTAGGTGCCCTAAAAATTCAAGGAATTTTGAATCTACCCATTCTTAAAATTTCATAATTTAAATTCCTTTATGTCGAATGTAGCACATCTAGCCAAAATAGATTTATTGTCTCTTGTGCTACGTCTCAGCAAAATATCATGATTTTTAGACAACTAGTAGTGTGCCCGTGCATTGCTATGGATAATATAAGTTTTATCAGGATCTATATGAGATCATCAATTTTGTACACTTGCACTCCGTGTGCATTGTTCAGTTCCGATTGGAGTTCCAATTGATATGTATGGTTTCGATTAGGATTTCGATCGATTTGTCCTATTCCGATTAGGATTCCAATTGACGGACCAAGGAATCAATCCTTGCTTTAGAAATAGGTGAAGATACTAACTATGATTTCTCCATTGTTTAATTGAGAGAGGTGCAAAATCCTAGAAATTTGGAAATTATACTGTAGCAAAACCGCCTTAGGTTGAGGCCAGGGCTGTTTTCCGAACGGTTTCGTCAGTTGGAGGTGTAGAATATCCGGTTTCGTAGTTCATGGACCAAAATAGGACGATCATGATAGTTCAGAGTTGAAAAATGGACTTTTAGCAATTTAAAACAACGACGAGCCCCAAGGCCCGGCCCCACCGATGTGCCATCAAGCCACGCCACATCAGCACTGACACTGGCCCCCGAGCCCCATGGACACTTAACAGACAGATTACATTATTCAACACACAACATGATACGCCCCCTTTCTAGGGGGTTGTCCCCATTGCTACGACACGAATGTGAACCCCCGAACAGCGGCGGCGGCGCTGTAGCATCCCAGGTTTTTTCGAATGTTATAAGTTTGCGAAAATGTGGAATTTCAAAAAAAAATTGTGTGAGAATGTTAATAGCTAGAATAACTAAAGAACAATGCTTATCTCTCTCAAAATTCCTAGGGAAATAAAAACTATTTAAGTATAAGGACAATAAAGTTAGTGTGAATTGTTTGGATTTCTTTTTGGAGCTATTGAACTCTACCTTGTTTAATCTATTTGGCTTTGGGTTTAAATTGATTGCTTGACACTTGTGTGGAATTCAAATTGAAGTGAGCCCTTCAAATTGAATTCATCAACTAACCTAACTAACTATCCTAGAGTGAGCCCTACCTGAAAAACCAGCACCTACCCTAACCCGACCCAAGTCCAGCTTAGCCCTACCCAAGACCAACTCTACCCTAGTTTAGTCCGGCCCGCGACCTTGTCCTAACCCAGCTAGCCGGCCTGGCCCTCTAAACTCACACCACCACCACAACCAGCTCCCTCTAACCCCACCGGCCCAACTCGTGGCCCAACCCAGCACGTGGCACCACCAGCCCGACCCGCGCCGCATCTCCCATATCCCTTCGCCCTGCCGCTAACTGGTACGGGCAAGCTGTCAGCTTTCCCTTGCACCTCACGCCGCTCGCACCGCACTTCCGCCTGCCCCGCCTCATGCCCACGCGATGCCGCCCCTGCTCCACGACAAAGCGCCCCAACGGCCTCGCCAACCCAGCCTGCGTCACGCTTGCGTCGCGCCTCCCGTTGTCGACCACCAAGACCCCCGTGCGCGCTCGCCCTCACCCGAGAAACCCTAGCCCGGGACCCCTCAAATCCGCGCCATGCGTCCATGGCACGGACGCATAGGATCCCCGTCGTCCTCTTGAGCCGCGCTCCGAAACCCTAGCCCTGCTCCTATATAAGGCCAAGGCCGCCACTACGGAGCCCCAGCAAAACCATAGACACCTCAAGGAAATTTTCCTCCTTTCCGCCGCCACCACGCAAAGATAGGAAGAGAGCAGAGAAGAAGGAGGGCGAGGAGGAGAGGACCGCGAAGCTACCGCGCCACCGGAGGAGGGACAGCAAGGAGAACGCCATCGTCGGAAGGACGCCCTCCCCGCGTCTGCGACGTACGACTCCGCCGGGGTTGCAGCGCTGCACGGCACGACCCTGAATCGTCCTGCCTCGCCTCGCCACAGCGTCAAGCACATCACCCCGAGCCCGCCGGTAGGTTGCCTTCGTCGACCCTCGCTGTTCTCCCTTGCGCTACCGGTGAAACGCCGATGAACCCTCCAGTAGAACCTCCCTAGGCACCCCGTCCCTTGTTTGCTACAGGAGCCCGACGCCGATGCGCCGTTGTGACCCCGCAATCGCCGGCACCTGTGCCCAAGCCCGTCGTACCATGCCTGCCTCGTCGCCATCGCCACGGCCCTGGGACGCCAGGGAGCTGCGAGCACGAGCGCCACCTCACCTTGCCTGGCCTCTACCCCGCTAGCCTCTGCCTCGTCGTCGCGCCAACATCGCGGGCCCGAAACACCGGATCCCCGCGCGCACGCGGCCTTGATCCGCCCATCTCCACCCTACTCTGGCCACGCCATGTCTTGTCGCGACGTCGCGCGGCCCCAACCCAGCTCGCAACCTCCTGCCCACGCCTTGCCTCGCCTCGCCGCGGCCGCACCATGGCCACGCCGCGACCACAGTGACCGCGCACGGACACCCTACTCCACGCCGTGGCACACGCGGGTGCCTCTACGGCAAATGGCCGAGCACCTCGCGGGCGCCCTTGGATACACACACACACACCCTTGTCCTGACACACGCACGCACACACCCAGAACCGACGCACCGGATTCGGAAGGCCACTGACACCCGGGTCCCACTCACAAGTGGCGAGCGGAAGCCGCTGACTCGTGGGCCCTAGTGGTCAGCAAGAGAGAGAGAGAAGGGGTGGCTGACGCATGGACCCCAGCTGCCAGTTCAAGAGGAGGACTCCGACACGCGGGTCCCAGCTGCGGAGGAAGGAGGACACCGACGGGTGGGCTCCGCCTAGCAACAGAAGAGAAGTAAGGAGGAGATCGGACCGGGCCTAGAGGGAAGGAACCGCGTTTTGGTCGTGGCCCGTTCGAGTGCCCCAAGCCAGCCCACAAAACCGAGAACCGGGCCTTTCTCTTAGCCGAGGGAAGCCGGCCTTCCAGCCCACCAAGCCATCCAGTGTAGCTGGCCTGTCTAGCCACCCACGGTCCGAGCCAGCCTGCAAGTTGCGGATCGAGCCGAGCCAAGTGATTGGGCCAGATCGAGCCGGCCCAACAACTTTCAGCCCAAAACCTAACCATCCCTTTTTCCTTTTTCCAGTACTGACTGTGGGACCCAGCTGTCAGCCTTAGTCTGAGGCTGACCAGTGGACCCCACCGACATGTTGGACCCCAGCCTTTGACCCTTGACCTTGTCAGCATTGACCGGTCAACGCTGACGTTAGCAAAGTCCATTGTTGATGTCAGCAAACCTGACCCCCCGGGTGATGTCATGCTGACGTCAACACAACGTCAGCATGCCACGTGGCACACTCTGGTGCTACCACATGTCACATCGGCGTGTTTTCCTCTTTCGTAAATCATTTAATAATTTTAGAAAATGATTTAAACTTAGAAAAATTCATAATTAATCAACCGAACCTCCGAAAATTATGAAACCAGTTTCGTAATTCTTCTAAAATCATGATCTACCCGTTATGTAGGTTTTGTGTTGATTTGGGTCTTATTTGAGCACCTTCATATATTTTTTCACTTTAGTCCCTATGCTTATATGTAATTACAGTTAGGTCCCTGCGAGGAGGAGTGGACTGACGTACCGGATGACCAGAAGGCTCAGGAGGACTTCTCAGGCGACCAGAAGCTGGAAAGGACTACCTCGACAACCAGAAGACTTAGAAGAGTTACGTAGAACCATCTCAGGTTCACGCCCATCCACGATTGAATACCCATTAGGCATATATGCTAGAAATGCTATTGCTCCTTGTTGTATTACATTGAGATAAACCTGCATAGCCTACTTTATATCTAGATTCCTTGTACTCCCATGTATTCCTTGAATGATATAAAAGATGCTTTGACTAATGTTGCTTGTGTATGTGTGGGATGTGGTGATATAGTCTTGGCGTGAGTGGAGATACTCTTGAGAGGAGCTGGTGAATAAGAATCTAGCGAAGGCGAGTGAACATAACTTGATCTTCGGATCAAGGGCTTGGGGTGTGCGTTGGGAACATCCTACAGAGTGCCTGTTGCGGGCGCATATCCTTGGTGGACAAGTAGTCCTTGGTGGACGTTTGGTCCTTTGTGGACGTTGGTGGAGGAGATGGTGGGCCATACTTGTAATTGGTGCCATTGACGAACCATTAAGCCGGATACGTCGTTGTGGAAGATACTCGCCTCGGTGCTTAAGGCCCAAGTTAGTGGACCTAGAGAAGGAACTATGCCAAATATGCACACCACTTATCTGTTATGAGGGTAGATCCGGTCCGAGCTAGTGACGCACGACACCACTCCTGTAGGAGGATAGGACATCGGTGTAAGGGGAGGAGGTGTTGACCTCACGTCCCCCAAATTGCAGGATCTTGTGTGGTCCAGTTGTTGGAGGCATCACAGTTCCGGGGCATCCTCTTGCGGGAGGATGCATCCCAAACCCGGAAAAGCAGGATGGTGGCCGTAGCAGCTAGTTTCGTGACAGTAGACTGATGTTTCGTTGTTTAGTGGGTTGATCCCCCGCTGGCTGCGATCCGTGTGGGTCCAGGTGTATAACCCCTGCACGGTGAAAACTATATGTATAGCCGTGTACTCGGTCATGTACAACTGTTAATCCGGCTGCACTTCCATAGATTTGTGTTACTTAATTTCTACCTCCCTCTAGTCTTATTTTTCTGCCTGGGGGCAGCTGAGGTGCGACGAGAGGGAGTTCTCGCATCAACTTGGTGGTTATGGAAGGTGTGAGTAACTTGGGAGCCTGGGGTACCAGGATGGCCTGGGTTGACGTGTTGGATGATGATATAACATGCTTGTTGCTTGCATAGGAAAACCCCAGCCTTATCTTTTGGATATTCTTTTTACTACTTGCATTCCACTCAAACCTTGCATACAGAGAGTCGGGTTCTCGTTATGAAAATCCGGTTCGTTTCAGGCGCGTCCACGAAGGCAGTGGCCTACACCAATGCCATGCCATGCCATGCCATGGCACGAGACAGCTAGATCATGGATCGAACGTGCGCGACGGGGCGGGTACGCCCGCCACACTTACGCCGACTTGTCGGCGGCCTCAGAAGCAGGGGCTGCCACCTCGGCCTCTGCCAGCGCCGCCGCCTCCACGACGCCCACGGTCTTCTCCTCGGTCGCCGCGGCAGCCGATGTCTCCTCCTGCGCTGGTGCGGCCTCTGGAATCGCCGCAGCAGGAGCCTCCTCAGCCGGCACGGCCGCCGGTTCCTTGGCTTTGCCTCGGCCTCAACGACCGCGCCGGCGCAGTTTCTGCCACTACCTCGGTGGCCTCGGTGTCGTCCGGTGCGGCCTCTACCTCGGTCTCGGTAGCAGCTGGCTCCGCCTCCTTAGGCTCGGCCTTGGCCTCGGCCATCGGAGCTACCTCGGGCTCGGCCTCCTTCGTTTCCGTCTCGGCTGTGACAGCCTCCAGCTCAGCAGCATTAGGCTCCGCCTCCTTGGTCTCGGCCTCAACCTCCTTGATCTCGGTCTCGGCAGGTGTCACCTCCGCCTCAGGCTCCTTGGTGGCCTCCGGTTCGGCTGGAGCTGCCTCCGCGGATGGGTTCTCCTCGGTGATGACGGCCAACTGGACAGCCTCCACCACGCTAATATTCTGCTCAGCATAGCGGCACCTAGCCCCCTCACCCGCTGCCGAAAATTCTACCGCCACCGGCCACCACCGTCGCCATCCAGGGGTGGTTGGTGGTGGGGGGGGGGGGGGGGGTTTCGCCGGTGAGGTCGCCGGCGGCCGGGTGGTGGAGGGAGGCGGCGGAGCTTAGGGAGTTTGAGTTTCGGGGGGCCCATGGCCTGCCAGGCTTAGAAGAGAAGGCGATGATGGCAGGCCCGGTGGCGGTTCATCCGACGGCCAGGCGGGGTTGGACAGCCGGTGGGCGTTGGCCGCAGGCCCTGCGGCGGGTGGGGGGGGGCACGTGCCGCTACTCTCACCAAATCCGCATATATTCTGCTAGAGCGTAGCGGCACCTGCCCCCCTCACCCGCCACCGAAAATTCCATCGTCGCAATGAACTTTGTAGAATGTGGCTTGGAGCTCTTGCAAGTTGCCTACAGTGATGCTTCTCGTTCAAGGTCGGTAGTCTACAGATTTGCAGACCTGGTCAGAGGAAAGATTGAGCCTGTAAGGAGCATCGGAGACAACACCTTGTTCATCGATGAATGTTGTTTATGTCTCGATCTCACCTACCAAGGGGAGTAAGAGCCTTGCTTCCATTTCACCCAACTCTATCATCTGCTGGCAAAGTTTGCCAGTCGATCCTGGTTTTCCAAGGCTGTTTTATTTTGGGCAATATGACCCAGGTACTTATCCCTCGGTTTCACCTAGATCCCTAAACTCTCAAATTGTTCATTTGGGTCCCTAAACCGTTTAAAGAAGTTCATGTCAGATCCCCAACGCGCCACGTGAGCTTCCAACGCTGATATGGAATACCACGTGGTGCCACGCTGGTAAATATTTGCAAAAATCCCCATGTATAGTCTTCATCTTGTACGATTTGCTCCTCTCTCCCTCTCTCTCCCTCTGAATGGTGAGTAAGGGTGTGCCGCCGGCGGTGGCTTAGATGGCCGGTGTCATGCCAGACGGCGGCGGGGCGGAGCGGCACCGTAGCCAGCACGCCAAGGCGCAGCGCAGGGCCACGCGGAGGCGGCTCACCATTGGTGGAGCGGCGGCGTCGGGTCGGCCGCGGCGGCGCTAGGGGCCGCGGGGAAAATGGCTTGGGATGACGAGTGCGGCGGCGGGATGCTCACCGTGGGCTCGGCTCGGACAGAGGAAGGCCGGAGGAGGTTCGTCGGCATGCGGCACGGAGCTCCGGCGGACTTCCATGGCGACCGGCTAGGGCGGAGCCGATTCCGGCCGGATTCCGGCCGGGAAACGGCTGGAACGGGTGGGCAAAGTGACGGGGAAGGTGAAGAAGGATGTGGGGGAGGCTCTCGCGGAGGGAATCGAAGAGGGAGGGGATGTGGGCGGCTTATTGCGGTCGGCGGCGGAGGGAGCTCAACTCGGCCCGAGGGAGAGGGAGGAGAGGGGGGAATGGCATTGGGGACAGCTGCTGCCGCGATGACGCTGTCGAGGTCGGGGCGAGATGGAACAAGTGCTGCATTAGCCGCGGCGGTGTCGCCATGCGACCCGGAGAAACCCGAGCCCCGCGAGGTGGTCCTCTCCAGCATGGCCCCGATGTCAATCGGCGGGTGCGCGGCCTGCGCCTGCACCGCGACGTGCTACCTCACTGCGCGCAGGTGCAGCGCTTTCTGCCACCGCTCCACTTGGGCCAGGCTCCTCTTCAGCACCCTGCTGGTCGCCACGGCTGCCCGGAGGTGCGTCCATCGGGAGTGCCCAACATGGACAAGGTACTGACCTCACTGGTCACTGCGCATCCTGTAGCCCTGCCTCTGAACCAATCTGAGGTCACCATGCGATGCGAGGACCTTCACACCATTGATTTGATTTGGGGAGATGAACACGAAAGGAATGGAGATGGATAAATACAAGTAGCAAATGGGAGAAGATAACATTATGCAGGGTGATTTTGTAAATATTAGCCAGCATGGCACCACATGGCATTGCCACATCAGCGTCGGAAGTTTGCGTGGCACGTTTGGGATCTCGGATGTACCACTTAACACAATTTAAGGATCCAAATGGATGATTTGAGAATTTAGGGACCGAAATCAAACTACAGAACAAGTATGAGGACCTGCAGTGCAATTTACTCCAAAGACCGCACCCGAGCCCCCGTACACTAACTCATCCATCATATCTTTACTTGTTGCGATCGCAAATATTGGTAAGTCAAGAAATCAACTCTGTATGCTTTTTTGTTTACCTTTCACAGATTAGTTTGAGGGGTTTAATTTTCTCGGTGCTAAATGCTACCGCTGAGGAAAAAGAGTGTTCTTTTTCTTACATCCATGCTAACGTGAATGAGTGAATCCTTGTCTCTGCCTCTACAGGAATAAGGGACTCATGGTTTGCGATGAAACAGAGCCTATCTGGATGGTGAAATCTGCCATATGGGGTAAATGGGTAATTACGTTTGTGTGCCTATCGAAGCTGTTAGCAAATAATGCGAAAAATAAGATCGAACACGAGACATGATTTTTACGTGGAAAACTCTTGCGGAAAAAAACCACGGGCACCAATTGACGATCTTCACTATAATGAGAGAGTTACAACGCAGGGAATACAACTCTTCCCGTACAGGTTACAAGATGTATATATAGGGTGGACTAAACTGACTGCAGTCAAGTACGGAAATAAATCCGCTGATCACATAACCCAAACCATGGGCTCTCCGGACGTCCCCACAAGACACACGTTATAATTCGGATCATATTCAATAAACTCCACTCCACCTTGAGTCGAATTCCATCTTGTAGCAAATGAAGTATCATCAATGAACTCACTTCAATAATAAATAATCGCCGACGCAAGTCACTGAGACTTAAACTTTAACACCAACTAAGCTTGAGTATAGCTCAAACTTAGCTACAGGAACAGGCTTAGTCATCATATCAGCAGGATTGTCATGAGTACTTATCTTGCATACTTTAACATCACCTTCAGCAACAACGCCTCGAATAAAATGATATCTCACATTAATGTGCTTTGTTCTTTCACGAAACATCTGATCTTTAGTAAGACAAATAGCACTTTGACTATCACAATGAATAATAATGCAAGATGAAATCATGCAAAGTTCAGAGTATAAACCTCTCAACAAAATAGCTTCATAACAAGCTTCAGAAATAGCCAAGCTTCAGAAATAGCCATATATTTAGCTTCTGTAGTGGATAAAGCAACAGTAGCCTGCAAACATGCTTTCCAACTAACAGCACAACCACCAATGGTGAAAATATAACCTGGGAGAGACCTCTTCTTATCCAGATCACCAGCATAATCAGAATCAACATAACCAACAAGTCCATCTCTAGATTTTCCAAACTGCAAACAAGCACTAGAAGTACCTCGCAAATATCTGAAGATCCACTGAACTGCATTCCATTGCTCTTTGCCAGGATTAGCCATGTATCTACTGACAACACTCAATGCATGAGATAAATCAGGATGAGAACAGACCATAGCATACATAAGAGAGCCAACTACACTCGAATATGTAACTCTAGACATGTACTCAATATCATCATCTGACACTGGATATAAAGCTGAAGATAATCTGAAGTGTGCAGCTAATGGAGTACTCACTGGTTTTGCATCATGCATATTAAAACGACAAAGAACATTTTCAATATAACCTCGCTGACTGAGGTATAACATACCAGATTTTCTATCTCCGATAATTTTCACGCCAAGAATTTTCTTAGCTGCACCTAAATCCTTCATCTCAAATTCTTTACTCAATTGTGCCTTTAATCTAGCTATTTCTGATATATCTTTTGCTGCAATCAACATATCATCAACATAAATAAGCAAATAAATAGCTGAACCATTAATTATCTTCAAATAGACACAACTATCATAATCAAACCGCTTAAAACCATTAGAGAGCATAAATGAGTCAAATCTCTTATACCATTGCCTAGGAGATTGTTTCAAGCCATAAAGAGATTTCTTTAATCTACAGACGAGGTTTTCTTTTCCAGGAACCACGTAACCTTCAGGTTGGTCCATATAAATATCCTCTTCTAACTCCCTATGTAAGAAAGCAGTTTTAACATCTAATTGCTCAAGTTCATAATCATGCATAGCAACAATACTGAGTAATGTGCGAATAGAACTATGCTTCACAACTGGGGAAAAGACATTATTAAAATCAACACCTGGAATCTGACTATAGCCATTAGCAACCAACCTCGCTTTATACCTTGCTGGCTCACTTGGAGACATAGCTTCCTTTCTTTTGAAAATCCATTTGCAACAGACAGGCTTTTTATCCTTGGGTATTTGACTAAATCCCAAGTACCATTCTTTTCAAGTGACTTCATCTCATCTTACATAGCGGTCAACCAACTGTTGCAATCAGCAGAAGTAATAGCCTTAGAATAATTGGAAGATTCTGCAACACCTTCAATCTCTTATGCAATACTCAAAGCATAAGCAACATTGCATTCTTCGATCAATCTTTTAACTGGCTTAGGAGCCCTTCTAGCCTTACTAGCTGCAATAGAATGTTGTTTAGGCTGCACAACTGCAGAAGAATGCGCAGCAACAGATGAATCAACAACAATTGGTGGATCATCAATAATAGGTGCATCTTGACCAGCAATATTATCATTATCTGGTGTATTATCAATATCAAGAAAATGCTCCACCTGCACACTTGATTTCTCAACAGGAGCATCAGTAGATAGGTTGTCAGCTAACATAACAGATTCATTAAAGATAACATTTCTGCTAATCACAACTTTCTGAGTTTGTGGATTCCACAGCTTATAGCCTTTAACACCAGATTTATAACCAAAAAAGATGCACTTAATAGCTCTAGGTTCCAATTTACCATTATCAACATGAGCATAAGCAGTACAACCAAAAACTCTCAATTGCGAATAATCAGCTGGAGAACCAGGCCATACCTCAATTGGAGCTTTCTTATCAATAGCAATAATGGGTGAACGATTAATACGATAGCAAGCAGTGGAAGCAGCTTCAGCCCAAAAACATCTATGCAAACCAGCATTAGACAACATGTAACGGGCCTTAGAGATGATAGTCCTGTTCATACGCTCAGCTACACCATTCTGTTGGGGTGTATAAGGAACAGTGTAGTGTCTAACAATGCCTTCAGATTAACAAATGCATTAAATTCTTTAGAATAGAATTCCATCCCATTATCAGTACGAAACTTCTTAACCTTCTTTTCAGTTTGATTCTCAATCATAAC
Organism: Panicum miliaceum; assembly: GCA_032594955.1. Lineage (NCBI taxonomy): Eukaryota > Viridiplantae > Streptophyta > Magnoliopsida > Poales > Poaceae > Panicum > Panicum miliaceum. The sequence continues at coordinate 3,597,720 of CM064064.1, forward strand.
CTTCCACTCTTTAAATGCTGAAAATACTTCTGATTTATCTTTCAAGAAATAAGGCCATACCTTTCTAGAATAATCATCAATTATGGTCAACATATAACGAGCACCATCAAGAAAAGGCTTGCGAGATGGTCCCCATAAATCAGAATGCACATAATCAAGAATACCTTTACTTGTATGAGTAGAGGTATTAAACTTCACCCTCTTGTGTTTGCCAAACACACAATGCTCACAGAAATCCAACTTGCTAATGCTATGTCCATTGAGAAGTCCTCTCTTGCTCAACACTATCAAACCAAGTTCACTCATATGCCCAAGACGCATATGCCAAAGATTAGTAGCATCAGAATTGGATAATAAATTAGAAATTACAGCAACATCATCTGTAATTGTAGTACCACGAAGATGGTACAGGTTGGCAGATTTCTAATCACCTTTCATGACAATAAGAGAGCCTTTTGACACCTTCAAAACTTCATATCCACCGGAGTACTTGTACCCTTTGCCATCAAGAGTACTCAAAGAAATAAGATTCTTTCTCACATTTGAAATGTGCCTCACATCTGTCAAATTTCTGATAATACCATCATGCATCTTGATTTGAACAGAGCCAATACCAACAATCTGACATGGACTATCATCACCCATTTTAACAGAACCACCATTAACAAAATCATATGTGATGAACCAATCTTATTAATGCATATATGAAAAGATGCAGCAAAATCAAGAATCCATTCATCACCACTATTTGCACATCCAGCAAAAGCAACAAGAACCTCATTACCATCAGAACTACCATCGGTAGCAATAGAAGCATTACCTTCTTCATTAGATTTACCTTTCGGTCTGTATATACCAGCTCTCTTTTCTATGTTCTTCAATTTAATATACTCATATATGAAATGAGTGTTTTTCTTGCAATACCTGCAGAATTTCTTATCCTTGTCTCTTGACTTTGAACGGCCATGGTAGCCGTTCGAACTCTTGCCTCTATAGCCATTATTTGATTTTTTTGTGTCCTGCTACGAACAGACAAAGCTTCTCCATTGGAAGTTGAACCTTCAGAAGACACCATTTGTTTCATCTTTTCTTTAGCTTGCAAAGCCTCATAAACCTCATCAAGCGTTAGAGTATCATGACTGTATAATAATGTATCTCTGAAGTTTGTAAAAGAACTAGGCAAAGAGTACAAAAGAATAAGACTCAAATCCTCATCATCATAATCTACCTCCATAGCCTGTAGATCAGAAACGATCTCCTTGAAGATCGAAAGATGATTAAGCACAGAACCGCCCTCTTGGAGCTGGTGCGTATATAACTTCATCTTCATATGCATCTTGCTTGTCAAATCCTTAGACATGCAAATTGACTTTAACTTGAGCTATAAAACAGCTGCAGTTTTCTCCTGCAAACAATCTTGCAAAATATTATTTGAGAGATGAAGTTGAATTTAAGACAAGGCCTTACGATCTTTTCTTTTCTCCTCATCGGTCCAAGATTTTGGATCTTTGTTACCGAATTTATCAAGAGCTTCATCCACTTCAGCGTGAGTCAGGAGAGTCCTCATCTTGACTTGCTATAGAGCGAACTTTGTATCGCGATCCAGTGGTGGAAGATCATACTTCATTGAAGCCATTAGAAGAAATAACCAGAAGAAAATAATTTGCAGTAAATAATCTAGGTATGTAACTGAGTAACCCTAGCAAGAACCTGCAGCGTGTGTACACCTCCGTGTATGTTCAGCAGAAACTGAAGAACCTTCTGGTAGCCTTCTCGTGTGCGTGTAGCAAAACTCCTCGATTTGAGGAAAAATCACCACAACCAGCGGACCTGCTCCACTCGATCCGCGTGCAGGCCCTTGCCTCCACATGAAAGCGGCGATAGAGAATTACCCTCTTGCCTTGATTCAGTCGCGAGTCGCGACAGCTGCAGCACCAGTGCTGCAGCTTTTGTAGATAGGTCGGCTCGGCAAGAACGGCGGCTTGATGCGTTCTCCGATCTGATCGCTGGAACGGCAGGGACTGCCTCGTAGATGGATATCGACTGACCGCTTCCTAATCGAAATCGGCACACAGAAAATTAATTTCGCCTCCGAGCCTGCCTTGGCGCAGACTGATCGGCACACAGAAAATTGATTTCGCCTCCGAGCCTGCCTTGGCGCAGACTGATTGGCCCGGAAAAAGTAATCGGCAAGAGCAGATGGGATTTCCTTGCTGCGGCGTGACGGGCACGGAGAAAACCCTAAATATTTTTCAATCAATCTCGTGTACGACTCTGATACCATTTGTTAGCAAATAATAATAAGATCGAACACGAGATACGATTTTTACATGAAAAACCCTTGCGGGAAAAAACCACGAGCGCCAATTGGTGATCTTTACTATAATAAGAGAGTTACGACACAGGGAATACAATGAGTCGTCAACTCTTTCCGTACGGCTTACAAGATGTATATATAGGGTGGACTAAACTAACTGCAGTCAAATATGGAAATAAATCCGCTAATCACATAACCCAAACCATGGGCCCTCCGGATGTCCCCACAAGACACACGTTATAATTCGGATCATATTCAACAGAAGCAAGATCTGCGACATGGGGTAATTAAGTTTGTGTGCCTATCACTTCTTTTCTCATATACTCAACTGTCCTACTTTTGCTTGTTACTCATCGAACAATTTGGGTAAATTAAGTTTTGATTCAGTGCTTTGCAGCGAAGTCAGTTAACATTACTAGCTAAATTCGTTAGGATGAACTGTAACTTTTTGATGTTTTAATGCTACAGTGATAATATTGGCTATGATTTCAAAACAGCATATATATATATATATATATATGTAGTGTTTCCCCTTCAAAGCTAATATATGTAGTGTTAACTGCTAAGATGGCTTGATGTTTCAGTGTTATTCTGATATTTCGTTTGCAATCACAAACTAGAGTTATACGCATAGTTTATTTGCTTAAGAAAACTAGAGATGATATTATATAACTTTGAGCAACATAATTACTGATAGTTAAAAATTTAACAGTCACATTTGTGTCTTTGTAAAATATCATAAATGCAAATAACTTTTGACTTATATTATCGCACGGTCTTTTGTGGGCATTATGATTATGACAAACAATACCAAAGTTTATATGACCCCAAGCAAGTTCTAGCTTAATATGAAAACCAACAAGAACCACCAATAAAGATGATATTAAAAAAAGTAAATATATTATATGCATCATATACTTAATATCACGGAAAAATATGAAGGGTATAGTCAGCTATACAAACTTCATTTAACCAGGATAAAATTGACAGTTGCGGAAGATGTCGAATATATTTATTTACTATTTGATGTTTAAAAAAGTTTATTTTGTTATATGTAATTTTCTTTCATTTTTGAACAAATTGCTTGTCTTGGTATTTTAAACACTCATTCCGTGCCCTTTTTGGCAGGAGGGACTGTATTGTTGAGGATACACAATGATAAGGAGGCGGTGGCAGGTGGGACGGTATCGTTGAGGATAACGACAAGGGGCCATTGATGTCGAGGAACACTATGCTCATGAGCATGTTACTATGAGGAAAGTTAAATTTGATATGGTTTCATGCCTTGGTGCTTTGGGAAAATGAAGTTTTTTTTCTAACTTTTCTAGCCATGCAGCTATGTAGGCTTGTTCAACTGCATACGCTTGACCAAACAGTATCACAACATCCGATCCACACAAAAAAACATACACATTGAAAAATTACAGCATACACGAATAATACCGTACATATTAACAAACATATTTTGGTTGTGACCAATTGCAAGGAGGTAGTAAACGTGGGCTGTTAGTTTGCCTTTGTGACATGTATAATGTATCACCGAGGCAAGGTTGCTGATGACAAAATTTCTCTCTCCATGGTATACTGCCTATTGTAGCTATCATGAAGAGCATTGGTGTTGTTTATTTGAAATCTCACGGCAATTGGTTCAGTTACAAATTCTTGCTCTCTTGGATTGTTCCAAAGAAAATTACTATTGGGATACTGAAGAATTTGAAGTCCCATCTCTACATGTCGCATTGTCGGCCTATCGTCACCCTTCATTTGCAAGCATAGTGCTGCCATTGCCGCTACTTGTTTAACTTCATTTCCCCCTTCTTCAATGACCTGCACATCCAGTATGTCTCCCAGCCTATCACTGGACAGTAGATGGATGAAGTGTGCTACTAGACTGATACCATCAGGTGACATGTCAATGGTTGGTTTTTTTCGAGTTAGCAGTTCCACGAGTACAACACCAAAGCTGTAGACATCACTTTTCTCGGTTAATCGTCTAGTGTAGTAATACTCGGGATCTAGATATCCAAAAGTTCCTTGTATGGCAGTGGTGAGTCCAGACCTGTCAATAGAAATTTCTCTAGATGCACCAAAATCTGACACTTTTGCTATTAAGCGATCATCAAGCAATATATTGCTAGTCTTGATATCCCTATGGACAATTGATGTTGAAGCCGCAGAGTGAAGATACGACAAGGAACTAGCAACTTCAAATGCTATTCGCAAGCGATCTTGCCATGGAAGAGATAGAGGGCCATCAACATGGAGATGGGCATAAAGTGTTCCATTAGGAATAAACTCATAGACCAGCAGTGGAACTTCTGTCTCAAGACAACATCCAAAAAGCTTCACGACATTCCGGTGATTGATTTGAGAAAGGATTGCAACTTCATTTATAAAACCATCAATTTCCCTTTGGATCACAAGTTTGGACCTTTTAATGGCAACGACATGTTGGTCAGAGGTTATTCCTTTATATACCATGCCATGCCCTCCACCACCCAAGATGCGAGCTTTGTCAAACCTGTTTGTGGCCTTCTCAAGCTCCTCCAAGCTGAAAATCATCCTTTCAGCAATGTCTTTATCCACCAATTGTTGGAGCAACAAACCTCGGTTTTGCTTGAAAAAATGTTCCTTCATCTTCTTAGCTTTATGATCCTTAAGACTTTTGGTTGCCAAGATGGTAGCAAGAACCAAGACCAAAAGGAAAATACCAATTCCAAGCCCCATAGCAAATATTGTCCCTGTGGATATATTCAATAAAACTAAGTTAATTGAACAAATTTCAGAGTAATTTAGTTTCAAATCTTTTTGATGCTCTATTCTTGCAGTAGCCTTGTGAGTATCAGAAGGAGGCGCACCAGGAGTTTCAGCACCCCTTGGGGAACCACCAGGCTCATTTCTTGGTGCAACGGGAGGAAGCGGTGTCTCCTCCACGTCTGAGGCATCCAGTGTCGGCATTGGCGGCATAGACGGCCGCTGGGCTTTAAAGTTTTGGAGTAACTGATCAAGGGAGCCAACCAGAACAGTCTGCATGTAGTTGGGCATGTCATTTCCCAAATCTGTACAAGTGTTTTCTGCCAATACAAGAGTATGCAAGTGTCAGAAATAGGAAACATAAATACTGCAGCTACTAAGTAAATACTATCACAATAACCCTACACAAGGATGCAAATATCCACCTCCCTAATCTATGGCAAAAGTAGGGCAAATGTGGGGTCAGAATTCAGAATTGAAAATTTTGATATCGCACTAGCGCAAGGTACTGTGTAGCTGGAAAATGGTTGGAAACTAGCACTACCATTGTGAAGACTTAAAAATTGACCTAAACACCACTACCGATGTTCCCATGATATTTTTCATTGTACCGTGCTGACGCAAGCAGCAAAATGATGACCCACTATATGCAGATGGCAAATGAGACTTACTTTTGTATCTTCTAACCGTCTTTGGGAAATCAGTTATGATGCCTGCCAGATTAAATGATTGAAAGTAGTAATTGATCTCCACAGTTTCATCTGAAAAGAAATCTATCGGTTGTGACATAAACTCATTCCGGAACACCTGAGCATACACAGCTAGCCCTGCTGACTGTAGATCTTTCATAAGATTGTTCTGTCTGATGATAAAATCAAGACTTGAGGTAAAAACAGAATTACTCTTATCAACAACTACAGCATCAGCAAACTTCTTCACAGCTTCTAGTGAGGAGGTAGAAACATCCCCAATGCCTGAGGGGAGAGTGTAAACAAGCTTGCATTTTGTTTTCTGTTGCTTCAATTTGACAAGAACAGCACTATGTTTTGACTGAATCAGAACTCCCTTGGCAGTCTGATTATCGTATCCAGCAGCACTTAAGGCAGCGTTTACAGAATCAACGATGTCAATTCCTAATGACTTTGCCAGAAATGCAGCATTCTGCAGTACAAAGATAGAATGATAAATGAATAAAGAACTAGATTTATTAAGATAAGTTTCTAGATATATGTCATCTGCAAAGATGCATAGAATATGTGGTAAGGCACGAGGGAAAATACAAGCTTTCCATTATCTAAGCCCAGACCCAGAGGTCTATACAAGTACAAACTTGGTGTGTCTATACAAGAAACAGAACTCATCAAGGTGACAACAGTTGCACAAATTATAGCATTTATAAATATAAAAATTAAAAATAGATTATGAGCTCTTCCTTAATATAGATTATGTTGATTATTCTTCAAGATATTGAAAGGTTACTATCTGGTGAACTTTTGCCGGTCACATAGTCATAATAGAGATAGAAAACTCAGGTATAAGCTACAAAGTTTTAACTCTGGAATCATATCAAAATAAGTGAAATTTCGAGCAAAAGTATCACCTCAATAATGATCATGACACCGGACAAATCGTTATCCATTCCCATTGCTAGAAAGTCCGACAACTTCAGAAACTTCCCTTGATTTGTGTATCTTGGGTTCCTTACAATATAATAATCACTAAATGAGGAAGATATTTTGGCTGTAGGAAAATGACGAGTTAAAAGGCTAATGATGAGTTTGTGCTTTTTATAAGCCATTCTTGTACTATAATGTTATTTATCATTTACTTTTGGTGGAAAAAAACATCGACGAATTTTCTCAATAATACTGCAAAAGAAACTCACGTTGTACACTACTATTAATGTCATCCCAAGTGAGGTTGAATGTGAAGACTCCTGGTGTAGCCTGAATTTCTGAAACAACAGAAGCACGAGAGATGAAAGGTGTTCTTTGCACATTCGTGGTATCAAGCAGGTTAATGGAACTCATGCACATAAGAGTTCCATCACTTGTCACTTGAACAGGACAATCAATGACATCTGCGCCATCATTAATTGCACTATGGTAGGCCAGGTCCGTACAGTCCGGATAGTCTCCACTAGCACCATTATGCGAGATAATTAAGGGTTCCCCTGTATAGAAACACTAAATAATTAGACTGAGCTGAAATAGAAGAAATTCAACCATCATGGCACAACTACTAAGGTAGGTCTTACACCCTGATGAGACATACCATGATCAGTCTTACTTGAATTCAGATTAGCAAAGCAACCTGCAGATGAGGAGATTCAAAGGCATTAAAAATTGCAAGTTGCTTATTTCTTCATAGATATCATCATAAGTTTCCATGATGCGCACAACCATATCTTAAAATGCAGTAAGGTTATTTTGAATCTACAATTCCAATCTATTTGACCATTGGACACTTTGGACACAAAACTAAATGAGGGTTAGAGGACAAAAAAATTACGGTCAACTTGAGGTGTTACAAGACATAAGTTCCATAGGAGGATTGTAATGTTTATGCCTCTTACTTGATAAAAGTGCAAGTCCAATATATTGTACGTAGAAGAGCAGAGGGAGTAGTTCACATGCTAATATAATAATAAAAGGTAAAAAAATCAATAACAATATTTTAGTTAACTCTTTCACATGTATGGTAGCTTACCAATAGCCTCTGATGCAGTAATTGGGTGTTCTGACAATACACCATCAACAGAGAAGCCCCCATCGCTGATAAAGTTTAGGTATTCTGCCAATGGATCATAACTGTAGTTATAGGGGATGATTCTATCATTTGCAAAATCAGAGGCATATATTTCCAGCCCTGCACTGTGGGCTTCTGCTACAATTGATGTGGGTGCCTGTAGATAGTTATCCTGTGTCACTGGCCAAATGTAGCTCTTAGGGACCATTATGCCAGATGCAATAGACTTAACAAACGTTAGGTTGCTCAAAAGTGAACCATATGTTTGGTGTATAGAATTATCTAAGAGGGCTTTATCAAGAAAGCTAAACACAAGCTTTGTTTTGCGACGAACTCTTCCAGATATATTTTGGAGGAAGTCCAGTTCAGGTGACGAGATATAATCCACAGATACATTCTTTTGGATGGAAAGTATGTAGTTCCTCATGTTCAAACCATGTTCTTTGTAGAAAATGTCATGCTACAAACATGAAACAAGAAATTAGCTTTTGAAGGTAGCACTAGCAACAATAAATTCCGGTTAAGTTTTTAGGAACAATAGTTCGACCTGAACATTCAACCAAACAGAAGGCCGCCGGACATTGGACTGCAAGTCAGCGACAGAGAGGATAGGATAATATGCAAAATCGAATCTGTCGGTGCGAGACCAGATTGCTTGTGTTACTGCTCAAAATATTAGATAATGAGTCCAGAATAAAGATCATGTTGCTCTCATTAGATCATGTTGCTCTCAGAAAGTAGTTATAAGCTACTAAAAGCACAAATGCTTGAGTATACACAACGTAAGAGCAAAAAGAAGTACACAATGTGAAACTAGTAAAAATAATAAAATAATACTAAACAGAAAGAAGAATCATAATATGTTACGATGTTTCAAGATTTATGACCTTGGTGGTGCGTTCAGGGGCATGTTTGCACATATTAGTCTTTTTCTTTGTGATGGAAAAATACTACTGCAAACTTTATTATTAGTTTGTCGACATGTCGAAGATGTACAGAGCTTATGCAATTCAACTAATTGCTCTATAGTGAAATGCATGTTGGCATTGGTACTGTTATACTCACAAAAGACAGACTGAAGCTCAGCCATGGTAAAGTCCAAAGCAAACCATCCCGTTTTCCGCACACCATCGATGACATAGGTCCGCTTTCTCGCGGGGTATCGTTGGGCGACGCTGGTGCAGTTCTGCATGTCGATGTCCCGAAGGCAGACTCCAACGCCGTCCTTCGTCAGCTGGACATCACACCACAGAGTCGTATCGGGTGCGCTGAAGATCATTGCAAAAGAGTAGGCGCTTGAGCTTGAGTCGGGAAACACTCCTGAAAAGCCGCCTTTGGCCACAACTCGTGGAGCGTCACCTGCACAACACAACGGCGAATGCTCGTAATTATTTGTTCCAACTTTGCCATTGGAGAATATCTGCTCGAGCTCACATCACCATCCAATCGATTTTACAAGGCTTAGCCTCATGAATGAAGGAAATTGAACCCCCCCCCCCCCCCCCCCCACCCCACGCCCCGCCCCCACCCAACACACACACACACACAAAAGAAAAAGGAAAAAAGGCGGTTGCAGACTTGCTGCATAAACACTCCACTTCGACTTGGTATAACCACTAATTAGTGTTGGGAGAAAACTTCCTATAATCGTCGACGAATAAGATAGGTGGCCTCTATGGGACTCTAGAACAGGCACCCGTGAATTCCCCATCGCCAACCGGCTCTGTCGGCTACCGAGCCCGCGGAAGCTCGCGCCCGGCACCTCCCGTATGAACAAGGAGCATGAAGAGAAGCAGAGCAGACGACGGACACGCGTCCAGAGAGTTGCGGAGGGGCAGGGCCGGGCCTTACCGCTTAGAGTCTTGTAGGCGGAGGGGAGGCGGGGCCCCTGCGCGGCGCTGGCGCCGGCGCCGGCGAGGGCCAGCATGACGCAGCCGCAGCACAGCAGCGCGGCGAGGGACGCGGCCACTCCTCCTCCTCCATCATGTCGTCCTCTACACCTCCTCATCTCCCGAGAGCTTCCAGAACCTTCCCCCAGAGCACGGCGGGATCGAGCAGCGGCCAGCGGGGGGAGGGGGGGGGGGGGGGCAGAGCTGAGGAAGTTGGTTTTTGGCAGGGAGCATATAAAGCAGCAGCACGGCCTCCGCAGGCCGCGGCCGCGTTCAAACGCCCGGGCCCACTTGTCAGAGCGCGGCGAGGCAGCGCACCGAGCTCGGGCCCACCCCGCAACGACAGCCGCGGCTTCGCGGGGTGCGCGCGCGCGCGCGTGACCTTTTTGCCCCGTGATTGTTTTTTTGAATTTTAAGCACACGCTTTGTTTGTTCCCCTGCCTATTTTGCTGTCTTTTGGTCCTTTTTACTGCTGGCAGTGCTCGAATGGTCGTTAGAAGATTGAGAGAAATCGATCATTATCCGGTCAAAAGAACAGACTGCTCTTATTTGCAATTTAGCTCCTTTTTGACTTGGTATGGTAGCACTGAAAGTCTCAAACAAAAAACAAAAAGGCAAGTCTGAAACTGGGAAGCCATGGTGCCAAGCAGTTGTAAAGCGCGGCGCACTTCCTCCCCTCTCCGCTCGCCGCCTCGCCGGGGCGTCTGGGCATCCAGCTCGGCTGATTCGCTCGAAACTGCTGGGGCGTCTGGCACACCGATGTCTGCAGACTGCAGAACTGTGTGTGTCTGGTGGCATTGGCATCAGCATCTGCTACAGCGCTGTCTGCTAATCTGGTAATAATCTCGCTTTGTTCCCTTCCCACTAACACAGGACTGCTCCAACGAAAAACAAAGCTCCCATTTTGAGAAACAGGAGGGGGACGCGGCGTGGCGGAGCTCAGATTATGGGCACCACGCCGCTACCGTGCTAATCTCTATCTCTATCTCTTCTCCAGTAGGAGGGGAACAGCTCTTGATGAGCATCGTGGAAGCCTAGCACGGCTTTTTGGACCGTGTCTACGTGCACGCGTGAGTGCGTGCCATGCACCGGTGACCGATCGATCGACGGTCGTCGCCGGTCAATGCAAGTCGCCGGTCTCGGTCGTCCTTTTGGCGAAGCGAACACGGCCTGATCGAGTGCACGACTCATTGTGGACCGATGACTTGCACTTGCATAATGTGCATATTAAGGAGTATTATCTATGCTCATAAGCTCATCGTCTAAGAAGGAACGTTCCGATCATTTCTAGTTTTCTACCACTCGGAGTCTCGTCTCGAAGAAACGCTTGCAGTTTTCCAATTCGGCGTAGAGGTGCAGGTGCAACGACGCGAACGCATCAAGACGTCAGAACTTGTTAGGATATATGTTTGGACTTTAGAGATCTATCTCTACTACTACAAAACCGCTAAATAAGATTTTTTTTCATCTTTGATTTCGTCGTGCGATCCTTCGTCTACACCTCCTGCATCTGATCCTCCTCCACCAAGCGCCCACCCGCAGATCTCGCCGCCTACCCAGCGCCCCCGCGCGCCCGCCCGCAGATCTCGCTCGCCCAGCACTCGCACGTCCTCCGCGGACCGCCGCCTCCTCCAACTCTGGCGCCCGCCCGCCGCGCCGCCGACTTGGGACGCCGCCGCTGCCTCCACGCCAGCATCCGGAGTGCCTCCCCGCGGACCACCGCCTCCCCCCTCTCCGGCATCCTGGCGCGCGCGGCCGATTCCGGCCTCCCGGCGGGTCATGGGCGCTGCCCACGCCTGCTCGCCTTCGATTCGGGCGTCGTCAGCCTCCCGCTCGCTCGCCGGCTTAGCGCGAGCTCCACGGCCCGCCACGCAACCGCTCCGCGTCACATGACCAGGAGGCAGGAACCACACCCCGAAGACCCCGCGGCCCCACCCGCGGCTTCCGTCCGCCACTGGCTCCATGCCGCCGCCTTCACCGCCTCCCCGGTTCCTGCGACGCTCAACAGCTTCTCCGATGGGGCCCGCTCCCTCGACCGCGTCGGGCGCCGCGAGGTCCTCTGCTCCCTCGCCACCGACTACGACGTGCCCCGCGCGCGTCCGGGACCTCATGAGACAGTACATGAGCGTCGCCTCCTCCGCGGCGGCAGGCTAGGATGGCGTGGAGGCGGAGGAGGGGAAGGAGGGTGCTGTAGCGGCGTTGTACCGGATGGAGTGGGGTCTCCGGGACCGGGAGGCGCCCCGGCCCCGGTACTCCGGGTTGCTCGAGGCCATGAGCACGCAGCCGGAGGGCTCAAGCTCTTTGCCAACCTCCTGGCCTTGCTGGGGTGAGATTGATTGCTATCAGCACTGCCATTGCCCTGCCTTTTCTGTTATTGTGATGAGAAACTTGGGGATTTAAGGCCTTCGATCCCAATGTTGCAACACAGGGAGGAGAACGCTCCAGCGCTGCGCGCCCTGGACTCGTACATGAAGGAGAAACTGGTGACTTGGCTCAGCCCCACAGTGCTGACACTCCACCAGATAACATGGGATGATCCTGCCTCCTTGCTAGAGAAAGATTGTGGCATATGAGTTCATGGCCGACTCCCTGTTGATTTGATTTCGTGCAGCCTGAACTGTTACTTTCGTGTTCCAACAGATGCTTTTGTCTCCATTTATTTAGGCAGTGCATCCAATCAGGAATCTGATAGACTTGAAGAGAAGATTGGGTGTAGGTCGCCGGTGCTTTGGCTACTTCCATCCAGCAATACCAGGTCAGATTGATTGTTGCTTGTTAATTATTGCTTTCTGCACTTCTAAAGTATTACTGCCTACTGTTGATGCTGCAACCTGGCCGGTGGTTGGAGGGCAGGAACCAAGCGATTCATTGCATTGGTCCTGCGCTTAGTCTTCGTCTGCTCAGTTGATGACAATGGGTACCGCGTCCCTTCACCTTGAAGAAGCTCAATGGGCGTGGCCTGCAGGTCTTTACACGCTCCTCTTGTTGCTGTCTCTCTTACTGATCGTTTTGTGGTTCAGGTTTTAGAGCCGTATCTGTCTTAATCGGATATGCCTAGCCTACTAATTTGCTTATGGTGTATTGGTGTGCAAATATTGACGCTCCAACCATAGCTCTGAAATGATTGCATATACGGGCAGAGAAATCTCCAGAAAATGTTAGTTTTCCTCTCTTTTTCTCCTCCTATGCAAAATATAATTCTACTGTTACCACTTGCAAATAGTGTTCTTCCAACTTGTTTTGTTTAGTCGATCGTAAATGTTGTCCCAGCCATGCATAGTTGATTTAGGAGACAACAAGAATTAGTTTCCTGTTCCATTTGTATATGTCCACTTATTTTCTGCATTTTTTTCATAAAAGTTATGTTCCTAAAATTCCAGTAGGCCAATGCTCATTTCTCATGTACAATGACATTCGGTGCAGTTTGCCATTGAAAGTTCAGAGATTAGTGGCGAGATTTTTGAATTCCAGTGCCTTTAATGCAGAGCTTTGTATTATGAGCTTGTGCTAGAAAATTAAGAGATTAAACATATATAATATATGTTAATTATTTGCTCTGTCTGTTACCTCAAGTTAATTATTCGATGCACTGAATGCCTCCAAAATATAGGCGCTAACCTATGCTCTTCTTACAATGTGTTTAGCAGCAGCTCATTTAGTTAAACCCAGGGCTGAATTTGCAGTTTTGTTCTTTTGTCAGGTTTGCAAATATTTTTGCTCAGATTGGACAGGCTGTATATTCGGTTAAGGAAACACTAGAAGTTGCAATGGTTGATAATAAAATCAGAGGTCTAATTGGATCAACAATTATTCCCAAATAACTCTTTGCTAATATATTGTTGATGGCTTATTGAAGAATTACTATTTTTCTTACCACATATGGTAGAATAATTGTGCTTTAAATTCAATTGGATAACAAATAAAGGGAAGCTATTTTTTTAGCGGCCTCCTTTCATAGTGAAACACAATTGTTCTAAAAATTCAGGGTAGATTCCATTCTTGAAAATAAAGTTATTGTCATCTAAGTTTGTTTCAGTGTCCCATACCGAGATCTGGTCCGTTTCTCTATGCAGAATTTATGCTGCAAGTACAAAGTACTACTGACCGAGCAAGAACAGACCCCCTTGACATCGCTGCCGTCGCCGCGGATCTGAAGGATGATGATCGATCCGGAGCGATCTGGATCCACTCAGGACTATCAAGTCGTGTTTGGGCTGCTCAGGAGCGTCGATCCGGAGCGATCTGGATCCACTCAGGACTATCAAGTCGTGTTTGGGCTGCTCAGGAGCGTCTGGGAGCAGCATGTCGATGAGGTCAGAAGGACATTCTGCTTTGGAGTAATTCAGCTCGTGTCAGTGCTTGTGCTAATTGTTGTTTTCAAATTGTGATTGTGGTGATGACGCAGCTGCAAGTGGGGTTTGAGTGGAATGTGGAGTGCTTTTTTTGCAGCAGAGAGAGGGAATGTGGTGGTGAGCGCTGCTCCAAGAGGCTGATCGAGTCGAACACATAGTGTTGAGCTTCATGTATCCAGTTCAGGATCTATTGATGTCGAGGAGGTGAAGGAGGAGAGCTCTCTAATGTAGTACGAGGGTATCATTTCTTTGCTTATTTGTGAGTTCATGAAATTTTGTAAAGCGATTTTAGTTTGTTTTCCTGAGCTCTATTTGGACAATAATTTGAGCAGTGATTTCTTAAAAGAGTTTACTTATATGCTATAGAAATATATGTAACTAGAATAGAGTTTAATTAATTTACGTTGAGATTCAACTGTCAAAACAGTTTGTTATTTGATTCTATGTTCCTATCTCTGATGGTAGTCCTCTCTGTGCATGAACTTTGATGCCAAGAATAGTTCACTTTAACGTTGCTGACATTGACAGGTGGCTTGGAGGTCGAAGGTAGTTACAAATATTTCATGATGAAAATTGTTGATGCTCATAGAAAATTTGTTTCACCCGTGGCAACACATGGGCAAACACCTAGTATAAATAAAAGAACAAGGTTTACACGAGCGTTCAAGAGACAGAAAGAAACAAAAAAGATTACAACAATTAACCAAAAGAAATTATCCATTCTTCTAACTGAGATCTGTGCTTATTCTTGACTCGACGCAAAAGCAGAACGAGTTCTTTCTTAAAGATCGGCTTGCAGGTTTCCAAGGAAAATTGCAGACCTTGAAATATCAGACCATTTCTTGATAACCAGATGTTCCAGCTCATTAGAATGATTAAGTTCATGAAAAATGGTGTTCGCAGCTGCGACTTGAAGCTTTCCTCTCGGTATTTCTTCCCTCAAGAGCCACTCGCTTCTGCGCGTGCACAGGCTCCCTAACAGATGTGCCGCTCTCAAATAAGTTGACCCACCATTACTGCGAAGCTTAGCCACCGCATTAACTCTCATCGTCATCGTCAACCTCGCTGCGCGGGTTGCTCGTCAGCCGCCGCACGCAGCATTAGCAAAAAAGCTGTGCCGTGCGGGCGCCGGAAGCTCACCGTCGACCGGTGGCTGCCCGCCACCAGGCCAGCCGTGCTAGCTAGGCTGCTAGCTAGACGCACTCCGATGATGGGGCACCCAGACATGCCGCCGGCCGGGGCAGGGCGAAGAGGAAAAATTAGACATTGCAGGGGAGCGTGACAGCTGACGCGACAGGGCCGTGGTCCGCACAATGACACAGTGGGCTGTAACCTTGTACTAGGCGTGGACTCCGCGCCGGTGCTTAAACAGGCCCTATCTTCGAATGGGCTGGGCCTCAAAACATCATCCACGGATGGGCCAGGCCGGGCCGGTCAGGCTATTCAACCCGCTTTGTGCAAAACCGCACGAGCGGCGGCAAGCCGGCAAAGTATAACTTCAGATGGGTCGGGCCTAAAAGGACTACTAGCCCATGACAGGCTGTTTATTATCTTGGACTTGGACTTAAATCATCCTCTCTAGAAAAAAAAGGGGTAGCATCACTCCATCAGCTGTAGCTCACAACACGTACGCACATTCATCCCTGTGAATACACGTACGCAACCCTATGAGCACCTATGAGCACCTCTGAGAGACTGAGGCGGCAAATCCTCGAGATTGACGAAGTCACCACAGGCGTCTCGCTATCGACGGGAACGTCATCTACCCCCGAAAGCACTAAATCCTAAAAAATTCGCTCCCACAGGGAGTCGAACCCAGGACCTTACGTGCTACCGAGGCTCTTGTAACCACTAGGCTACATGCCCTTTCGCAGCTGTAGCATAGTTGTGAGTTCTAAGTCACACGGTGTGACACCCGGCTCAATGTGGATCTGGCCCAGTAGTGGCCCATGAGTGCTGCGTGCACATGTTTAGTACTATCTTACTAGTTGAGCAAGGATGGAGCCAACTTATAATCCTTTGTCCCCAAGCCATAGCATCTTCGGGTTGACCCTTTTACACGAGGCGGGGACGAAAGTGTAAGTAGGGTGCTATGTGTATGCGGCACGCCCCTCGGAAGGGCTGGGCAGTGCGGCTTTGGAGGACGAGGTGTGACAAATGGTATCAAAGCCGACCCTTGCGGTTGCGCGTACAGGTTAGTGTGCGGGCATATTACGCATGACGCGTGTGGGCCCTGGTGGGGTCGGTACTGGACATGCGGTCGTGCGCTAAGAGGGGACGTTCCTGGATATGGTACAGGTCAGTGTGCGGGCATATGGCGCATGGCGCGTGTGGGTTCAGATGGGATACACGCCATTACATATGGCGCCAGCATTGGACGTATGGTCACGCTGTTAGACCGATGAGGATGTTGGGTCCTTTGATGGGGGTGTATGTGACACCCGGCCTAATTTGGATGTGGCCCAGTAGTTGCCTATGAGTGTCCAATTTGGATGTGGTCCAGTAGTGGTCCATGAGTGCTGCGTGCACATGTTTAGTACCACCTTGTTAGTTGAGCAAGGGTGGTGCTATGTGTATACGGATCCGCCATTAGAAGGGCTGGGCAGTGCGGTTTTGGAGGACTGTGTGTGACACACACACCGTGACACTTCAAACGAAGGAAAATGTTGATTCACTAGTACAAAACAAGTACTAGCAGTAGCATCAGCAGATCCGGTAACTTCGGTCTATGTCAATACTTCCTCTCTTCTTAAATCACGATATTTAGGGTAAATAATTAATTTAAAAGTAAATCGGTCTTTAGGATACATGAATGACATCCATCTAGAGTTCTAGACGGAATTCAATGGTGTGCATACAGAACCGTACTAGCGGTAGCATCAGCTGATCCAGTAACTTCAGTCTATATCAATACTTCCTCTCTTCTTAAATCACGATATTTATGATAAATAATTAATTGAAAAGTAAATTGGTTTTTAGGATACATGAATGCCATCCATCTAGAGTTCTAGATGGAATTCAATGGTGTGCATGCAGAACCACAGAATGGTTCAGACATACCTCCTCCATTCTAAATTATTAGTAGTTTCAATTTTTTTAGATTTTTATAATTTTTGCTATACAGCTATATACATACTGTGAATATGTGTATAGAAAAATTATAAATTTAAAAAATTAAATTATAAACCTAAAATTTTGAAGAGAAGGAGTACTACCCGAGAAAGCACCGAGTTTGCCATGCAGCTGCAGACAGCCCATCATGTAGCATAGTAGTTGTGGCTCACACGGTGACAGACACTTCAAAAGGAAAAAGTGGATTGACTAATAAAAAAATACACGGAAAAATATAGTACACGGTACACGTATTAGCCAACATAATTAAACGACAAAGAGCTCCAAGGCCCGGCCCCACCAATGTGCCGCCAAGCCACGCCACATCAGCACTGACGCCTGGCCCCACAACCTCACGGACACAGAAACACGTAGGCAGATACATTATTCAACACACGATACGCCCCCTTACTACGGACGTGAACCCGAACGGCGGCGGCGGCGACCTACGCTGGCGCCACGACGTGCCGTGGCACGAGAGGGCTAGATCATGGATCGCACGTGCGCGGCGGGCCTGGACGGATACGCCCGCCGTTCACTTACTCCGACTTGTCGGCGGCCTCGGGAGCAGGGGCTGCCACCTCGGCTTCTGCCGGCGCCGCCGCCTCCTCGACGGCCACGGTCTTCTTCTCCGCCGCTGCGGCGGCCGGCGCGGCCTCCGGAACCGCAGCAGCAGGCGCCTGCTCCTCCTCGTTGGCCTCCTCAGCCGGCACGGCCTCCGGCTCCTTCGCCTCGGCCTCGGCGGCCGCGACCGGCGCGGTTTCCGCCGCTGCCTCGGTAGCCTCGGTGTCGGCCGGTGCGGCCTCTACCTCGGCCTCTGCAGCTGTTGGCTCCGCCTCCTTGGTCTCGGCCTCGGCCGCCGGAGCTGCCTCGGGCTCGGCCTCCTTCGTCTCCGCCTCGGCCGCGACAGCCTCCGGCTCGGCCTCCTTGATCTCTGCCTCGGCCGGCGCCGCCTCAGGCTCTGCCTCCTTGGTCTCTGCCTCAGCCGGAGCAGCCACTGCCTCAACGTCCTTGGTCTCGGTCTCGGCTGGGGCCGCCTCCGCCTCGGGCTCCTTGGCGACCTCTGGCTCGGCCGGAGCTGCCTCCGCGGCCGGGGTCTCCACGGCCGGAGCAGCGGCTTCCTCCTTCGGGGCCTCCTCGGCGACGACGGCCGGGTGCTGGACAGCATCCACCGCCGCCAGAGCCTCCTCGGCGGGCAGTGTGGCGGTCGGGACCTGGACCTGCACGCACGCACGGGAAGGCCGGGAACGGTGAGCCCGAGCTTTCACTACGATCAGGAGCATCACGTACGCATAACACATTCACCCATCCATGCAAATCTCGATCGAAACGGACGATCGATCGTGTCTCACATAGGACGCAGATCAAAATGAAGATTGGAATTGGAAGAGGATCAGATCGGAGGATCGAAACAGACGATCCGTGCATTACCTCGACGGTGGCCATTGGTGCTGAGCTGCGGCTGCCGAGCTTGGGCGATCGACCTGTGTGTGAGGAGCACTGAAGCTCCGAACTGAGCAGAGCTTACCGGTGTGATCGATCGACCAGTGTGTGTTGTGATGCAGCGTGCTGAGGCAGAGGGGCTATATGTAGAGGCCCCCCAGGGCCAAAACGGTCATTGCACAAAGCAAAAGGCAAGCCAGCCTCCGTGTCCGTGTCATACAGAATTTTTTATTAAAAAACTAAAAAAAAGTATGAATCTTTTAGAGGTCCACATGCAACTACATTCCCGAGTCGTACGTCCATCCCGGGCAAGTTGCCGTGCCGGATCAAAAGACGGCCATGAATGGTGCACGCATGGCGGGGAAGATACATGCTAATGCTGCTGCTAGGGTCCGTCCAGATCAGGGTGACGCTAGTACAGCTGCGCTGCATCTCTTTCGCATGGCGGCGAGTGGCCGTCAGGAACAGGCCAAGGTCGGTCGGAGCTGGCCGGGCGGCCGGGCCACGATGGCGAGCGCGCCTTTTGAGTTGTCAGGGTCTCTGTCCGGGCCATCAAGATTCAAGGCCGTCATGCTCGCCGGTCATCACCGGCCAGTGAACGCGCCGCTCCGGCGGCCGGTACACGCGTACGTCGCGTCACACGCCGGCGCACGTTCTGCAGTGCCGGTGCCGGTGCCGTCGATCGCCATGGATCCGATCGTCGTCTCCTTCCCGGCCTTGATCGGATCGACCTCCAGATCTCGGTGAAGAAGTAGCTAGGTTAGGTGATCCATTTTGTTTTGTGCGATCGAGAGATGGATGGATCGGCATCGATCTTGGGAGGATCAGCACTCGATGGTGGCGTGGAGACAGCGCAACTTGATCGAGCTGCAGCCGAGGAATGTGCGCTCGGACGGATGGTGCGTCGTCGAGGAGCGTGATGGCACGCATGGTTCACGGTGGACTGGAGTGGCGTGCCATCGAAGTAGCTAGATCGATAGGGTCAATTTGGCAGGTACGTGAACAAGACTGCTGGAGATTACTGTGGGATTCACTACTTGGAAACAAAGGAAACACATGGACGAATGTAGACGGCCCAAGTGTCGACGGTGCGCAAGGGAATGTCAAGATCGTATCACGACGCAATGATGCTACCGAGGATTCTCTCGAAGGATGATGCCATGCATCCCGATCCAGTAGCAGGATTGATTTAACATTGCAGAGAGAGAGAGAGAGATGGAGATGAACAGTAATTAAAAGTCCATAAAACGAAGCTTCTGCTGGTAAAGAAACTACCGTGGCCATCCATCCATGGCTCTTAATCGGTGGGGATTTTAATATAATTAGAAACCCACAAGAGAAAAATAATGATAGATATGATTCTCGATGGCCCTTTCTATTTAACGCTGTCCTAGATAGCTTAGATTTGAAGGAGCTCGAATTATCTAATCAGAAGTTCACATGGGCAAACTCTAGAGAAGTTCCAACATACGAGACCTTAAATCGCATTCTACCTTAGATCGTATTCTAGTAAGTACCGAGTGGGAATCCAAATATCCGCTTTCAACGGTTCAAGCCTTGAATCGGGATATCTCGGATCATACACCCCTACTTTTGGATACGGGACATGGTACTCACTCTCATACGCAACCGTTATTCAAATTCGAACTAGGTTGGCTGCTTAGGGAGGGGTTTGATGAGTTGGTTGCGGATGTATGGAACAAGGAGAAGAGGGGCACGACACCTATGCAAAGGTGAAAATTTAAAATTCAGCGGCTTAGACAGTTCTTAAGAGGATGGGCAAAAAATGTAAGTGGGACCTATAAAAAGGAAAAAGCTGAGATAATTAAGAAGGCGGATGAATTGGACAAGAAGGCCGAAACTCAACTCTTGAGTGCCTCGGAGCTTGATTTAAAACAATGTCTAAAACAGCGCCTAGTGCAATTGCTACGGGAGGAGGAAATAAATGATATCAAAGAGCCAAGACAACTAAGTCGTTACTTGGGGATTGTAATACCAAATATTTCCATCTAGTAGCTAATGGCAAACATAGGAAGACTGGGATCTTCCAATTAGAACAAGAAGAGGAGATTATAGAGGGTGATGAAAACTTAAAACGTTACATTACTACCTACTATAAGGGCCTCTTTGGTGCACCGGAGACAAGCAACTTCTCAATGGATGAGTCCAATAGAGAAGACATCACACAAGTCTCTAGTGAAAAAAATGATATATTAGTAAAGGAGTTCACCGAGGAGGAGGTAAAAAAGGCTATTTTTCAGATGGAACACAATAAGGCACCGGGTCCGGATGGTTTTCCGGCCGAGTTCTATCAAGCATTTTGGGAAGTCATTAAACCGGACCTAATGGCCCTGTTTGAGGAGTTCTATAAAGGAGAGCTGCCCCTTTTTAGCCTCAACTTCGGAATCATAACTCTTTTACCAAAAGAAAAGGAGGCCAAGAAAATACAACAATTCCGACCAATTTGCTTACTTAATGTAAGCTTCAAGATTTTTACAAAAGTAATGTCAATTAGAATTGGATCGGTGGCACAAAGAATTATTAAACCTTCCCAAACCGGTTTCATGAGTGGTAGGAATATTATGGAGGGTGTAGTAATTCTTCATGAAATAATTCATGAGATGCATAGGAAGAAACTTGACGGTGTGATCCTTAAGTTGGACTTCGAGAAAGCATATGGCAAGGTCAATTGGTCCTTTCTTCAACAAACGTTGAGAATGAAGGGCTTTGCGCATATATGGTGCAAATGGATTGAAAAAATTGTAAAAGGAGGGAGTGTGGGGGTCAAGGTCAATGATGACATTGGCCACTACTTTCAAACTAAGAAAGGACTTAGATAAGGTGATCCTTTGTCACCACTCCTTTTTAATCTAGTAGCGGATATGCTTGCAACTCTAATTGAGAGAGCCAAGGCAAATGGCGATTTTAGAGGAGTTGTGCCACATTTAGTGGATGATGGCCTTTCGATCCTCCAATATGCAGACGATACGATACTCTTTATGGAACATGATTTGACTCAAGCTAAAAATCTTAAACTTGTGTTAAGTACTTTTGAGCAATTATCGGGTTTGAAAATCAACTTCCATAAAAGTGAGTTATATTGCTATGGAAAGGCCAAGGACCACGAGGACGAGTATGCTCATCTCTTTGGCTGCACCACAGGATCCACACCTTTTAAATACCTCGGTATACCGATGCATCATAGGAAACTTTCGAATAAAGATTGAGTTGGGATAGAGGAGAAATTTCAGAAAAAATTGGCTAGTTGGAAAGGAAAATTACTCTCCGTTGGGGGTAGATTAGTCCTAATCAACTCGGTTTTAACAAGTCTAGCTATGTATATGTTATCTTTTTTTGAGATACCTAAAGGTGTTCTCAAAAAACTAGATTATTATCGGTCGAGATTCTTTTGGCAATGTGATGAACATAAGAAGAAATACCGGCTTACTAAGTGGAGCATTTTGTGTCAGCCCAAGGATTTTGGAGGACTAGGTATCCAAAATCTTAAAATAAAAAAAATGCTTACTTCGTAAATGGTTATTCAAATTAATTAATGAGGACGGTACGTGGCAAAGCCTTCTAAGAAGGAAATATTTGTCCAACAAGACCATCACTCAAGTTAAGAAAAAACCGGGGATTCACACTTTTGGGCAGGTTTGATGGAGGTCAAGGATCAATTTCTAGAAAGTGAAAAATTCCATGTCCGTAATAGTGCCGAAACTAGGTTTTGGGAGGATACATGGATAGGTGATACACCTTTAGGAATTGTTTTTCCTAATCTTTATCACATTGTAAGAAAGAAAGACGCAACGGTCGCGGATGTGATGAGCTCTACACCGTTGAATGTCTCATTTAGGAGATCCTTGATTGGGGAAAACTTAGAATCATGGCATCAACTTGTGTTGAAAGTGATCAATGTTAACCTTGTCAATGACAAGGATCTCTTCATATGGAATTTACATAATAGTTGTATCTTCACAGTACGGTTTATGTATAAATCCATAATGCAACGAGATATTATTCCTCAAAAGTGCCCTATATGGAAACTTAAGATCCCGCTGAAAATTAAAAATTTTCTATGGTATCTAAAAAATGGAGTGACCCTCACTAAAGATAACCTTGCAAAAAGAAATTGGCAAGGTAGCTTCACGTGTTGTTTTTGTAGTTCATTAGAAACTATACAACACTTGTTTTTTGATTGTCACTTTGCCCGTGCAATTTGGAATACAATTCATATCACATTTGAAATTCAACCCCCTTCTAGTCTAGCAAACATAGCTGGTTCTTGGCTCAATGGTATTCAACCTAAGCTCGAGAATCAAATCCTAGTGGGTGCAGCAGCTCTTTTTTGGGCAATGTGGTTGAATAGAAATGATATGGTATTCAACGGTGCTAAGAACATCATAATCTTCCGTGCAACGTACTGGATTCGCACTTGGTCGCTGCTGCATAAGGAGAAGAAGGTGAAGGAGAAGTTCACGAGGGGCTGCCGCTTGCTGGAGACAGTCATCGTGGAAGGTTTTCGCCAAGTTTGGATGGAAATTCTCAAACCGAATTGAAGCTTAGTCTTGTTCTTTGGTCGGGTTGTTTTCATCTCTGTATCGTACTCTATCCTTTTGGATTCTGGTGGAGCCTCATTGCTCGTTGATGTACTAAACTATCGTGTATGTCTTCGCAAAGGCAACCTTGTTCCGTTTTCTAAAAAAAAAAATCAGCCATGGAAATTTAGATCGCCAAGCACAGCCACGATGAGATAGTTTTACAGCTACACGGGATCGGAGCTCGCATGTGCTTGCTTCCGGCTGCGTGGGCAACAATGATTCGGGCAGATGGCCTAGCGCAACCTCCGCGGCTGGATCGCCCAAACTTTCCGCTCCTTTTCCCCGAAAGCCACAGTAGAAAATTGGAAGCCGGCGGCGCAAGTTGCCGTGCCGCGTCGACCGCCCGATCGTGATCGATCAACCAGTTCGATCGAGCTGGCTCCGCTCGTGGGCTCGCTGCTCCCCTTTCCCGGTGCCAGGAGAGATGGACGCCGCAGCGGAGGAAGAACCAATCGTCCGGCCGTGCTCGTGCATGCACGCCACGTACTGCGTGTGAACTGTCGAGATGGCATGGCGATCGATGAGCAGGTTCATGTTACTATGTGGCTTTGCTCTGTCAGGCAGGCAGCAACTGGCTGCAGATTTTGATTCCGCGGCTGCTGGGAAAGGATTTTCAATGCGGTACAGATGTCAATTCAAGCGAGTCATTCGACCATGTGAATGGTAAAAAAGACGATGTGGTTTTGAAGTTTTGATGGTTAAAGTTCAGTTTCAGTCTTGTTTTTAATGAAACAGGAGGGAGAGCTCCCTTACTAGTTATATATTAAAAACGAAACAAAAGTGTTTATGGTACAAGAAAGAGCAAAGGAAAAAGAACAGGTATGAAACGCTATCTATACATTTTGATGCCTGGGAAGTACTTCTGCGTTGCCGTATAGATAATCATAGCAAATTCAAGAGTAAAAGGAGAGTTTGAGTCTTTCAGAGGCAGTGGAAAATGGGCAGGCAGCAGCGAGCTAGCAAAACTCCAGAGCTTTCATCAGCCGGCAACAAACAGTGTCAATGTACTCACAGCCTTTTACGATGATCTTGGAACGATGCAGAGGCTTTGTGCGTGTCCTCTGCCTGCTTTACAGCGTAGACCGAATCAGGAGCTGTGAAGGACGGACGGACGACAGGCACCGCTTAGCCCCTTGTCGGAAGAAGAAAATAATAAACACACACAAGAAAAAAAGACAGGCAGGATTCAAAGCACGGGGCAGAGTCCGGACCTAACCTCCAACATGCTCTGTAGGGCTTTGATCGATTTGGTGCCAAAATCGCCGCGGATCAGCGTGGCCGGCCGGTGGTGGTGGTCACAGGAGGAAGGGCCCCCCACCGTCACCGCCGGCCACCCGATCGGCCATGGCCGCGGAGTCTCTGGCGCTCAACCTCTGCCGTGCGCGCGGCGTCTCTTCGCAACGGACACGAAGAGATGGCAGACGAGGGAGGGGCAACACAGCGCGGCCATGGAGTGGGCCGCCGCAGAGATCAGGGTGGCGCTTTCATTGGAGCCGTAGCCGCCAGAGGCGCTGATGTGGCGACAGGTCATGGGCGGCGGAGCGGGACCCGCGAGCAGTCCTTGGTTGGCTCGTCGCGGAACAGGGAACAGTGGATGGCACGGAGGTTCACGACGCCGAAGTGGCGTGCGGCAGCCGCACGCGGGTGCTCGGGAGTCAGGTCAGGCTGCCTTCTCCAGTCGCGGTCGTCATGGAGCGACCAAAAATGACAGTGCTCTGTTTCAGAAAGAAAGTATTTTTCAAAAAAGAAAAGAAAAGAAACTGAAAGAAAGAAGAAGCATGCTGTCCTTTTTTGATTGATCAAATGAGTAGTTCCGGTGGCATTCTCATCTGAACTCTCCTTTTCAAAAGAAAATATAATTAGCTGGTGAATTCATTTGTGAGGACCGAGTGAAAAACGATCTGCAACTGATTGACTGAAGCTGAAACCACCCAGCTTAATTGATTGAAGAAATTTGGAAGGCGCTCTTCCCTACCATTCTAGACACTTGGATTGAGACAGTAATTAATCTCCAAGAGTATTCCTAAATTTTACTCTCTAAATTATTATTTGGAGAGTCTTTTGCATAAAAATCGCTCTTTATATATTTTTATTCTTCAACGGCTTCTCTATATCTTGTGTATACTCTAAAAAGCTATTTTCGCTATGTATCTTTGGCTAGCGAGAAATGCGGAATGGAGGATGGCTATATTTGGATAACCACTTAGAGAAGCTGTTGGAGAGTATTTTTCCATCAAAATCTCTATTCTTAACAATAAGAAAAGATATAGAGAGTCTCTTAAAGTTACTCTAAGCACCTCAAAACACATTGCGATCCTTGTCCATCCGGCCCTTCATTGGGCGTAGCCTCCATCATTCATGACGACTTATCGCCCCCATTGTTACGCACGCCATTAGGGATGTAAATGGTACGAATATTTCCCGACCGACCGTCCAACCGAGAGGGTCGTATATCAATTCGGATATTTTTTTTCTTGAATATCCGGGTACTATTTGGATATCGGATCGGATATCGGATTCGGATACAATATAACCAATATCTGGCGGATATCGGATATCCGGTCAGATAGTCAATTCGGATACTAAATTCGGATAGTTGTATTATTTTAAATATATACATTAATAAAAACAGATTGAATCTGTAAAAAATTATAACTAATTCATTTCTAATCAGAAAAATATAAAATTAGCACCATAATTTTTCTAAAAATATAATCTATCTATTGGTTGGTTGATAGTTGTCTTATTTCAAATATATACATTAATAGAATTTGATTTAATCTCTAAAAATTTCTAACTAATTCATTTCTAATAAAAAAATATAAAATTAGTACCAATTTTTTTCTAAAACTATAATCTATCTATTGGTATTATATTGGAGTTAAATCTAGTTCAAGAATTAAACTCGAACTCTGCCAATAATTCAACAATAATAAATATACTTTTTTCATCTTTTTTTAAAAATGGAATATTGTATATTAGTTGGGACTCTAGCAATAATTTATTTGCTTTTACATATTTAGGCATGTAATAATTTAGAATGTTAGTATTGTGTAATTTAGTGCCCAAAATGGTATATCATCTTTTGTTCATTTGGTTAATCAAATACGATTTTAGTTTGAATGTGGCTTTCTTGAAAAGATGAATTGATTCAAGTGCTTATGAAGCATCATCAATGTAATAAGTTATAATATTGTTAATTAAGTATCACAAATCTAAGTTATATTGCAAATTAGAATGTCATGTAACCGAATCTATCTCATCTATGTAATAAGTTAGAAATGTCATGCAATTGTTTGCTAATTTGTTTCGTTAACCATAATCTAGTTAAAATTTGGACGCGTAGGGTATTTGATGCTAAAATATGTGTGATATAAATAAATGTCACCTTTACTCGATATCCGAAGAAATATCCGTATCTGATAGTAACCGCGTCCGGTTCGCTCCGTATTCGAGATATTTCTATTCGTATTCATAACCGAAACCATCCGCATTCATATATCCGCATTCATATATGCATCCGAGTTTATACGTGTTCGAATCCGAGTCCAATAAAAAATATAAAAACAAATATAATATCAGTGATATCCGATCCATTTTCATCCCTACACACCACCATCACCAAGCTACCCTCCTCTTCTTGGCCCCACTTCATTAATTCCGTCAACTTTAATCTCGCCAATGATTAGTCCTCTTCCAACAACATCTCGTGGCCTAATTTGGCAAATGACTTAAACATTGTCATTTCAACCATCAAAAGCATGAAAGAAGTGCGAAAGGGCATGTAGCCTAGTGGTCACAAGAGCCTCAGTAGCACCTGAGATTCTGGGTTCGACTCCCTATGGGAGCGAATTTTCTAGGATTTAACGGCGTTGTGCTTTCAGTGGTAGGTGATATTCCCATTGACAGCGATGCGCCCGTGGTGACTTCGTCAATCTCGATGATTTGCCGGCTCAGTCTCTTGGAGGTGCTTACAGGGTAATGTTGCGTGCGTGTATTCATAGGGGTGAGTGTGCATACGTGCTGTGAGCGTCTGCGTCTGTACTATGTTTTAAAAAAATATAAAAGAAGTGTGGATTGAGATGAGTGCGATCAAGGACGCGCAAGCATATTTTAACTAGATACCATATTTGGCAGTGGGTTGATCTTGATGAATCCACGATATTCCTCTTTTATTTTATTTGTGTGAGTGGGTGGGGGGCATGTGATGTTTTTATTTTTTATGTATATTTATTTGTGCTTAGATATTTCAATAATCATGTGGCTCAATTTGCTTTTGTCTCAACAAACCTTGTGAGGAACAAAACGATCAAATCAAGCAACCTTTGCCTGTGCAAAGGACAGATTTAATTAAAAATGAAAATGACAAAAAGAAGGACAGATAAAAAAAATGCTGAACAAAATCATCTTAGAATTACATAGCTTAAACCGAATCTACAATATCAAGTAGTAATTTGTCCCATAAACCTCTGGCCCAAGCTTCAAAAAGAGTAAGGGCACGGTTGTCGCAGACAGTGGCGGAACGTGAGCTAAATAGGGGGGAAGGGGGCAATTTGAAACCATTCTGTAAAAAAAGTTGAAAAAAATTAAGAAGTACTCCCTCTAACCTAAAATATAAAGTATTTTAGATTATCCTAAGTTAAAATAGTCTAAGTTTGATCAAGTTTATAGAGAAGAATATTAACATTTAACACATTAAATAAGTAAATTATGAAAATATATTTCATAATGGATCTAATTATTCTCGTTTGATATTAAAAAAGTATTACTCTTTTCTATAAACTCGATCAAACTTAGAACAGTTTAACTTAGGATAGAGAGCACCCTTGCATAGCCATGCAAGGAAAAAGGCTGGAGCCCAATTTGGCCTCCATTGTGTTCCGCCACTGTCACGCAGGCACGTTACCGATTGTAGAGCATGGACCCCAAGCCACGTCTCGGGGAGCATCCTTCCTTCCTTACCTTGCAACCCAACCGTGAGCTTGTTACACATCGGAGGCATGTATCCTTGCAAGGCCGTTCTTCCATCGCATGCCATCCTTTCCTTGTGAGCCGGACATGCATCGCCGGCTCGCCGGAATTCCGAGACCTGCTCGGTCACGTATAAGACGACTGCAACCCATCCATCCGTTCCACACCAGACCTCTGATTTAACCTGAACCCCATGGACTCGACCCTGCCGCGTCTTCTTCCTCCTCTCCCGTCGCTCCATCGCCAGCGCCGTCCGAAGATCATCCCAGGAGATCACGATGGCCCCGGCGGCGGTGGCAACAGGATGCCGGCGCGTGTCAGGACGACGTGCAGGGGAGGACGAAACGCCGGCAGGTTCTGCGCGAGAGGGCTGTTCGGCGCGGGCGGCGGCGGTGACGGGCTCCGGACCGTGATGAGGATGGTGAAGCTGAACTCGGCCATCCAGAACCGGAGCGTCAGGGAGCTGCTCGAGCTCGTCGGCGACGAGTGCCTCTACTTCCTCGGCAACCTCCGGTCCATTGATGTTTCGCAGCTGGGCAAGGTAAAAACGAGATCGTACCGGCACTATTCCTGAAGTAAAAAATCAGCCCTGGATGCCAGTAAAAACTTGTAGAAACACCTGACATCCGTGCTGGATCGATTTTTTTTATCTGGATCGAGTTTCTGACCCGTGACGTTCTTGGCAGGACGTGTTCCTGCTTCTGCACGCGCTGATGGTCCGGCACCACGTGTCGCTCGTGCTCAAGCCGTCGCCGGACGAAGCGGGCTTCGACCTGGGCGTCAAATGGTCTCTAGGTCTGTCTGTCGAAACTCGAAACAAACTTTTCGCCAGTTTGACAGTTTCAGAACTGGACCACGAAACTGAAGCTCTGGAACCGTTTCCTCTGCAGAGTGGAAGGGGCAGAAGCTGCCTTGGGACCTAGACTGCAACGTCTCGACCACGCACGTCTACAGGGGCCTCCTGCTCATCAGGTAACAATAACAATTCTAGCGCCTGGTTTAGCTGAAACCCTCGGTAAAGTTTATTGGCGTTCTACTTACCGTCTACATTTCCCAGTAAAAACCATGGTTTACGTTAGGAACAAATTCTTTGCCCAGGTGACAGACATTGGGGTAGCAGAAGGATCAAGAACTGACTGAATCGCGTTGTATTCCTAATGTTGCAGCCAAGTTAACAAGACCTGCGTGCCACTCCTCCAGAGGATTCTTGGGATCATCCAGCAGGCAAGCATGACAAACAGATAACAGATTCTGCAGCAGCATTACCAATAATATAGTAACAATGATAACAGATTGTTATGCTAAACAGCTAAAGATTTATCTGTCGTGACTGCAGAATTTGGACGCGGTAATTTTGACTATTGTGAACAAGGTCCTGCCTGAAGGTACCCTTGACGAGAAGAAGACCAGCACCATCATTTTCTGCGTCATCATTGGTCTGGTGGTCATGATCCTGTTCTACGCCTTGTTCAAGAACTTGTAGTTCAGGAGAGCAAGGCACGATTTATCCACTATTGTACAGTTACCAGAGCTTCTTGTAAATCATCAGCACATCAAGCAGAAACAGAAACACCAAATTCTGGACATGGCCAACCATAATGCAGCTGATGTTGGATGTGATAAAAGCATTACGAATGAATAGGGGAGCAAAAGCTGAACATTCCGATAACCATCTAAACTGTATAAGTTAGGTATCGCCTACAGGAACACAATATTGGAGGTACAGGTGTCTCAAGCCAACCAAGGACTAGCACTGTAAGAAAGCAACTTCTTACCAGAAAACGCACCTACGGTAGCTGAATTTACATCAGGCAAAGTACATCAGCTCTGGCTGTCCTTTTAGCTTCGCTCCGCCGCTGCTTTCTTTTAACAAACTAGAAAGTCAGATACACTACTACGTCTGACCCTTTAGCGGACATCAGACATTCAGACTAGACTATGTAACAACTCCCATTCCTTGCTACTGTGAAGAAATTACCCACCGTTTCTCACAGGTAAATCAGCCCAACAATAAGAAAGATACAACAAACACTTTCAGCAGATTTCTGTTGTTTCATCAGTGGCTACTACCCAGGATGTTAGCCCAACTAGAGTCCAGAAGATGTTTCATCTGCAGCCAAACATTAAACAACCACGCATTTCTGCATTAGCATATTAGATATATAACCAAGCTGCAGAATGAAAGAATTGGTACAATAAGCAATCAAAAGGACTTGACAAAAGAAATATGGAAAGTGAGAATAAAATAATCAAATTTGGCAAGTCAACTTTACAGAACCAATTTGAGTGCTTTCAAATAGACTCCTATTACTATTAACATATTTAAAATGGGGCAAAAACCAGGATTTGAAAGCAAGCAACTCCAAGAGGATGGATGTTCTCCAGCAGTACTAGGCAGGGAAAGCCCCCATATACATATGGATGCTATTAGGGTGTAGGAGAAAGTCAAATAACTAACCAGTCAGATCTTGGTAGGTTGCTTGAAAAGATGGTCTGAAACCAACTCGGAGACACCATGAGCAGTAAGACTTTCACACCCAAAGAGTTCTTTAAGTTTCGAGTCACAGAGTATCACTGTGGGATTCTCTGGATCCTGTAACAAAACAAGAAAAGAAAACCAATTAGGCGACCAAGCTGTTTGTACTTTTGCAGACACCAGTGGTTGTACAGCGATTTCTGAAATGCTTTTTTTAAAGAAAATAGATCACAGTGAAATAAGTACAAAGGAAGGGAACCAGCAAATATGTATTATATAACAGAGACAATTCACATAGGATAGTTTATTTCCTTACAGAAAGAGTAGCCATCTCTTATTCTAATAAAAAAAACTCACAGGAAGGCTTCGCCATCAATGAGTCAACCATATTGCATATCTTCCTAGAAATGTCTAGCAGTAAAAAAAGCTTTGCATCTAGATATGTAAGCAGCCCAGTACACCTAATTTCAATGTTCTTGCATATCGGATCATTTCCTAGGCAGCAAAATGAAAAAGGAAAACAGAATGGAGAGACACGAATAGAAGGATGCATTATATTACACCATGGACAAAAGTTAGGTTCCAGACTTGGGTGTGTGTGTGTGGTGGGGGGGGGGGGGGGGGGGGGGGTTTAGCCAATAATACTGTACTTGTGTTCGGATTTATCATTCCTAAAGCTTTAGGTGGCAAAATCATTACTAGTCAATTACGTATGAAAACACTAAAGGAAAAGAAGGACTTATATGGAACAAGCTTTGCTTATGCTTCACTCATGTCATAGGTCAAAAGGGTAGACAATAAATCAAATTGCATACACAAGCAACCTGCACATACTAGCATGCTAAAAAATTTAATGATTTTCATATAGAATGTGATACTGCATTGAAAATTATACTAACCCTACCAGTTCTTTAACTTCAAAAATCAAAAAGCACATGGGAATACACACTCAGCAAGTTGTATCTAGAGACAACCATATGATCTAGTTGTTCAACTAACAACCACCATGCCACCAACCAAACCAAAATCTAAGTAAGAAATAGCATGCTCAAGATCTACCTAATAAAAAACAAATATGTCAAGCAGGGTGTCCAACAGTCCAACTAACAAAAATTGTCATGAACTATAAAAGTTCTAAAGTATGACAACATCAGTCTAAAGCACGAATTATGCAGTTACTAATATTGATGCATTCACATTTTCTTCATGACGAGATAATAATCTATTTTTCCCAAAATAACATCTGCACCTCTTTTCTGGAAGGATATTCTGGTACTATAAAACAGAGACAACATTTCCATTCACCTTTCATAGTTTTCCAAGGCTGGACAAAATTGCTTGCAATTCTAACTAGAAGTTTAATATTGCACAAGATATTCCAAAGAGGAATAGTAGCACATAACTGTTCTGATAGTAATCATCCACTAACCTCTAGATTATTGCTTTTAATGTGGTCCCATACACGCTTAACAGCCTCAGAATGAGGCATCTCTCTTTCTCCGGTCCCAAAAAAGGCAGCGAGAGCATCAGAAACGACAAAGGAAAGCTGCTTAACATCAGTTTCAGCAGGAGGAACAGGAGAAATAGGTTCACCACCCTCTGGCTTCATTTTCTTTGACTCTCGTTTTGAATCATCTGCAGGAATTTGGACCACATGTTCCATAAACAAAATATTGGCCATTTTGTGACCAATTTAGTTACAGTGTGGCAGGAGAAAAAACTTACTTGTAGTCTCAAGAGGACGTATATGCTTAGACAGAAGCTTGTTCATCTTGAACATGTCAGTGCTGTCAGTCTCAAAAACTAATCGCAGCTCGTCATTGCATATGATCTTTCTCTTATTGTTAGGATCCTGCAAGTTGTTCTTGCGAATGTATGCCCAAAGCTGCTTAACAATCTGCATTGATTAACAACAATGTCAGGTTTTATGCCATGGTGTAAACATTTATACAAGATATTAGAAAGATGGGCCAAAAAGACGGACCTCAGTTCTAGCCATGGCTGGTTCACCAACGATAGCTTGCAGCTCTGGAGATACACCACAGACTTTGTTTAATCCTCCTGGACCACCTCTTCGTTTTGCTCCAGCACTAGCACTGCTACATTGACACAACAAGAACAGTAAGTTACCAGCAAATGACAGCTAACAATTGAGAACAGGCGACATATCCATATCTCCTATTATCCAAGGGAGGGAAGTGCCCTTCAGATTTATCACGAGCATTCTCACATGCAGACAGTTTGATATTTGCTGAATAATAGTATGGTTTTAGTACAAATAGATTGTCATAAGTTTCTTTCAATTGAATAGACATAGCAAACAAAAAGGTTCCTTTCTAGTTCCAGCTAGATACCTAAACATAGAGCCAACTGTGCAAATCCATTTGTTAAGCACAATGACAGTTACAGGTAAGCTTCTTCGTTTGATGCTGGTTGCTTGAAAAGCAAACATTTTGATGGGGAGGCAAAATCCATTGTTACCCTAGCGAGCTCAGAGGCTTTAATTCTGCATGAATGGTTGACATGACTACGGGAGCATTCAAAGGTTTTCATAGGTACACTAGATGCAATTCCCTCCCCTAAGCTTGGAACCATGGACATTAAATGTCTAGTACAAGTAGACATGGCACCACAAAATTTCTCAAATGAACCAACTGGAGCTCTTGAAAACAAGTTCCTTCCACTTCACCCCACCCCACTAATCACTCCTATCCTGAAAAAAAAAATTTCAGTCCACCAGAAACAATCAATCCCGAATCCGTACCACGATGCAGGCTCTGTGACCACAACAAAAAAAATGTAAGCTTTTACAGTTAATCCCATTTCAATCCACCAAACATATCTGAAAAGGGGACAAAACTCGCAGCCCCTTGAGATTTTAGGAGCTTAGCTTCGCGTAGAAGCTACTCCATCTAAACGAAACCGCACGAGCACGACGCTACTCCAAACCCTAATTCGAAGGGGGGAATGAAGATAAGTGTCACCTGTCCTTCTTGGAGCCAGCTGGCGCCGCCGCCGCCGCACGGGGACTCTCGCCCGGAGTGGCTGCCGCCGCGGACGCAGCCGCCGCCGCCGCGGCCATCTGCTGCTGCTGCTGCTGCTGGTGCTGGTGCTGTAGCTGGACGAGCCTCTGCAGCTGGGCCTGGTCGCCCTGCGGGAAGGGTTGGTGCCCGTAGCGATACGACGCGGCGACGTCGAACGGCGAGGCAGGCGCACCGGGGCGGTGCTGCTGGTGCTGGTACTGCTGCGAGGCGGAGAGGTAGGACTGCATCTGCTGCGGGAAGAAGTGGGGAACGGCCGGCGCGGGGGCGGGGGCGGAGGCCGAAGACGCCGCGGCGGCGGCGGAGGTGGAGAAGGGCAGCTGCTGCGCGGGCGCCTCGGCGCGGGCGGTGCCGCCGGCCGCGGGGTCGAAGGGGTCCTTCCTCGAGGCGGCGGCGGGGTCCGGCGCGGCGGCCGCCGGGCCGAGTAGCGCGACGAGGACGCTGCGGATGAGCGGCGCCTTGGGGGAGACGTCGACGCCGAGATGCGCCCCGAGCTGGCGCACCACGGAGTCCGCTGATATCCCGGCGCCGCCCCGCGCAGCGGTCTGGCGGACGAGGGACTCCACGTAGTAGGCCAGCTCCTGGTCGGACAACATCGGGCTCGGGGAGGGGGGGGGTGTGGAGGAGGATGAGGAGGGGGCGGGACCTCTCCTATCCTCTCTTCTCTCTCTCTCCTCGTCGGCGGCGGCGCGGCGCCTCCACGACCTTTTGAAAATTGAAATGGGTGGGGGGACGGGGGATCTCCCTCCCAGCGGAGGCGCGTTTCGGTTGCGGGGGTGGGGGCTCGCGGTGGTTCAGGCGTCTTCGCCCTTGGTTTTGTGGTTTTCTCCGCTGGCTTGGCTGGGCTTGCGGTTTCCCGTCCGGATGGGGATAGACGAGGGGCGTTTTTGCGGTCGACCGCCAAAGTTTTTCTTGTATTGACGATTGGGTACCTTGAGGACCTGTTGGAAAATTTGGGAGAGAGGAGAATATCCTTGAGAGTGGATTTTGGTGAGTGAAATGGCTGCACGATGGATCCCATCATTTTAGGAGACGAACAATAATCTTGACCTTCGAACTTGGAATCGAGAGAGTTGATTCATTTTTTCGACCAAAATGTATCTTCTTGACGCATAAAGTTAGCTCATGGTTAAAAGTATGAAAAAAATACAGGTGTC
Organism: Panicum miliaceum; assembly: GCA_032594955.1. Taxonomy (NCBI): domain Eukaryota; kingdom Viridiplantae; phylum Streptophyta; class Magnoliopsida; order Poales; family Poaceae; genus Panicum; species Panicum miliaceum. Next base: position 3,632,580 of record CM064064.1, read on the forward strand.
ATTTCTAAAGCTTAGTTGAACCTAGATATTCTTAGTAAGATAGAGAACGGGATAAAAACTGATTTATAGTTAATGGCTAAGATAAGTTACCCCGTAAAATCATAAAAAAAATTACCGACATACAAAAACTAACACCAAGATAATGTACAGAAGACAAAATAGTGGAGACAACATCTAGCCTCCGTCTTACCATTACGGCTACCTTTCTCCATCTCCTCTACTATGCAAACTCCCACATCACTTAAAATAGCTTGTGTTACGTTACATGCTTAAAGTAGATTGCATTATCTGATGGACGGTTAAAGTTATGAAGGTGCTGCATGATCTGCAGTTAAATATAGTGACGTAGTAGAACACCATAAGCAATATAGAAAATGTTTATATTGCAAAATATGGCGCAAACATTGCATAAAGGATATCGTGCAAGCATTAATAGTAAAAGCATGAAAAAACTTACATCAATTGCATACTACCTAGCTAAGTTAAACTATAAAATTGTAGGAGGTTCTATAACTTTTTTTAATTCGATTGATAGGTGAAACCACATATAAAGTAAGATTTTCGACATAATCATAAGGCAAAATAGGTAGTAAGCAACATGAGTTTTTTGGTAGGGTGTTACGTGGAATCAGATTTTTACTGCATTTAAAATAGTTGCTCGAACTTATACGTTATAGTGTATGTCTTTTTAAGCTACGAACTTGGATAAAAACCGTAAATGTACGACATCGAACATTTCAATTTTAGATTACAAGGGACCTTTGCATATCTCCTAGTTTTTCCCCCGAAAGGGTGTCTTCTAGCTAAAGGTTAAAGACAGACTTTAATACAATAGTTATGAAAGATATATATATATATATATATATATATATATATATATATATATATATATATATATATATATATATATATATATATAAAGGTGCACCATCGGCAACTTTCCTAATTCTCGTGCTAGATTGCAACTCTTAATATTATCTCATTTCACATGTCATAATTATAGAACCTATAAACTAGTAGACTAGATAATCACGAGGGCGTGGAGCAAGAGCAGCCACTCCCGACTGGTATCGGGTGGACGCCCCCGACGCGAGCACGCCGTTGCTCCGGCGCTGAGATCCTCGAAATCGCCGGGACACGGAACTATCCCCTTGCCCGATGTGCAAACCGACAGCCGAAGAACCGGCCGCCACGAAGCGCAGCGCAGCCCACCACCGCGTGCGCACGAGACACATGTGCCCCAGGTCGGCGGGGCCGCACCGTGCCGCCGTGCCCCCGGGTCGACAGATGGCTGGACAAACCGCGCCACCGCCTGACGGGCTCGGTGGCCGTAGCCCCCGCCGGACGCAACCTCCCCCGGGCGCGGTGCTCGTGCGCCGCCCCCGCGGTGGTTGGCTGGTTGCGCGACCCGACCCAACCCGCACCCACCCACCCACCGCCCGCGGGGCCCCGCGCGGCAGCCACAGCACCCGCACCCGGGGGGAGGAGCAGAGCACGCCCCGCGCGCCGGCGCGCCACTTGGGGTTGGCGCTGGCCGCTCGCTCACCCGCTCTGCCGCCGCACGGCACGCCTCCGCCTCCGCTCCCCGCCACGCGAGGCAGCCGGCCTCTGGCGGCCTGACCCCGCGCGGCCGGGGCGCAGCACGCGCGGGGGGGCGCCTTTTCGCCTGGTCGCCTCGCCTGCTGCCGCTGCCCGCGCCTCTGCCATCGAGCTGCCGTCCTGCGCTGCCTGCGCGGGCTGTGTCGCGGCCGCTGCTGCAAGCGTAACTCTGACCGACCGGCAGCGGCGGCACGCTAGTGCTACTAGTAGAACGTGTCAGCGCGGAGCAGCAGCGGCATCCGATGCTTGTTTTGCTGCTGCCAGTGCCCAGCGAGCTGAGCTCCCCCGTCGTGCCGCCCCGAGCAGGGTTGACACATGGTGCTCTGGAGTCCGGAATCTGGTGGTGGGCGACGGGCAATCTGCTCGACCCGGCGGTTATTCTCCGTTAACACAAAGTTCCCGGCCGGAGCGCCGCTGCACCTGCTCTTCGCGCTGGAGTGGAAGCGCCGAAGCGGCGAGCAGGAGCAGGGACGGGAGGAGCAGTGGAGCTCTAGTTGCCGCCGGTGCGTGCCTGCCACAGGCACAGGCACAGGCACAGCGCTCGCGCGTGGCGCGTGCCGCCGAGCAGGGGGGGATCTCGGTCCACGGTCTTTGCCTGCCGTGCCCGTGCCCTGCCCCGCGCCTTTTGCTTTCTCGTCCTTTCTCCCGTCTCTTTTCGCGTGTTCCGAGGCACCTCCGTCCGGACCGGTCTCCGGAATCCAGACGTCGGACAGGTCGAGGCAATGATTGAACCGCCAACGAGTCCGCGCGCAAACGCCTCGCTACGAGCCAATCCATGGCTGTTGCCTGTTGGCTGATGGCTGCCTCTACTATTTGTCGCGGGACGCCGAGGGTCTTGGGATCGAACACCAGCCGGAGCCGGAGCCGGAGCAGAGGGAGGTCTCTCGGATTCGGCGGACGACCATTGGCTGTAAAGGAGAGTAGTGCGTGGTTGCCGAACAGGGAGTCTGGTGGGAGCCTGCAAAGGATCTTGCGCAGTTGCGCTGGACCCTCGTCGCGTCCACGGGTACTGAGGCTGGCCGCACTGGCTCCTCTATACACATACTGCAGGACCAGTTTACAGGAAAAATAGCTGCAGCGGGTACTCTACATCGTCCGCTATCATCCCGGACGTCCCGCCCATCCGCTATTCCCAGCGGGGGCAGCACCACCCCCCCCCCCCCCCCCCCCGCGCCCCCGCGGCCACCGTCTCCAGCGCCCGCGCCGCGCCTCCCGCTCGCCGCGCGGCAGAGAGAGAGAGAGTGGGCCGCCGCTTGGGTCCTCCGCCCGCCGTGCCGCTGGGAGCCGCGCCGCCGGTCGCCGCCAGGGAGGAGCCGGTCAGGAGCTCCTGTGCCACAGCGCCGCGAGAAGGGGGGGAGCGAGAGAGGACGGCACGGGGACGAGGCACCGGCCGCCAGACGCCGGGATCCGGCGCGCTCCTCCGCCGCTGGTCATGGGCGCCGCAGCACGAGGGGGGAGGCGAGCTCGAGGCAGCGCGCGCGCCGGCCTGCCCTCCGGCCTGGACGCCGCACCGGCCTCTGGGCGCCGGCCGCTCGCCTCCGCGCCGCGCCGGCCTCTGGGCGCCCATCGGGCTGCTAGCCGCGCCGGAGAGGAAGGCCGGGGGGAGGTGGGGAGAGAGAGAGGTGGGGGAGGTGGAGAGGATGGTTGGGCGGTGGGAGCAGGGAGACCCACTCGTCAGCCGCTATAGACGGAGTGGGTAAACTAGATTTGAGTAAAAAATATTGATGATCAGGATACAGAGGATCACGGGTATGGAAAAATTGGATATAGAGGAGAGAATCTCGATAAGGAAGATAGAATATTTTTTTTAAGGATAAATTTAGAGTACGACGAGTACAGACAGCCTGACTCCTGATTTCTTTTAGAGAATGAATTTAGAGTACGACGAGTACATACAGCCTGACTCGTGAGCCGGGGCAGCTTGCGTCGTAGCTTCGTGTACATTACCCCGGCAGACGATTACCGCTAATGCTACTGTATCACTAATTATTGCTACATTAGTGCTACAGTGCTGCTGCGTATTTCATAGTAGAATCCAAGCACCGGCCCAGTTTCATGCCTAGGCCAATGAGCCAGCCCACGTGACAATACAAGGAATCACAAAACCAAATTAAATCCACACCACCTACCCAGGCTGGGCCATATTCCGAGCCCAAATCTACCCTCCGGCTGTCCCGGGCCAATCCGATGCTCGCGATCTGCAGGATAAGACCACACACATCATCGCCACAAGAAGAAACACTTACACATTTTCGCTCGATTTTTTTGCAGAATCTTTCGCTGGCTAAGGTTCCAGCAGAGCAGACACAATTCCAATCCCCCCAGCTCTCAGCTCTCACTCCATCTCTCTCACAGTCCATTTGCCTCCCCAATTCAACTGCGACCTCTTATTTAGTCTTTTACCTGTATACTATTATAAAAGATATCAATTACCTGTGTACCACTAAAAAGTTCCCTTGCAAGTGTATACCATTGCACTAATTTTCTTTTACCTACACGCCATTTTGGATGGAATGACAACTAAGAATCTAACAGAGGTGCACAAAGACGCTTCTACCCTTTTGGTTTCTGGGCTTACCAGCATCCACCACTTTGTTGACCAAATACCGCACGAGCGCCGGCACTGCCCACGACACTGCGCCCGCCCCCTGCCCCACGGCACTGCGCCGGCCTGCCTCCACCTGCCGCGTCGACCGGCGCCTGCCCGCCCTCGGCCTTGCTGCCGTCTACACTTGGGGACCCGGCGACCTCGCTCGACGGCGCGGCAACGGTCGGGACCACGCCAGCCTCCACCACCAGATTTGGAGCAGAGGAGTGCGGGGGAAACGGTGATTTCGGCGATGGGGGTGCTCACCGGCGGCGAGGGAGAGGCGTGGCGGCACAACGGCGTCGGGCCGCACCTGCGCGAGACCTTGGCCCAGCCGGGGCGGTCTTCAGTGGCCTAGCCAGGAACGGCCATGGCCGGCGCTCGACCGGCGCTTGGCTCCAGCCGGCGGCGGAGCAGGGCTGCTCGGCGGTCAGCGCGGATGGCGAAGCCGGCGTGCGCAGCGGCACGACGCAGGGCCGTGCCGGCAAAGCCTGCTGCGTGCGGTAGCATGACGAAGCTCGGGTCTGAGGGGCTGGGGAGGGAGCTATGGAGGCGAGTGAGCTTCGGGTGCGGAGGATTTGAAATCCATGGAGGAAATCGGGCGGATTTAGGTGAGCTGCTCAAGCTCAGCTAATGGCGGCCGGAGGAGGAAGACAGGGAGGTGAGCAGTGGAGGGCCGGCCCTGGCTCTCTCTCGTGCACGTACATGTTCGACGAATCGACTCAAACTCGATCGATCCGCGCGTGGGCTACTCCACGCATCGGCCCTCCGCCCTCGGTGAGATCACATTGGCGTGCGTGCACAAGCCTCGCAGGTGTCACACGCGCACGTTCCCATGGCGACAGGCGAGGAGCTGCTGTCCATGGCCTCACTGCGGGGATCCCGGCCGCTGTTATGGGGCGCCTCCCGTCCCATGCCGACCGCGTCCGCTTCGCGGCCATCTGCCGGTCGCGGCGCGCCGCGGCAAGGCACCAGCAATCCCCGCCGCAACTGCCGTGGCTCGCGCTCCCGGACGGCACCTTCTTCAGCTTCCCGGGATCCTCTGCGTTCCGGCTTCCCGGCGCCGCGCACTACCACGGCTCCTGCGACGACTGGCTCGTCTTCGAACGCGGCGATGACGAGGACGGCGGCGGGTACAAGCTTCTTTTTTTTGAACTTAACAAGGAAGCAAGCGGGGGGGTTTACAGAGTCGTGATTACTTCTGCAACTACAACTGCATAGAGACTCAAGGGTCAGATGGTCAAATTCATAGTCCGGTCCCACGTATTAATGTTCCCAAATGGTTAAATCCTAACAGAATCTGTCCAAAATAGCGTGTAGGTAAAAGAAAGTTCGTGCAATGGCATGAGGAAACTTTTTAGTGGTATAGATATAACTTATATCTTTTATAATAGTATACAACTAAATTTTTTTTTTTCAGGCCCACGAGGACGCCCGGGAGAAGGGCGGAAAAGATAGATGGTGCTGGGTTTCCACGGACACCGCATTGGCCGGCTGACAGGAAGGGATAACGGCCGACGTGCCGACGTGGCCGCATTTGTGCCCGTAGCCTGCAGATTGGCACAATGGCACTCATCATGGAGCCGAGCTAGCCTTAGCCTCGCATTCTGTCAGAGAGAGCCCCATGCCAAGTGGTCTCCCCGCAGAAGTGGTCGAGCCACCCCCTCCCCCCCGGCCCCCGTGCCCCGGGCCGGAGCACCCGGTACACCGTACACGTCGAACAGCGCGAACTGCATCGCCGCGGGGGCCGGGGCATCCAGCCGCTGAGCACGTGCATGGTGTGCACCACGTCCAGCGTGTTGCCGAAGAAGGGCAGCCGCGCCGTGACGCTGACGTAGAGCGGCACGACCCCGTGCGATGGCGCTGAAGGGCCCGTTGAGGTTGACGGTGGTGGCCACCACGGTGACGCCGCGCTTGCGCATGCGCACGGCGAAGGTGCCGGACTCGCCGCCAATGTCGAGCCCGATCCGGATGGAACCCGGCGGGGACGCCGACGCGAGCAGAGCACCTCGTCGATGGAGAACTCGAGCGGGCTGCTCTTCTTCTTGTTCTTGCCGGTGGAGTGCCAGCGGCGGCGCTCCCGGCCGGCGAGGTCGAAGCAGTCCTTGCAGTCGTCGAAGCGCGGGGAGCGGGCGCGGTCGACGAGGCATCATAAGGACTTGCAGCGTAGACAGACCAGTGGACGGAGCTTAGCACTAGGTGATGCTACCGCTGGAGTGCACTAGGTGCTCGTCAGTGTCGGGGTAGTTAACCCGGGCAGATGTATGGAGGCGCTCCTGTCTGTCCTGTAACATACTTTGGTTCCGATGTAACAGCTCTGTTAAAAAAATTATTTCCTTTCATATCTGGCATGATGAAGGTCCAAGTATCGAAGATTCCATTTTGCATCTTGTGGTTGTATACTTCATATGCAAAATTTGAAGAAAAGTTGCTCTGAACTGGGACATTTATTCACTGGTTTCAGACTTGGGATTTTTTCTAAGTCCCTGTAGAAACAGCTCTGGATTCAATATTTTGGATCCAAATTAAATACTTAAAACTTATTTTATAACAACCATGTCATAGCCATGTGAAAGTACATCGCTCATAGATACTTTTTCATATTGGGCCAAAGTCAAGTACTTAGGCAAGAGTTCATGTTTTGACCTTCTCAACATGGCTACTTGACCGTGTTTGACCCTTATTCAAATATGCCTCAAATTTGAGTTTTAAACCATGGGTTGAACTTGTTTGACTCAAATCTGATAAATTTCAACCAATTTCACTTATTTGAGCTTGTCTCATCATAGTTGACTTGGTCAACCCTCATTTTGACTTGTTTGACCAAGTTTTCTCTTCTTTTCCTTTATTTCCCTAATCCCACTAACAACATCATGAGTTTAAATCCTTTATATTTCCCCTTATTAGTGCTTAATCATGATGATTGAATTATTGAGACACACGCGGTGTCACAACCCTACCCCCTTAAGAAAATCTCGTCCCGAGATTTGTAGGGCCTCCATACAGGTGCCTTTTGCCCGTGAAAAGGAAAATGTGTCATACTCATCGTCTTTACATAACCTCGCAAAAGAACTGGGGTGGTGATTCTGAGATTCACATCTTACGTACTGGGAAGCAATTAACACAAACTAGTTCTTAAAGAACTCCGGGTATTGGGTTTGTAAATACTCCTCTTGCTCCCAGGTGGCTTCATCAGCAGTGTGATTGCTTCACTGGACCTTATAAAACATACTACTCTTTCTTCGAGTATAGCGACTCTTCTGATTCAAAATACTACTACTGAAAGCCCAGACACTCAACTTTCTCAACTCAAGCAGCCAAGTAATAAGATATGGCCCATGTTAATTAAGCCACAGCTACACTTTCTACCTCTAAGGTCCGCAATGCTAGAGTACGTTTTCTACCAGGGACAGTGCAGGGCATCACTGTAGCTTACTCAAGGATGAACCTGGTAAATTTCTTCAGTAACAGATGATAACAAAAAAAATAATACGAACCAAATACCGTAAATAAGCTGTTTTAGTCATTACAATAAATAAGAAACTGCACGAACATTCAGGCAGTGACCTGATCAAAGCTTTATCCAGTGATCATCACAACACAAGCAAAACATTGCCTTGCGCATCGATCTACACTGCACAAATTGGTCGATCATCTTCCAGCTGATCATAACCTCTGCTTGCCATCTAGCTACCGAGACAACGACATGTACACCAAGTTAATTTCCTCTTCCACTGCATCGATCTTGTCAGAGTCAGACAACTAATGGTTCCTGACATCAATGGAGGGAGAGTTGGGGTGTACACATGACACGTACCTCAAACGCTTTTCCACTTCCATCACCTCTTCTTTGCTGTCCGCCCGCTCACTATGTAGGTGAACAACAACACGCTCCAATGAAGGAATGTGCCCCATGTCCAAGTCATTCAACTCAAGATCACCATCGGTGAAGAAATGGCGCGATCGGATACAGAACTCAAGGTGTTCGACCTTGGGCATAGCTCCTTGTGGGAATATAGATGGCACCGTCACAAAGTCGAAGAATTTGCACACCCTCGCACACGGAAATTCTTTGGTGCCAACTAGGGATGAAAGCGGGAACGGGAAAATCCCGTACCGACCGCGACCGTATACCGTGTAAACCGATCGAATACCGTTTAGACAGGAAAAACGGGAAAACGGGAAAAAACGGGAAAATACGACGGGAACGGGAACGAAAACGGTTAGGACTATTTCCCGACCGAATTCGCGATTCCCGTATATTACCGGGAATGTTCCCGCGGGAATTTCCCGTATTCAGCCCGTCCCTTTCCCCTCTGGCGGCCCAGCCCACTACCGGCCCGCACGCCCTTTCCCCTCTCTGGCGGCCCAGCCCGTAGCGCCACCCCACCCCAGTGCCCCCCTCCTCCCTCGGGCGGTCAGTCCCTGCAGGCTGCACCGCACCCCCCCCCCACCCCTGCCGGCCGCCGCCGCCCCTCCTCAGCTCTTCCGCCGTCGCCCGGTCGCCTCCCTCCTCCCCAGCTCCTCCTCGCGCCGGCCGCGCCCAGGCGCCCGCGCCCCCGGCCGCCGCCCCCCTCCTCGGCTCTTCCGCCGTCGCCCGGTCGCCCCCCTCCTCCCCAGCTCCTCCTCGCGCCGGCCGCGCCCAGGCGCCCGCGCCCCCGGCCGCCGCCCCCCCCTCCTCGGCTCTTCCGCCGTCGCCCGGTCGCCCCCCTCCTCCCCAGCTCCTCCTCGCGCCGGCCGCGCCCAGGCGCCCGCGCCCCCCGGCCGCCGCCCCCCCTCCTCGGCTCTTCCGCCGTCGCCCGGTCGCCCCCCTCCTCCCCAGCTCCTCCTCGCGACAGCCGCGCCCAGGCGCCCGCGCCCCCGGCCGCCGCCCCCCCTCCTCGGCTCTTCCACCGTCGCTCGGCGCTCCGCCCTCAGCTCCGCGCTCTGCTCCGCCGCCGCGGCGCGCCGCCCCGCGCTCGGCGCCCAGCTGCAGTCGTTTGCCGTCAAGTCTAGCCTCGCCGACAGCGTCATCCCCGCCAGCGCGTTGGTCGACATGTACGCGAAATGTGGCTGCCTGAGCGATGCTCGCCGCGTGTTCGATGGAATGCCGCAGCGGAATACCTTCTCTTGGAACGCACTCATTGCTGGGTACTCGGAGTCTGGGAATCTGGCACTCAAGTTGCTACTTGTCAACTTGTTTCGTTGTGTGCGCGTCGATTGTTTTAAGTGGTTACGTCTACTGATATTCCCGTTTTATGTTACCGCTTCCCGATCGTAATCGACACGTTCCCGTTCGAATTATTCCGTTCCCGATATCTCGTATTACCGGTTTCGTTTTCCCGTCCGGTCTTCCCGTTCCCGTTTCCGTTCCCGGCAAAAAAATACGGGAGCGGGAACGGTTAAGAGCTTTTCCCGACCGTTCCCGATCGTTTTCATCCCTAGTGCCAACCATGAACCTTTCCTCCACTGGTAGCTCTTGTATGTGACCGCTCGCCCCTAGCCAGAGATGACGAAGAGAAGGCAGCATCCCAAGGATTTGAATGTCATCTCCTCCTATTTTATCAACTTCTATATCCAAGTAGGAAAGGAGGAGAAGCGACGCAGGATTAATCCATGCTGACAGTGAACTGGCTGTCCACATAACAAACCTACGGAGGCGTGGTGGCGGCACCCAGCCTTCTTTCATATGATTGTCTTCCCCACTGAAATCAGTGATCTCTAGGCTCTGGATTTTCTGCAGATTGTTGAGGGACTCCATCAAAGCTTTACCCATGCTCTCTCTCAATCCTTCCCATCTTTGCAGATTGAAATCGATGTGGACCACCCTCAGCTGGAAGAGATGGCCCAGATCTTCCACAATGTTGGTAGAGTGCTCGTCTACCCTCAATGTCTCTAGCACTTCCAAGGATTTCATATTCCTCAGCCCATTTGGCAGTCTTGTGTTGTAGTTCACAGATAGGCACATCAATTGGCGTAGCTGAATAATGCTTGATGGCACTTCTTCTATTAGAGTTCTTGATAAGTCTAATGTTTGCAAAAAATGTAGCCCCCCTATATTTTCTGGGAGCCCATCAACAAATGTATGCCTTAGCCCAAGATACCTTAGGTGAATTAGGTTCCCAATGTACCTCAGGTTAAGATGGCCACATCCTCTAAGATCACAACCTTCGAGATCCAATACACGTACAACATGAAAGCATGAAATGGAAGGCATTGAATTAATAGCAGAGCTAAAGATAGTAAAGGATCTCAGTTGCCCAATGTTCATGTTAGCCCTGATATTTTCTTGGAGGGATAACCTGCGAATCTTACTATGCCAAAATGCACTTTCTTCAACTCCGCTTGATATATTAACAAAGTTTTCTTCTCTTGACAATGAACAAATGAGATCTAACACCATATCATGCATGCGGCAAGCTCGAGCCTGACCTTGTCCATCCACATCTACTGGGAGAATCATGCTTCTATTAATAAGTTCAACAAAGTAACTCTCTCCAAGCTCAAATAAGCTATTGCTGTTTTTTCCATGTAAAAAACCTTCTGCCATCCATCTCCATATTAATCTCTCCCTCCTTATCTCACAATCTTCTGGAAATGTACTTAGATCTAGTAAACATGTTTTTAAATGAGAAGGTAGATCATAATAGCTAAGGGATAATATCTTTCTCATGCCATCCATATCATTGCCATTTTCAAGTCCAGACCCAATAGAGTCATATATCCTGCACCACTCTGTTATATTGTCCAACTTATTGGCCAACAAACTTGATATAGTAATGATAGCTAATGGCGCACCTCCACATTTCCTCAAAATCTTTTCAGATACTTCAATAACTTTTCCAGGACATTTGTTTTCAGTGTTAAATATTCCTCTGTAGAATAGTATTTTGGAGTTTTCATGACTGAGTGGTTGAAGTCTATAAGACCCACCAATTCGCTCTGCAACATCATTATTACGTGTAGTTGTGAGTATACAACCTCCTAAGTTACTCTCATCCAGGGCATATCTAATTATCTTCCACGCAAGTATATCCCATATATCATCAATGACGATGAAATATCTATGAACATGTTAACAGAGGAGCCATGTAAGTGAGGCTGGCTAGTTGAGTGAAAAAATATTTAAAGAGATCTTTTCTTTCAAGATGCCATGAAGTATTAACAACAAGGTTATTACATAAATGACTGGATGACAAAAATGTAGGCTTAACGTGCAATACGACAATCAAATATTAAAGAGTGTAAAAGAAATGTAGTTATCTCTAGGAATCGTAAGCTTCAGGTCACAGGACTGATAATAAATTCATGTGTACCTCCTGTATTGGAGAAATTCTCGGATTTGGTCGATAAGCTGCTTTTCATCCCATGCTGAGTTATGGATGCTTATGTGCCTTCCTTTGTCAAGTTCACAGAGCATGTCCTTGAAAACTTTCTTCAAGTCAGGACTTCGAGACGCAGAGACAAAAGTCGCGCATTCGAATTGCCCTTTAAGTTTGTCATAAACTGCTTTGGCAAGAGCAGTCTTGCCTAGCCCTCCAAATCCAACAATAGATACTACCTTTTGTTGTATTCTGGATATGTCATCTCCATTTGTCAGCCTCATTATTAGGTCATCCGTTGCCTTATCGATGCCAACAAGTTCAGTCGTTTTGGCATACAAAGCTCTTAAGCGAGCATCAATCATGTTTGTGGCAGGATTCACTATAGCAACATTGTACCTTTACATAGGATGAAAATTTGAACAAAAAACAAAGCAGGAGATTTATTTAGAGGAAAAACAGTCCATTAAAAATATCTAGATTTCAACTTTTGAATTGAAACTGGATGAAAAATCATTTTCCCTAACCTCTCACGTCTGTTGGCCACCTCCTTGATGCGATCCTTGATGTCTTTAACATCTTTAGAAATCTCACGGCTAGTGTTACCTTTCTTGAATAACGTGACCATCCTTGCCCTCAAAAAAAAATAAAAGAATAACGTGACCATCCTTTTAACTAGCCCTTCCGAGCCCTGCAGGTAGTGGGGATGGCGGCCCTCCACTCGGACCAGGAAGGTGTCTAGGACATCCTCAATGTCATAAGACAGCTCCCTGATGTCGCGTGCCCAAATCCTGAGCTCCTCGTCCAGCTGGTCCAGAGGCACATTGCCTACCTTGCGCAGGACGATGTGCATGCTCTCAAGTTCTCTCTCCAGGAACTGAAGGTTCTTCTTGGCGCTCTTTTGCAGGTCGTACTCTTCTCTGAGCAGACTGTGCAGCATCGGGAGCAGGTTGCTTAACGCCCCTGTTGCAAGCTCCATGGCTTGGCCAATGGAGGTGGTGGAGAAAAGGACACATCATCCTTGTCTCCATAGAGGAGGTATATATGCTGGTAGTGTTGTCCTTTGGTCTGACTAGCATATTAGCACAGAAACTAGAGGTAGACAATCATCAGCTTCTTAGTTGCATTGGCTGGTCACTCAATTCAAGACAATGCTCAAAATCATTTGTTTATATCTAAGTTTGGATCGTGGAGCTATCAGATAAGCGCGCGGCGGCTAACACTTTTCAATTGCAAATCGATGAGCAACAATTTGACTACGTCATAGTACTTGATAATATAATGGAATCGCTGCAATCTTCCAATTAATCGGCTGGAGTACGACACGTTACCCTATAAGAAATAACAAATTTCTTGGGTAGGTGGTACTTTCCTAGTCTTGTACTCTAGTCCTCATTTTGCATAAACTGTGGTGCTGATTTATAAACAATAAAATGTGAAACAACAAGGAACCTTCCTGGCCGGATATTATATATATATATATAAGACTATGAGAATACCACCATGTAGAAAGCTCAATTATTGGCAGCAGGCTGTTCGTATCTAGGTGATTTTGAAGTATCCTATGTCTATGAAGGTTCTTTCCAAGATAATACTACGAGAGTACCAGTATACCACCATGTGGAAGGAAAATTATTTAGAACAGATTAACCCTTTATGTCCTGGACAATCTATGGATGGTCATGAATTGATGGTTGAAAAACTCTTTAGCAGCCGCAATTAATTAATCAATCGAATCACGACCATACATTGATATTGGAGACTAGCCAATGCACGTAAAATGGTAGCGGAACAGGGGCAGCAGTAGCAGTTTGCTTATTAGTTAGCTTGGTTTCAGAAAAAGCGGAGTATCAGATTACAGACATGGTTATTCTAATAACATCTATTATAAACAATAAGGAAAATCTCCACTGTGTCAAGCAATTGTGATTCTTTTTAGATCAGGGAGGAAATCAAAGTACCAGAAGATTGGAGGATGTGCTTTCATGGTTGAGTTAATTACTTGAAAAGCCTGCAATGCGTTAATCTATCAGCCAACGAATTAGTAATTCTGTCATCTTGTTACTGCTTTCCCCTTGATAAAGGTGAAAACTCAATCAATAATTCTGCCATCTTGTTACAGTTCGCAGGGATTTGAAATAACAACAACAAAAAAAAAGATATCCGGTAAGCAAGTATCCTGCATTCCTGCCTACCTCCACCTCCCCTGCTGCGGAATAATGAGATGCACTTATTGCAGCACTGGATTTCTGGATCGGCGAGCTCTCCTCTGCTAAGCACTAATGCGCGCGATAAGAAATATATGGCAGGATAGAAAGAAATAAGGAGGTGTTTGGTTCGGTGAATGTAACAGTATCAAATTACTGAGAGGGAATAGATAGTGTTACATTAGTTTGGTTCAGCCCGGTCCGTTATCAGGTACCCTGTAATCGAATACCGGCCCATTCATCCCCCATTACGCTCCTCCTTGAGCGTTATTGCATCGCTCCCTGATATCGCTTCCGCCGCCGTCTCCAAAGTCTCGTGCCCCCTCCATCTCCGCGCGAGCTTCGCCGTCGCCGCTCCTCCGCGCGAGCTTCGCCGGCGCCGCTCCTCCACGCCGCTTCTCCGGTGAGCCCTTGCTCCTTCCCCCTCACTCCCTCTCTCTCGTCCACACAGATAAGCGATTTCTCTCCAAACCTAATCCTAGAGTCAGTTCTATCTTCAGGTTGCAGCAAGATTCGTGGGAGGAGAAGCACAAGGAAGGCCGGAGGAGGAGGAGGAGGAGCACGGCCACCATCCATTTTACTCACAAGAAGATCGACTCGTGGTGCCACTGCCCAAGGTGTGTATTGCTCCCTCTCCCATGTCTCTCAAATCCCCCGGAATCCCTTATCGAATCCCCCGGAATCCCTTCCCCTCTCGAATCCCTTGTCGTTTGATCTACTTGTTGTAGAATCAGTTCTTGGATTCCTTAAATTAAAGGCCTGGGATGTGATTCAGAATTGGAGATGGATCTGTGGATTGTATGGGATGGATGGATGGATGGATGGAGAGGACAGAGAGGGAGAGGAGTGCAATGGGAGCCCGATGGTGGGAGGGAAGGAGAGCAATCTGCCACTGTCGTTGCCTAGTTGCCTTGCCTGCCTGCTTGCCCGGGGGCTCGGGCAGATGATGAATGGACCCTGCTGGCTTGGGAGTTTCTGCTAGCAGAATTGGCCTGCTAGCAAGGTGGGGAGTTTCAGTGAGCTCGCTGCAACTGGGACTCAACCCAGGCGTGCTGTGCGTAGTGATCTTAGGCTATGTAGTCAATTCTAAATTTTTTTTCTTCTTCAGTTCTTGAACTGTTCTTTCACTGCTTTCTAGTATATTGACCGTGAATCTTGGACTGTTACAGGGACCAGTTTGATCTGTGTAATATGGTCTATAGTTTTCTTGATTCTATTATTCCATTGTGTGCAATTACCTTGATTGGTTGTCAATTAATAATCTAGTTCAAGAGCAAGCATTGAGTGCATTCACTTTTTGCAGTCCTAGTATTTTTTATTCTATGATTTCATTGCGTGCAATTATTTGTCGTATACAGAAGTATGGCTCGCCTTCCTTTATCCACAAGAACTCGAAGAAGAAACATGGCTCTTAGAAGCATGCTGACCTCCATCATTACCATGTACTACTTTATGTGGTTACTTCTTGCAATGGCATATAAAAGGAGGTGTTTGAAAATTGAACAAAGGATAAAAAATAGAGAACCGAGAAGCTTGCGGTTGAGCCAATTAATTCGTGATAGTGATGCTGCTTGTACTAGTCAGCTCCGCATGGATAGGAGAACATTCCACGTTTTGTGTGAAATGCTTAGTAATGTTGGCGGGTTGAAAGCTACATGGAATATGTCGCTAGAGGAGATAGTGGCTCAATTTGTGTACATACTAGCCCATCATTTGAAGAACCGGAGAATAAAAGAATTTTTCTTTCAAAGTGGTGAGACGGTCAGTAGACAATTCAACCTATGTCTTGTTGCTGTTTTAAAGTTACACCACCTGCTACTTAAGGCCCCAGAGCCTGTACCAGAGAATAGCACGGATAGTGCGTGGAAATATTTTAAGGTAAATGACTTCTCAAGCAGTTTTTCTTTTCAAAAAAATAATCCTATTTAAAAAGTAGCTTGTGACACTCTTTTTCTGTATGTGTGTATTCTATTTGTAGAATTGTTTGGGAGCTTTAGATGGAACTCATATAAAGGTAACAGTTCCAACTAGGCTGAAAGGGAGGTATAGGTCGAGAAAAGGAGATATTGTGACAAATATTCTAGGTGTTTGTGCGCCTGACATGCAATTCATATATATATATTACCTGGTTGGGAGGGCTCAGCACATGATGGGCGTGTGCTTCGAGATGCTATTTCAAGGCCAAATGGGCTGCAAGTTCCTCAAGGCGAGTTTTGATTCATAAATTTCCATGTGTTTTCATGATAAACTGTCTTGTTTGAAAATTTATTTTTGTTTTGTTTTTCTATCTTAAGGGTGTTATTACCTTATTGATGCTGGTTATGCAAATGCAAATGGGTTTTTAGCTCCATATCGAGGTCAAAGGTATCATTTGGGTGGTTGGACTGCACAAAATCCACCACATAGTGCAGAGGAATATTTTAATATGAGGCATGCTAGAGCAAGAAATATCATTGAGAGGTGTTTTGCACGGCTAAAGGGTAGGTGAGCAATTTTGAGGTCCCCATCTTTTTTTCCTATAAAGACTCAATGCAGAATAATAATGGCTTGTGCCCTTTTGCACAATTTAATTTTACAAAGGATGTCTAGAGATCCAATGGAAATGGAGGAGGAGTTAGTGGCATCGTCAATGGACATTACTGAGGGAGAAATGAGTGAACCAGAATTTATTACATGTGGGTCAACTTCTAATGAGTAGACTAATCTTCGAGATGTTCTCGCTCAGGGCCTGTATAATAATTATAGGGCTTCTAGCTCTCATTGAGGTTTGTTTGTTTTTAGTTTCTAGGTACTTCTGAGTTCATGTATAATATTGGTCTATTTTTATCATAACTTTTCTTACATATTATCATTGATATGCAGCTATGGATTTATCTGGAAGCTCGACAAGCATGCATGGAAGGGGAAAGAACAAAAGGAAGTGGATTGTAGCTTAGGATAACGAATTGGTTAAAGCCTTGTATGAAATATCATTGAATCCAAGATGGAAGGGTGAAGGAGGCTTTAAGAATGGATATTGTTCAGTGCTCGAGACTCGCCTTACTGAGAAGTTACCAACAACTGGACTGTCTGCTGCTCCTCACATTGAGTCCAGAGTAAGGCATTTTAGGACAAAGTATGGAGCATTAGAGGTCATGCTTAACAAAAGTGGCTTCAACTAGGATGAGAACACTAATATGCTGCAGTGTGAAAAAACACAGTATGATGCACATTGCAAGGTATATCTGTTATGTCAAGATATATAGATATTTTATCAATTATGAAGTGCTTGACTTGTGCATATGTAACATTTTATCGCCTTATGAAGTGCTTGACTTGTGCATCCTTTTGCAGTATCATCCTGAAGCGAAGGGCCTATATGGCATTGCTCTCCCTTACTATGATACATTGTCTGCCATATATGGGAGTGACATTGCTACGTGAAGGCACAGAGGGGATCAGTGAAGCTGTTGGAAACTTAGGGCAAGAGCTTGCAGTTGAACATGGTAATCATCAGGAGATAGATGAGGATAGGATGTCTAGAGGCACTCCAATACAGTCTACTGATTCAGCATCATCAAACTTTGAAAAGAGGAAGAGCAATGCGAAGGGAAAGGACTATGAATCTGTATCAAGTGATCCTCTTTTGGACATGCTGAGTGAAGTACAAGGTGACCTAAAGGGCGTGGCCAAAAATGTGGGAAAAATGGAGCGTGAGGTTGCCATTCAAGAGAAGGTGATGAATAATGATCCCCAACAAACGTTGAGGGAGAAGGCTGTAGTAGAGCTCCGGAAGCTTGGGTTTACTGGCACTGAGCAAATCAAAGTTGCTACTGTGTTTGTAAAAATGCCAGAGCAAATGAGCATGCTGCTAACATTGGATGAGACATTGAGGAGAGAATTCATCCTAAATATGCTTAATGGTATGTGGAACTTTGCTATCTTATTGCACATGTTATTTCCTGCCATACCTTAACTTGTTCGGGCTTTAAGGTTGCTGTTCTTTGCACAAAAATAGAACAGCTCACACATACCTTAACTTGTTCTCTATTTTTTTTTGTAGAGGTAGACAAGAGCAGGTAGAAGGGTGCTAAGCGTGCCTGCTCTCTTCAGTTTGAAGTGTCTCTTTTTTAGGCTTTATTTTTCTCCTTTTCCCGCCTTTATTTGTTAGAGTTGTGGTGGTGGTTCAGACGTTCAAAATTCAGTGGTGTTTGCATGATAGAATGTACTGTCATCTACTGGTTGAAGCAAACGGTTGGTCAATTTGTTTGCTTGTCTGATTTCTAGGTGTCTACAAAAGACACGTCACTTTTTAGATTATGTTAGTGTTTGAGATATGTCAGTGTTTGATTGGGTTCCATCCTATGCAAACAATAGTTCTTGTTTTTGTCAGATTTAATTTGTAACAGTGTCAGATTGGTTCAGTGTTACAAATCATTTTCAGTTGCGGCTGTAAATCAAATCATTTTCAGCTGTCAGATTAATGAGATATGTCGGTGTTTGATTCAGTGTCAGATTGGATTACATACTTTATTTGGTTGGTCAATTCTGACGAATGTTTCTGATATGGCACTCCATTTCATTACCAGAGTTTCACAAACCAAACAGCTATAATGACACTTCATTTCATTACCACATCCAACCAAACAAAGTAGGTAATCAGTGATCCCACCACCCAACCCACTGTGACCTGATTCCATTTACATTTGCGTTACCTGAGCATGAACCAAACACCTCCTAAAGGAAGGTGGGTGGCAACTAGCAATGAAATCGACCTTACCTTATTGTTGCGCTAATGCGCTAATGATAAGAAAACTTACACAGTGTGGTGCAATTTATAATTTATTTCTAGTTAATTAGAATTAATATAAAAATAAAATTTATAGCTAATAATTATAATTATCTATCTCACGTTCTCTTTCATCTATTAAATATTCTAACATATATTCCAAAATATATATTTATCATTATTTAGTTGCAATAGATTTCATTTTGCATCACATCTCCGTGTCTGTTTGACATGTATTTAATTTAACCATTTGTTTGTGAATTGATATTCATGAATACTTGATGACACATATCGTGAATAATATTTTTATATAAACAATAACATAAATAACATATTAATAATGATAGTGATTTAGAATTTTATATTGGTGCATATTAATATTTTATTATAGTTATATAATTTAGGTCCAGATTTTAGGGGTTACTTTAACTTTAAATAATGACATAGTTGATAATTTATATGCAAATTTATGGGATTATTAGTATTATTTTTATAATGATATAGGTGGGTAATTTACACAAAGATTAGGGGGTTACTTTAGATTTTTTATAATGACAGACGTGGGTAATTTAGATACATATTTAGACGTTAATTTAGTCTATTTTTATAATGGTATAGGTGGGTAATTTATTAGGAAAAATAACAGATCCAATGATTATTATGATTAGAGTTATCGAATTGATTGCCGGATATTTCTGATTTTTGTGAGAATTTTTAAAAATTTTCTATTTTTTAGAGTGCCCACCTAGAATTTTAAGTGACTTTACGTGGAGGTTTTAAAAAAAACCTCCAATTAATAATAGTAAGATATGAAATGAATTGTTAGTGTCACCGGTACTTGCTCCACTAAGTGTGCATTTGGTTCCAGAGCAGACAAGAATGGAGCCGTTCCGTCCCGCGTTTGGTTGAAGAGCAGTTGGAATGGAGTGACTCCTAGGAGGAATACTCCTTTAGATTCTGGAATGAGCTCTGCTCAAAAAAAGGGCCGAACGAGCTCGTCCCACTTGGACGGCCGTCAACTCTGTCCCAGGCGGCTTCGCCCCTCCCACGCGCGGGCTGGAGCTCAGGCGGCGCGGGGAGCTTGCACGTAGCTCAGAGCGGCGCGGGGATGAGCCTCTGGCGACGCGGGCGAAACTCAGCCGAGGTCCGCCGCGGGCAGAGCGCGGCCAACGCGGGCGGAGCTCGACGGCGCGGGTGGAGCCGGGCCGCGGATGGAGTGCGGCCAGCGCGGGTGGAGCACGGCTGCCGCGCGCGGAGCCGGGCCACGGACGGAGCGCAGCCGGCGCGGGAATCTTGGGCGGCGCAGGTGGAGTGTGGCCGGCGCAGGAAGCTCGGGCGGCGTGCGGTCGCGGCAGTGTGGGTGGAGCCATGGCCGAGGGAGCTCGGGCTGCTACGGTGGGAGAGAGGAAGGGAGGGGGAGGATTGGGTGGAGCCGGGCCGCAGACGGAGTGCGGCCAACGCGGGTGGAGCACAGCCGGCGCGCGCGGAGCTCGGCGGCGCGGGTGGATGGATCCATTCTCGTACCTCCAACTAAACAAGAAATGAAACAGCTCCATCCCTATAACCAAACATGTAGTGTAGAATGATCTCATTCCTGTAATTAAGAATGGACGCCGGAGCGCCGCTGCACGCCTGCACCTGTTCTTCGCGCTGCCGCGCAGGACGGAGGGAGGAAGCTGAGCTGGAAGCGCCGGAGCGGCGAGCAGGAGCAGGGACTGGAGTTGCCGCCAGTGCGTGCCTGCCACAGCGCTCGCGCGTGGCGCGTGCCGCCGAGCAGGGGCGGGGGATCTCGGTCCACGGTCTTTGCCTGCCGGGCCGTGCCCTCCCGCTGCCTGCCCCGCGCCTTTTGCTCTCTCGTCCTTTCTCCCGTCTCTTTTCCCGTGTTCCGAGGCGCGCCGCCGCCCGGTCTCCAGAATGCAGACGTCGGACAGGTCGACGCAATGATTGGACCGCCAACGAGCCCGCAAGCGCCTCGCTACGAGCCAATCCATGGCTCCTGGCTGAACTAGAATCCAAGCATTGGCCCAGTCCCACGCCTAGGCCGATGGGCCAGCCAGCCCACGCGACAAACCCACCACCTACCCAGGCTGGGCCATATTCCGAGCCCAAATCTACCCTCCGGCGTCCGGCCGTCCCGGCCCAATCCGATGCTGGCGACCTGCGGGATAAGACAACACACATCATCTCTCCGAAACATCAAGGTTTCGCAATAGGCAGAAGAAGAAACACTTGACCACATGCGTCCAACGCGTAGACACGTTTTCGCTCGATCTTTTTTTTTGGCAGGATCTGAGGTTCCAGCAGAGCAGACAAGAGCAACAGGCGGCGTGCATACTTCAAGGTCAAAAGAACATGGAACAACACAGCAGTTGATCTCATCCTCAACCATGCAGACCTCACGCTCCTAGCTCCATTCCTATATTAAGAGCATATTCCTGTATTAAAAGTATCTTCAAGACTCCTTTAAACCTTACTCTCTAAATCATCATTTAAAGAGTTATTTATATAAAAATCATTTTTTATATTTTTTTATTTTTCAACAGTTTTTCTATATCTCGTGTGTACTCTGAAAAGCTATTCTCTTTTTTATATTTAGCTAGCGAGAAATAAAAATAAAGGTGGCTATATTTGAATAACCAAATAGAAAAATTGTTAGAATATATCTTTTTAATTAAAATCTCTAAAATTAGCGATTAGAAAAAATTTAGAGAGTACGTGACACTCTTCGTCCCATAATGCTCGCTACTCAAATGGGGCAGCGCAGTATATATACTCCCTTATGCTGATAGTTAAATACACGATGTTCGATAGTGCGCAGCTTCCCATCAGGCCCCAGGTTCGCCTCCAGGAGCATGCGGCTCCATCTGCAAGTTCAGCTTTGCAGCAGGTCTCTTTCCGATCCGGTGCGACCGCAACAGTGCTCTGACCATTGTTCAACAAAGTAGGTCAAGAATCAGAGCCAAATGCATATAATTAACCCAAAAATCAGTGCCTAAAAGACACATGGAAGGAATTGCTATAACAAATAAACATAGCCAAACACAAGTTTCATTAAACCATATGAATCAAATTACCTGCGTGGGAGCTTCAGATCCCGTATCTCCAACCAAACTGTTTGTTTGGTTCCCCCTCACGCGTTTCCCTGTGCACTTAGCTCCATGGCCTCCTTGACCAAGGTACGAAAGCATTTTAGGGCCTTAGTCCTAAGATCACAAGCCCACACAACTTCTTTGTAGATTGCCAAACAGGTGTATTTATTAAGTTCACCTTCATATTGATGCGCGTCACCTCTCAGTTTTCTTGCCTCATCCACTGACAACATCTAAAAGAACACTTTGGCCCATTACTTAAAAAGTTACAGCCACAGCTCACAAATGCACGGGGAGAAAACTGGAAGATTTACCTCTGGAGAATTGCCGAGCTCGATTCCTTCTTCAGGGTAGCATACCAACTTAAGAGCAGTTGCAAGTTTCATACAGTTCCACTGTTCACAATTGATTCTAGATACCTTCAGAAGAGATTGTCCACCTCGGCGCAAGATTTCAATGTGTTTCCTCCTCACACAAAAGTCGCACTCATACACAGAGCATGTCATCTCAATTATAGGCCTATTAATCTGCATACAAGGAGCATTGATTGTCATAGTGGTAAGGCTATCACCCATTCCATTCACCCATAAAAAAATGTGAATACATTTTCAAAAATAAGATGGAGTCAGTAAATGAGAAGGAAACAGCACTATTTGAATATCTTAAAAGAAACAGCACTGTTTAAATACCTAGCAACTAGCAGCACTACAAATAGAAGAGGAAATAGTTCAGTCACAGTTCTGCATATAGTCAAGAAACAAAGTCTATCTAATCAAAATTAATACCTCGAATTGTCAGATTTTACTATCAACATCTAATCAAAATGACCACCAGATTAATCTTAACAGTGGTGTCAAATAAAAAAAAGGCTACAACATATTTCCCAGGGAGGTAGAGGCATCAAATTAACATATGCTGCTCTCTGGCGGGCAGCAGGTCAACCCATTAAATAAATTGATGCCACACCTCATAGATCTGCTCATCTAAAAGGAATCAATGGCAAGCCAAAATACATAAAGAAATTCCTTCTCTCTGCCTGCAAGGTGGATCTGCTCATCTAAAAGGAATCAATGGCCAATTCCTTCTCTCTGCCTGCAAGGATTGGTCAAGCTGAAAGTGGAAAAGCATACAGGGAGCAATAAGCTGAAAGCATTTTATCTCAAGCTCAGGAAAGGAAGATCTTACCATCTCTGGCTTAACATAAATGTTGTGACGATCCAGGACCATTTTCATTCCTTGACACATCCGTGGGCGGTCCTCATCAGCCAGGTCTGATTTTTCATCAGGCACTATACTACTCATGAGATTCTTCAGGCCCCACATCACTTCCATCACAGCATCATTAAACAAGCAATATATTCCCTGAAAATATCCACAACAAAATTGGTTCCAAAATTGTTCGCAGGCATAATCAAATCAAAGTAGCAAACAATGGTGCACGGACCAGCTTTGCTTCAATGATTGTTTTATAATCAGCATTCCCAACAGCAAGTGTCTGCCCAGGGATAAGCCACTCCTTGATCATTCCAGCGAGCTAATCACTAACACCAGTTTGAAGATTAATTTCACTGGCCTTCTCCTCAAAAGCTTGAAATTCTTTTAGAAAGACAACCTAATAAAGAAATTAACAAGGACAGGCATGTCAGCATGTTTTGTGACACTTGAGTACCTCAACCATAATTACTGAAATAAGAAAGGGATACTGACATCTTTGGACCTGAACTCCTCAGCAAAGTCTGCCCAGATATCCTGCAACAGATGGCTCAGAAAAATTAGGCTGATGACAAAGACAACAAAGGCAAGCAAGCGCATTGGTAAAATAAAACGAAGGAATAACAATTAACAAAGCAGTTAAGTACCTCCAAGGCATCTGAGCGAAAGAGTTTTATCCCATGGTAACTCAATAGCGCAAAGCCTGTAGGAGTCTCAAACAGAAGCAAGATCACCCCATGATTGCCCAACCAATTAGCTGCGAACACACGAGCCAAGCAAAGTTAGGCAAGCAGAGAATTAACTGTGAACACAAAGTCAAGCAAACTTAGACAAGCAGGACTAAAGCAAAAAACAAAAATGGAGGCCCCTCAGCCTGAAGGAACTGCCACAGCCGCCTAACCACTGCATCCCCTTCAGATCCGCTACCAGCAACAGCATCCTACCCTTCGTCCACCTAACGCCGGGCAACACCCGAGTTCCGATTATCCGGTCCCTAACTCATTAGTGGGAGGGTGGAAGGGGCTTTTTATCTGTGCGGTCGAATCCAAGTTGCTTTCTTCAGCACAGAATTCGCTTCGCTAAATCTGTTTGTTCTCGCTAGAACATGCATTTACTACGTTACGTGGAGGATACAGGTACACAAGGCGTGGTGGGATAAAGACATAAAGTAAGGATGATGGAGATGGAGGCTTACCACAATCAATGATGGGCGTCGTCTCCCGAGGAGGGGTAGGGGGACGAAGCCGCGGTGGCGGCGGCGGAGAAGGACGTCGAGGCGGCGGCGGCGGCGGCGGCGGTCGCTTGTGGCGGGGACGTCCGCGTCGCCCCATCCAGCTCGAGAAAATTACAATTTTAGGACTCCAAACAACATGTTTCGCATATTTGCCATTCCTAATATTATCATCGGAAAAATAGGACTCCAAACATCAACATCTTGATTATATTGCCATCAGATGTATTTTTCCTCTTTTCTAATTTTCTTTTCATATATTTGGGCTGTGAAAAGATCCTTTTGCCCCTCGCTTATTTTTTGCACCACATCCCTTCGAGTAGATGTCGGCCGGCGGCGAGGTGCGGAGCCCGTCGTCGAGGCTGAGGCCTGGCGGCGCGCGGCCACCTACATTTCATGTAGCAGCGAAGATCCTACCCGCGAGACACAGGAGGAGGAGGAGGACATCACGCTCACGGACTGAATCGATCGATCGAGTTCTTGATAGACTCCCCAACACCGCGACAGGGCTCACCTGTAGTCAATCATGACGGTGGCCCCGGCGGCGTTGAGGTCGATCTTGCTGCGCCGCGACCGCTCGTGACTCCTCCACGACGGCCTCTCTGGATCGAGAATTCCGTGGCGTTAGGCAATGCGAATCAGGAATTGCAACTTTTTTTCTTTGGTGCAGGAACGAATTCCTCACCTGTCCTGCTCTTCTTGGTGCCGCAGGAGTCCCTCCTGGTGAAGTTGCCATCCATCCAATCGTCATCCGGGCCGGAGCAAGAAGGCTGCAAGGATTGTTCTGGTTCCGGGCAGGCAGATGAAGGAATGAATTTGTTAACTGGAGGGGGTGGAGGACGGGGAGAGGAAGACGACGGGGTCAAGGTCACGCCGGCCGGCCGTGGCTGGAGCTGGCCTGGACTGGAATGGCTTGCCTCCGAAGCAAAGGGAGAAAGGAGGCGCCCAGCCTCGACGACTGGCTCCGCACCTCGCCGCCGGCCGACATCTAGCGAAGACACGTGGCAAAAAAAGGGTGAGGGGCAAAAGGATCTTTTCGTAGCCTAAATATATGAAAAGAAAATTAGAGAAGAGGGAAAATACACCTAATGGTAGTATAATCAAAATATTGATGTTTGGAGTCCTATTTCTAGGGGCAATGGTAGGAATGGCAAATATGCGAAGTACTTTGTTTGGAATCCTAAAATTACAATTTTTTTCATCCAGCTCTTGCGATGCGAAAGGCAACTGAGGAGTTGCGGCTTCTAGTGGATTTTCAATTTAGGAAAACTAGCGCCCGACGTCGATGGACGGTTCCGTTGCAAAATTAAAATAAAACATCTGAAACATAAAAAATGTAAGATTGTAACATTGAAAAATACGAAAAAAATGTAAACACCGTATTTTAACGGAAAAATTTTTCGCCGCAACATCAAACACATATTTCATGCAACATTCCCCAAATATCCAAAAATCTCTACTGCAACACCATGAGATACTCATTGCAATATCCAAAATCTATACTACAACATCATGGTATACATATTGCAACATCACACTCGGTGCTTCCCCTGCCACAACCTTCCCTTCTCCTCTGCAACCTCCTAGAGCTGCCCGCCGCTTGGAGCTCCTCCGGCGGCCGGCGTGGCTCGAGCGGCGACCGAGGCGAGGGAGCGATGGCCTAGCCCCCGCGAGCGCTCCCGCGCGCCATGGCCGGCCATGCCAGGTCTCGCTCGTCGTCGCTGCCCTCCTGCTCCTTTTAGCCCGTTGTCGCAGGCGGAAGGGAGGTCCGGCACCCATGCGCCCTTGCGCGGCGGCATCCAGCTAGCGAGGTTGCCACCACCACCACCACCACCACCAGAGCGTCCACGCGGAGCAGATGCGTGCAAACAGAGGGGAGCGCGGAACTGCGGAGGAGGTGCTGCGCGGAACTGCGGAGGAGGTGCTGCGGCGCTGCTTAGGGAAGCAGGAGGTTGGAGAGGGGAGAGAAGTGGACAAGAAAGGAGTGGGGGAGAAAACTAAAAGCAGGTGATACGCGTGGACGGTGGGTGGGGCGTTCGGACGCCCACGTCCTATCCCTATCATTCCCGTTTTCAATATAGGAATGAAACCAACCTCACCAAATTCAGCTTATTTTCCGACCCTATGCAGATTCTCAACTGTTTTACGTACTTGACTCCTGACCATTGCAGGGGAGCTGCTACTATAAAACAATTTCGTTCAAAGCAAAAGTAAATAAAAATAATGCGCGCGGGACTGTTCGATCTCTCAGTCGATGGCTCGATGCATAATAAACAATACTTGGAGTTTCTTCAAATTTATTTTTGGATTCTCGCTTCTAATATATAGGTGATGATGTGACCAAGACAACGTACAGATGACTTCTGTACTATATGACTTGATAAAATGTCACTCGTATACTATTAAACGATGAAATAAATATGTAGTTGTAATGTTAGATGATGATTGAAGATTTCACATGCTATACAACTGTACAACTGTAAGAGCATCTTCAAAAGATTCTTTTATATATTTAGAAATAGAAATTCAACAGCCTCTTCAGTTGGATATCTAAATATAGAACCTCCTCTATTACGGATTTCTCGCTGGTCAAAGATGGAGAGCGAGAATTGCTCTCTGAACTGCGCATAGATATAGCTGTTTGAAGAGTACAAAGATATAGAAAATAATTTGTACTTAAATAATTTTCTAAATGGTAATTTAGAGAGTAGATTTTAAAAAGACTTTTGAATATGCTCTATATACGTAACTATATAGATGACATTTTTCACGTTTCAACAGCAATCAAATTCACCACTGGCCTCGATCGTATACACACTGAAAAATCCACCACTTGAGACGCATGGCAGCATAGCCAGTCTGCCTCTGATAAATTTTGATTTGATGGACTGGTTGGTGAAAGAAGCAGCAAGATATATAGAACAGATACTACCATGCATGGTAGTCAAAATACACTAGAATGGTTGACTGGTCAACTGCTCCATGCATGGCGGTGTAAGATATAATCAGTGGCGGATGCAGGATTGAGTTTAGGAGGGGCTCTCCTCTTCTTCTTCCTCCTCCCGTCTCCCCTTCCCTCCTCCTTCCTCCTCAAATTTATAGGAGGGGCTTAGGGGGGCCTCCACAGGATTCCGGGTAGGAGGGGCTCGAGCCCCTCCAGACCCACCGCTAGATCCGCCTCTGGATCTGATAATTGCCGTTGTCTTTGACCAACTATATTATTGTGGATATATTCATAATATATATATATATATTATATTTTTATACTTAGAATAAGATTATAAGTTTGATATTGCATTAATTATAGATGTGACACCTCAATAATATTTCAATGGTCAAACTTCATTACTTGGTGTTGACATGTGCAACAAGTCATCTTCAGGAATAAACAAAACCGGGCGGCCCATTTTTCGGTCACCATGTCAGTTTCGTCGTCAACGTTGGGGGCGCCATGTACAGCTGCCCGTCCACCTCATTCTTCATTTCTTCATAATCTCATGTCTCCTTCATCTCTCAGTACACGTACGTTTCGCGGATTTGGTAGCATTCAGCCCTGCCTTGGAGCAATCGAGGCAGCTGTCCTCCATGTTTACTGTGGTATGCCGCACGCCGCAGCTCGAGCCAGTCAGCTCTCGATCTCATGCCTCCTTTTTTCTTGCATGTTACTTCAAACATCATCCATCTCTCATGTTCATCACTGCTTGAAAATAAACAGCTGATACGTCATCTGTCACGTTGAAAGGTAGCTGAAAGCTTATACCAGTCAACAACGGCCGCTGCAATTTGTCTCTTTGTCAATTCCGTCTCTGTATAAGTACACCTTACTCTAACTCAAGTTTCCATACCACTAGACACTTGCTGCTAGCTACTACCTTGCCTGGCAGGAGCAAGAAGGCCCGGGAAAAGTTCATCGCGGTAATTAACAATGGCGTTCACACGCCGGAGACCGTCGGCAGTAATAGTAGCCGCGGCGCTTCTCTCCGTCCTGGAGCTCTGCAGCCTCCTCGCCGGCCCGGCCTCGGCGCAAGGGAAGACCGGGCAGGTGACGGTGTTCTGGGGCCGGCACAAGGACGAGGGCTCCCTCCGCGAGGCCTGCGACTCCGGCCTCTACAGCATGGTCATCATGTCCTTCCTCGACGTCTACGGCAGCGGCAGCTACGACCTCGACCTCTCCGGCCACTCGCTCGCCGGCATGGGCGACGCCATCAAGCGGTGCCAGTTCCTGGGCGTCCCCGTCTCCATCTCCATCGGCGGCTTCGGCGCCGGCTACTCGCTGCCCACCAACCAGTCGGCACTCGCCCTCTTCGACCACCTCTGGAACACCTACTTCGGCGGAAGCCTCAACAACACCCGCCGCCCCTTCGGTGACGCCTGGCTCGACGGCGTTGACATGTTCCTGGAGCACGCCAGCCCCGCTGAGCACTACAGCACCCTCTCCCTCCAGCTCGCCAAGCACAACATCCGCGCCGGCGACGGCAAGCTGCTGCACCTGACGGCGACGCCGCACTGCCGGTTCCCCGACGACCGCGTCAAGGAGGCGCTCGACACGGGCATCTTCGAGCGCATCCACGTCAGGTTCTACGACGACCCAGGCTGCGCCGGCGGGTTCAGCGCCGCCGAGTGGGGCAGGTGGACCGCCGCGTACCCGTTCACCAAGATCTACGTGGGCGTGCCGGCGTCGCCGCAGGCGGCCGCGAGCGGGTACACGGACCCGGTGACGCTGCGCAGGGCGGTGCTCCCGGTGGCGCAGAAGGCGACCAACTACGGCGGCGTCATGCTCTGGGACAGGTACTTCGACAAGCGAAGCAACTACAGCGGCAGCATCAAGAACTGGGTTTGAGATCGACATGTATGGTACGGTGTCACTGTGAAACTAGGTGTATGTTCCCTGCATGTATCTTATATTCTTATCTTGAATAAATAAACGTGCAAGAATAAAATGAGATGAGCAACAATTTTGTTTGGCCCCATGTCTATGTCAAATTGTCCACTATCATGTACAAGTGGAGTTTCAAGTTCAAAATTTGCAGAGTGATAAAGAACATCATAAAATGTGTTAAAAATTCATTATGATATTTTTCCTTTATTATTTTGATAGTCTAGGCCATCGATCTAATAATGAATTAATACTCGGGGGTATATAGTTGTGTGAAATATAATGATGAAAGTTTACAATATATATTTTTAAATATAATTTATGATACACCCACTATTTCCCTACAAAATTAATACTTGGGGTATATAATTGTGCGAAATATAATAAAGTGTGTTAAAAATACATTGTGATATTTTTTTCTTTAGTGTAGGCCATCTAATAATAAATTAATACCTGGGTATATAATTGTGCGAAATATAATATATATTTTTAAATATAATTTACGATATCCACTAATGATCTAGAAAATTTTAGTTTAAAATTTTACTTGTGCATGGAGGAATAAAAATGACAAATTTTATTAAGGGGTAAGTTGGACATATTGACATAAATAATTGTAGGGGTGAATTGAAGCAGGAAACAGTTTAGCGGCCCAGATCCGGCGGCCCATTAGCCCAACTCGAAGAATACGGCCCAAGTATGCATAAATTGGACCCGCTCTTCGTTTTGTAGTTGTTGGGCCGAGACCACAGGTTACAACTCTCAAAAAATCATACATAGATTGTATTTCCATTTTAAAAAATATTTCCGCTCATAAAAAATAAATGACGATTCTCAAGTGAAGTTTATGGTATTGCTACTAATTTTTCAAGGAACAGTGAATTTAATAATAACATTAGTATATTATCCGTATGACCATATCATAGCACGTCCTTTATTTTCAGTCCTGACATAGAAGCACACCAGCTTGAGCTAAATAGGCCTAGAAATCAGGCTACGACAACCAGAATGTACTTTCGATCGCCAGTGTATGCTCGATGCATTTTACAGTTTCACATGATTGAAGAAAGGCCAACCTTTAGTCATAACATACCAAAAAAGAAAAAGGCTTACATCTTACGAAGATCATCTAGCTGACACTTGTCCCTAATGGCCCAAGCACGTCAACGATAGGGTGAACTGACCTCCAGCTAGCGCAGGACAAGTGTGCTAACCTCACAGGGCAGCAGGCCAGAGGCCAGAGCAGCCTTTAGTTTCCTGTCCATGGATCGCCCAGTGGATGCTGCTTTTGATAGCTCCACCACCTAGCACGAGCGCGTGTGTGGCGGGACCAAATCATGCAAAACGGGTGGTGGTTTCGGCTCCGCCTGCATGTGTTGCCATCGGCATCCGCTGTCGTCGTCACCGGATCACCTGCGAAATTCCATGTTTCTTATTACCACCTTATGCTTTTGGGATAATCGGCTGACTCGTCGGCCTGCAAGCATAGAGGAGGTATATATGCTGGTAGCGTTGTCGTTTGGTCTGACTAGCATAGTAGCACAGAAACTAGAGGTAGACGATCATCAGCTTCTTGGTTGCATTGGCTGGTCACTCAATTCAAGACAATGTTCAAAGTCATTTGTTTATATTTAAGTTTGGATCGTGGAGCTATCGCACACTTTTAGATTGCAAGTCCATGAGCAACAATTTGACTACGTCATAGGCCCTGTTTGGGGGAGCTTCCGGAAGCTTTTGCTTCTCTAGGAAGCTCCAAAAGCGAAAAGCTCCCCCGAACCGGGTCTGCTACTCCCAAAAGTAAAAGCTAGAAAAGCTCGTTTTACACCACCAACGAAAAAGCTCCTCCCCCGCAGCTTCCCGAGCTTTTCCACTGAATCGTTCTTTCCCATCGTCTCCCGCGCCCGTCGCCCCCTACCCTCGATGGTCACCGCCACTTCCCTCGGTCGCCGCCGCTCCTTCCCTTGACAGCCCGCCGCCGTTCCTCCCCACCCCCCCCCCCCCCCCCCCCCCGCGTCGGCAGCGGCGGCCCCTCCCCTCCGCGCCAGCCGCCGGCGCTCCTTCCAACCGCGGCAGCCGTGCTGCCCGTCGCCGCCCCTCCCCTCCGCGCCGGGAGCCGCTGCCCCTCCCCTCCGCGTCAGGCGCCACTGCCCCTCCCCTCCGCGCCGAGCTCCGTGAAAAACGGCTTCCATCAGCACCGAGCTCCATCAAAAGCTCAGAATCCCAAAAGCTCGCCCAAACAGACAGGTTTACATTCTCTGAAAAACAACTTCCTAGGGAAGCAAGTGGAGCTTTTGGAGAAGCTCCAGCTCCCCCAAACAGGGCCATAGTACTTCATATAATGGAATTGCTGCAATCTTCCAATTAATTGGCTGGAGCACCACACGTTACCCTATATGAAATAACAAATTTCTTGGGTAGCCTAGTCTTGAACTCTAGTCCTCATTTTGCATAAAAATAATAATTTCATGAAAAATAAAATTAAAAGTATATTAATTATTTCATGAGATAAATTTTAAAATATATTTAAAAAATAATGATGTAAATGTAACCATATCACCGGCGGGCTCCTCTTCTGCTGCAGCAGCCACCTCACCACGGTGGCTAGGGTTAGGGTAGGGGATTTTAGGTTTCGGGATTTGAGGGCTTCTATAGGTCACCAGATCAAGAGGTCAACCGGGAGGCTATCAGCCCAGCGGAGGTGGCGGGACTGAGGGGTGGGGGTGGGGGGCACCGCCGCCACGGGTGGCTGCTGGCCGGCAGCTGGGCGGGAATTGCGATGGTGGTTATGGGCGACGGCTTCGATGGCGAGGGCGCTATGGTTGTCGTTGGCGCCACCAGCGGCACGACAGACATGGGGGTCACGGCGTGCTCGGAGGAAAGGCGGCGGCGACTGAGGTGGCGTCGATGTCGGGTGTAGGAAAGAAGATGGTGGCCACCGGGAAAATATCTGGTGGTCGACCACCATATAGAAGGCCCTGCATGGCGGAGGTGGAAGACGGGGCGAGCGTGGATGAGGGCACCTGCACGACTTTTTGTAAAAGGAAAGAACGGAGTGTGCCATGTGGAATTTCGCGAGGGCATACGAGGTGAGAGCGAGGGCGTGATTGCCGGTAGGGACGAGCCTCGAAGGTCACGGTCGGGGGAGGCGAAGTGAAATCGTGGAGGCTGGATTTGCGGGATTTGCTCCAGAGGGTGCCGAAGCGAAGAGTCGAACAGAGCGAAGTGGGACAATCGTCTTGCCAGGTAGAGTCTTCCTTTCAAAAATTTTAATTGTGGAGATAGGGAAGAGATAATTTCTTCCAAAAGATATTTTAACTTTAATCCTACTTCTATATTTTTTAATTTGGAAATAGAGTTAAAATTAAAATATATTTTGAAAAAGGATTAAACATAATTTGTTTTTGCCTATGCCAGAACTGAAGGACCAGCGGGGAGGCATGCGTCAAGTACTCAAGTCCCTTGGAGGCTTGGAGCCGAGGCACCAAGCAACGCGATGGGAAGGGATGTCGAGCGTGCGCAAGCCGATGTAAGAGCACGTTTAACAGTTGAGGCAAGAGGTTGTCTCTAAAACAAGGCACGTCAGCTATAGACAAGTTTAAAGTTTAATTGATACTTCCTTCGTATAGGATTTAGTCGTTTAGGATATCATTGTGCATACTAAGGAGTGATTAATTAAGGATTAGTTTTTCCTATCTGCCCATATTAAATAGGGTGACGTATTAAATAGGGTGACGGTTGCATTGTAGTCACCAAAACGCATGCAGCTAGATTGGTTTGCGCTGCTAGTCCCGAGGCCAGAGGGTGCCGGATTAGCAGCTTTTTGCATGGGCCTGTGCTTGACACGAACGTTGGGCGCTGGGATGTGCTGGCGCATGTGCGTTTTGCTTCCGAGTGTGCTTTCTTGTTGGGCGCGGCCGAGTTTTGCTTCACGCGTGTGCATCTGTGTGCCGCATGCCGCTGGTTTTTTTTTTGGCTCGGGTGCGTGCAGGAGCAGCGGCGTCTAGAACAGTCCTACATCCCCACGACTTCCTTTTCTCAGCTCGCGGTGGGCGCTAGAACGACTGCTAAAATATATACGAAGGGAGTACAACAACTTAGCTGTTCACTTGTTCCTATACATCGTAGGTTATTATTTTAGGCCCACTCGTCATACACTGCAGCTTTTTTGCCATTACACCTACCTCCACTCAGATGGTACCATACATTGTCCGAGATCTTGGAGTTTGTACTCAGCTGGTCGACGGAATAGACGTCGGTGGCGTACCTAGGATTTCACATAGGGTATACCACGATATTTTTCTCCACTCGCAATTCGGTATAATCCATATATAATTCGGTAATAAGATTAGTGAACTACAGTTAGAGTTTCACAAATCATACCAGAATGTGTGTGGAGCTGCCGAGCTAGGAGTGGAGGGCCGATGCGCCGAGGTCGTGCTCGTGGCTGCAGAAGGGAGAGCCGCTGCGCGCCCGCGCCGCACGGTTATTCAAATGGCAGCAAGCGCCATTGGCGGATGTAGCACAACAGCACAGCAGCAGCGCGATGTCAAGGGGCTAAATACTTTGTAGTTCGACAACCTAAACTAGTAACAATTAAACTTAATTGAGGTGTATTACCCTAGCCCCCGACTCAAGCGGCCGCTCTTGCCGCCGCCGCTAACAGCCTCCTGTCCCTCCCTTCCCTTGCCGCCGCCGGAGGGGATTGCCAAGAGGCCCGTGCGGCCCCCAAAGATGGCGGCGGCGGGGATCTCACCCTGCAGATTCGGCCGGTCGCGGTCGCGTCCGGTGTGTAGGCCCACCGGCCGACCCGGCCTCAACCGGATCCCAGCCGGTGGAGGCCCACCGCCCGACACAGCGCTGCTAGCGGCCCATCCTAGCTCAACCGGCTCCAGCCGCTGCGAGCGGCGGGGACACCCGCCATAGAGCGCCGGCGACGGTGGCGGAGGCTACACGGCATCGCTCGCTCTCAGTCTTTCGGCCGAACAGGTCACTCTGCCTCGTTTCCCCTCTAGCCCAAGCTGTATTCGAGTCCCGTCGCCGCCCAAGGCGAGACCCCAGCGCCCGGGGCCCGTCGCCCGGCCGCACAGGTCGCCCCGCCGCCTATTGCCTCCAGCTGAACCCTAACCCTATCCTTTCTCCACTCGGCCGCCTCTGCCGCTCGCGGAAGAGGAGGGAACCCTACCGCAGCGGGTCGAGCCGGCCTCTCGCGCGCGCGATGTCAGTGGCCTCAACTGAGCCAAAATCTAGGGCCAGTGACGCGCGTGGGAAGCTAGGGACTCGTGTCGCGACCACAGGCAAGGGTGAACGAGGGCGCTCCGTTTCTCGAGTATCATAACTTGAGTATATGTATACTATGCGTTACACTTACTATTTATTTACTTACTTGTCGTGACATATATAGAACTAATTAGTATCTTTTGATTTATGCATTGATTGCAATAGTTAACAAGCCTGCTCGGCGATCCAAACGAGCTGGCTTGTGAGCTAAACAAACTGAGCCCAGCTTGACTCGTTATCCAACCCTAACTCTGATCGATACGCCGTTTTGTAGTGCTCTGTTTGTTTGAGCTATAGGTTTTAGACTTTAGTCTGAAAAGTTGACTTTCTTAAAGCTAGGTTTCTAGATGTTGACTTTTTGCTATTGCCTTTTGTAATCAATTTTATTCTCTCAGCACACCAAAAGCTAGAAAAAGCTCCTTTCTAACTGTCTTTCAGTTTTCAGCTCCTTTTCTCGAAAGCTAGCTTTCCAGCTTTTCACAAGCCAACTCAACAGCTGGACTGTTTGTTTCAGCTTCCATGAAAAAAAAACTCAAACAAACATGCCCTCAATCAGCTCCCTGCCGCAAGCAGAGAGCGCTCGATAGGCGGGAAGCAAAAGTCTGGCCGTCGTCTTCGTCGAGAAGCCGCAAGCAGAGGGCGCTGGATAGGCGGGAAGGTGGTCCGCCTATGCTGGACCTCGCAGCCTCCTACTGCCGTCGGGAGAGAGGGGGAAGGGGGCGGTGGCATGGCGGCGGTAGATCTGAGAGAGGAGGGGGTGGCGGAGGCCTCCATTGCACGGATCTGAGAAAGGAGACAGTGGGGCGTGGCGGCTCGAGTTGCAGACGACAAGCGCAGCTTGGTCTGGGAGGCGGAGAGGGACGACAGACGATAGGCGGGCGATAGGAGAAGTACGGGGGAGGCGCGGAAGGAGAAGACGAGGGAGGCCGAGAGGGAGCACGGGGAGTAGGTTTTTTCTGCTCCCGGGCGGGGAGCGATACTGAGGCAGAGCGGGGCGAAGCATAAGTAGTGGAGCAGAGCGCGACCAAAGGACTAAGAGATTAGTAAGGTTACATTTGGTACAGATTCAGCTTCTCCTAAAACAGTTTCTAAAATAGCTTCTCTAATTAAGCTGAAACTGTTTTTAAAATTATTTAGCGAAATATGGACCTGCAAGAGAAGCTAGGCAAAGATAAGATTTCCAACCCCTCCTTCCTAGTGTAAGCCGAAAACAACTTCACCAGATGTTTCGTGGGTGAAGCTGCTAAAAAACCCGTTTGGCATAGTTTCACTATAAACTCTCCGTGAAGTTGTGCCAAAAGGACCCTAACTTTGAATGAATTGGCTTCATGTTTTGATAGCGCTAAGGCAATGAGCAAATTTAGAAGCCAAAAAAGTATCATGCTAAATATTTTCTAATACGTCGTATTATACATGCTAAACAATAGATTTGATGTAGCCAAAATAAAAAACCTTTGACAGCACTTTACATTTTACATATCCAAACCCAAAATCCTAGGCGTAAACGCACTCAACCAACTACACGAAGCAGAGCAATAGCAAGATGAAGAATTGAAAAGCAGAGGAAGCTGCACAGCGAAATCAAGCTAAGACAGCACCATGGCAGACAAAAAAGAAAGGAATGAGATTTTTACAGGAAAGTTTGTCCCGGTTTAAATTTTGTGACACGGAATTGAGTTCCTCTACAAATCCCTTTCTTAATTTTTAATACTGAGTCTCTATATTTTGGTTGCAGAAAAGTGTTTTACTACAGATTCAGTAGTTAACTGTACAAATTATATATTTAGATGGCATGACTCTTCTTTTAATATAAGCCGTTCACAAGGTTGACGGATCATGGATGGCTACCTCCTTTCCCATCCTGATTAATGTGTGGATCTTTTAGAGATTTTTCTTTGTTAATAGACTACCTAACTTGTGTAAATACTGTTTTATATATAATTGATGTGAATTGTGAAGTCATTAATATCATGACAGACCATGTTTTGTACGTGATTATTAATGGCTTAACCAAGATTGCTTACATGTCATTAATCGACTCAACTGTTTACAGAGGAATGGCTCACGGAGTGGAGCAAGAGCAAAACCCAAGCCCCAGAGCCGTTCACATCACCTTGGGGACATTGACGAGAAGTGGCCAGAAGTTATGTTCATAAACGACTATGCGGTGTTCATAGGCTACCTGTCAATGGCTGTAACGGGGACAGGTTTGCTGGTTCTTACGTGGTCCACAGTCGTCCTCCTTGGTGGATTCGTCACCATGCTATCGAAGGAGGACTTCTGGTGTCTCACGGTGATTACACTAGTTCAGACGAGGTGAGTCAATCTCACGTTCTTGTTGGTTTTCAGTTTGTCACTGCTTTATAGCTACTTTTATTCCCTCAGTTATGCGAGAAGAACTTTCTAGTTTTGTTTGGTTCTAAGGTTATGAGTATGTATTGGGTTATCTAACCTTTATCTAGCTAAGTTAACTACTTAACTGGTTAACTTGTATTCAGCAACTAAATTGCAAGCTGATCTTGTTGGATTATCTCTACCCTAAGGCCCAAAGGCCTTAGCCTTAGGCTAGTGTACCTTGCTCGGATGACGACGACGCCATCACGTTCGTCGGTGGCGTCTGCTCTAGGCAGCGTCGCGCAGTGTCGGGTCGGGGCAGATCCGCGCTGGGCGGCGATGGGCGGTGTAGTGCAGGCTGGTGGAGCTTCCCGCCGCCGCAGCACCACCCCTCACGATCGGTCTAGGGTTAGGATGTAGGTGGAGAGTCGGGGCACGGTCAATCTCGGCGTGCGTGCCCCCCGGCCCCCACCTTCTATTTATTGTGGCGCTGCCGACGGGGGCCCACCAACACGGTGTTGGGTTGGGCGCTCCCGATCAGGGCGCGGATCAAAGGCTAAGGCCTTTGGGCCTTAGGGTAGAGATCAATCCAACAATCTCCCCCTTGATCTCACATTATCTTTTTCTTTCACTTTTCTATTTTCCTTATCTCATCACAAATTTATGTACAGGGCATATCTCATCGTCACGCGCAACTGCCGATAGAATCAATAGCCACAATACACGCCTCTGTTCGAAATAGATTCTATAATCTTTTTGGGCCTCTATTATCCAGAGATCATAGGCTGTACCTCATTCCCATGCCGGCTACATGTTCCATGAACACGCTGGGTGGTAGGTCTTTCGTTAGCGGATCCGCAAGTATATCTTTTGTTCTTATATGCTCGAGACTTATGGTGTGATCCTGGATTCTATCTTTTATTGAATAAAATCTTATCTGTATCGACTTGGTAGCCATGCTCTTCTTGTTATTATGAGCATAAAACATTGCTGGCTGGTTATCGCAGTACATCTTTAGTGGTCTTTCTATACTGTCCACCACTCTTAAGCTAGGTATAAATTTCTTTAACCATTCTACCTGCCCGGAGGCCTCGTAGCATGCTATAGACTCAGCATACATCATCGATGTTGCTGTGACCGATTGTTTAGAGCTTTTCCACGATATGGCTCCCCCTGTGAGAGTGAAGATGTAACCCGTCGTAGATTTTCTATCATCTTCATCTCCTGCAAAGTCTGAATCTACGTATCCTTTAATCTCTAAAGAATCGCTTCTTCTGTATGTTAGCATGAGGCCTTTTGTGCCTTTCACATATCGCAAGGCTTTCTTTACAAGTTTCCAGTGTTCTAGACCTGGATCTTTCTAAAATCTGCCAAGCACATTAGTGACAAAGGCTAAGTCAGGGCGTGTGCACACTTGAGCATACTGTAAACTTCCGACTGCCGAGGCATACGGAACAGTTTTCATCTGTTCTTTTTCATATTTATTTCTGGGACTCTGAAAGTCTCCATATCTGTCACTCTTGACTATCAGAGCAGGAGTAGGCTTACTCGCATGCATACTATATTTTTTTAGAATCTTTTGTAGGTATGTCTCTTGTGACAAACCTAGTACCCCATTTCTTCTATCTCGATGAATCTCAATCCCTAGCACAAATGAGGCTTCACCAAGGTCTTTCATGTCAAAATTCGATGACAAGAATTCTTTTGTTTCTAATAGTAGGCTGACATCGCTACTCGCTAGCAGAATGTCATCCACATACAGTACCAGGAAAATATATTTCCCTTTCTTGAACTTTGCATAAATGCAATTATCCTCAACATTCTCCGTAAACCCAAACCTCTTTATAGTCTCATTAAACTTCAAATACCACTGTCTTGAAGCTTGCTTTAATCCATAAATGGATTTCTTTAAATGACATCCCATATTTTCTTTTCCTTTTATGACAAAACCTTTAGGTTGTGCCATGTAAACTCTTTCTTCGAGATAACCATTTAGGAATGTCGTCTTTACATCCATTTGGTGCAATTCCAGATCGAAATGTGCAACCAAGGCCATAATTATTCTGAAAGAGTCTTTACATGAGACCGGAGAAAAGGTCTCATTATAATCTATTCCTTTCTTCTGTGTAAATCCTTTTGCCACAAGACGAGCCTTGTATCTTTCTATATTCCCTTTGGAATCACATTTTGTCTTGTAGACCCATTTACAGCCTACTGTTTTGGCTCCTTTAGGAATTTCTTCTAGGTCCCAAACTCGGTTGGTCCTCATCGATTTCATTTCATCTTCCACGGCTTCAAACCATTTAGATGAATATCTGCTTCTCATGGCTTCTTCGAATGAGATGGGATCATCTTCCATTCGAAACTCTTCTGTGTTATACACTTCATAATCAGCGGGAATAGCTAATCTTCTTTCTCTTTGAGATCTCCTAGGAGCCTCTTCTATTCGAATATTCTCTGCTGGAGCCTGTGATGGCTCCCCCTGATCTGTGGGAACGTTATTATCTATAGGATCCTGAAGGACAGGTTCCATATTTTCATTCTGCGTCGCTACAGAAGGGATCAATTCGGGAACTGGCATCGCAGTAACTCGTACCGCCGGCGCAGTCTCAGTAGGCAGTGAGAAAAACGGTTCCTGAATCATTGGAGTAGATGCGCACACCCGGTTCTCCTCAAGAACAATCTTTCGAACTGCTGTATTTCCCCGAATCATCTCTTCTTCTAGGAAGGTAGCATGTCTCGTTTCTACGAACTTTGTAAATCTGTCTGAATAGTAGAAACGATATCCTTTTGATCTGTCTGGATAACCAATGAAATGGCAACTCACTGTCTTGGGATCCAATTTCCCAATGTTCGGGTTAAATATCTTTGCCTCAGCAGGACTCCCCCACACCCGTAGGTGATTCAGTGAGGGTATCTTTCCTATCCACAGTTCATACGGTGTTTTAGGCACCGCTTTACTGGGTATTCTGTTGAGAATATAGACAGCGGTTTTCAACGCTTCGATCCATAAACTCACTGGTAGCGTAGAATAGCCGATCATGCTTCGTACCGTATCCATCAGGGTACGATTCCGTCTTTCAGCCACTCCGTTCTGCTGAGGATCGCCCGGCATAGAGTACTGGGCTACTATTCCTTGTTCTGTGAGGAACCTCACAAAAGGTCCTGGAACCTGTCCGTATGGGGTATGCCGACCGTAGTATTCCCCTCCACGGTCAGAACGAACAACTTTTATCTTTAAATTGTGCTGATTTTCAACTTCAGCCTTGAATTCTTTAAATTTATCTAACGCCTCTAATTTCTCGTTTATTGGATAAATATATCCATAACGGGAATAATCATCTGTGAACGTTATGAAAGATTCATAACCGTCTATGCTTTTAACTGAGAACGGACCGCATATATCTGTGTGAATTAATTCTAAAATACCTGCGCTATGCTCAGCATTTTTCTTTGTTATCTTTACATATTTTCCTTTAATGCAATCAATGTATTTGTCTGAGTCTGAGAACTCAAGAGGAGGTAGAATTTCATTCTTAACCAGCCTTTCTATTCTCCCCCTCGAAATATGGCCTAAACGACAGTGCCATAATTTCGACGACGTGTCTTGAGTTCTTTTTCGTTTTCTGTTATTATCTGTGGTTGCAAACACAATCGCATTCACATCACATATGGAATTCACACTTTCACGTAGCGATAACAAATAAAGATCATTTCTTCTAAAAGCAATAGTAGCAACTGCATCATTAAATTCTATTACACACATGCCATTTTGCAAAACGACATGCAAATCCATCATCATCTAGACGAGACACACTTATCAAGTTTCTCTGTATTACGGGAACATAAAATACATCTTTAAGTAATAAATTAAAGCTTGTGTCGAGCTCTAAGAGGAGGTCT
This sequence comes from Panicum miliaceum, assembly GCA_032594955.1. NCBI lineage: Eukaryota > Viridiplantae > Streptophyta > Magnoliopsida > Poales > Poaceae > Panicum > Panicum miliaceum. The sequence goes on from CM064064.1 coordinate 3,672,964, forward strand.
CCCACCGCCTCAACATCTGCCTCGACTCCATTTGCGACTTTAATTCTGTTTTCGCCTCTTCCCGTAGTTCTCGTTGAACGGAATCCCTGTAAAGAGTTTGCAACATGAATTGTTGCTCCCGAGTCAATCCACCAAGTAGATTTCAAATAATCTTTATACAAGGATTCATCTACAAATGAGATAATTTTCTCACCTCATTTCTCCATGATCATCTTTAAGTAGTCGGGACAATTTGTCTTGTAGTGTCCCTTCTGTTTGCAGTGAAGGCACTTATCCTTCTCCACTATAGCTTGCCCAAACTTGGGCCTGTGCTGCTGCTGGGCCAACTGGGGTCCCTTTCCCTTGGATGAGGAGGGAATGCCTTTATTGTTTCTTTTCTTATTCACATAGTTTATAGATCCACCATGTGCTGTCTTTATTCTCTCTTATTCTTGAACACACATCGCTATGGTCTTTTCAATATCCCATTTTTCAGGGTTCATGTTGTAATTGACAACAAAGTTGTCAAACTCTTTTGGCAATGAAGCAAAGACCAAATAAACTATGTGTTCTAGTTTGAACTCCATATCCATTGGTTTAAGCTTGTTGTTGATGTTGACCAAGCGATGGATGTGCTCTCTTATCCCACCTCCCAAGTACCTCTCTGTAACCAGTTGTTTGATCAACTGGGTAGCATAAGTCTTTGAGGAGCCAGTGTACTGACTCCTTATCTTGTCAAGGTACTCAACGACAGTGGGAAAATCTGAGATTGCCCCCAAAATGGCAGGCTCTATTGTGTTCTTGACCACTGCCAAACATTTCTTGTTGGCAGGGGTTGGCGCTAAAATCGGCCAGGAATCGGCCGATGGTCTTCAGCGTCGGACACACGACCCGGGAGAATCTTCTTAGCTCCTGTTCGGGTTATTTGCCCTGGTGCGGTTTGCGCGACGTGCCAGTCAATCTGACCTGTTGATTGACAAGGAAATAAGAGTATTAAATTCCGGGCGTCCCGATCGGCTGGAGTTCCGATCTGTCCCAAGAAAGCGCATCGGCGAATCGACCGATTTGCTAATGAAGATGACCGGCTATGGATCAGCCGATAATCACGTAATAATTGCAAAGAAGACCGCTGGAGCGACTTAAACAATTATTACAGATGCAACACTTGAAATAGATCTAATCGGCTATATGACGATGAACGAGGAAGAGTGATGATAAAGCCGATAATTCCAATCTCAAGCTGGATAACTAGTGATAATACTAGAACAACAGGTAAAACCTATAATTCTAGTAAATATCGATAACTGGTGAATAAATCCAAACAAAACCACAGCGATGCGCCCGTAGTTAAAGCTCAGATGTTACTCGATAAACGGAACCTACCAATTGGCCGGAGATCAAGTTGATGCAGCCTGCCAATCCGTACGAACTCGTGAAAGAAGAAAAAGTATTGGCGAAGTCGCCGACTTGAAAGTAAAGTACTAGGAAAAAGTAGAAGTGTTTTGTTGATTGATGTGTTGATATCTTACGAAGCCCTGGCGACTCCTGTTTATACCCTAAAACCAGGACTTCTGGTCGATTACGACTTGTTACAATCTTATTTTAAACAGAAAAACTACTATATCTATAATATCTTTAAAAAGGAAACGGACTCCTGCAGAATCTTCCGCCGCCGTCTCCTAATCCAATCAAGACTTTTTCCATTGCTTCTTGACCGAATCAACATCGCTCTGTTGACCAACATCAGTCCACTTTTGACCGGGATCCTCTGTTGTGGTTCCAATCTGTTGGCGCAAGTTGCATTGCCAATCGGCCGATTCCCCAACTGTAACCTTAATCGGCCGATTCTTTACTGTAGCCTTTAGATCTGCCGCATCGGCCAATCTCTTCTCCTGACGCCGATTCAACACGTGTCAAAATCTGGCGTCAACACATGCCCCCCAGTTTTGGAGTAAAACATAATTTTTACTTCAAAACTCTTTCTTTAATCCTTTTCTCCGAAACGGGCGCAGTAAAAATCTCCTTCCGTTCTGCGGTCTTCTACATAATGATTGCGATTTTCTCGGACCGGGCGCTCGAGACAACTGTTCCCCCGGAATTCGTGTAGACGGCGCGGCAAAAATGCCGCCTTTACCCTTCCTCTCTCGGATTATCCTTAAGTACTGGTATTCTCCGCCCACTTTTCTTCACGAGCCTAGTATTTTCCTCCAGCGAACCACTGTTCATCTTCTTCCTGAGCCCTCTCGATCTCCAAGTACGAACCTTCCTCTGTTTCTCCCCTTGGCATCTCAATCGCTCTGATGCTGGGTAGCTTTTCATCTCTGTTTAGTCAAAACGTCTCAGCCCTAGTCGGGAACGAGCGATCGAAGTTATGCATTCAGACGAACCACTGTCGCAGGCAGACATAGATCTGATAAGAGCTCATTCTGAAGAACTTAAAGATCATGTTCCTGCCGTTGTCCAGAAGTATTGGGACCTTATAGACGCTCACTGCCTAGTCCCCAAGCGACTGCCATCTGAAAAGAGTCGTCCACTCCCTCATCAAGTCGAGACTGAAGCCGCCATGGAGAATCTGGAGGAGAAGAAGACCCGCCTCCTGATAGAACTACGCCATCAAGTTGATACTGGAGCCACCATGGAGAACCCAAAGGAGAATAGGACCCGCCTTCTGATAGAATTGGGCCGGATCGAGAGAGAAATCCAGAGCAAGCGTAATCAATATATATATCGGTATTTTTATCCTAAGGGCGACTTGTACCATGTCGGCCATGTACTCTTTTGTTTTCATTGAATAATGAATTGTTCAGACCGAATCACAATGTTTCCTCCTTAAGGCGATGTCATTTCCACATCGGCTGTGTAGACAAACGCCGATAGGGGTCGGCCTCGCCATCTTGATGTATCTGTTTGCAAGTTATGCATCTACCCAAATGCTCGGATAGTACCTCTTCAGATATCTTCCATTTAAAGCTCTTGGAAATTCTTCCCCTTCGATAGTTTCCAGAATATATGCATTTCCCAGGGCACATCGGCCGATTCTGTGCGGCCCTTCCCAAGTGGGCGACCATTTACCGAATTTGGGATCCTTAGACCCTATCGGCAGCACCAACTTCCATACCAAATCTCCTTGTGAGAACTGTTTAACCTTGACCTTTTTGTCATACCATCTGGCCACCCTTTTCTTGTTTTCTTCGATGCTAATCAAGGCTCTCAAACGCTGACCCGCCGAGTCATTGAGCTCATCCTTCATGAGGAAGGAATAGTCATCGACCGTCAACTGATCTTGAAGCGATATACGCCTTGACCCCGTCCTTAATTCCCAAGGCAGGACTGCCTCGTGACCATAAACCAGCTGATAAGGAGATATCTTAGTGGCTCCGTGGCAAGCCATCCTATAAGCCCATAGATATTCAGCCAATGAGATGTGCCACTTTTTGGGTTGTTCCTCTATCTTCCTCTTGATCAACTTGATTATCCCCTTATTGGACGATTCGGCCTGGCCATTGGCTTGAGCATAGTATGGAGAAGAATTTAATAATTTAATCCCCATATCGGCGGCGAATTCCCCAAATTCTCCAGAGGTGAACATCGTTCCTTGGTCAGTTGTGATAGTCTGAGGAATACCGAATCGATAAACAATATGGTTCTTAACGAACTCGATCATATCGGCCGATGTCATGGTCCTTAACGGAACTGCCTCCACCCACTTAGTGAAATAATCGGTAGCTACCAATATAAACTTATGCCCCTTGCTTGATGGAGGGTGAATCTGTCCGATGAGATCTATTCCCCAACCTCTGAACGACCACGGCTTGATTACTGGATTCATAGCTGATGCTGGCGCGCTGTACATTGCCAAACTTCTGACAGTCTTGGCATCCTTTATAATATTTGAAACAATCCTCAAGAATCATTGGCCAATAATACCCATTGTTTCTGATCATCCACTTCATCTTGTGAGCCGATTGATGGGCTCCACATACGCCTTCATGGATTTCCCCCATCAGGACCTTTGCTTCTTCTGTTCCCAGGCACTTGAGAAGAACCCCATCAATCGTCCAGTAAAATTAATCATCTTCAAGTAACACATATTTTGTGGCTTGAAAGCGCACTCGCCGATCCACCTTCTGGGACGGATCCCTCAAGTAATCGGCAATCTTCCTTCGCCAATCATCGGCCGCGTGCTCCAAAATCATAGCCCCCTGAATCGGCCGATATCCGGATGCATGTTGGGCCAGCCTGTTGGCCTCCTCATTATAATTTCTGGGGATGTGCTCAATTATCGCAGACTTGAATTCCTTTAACAACTGGAGACAATCTTCATAATAAATCCTCAAGATATCATCCTTGCATTCAGATTTCCCCGTTAACTGATCTACGATGAGCATGGAATCTCCAAAAATCTCGACTGGATCAGCTTTGACTTCCCTTAATAATTGGATACCTTTTAGGACGGCTCGATATTCCGCCTGGTTATTGGTTGCGGATGCTTCTATCGGCAGAGAGAAATCATAACTTGCCCCCCGAGGCGATACAAGGACAATGCCGATTCCTGATCCGGCCCCACACGAAGAACCATCGAAGTACAGAGTCCATGGAACCGGCTCAACGATAGCAACTTCCGGTCCACAATGTTGGGCAACGAAATCGGCCATGACCTGACCCTTGACAGCTTTGGCCGATTCGTACCTTAAGTCAAATTCTGACAGAGCCAGGATCCATTTTCCAATCCGTCCTTTCAAAATCGGTAGTGACAACATATACTTCACCACATCATCTTTGCATACCACTATGCATTCTGCCGATAATAAATAGTGCCTGAGCTTGGTACACGAGAAGTATAAACACAGGCACAGCCGTTCCACCGGGGAATATCTTGTTTCGGCGTCCAGGAGTCTTCTGCTGACATAATATACCACCCGTTCTTTTCCTTCAAACTCCTGTACCAACGCCGATCCAATGGCTTGTTCATCAGCCGATAAGTATAATTTGAACGGCTTACCAGGCTGTGGCGGGACTAACACCGGAGCTGAAACCAGATATTGCTTGATATCTTCTAACGCTTTGTGTTGTTCTTCTCCCCACACGAATTCCTGGTCGGGCTTCAATTTCAACAAAGGAGTAAAAGCTCGAATACGCCCGGACAGGTTGGATATGAATCTTCTGATAAAATTGACCTTGCCGATGAGGGATTGCAGCTCGGTTTTATTCCGTGGGGCCACAACCTTGTTGATGGCGTCTTTGGTCTTCCGGTTGACCTCTATCCCGCGCTCATGGACTATGAATCCTAAGAATTGCCCGGCCGATACACCAAATGTACATTTGTTCGGGTTCATTTTTAACCCATGCTTCCTTGTGCACTCCAGTACTTCTTGTAAATCGGCTAGATGTTCCTGATGACCTTTTGACTTGACCACAACATCGTCGATGTAAATTTCCACCGATGCACCAATGAGCTTGTGAAAGATATAGTTCATGGCCCGCTGATATGTAGCACCGGCGTTCTTTAACCCAAAGGTCATTACAACCCACTCGAATAAACCCAGGTGACCCGGACACCTGAAAGCCGTTTTGGAAATATCCTCTTCGGCCATTAATATTTGATTGTACCCCGCATTACCATCCATGAAACTGATGACTTTGTGTCCTGCGGCAGCATCTATCAAGACATCGGCCGTTGGCATCGGATATCCATCCATTGGTGTGGCCTGATTTAGGTTCCTGAAATCGATGCACACACGCAACTTTCCATTCTTTTTATACACACGTACAATATTAGAAATCCATTCGGCGTAGCGACACTGCCGAATAAATCCTGCTTCAATCAATCTTGTGATTTCGGCCTTTATATCAGGTAGAATTTTGGGGTTGCACCGTCGCGCAGGCTGCTGATATTGCCGATATTCTGATTTTATAGGTAACCGGTGTTCAACAATGGACCGGTCCAGACCTGGCATCTCATGGTATTCCCAAGCAAAGCAATCCTTGAATTCTTTTAATAAACTTATCAATTTACACTTATATCCAGGATCCAAGGTAGCACTAATATACGTCGGCCTTGATTTGCTACTATCTCCCAAATCCACCATCTCCAATGAATCGGCCGACGTAAACCCATGCCCAAGCTTTCCGTCTTCTCGGACGAGCTGATCCATCTATTCTGAATTTTCAGAGCCGGCTGCTTGGATCGGCTGTAGACCGAAATCGGACACCTTCAGGAAATCAGTGTCCCAAGTCCTGCCAGATATACAACTGACGTGTTCACAGCTCCACTGTTGCGTATCGGCCGCTGCGACGCTGTAGGCGGAATCGGCGATGACTATCTCTGTACTGTCGCCGACCCATTGCACGAGGCATTGGTGCATTGTAGATGGGACACATCAATTCGCATGTATCCAGTCGCGACCGAGCAGCATGTTGTAGGACCCCTTACCATTAATAACGAAAAAGGTAGTAGGAAGGGTCTAATTGCCGATGGTGAGGTCGACGCAGAGCGCTCCACGGGCGGGAGACACGTTGCCCTCGAAGTCCTTGAGCATCATGTCCGTCTTGGTCAGGTCTTCATCGCTTTTGCCCAATTTGCGGAACATGGCATACGGCATGATGTTGACTGCGGCGCCTCCATCCACTAGTAGCCTGGTAACGGGTCGTCCGTTAACGTACCCTTTGAGAAACAATGCCTTGAGATGTTGCCGTTTATCGTCTTCTGGTTTCTCAAAGGTGGCCGTCATTGGTTCCAATACCAATTGCGCCATTTGCTCTTCCACCCTTGTTGCTTTGTCTCGATCGGCAGGCGCCATGAACTCCATCAACAATATGAACACCATGTTGATATCAGCTGCCGATTTTTGATTGTCTGCTTCCTTGCTGTTGTTTTTCTTGGGGCGCCAAACCCGAGACTTGACGTTTCTTTTTTCCGGCACCTACCTCTGCTCTTCTTCTTGTTGCTCCCACTGGCGCAGGCGTTGGATCCTCCATTTCTGGGATTTGGATAGACCATCAGGGCACCACCTGGGGTTTACTGGTTTGGCCGATGATCTGGTGTGCTCCCAATCTGGTTCCCTTCCTAGGGGGTTTTCATCTGACACCCTGTCATCAGCCATCTCTTCCAGCCGATCGTGTACGTTGATTCTGCCCCCCAGTCGATCCTGTTGGTTGATCCTGCCTTTCGACCGGTGATACCGGTCAACTCTGCCCCCGAGCCGATCATGCACTGAAAGGCGCTGTCCTTCTTGTTTGCGCCGATTTCTGCTGATCGGCTCTGATCCTCTGTCTCTGGAGCGTGATCTTTTAAACGGGCGATTGTTGCGGCTTAATCCGTTGCACTCAGGACAGTTATCGGCTGACGGCAATCGGAGGTCATTCTCCCAGCAATGGGTGAAGAACGGACATTGCCAGTGATCCTCGTGCCGGTGTATCATCTCGTCGTGGTATCTTGACCGTTCCTGCTGCCGCCGATATTTGCTGAGCAGGAACTGGGAGGTGATGGGTCTGCGCAATCGTTCTGATCCTTCGCCCTTGTCTTCAGCCAGCCTTTTCCCTTTGACCTCATCCGCCGTGACCTGCTTCCTGGGATCTATGGCGCCGCTTCTTCTTGCCGATTCCAACGTCAGCACCTTGGTTTGAAGTGAATTTCTTCCCGTGTCAACCATGTTAGCCGGGAAAGGATGCTGGTCTATCTTCATCGGCTTTACCGGTTTGGCCGGGTTTCAAACTTGAGCCTTCCCTGCTCGATGGCTGATCGTATCTACTGACGAAAGATCTTGCATTCATTTGTGTCATGAGACGTGGCATTGTGCCACTTGCAGTTCTTCATCTTTTTAAGCTGATCGGCCGAAGGGATGGTGTGGTACTGAGATAGCTTGATCTGCCCTTCCTGAAGTAGTAAGTCAAAAATCTTATCAGCCTTTGCCGTATCAAAGCCGAATGTCTCTGGTTCTTTCTTTCCGAAAGGGCACGATATTGGCTTCTTGCCTTTCACCCACTCTGCTAGGCCGATTTCTTCCTCTCCATCCGGTTCAGACCCTTCTAGATATGCCACCTTCTTCTAGAAATTCCTCCGCTGCTCAAGCGGACGAACCTGCCAATCGGTGAACGATCTGGCTTAAGCTTTCAAATTCCTGTGAGGCATACCTTTCCTTGATTTGTGGCAAGAGGCCTTGGAAAGCGATATCGGCCAACTGGGCATCGGTCAGAGCCAGACTGTAGCATTTGTTCCTGAATTCTCTGAATCTCTGTATATATACAGTTACCGGTTCATCGCTCCTCTGCCTGAGGCTGGTCAAATCTGAGAGCTTCATCTCATGTACTCCTGCGTAGAAGTACTTATGGAACTGCTTCTCCAGATCGGCCCAAGTAATAATGGAATTAGGTGGCAAAGTGGTGAACCACTGGAAGGCTGATCCAGACAGAGACGATGAAAACATACGCACCCTCAGAGCATCTTGCGTGGCGGCTTCCCTGCACTGGATGATGAATCTGTTAATGTGCTCAACGGTGGATGTATCGTCCAGCCCCGAAAACTTGGTGAAATCAGGCACCTTGTACCGGTGTGGAAACGGCAGCAAGTCATAGGCAGATGGATATGGCGTCTTGTATGTGTAAGTTTGTACTTTCGGCTTCAAGCCGAATTGATCCTGAATTACCTCCGCTATTCTTGCCGTCCAATCCACCTGCTGCTGATGAACAACCGTTCGAGGTGCCGGCATATGTTGGAGGACTGGCGGTGTTACGGCCGGGTGATGGATCGAAGCATGCGGCGAATTCTGTTGCGTCATGGCCGTCTGAGCAGTTGACAGTTGATGGCGAAGTGAATCCGCCGCCCCGTCGTACATCATCATCGGCGCCGTGCTTCGGAGTGCCTCTACAGCGCCTGCCCCCCTGCCGATTTCTGACGGGACTGGTTGATACTGAGGGACCGTCGGCCGGACAGCCGATTGGAACGGCGCCTGGATTGGATAGCTCCCATGTCCGGCTGATAGATCAGGAAAAGCTGTCGTCACCGATGCCCCCCAGGGTACTGAGTTTGTGGGCAATGATTGCACAGAAGCAATCTGGACAGGCTGAAGCGGTGCTTGCGATGGGAAGCATGGTGCACCGTTGTACCTTGGAGACACTGGAGGCAACGAAGTGTTGTAGCCTTCGCGTTGCATCGATGTCGGCTGAGGAGCCGATTGGGACGTGCCTGGTGAGCTTCTGGCTGGAAGTGCAATCGGCGGGGCATACGCTGGCCCCTGATATCCTTGAATTGCTCCGCTGGCCAGAGAGCTGATGACGGCGTTATACACCGTGTTGGTCATCACCGAGGATTGGTCGATGAACGCCTGGTAGATGGACTGTTGGATCATATCGGACATCTTGCCCGAATCCTCAGTAATGGTGATATGGCGGGGAACTGGAAGAGGGGCTTTCTTGACTGTCTCCCCGCTTCTGGTACGGCTGAATGACTGTAGATACATCCTCTTGTAATCTTCTAGATGTTTAGCCAATTCTTCCTTTTGGTCATCCTTGAGATCTGCTTCTGTGACCTTAATGATGTTGCTTTCGGAAACTTCCGCGTTCTTTGACATACTGGATCTTGAAGTTGGTCCCACCGGGCGTGCCAAAAGTGTGTTGGCGCTAAAATCGGCCAGGAATCGGCCGATGGTCTTCAGCGTCGGACACACGACCCGGGAGAATCTGCTTAGCTCCTGTTCGGGTTATTTGCCCTGGTGCGGTTCGCGCGGCGTGCCAGTCAATCTAACCTGTTGATTGACAAGGAAATAAGAGTATTAAATTCCGGGCGTCCCGATCGGCTGGAGTTCCGATCTGTCCCAAGAAAGCGCGTCGGCGAATCGGCCGATTTGCTAATGAAGATGACCGGCTATGGATCAGCCGATAATCACGTAATAATTGCAAAGAAGACCGCTGGAGCGACTTAAACAATTATTACAGATGCAACACTTGAAATAGATCTAATCGGCTATATGACGATGAACGAGGAAGAGTGATGATAAAGCCGATAATTCCAATCTCAAGCTGGATAACTGGTGATAATACTAGAACAACAGGTAAAACCTATAATTCTAGTAAATATCGATAACTGGTGAATAAATCCAAACGAAACCACAGCGATGCGCCCGTAGTTAAAGCTCGGATGTTACTCGATAAACGGAACCTACCAATTGGCCGGAGATCAAGTTGATGCAGCCCTGCCAATCCGTACGAACTCCTGAAAGAAGAAAAAGTATTGGCGAAGTCGCCGACTTGAAAGTAAAGTACTAGGAAAAAGTAGAAGTGTTTTGTTGATTGATGTGTTGATATCTTACGAAGCCCTGGCGACTCCTATTTATACCCTAAAACCAGGACTTCTGGTCGATTACGACTTGTTACAATCTTATTTTAAACAGAGAAACTACTATATCTATAATATCTTTAAAAAGGAAATGGACTCCCGCAGAATCTTCCGCCACCGTCTCCTAATCGAATCAAGACTTTTTCCATTGCTTCTTGACCGAATCAGCATCGCTCTGTTGACCAACACCAGGCCACTTTTGACCGGGATCCTCTGTTGTGGTTCCAATCTGTTGGCGCAAGTTGCATTGCCAATCGGCCGATTCTTTACTGTAACCTTAATCGGCCGATTCTTTAACCTTAATCGGCCGATTCTTAACCTTAATCGGCCGATTCTTTACTGTAGCCTTTAGATTTGCCGCATCGGCCAATCTCTTCTCCTGACGCCGATGCAACACGTGTCAAAATCTGGCATCAATAGCAGGGAGCCATTTGGCATGATCAGCGTCATACCTCTGTTTGGTCGCCTTGTAGGCGAGCTCTGTTTGCTTCCAAGAAGCATCTGTAACATCTTCCCCTCTGACCGGCCTCTCAGGCTCTACTAGAACCGGTGCAGAAAGGACCCAATCTAGCTCAGCCATGGTAAAGAAGAGATCCAACTTCTTATACCATTCATTGTAGTTGTCGCCTCTCAAAATCGGAATATCCTTGATGGAAACCATCATAGGAAAACCAGCTGAAATATGTTAGCTCAAGTGAGAACATTATAACAATAATGACGAATGCATGGAAATCATAATATTGTTATTATCAACTTTGGTCAGAAAAAAACAACATTACAATTTAATCTGAAAAATTAATCTGTGAAATCATAATATTGTTATCATCAACTTTGGTCAGAAAATAACAACATTACAATTTCATCTGAAATTATCTGTGACTCAAAATTTAAATTATCCCTTTGGTTCAAATTTAAATTCAAGTCAAAACAATTATCTGTGCAGCGGAAACATGAATAAAATAATTCTATTTTGAAGCAAGATCTGTGAAAATCTGTATTTTTATTCTCTAAACATTTATCCCTTTGATTCAAAATGAAAAGAGATCAAATTCTGTGCAAAAACATTCAAATTTGCTTCAAAAACAGAATAAAAAAGATCAAATTTTACTGTTCATCTGCGAAACGGGCCGAAAATCTACCACTGTGCAGCCCGTTACTGTGCAGCCCGTTACTGCCTCCACGGCCCGGCCCACTCGAGAAAACGGCCCGCTACTGTGCGGCCCGCGGCTAACAGGCCGCAACCTGGGCCTGGGCCGCGAAGTCGGCCCACACCGCGTGCGCTGGCCGCCCCCCCTCGCGCGATCTCAGCCGTCCATCCAGATCGGATGGCTGAGCGCGCGTTTCGGGAGGTATAAATACCTCGCGGCCGGCCGACGCCCACGGAAACCCTAGATCATTTCTCCTCCTCTCGCTCGCTCTCTCGCCTAGCTCCCTCGAGTCGCTCCCTCCTCGCCTCTAACCGTCGCCGCCGTCGCCGGCTTGAACTCCGGCGCGGCGCACGGCATGGCCGCCGGCCACCTGCCGGCGAGCCAGATCTAGCTCGCCTCCTGTCCCTCTCCTTCTCTCTCTCTTGTTTCCCTCGCCCTCTTCCTCACTTCTCTGTTCCGGCCAGAGGCTGCGCCGCCGCGTTCGTCCTCGACGCCGGCGGCCGTGCCATGGCCGGATCTACTTCCCCAGTACCCTTTCTCTTTGTTTTCTTGGCTCGGTGTGCGTCCACACGAAGCGAAACTGTGCCCTATGGGCCTCCTCGCCGGAGTCGTGTGCGTCTCGCGCGCGGCTCCGTCGAGGGGATCTCTGGGGTACGAGAAAGAAGGGAAATGATGGAGGGAAGAGAAGGAGAAGAGAAGAAAAGCAAGAAGGACCAGAGGAGGAAGAAGGGCCAGGTAAGTCGCGGGGTTTAGATCTAGGGTTAGGGTTAGGGTTTCGAGCTCTGTTTGATTTCTTTCTCGATTTGGTTTCTGTTTTCTCTATTTGCTCGATTCCTTTACCCTTTTCTTCTTCTTCTTCCGAGTCAAAAACCACAAACCTAACCTGGCTCTGGTACCATTGTTAGGTCTATCGCGGGATCACTAGATGCGGGATCGACTCGGATTTTCTGTGTTAGTCTAGATCTAAGAACAAACACTGGTGTGCACGTGTCTGTGCGTGTGCCAGATCAAAACGAGAGGGAAGGATAGGCTAGTGTACCTTGCTCGGACGACGACGACGCCATCACGTTCGTCGGTGGCGTCTGCTCTAGGCAGCGTCGCGCAGTGTCGGGTCGGGGCAGATCCGCGCTGGACGGCGATGGCCGGTGTAGTGCAGGCTGGTGGAGCTTCCCGCCGCCGCAGCACCACCCCTCACGATCGGTCTAGGGTTAGGATGTAGGTGGGGAGTCGGGGCACGGTCAATCTCGGCGTGCGTGCCCCCCGGCCCCCACCTTCTATTTATTGTGGCGCTGGCGACGGGGGCCCACCAACATGGCGTTGGTTTGGGCGCCCCCGATCAGGGCGCGGATCGAAGGCTAAGGCCTTTGGGCCTTAGGGTAGAGATCAAACGGATCTAGCTTTGTCCTTAGTCCAATTGGTCCTGATTTTCTTACTGTTTCTGCACGCGTTGCAAACTGCAAACTAGGTTTACAATGCTTCCTACAGGACTTAAGGAAACGTAACGGTAATGTTTGAAATTGATCACTGAGAAAAGTTCTTCCAACTGACCTTTCGGAAAAAAAGTTATCCCAACTCTAAAATTAGCTTTCTTACATAGAGCTTAGCTGTATATTATCTGCCACACCAAATCATCATCATCACCATGGAATGAAAAAACAGATTGCATGCCGCTCGTTGGCTGAGTTTATGCTGGTCTCTTTTTTCTTTGATCCTTTTTGGGAGCTTGTTTTTGAACAGTGAAGGGTTGAAATGGTTGAGTGAAAAACTCTTACGGAGGCTGGAATGAAATTTCCCTTTTATAAAGAAATCACAGATTGCATGCTCAATTTGACACGTTAGGGACTATACCACTTTTTTTTTTGTTAGCAAAACCTGAGCCTTCGGAAACCAAAACCGGAGTCTCCGAAATGGCCAGACAGTTAATCCCAAAGATGCGTTCGTGAGGCTTTTGTGTCTCTCAACAACTTACTAAGTTAGAAGGGCACTACTGAGTTCAACACAAGATCACTTTTGTCGTATCGCTCTTGATGGAGCGGCATACTAAGGACTCAAACAAAGCAAATTACAACATTTTTTCTGTTAGCAATAACATATAATTCTAAGAAACTAAACCTTTTCTAAACATTATTTATGCATCAATCTCTCTCCCTATCCAACAAATTAGGGACTATACCACTTTTTCTGTTAGCAATAACATATAATTCTAAGAAACCTACGCAAGGCTAGATTTGCGTAGACAATTATCTTCTTGCATATTGATTGAAAACATCACTCCTTTTAGCAGCCGACGACAATTTTCCACAGGAGGACAATAAAAAAATGCCTGGGTTAATAAAGTTTTAAACTTATGATCTATCTTTCCGACATACATTCAACCATGATGTTAGTAAAGAAACATTCAAATCTCTCAGAATTGGAACTCATAAGCCGCCATATTCCTAAACAGGGTATTTGATGTTTTCCTGAACGGAAATATAAGCTACATTGGGTATTCGTTCAAGCGCTTGTGGGAGGCTGCACTCTCCATGGCGTTGCCACAGAATCCCTTCCGGAAGTGGAGTGCAAGGGGTCTTATCCGAGTGCTGGTGTTCACCATTGTGCTGTGCCCGCTGTTTGCGCTGTACAAGTTTGGGCTGTTCGTTTCCCCGGGGATCTCGCTGTGGCGTCTACTGCAACTGCACCAGGACTACGGCGACACGGCCGGGGACAGCAGCATGGCAAACCTGAAGCCGGCGCTAGTGGTACTGTACTCGTTGGCTCTGCTCCAGGGCGTGCTCTTCTATTACAGGGCGGCCATATCTTCCTTGGAGGAGCAACGGCTGTTGGAGAAAGTGGCCCGAGCGTACGGACTGGACGAGTACGACAAGGCACGTAGATCCATTCAAGACTATCTACGCGAGACCAGGGTGGGATGCGAGAAGGACCCATCGTTTGCCAGGGGCAGGAACCTCATCACGTACGCTGCGGGCCTGATGCAGTCCAATTCTCCAGACAGCTATATTTCCGGGGCAAGGATCATTGACACGCTAATCCGGCTGCCGGTGTCTACGGAAGAGAATCGACATAAGCTGATAGACATGATTGGATCGGCACCATCATCATCTGGCGATGCCGTGGCAAGGAATCTGGTCAGGTTTATCCGGACCAGGGTGCCGGAGTCCGTGGTAGAGAGTCAACATATGCTGATGAACAACTTGATTGGATCGGCGTCATCTGGTGCCATCAAGAAATTCGTTCAGATGCTAGATTCGAGGAGCCAGTCTGACAGTACAGAGACCAGGTTTCGTGCCATGAGGATAGTGGCGCATTTCGCCAGCGAGATCCGTCTGAGCAAGATCCCGTACGCTATCCAATGCATATCTTCGTTCCTCAGCAACTCAGAGGCATCCCATCGACACAAAGAAACAAGCATATATATCCTTTGGAAACTCACCGACGACGAGGAAAATTTAAGGCTCATGAGCAACACCAACGGTCTCGCCTTGAAGATCATCAAGATGCTTGTAGACTCTGACGGCGGAGAACTCCACGACAGCGAGCATGATAGATGGTGCACAAACATAGCAGTACCCGGGATGGAGGTTATAAAACGATTCACCTCTGTCATCAAGAGATCCAACAACATGCAGCTCCCGCGTGAAATCTTAGAAAGCACCGATGCCATCGACACCCTGGAGAGTATGCTCAACTGCCAACAGTGCAAAGTGGAAGAAGAGCTTCAGAGATCGGTCATAATGGTTGTAACACAGATAATATCCATGGGAACATCTTTGCCTGTGGGCGATGAGGTCAAGAAGAGACTCATCTTGTCGCTGATAGCCATTTTCCTCGAGAGCGGCGGCGATGGCAAGAGTTCTGTGAAAAAAATGGCAGGTGAATCGCTGGCGCAGCTGTCCTGTGTAAGTGAGAATAGTTCCACGATCCTGGGAGCAGAGGATGGCCGCATTGTTGATAGCCTCACTCAAGTAATTCTAGACAAGAACAGCGAGTACAGAAAGAGTGCGGCCGATATCCTGAAGAATCTGTGCAGCCATTACACCACGAATGAAGACGTTCATTTCCAAAAGCTGAAGAACGCAATGATCGATGATGTGATTCCAAAGGTATGTAATCATTGTCAACTAGTAGTAATTAATTTACCGTGCTGTCAACATGTTGTGCAAAGCTGCAAATTACATAAATCTCACAGAGTAATTAAGCTGAATCCATGTCGCAGGTGCTGAGGGAAGTGCTTGACTGTAGGCCGACAGCAGAACCCAGGCTACCCTTTCCCAATCCAATATACTCCTACTACACATACCCCCCACCCCAGTACCCCTACCCCATGCCCGACAGTCCATACGAAGTGGAAGATCAGGAGGCGCTGTCATCGCTTTGCGCAGCCGTACACGCCAGACTGATCAGCCAAGATCCTGATTTGGCCACTCGGTTCGACCAAATAGGTAAGATCTGCCGGAGCATGGGGGAGGAGGACATGACCTTCGCTTACCTCGTGAAAAAGGCCGCAGACGTTGTGGCGAGCAAAAGACGGTCCTTGTGGACAGCGGGGCCGCCGATGATGATGCATTATTATTCGAACGAAAACCCCAACGCATGTGTATCTCGTGACTACGTGCGTAGGAGTACATCATGTGACAGTTCCCTAATCCCTAGCTCATGTCAGCTAGCATGCCTCGACTTGTCGTGTTCTCGAGACGTCGTGTGTTCAGTTGTTTGCGTCTAATGGATGATTATCTCCATTTATGATTGGTTTTCAGTGAACTTTTGTGTGCATGAACTGTGGTTGGTCTTGGTGCGGGTAGTGGCCGATCTGTGTCATTGGTGTGTGCCTTGTTTTGAGACATTATGTAATAATTGGTGATTTATCTCTGTCAGATAAATAAAGCCGGATATATTTCTTCCCTTTATCTAAAAAAAGCTAGCATGCCTCGACTTTTTGTCTACCCATCATCCATGCATCGTCATATATCATGTATTCTATTTAGGAGTAGTATGCATGTCAGGATGTATCCATGTGTGTACAATTTGTATTATTTAGTGTACTCAACCTAAACTATGGGCAGTAATAATGCTAAAATTAATAGTACTAACTATTAGAAACTAGCAAGGTGCCCCGCGCAAATAGCGCGGTACCTAATTTTTTTTCAAATATTTGTATTTTTTATTTACTTTAAAATAAATAAATGTAAATAGTTTTGTTTAGTTGTATCTGTGTAATTATTTTATCCTAATGGTCTGGGCGTGGGTGCAATATTTATTTTTTCTTTATTATATTTTGTGGTGTATTTTTGATAATAATTTAGAATAAAAATGAGCACTTTATATAGAAACACATCTTTTGGTATTTATTGAAAGTAACTAAATATTTATGTATTTATTTGATATGAATATTATTTTTAAATACTTGGGATGTACAATTTTTCCTGAGTGTTCTACTTACCGTGCATGATAAATAAATTATTCTTATATTTATAGAAAAAGATTTAGGTAAGTGATTTAGTATATAATTTCTTTTCATTATCCTTCAATCATCCATTGATATAGCCCCGTAATTTATGCTCTCATATTATCTTAAGTATAGCTATCTTCGTTATGCTCTCAAGAATATTCGCCCCCTATACCACGGTAATCGAAGATGCATCGTTGATACTTGATAGTGCATGTTATTACCTTCTTTTCAACACTACTCGTGGCTTGCTATGGAGGGGCGTGCATGTCAAACATCGATTTTCTAGTTGATTTGTTATAGATATCACATCATCACTCCACAATGCCTGTATCATCTAGCATTCCTTCTCTATTAAAATTTTTAGCTCTCGGCCATCAACAAATGACAATGCTACATTGCAAAACATCACCGTACATAGCAAAATCTAAGTTTAACTATTTGACGGGGTTTGTTTTTTTCAATCAAATGCATGTACTTGTTCTTTTGTTTGATTCTTCAATCTTCTTGCAACTTCCAATTGGTGTTGTGGACCTTTGACGCCATACAAATCATAGTTTGTTCGTCGCGGTTCCATTTTCTTCTATGCCCAAATGTTTCTTTGGCTTATAGCTTTGTTTTGACGAAGCGCACAATAACTTGCTATTTTCCCCATGCGTGGACTATTTTGAGGCAACAAATAGTTATAAATTTTAACATGCCAATCGTATATTGCGCATGTTTTTTTCCGTTTTGGTGCGCCGGCAAGATGATGTGACCAAATTAGACTCCTTTGTCATGATGCTCAATAGATTCATCCACATGGTCAAGAAAAATGCTATAGGTGGATGTTGAGACATTTTTGTTAATGTGGGAACATACAAATCTAGGTCGAGCAAGACACCTATTGAGTTAGCAAAGGAAAGCATATCTTTTTATTAGTTGTATCAATATAGATTTTTTTAAATCAGTTTAGATCGTTAGATTTACATAAATCTAACGACCTATATTTTTTCGATTAATTTGGTAATTTCTAGACCCTCTCAGCGAACGTTGTGACTTCTTTTAACACTTTATTTAAAATTTATATACAAATTGATTACTAATTTTATTAATTTTAATTCTAGATTTAGCTATTTGTTAACTATATTTGACATGAAATGTTTGTGAACTTGGTTTTTTAACTCAAATTTGGGTTTTTATTATTTGTATTTGATCTATACTAGTTATTTAGCTATTTTTCTTCCTAATTTTCTTCTTAATCACTATATAAATCAAATACTAACTTGTTTATATTTTATTTATTGTATTTATCTATTTAATAGTCATATTCGATATGGACTCTTTGGTCAACTGCTAATTTTCTTATATTATAAATTTTGAATTTAGCTATTTTGTTAATAGTAACTCTTTTTTATCAAGTGTGAATACTAATTAGTTATTTTTGATATAGATTTATTGAATCAGTTTAGACCGTTAGATTTTCATAATTCTAACGGTCTATATTTATCGATTAATTCGGTAATTTATAGACCCTCTCGACGAATGTGGTGACTTCTTTTAACATTTTTTTAAAATTTATATACAAATTAAGTACTAATTTTATTAATTTAAATTTAGATTTAGCTATTTATCAACTATATTTGACATGAAATTTTTTTGAACTTGATCTTTTGTAACTCAAATTTGGGTTTTTATTATTGTTATATGACCTATACTATTTATTTAGCTATTTTTCTTCCTAATTTGCTTCTTAACCACTATACAAATCAACTACCAACTCTTTCATATTTTAATTCTTGCATTTATCTATTTAATAGTCATATTTGATATGGACTCTTTGGTCAACTGCTAATTTTCTTATATTTTTAGTTTCGAATTTAGCTATTTTGTTAATAGGCTAATACTAATTTTTTATTTATATAATTCCAAGTTTAGCTATTTACTAATTGTATTGGACATGGACTCTTTAATTAAGCTCTAATTTTCTTATTTTTTAAATTTTGAATTTCGCTATTTACTTGTCGTATTCAGCACAGACTCTTTGATCATGTCCTAATTTTTCTTAATTTTTAAATTTGAAATTAGTTATTTGTTATTCATATTTGATAAGGACTCTTGAGTTAGTTTGGACCGTTGTATCTTTATAAAATCCAACAGTACAAATCCTTCTCTTTTTTAGATTAACGTAGGAATCTCTAGATCTTCTCGACGAACGTGGTGACTTTTTTAACACTCCCTTATTAATATAATAGATTGATTTATGTACTATGTTAGTTGTTTATTGGAGCTGCTTATCATTGCTCTCACTTCTCTCAACTTCCTCCATCCCAACTCCCAAAAGAAATTTACTTCTATAGTTATTATAAGTCAAACTATTTTAAGTTAGACTTGATTTATAGAAAAGAGACCAATATTTATGATCACTAGATACATCATAAAGTGTATTTTATAATATGCTTGTTTGGTTTTTTAAGTTGTGTTATTCTTCAGTATAAAGTCGGTCACAGGTATAGTATGACTTAGGGTGATTTCAATAGTTAATTTATTTTCTTATGGAGGAAGTATTGTGTAACAGATTTTAATAGTTAAGTTGGTTACTAGAAGATTTTGGAGCTGGCAGGCATGGCTGGGCGCATGCAATCCTAGCCAAATCCCCATGGAACCACGTCTGAAATTGAGCAAGACAAGTTCGGCCCCAGCTGTTGACGCCACCAACTTCAGAAGGATCGTGGGCACTATGAGGTACCTGGTTAACTCAAGGCCTGATTTGGCGTTCTCTGTCGGATACATCAGCAGTTTCATGGTTGAGCCAACCATGGAGCATCTGACTGCCATGAAGAGGGTGTTGCACTATGTTGCCGGCACCATAAATTACGGTTGCTGCTACAGGAGGAAAACCGAATCTGTTGAACTCGTCAGGTACAACGACAGTGATCTCGCGGGCGATGTTGACACACGCAAGAGTACCACGGGTGTCTTCTTCTTCTTGGGAGGCAACGTGATCACCTGGCAGTCACAAAAGCAGAAAGTGATAGCTCTGTCCTAATGCAAGGCAGAGTACATTGCAGCGACGACCGTTGTCTGCCAGGGTGTTTGGCTGGCTCATTTTCTTGCTGAGCTCAGAGAAGAGGAGGGTATTTAACTATTTGTCATCCTTACGAATGGCACTCCTTCGAAAGTCAGTTTTATTTTGGCTTCTACATATTTACCACTACTCTTCGCACGAAGCTAATTTTTTGCCAAAATCGCCGACGTGGCACGTCAGATCAGCTGGCCAGCATGGAAGAGGCACGCTAAAAGACCATCCTACCCTCTATCTCAGCATACGGTGCTCCTTCTCCTTTTATCTCTCTGACTGGTGGGACCCCACCTTATCTTCTTCCACATCCATCTCTTCTTCCTCGTCCAGACGTTGAACTCCCGCACCGGCCACTACGGCAGGCTCCCCGACGCTGGCATCAACGTGCCCTTTGAGAAGAGCTGGGCGGGGGAAAGCAGCTTCTTCTATGACGCCATCTTGCTGGTCCCTCGCGAAGACGCCCAGCTCGGTGTCCATCTTGGATGAACTTGGTGCGGATGGCGCCGATGAACTTCTCGGGGGCGGTGCTGCCGAGCCCGCCGCCGCACACCATCTTGCGCATGCCAAGGACGCCGCCGCCCGCGCTGAGCTCGTGCGAGAAGCTCTTCACGTTGGGTGCCCGCTCGTGGCGCGCAGGATCGCGCGGAACCGTGGCGAGTACATCTCTCGAGCCTCGCCGGCGTCCAACACCGCCGAGCTTCTGGATGGATGGCTCCATCGATTATATATCGTGGTTAATTTTGTTTTGTCCACTGGCTTAAGTACACACACGCATGCATTTGGAGTTTCTCTCACAATTTTTGCTTCTTCAATTTGACGAAAGAACAGGGCGGGCAGTAGAGGCCGGTCAGTGGACCGCTCCGGCTACTCGCCGAGCCAGGCAACGGGAGGCGAGCCCGCTGGCTCCACCTCCTCGCCCGCTGTGGACCTGTGCGCCACCAGCGGGCCGACGACGTACAGTAGCGGGAACCCCGGGACGATGCTGCCGTCCCTCAGGAAGGCGAGCGGGGTCAGGCAGCAGAGAGGAAGGAGAAGACGGAGGTGGAAGAAGATGACTGGATCCCACCGGTCAGAGAGATAGAAGGAGAAAGAACACTCTATGCTGAGATGATATAGAGGGTATGATAGTCTTTTCGCATGCCCCCTCACTCCGGCAGGCTGACCTGGCGTGCCACCTTGGCAATTTTGGCAAATAATTATCTTAGCGTGAAGAGAAGGGGCAAATATGTAGAAACCAAAATAAGAGTGGCTTTCAAAGGAGTGTCATTCGTAAGGATAGCAAATAGTTAAATACCCCAGGAGAGGAGGCCAGTGCCATCCCTATACACACTGACAACCAGTCTGCAATTCAGCTCAGTAAGAACCCTATTTTTCACGGTCGCAGTAAACATATAGAAACTAGATATCATTACTGAAACGAACCGGGCATTCAGAACGAGGACCCGACTCCTTGTATCGTCGTGATAGTCCCTAGATCAGTAGCTATCACATACAGAACTCATTTCAATTACATATCACAATCATACAACTCGATATTTCATTACATGGGTTTAATATTTACATAATCCAGAGGATTGTGATACGAGTTTCTCTGTACAAGCCCCTTGGGCTAAAAGGGAAAATAGAAAACGGAAATGATAACTAGTCTTCAGGGCCGTCCTCCATCTTTAGGGTTAGCAACTCTCCATAGGCATGACTTGAGCGTAGCACGAACTGTCCTTAGTCCATCCCCTCGTCTAGTATGAATCATTGTTCCGTATCCTGCATCTACCAACACTATCCCTAAGGAGTGGGATAGATTCACGTCACCATCCGTATGTCTTGGGGCTAAAATCGGCCGGATAGGAATCGGCCGATGGGTCTTCAGCGTCGGACACACGACCCGGGAGAATCTGCTTAGCTCCTGTTCGGGTTATCGCCCTGGTGCGGTTCGCGCGGCGTGCCAGTCAATCTGACCTGTTGATTGACAAGGAAATAAAGTATTAAATCCCAGGCGCGTCGATCGGCTGGGGTTCCGATCTGTCCTGAGGAGCGCGTCGGCGGCGAATCGGCCGATTTGCTGTAGAGATGATCGGCTATGGATCAGCCGATGATCGTATAGTAATTGTAAAGACAACTGCTGGAGCGATCTAAACAATTACTAGAGAAGCAACACTTGAAATAGATCTAATCGGTTGTATGACGATAAATCGAAGGAGAACAATGACAAAGCCGATTACTCTGATCTCAAGCTGGATAACTGGTGATAATACTAGAATAACAGGTAAAACTTGCGATTCTAGTAAATATCGATAACTGGTGAATAAATCCAAACGAAACCACAGCGATGCGCCCGTAGTTAAAGCTCGGATATTACTCGGTAAGCGGAACCTACCAATTGGCCGGAGATCAGGTTGATGCAGCCCTGCCAATCCGTACGAACTCGTGAAAGAAGAAAAGGTATTGGCGAAGTCGCCGACTTGAAAGTAAAGTACTAGTAAAAAGTAGAAGTGTTTTGTTGATTGATGTGTTGATATCTTTCAAAGCCCTAGCGACTCCTATTTATACCCTGAAACTAGGACTCCTGGTCGATTACGACTTGTTACAACCTTATTTAAAACAAGAAAACTACTATATCTATAATAACTTTTAAAGGAAACGGACTCCCGCAGAATCTTCCGCCGCCGTTCCTTAATTTAATCAGGATTCCCTTCAATTATTCCTTGACCGACTTGGCGTGCCCTGTTGACCAGCTTTTGACCAGGATCTTTTGGAATAATCCCATCCTGTTGGCACAGGTTGCGCCACCAATCGGCCGATTTCCAATCGTTACTTCAATCGGCCGATTCCTTTCTGTAGCTTCCAGATCTGCCGCATCGGCCGATCTTCTCCTCCTGACGCCGATTCAACACGTGTCAAAATCTGGCGTCAACACATGCCCCCCAGTTTCGGAGTAAAATATAACTTTTCCTTCGAAACTCTTTTCTTTAACCCTCCTCTTTAAGCTCCCCAATTGTGACAGAAGCAAACCTCAAAATCAATTGCGCTACTTTTTCCTCTACATCTGATCTTCTCTCCAGAATCGGCTCAATGACATGAAATCCGGTAATAGGATAAACATCATGTTGGCGTGCAGACGCAAACTTTGACCATCTCCCCTAGCAGCTTTACATTTATCAATGCCTTCACTTCATTAATGTTCTTTCTGCAAGCGTGGCATCTCTCCTGGCAGCTTCGTATTTACCGATGCCTTTACTCCGATGGCACACATCTTGCCAACCCTTTGTCTCTTCCTTTCTATAAATACGATTCTTCATACTATTTCCAAAAATACTCACCTCGCTCGTCTTCTTTTCCTTCTGAATCCCGACCTTCGCCTTCTTCGGTCAGACATCAAAATGTCTTCTCGATCTTCTTCTTCTGTTAACCAGGTATTAATTTTCCCTCCATTCCTTCCTGAGACATTTTACTTTGTTCCGACATGTTTATCTGTCCTTTCTTTCAGCCGAACCATCTTAACCCTAGTTTGGAGAGAGCGATCGAAATCTTACA
The DNA here is from genome assembly GCA_032594955.1 of Panicum miliaceum. Taxonomy (NCBI): domain Eukaryota; kingdom Viridiplantae; phylum Streptophyta; class Magnoliopsida; order Poales; family Poaceae; genus Panicum; species Panicum miliaceum. The sequence goes on from CM064064.1 coordinate 3,696,462, forward strand.
TTCAGACAAACCATTATCGCAAGCTGACATAGATCTGATAAAAGCTCATTCTGAAGAACTCAAAGATCATGCTCCTGCCAATATCCGACCAATCTTGGATTATATGGATCTCGTCTGCTTTGAACAAATGCCAACCTCTGACGAGAGTTCCTCATCTTCACATCGACTTGCTGAAGCTAAAACTGAAGTCGCCATGAAAGATCTAGAAGAGGAGAAGACCCGCCTGCTGAAAGAACTCTGCAACCAAACTGAAATTGGAGCCACTGCAGAGGACTTGAAAGATAAAAGGCTCACCCTCATGATAAAACTAGGCCGCATCGAAAGAGAAATCCAACGTAGGCGTAATCAGTAGACACACCAGTGTTTTTTATTCTAAGGGCGACTTATACCATGTCGGCCATGTAATCTGTGATTGAATCCCAATGTTTCCTTCACCAGATGTGTAGCCAGAAAACCGATGAGAAATCGGCCATGTCACCTTGACATATTTTGCTGTAAGTTATGCGTCTACCCAAATGCTTGGATAGTACCTCTTCAGATATCGTCCATTTAAAGCTCTTGGGAATTCCTCCCCTTCGACTGTCTCCAGAATATATGCATTTCCAGGAGCACATCGGCCGATTCTATACGGCCCTTCCCACGTGGGTGACCATTTACCAAATTTGGGATCCTTAGATCCTATCGGCAGCACCAGCTTCCATACCAGATCCCCTTGAGAGAACTGTTTAACTTTGACCTTTTTGTCATACCATCTGGCCACCCTTTTCTTGTTTTCTTCGATACTGATCGGGGCTCTTAACCGTAAACCCGCCGAATCGTCAAGTTCATCTTTCATGAGAAAGGAATAGTCATCGGCCGTTAACTGATCTTGTAGCGATATACGTCTTGATCCTGTTCTTATCTCCCATGGCAAGACCGCTTCATGACCATAAACCAAATGATAGGGGGATATTTTAGTGGCCCCATGACAAGCCATCCTGTATGCCCATAAAGATTCAGCCAAAGACATGTGCCACTTTTTGGGTTGCTCTTCTACCTTCCTCTTGATTAGCTTGATTATCCCCTTGTTAGACGATTCTGCTTGGCCATTGGCTTGAGCATAGTATGGAGAAGAATTTAATAATTTAATTCCCATATCGGCGGCGAACTCTCCGAATTCTCCAGAAGTGAACATTGTTCCTTGATCAGTTGTGATGGTTTGAGGAATACCAAATCGAAATATAATATGGCTTTTAACAAACTCAATCATATCGGCCGATGTCACGTTCCTTAAAGGAACTGCCTCCACCCACTTGGTAAAATAATCTGTAGCCACCAATATGAACTTATGCCCTTTGCTAGATGGAGGATGAATCTGTTCGATCAGATCTATTCCCCAACCTCTGAACGGCCACGGCTTAATTATTGGATTCATAGCCGATGCCGGTGCACGCTGCACATTGCCAAACCTCTGACAGTCTTGGCATCCTTTGTAGTACTTGAAACAATATTCAAGGATGGTCGGCCAGTAATATCCATTGTTCCTGATCATCCATTTCATTTTGTGAGCCGATTGATGAGCTCCACACACGCCTTCATGGATTTCTCCCATCAGAACCTTTGCCTCTTCTGTTCCCAGGCATTTGAGAAGAACCCCATCAATCGTCCGATAAAATAAATCATCCTCAAGCAACACATACTTTGTAGCCTGAAAACGTGTTCGCCGATGCACCTTTTGGGATGGATTTTTCAAGTAATCGGCGATCTCCTTCCGCCAGTCATCGGCCGCAAGTTCTAGCGCCATCGCTCCCTGAATCGGCCGATACCCAGAAGCATGTTGAGCCAGTCTGTTGGCTTCTTCATTATAATTCCTGGGGATATGCTCAATTATTGCAGATTTGAATTCTTTCAAAAGTTGAAGGCAATCCTCATAATAAATCCTCAAGATGTCATCCTTGCACTCAGATCGTCCTGTTAACTGATCCACAATGAGCATGGAATCCCCAAAGATTTTGATTGCATCAACTCTGACTTCCCTTAATAACTGGATGCCTTTCAGAACAGCTCGATATTCCGCCTGGTTATTAGTTGCAGAGGCTTCTATCGGCAGAGAGAAATCATAAGTTGCCCCCCGAGGCGACACAAGAACAATGTCGATTCCTGATCCGACCCCACACGAAGAACCATCAAAATATAGAGTCCATGGAACTGGTTCAACGGTGGCAATTTCTGGTCCACAATGTTGAACTACGAAATCGGCCATCACTTGACCTTTGACGGCTTTGGCCGATTCGTACCTTAGATCGAATTCTGACAAAGCCAGGATCCATTTTCCAATCCGTCCCCTCAAAATCGGCAATGATAGCATATACTTCACCACATCATCTTTGCACACGACTATGCATTCTGCCGATAGCAAATAGTGCCAGAGCTTAGTACACGAAAAGTACAAGCACAAGCATAATCGCTCCACCGAGGAATATCTTGTTTCGGCGTCTAAAAGTCTTCTGCTGACGTAGTATACCACTCGTTATTTCCCTTCAAACTCCTGTACCAACGCCGATCCAATAGCCTGTTCGTCAGCCGATAAATATAACTTGAACGGCTTACCAGGCTGTGGCGGGGCTAACACCGGAGGTGAAACCAGATACTGCTTGATACTCTCCAGTGCCTTGCGCTGTTCTTCTCCCCATGTGAATTCCTGGTCGGGCTTTAATTTCAACAGAGGGGTAAAAGCCTGAATACGTCCTGATAGATTGGATATGAACCTTCTGATGAAATTGACCTTGCCGATGAAAGACTGCAGTTCAGTTTTATTTTGTGGGGCCACCACCTTGTTGATGGTGTCTATGGTCTTGCGGTTGACTTCTATCCCACGCTCGTGGACCATAAATCCTAAGAATTGTCCGGCCGATACACCGAATGCACACTTGTTTGGGTTCATCTTCAGCCCATGTTTCCTTGTGCACTTCAGCACTTCCTGTAAATCGGCCAGATGATCTTGGTGACCTTTTGACTTGACCACGACGTCATCTATATAAATTTCCACCGATGAACCAATGAGCTTGTGGAAGATGTAGTTCATGGCCCGTTGATATGTAGCGCCGGCGTTTTTCAAGCCGAAAGTCATAACCACCCATTCAAATAAACCAAGATGGCCTGGGCACCTAAAAGCCGTTTTCGAAATATCTTCCTCGGCCATTAATATCTGATTGTATCCGGCGTTCCCATCCATGAAGCTTATGACTTTGTGGCCTGCGGCAGCATCCACCAAGATATCGGCCGTTGGCATCGGATACCCATCCATCGGCGTAGCCTGATTTAAGTTCCTGAAATCGATGCACACACGCAATTTTCCATTCTTTTTGTATACAGGCACAATGTTAGAAATCCATTCGGCGTAGCGGCACTGCCGAATAAATCCTGCCTCAATCAGCTTTGTAATCTCGGCCTTTATGTCAGGTAGAATCTTGGGGTTACACCGTCGTGCAGGTTGCTGATACGGCCGATATCCTGATTTTATAGGTAACCGGTGTTCAACAATAGACCGGTCTAGTCCTGGCATCTCGTGGTATTCCCAAGCAAAGCAATCCCTGAACTCTTTCAATAAACTTATCAATTTGCATTTGTACTCAGAATCCAAATTGGCACTAATGTACGTCGGCCTTGGTTTGTTGCTGTCTCCCAAATCTACCATCTCTAATAAATCGGCCGACGTGAACCCATGCCCCAGCTTCCCATCTTCTCAAACGAGCTGATCCATTTATTCTGAATCTTTAGAGTCGACTGCTTGGATCGGCTGTAGACCGAAATCGGACACTTTCAGGAAGTCAGTGTCCCAAGTCCTGCCAGATATACACTTGACGTGCTCGCAGCTCCACTGTTGCATGTCGGCCGCTGCAACGCTGTAGACTGAATCGGCAGTGACTATTTCCGTACTGTCGCCGACCCATTGCACAAGGCACTGATGCATAGTGGATGGGACACAGCAGTTCGCGTGTATCCAGTCACGACCAAGTAGCATATTATAGGACCCCTTACCATTAATGACGAAGAAAGTAGTAGGGAGGGTCTTACTGCCGATTGTGAGGTCGACGCAGAATGCTCCGCGGGCGGGTGACACGTTGCCTTCGAAATCCTTCAGCATCATGTCCGTCTTGGTGAGGTCGTCGTCGCCCTTGCCCAGCTTGCGGAACATGGCATACGGCATGATGTTGACTGTTGCGCCTCCATCTACCAGTAATCTGGTGACGGGTCTTCCGTTGACATAGCCCTTGAGAAACAGCGCTTTGAGATGCTGCCGTTTTTCTTCTTCCGGTTTCTCAAACGTAGCCGTCATCGGCTCTAGTACTAGTTGTGCCATTTGTTCTTCCTCTGTTCTTGTCACTCTATCCCGATCGTTGGGCGCCATGAACTCCATCGGCAGTACGAACACCATATTAATTTCGGCTACCGATTCTTGGTTGCTCGTTTCTTGATCATTTTTCTTTGGGCGCCAAACTCGAGATTTCACGTTCCTTCTCTCTGGCACCTGTCTTTGTTCCTCTTCTTGATGTTCCCACTGTCATAGGCGTTGGATCCTTTCGCTTTTGGGATCTGGATAGGCCATCGGGGCACCACCTGGGATTCACTGGTTTGGCCAATGATCTGGCGTGTTCCCAATCTGGTTCCCTCCCTAGGGGATCTTCGTCTGATACCCTGTCATCGGCCATCTCTTCGAGCCGATCGTGTGCGCTGATCCTGCCCCCCAGTCCATCTCGCTGGCCGAATCTGCTTTTTGACCTGCTGTACTGGTCAACTCTGCCCCCCAGCCGATCATGTACCGAAACGCGCCGTTCTTCGCGCCGATTTCTGCTGATCGGCTCTGATCCTCTGTCCCTAGAGTGTGGCCTCGGGCGATCGTTGCGGTTTGATCCGTTACACTCCGGACAATTATTGGCAGATGGCAACCTGATATCGTTCTCCCAGCAGTGGATGAAGAACGGACATTGCCAGTGATCTTCATGCCGACGTATCATCTCTTCCTGGTATTGTGCTTGTTCTCGCTGCTGTCGATATTTACTTAGTAAGAATTTGGGGGTGACAGGCCTGCGCGGTCGTTCTGGCCCTCGCCTATTTCTTCTGATTTCTTCCGTCGTGATCTGCCTCCTGGGGTCGACAGTGCCGCCTCTTCTCGCCGATTCTGACGTCAGCACCTTGGTTTGACTTGAGTCTTCTCCAGCGTTGACCGTGTTGGCCGGGAAGGGATGCTGATCTATCTTCATCGGCACTGCCGATTTGGTTGGAGTTTCAAATCTGAGCCGCCCCTGCTTGATGGCCGATTGTATCTGCTGGCGGAAGACTTTACACTCATTTGTATCGTGAGAAGTAGCGTTGTGCCACTTGCAGTATTTCATCTTCTTAAGCTGATCGGCCGTAGGGATGGTGTGATGTTGAGACAGCTTAATTTGCCCCTCCTGAAGCAGTAGATCAAAAATTTTATCGGCCTTTGACGTGTCAAAGCCGAATGTCTCTGGCTCCCTCTTGCCAAAAGGGCAAGATATTGGTTTTTTTCCTTTTACCCATTCCGCCAGGCCGATTTCTTCTTCCGCATCGGATTCAGATCCCTCCAAGTATGCCACCTTCTTTTGGAAGCTCTTCCGCTGTTCAAACGGTCGGATCTCTTGCCCTGATAATCGGTGGACGATTTGGCTCAGGCTTTCAAATTCTTGGGCAGCATATCTCTCTTTGATTTGTGGCAAGAGGCCTTGGAAAGCGATATCGGCCAACTGTGCATCGGTCAGAGCCAGACTGTAGCATTTGTTCCTAATTTCTCTGAACCTCTGTATGTACCCTGTCACTGGTTCATCGCTCCTCTGTCTGAGGCTGGTCAGATCCGAAATCTTCATCTCGTGTACTCCTGCATAGAAGTACTTGTGGAATTGTTTCTCCAGATCGGCCCACGTGACAATAGAATTTGGTGGTAAAGTGGTGAACCACTGGAAGGCCGATCCGGACAGAGATGATGAAAATAAACGTACCCTCAGAGCATCTTGAGTGGCAGCTTCTCCGCACTGGATGATGAACCTGTTGATATGCTCCACCGTGGATGTGTCGTCTGTCCCTGAGAACTTGGTGAAATCAGGAACTTTGTAGCGGTGTGGGAACGGCAACGAGTCATAGGCCGATGGATACGGCGTCTTGTAGGTATAAGTCTGAACTTTCGGCTTCAGTCCAAACTGATCCTGGATTACTTCTGCTATTCTTGTCGTCCAGTCCACCTGCTGCTGATGAACAGTTGTTCGCGGCGCGGGCATATGCTGAAGGGCTGGTATGGCCGGGTGATGAATCGGCGAATTTTGCTAAGCGGCCGATAGTTGATGGCGAAACGAGTCCGCACCCCCTTCGTACGTCACTGCTGGCGCCGTGCCTCTGCATGCTTCCACAGTGTTTGCCCCCCTGCCGATTTCTGGTAAAATCGGCTGATACTGGGAGACCGTCAGCCGGGCGGCCGATTGGTATGGCACCTGAACCAGATAAGTGCCATGCCCGTTCGCTGGCTCGGGAAAATATGTTGTGGTTGACGTCCCCCAAGGCGCTGAGCTTGTAGGTAGTGTTTGCACAGAAGCCATCTGAACAGGTTGAAACGGCTCTCGCGATGGGAGACATGGTGCACCGCTGTATTTTGGAGACGCCTGAAGTGGTGGAGAGCTGTATCCCTTGCGTTGCGTCAACATTGGCTGAGGAGCCGATTGGGATGCGTATGGTAGGCTTCTGGCTGGCAGAGTAGCTGGAGGGGCATATGCCGGTCCCTGATAGCTTTGAACGGCTCCGCTGGCCAGAGAGTTGACGACGGCATTATACACCATGTTGCTCATCACCGTGGATTGGTCGATGAATGCTTGATACATGGACTGTTGAATCATCTCTGACATCTTGCCCGAGTCCTCAGCAATGGTGATGTGGCGAGGCGGTAGGATAGGATCCTTCTTGACTGCCTCCCCGCTTCTGGTACGACTGAACGACTGGAGGTACATCTTCTTGTAATCTTCCAGATGTTTGGCCAATTCTTCCCTCTGGTCGTCCTTGAGATCAGCTTCTGTGACCTCGATAATGTTGCTGTCAGAGATTTCTGCGTTGTTCGACATATCAGATCTTGGATGGTCCCACTGGGCGTGCCAAAAGTGTGTTGGCGCTAAAATCGGCCGGATAGGAATCGGCCGATGGGTCTTCAGCGTCGGACACACGACCCGGGAGAATCTGCTTAGCTCCTGTTCGGGTTATCGCCCTGGTGCGGTTCGCGCGGCGTGCCAGTCAATCTGACCTGTTGATTGACAAGGAAATAAAGTATTAAATCCCAGGCGCGTCGATCGGCTGGGGTTCCGATCTATCCTGAGGAGCGCGTCGGCGGCGAATCGGCCGATTTGCTGTAGAGATGATCGGCTATGGATCAGCCGATGATCGTATAGTAATTGTAAAGACAACTGCTGGAGCGATCTAAACAATTACTAGAGAAGCAACACTTGAAATAGATCTAATCGGTTGTATGACGATAAATCGAAGGAGAACAATGACAAAGCTGATTACTCTGATCTCAAGCTGGATAACTGGTGATAATACTAGAATAACAGGTAAAACTTGCGATTCTAGTAAATATCGATAACTGGTGAATAAATCCAAACGAAACCACAGCGATGCGCCCGTAGTTAAAGCTCGGATATTACTCGGTAAGCGGAACCTACCAATTGGCCGGAGATCAGGTTGATGCAGCCCTGCCAATCCGTACGAACTCGTGAAAGAAGAAAAGGTATTGGCGAAGTCGCCGATTTGAAAGTAAAGTACTAGTAAAAAGTAGAAGTGTTTTGTTGATTGATGTGTTGATATCTTTCAAAGCCCTAGCGACTCCTATTTATACCCTGAAACTAGGACTCCTGGTCGATTACGACTTGTTACAACCTTATTTAAAACAAGAAAACTACTATATCTATAAAAACTTTTAAAGGAAACGGACTCCCGCAGAATCTTCCGCCGCCGTTCCTTAATTTAATCAGGATTCCCTTCAATTATTCCTTGACCGACTTGGCGTGCCCTGTTGACCAGCTTTTGACCAGGATCTTCTGGAATAATCTCATCCTGTTGGCACAGGCTGCGCCACCAATCGGCCGATTTCCAATCGTTACTTCAATCGGCCGATTTCCAATCGTTACTTCAATCGGCCGATTCCTTTCTGTAGCTTCCAGATCTGCCGCATCGGCCGATCTTCTCCTCCTGACGCCGATTCAACACGTGTCAAAATCTGGCGTCAACAATATGCAAGCTTTAAGTTACATGCATAAGATATTCAAGCAAGTCAAGGATAAGGCTGTGGTTTTCCTATGCAAGCAGGAAGCAAGTTATATAATCATCCATCACACCTCAACACGGGTCGTCCTAGCACTCCAGGTTCCCGAGGTACTCACACCGTCCAAACCCACCAAGTCGGTGCGAGAACTCCCTCTCCTCGCACCTCAACTGCCCCAGGCAGGACAACAAGACTAGAGGGAGGTAGAGATCAAGTAACACTAACTATGAAAGCAAAGCCGGATAAAGAGTTGTACATGACCGAGTACGCAGCTATACGTATAGTTTTCACCCTGCAGGGGTTGTACACTTGGACCCACTTGAGTCGCAGCCAGCGAGGGATCAGCCCACTAACATACGAAACCACGGTCAACGAAACTAGCTGCAACGGCCCCCACCCTGCCTTCCTGGGTTTGGGATGCCCCCTCTCGCAAGATGTTGCCCCGGGACTGTGATGCCTTCTACACCGGGCCTCGCAAGACCCTGCAATTCGAGGGGACGTGAGGTCAGCACCTCCTCCCCTTACACTGATACCCTATCCTCCTACAGGCATGGTGCCGCGCGTTACTTGCTCGGACCGGATCTGCCCTCCCACAATGACGTATCCGTCGCAACGGTCCGTCAATGGCACCCATCACAGGTATAGCCCAACATCTCCTGCGCCAATGTCCACAAAGGACCCAACGCCCACAAAGGACTAACTTGTATGTACAGGACATGTGCCCGCCACAGGCACTCCGTAGGATCTGCCCAAGCCCTTGATCAGATGATCAAGTTAACTTTGTCTCGCCCAAGCTAGATTCCTATTCCCCAACTCCTCAAAAGAATCTCCACACACGCCAAGACTATAACACAAATCCCGCACATGCTCATACACAAGTAGCCAAAGCATCTTTCATTTCAATCAAGGAATCATATAGGATTACAAGGAATCTCGATAAAAATAGGCTATGCAGGTTTAACACAAAGTATCACACTGAGAAGCAATAGCATAACTAGCATAAATGCCTAATGGGTATTCAATTGCAGATGGGCATGAACCTGTTGGTTCTTCGTAGTTTCTTCTAAGTCTTCTGGTTGTCGAGGTAGTTCTCCTGGCTTTTGGGCATCCGCGAAGTCCTCCGGGGCTTCTAGTCGTCTAGTACGTCAGTCCTCTCCTCCTCGCAGGGGCCTAATCGTAAATATGCGCAAGCTCAGGGACTAAAGTGCAAAAGTGCACAAAACTGCTCCTAAAAGATCCAATCACAGCAAAACCTATTCTAACAGGTAGATCATGATTTTAGATGAATTATGAAATTGGTTTCATAATTTTCGGAGGTCCGTTAATTTATTATGAATTTTCTATGTTTAGATCATTTTCTGGAATTATTAAATGATTAACGAAAATGGAAAAACACACAGGGGTGACACATGGCATGCTAACGTCATGTCGTCATCACCAGGGTCAGGTCGGCTGACATCAGGAGTGGGCCTTGCTGATGTCAGCGTTGACCGATCAAGGGTCAACGGGCCCACGAGTCTACCACGGCGTGTGGCTGACAGGCTGGCCCCACGGGTCAGACTCTAACTAAAAACTAAAAAGAAAAGGGAAAACAGGAGCTAGGGTAAAAGGGCTGAAAGTTACTAGGCTGGCTTGGCGGCCCACTTAAGCTCTTGGCTTGGTTACGACTCAGCTCGACCTGCAGCTCAGCAGGCCAGCTCGGGATGTGGCTAGCCGGACAGGCCGGCTCGTCTAGGAAGCTGGGCTGGCTTGCCAGATCAGCTCGGTAGCAAGGCGGGCCGGCTCAGCGTCCGAGCGGTCCATGGCGGGCAGGCCAGCTTGCTGCCCAACCTGGGCTGGGTCGGTCGCTGGCGTGGATCAAGACCCACACGTATCTCTCTTCTTCTCTCCCTCTCCCTCTCTGCTCGGTGGGTCCTAGCCGTCAGCGTCTTCTCCTCCTTCTGCAGTGGGGTCCCACGGGTTAGTGCCTCCCGTCCTCCTTCTTCGGCTGCCAGGAGTGGTCCACAGGTCAGTGTCGACTCCAGCTCTCTCTCTCTCTCTCCCTCTCTCTATCTCTGCGCGGTGGGAGCCGCAAGTCAGAGCTGACTTAGCTCTAGAGTCACAGGGGCCCACTTGTCAGTTGCTTCCCGGATCCGATGTGGCGTGGTCTGGATCCGGTGTGGGGGTGTGCCCGCGTGCCAGCGTGTGGCTGGTGTGTGACGGGCTTGCACGGGGTGCTCAGCAAAATGCCGTAGAGGCACGCCCGTGCGCCATGGCGTGCGGCCGGGGGTGCTCGTGCGTGGTCACAACGGGTCATATCACGGCCATGGCGTCTGGCGGTGCAGCGAGGTTGGCAGGGGATGACTGACGGTGCAAGCGGAGCCTGGCAGTCCAGACCCGCGACGGCTTGGCGAGGAGAGGTGCGCCGGCGGCGAGGTCGCGACGCAGGGTTTGGTGGCGTAGGGTCAGGACAAGGGTGACGGGCTCGGCGTGGTTTGGTGCACGCACACTCGCGGGTCCCCGGCGTTCCAGGACCGCGGGGTGGCCACCAACAGCTAGGCGATGGTGAGCAATTGGCTCAAGCGCGCGGGCACCCGGCGTTCCCAGACCGCGGCGAGGCGTGAACGTGGCGGCGAGGCCACGGTGAACACGGCCAAGGGCGAACAAGGTTGGGTTGCACACACGCGCGCGAGTCCCCGGCTCCCAGGAAGGCGGCGTGGACGTGGCGTGTGCGGAATTCCGGCATTCTTGGGCCGCAACACCACACGGCGGCGAGGTTCGGGGTGAACAGAGCTAGGGCGACAGCGGTCAGCGGGTACACGAGCGGCGCGACGGGCTTATGCAAGCAACAAGGGACGGGGTGCCTAGGGCTTGTCTACGGTGGGCTCTTCGACGGCGGCGAGCTCGTCGGCAGCATGGAAGAGGGGAAGGTGCGACGGTGAGAGCCTACCTGCTCAGGTCGAAGGCGGTGAACTCGTGGCTGTGGCGAGGCGGGGCCGTGCCCGGTCGTGGCCGTGCAGCACGCGCAGCTACGACGGCGTGGTCGTCCGGGCACAGGCTCAGCGAAGCTTCACGGCGGCGCTCCGGCAGTGGCAGCTCCTTGGCTTCGTCCTCCTGGCGGGGCGTCGGGGTCCCGGCGGCGGTCCTCCTTCTTGGCTCGCTCTCCTCCTCCTCCCCTCCTCTTCCTTTCCTCTGCAGCGGCGGCGGCGGATCGAGGTTGGGTGGAGCCCTAGGGTTAGGGTTTGCGGCGGCAGGTTTGGGGACTATAAAGGGGTAGCGCTGGGGTTCGAGGGGAGCGGCGCGGGATCACGGCGGGCCCGGACCCTCGCCGAGGGCGGCGATAGGATGGCCGTTGCTGGGGGACGCGTGGCGTGCATTGCCCGGCTGCGCGGCTAGGGCTTGGGTGCGGTGGCCGACAAGGGCAGGCGGGCGGTTGTGCTCCTGCGTCATGGAGCGAGGACAGGGCAGGCGCGCTGACGCGGGCGGGGCAGAGAAAGCGGCGCGGGGTGCGGGGGAGAGCAGAGCGGGGCAGGCTGGCGACCGGCGATGCGGGCGGTGTGAGTCGAGAGGAAGGGGAAAGCTGACGGGTGGGTCCCACCCGTCAGTTGCCCCGGGCGCAGGGGGAGGATAAGGACGCGCGGCGCTGGGCGACTGACACGCGGGTCCCACGTGTCGACGAGGCGGCGTGGCGAGCTGGGCTAGTTGGGCCGGCCCGTGGTCGTTTAGCGGGCTAGGGCGTCCTGTTGGCTGGCAGGCCGGTGGCTCGGGCAGGCCGTGCTAGCTGGGTCGGCTTGGGGGTACTGGCCGGCTTGGCCGGGGTGGTCCCTGGGTCGGGTTAGGGCTAGGTTAGCGTTAGGCTAGGGTTTAGGTTATGGGTTAGGTCCTGGATCTTGGGTTAGAGTTTTAGGGCATGGGTAGTTGGGGTTAGTAGGTAAATTCAAATTGAGGGTCCACTCAGTTTGAATTCCACACAATTTTCAATTCACGAAAATAATTTCAAAACAAAAAGTTTAAACAAGGTAGACGTAAAATCCAGATAAAATCCAAATGGTTCACACTAGCAGTAAAGCTCTTGTAGTTATTTGGTTTTAATTCTCTAGGATTTTAGAGAGAATAAGCATTAATCTTAAATTATGTTAGCTAACAACACTCTCATACAAAAAGTTTTTAAAATTTCACATTTTTGCATTCTAACATTCCGGGAGGAAATTTCGGGATGTTACAATTACATCATAGAGTGCATTGAGGAAGCAGGGTAAAAGTCAAGGACATTGGCACAAATGAGCAGCTTGCAGACATCCTGACAAAGCCACTGGGATATTGCGTTCCAAGATCGGCGTTGTCAACATCAAATAAGGTACAAGGTTTGGGGGGAAGATTTGTTACCCAAGCCGGAGATTTGTTAGCCAAGCCTCGTACGTGTACTTAGTTCTTTTACATGCACTAGGTATGTGCCCATGTGTTGCTATAGGCAAAACAAATTCCCTTCATTTAAGAAAACTCCAAGGAAAATGTCTCTCACTCATAAAAATTGTGTGTGCAGCTATGCTGCCAACCATAATGATTCAGGTTGTCTTATAGAAATGTTTTGACAAAGTAGTATTTCCTAGAACGTTCACAAATGTTCATTGCTTACATTTTTATTTTGCATAGGTAGTACTGCACATATATTGTTTGATCATTTTCACTTTTTACATATGGCTTGTTAATTCTTTATTTGAGAGTTAAAAACTGTCAGGATCTGGTGGTTGTCACAAAATCCTTAGCATCTTTTTTTTCTATGAATCAAGTCGCAAAAAAAAAAAGGAAACTAAAAAAAAATATACTTTTTCTCTACAACTCATCAATTGAACCGCAGAGGTTTGCTCATTTCAAGTTGCAGCTCCCCAGTATCTCAATCATAGCATGAATTCAAATCTCCTTTCTAAAACTCCATGTCTCATCTCTTTCAGAGTTCCAGTCTTTCAGATTGAAAGCAACAGCAGCCTGGTCAACGCATATGAGGCTCAAAGAAACAATTTAAAATTTCTTGCACCTCATTTTCATAGTCCTGGATACGCACAATGATGATTGTTATACCATATGTCCTATTTTCAAGCTCCAGCCATAGTTTGATTCTCGAGCAATTGTTGAGCGTGCAAATCGATTATCTTGATACATAGCAACCTGTAGTGAACCAGAAAGAGTAAAGAATTAGTGACACAGACAGGTCCACAGTGTTGGGAATGAGCAACTCAAAATCTATTGCCATGCCCAATGGGGCTGATAACAACATGTACAATATGCAGGGAGCACCCTATACTATTGACTAAGTACATAAGATGCATATACATCTAACACCCCCCCCCTCAAACTCATGGTGGGTCTGCAACACTGAGTTTGGAAAGGAAGTAATCATGCTGCGCCCTTGTTTGAGCCTTCGTGAAGAAATCTGCCAATTGGAACTCCGAGGGGACATATCGAAGGGCGACAACCGCATCATGGACTTGCGATCTCATGTAGGAAGCATCAACCCCGATGTGCTTGGTGAGTTCATGCTTGACCGGATCACGAGCAATACTGATCGCACCAGTGTTGTCAGAAGATAGAGGAGTTGGTGTGGAAACCGTCACACCGAAATCCTCAAGAAGCCATCGGAGCCAGGTGATCTCAGTTGTCACAGCCGCCATAGCCCTCAACTCAGCCTCTGCACTCGAACGGGAAACTGCTGTCTGCTTCTTGGTTTTCCAAGCAATCAAGGAGGATCCAAGGAAGACACAATAAGCAGAGAGAGAACGACGATCAGAGTGGTCACTAGCCCAAGTCGCATCAGAGTACGCCTGAAGGTGGAGAGGGCTAGAGCGAGGAAAGAATAATCGTCGAGAAATGGTGCCACGAAAATACCGAAGAACACGAAGAAGGTGGGTATAGTGGAGCTGAGTGGGAGCAGAGACAAACTGACTCAGTATATGGACAACATGAGAGATGTCAGGACGAGTGACCCTAAGATAGATAAGGCTACCAACAAGATGACGATAGCGAGTCGGATCAGCGAGAGGTTCGCCATCCGTGGGGCGTAGGTGGACACCAAGCTCCATGGGTGTATCAACAGTGCGCTGATCTGTGAGAGCGGCACGAGAGAGAAGATCCTGAACATACTTCTCCTGGGAGAGGTAGATGCCATCAGGCGTGGAAGAGACCTCAAGACCAAGAAAGTAATGGAGAGGACCAAGATCAGACATCAAGAACTTATCACTGAGGCGCTTCTTCACAAAGTGAATGAACTGAGAGTCATCACTGGTGATAATCATGTCATCAACATAGAGAAGAAGAAGCGTGCGGCCACGAGGAGAAGTGTGGACAAAGAGAGCAGGATCGTGGTCACTTGGCTTGAAGCCAGCATCAGTGACAACAGAGGAGAAGTGCTCAAACCAGGCCCGAGGAGCCTGCTTGAGGCCGTAAAGAGATCGACGCAGCCGACAAACCATGCCATCCGGGACAGAATAACCCGAGGGTGGCTGCATATAGACCTCCTCTTGCAGTTCTCCATTAAGAAAAGCATTCTTAACATCAAGCTGGGAGATGGACCACTGACGCACAGAGGCAACATCAAGGAGAGTCCGGACAGTGGTCATGTGAGCAACAGGAGCAAAAGTCTCATCATAGTCACGACCATGCTCCTGTTGGAAACCACGCGCCACAAGGCGAGCCTTGTAGCGCTCAAGAGAGCCATCAAATCGAGTCTTAATCTTATAGACCCACTTGCAAGTAATGGGAGTGGCGTGAGGAGGCAAGGGGACAAGATCCCAAGTACCGGTGCGCTCTAAGGAAGCAATCTCCTCAGACATAGCATGCTGCCAGTCAGGATGGACAGCAGCCTCACGGCAAGTGGTCGGCTCGACAAGAGAAGCAATAGTGAAACCATAGCGCTCTGGAGGGCGTAAAGCACCACGATCACGAAGAGCATACCGAGACGATGGCTCTGGAGTAGGTCCAAGGAGCGAGGGAGAAGACTCGGACTGTGGCTCTGGAGGTGGAGGTCTGGGGCGACGAGTGTAGATGTGAGTGATCTCACGAGAAGGAAACTCAGCGGGATGAGGCCCAAGGAGTGACGAAGAAGAATCCGAAGGGGGCTCACAAGAAGGCGCATCCGGTGGAGGTGTGGAAACAATAGAAGGAGCGGAAGGTGGTGGGAGAATGGGTGGTGGAAAAGAGTGGGAAGGAGATAGCGGAAGAGTCAGGAATGAGAGGGACTCAGGAGCAGTGGAAGTCGAGCTAGAAGAGGAACGGGGATAGTAAGAACGGGATTCATCAAAAGTGACGTCCCGAGATATCCTCATCCGACGAGCCATAGGGTCGTAACAACGATAACCCTTGTGCTTTGTGTTGCGGCCAAGAAAGACGCACTCAACTGACTGAGCAGTCATTTTAGTGCGCTCTCGAGGAGGAGGAAGGACAAAACAGACACACCCAAAACACCGGAGGTGAGCATGACCAAAAAGGCGTTCATATGGAGTACACCCGTGAAGAATCGAGGAGGGCTGCCTGTTAATGAGAAAGATAGCTGTAGAGACAGCCTCAGCCCAGAAGTGAGGTGGAAGCTCAGAAGAAAGGAGTAAAGCACGAGAAGTCTCAAGAATGTGGCGATGCTTACGCTCGGCAACACCATTTTGAGCATGAGCACCAGGGCAGGAGAACTGAGCAAGAGTACCCTGATCAGCAAGGAAACGCCGATGTGCATCAGAGATTTACTCGCCAGTAGAGTCAGCGCGAAAAGCACGAATGGGAGAATCAAACTGTGTGTGAATCATAGTGGCAAACTGCTGGTAAATGGACATAAACTGACCACATGATGACATAAGATAGATCTAGGTAAATCTCGAATAATCATCAATAAATATGACATAGTAGGAATGACCCCCTTTTGAGACAAAAGGAGCACGCCCCCATACATCAGAGTGAATGAGATCAAAAGGACGCTGCGAGACAGAGTCACTAGAAGGATAGGGGAGTTGTAGCTGTTTGCTAAGCTTACAACCCGTACAATGAAGAGCAACATCACCAGAAACAGGACCTAAGACACCAGTACCAACAAGGGTGGAGAGTCTTGAACCGGAGAGATGTCCAAGACGACGATGCCACTGGGCAAAAGTAGTGGTAGTGGAAGCAACAGATGCAGAAGCAGGAGAGCTGGATGAGCGACTCGCTAGAGTGGCTGAAGGAAGTCGTAGCCAGTCAGGCTCCCATAGGCGCTGAGAGTCATGACGCCTAGGCCCAGTCCCCACCAGAAGCCCCGTATGGAGATCCTGAACACAACAAGAATAAGAATCAGACTCAAGAATGATACGACATCCATGATCAGTGATCTGACCAGCAGACATCAACTGCATAGTGAGCTGAGGAACGTGAGAAACAGTAGGAACATGAAAAGAAGATGTACAAAGAACACCCCGTGCAGCAACTGGAAGAGAGGTGCCATCAGCTGTCTGAACAATAGGTGGTGGATCAACCCGAGACAAAGAGGACAGCTGACTGGAATCTGGAGTCATATGAAAAGATGCACCGGAATCAAGAAACCACTTGGATGATATACCTGAGGGAGGTGGTGATGTTGAAGAACCAGAGGCCTGGGCAGTGGTGCCAGAGGGAGTAACAGCATTGAGACGACGGAACAGTGCGAGAACCTCCTGCTCCAAAGCAGAAACCGAACGAGCAGCATTGGAGCTACTGGATTGACCCCGACGAGCTTTCTTGTCGCGCTGCTTCTTGCAACAAACATCCTCAGTATGACAATCTCTGCCACAGTAGTTGCACCGAAGAACAGAGTCGGTACGCTCCATCGAGGACGGCGGCTGAGAAGGAGCGGTGGGCAGGAGTGGTACTCGGGCAGCCAGGACAGAGGAGGACTGCGGAGCTGCACTCATACCCCCCGCCCGAAGACGAGTCTCCTCAGCACGTAGCTCCGGCATCGCCTCGTCGAGAGACGGG
This sequence comes from Panicum miliaceum, assembly GCA_032594955.1. Lineage (NCBI taxonomy): Eukaryota > Viridiplantae > Streptophyta > Magnoliopsida > Poales > Poaceae > Panicum > Panicum miliaceum. The sequence goes on from CM064064.1 coordinate 3,713,707, forward strand.
CGAGGTCAACGGGTCAGGAGCTGGGACCTAACAACCTCAAACTCGGGACGAAGACGGGAGAGAAACTCGTGAAGATGAAGAGTCTCCCGCTGTCCCCGGTGACGATCACAGCACTTGCAAGCACCGGAAGCACAGAACTCTGCACCCAAGGTGTCAAGACGATGCCATACAGCGGACATCTGACGATGGAACTCCTCCACAGTAGAGTCATGCTGCCAAAGTGACTGGGCTTACTCAACCACTGCGAGGTACAAGGCCTCGTTGCGAATCTCGTAGCTCCGACGGAGGTGAGCCCACATCAAGTGAGAAGTGGAGAGACCACGGAGGGACAATGAGATGTCGACCTCCATGCTCGCAAGGAGGATTGCCTTGGCACAGGCCTCCTCACGCAGCCAGATCGCCTGAGCATCAAGATTGGACTGGTAGGTGTGCATCTCGGCCTCAAACGCCTCCGAGAGGCTTCTTGACCTCATCAGTGGCATCAGGTGTGTAGGTGGGCGGAGTAGGAAGGCGCGGAGTAGGCGGGCAAGGCCGCTCACCTGTGAGATAGCGCCATAGCTGCTGCCCACCCATGTGCACCTCCATGTGGAATGCAAACTCGCTTCAATTTGTGCCATTGAACAGAACAGGACCCCGGGTATAGCACCCGGGCGACCAAAGGAGGCCATGACATGACAGCAGCACACTCTGTCTCTATATTTTTTTATGGAGAGACAGAGCAAAGCGGAGCAGAGGAGCCACGTAGGGGCGTAGGAGGCCGCTGCAGACGCCAGCGACCGCGGGCCGGCGCGAACCGGCGGCGGCACAGATGGCCCGGGGGCCGGCGGCGGCGCTGAGGCCGCAGGCCGGCAGAGGCGCGTGAGGCCGCGGGCCGGCGGGGCAGAGGCGCCGAGGCCGCGGGCCGACGGAGGCGGCGTTGCGCCGCGGGCCCACGCAGGCTCGGCACGGCGGTGCAGGGCCGGGTCGCGGCGGATCCGGCGGCAGGGGGCCTCAGGAGGCGCGGGCCGGCGGTGGAAGGCGCGGCCGGCGGCGCACGCGAGCCGCAGAGGCACGGGCGGGCATGGGCAGAGGAAGGGAGTGGAGGGAGGGAGAAGAAAAGATGGAGCTGCCTTCGCCGACCAGCGGTGGTGGCTCACCGGCGTCTCGCCGGAGGCTTGCCGGCGACGGGAGGTCCAAGGACCCTAACCCTAGGCTCTGGTACCATGTTGGGAATGAGAAACTCAAGATCTATTGCCATGCCCAATGGGGCTGATAACAACATGTACAATATGCAGGGAGCACCCTATACTATTGACTAAGTACATAAGATGCATATACATCTAACACACAGATGATATCACAGGCAATATCAAACAAGAAAAATCACTCAATACTGAAAACATTCCAGGGGTCATGGTAAAATAAGGAACTTTAGATAGCTCCAAGAATGGCATATGTAAGTATGTAACAGATTAGAACCACAACTCCACCTCATGTGGATGTGCACCAGGGGCAAATAATATATGTCAAAAGGCATGGGAACGAGAAACAACTGTTAGCAGCCTGGTTTTGTTTTATATTTAGTACTTCCGAAACTTGGGCAGAATGTTGTCACAGAAAAAGAGGAGGTTATGAGGGCACCATCCCATTTTTAACTGCATAACTGCAGATCATGTTTGGCCTAATCAGAAAAAAATGACAAAATGCAGGTACATCCCTAGTGATTCAGCAATCGTATCAGCAGTCCAAGTTGAAGTATCCAGGAGCAAGAGGAGCTGCACTTTCAGACATCAAGCACCAATTTTTTTTCCCACAAGATTCAAGGTTGAGATAGTGCGTACGTATGGTCATGTATTAAATCAGAAATACAAGTATATCTACTACTTATCAAGACAAAGTGGTTCTCCATCAACTTTTTTAAAAACACTACTACTGATAGAGAGCCCTCACTGACCTTTGTGTGGCGGGATATGAAAGCCTTGGTGAGTGGTGACACACTCGGAATTGACCCAAACACATGTACAGGTTAGACATTTTGTTATATTCTCAAACTATTACCACATGTTTGATAGCTGGATTCAGAAATTCATCATATATTTCTGCAAACAAAAAAAATTGTCACAGAATTAGGAACAACATACATATTCAGAATTTAGTGAACATATGGATATTAATTTCATGCTGATACCATTAAAAAAGCACAGAACACTTGGCAGCTCTCTGATCTAAGAGCAAGCATGCAAAGGTGTATTGGTATAAAGACATGCAAAGAGGTATTGGCATAAGACTGCTAGTAGAACAAAATATACTTTTCAGTCATCAGATATGCAAAAGAGCTACTGGTAAAAGACTGCTAACAGAAGTACTCGATTTTCCGTACGCAATTTTGACTATGCAACTATCTATTGTATTGTTCACACTTTGCTGAACTACGACACCCTGAAAGCTCATGTATCTTAAGTGACACATTTGTTCAGATGTAGCCCTGGTTGCCCAGGTATATTTTTTGGTATTATAAAACAAAAGAGAGAGTAAGTTACCATTCAGATTCAGCCATGAACACTGATGATGACAGGTAGTTGTCATTATTTTTAAGCTTTCCCAATCTCATTTTACAGAACATTAATCTTTCGAGCTCAGGGCTTATAAATAATAATATGCTTAAGGAATTAATGCTCAGGGCTTATTAGATATCAAAATAACAGCAGCCACCAATGTCTCACCTTTCTTTTTTGCAAAGCATAACCAAACAACTTATTATCCAGAAAAAAGGAACAGAGTGTTCTCTATTGTTATATGTCAAAATGACTGTGCTATTACACAAAAGCAGTGGGGCCAACTCAGTCACAGAGCTAGCAGATAAGAGATAAGTAAGAGTTACATGTACTATTCTGAATCCATTATAAACAAAGTCATCTTGACCATTGCTTTATATAATGTGTAACGCGAACCAAGAACCAAGGAAAAATAATTATGTTAGCTGAATCTGAGCACAACCCTAATGATGATAGGATACTCTAAATCACAACCACAGAGCCATGTGACCTCATAAGTGCTTCCTGTTCTATTTTATTTCATTTATTTTGGGGGAGCGAAGTGCTTCCCTGTTGCATATAAATGTCTGGCAAAAGCCAGCAATCCAGTACACAGCTTAAGACAGACACATAGTGACTTCCTCCCCCTAATAGCACCTTCTTCCTATCAAGCTGGAGTTCATCAAAGATCAAAACCTGAAACTTCCCACAATCACACAGCGGAAGAAGAGCACCAAGACTGGTTCCCAGCCTATCCAAGGTAGAAGTGAGCAACGTTAGTGTGGAAGTAACATGGTGACTTTGAGAGAGGAGATGCGTAAGGGGCCGTGGACAGAGCAGGAGGACATGCAACTGGTATGCACTGTCCGCCTATTCGGTGACCGTCGTTGGGACTTCATTGCCCAAGTCTCAGGTTTGAGGGGTTGGGAACTGCAACTTAGGTAGCTATTTTGCAATCCTTAGTGCAAAGTCGCAAACATAAATGTAATCTTGTCTAACCAGCCCACTTCATATTATACGTTCTCTATGTTCATGCAGGCCTCAACAGGACAGGAAAGAGTTGCCGCCTCCGGTGGGTGAACTACCTCCACCCTGGCCTCAAGCATGGCCGCATGTCACCGCAAGAGGAGCGCCTTATTATTGAGCTCCATGCTCAGTGGGGGAACAGGTTTGATCCAAAGAGGTTCTCCAGAGAGTAGCTTTTCTTGGTTAGTAAATTTAGGTTAAGATAAACCTCACTCAAATTCTCCATATTTAGATGGTCTAGGATAGCACGGAGGCTGCCAGGGCGCACAGACAATGAGATCAAGAACTACTGGAGGACACACATGAGAAAGAAAGCACAGGAGAGAAAGATGAGGATATCACCTTCATCCTCCTCCTCCTCATTGACATACGAATCCTGCCTTCTTGACACCTCTCCAATCATTGGGATGGGCAGTGGTGACACTCACAATGACAGTACCTGTGTCACCAGCGCCCTCGAGAGCACCCAGAGTTCCATGGATGCATATCCCATGGATCAAATATGGAGGGAAATCGAGGCACCTGCCTTGCTGGGCACTGCTGAAGGGAAAGAGAAGACATGCAGCAGTATCCCCTGCCCTCTGCCATCACCTGTTGTGTGGGATTATGAATGCCCTGAGATATTCTGGAAGATGGAAGATGAAGAAATCAGGATGCTGGCTCTATAATTTGGTTACGGTAACGTCCTCGCTATTGAAGGCTGAAAGAATACATCTATACATAGGTCAGGTCACTCAGCTATCTGCCTAGCAGTTTGGAGTTTTGTACTCACTAGCTATGTTTGCATTAGTATGGATTTCGGTATTTTAAAATCTACGGTGCTCATGGTGTATGTGTCTATTTAGTGTGTGGATAGTTTGTATCAGTTTGTGCAATAGTGTGCAATACAAGGATGCTCTATATGCATGATATTATTTTTATTCATCTCTGTTGGTATTCTCCTGATCAATTAACAGCATGATATGGTTCTCAGTTATTATTCAATACAATATGATATGAGGTTAAATGTTAAATTTAAACCCGTATAATTTCTAAGGCTTGGATAAAGACAGGATCTAATCATGATGAAACAATTTGGGGCCCTTAGAGACATAAAGGTATACTGCATTTCTTATTTCTCCAAACTCGAGCTTGGTTCTAAGTAAAGATGAGAATCATTCTTAGACCTTCATTGCTATGTCTATTACATTCTCATTTACTCCCTAGAATTCTCAAATCCTAAAACATGATAAAACTGCATCTGGAAACATATAAAGGAGACAGTGAATAAATAAGTATTAGTCCCAACAAGATGCAGACCAAGATAGTTAGATAGAAAAACTATGTAAAAATGAAAGAAGATGACATGCTTTTTGTACTATACTAAAGAGCAGGAATAACAGTCTGTTTATTCTTAAGTTTGGTTTCAATAGAGGTTGTGGTACACACATGTACCTTGTCTATAGGTAAGTTCTGAAACAGGTCAGAAAAATTAGCAACAACCAAAATTCTCTGATTTCTTTCAGAAATGGACTACCATTAGCTTTACTGGCCAGTAATGGTCAGGCCTTTGGGACAACTGTAGAGGTATCAGTGGAACTGGTTTATGGCAAGAGTGAGTGGTCTTCATTTCATCTTTCAATTCTTATAAATCTGAGTAGCATTAGGATTTATTAAAAAAGTTAAATCACACTAACAAATAAGACTAGAAAGAGGTTTCTGGTCATGCACGCAAGAAATAAGAAATCCAGCAAGTCTGATAAGGTAAATAAAGTGTAGATAAGTGGTCTGCACTCCGGACCTTTGTAGCCAACTAATTGTTGAAACTGCTCCTGTGTAAATTTTAGATAAGATTTTCTTCTAATTGATTAATAAGGTAGTGCGTGGACCGACAAGACGCAACCACTGCTGCTCTCTTTACTCCACACTCCTAAGCATCCAACTTGGAGAAAAGCTTTGCTACGGATAAGACTAAAAAGTTTCTTTCCTTTTGTCTTCTGTTAAACTAAATAAAGCAAGGTACAAAAGGAAAGGAACACATGCTGAGGCTACCTACATCTACATATATAACAAATTCAGAAAAATAGAAAACAACGCAACTAAGACAACATGTTAAGTGAACCAAATACCAAAGCAGAGTAGCAGATTATGGCCATGTGTTGAAAATCCATTATTATTAAGCAAGAAAACTTACACAGTGTGATGCAATTATGCTTTAAAAAAATCAGAGGGAAACCAAAGTACAAGGTAACAGGGTCTGATTATGTGGTGACACATTTGTAAGAAAATATGAAATGTTGCTTGTGCATTTGAGGAGATAAATGGTAATGTGCAGAGATAAATAGTACATATGGAAGAACTGACCCTGCCTAGAAGGATCCATCAATCACTTGCAAAAGCCTGCAATGAAGTAACCAGCTAACAAATCAAGTTACACCATCTCTGTTACCTCCCTATTAGATAAAGGTGAATTAGACAAGCTCTCATAAATTGTGCATGACAATGAGATGGGGATAAGAGTCCTGAATAAGAAATCAAACACATGAAGCATCCCTGAATACAGCCAAATGCCGCAGCATAGGTGTGAACATACCAACCAAACTGATGCTATAGTAGGCCAGTAGATACACATAAACACTCAATACTTCATCAGACCATTGTCAGTAGACACTATCAGAAACAAAGATTACATAGAGTACCAGAAATTCAGTTGATGAATTTTATAATCATTCTTTTAACCTTTGCAGAAGTTGTTGTCATGTCCCAAATACTTAAAAATAGTTCACACTTCAAAGTTGCAACTTATCTCGCTCAAAAAGAGCCAAATAGTCAACAACGGAAAACTCCACCACATGCATGCCATTGTATACCTAATCAGTAATCTCATCTGCAAGCACCATTGGAGGTAATGCATGCCACATTAAGCATAATCAAACAGCCTAACATCCAGCATAACAGACTAAGATTGGTCGAGCATCAGAACCTAACAGAAACACTACGGATGAGAATCAAATCTTTGTTTCCCACTTCAATTGTTAAATTCCAGTTGGGCAAATATCCAACTTTACCTCCCTCCGCGGCTCCGCCTCATATCACACCCTCCCATTGCGGCAGAAAACTATCCCCTACCGCAGAAGAAAGAAATGCGCTTATTGCGGCACCGGATTCTGAATCTGCAAGCTCGCCGCTGCCGCCTCGTAGGTTAGGACGGAACGATTACAAATGAAATGGCAACCAATCACTAATGTGCGAGACAAGAAATGTATTCCAGGAAGGAAAGGGAGGTGGTGAAGGAATGAAATGGACTCGCCTGGTCGTCGCCGGTGCCGGAGGAGACGACGCGCTACTTCGCCGGCGGCGGCAGTGAGGACGACCGGCCGAGAAGTAGGTCTCGGTTACGAGTACGGGTGGTGGTCGGCCCAACTAATATGATATCGGCCCAGCCTTCTTTCTACTGGCCTCAAATACACTCAATACTCCACCGTCCAAGTAATAAGATACGGCCCATTTTAATTAAGCAACAGCTAAGCTTTCTACCTCTAAGACAATGCAGGGCATCGCTGTAGCTTAAGGATGAACCTAGTAAATTCTTCAGTAACAAGATGATAACAAAAAATTAATACCAACCAAATACCGTAAATAAGCTGTTTTGGTCATTACAAGAAATAAGAACATGTACGAACATTTAGGCAGTGACCTGAGCAAAGCTTTATCCAATGATCATCACAATTCACAACACAAGCAAAACATTGGCTTGTGCATTGATCTACACTGCACAAATTGATCGATCGTTTTCCAGCTGGCTTATCACAACCTCTGCTTGCCATCTAGCTACTGAGACAACGACATGTACACCAAGTTTAATTTCCTCTTCCACTGCATCGATCTTGTCAGAGTCAGACAACTAATGGTGTTTGACATCAATGGAGGGAGAGTTGGAGTGTACACATGACGCGTGCCTCAGACGCTTTTCCACTTCCATCACATCTTCTTTGTTGTCCGCCCGCTCACTATGTAGGTGAACAACAACACGCTCCAGTGAAGGACCCATGTCCAAGTCATTCAACCCAAGACCACCATCGATGAAGAAATGGTGCAGTATATCGGATGCAGAACTCAAGGTGTTGAACCTTGGGCATATATAGCTCCTCGTGTGAATATGTATAGATGGCACCGTCACAAAGTTGAAGAATTTGCATGCCCTCGCACACGGAATGTAGACGACACCTGTCGCCACTGGTAGCTAGCTCTTGTATGTGACGCTCGCCCCTAGCTAGAGAGATGACGAAGAGAAGGAAACATCCCAAGGATTTGAATGCCGTCTCCTCAATATTTTCCTAAACGCTAAATGATAAACAGTCGGCTACCCTTTGTTTAGTGTTTAGACTGTTTAAACGGTGTTTAAGTGGTGTTAAACGGCCTAAATGGTTTGGTATAATAACACTAAAATATACGTATTTATGTACGTAAATGTTAAATATGCTAGAAAGACTACATATTTGAACATGTAAAAGGTATGTATTCTACCAAATAATCTTTTTGGAAGAAATTTAAATCGCACAGCACTTCATATACTTACGATGCTAATTAGTTTGGTATTGATTGTGGTAGTTGTAATCCTCCTATTGACTAAATTATGAATTAGATGGTCATTTAGCTTATTTAATCACGTTTAACTCAACTTTGTTTCGGCGGTTTAGATGGTTTTTAACGGTTTAAACGGGCCAACTGTTTAATTCACCGTTTAGGGTCTCAGGTGATCTCTGTTTACCGTTTAAACGCTGTTTAAACGAACTAAACGGCCGTTTAGGCGAACAGAGCATCTCCTCCTATTTTATCAACTTCTATATATATCCATGTAGGAAAAGAGGAGAAGCGACACAGGATTAATTCATGCTGACAGTGAACTGGTTGTCCACATAATTAACAAACCTACAGAGGTCTGGTGGCGGCACCCAGCCTTCTTTCATATGATTGTCTTCCCCACTGATCTCTAGGCTCTGGATTTTCTGCAGATTGTTGAGGGACTCCATCAAAGCTTTACACATGCTCTCTCTCAATATATCCTTCCCATCTTTGCATATTGAAGTCGATGTGGACCACCGCACCCTCAGCTGGAACTGGAAGAGATGGACCAGATCTTCTACAATGTTGATGTTGGTAGAGTGCTCGATCGTCTACCCTCACTGTCTCCAGCACTTCCAGGGATTTCATATTCCTCAGCCCATTTGGCGGTCATGTGTTGTAGTTCACAGATAGACCGGCTCGTCAATTGGCGTAGCTGAACAATGCTTGATGGCACTTCTTCTATTAGAGTTCTTCGTATGGTTCCTGAAGTACATCAGGTTTGGGGAGCTATTTATTCTGCATGAAAGCACAAATGACAGCTAGCTCAGTTAATAGACATTAACGAAATGCACACGGGAACAGAAATCCAATAAATAAAGGGAAATTCAAACTGAGCACAACAAAAGAATCAAATTATCATGTATTTGGATTCTAAAGATGAATGGAATGCAACGGTACAAAGCTTTGTCTAACAAGATACCTTTACGACCTCTATTTTGTTGAGAATATATGTCTCCAAGAAACCATGTGCAGCGATGATATCAATATCGACATTAAGTTTAGCTTCTCACATTGCAAACACCTTCTGAGAGAGATATGGATTAGCTACGATGTATTCCTTAACAAGCATATTCGCAAGCATTGTATCAGCCTTCAGCACATGACAAGTATACTTTTTTTCAATGTCGGTGGGGAATGATCCAATCGATATGAGTTTGGAACAGAAAGGAGCGTGTCATATGCCCTGCTTGCTGATCCAATACGTGCAATACATTGATGCCCTATGTGAGTTTCCATCGAACAAACCATACACGGGAACACATAATTTATCCTTTAGCTCGCGGAGCAACATTCTTGTGTATACATCTGACTATCCACATCCGGTAATAATGATGCAATTATGCATAGTATGGAAAGAAGACGCCATCAACCCTTGAAACACTATATCCTTTCCAACTAAGAGAATGAAGTCAATTGTTTTTTAAAAATCGGTACCTCTAACTTTAACACCAACTTCCGAGAAACGGTACCAAAATAGTGTGATACCACTTCTTCTGTGGATCTTATACCCACACTACACCAAAAAGACCTTCACCTAGACACAATATGGAAGACCAACTTAGTACAGCACAAAACTCTTTATTCACCGTAACTTAGTACAGCACAAAACTCTTACACTCTTTATATGGCTACCCTACCATGACACAACTATACTACATGCCTACCATACCACCTCCTACTTGAGACCTCTTATGCCATGGCATGATAAGAGGAGAGGGGAGCACCTCTATTTATAGGTGCTGCCATGTGACAACTTCCACACTCTTCTTTACAAAATATTTATGTCTAAAATTTTTCTCATCCTTATCCAACTATCCAAAATATCTAATTTTAGAGAATTCTTATCTTATCATGAAGCATGATAACTCCTCTCTTTTGCTATTTTCAAATTATTCTAGAACCTTCTCAAGTATGTATTGTTATTTTTAACAGTTTTCTTTAGCGAGATGTCAACCAGATGAGAATCGCAATTTCTTCACGCTGTAAGATACCTTGCGATGGTCACATTTGTTTGAGCCAAGAAGAACTCATCATCATCAGGATCACATGATGCTAGGATTGCATCAATCTTCTCGATGGCTTTTGGCACTCTTACATCTTCCACCAGAACATATTTTTCCCTGAATTCCTTTATCTGGTTAGCTGAGAAGCCAAGATAAGTTAATGACCTCCTTCCCATCAGCCTAGCCTCTCCACGAGTGGCATATGACTGTGCAGCCTCATATAATCATCAGATTTTGTCGAGTCATATAATCATATAATCGCCATGTATGGTGGCGCCAATCCGACGTGAGGACGTGTTGCACGCACGCGTTCACGGGAATGTTGTCTCCTTGCTCGCTTTTGGGTTGGGTCTTTATGCATGCCCGCCCTGTTATCTATCTTACATACACTACTCCTACGTGTATGTGAGGACTGCACTTGCAAATTTAAAAACGTTTGCTCTTGGGCAGCGAGAATTAACCATTATTGTGGTACCAGCGCGCTGCATGCCATTGCATATATGCTTGTATGTGTGCATTCATGGATGGCAGAGCTATCCCATTTATGCATGCAAAGATCTGGACTGACCGGTCGGGACCAAAAATAACCTGCTCCGATCCCTTTTTATTCGGGTCTTGTGTAGTTCCATCAAAATTTTTACGTATCAATTACATCAATATTTGAACACATGCATAGTATATTAAATATAGTCGAAAAAAAATCACATTACATAAATGGACTGTATTTCGTGAGACGAATTTAATGAGCCTAATTAGACCGTGATTAGACAATAAATTACTACAGTAAACATGTGCTAATGACAGACTAATTAGGCTCATTAGATTCGTGTCGCAATTTACAGACGGAATCTGCAATCAGTTTTTTAATTAGTCTATGTTTAATACTTCAAATGTGAAAAAAATTTATTTCAAAAACTTTACACGGAGGATGTAAACAAAGCCTCAGAACACTAGCTCATTTCTGTATTTTACTATAATAATGAATATATTCTAGGTCCTAGAATGCATGCGGCGGTTTTAGTCATTGAAATGGTATAAGCAGTTGTTCCGGTCAGTACCATGTTGCTTAATAGTTAATACTATATGCCAAGATCCTAAGTGCGAAAGGCTGTAGGGGCGAGTCTAGGTTAGTCTTTGGCTCCTGATATTTTTTCTAATAACTCTTTCTTTACCTTATGAAATTAAAGGCTGAGATCTCCTAACATTGTGCTTCAAATATATTAATTGAAGATTTCAGATGAATTTATAATTTATTTATAGTTAATGACTTACATAGTGTGGTGATTAGGGTTAGGATTCGGGTTTTTGAGGGTGGGGGCTTACATGGCCGACAGCTATAGAGGGGGAAGTCAGGGGCGGCGGCGGCGGTCCAACAGTGGTGCAGTTCGGCTGACGGCGGAGGCGAAAAGGGCTGGAACTCAGTGGGCAGTGGCCGATGGCCGGCCGGCGGCCTGGGTAAGAAGAAAACCAGGGTTGAACACCAGCGACGCGGCGGTGGTGGCAGCCAATCGAGGCTGTGGATGAGGGGGCAGAGGTGGGGTCGTCGAGAGGAAGAAGATGAGGGGAGAAGAGAAGACGAGAAGAGAATGGGCTTGGTGGGCTGAAAGCTACGTTAGCTGTCTTCCGGTCACCACATAGGAGCCCCCCTTACGACCATGCATGCTGAATTTACTGAACGGTGACCACACACATTTTCTAAAAAAAGAAGAAGAAGGGAAGACCACACACATCTCTCCGAAACATCAAGGTCTCGCACAAGAACAAACACTGCGCTACATCCAACGCGTAGACACGTTTTCGCCCGATTTTTTTCACGGGATCTTTCGGCGGTTGAGGTTGCGGATCCGACAACAGCAACATGCGACGCGCATGCTTCCAAGTTCCAAACACCCCAGCTCGCCGCTCTCACTCCATCACTCTCTCCAGCTCACCCGCCCTAGCTGATACCTCCCCCAGCGCCATTCTCCTTCCCAATTCAGTTCTGATCTTTTGTTTTTTTCAGGCCAGCTCGGAATCCGTTTTGTCGGCTACGCATCTGAAGGGGACGAGGACGCGCGGGAGAAGGGGGAAAAAGATGGTGCTGGGTTTCCACGGACACCGTGGGAGCCTGGGAGGGGATAACGGGCAACGTGGCCTCATCCGCGCCCGTCGCCTGCAGATTGGCACCCATTGGAGCCGAGCTAATACCTGCCCGTTCTGTCAGAGAGGGCCACATGCCCTGAGTAACGACGCGCACTTGTCTGCGTCATCTGCGTGCTGGCACGGCACTTGCATTCGACGCAGAATTCAGAGCACTCTTTTTTTTTCTTGAAAGAGAACATTCAGTTCACTTCTCCCTCCTTCCTTCAGGGACATCAGAGTTCAGAGATTCAGAGAATCTGTAGATCAAACAGGCGGTGGTTCCGGTGATAACAGTCCTGTCCTGCAGTTGCAGCTTGGTACTAGCAGTGTTGAGACTGGGGGATTAATTGGAGCCTTGAATTGGGCAGGCCAGGCCAGCATCATCATCATCCGCGTTCCGCGGACGCTGGAGCGCTGCGAGACACTCCACTCCCAGTCGGCCAGTCCCCGGGGCCGAGCTCCGAGGGCCTCTCCCGCCAGGCGCCTTATCCGCCACGCGGGACGGGGGCGGGGCCCGCGAAAGGACCGTCCTTTGGACGCCATGGCTCCTATATAGCCGTCGTCATCCTATCCCGCATCCCTCCAGCCTCCCTCCCGTATCTCGCATACGTGCGCGGCTCGTTTTCCTCCCTCCCTCCCTCCGGTCTGAGCAAGGGGGCAGCAGGCAGCAGCAGCACAGGTACTTCCACACATCCTCGTCTTCGTCTCTGATCAAGTATAATCCTTCTTTTGAAGTATTAGTGATGATGATTGGGTTAGAGCATGTAACACGAATTTTGCGAAAGGTTTGTGCCTTAGAAAGAAACAGGAGAAATTTTGTTGGGTGGGTTTAAATGTTTCTTGCAACCAGCAAGATGAAGAGAGGATAAGCTGATCGCGCTGGCCTCTCTCTGAATGCTGTCTTTGTTCTGAACGAAGTTCTCTCTGAATATTGTCGTAGACGTGCGTTTGCGTGGTTGACCGATCGACATAGCTCCAGGACATCAGGATAACCATAGTTTCCTTCCATGTTCACTGTATCATGTGGATAAACATGCGCACGAGTAGGAAGGAATAGGATCCTATCGCTTGCTGCCTTCTCGATTAAAAAAAAAAAGCATCGCAAGATTGAAGTCCCTTGCCCTTGCAGAGTAAATTACAAGGATCACTTGGGATAGGAAACAGGGTGCGCACGTAAGCACAATTTGGAAGACAGTAAATGGTTGCACGCGTAGGAAAACTTTCACATGTTACTATTCTTAGAATTCGCATTATTTTTTTTGCCATAATTACATCTTGAAAGCATATTTGTGTTCAGAAGAACACTGCAATAGAAAAAGTTTCAGAGAAAACGAACAACTTTTGGAGGGCTAAAGGGGCCGTTGCATAGCATCAAGAGCTAACGGGCCTCTACTTAGGCCCATTAGAAAGCCCACTCTAGCTTCTTTCGATTGCTAGTCAACCCCGGGCCCGTAGGACTTCAGGAGGACGCTGCTGTTTGTCTGACTAATAATGTTCGCTTACAAACCCTAAAAAAAAAACTAATGTTCGCTTACTTCTGTGTGCCTGCAACAGCAGAGATGGCGGACTACGTGTACGGCCCTGGCCGGACCCACCTGTTCGTCCCGGGCCCGGTGAACATCCCGGACCCCGTCATCCGCGCCATGAACCGCCAGAACGAGGACTACCGCTCGCCGGCCGTGCCCGCCCTCACAAAGATCCTCCTCGAGGACGTCAAGAAGATCTTCAAGACCACTTCCGGCACCCCCTTCATCATCCCGACCACCGGTCGGTAATCTTCTTTTTCATCATCTGTGTTCATCGATCATGGCCGGCGACGCCGATGCCGGCGCATATATATGGTGGTTCGTGTGAACGAATGAACACTGAACAACGCTGGTGTCCCTCGCTTTTCAGGGACGGGCGCGTGGGAGAGCGCGCTGACGAACACGCTGTCGCCCGGCGACCGCATCGTGTCCTTCCTCATCGGGCAGTTCAGCCTGCTCTGGATCGACCAGCAGCAGCGCCTGGGCTTCAACGTGGACGTGGTGGATTGCGAGTGGGGCCGGGGCGCCGACCTCGACGTGCTCGAGGCCAAGCTCCGCCAGGACACGGCGCACACCATCAAGGCCATCGCCATCGTCCACAACGAGACCGCCACCGGCGTCACCAACAACCTCGCCACCGTCCGCAAGCTCCTCGGTCGGTCAGCCGCCGCGCGCCGCCATTATTAATCATTCCATCTCCATTATCGCATCCGCTCTCCGATTGATGAGCTGGCTGCTGATCCATGCCCGCCTCCCCATTGACCTCGATCGTGCTGCAGACGCGTACCGGCACCCGGCGCTGGTGCTGGTGGACGGCGTGTCGTCCATCTGCGCGCTGGACTTCCGCATGGACGAGTGGGGCGTGGACGTGGCGCTGACGGGGTCGCAGAAGGCGCTGTCGATGCCGACGGGGCTGGGCATCGTGTGCGCCAGCCCCAAGGCGCTGGAGGCCAGCAAGACGGCCAAGTCCGTGCGCGTCTTCTTCGACTGGAAGGACTACCTCAAGTTCTACAAGATGGGCACCTACTGGCCCTACACGCCCTCCATCCAGCTCCTCTACGGCCTGCGCGCGGCGCTCGACCTCCTCGAGGAGGAGGGGCTCGACAACGTCATCAACAGGCACACACGCCTCGGCACCGCCACCAGGTACCACTGCTTGCATTGCATATCTGTATTGCTGGTCTGGTCTCTTCCATTCACGGAGTAGAATGCTAGATCCTCCTCCTCATCTTCGTCGTCCTGCAGGCTCGCCGTGGAGGCGTGGGGGCTCAAGAACTGCACCCAGAAGGAGGAGTGGTTCAGCAACACGGTCACCGCCGTCGTCGTGCCCTCCTACATCGACAGCGGCGAGGTCGTCAAGCACGCCTGGAAGCGGTACAACCTCAGCCTCGGCCTCGGCCTCAACAAGATCGCCGGGAAGGTCTTCAGGATCGGCCATCTCGGCAACCTCAACGAGGTATATAAATAGCTGCCGCAGCCCTCCATAGCCTGATACTACCCATCCATCCCCACGCCACTGCGATCTGCAGCGACGACGACGACTGAAATCAAATGTCCTGTTGGTTTGCAGCTGCAACTGCTGGGGTGCCTGAGCGGGGTGGAGATGGTGCTCAAGGACGTGGGCTACCCGGTGAAGCTCGGCAGCGGCGTCGCGGCCGCGGCGGCGTACCTGTCGAACTCGACGCCTCTGATCCCCTCCAGGATCTGAGCTCCGCGCGCGAAAGCCACAGAACGCCGGCGACGACGACGGCCGGAAAGAACAAACGGAAAAGTGCAGCTCTGCCCCTGCTGCCTGTGCAGTAGTTACTGGCTGCACACTCTCTGCATGTAAAGTTTGATTTTCACACACAGCTGTGCTAAGGAGTATAATTTTGTGAACTGCAGCTTTAATAATTAGCACAGACCTGCCTCTTTTAGCTGATCTGGTAGTCTGCACTGAATGAAATCAGGTGCGGCCACTGAAGATGCCATTTTCCAAACATAGTAAGTTCTTACAAGTTACGAATTGCATTCCCCAAATTATGTCGACAAGCAAGTAATTATAGAACAATACATCAAATAATTAGAAATCTTGTAGCTCAATGTAAAGATGGTGGTGACGAATACGAAAACGCATCAAAATTTAGCAACGAACTCCTCCAAGCAAGTAGCTGCGGTGCTGAACTTTAGGCAGCTTTGGCGAGCTGGCCGAGCTCCCTGTCGACGGCCACCTTGAGGAAGCTGCCCTCCTCGACGACCATCTGCACGGGGAGGAAGCCGAGCCCGTTGGCCACGGCGAGCATCACCTCCCTCATCCCCGCGCGGAACTCGTTCCGGTCCACCTCGCCGCTGCCGTCCCTGTCGAACCGCGCGAACAGGCCGCGGTAGAGCGCGGCGAGCTCGTCGGCCGGCGCCGCCGCCTCGTCCACGCCGAAGTGCTTCTCGAGGACCCGGAGGCTCATGAGCTCGCCGGCCATCTCCGCGTACGTGAGCAGGCCGTCGCGGTCCGCGTCCAGCGCCGCGAAGCGGCCGTCGACGGAGGAGTTGAAGGCGCCCTCGTCCTCCACGAAGCTCCGGTCCGTGCTCCCGTCAGGATCTCCACGGTCATCTTCGGTTCCTCTGCCTGTGCTCTTGCTGTTGGGACGTGTTGGGTCAGTGATGTCTGCTCTGGCAGGTTCGGTTCGGTTGATGAGGTGCAAGGGCGATCGGTGGTTCCGTTTTTATAGGATCGCGGGTCGCGGCGAGCCGGCGAGGGCGGCGGCGTGGAGGAGCTGACGGTTTCTGCCCGTTGGGGCGCGTCTGGGCCGGCGGTTTTTGCTGACGGTGTTGGGCTGGGCCTGCGGGTTTTGACGTTGGTTGGATGCTGTGGGCGCGCCCGTGTGTTGTTGGTGGTGGCGGTGTGGTGGGTTGCTTGGAAATGACGCGAAGTATTTATTTCGTTTGGCCCATGCCGCCGCATTTCCATCCTAGTGGCATGTTGGGCCTGTGGAGAAAACGTGTGGCCCGCGGGTCGGTGCCGCCAGCTGCCGCCGGTCGGGCGGTCGCACCAGCTTTCGAGAGGTGAGAGAGGCCAAGAGGCACATGGAAAGTCCACGGCACTGGAGCGAGAGCGCGTTTGGGACAGCTCCGCTCTGGCTCCCTCGGCAGCCCCTGTTGGACCTCTACTAAACATTTCGGAGGTAGGGCGGCTCCACACTATAGCCTGATAGCCGTAGAAACGGTTTTTCCCGCGAGAAGTGAAGCAGGTGGAGCCAAAAAACCAGCTCCGCTTGCTCCAGCTCTGGCTCCGTCATTTTTTGCGCGGAGCCGGAGCCCCCAAACAAACTCTCAGAATGGACCACGACTTCACGAGAGTGGCAGTCAAGAACCAGCCGGCTAGAAGAGGAAAGTGGCCACATGGTTTAGCACCAAGGTGGGCGTGAGTTTGAGCCAGCGATAGGCTAACCATGTGCTCCGCGCGCGCACCATGACATCACCATTTTTTATAGCACACTCCCGCTGACCTCCATGCCCCCATTGGCCGCTCATCCCCCATCCTTCCATTTCCTGCTGCGATGCTGGTCTGCCTGCCTTCGGACTTGAGAGTGAGAGCCTTCCGACCCATTCTCTGCTCAGGTCAGTCTCCCTCCCCCAGTATAGTTGTCCAAACGGGCCGCACGTCACGCCCTCGGCACGGCACTATCTAGCACGGCACTACACTGGCACGGCAATTAGTCATGCCGTGCCACTTAGTGCCGTCGTGCTGAGGTTCAGGCACTAGCATGACCCATCGGGCCGTGCTGAGGGGCACGGTAGTGCCAGTGCCGGCACTAGCACGATAGGGCCACAATGCCTCGTTCAATTCAGAATTTCATGCACTTTCACAATTAAACATCAAACAAAGTAGACAACACACAATAGTTAACAAAAGATTAATTTTATTAGGAGCTTGTGCAATGGCTGCCTCATTAAAAATATCTCTAGGTAAAACTCACACTTATGAGAAACCCTAGAGGGAAAAAGAGTGCAGCCAAGCTCCAATTAAATTCATTACAGCACAATTCAATACTTAAAGTTCTAGAGTTCATAAGTCCAAAATATTACAGATCCATTACATGAATGATAACCGATCAAGAATCAAGATAAAGTTCTTCAAATGACTCTTCCAGTTTCTTGTCTTCCACTTGTTGTTGCAGCCTTGCTTCTGCAGCCTCCCAGTCCTTGATGCAGGTCAGCATCTCCACCATTTCAGGCCTCAGTTTCCTCCTTCTCTCCTCAATGATCATGCCAGTGGTACTAAAAGTGGATTCTGAAGATATAGTAGACACAAGAATAATTAAAACATCTTTAGCCATGATAGATAGTACTGGATATGTAAGTTTGTGTTGATGTCACCAGTGAGATGTTAAAGTCATCAGTTAAGTGGTTTACAGTGTCATAGTCCAAGTAGGATACAAGTTCAGAAGCATTAGAAGCTGATGATGAACTTGCAGCCTGCAGCAGTGAAGTTGCAGAGGTATCCCTAACAGGAAGGACAGTACCACAAAAACCAGTACCAATATCATCATCATAAATTTTATCCCAAGCTGATCTTGACTTACCAGACATGTTAGGGGGATCAGGCCTCCTCAACCTAACAGCACCAAATTTCTCTTCATACTTTTTGAACACATCAGTAAGTCTAGCTCTAGTGCTAACCAAGTAAGCATCATAACTAGTACCAGTGAGATTACCAACTCTTCTTAGCACTCTAGTAAAACCTTTCATTTTAGCCCTAGGATACTGAGCATGGATGAAAGTGGTGAAAGGAGTCTTATGAGGAAACAGATGCTTAAGCATCAGATAAGTGAAATTCCACCTAACATCCATGTCCAGCTGGAACTTCCTAGGCTTAAAATTAGTGGCAATGCAGTAACTTTTATATGCAGCAATTCTCTGAGTTTAAGAATGATATTGCAGTTCTAAATGTTTCAATCAAAGGTTTAAGTGCAGTGAGGGCCTCTTTAACAATCAGATTGATAATATGACATGCACAACGTTGATGCAAGAACATAGAATTAAGAGAATTCTCTGGCTCATCAATAACCTCAAAACCAAGGTATCTAGACAAGATAGGTCTCAACAACTCCATGGCAGAAGCATTAGATGATGCATTATCTAAAGTAACAGCAAACACCTTTTCACTAATACCATAATCAGCAAGTACAGAAGCAACACGGTCAGCAATGTTGGCACTACTGTGGGACACATCAATAAGCACAAGACCAAGCACCCTCTTCTCTAGAGAACAATCAGAGTTTATGCAGTGAGCAACAACACTAAGGTAGTCCTCTTTGGCATTACCAGACCAAATATCAGAGGTTAGGCACACACAATTGATCCCAGAAGAAGAAAGTGTCTCAACAAGTTTAGCCTTTCGATCAGTGAAATACTTCTCAATGTCTCTACTAGTGGTTTGCCTAGAAACCTTAGCAAATCTAGGGTTATGGGAAGTACTATACTCCTCAAATGCATCATTTTCACCGATAGAGATAGAAATATCAAGTCTAACAATCAACCGAACCAATTGAGTACGAGCTACTTGAGGACAATAGTCCCAATTACTACCATCAGGATTGAAAGAAATATGAGACTGAGTCGTGCGAATTTTCTCACGTCTCTTAGCACAAGTGAGAATATGCCTACTGAGATGACCAGTACCACCACTAGATCGCCCAGAGTACTTCTTACCGCAGTGGATGCAACAAGCTCCATACCTGACCTGCTTACCATTGATGGTCTTGAACAGCTTATCAAAGTCCTCCCAGACAGGGGAGGTAGAGGGACGATTGCGCTTCCCGCTCCCCCCCTCTGCAGGTGCAGCAAGAAGAAAATCCCCATCCCCATCATCGACGTCGATGATGGGATCATCAGCTTGACCGCCAAACAGAGCATTGCGGTCCTCGCCCAAGTCATCATCATCATCATCATCTCCGGGCAACCCACTCAAGCGCCTCTCCTCATTGAAGCTGACCTCAACCGTCTCTTCTTCGGAGCCGGCCATCGTAATTCTCCAGCACTCAGGTCCCTCAACGGCTGCAAAAGAACACAGCTTGGTCAGCTAGAGCATGAGTAGAGAAGAGAGAACACGTAGATCTAGGGTTAGGGTTAGGGTTAGTCCTACCTTTGCAGCCGGAGCACCTGAGTCGTCGGCGATGACGACGACGCACGGATCCGGTCCACTGGTTCCTCAACGGCGAGACTGGAGCACCATAGTCCGACGAGGTCGGCAACGACGGAGAAGAAGAGGAGGAACACAAGGGCAGCAAGAGGCTACATCTGTTGTTGGAGATCGAGAATAGGGGTCTAGGTGGTGGTGCGGTGTGCCAGTGCCGGCCACCGACGGCTCAAGGCCACCGGAGCTCGAGAAGACGGGAGAGTTCAGAGGGAGAGAGCCGGAGAGAGAGGAGACGAAGCGACGAGCGAGCGGCGGCCGGAGGGGGGGGAATGATTAGGGTTAGGAGGGGGTGCGGCGAGAGCCGGCGGGGACGGGTTATATACCCTTCCCCCGCAAAGGTCGGATCCAACGGTCTGGAGGCGCGGAGGAGGGGCATCGAACGATCGCCGGAGGCCGCGAGGCGGGCTGTCCCGGACCGCCTCCCATGCCATCGGGCCGCCCCCCGTGCCGGCCGTTAAACGGGCCATGCCCCGTGCTAGTGCCGCGGGCCGGCGCGGTGGCCCAGGCACGGCCCACTACTAGGCACGGGCACGGTACTGGCACTAAGGCTATCGGGTCGGGCCGCTATTGGGTGGGGCCGCGCAGTGCCATGCCAATGCCGGCCCGTCGGGCTCGGCCCGTTTGGAAAACTATACTCCCCAGCCTGCTGTCTCTCACTCTGCAATCAGATGTCTTGAAGTAATGCTCAAAGAGGAGCGTTAGGCTTTTGCAGCATTTGGATCCGGTTCCAAAGTTCTTGACTCGAGGAGTCACAAACCCTCTTAACATCCTGCGTTGCGCTTCCTAGTAAGCTGAAACAAGTACTGCTCAGTTTCGGTTAAAGGTCTTAGAATGTTTAATTTGGTGGCTGGTTTCTACCTTCTTCAGAATTTCAGATTTGGTGCTCTTGTGAATTGTGATGCTGAGATTTGCGTAGCTGTATCACTGATTTGATCATGTGCTAGCTTATGTGATCTTGATTTGGTCGGTGGAGTCTAACTAACAGTGCTATACTGTTGGATTGGATGATAGGGAAATGCACCTTTTTTATTTTTTGAAGTTGTATTTACTCCTATTGGTCTGAAATCAATAGCACAAGGACCTGAACACCCAAGCAAGGAGCACTCTCTGGTAGTTGACTGGCAACTTCAGTGCTTTCTCCATCAATCCTGACATATCTGCTTGTGTTTGTGGCTACTAGCATACTCAAAACCAATGCAGTTCAGCTGTTCAGATTTACACACAAAAAAGATCATCACATTCGACGCTTGATGCTTCACTCTTCTTGCATGAACCCAGGAGTACAATTTGGACAGGACAAGAAGTCCAGGCTCAAGACTTCAAGATGGTGTCCAGGAAGGTAATTTGTGCCACGGCCCACGGCCGTTCTAGCCATCGCGCTCTCCTCGCCAGCAGTTGCTCACAAGACCAAGAACCCTGCCGCTCCATCGTCCCCAATCCAACCGTCACCCCCAGCGTACCACGTTGACCTCGCTGATCTCCTCGACGTGGCCGGCCCGTTCCAGACCTTCCTGACCTACCTGCAAAGGACCAGCGTCATCGAAACCTTCCAGAGCCAGGCCGACAACACCAAAGCGGGCATCACCATCTTCGTCCCCAGGGACTCGGCATTCGCCACGCTTGCTATTGGCAGCCTCAGCAAGGCCCAGCTCAAGTCGCTGGTCCTGTACCACGCGCTCCCCAGGTTCTACTCCCTGGCTGAGGTCGGCAGCCTGAGGCGGCGCAACCCCGTGGCCACCTTCGCCGGCTCGCAGTACACGCTCAACGTCTCCGACGACATCGGCACCGTCCTGGTGAGGTCGGCGTGGTCGAACGCGAGGATCGGCAGTACCGTGTGCGCGACAGCTCCGGTGGAGGCGTACGAGGTCGACAAGGTTCTCCTGCCGTCGCAAATCTTCAAGAGCGAACCCGTGCTCGTGTGAGCCCCTGCACCTGCCCCGGACGCCATGGCCGGAGTGAAGGAATCCATCGAGACAAGCTGGTGTTGTTGGCGCTGAAAGCTGTAAATTCCCGAAATGATCATGTTTAGGCACGGAAAACACAGCATATCCTGGTCTGTTGTTCTCATGCCAATTCCCTTACAGAATGATGTCTATAGGTAATGAAATAAAGAACAATGTAGACTAAATATTTCCGTAGTAATACCATAACTCTCGATGTAAAAATTGCAATTATTTTTTTAAAGAGAAATAGTAGAGATAGTGCATGTTACAAAAAAGTCGGCCAACCCAAAGCGGTCAGTGAAAATAAATAAATAAAAGAGTAAAATGCATTCGCGAGGTGTTATCTAGGTCCCCGAACTCTCAAAATGCGCTTTCAGATCCTTAAACTTATCTTGGTATATCATCCAGATCCCCAAACTCTCAATATGCATATTAAAATCCATGAACTTATCACAGAGTGTCATCCGGATTGCTAAACTCTTAAAACATATGTTTAGATTCTAAACTTGTAATGATTAACGTAATGAGTTTGCAGATCTCACAATGTATTTTGAAAGTTGAAGGACCTAAATGATACCCTAGGACAAGTTTAGGGATATAAAGATGCATTTTGATAGTTTAGGGACCTGAGTGATATATCAAGACAAGTTCGGGGGTCTAAAAATACATTTTGAGAGTTCGGGGATTTAGATGACACCTCAGGATAAGCTAGACCGTCCATGTATTTTACTCTTTTTTCCTAGAGACAACAAATCAACGGAACAAGTAATAATCAGAGCAGTTCTCTTTCAATAAATTACTCCTGCAATAACATTGCGATGCGATGTCTTTATTTATCCTTTAGGTAATGAAATAACAAGAAGCATACTACATAAGTTCGTCGTGATACAGTAAATCCATGTTAAAAATTGCAATTACGACACTTCAAAATTCAGTAATCTATACTACTACTCCAATCGAGCAAGTGGTGGTCGATGCATGTGAGCTTTACGCAGCCTTCGCGAGCTGGCCGAGCTCCCTGTCGACGGCGATCTTGAGGAAGCTGCCCTCCTCAACGACCATCTGCACGGGGAGGAAGCCGAGCCCGTTGGCCACGGCGAGCATCACCTCCCTCATCTCCGCGCAGAACTCCTGGCGGTCCACCTTTTTTTTTATTGAACATACCTGTATTAAGTTAGGGAAACAGTACAAAGTCCAGTATAATTACAGATACGCTTAGGTAGGATACAGAACATAGCTGTTCCACCAGTCTACTTGCACAAAGGCCCTAAAAAATAAAGAAATTGCACTATGGTTCCTGATACCTCTGCAAGCCGAATCCTCTAGAATCCGCCACCACCGGCCGTCGCCGGAGGCCACCAGAAGCTGTCACCGCCATCCCCAGGTCGGGAGGAGCTCCATCCCCAGGTCAGCGTTTGCTTTTTCTGGCGGTACACCTTGCCGCTGCCGTAAAATCGTCAACGACTCTTCAGAGCTTTCCAAATGGAGATGGTTCTTCGTGTTGTGAGTCATGTGTTGACTGTTGACGACGGACCTGCGACCTAGGAAGCCAACGCAGTGCACCTATAAGGCCCTCTGAATGTTACCAAGCTGTGGGTTGTTAATCCAACCATCGATTCACATTCAGGGCAGACATTTGGCAATGGACCATGCGCAGTGTGAAATGTGCTTGTGAACTTTATTTTTCCTGAACATCTGTGAATCCTAAAAGCTTATGGCCACCGTGAACAACATTCTCGTCCCTATTTTTTTTCAATTGAAAAGGATCATTTCTGCTGTTGCAGAAAATTGGATCTCGTATGGTTCATGGCATATACTTCAGAGTCTGTAATCATAAAAATTCAACAAACCAAGATTGGACAACTCCCGGTACTGGTGAGTAAAGGATGCCGTTTTTCTCGTCATCTCACAACGTCAATGACGGAAAAAAGTTCCTTGGGCTCGATGAAAAATGGGCCAAACCTTATAAATAGTAATCGGGCTACGTGCTACTCCTTCAGTCCACAAATACAAGGATTTGTGAATTTATCTTACGTCAAATTGTTTTTAGTTTGATCAAGATTATAGGAAAAATGAACAATATTTATGATATCAAATGAGCATCATTAGATTTATTGATAATCTTTAGTTTGATCAAGATTATAGGAAAAATGAATAATATTTATGATATCAAATGAGCATCATTATATCTATTGATAATCTACTTATACGTTTTTATTCTATATATACTTCTTAGATGTGATAGATGTTATTACTCTTCTATAAGTTAGCATATAAGAAGAGCCCTTGGTAGAGTTTAGTTTTATAGGGAAAAAATAGCCACGCTTCTCGGGGAGAAAATTGCATATTTGGGACTTTAAATATTGCGCTTCGCAGTTTTACCATTACTAATATCAACTTCACAAAATTGGGATTTCAAACATGTGCAACTTGATTCCACTGCCATTAGATGTTTTTTCTTTTTTAATTTTCTTTTCATGTATTTAGCATGTGAATTAACTTATTTTTCTTTTCGACTGCGCGGAGGTGCAGGGAACTCCTGCGAGCCAAAGCGGAGCATGCCGCTCGTGCTCTTGGCCCCAGAAACATTGGTGGAGAGATCCATCCGATCGCCGGAGCAGGGGACGCACAACGTCCTCCCTACGAACGATGCCAAACTATCGGTTCTGGAAATGGGCGACAACTAAAACTACTCGAAGCGAGTGTCATGCGTTATGATCAGAGATGGCCTAGCACATAATGACTCGAGGGATTATACTGGTTCAAGCAATAACGCTCTACGTCCAGTCGGGGGTCGGTCGGATGTATTACTCGAGCCTAAGTGCTCGTGAGAGTTGGAAAGTTACAAGCTTTCGAGTGCAAGTAGCTAGAGTGAGGTTGGATCCCTTGCTTTAGTGGGGGGCCCTCCCTTTTATAGGTCAAGCAGGACCCCTTTTACAATGGATATCTTAAGGGGAAGATCTGGGGGAAATATCCCCGACTCCGGTAGTTGGGGTGCTTGCGTTGTCGCAAGGTCCGTCCTCGTTATCAGTCAGGGGTGTCCTTGGCTGACCGCGCAGACCCGGAATCCTGGAGGCGCGTCTTGTCTTGCTTCTGTGTGCTGAGTCTCGTCAACTGCGTGGTATGGGAAGGCATGACTGGGCGGTACAGCCATCCCACCTGAGCTGATGTTTACACGATCCGCTCCATCCCTCATGATGGTGGCGTGGCGGTTAAGTCGTGATGGCATGTGACTTGGTCCTCGGAAGGATGGGTTGGTGGCACAGTGGGGGGCCTGCAGCAGTGGCAGAAGTATAGTGCCCCACTATGCGTGTACGGTCCCGGAGAAGCAGCTGGCGCTTGGTACGGTCGGTTTGACCCCTTTCGGGTTGCACTTATCCTTTCCTTGCCCCTGCAGGACTATTCCTCTGAATACATCCCAAAGCCCCTTGTCAGTCGGGTACCAGAGGACAAGAGGAGCGATTGACACTTGGGGCCTTTCGCCGAGTCCGGGCTGGCATACTCGGGCTCGGCGTAGCAGGTCCGCATAGGTCGTCCCGAAGGGGTCCATGAGTATTCCTTTCGGGACTGTGGCGTCGAGACCCTTCCAACCATTTCCTGCGAGGTGGGCCCACTGGGAACCCCGGGTCACGGACCCATCACAAGGACTTTTGAATTTATCTTACGTCAAATTATTTTTAGTTTGATCAAGATTACAGGAAAAATAAATAATATTTATGATATCAAATGAGCATCATTAGATCTATTGATAATCTATTTATACGTTTTATTCTGTATATACTTCTTAGTTGTGATAGATGTTAGTACTTCAAGTTACCAAGCTTGGTAGAGTTTAGTTTTTTTTAGAAAAAAGAAAGGCCACGCTAAGCTTCTCGGGGTGAATAAGTTAGCAGCGTTGAACTTCTGAAGTAACTGAACCTCCCGTTCCATTGAAACGCCGGCTTCTTCATTGTCGAGTTTGTTTTTTTTTTAAAAATATTCTTATTAAAAAATGTAGCACACAATGCATATCTCACTATCAACTGTTACATCCTCAGAATGGGAAAAAAAACTATTGCGCATTATTAGCAATGATGTAGCTCAATACAATATCTGAAGTTACGAATAGGAAAAAAAATAAATGCGGAAAATCCGCTGCCGAGATAAGCCATGGTCGTGAGTAATTTAGTAGAGCTTTACTATGCAGCCTTGGCGAGCTGGCTGAGCTCCCTGTCGACGGCCACCTTGAGGAAGCTGCCCTCCTCGACGACCATCTGCACGGGGAGGAAGCCGAGCCCGTTGGCCACGGCGAGCATCACCTCCCTCATCCCCGCCCGGAACTCGTCCCGGTCCACCTTGCCGCTGCCGTCCCTGTCGAACCGCGCGAACAGGCCGCGGTAGAGCGCGGCGATCTCGTCGGCCGGCGCCGCCGCCTCATCCACGCCGAAGTGCTTCTCGAGCACCCGGAGGCTCATGAGCTCCCCGGCCATCTCCGCGTACGTGAGCAGGCCGTCGTGGTCCGCGTCCAGCGCGGCGAAGCGGCCGTCGACGGAGGAGTTGAAGGCGCCCTCGTCCTCCACGAAGCTCCGGACCGTGCTCCCGTCCAGGATCTCCACGCTCATCTTCGATCCCCCTCTCTGTTCTGTTCCTAGGACGTGTTCTTCGTGTGAGTCAGTGAGTGGGAGCTACTGAGCTTGGCTTGGCTTGGTTCGGCTTGATGAGCTCCGATGGCGTGTGGTCGGGCAAGTTTTTATAGGCTCGCGAGTGCGATGGATGGTCCAGTCCGACGGAGGCGCGTCAGGGACGACGGTTTTCCGTTGGCGGTTGGGTTGGGCCGGCGGGTTCTGACGTCGGCAAGATGCCGTGGGCGCCGGCCGTGCGCGTGTTCGCCGCCGCGGGGGCAAGGGAGAGACGCGAAGTTTCCGTCGTCTGGGCCCGTGCCCGTGCCTCTGCTGCCGAAGTGAGAATGTGCGCGGCAGATGCCGAGGCGGTGCCGGCAATAGCACTTAGCAAGTGGGAAGGAGGTGTGTCGGCAGGAAGGCGGGCGGGTCGGTGCGAAAGCTGGCGCGGCAAAAACAATGGCTCCGCCTCCATGCGACCATGCCCATGCCCATGCCTACTGTACTTCCTTTGACCTCTGGTTCAGTGGTTCTGAAAACCTGCGGCTGCATGCCTGCGACTGCGACCACTGATGTCCTTTTGGGCAAGTCTGCACCTGTTTTGCAAGCTACGAGTAGGACTGTAGGACCCTGTTCAAGTGTTTAAATTCATCCAGCTAATACTAACTATCTAGTTAATGTCCATTTAGCTAGTTAGATATTCCACCCATTTCAAAATACGGATGGTTTTGACTTTTTTAATCCACGATATTTATTATGCACCTGGATATATTATATGTCTATTGTAATAAAAACTGTAAATTTAGAAAAAATCAAAACAACCTACGTTTAGAACGAGGGAGCCTATCCACAATCCACCTAGCTGCTTAATAGATTGACAAAAGACGAAATACCCATGGATTTAAACAAATATTACTCATCTCTGCCCCTCGTCCCTTATGTTGGCATAGCAATAAATGTGATTAAAGTAGACAGAATTCCCTCTATAGTCCTAGAAATAATAACAGTTCCCTCTGTGGTCCTGGAAATTTGAAACTCTCCTATTTGGCCCTTGTTTTAACTTTGATTCCTTATTTGACCCTTCCGTCAACTCTATCAGTTATCTCACATGAACAATAACTTGTGGTTTTTCATTCCCCTTTTCTTCACTAAAATGACATCCAAATCACCTCCAAAATTCAGAAGATATTTTACAGTGATACAACTAATGGAGATGAACCCATTTTGTAAAAAAGCACATATGTAACATTTACTATCTTAAAATTAAAATTCACCAAATTGGACTACTTTTTAAGACTATCTATTTTTAAGGCATAAAACTACTGTTCAAAAATTAAATAAAAAGATGAGATGAATTAATTATAATATTATTTTGTATCATATGTTACTTAGATAATTCTGAAGTTCTTTAAGGAAAAACAAATTTAAACTTTCTTTTGGAAAACAAATTTTTAAATAACTTCAAAATTCTCGAGAAACATATATTGTAAAATAATTTTATAAATTAGTATGTCCCATCTTAGAAATATTAGTAATTTTACTCAATTTTTGGACACTATTTTTTGTGCTATTAAAAACCAGATATTCTTAAAAAGTATCCTAATTTGGTGAATTTTAATTTTAAGATCCTAAATGATACACATGTGGTTTTTTTGCAAAATGGGTTCATTTTCATTAGTTGTATCGCTATAAATTTTTTTATGAATTTTGGAGGTGATTTGGATGTTGTTTTAGTGAAGAAAAGATGGATGAAAAAACCCAAGTTACTGATCTTGTGAGATAACCGACAGAGTTGATAGAAGAGCCAAATAAGGAATCAAAGTTAAAAAGAGGGCTAAATAGGGGAGTTTCAAATTTCAGGGCCATAGAGGGAACTGCCATTATTTCTAGGGCCATAGAGGAAATTTTCTCATTAAAGTAAGGGTAGAATAGATAATTATCACACTAGCTAAACACCCATCTAGTTACTAGTCGGTTAGTCCAAATAAAGATTACCTACGTAATAGTTAGGCATGAAATAAAAATCTTTAGACATTAGCTAGCTAACCGTTAATCGTTGGCTCTAACTGATCCAAACAGCATCCCACGCCTTTCTCAATTTTTTATGTGAACCCACCCACTATAAGAGTATACATGCATGCATCGTAGAAGAGAAAAATACTGAAACTTTTTTACTATAAAAATGTACAAAAACCTGGTAAAAACTTGCCTGGTTACCGGCCGGAAACTTCTAAAGAATTGTGAAAAAGTCTCACAGGCCAATCTGGGCCGGATTCCGTCCCGCTGGAGACCCGGGCCGTTCGGCGGTAGGTAGGTGCACAGGCCAATCTGGGCCGGATTCGGTGAGCTGTTCCTGGTCCGGCAAGTAGTCCATCTCCCCAGCCTGAGACGGAGGACGGCGCCGCCATGCTCGTCGCGGTCGAGCAGTGGCCGGCTGAGACCAAGTCTTTGCTCTAGGCGTCGCTGCCGTCGTGCAGCCAGCCAAACGCGTCGGAGCCACGACCACGCCGTTCTGCTGTGGCGCGGCTGCTGCCGGACAAGCTTGTGTAGCGCGTTCGACTCCGGCGGGGTCGACGAAGACAGATTTGTTCGGATCAATGGATCATCAATGCTGTTGTCAACTCTAGTTCCCATCTGATCGATCCGATCCCCATAAATTTTCACATCATTGTTTCCCAAACCCAAAAGGCAGCGAGAGATTTCGTGAATCGGATCGATTCGCCGTCCGCCCATGACTCCGCGCAGCAAGCTCCGCCGCCTCACGCGCAGCGCCGGCGCCGGCGAGGTGTCCCCGGATTGGGCGTCGCTGGACCGGGACCTGGTGGAGCTGATCGGGTGGCGGGTGCTGGCCGGCGACCTGCAGGACTACGTGCGGCTCCGCGCCGTCTGCGCCCACTGGAGCGCGAGCACCGCCGCCCCCCGCGGCCGCGGCGTCCTCGACCCGCGCTTCCACCCGCGCCGATGGATGATGCTGCCGGAGGGCCACGGCCTCTACCCCGGCCACCCCGACCTCGGCGGCTTTGTGCGCTTCTTCAACCTCTCCACCGGCGCCTTCGTCCGCGCCCACCTCCCGCTCCTGGACGACCACGTCGTCCTCGACTCGGCCGACGGCCTCCTCCTCCTGCACCGCGACCACGACACCGCCATCCGCGTCCTCCACCCCTTCACCGGCGACGTCGCCGAGCTCCCACCTCTGGCATCCCTCCTGCCGCAGATGGAACCCAACCGCTACGGCGAGCTAAATAAGCGCAGCAAGCTCATGAAATTTTGCACCTCCATCACCGTCAGCTCCACCGGGGCCATCACCGTCATGCTGGTGCTTCACTTCCTGCACCGTGTAGCCCACGCCACCACCGGTGACCAGCGGTGGACTCTCTCCGCCTGGAATCTTAAGCCTTTGATCAAACCCGTGTCGTTCCAAGGCAAACTCTACGCATTGCAGGTGCAGCCCATTCTTCGCATGTGTAAGGTGTACATCTACAAGATTAATCCACCATGCCCAAACGCCAACGAGGGACCGTCTCATCTTCCACTGCCAGAGAAGATTGCTGAATGCCCATTGGAGAAATTTATTTACATGCTGAACTTTGTAGAATGTGGCGCGGAGCTCTTGCTAGTTGCCTACAGTGATGCTTCTCATTCAAGGCTAGTAGTCAGCAGGTTTGCAGACCTGGTCAGAGGAAAGAATGAGCCTGTAACGAGCATTGGAGACAACGCCTTTTTCATCTATGAACGTTGTCTCTGTGTCTCGGTCTCACCTAACAAGGGGAGTAAGAGCCTTGCTTCCATTCCGCCTAACTCTATCATCTGCTGGCACAGTGTGCCAGTCAGTTCTGGTTTTGCAGGGCCGACTCGTTTTGAGCAATATGACCTAGGTACTGGCATCTGGACACCAGCCAGTGATGGAGACATTCGCCAAAGACCACCGCCGAGCCCCCATACACTCATCCATCATATCTTTACTTGTTGCAGTCGCAGATATTGGTAAGTCAAGAAATCAACTCTCTGTCTGTTTTTTTGTTTAGCTTTCACAGATTATTTTGAGGGGTGAATTTTCCTGGTGCTAAATGTTACTGCTGAGGAAAAGGAGTTTTTTTTTTCTTTGAATCCAAGCTAACGTGAACCTTGTCTCTGCCTCTACAGGAATAAGGGCCTCATGGTTTGCCGTGAAACAGAGCCTATCTGGATGGTGAAGCAGGATCTGCGACATGCGGTAATTAAGTTTGTGTGCCTGCCACTTTTTTTTTCTTAACATACTCAACTGGCTCACATTTGCTTGTCACTCATCGAACAATTTGGGGTGCTGTATTGATTCAATGCTTTGCAACGAAGTCAGTTAACGTTGCTATCTGAATTTGTTACGATGAACTGTAACTTTTGTGATGTTTTGATGCTACAGTGACAATATTGGCTATGATGTCAAAACAGCATATAAATAGAACCGACCCTTACTAATATATGTAGTGTTAACTGCTAAGATGGCTTGATGTTTCAGTGTTATTCTCTGATATTTCGTTTGCAATCACAACCTAGAGTTATACGCATAATTCATTTGCTTGAGAAAATTAGAGATAATATTATATAACTTTGAGCAACACAATTACTGGTAGTTAAAAATTAACAGTCACATATGTGTCTTTGTAAAATACCATAAATGCAAATAACTTTTGACTTATATTACCGCACGCTCTTTTGTGGGCATTATGATTATGACAACAATACCAAAGCTTATATGACCCCAAGCAAGTTCTAGTTGGTTAAAAAAATGAAACCCGACATGAACCACCAATAAAGATGATCTTAAAAAAATATATTCTATGCATCATATACTTAATATTATGGAAAAAATATGAAGGGTACAGTCAGCTATACAAACTTCATTTACCCAGGATAAAATTGACAGTTGTGGAAGATGTTGAATATATTTATTTACTATTTGATGTTTAAAAAAACTTTATTTTGTTATATGTAATTTTCTTTCATATTTGAACATATTTGTTGTCTTGGTATTTTAGCTGTGCTGACACTCATTTCGTGCCTTTTTTCTAGGCTTGATAGCAGGAGGGACGGTATTGTTGAGGATGCACGATGATAAGGAGGTGGAGGCAGGAGGACCGGTATTGTTGAGGATAACAACAAGGGGCCATTGATGTGGAGGAACACTACGCTCATGAGCATGTTCCTACAAGCGAGGAAAGTCAAATTTGATATGGTTTCATGCCTTGGTGCTTTGGGAAAATGAAGTTTTTTTCTTTTCTAGCCATGCAGCTACGTAGGTAGTCTTGTTCAACTGCATACGCTTGACCAAATAGTTTCATAACATCCAAACCACACAAAAAACTGTACACATTGAAAAATTACAGCATACACGAACAATACCGTACATATTAACAAACATATTTTTGTTGTGAGCAATTGCAAGCCTGATGTAGCAAATGTGGACTGTTAGTTTGCCTTTTTGACATGTATAATGTGTCACCGAGGCAAGGTTGCTGATGACAAAAATTTTCTCTCCATGGTATACTGCCTATTGTAGCTATCATGAAGAGCATTGGTGTTGGTTCTTTGAAATCTCACGTCAGTTGGTTCAGTTACAAATTCTTGCTCTCTTGGATCGTTCCAAAGAAAATTACTATTGGGATACTGAACTTGAAGTCACATCTCTACGTGTCGCATTGTCGGCCTATCGTCACCCTTCATTTGCAAGCATAGTGCTGCCATTGCCGCTACTTGTTTAACTTCATTTCCCCCTTCTTCAATGATCTGCACATCCAGTATGTCTCCCAGCCTATCATTGGACAGTAGATGGATGAAGTGTGCTACTAGACTGATACCATCAGGTGACATGTCAATGGTTGGTTTTTTTCGAGTTAGCAGTTCCACGAGGACAACACCAAAACTGTAGACATTACTTTTCTAGTGTAATAATACTCGGGAACTAGATATCCAAAAGTTCCTTGTATGGCAGTAGTGAGTCCAGACCTCTCAATAGAAATTTCTCTAGATGCACCAAAATCTGACACTTTTGCTATTAAGCGATCGTCAAGCAATATATTGCTAGTCTTGATATCCCTATGGACAATTGATGTTGAAGCCGCAGAGTGAAGATACGACAAGGAACTAGCAACTTCAAATGCTATTCGCAAGCGATCTTGCCATGGAAGAGATAGAGGGCCATCAACATGGAGATGGGCATAAAGTGTTCCGTTAGGAATAAACTCATAGACCAGCAGTGGAACTTCTGTCTCAAGACAACATCCAAAAAGCTTCACGACATTCCGGTGATTGATTTGAGAAAGGATTGCAACTTCATTTATAAAGCCATCAATTTCCCTTTGGATCACAAGTTTGGACCTTTTAATGGCAACGACATGTTGGTCAGAGGTTATTCCTTTATATACCATGCCATGCCCTCCACCACCCAAGATGCGAGCTTTGTCAAACCTGTTTGTGGCCTTCTCAAGCTCCTCCAAGCTGAAAATCATCCTTTCAGCAATGTCTTTATCCACCAATTGTTGGAGCAACAAACCCCGGTTTTGCTTGAAAAAATGTTCCTTCATCTTCTTAGCTCTATGATCCTTAAGACTTTTGGTTGCGAAGATGGTAGCAAGAACCAAGACCAAAAGGAAAATACCAATTCCAAGCCCCATAGCAAAGATTGTCCCTGTGGATATATTCATAATAAAACTAAGTTAATTGTTGAGCAAACAAATTCATAATAATTTAGTTTCAAGTCTTCTTTTATGCTATATATTCGGATCTGGACTGAAGAGTGAACATGTCTGGAATGACTTGCAATTTTTCCCAAGCCTAGCAAATACTGACTATGAACAGAGCAAATGCTGTGTGTGGCACAAGAAAGGAATCTGACTGAACTTGGTAACTTACAAGCTGGACGACGGCCTCGCGGACTCGTGCACCCATCTTTGACGTATGGGTTGCCCTGGTAGCCATGGCGGCACCGGCAGACGTAGCCGTAGGCGCTGCCCGTGGAGTTGAGGCACTCGCTGTGCCTGCTGGCGCAGCCGAAATCCGGCCTCGCCGCCGCTTCCGCGCACGACGACGAGTTGTCGAACGCCCAGTCCAGCACGGCCGGCACGACCACCTCGCTCGCTCGCCCCAGGGCGAGAAGCGACATCTTGAGCGTGAACAGGTTGTCCTTGCGGCTCCACCACTCCTGCTCCACCGCGGCCACGCTCGCCTCCGACGCGATCCACGGCGAGCCGCTGCTGCCACCACCTCCCGTGCCGTTCCACTCGAACCGCACGGCGAAGGACGTGATCCCCGGCCCCGTCGCAGCAGCCGATGCCGTCGCACCGCCGGCGGCTCGTCCTCTGCCGCTCCAGGTGCTCCGCCGAGCAGGAGGAGCTGCACGCGCTGCACGCGCGCGCCCCGCCGCCGCCAGCTCGCGGGGACGACGGGGCCGTCGCCGTCGCCTCCCACGACGCGGCGCGGAAGCCGCACCCGATGTGGACGAGGCGGTTCCGCGCCGCGGACAGCACGAACGTCGGCCCGCCGTCGTGGGGCACGACGGCGAGCCGCGCCGTGCGCGCGTCGCCGACGTTGAAGAACCAGACCGTGCTGCTGACGCGCACCGTGCCGTTCGGGACGGATATCTCCAGCACCTGGGGCCCGTCGCTCCGGCTCCCCAGGAGAAGCTTCGGAGGGCGGGCGTGAGCGTGACGATGACGATCGTTGCCGCCCGCGCTGCGGTGGCAGGTCACCTTGAACCCCGGCCGGTAGCAGCCGGCCGTGGTGCCGAACGGGTACGGGATGTCCACGTCGCCGCACTTGCTCTCGCACCCCGGCAACGCGACGCTCGCCGCCGCGGCGGCTGCTACGACGATGGCCGCTGCGAGCTGCAGCAGCGCGGCTACAAGGAGAGGATGCATCGTCGTCGTCAGTGCTCGCCTGTTCGGCACATTCGCTGCGAACTTGCTGAGGTGTATGCTTGTGTATGCAGGAGCTGCGCGCGGGCAATTTCGAGCGGTGGCCTGCCGGCGGGCTGCCGGCTCACGAAGATACTGGACAATTCAGGCCTGCACCTATCAGAACGAAATGGTCGTTGACCTTGACCTATTAGGGGCAATTTTGGTAATACTGTTCCATTGAAGTGACCTTCTGCCAACCAAAATAATGGCCATTGACGGATTGACCTTGACCTTGACCCTAGGATTTTTCCGTGCTCCACTCGACAAGTCTTGACGTGAGAAGTTTCGACGTGGACCATGCATTCGGCATCTGGAGAGAAGTTGCTCGCGGTGGGGCCAAGTGCACAGCAACATTGGTGTGTTGGACGGCCGAACTGAGATTTGGAAGCATTTGTTTTCTGGAGAAAAAAATGGGAAAAGAGAAGACTCGTCAACATTCAGCAGGTCGAGCACGCGCTGCAAACACAACAGCCCGTACCTGAATGTTGATGAGTCTCTGATTGTCCTTGACGGCGCGGAATCAGATATGGTATTAGGCCGTGCTGGGCCGATCCCTCGTCGCCACGAGACTTCCGGCGTGGCAGCTGCTCCTGTGCGGCCCAAACAAAACACCAGCGGCAGGCCATCGAATCTTTTATGTTCCTTTGCGTTCCAAAATAAATGTATTTAAAAGTTTGAATAAAAAGATTAATATTCGTGTGAAATTATATATATACCGCTATAAAGATGTAATCATTGCATCTCGGGAGAAAAAAAATAGAAAAAATAAATAGAGTTAGTTTGTCCTATTTGTAGGTGTACATTTATTTTGGGATAAATTTTGAGTTCTAGAAGTATATTTATTATGGTATGGAGGGAGTACATGTGACGACTGCATTATTAACAAAAAAAAAATAAAAAATATGCAGCACCGTGTATCAATTGACTACAACAACCACCGCCTGATGCCTGCAAAGTTTTCTCAGAAGAAAGAAGCGCTACTCCTTATCGTGACACTTGCGCACTCCCACACTGTGCAGCCTGACTTCTCGGCAAAGCTAGCAAACCTTATCGTGACACTAGTGGAGATTATAGAGAAATCTCTCATCTGCGTACAGTTGTAGCATGTGTTCGTATACAGATACATACGCACACCTGAGCCTAGAGAGACACGGGAGAGTCGCAGTCCCTTTGTGGCTCCTCGCATTAAGAGGCTGCACTGAATTAATTATAGGAATAAAATCTAGAGAAAACTCGTTGATAGTCTTTTGTGGCTCTACTTTCCATATTGGAGATAGGTAATTTTTTTTGAGGGGGAGGGAACGAGAGTCCCACCTGAATAAATTTACCATAGATTCCGGCAAGCCGGGAATGGAGGGTGCTTATCACTAAATACATGATCGACCTTGGAAGGTCAAGAGAGTACAAAGAGGAGGTGAAAATACAGACACACATACAAAGAGGAAGAAGAAAAACACTACAAGTTCGAAGCATGTCATTGCCCATTGGACCATATCACCACCGGATGGTTAAACTCCGATATCTCCATTCCACGTGCCACCGTAAGCTCCGAGTCGAGATCGAAGTACGACAATCATGATTTGGATCATCTATGGTGCACATCCAGAATCCAGTCATCGCTCATCAACGCCATTTGAGGGGAGGAATCCTTAAAGGGGAAGAGCCAATGAAAGAATGATGAGGAGATCCAAGAGAGGGGATCGTGGTCTCGTAACCCGGCATTTAGTGAGACGACACAATCAAGGGACATGGATGACGGTGAGGTATAGCATCTATAGTAGACATTTGCCGATGAGCAGCTTGTGCAACCACCAATGAAGAATTTTAGCGAAGAACCTTGTAGAAAACTTGGTGCTGAAACGGTGAGGTACCTCCACGACGATGCCTACAGGTAGGATGCGACGTTAACAACGCCGCCACCGCCGGTCCAATACTGGAACTGGGTTTTCACCCAGAGGGACCTGCATTTGCCTCTGGAGGAGAGCAATGCGACGACACCTCCAAGAAGGAAAGCCTGTCGCTCTTGTTAGTCCGACCAACATTGGAGCACGGCTTTCACCTAGAGCTCTCCAAACCAGCAGCTACATGACCAAACCAAGTTGCATACGCCAAGGCTGTCGGAGCCCAGCAATCATACCGGCGATGCCCGCTGGACCACACCATGCTGCTTGAGCCTTTCATGGCTCGTGCGAACAGCAAGGAGCAGCGCCCAGCGCACGCAGAACTCCACGGCGAGCCGAGCACATGCTCCACGGGCGATGCCCGTTGGACCACACCTTGCTGCTTGAGCCCTTCGTGGCTCGTGCGAACAGCAAGGAGCAGCGCCCAGCGCACGCAGAACTCCGCGGCGAGTCGAGCACATGCTCCACGGGCGATGCCCGCTGGACCACACCTTGCTACTTGAGCCCTTCGTGGCTTGCGCGAACAGCAAGAGTAGCGCCACGCAGAACTCCGCGGCGAGCCGAGCACCTGCTCCATCGGCGACGCCCACTGGACCACACCTTGCTGCTTGAGCCCTTCGTGGCTCGCACGAACAGCAAGAGCAGCGCCACGTAGAACTCCGCGGCAAGCTGAGCACCTGCTCCACCGGCGATGCCCGCTTGACCACACCTTGCTGCTTAAGCCCTTCATGGCTCGCGCAAACAGCAAGGAGCAGCGCCCAGCGCCACGCCCCGCGGCGAGTCGAGCATATGCTCCACGCGAGGGAGCACGGCCGGATCCACAAAGGGGATGATCGAATCAAGCCAGGAGGCCTCAATCCTGCCACCACTAAGGTCATGGTCACCACCGGTCACCAAGCTGAACATGAAAAATGAGTGGGAAGGGGAGGAGCCTAGATCCGGCCAAATAGGGAGTGGATCCGGCCATGTAGGTAGTGGATCTAGCAACCGGCGGCCCGTAGTGCAAGCTGCTGCGCACGGAGCTGCCCGGCCAAGCTTGCCTCCTAGAGGGGAAGAAGGAGCTGCGTGAGAGAGAAATAGTGGGAACAAGGCCCCGCCGCCACCGTCCTCGCGCCCGCGTGGGCTTCCGACAGGGCGCTCCGGCAGCGGCGAGGTGAAGGGGAGGCGGTGGGAGGGGCTGTTGCGGTATAGGTAATTTTTCTTAAAAAATACTTGTCGATGAATGATTAGTTGATTACTGTCCACCAAACTGATGATGTTCTTTTTAGAATCTCTAGGATTTACTCGTCTAGTAAGCATTAACATGGAAATTCTAGAGAAAGCTCCAATTACTTAATCAGTGTATATGACAGTTCGATGTACAGTTGGTGTATTTGACCAGCCCTCCTATATTACGCTCATGTCCCTACATGTACTTGCGCACCATTCTTG
Source organism: Panicum miliaceum (assembly GCA_032594955.1). Classification (NCBI taxonomy): domain Eukaryota; kingdom Viridiplantae; phylum Streptophyta; class Magnoliopsida; order Poales; family Poaceae; genus Panicum; species Panicum miliaceum. Next base: position 3,751,483 of record CM064064.1, read on the forward strand.
ACAGGGCTAATAGCTAGCTGCTCCGTCCACATATATTAAAAGAAATACATTTAAAAAGACAAACGATTTATAATTTCAATCTGCATTATTCTACATTTCCTGTGTGCCTTTTGAATTGGAAAAATGTGTAGAGCTACGACTGAGGTAGACCGAGCAACGTTTCTAGCACGCATGCACGACTCGCCTTTCCGGTCTCGATCTATGTGTGAAAGTGAAAAACACTTCCTAACAATGCTCTGAGAATAGACTGAACCAACGACCACGCCCATGAGCAAATCAAAGAAAGCGACCAGAGTGCTTCATACGTTTCAAAATTCCTTCAAATAGAGCACGTAGCCATCACTACACACACACACACACGTAAACCCACTTCGATCTCCACCACACCACAGCATATCCCAACGCATGCGTATAGTAAATCAATCCCAAACACTACAATAATGTCGACCCTCCACGCAAATATATTGAAGTTGTTATGCACACTAACGATAAGGCCAGTAATAATTCTCTTGTTGCTCGCTGTCATTCTGCACGCGGGCAGCACGGCGGAGCATCACGGCGGCCGGCTGCCGTCGTCTCTAGGGTCCCAGCAGAAAGGAGCCCTCCTCCAGTGGAAGTCGACCTTGCTGCAAAGCAGCAGGGCGCACGAACTGGACTCATGGCAGGAAGGTTCAAGCCCGTGCAGCGGCAATTGGACGGGCGTCGCCTGCAGCGTCGTTCACGCCCACCGTGGCCGCCGCCGCCGCGCACCCCTGGTGGTGGTCACCAGCATGTCGTTGCCGGAAGCCGGCATAAGTGGAAGCCTCGGTGAGCTCAACTTCTCCGCCCTCCCGTTCCTCCGGTTCATCAACCTCAGCTACAACAGCCTTGCTGGAGGAATCCCCCCTGCCATCACGTCCCTAACCGCGCTCTCCTACCTCGACCTCACTGGCAACTCGCTCCACGGACAGATACCACCGGAGATGGGTCGCATGGGACGCCTCCGGCTGCTGTGGCTGGCCCTCAACAACCTCACGGGCTACATCCCCGCGTCCCTCGGGAACCTGACCATGCTGACTGACCTCAGCGTCCTCCAAAACCAACTGGTCGGGACCATCCCGGAGGAGCTCGGGAAGCTCACGCGCCTGGAGGCCATGGAAATCAGCAGCACCTCCTTGAGCGGCGCAATACCAAATAGCATAGGCAACCTGACCAGACTACGCCTCCTGCACCTCTACGAAAACCAGCTGTCAGGGCCCATGCCATCCTCTCTAGGCAACCTCCTCAACCTTGTTGATCTTGAGCTCACCGGGAATCGCTTGAGCGGTGGAATTCCGGCCACGCTGGCAAATCTCACTCAACTCCAGCTGCTTTACCTCTCTGACAATCAGCTCACAGGTCCAATCCCCCAACAGATAGGGTTGATGGAAAACCTAAGCCAGCTATCTTTATATACAAACCAGCTAGGAGGCCCAATTCCTCCTAGCTTGGGGAACGCAACATGGCTAAACTACATTAACCTCTGTGACAACCAGTTTGTGGGGCCCATCCCAAATGAGATTGGCTATTTGACGGGTCTCACTGACTTGTACCTATGCCAAAACCTCATTTCAGGCTCAATTCCTGCTAGTCTTGCAAACGCCACGGGCATGAGAGAGCTACTTCTCTTCTACAACAAGCTGACAGGTCCGCTGCCTCGAGAATTTTATCCTATCCTCACACAGTTGGATGTGATCAATCTGAGCAACAACTCCCTGTCGGGTGAATTGCCATCTGATGTGTGCAAAGGGGGGAATAATAATAATAATCTCCGGGAGTTCATCGTCGCCTATAACATGTTCACTGGCCCTATCCCGAGAGGCCTACAAAATTGTAGGAGCCTACAGAGGCTTGACCTGTCTTCTAACAAGCTTACAGGAGACATATCAGATTTTGGGCCCTATCCACACCTCACTGAGGTGAGCTTGAGGAGAAACAATCTTCACGGGCATTTGTCGAAATCCTGGGGTTCAAGCACTAATTTGACCAGATTGGTTATGGGAGAAAACATGTTAACTGGAAGCTTGCCACCTGAAATATCAAACCTAGTGAAGCTAGAGGTACTCATGCTCTACGGCAACAAACTAACAGGCAAGATACCACCAGAACTAGGCAACCTAGCCAACCTGTACATGCTCAGCTTATCGGGAAACGAATTTTCAGGTGATATACCACCTGAATTTGGCCAGATGAGTAATCTGCAGTTCCTCGATATATCTATGAATAGGTTAAATGGGTCAATACCTCAGGAGCTTGGGAGTTGCACTGAGCTGCTATCATTGCTTATCAATCACAATAGCTTGAGTGGAGAATTGCCGGTGTCCTTGGGTAATCTGGAGAACCTGCAGCTTGTGCTGGATTTGAGCAACAACAATTTCACAGGCGGACTTCCCGTGCAGCTCGGGAGCTTAGTTAAGTTGGAGGTGCTGAACCTCTCCCACAACCAATTCGATGGAATCATTCCACCCTCCTTCGCTGACATGGCTAGTTTGTCAGCACTCGACGTGTCATACAACAACTTGGAAGGGCCTCTTCCAATAAGGCCACTATTATCTCATAATGCCTCCATAGGATGGTTCCTCCACAATAAAGGCCTCTGTGGCAATCTCTCTGGCCTTCCAACATGCGCTTCGGCTACGGATTTGGAGCATCACGACAGAAGAATTCGTAGGTTGGCAATAGCCATTTCCATTCCTTTGTGCATAGTCGTTGTTCTCACATTTTTTGGAGTTATTATGAGTATTCACAAGAGAAAACGACCACATGACACGACTAATGTAGATACAAGAGATGTGCTTTCAGTGTGGAATTTCGACGGGAAACTAGCATTTGAGGATATCATTAGGGCGACAGAAAATTTCAGTGAGAGTTACATCATCGGATCAGGTGGGTATGGCACCGTCTATAAAGCTCAGCTCCAAAGGGGGAGATTGGTTGCGGTAAAAAGGCTCCATAAAACTGAAGAAGAAGACAACATGAATGATGAAAAGCGATTCATAAGCGAAATCGAGGTGTTGACAAAGATCCGGCACCGAAGCATCGTTAAGCTATATGGGTATTGCTCCCATCAACTGTACAAATTTCTAGTCTATGATTACATTGATAGAGGGAGTCTTCATGCAACCTTGGATAATGAGGAGCTAGCAAAGGAGCTGAACTGGCAGAGGCGAATTGCCATTGTTAGAGACGTGGCTCAAGCTATGTACTATTTGCACCATGAATGCAACCCGCCAATAATCCACCGTGACATTACAAGCAGCAACATATTGATCGATGCAAATTTTAAAGCTTATGTTTCAGATTTTGGCATAGCAAGGATTATAAAGCCCGATTCATCGAATTGGAGTGAATTAGCAGGGACATATGGTTATATAGCCCCAGGTATGTGGCTTGCTTCATTGTGCATTTGTGCTTGCATGTTGCATACATGTTAGAGATAAGTTTCACAAAAATACGACTATATATTAGTACGTAAAATTTATTAGAAAACCGTAACATATGGAGTTAGTTTCATTGTACTATAAACTACCTTGACAGTTTGCTTCCATTGATACAAGTGTGCATAAAACTAGAACTTTTACTCAACGTTTCACAGTAGAAAGTTGTCCTTTTGTATTACTAGGGTAAGAAACAGTAGTATGGTTCTATATATGTAACTACTCCAAAAGTTGTAGTTAATTTTCACAGTTAGGTGTAAATAATTATTGTTTTATGAGATTTTCTATATCATTCTTTACTTAAATCTAATTCTTTTCTTTTTTTTTAGAGCTTTCATACACATCAGTGGTGACAACAAAGTGCGATGTCTACAGCTTTGGTGTAGTTGTGCTTGAGATTATGATGGGAAGATACCCTAGTGAACTTCAGACTCTTCCATCCATTGAGAATGCAATGGAAATGTTGGACCAGCGAACACAGCTGCCAACAGTGGAGGAGGTAGAAGAAATTGCTTTGCTTGTCCAATTGGCATTTGCTTGCATGAAAACTTCTCCTCACTCAAGACCTGAAATGCAGGATGTCTATCAAGACATGTTGAAGGTTTGATAACCTGAGACTTGTATTATTTAACCCTAATTCGTAGACATAATACTACAGTGGTATTGGATAAAGCCTGACGAGGCAGTGTTTGGTGTGGCTACCATCAAAGCAAGAACCTATAAATACGACTATATATTTTATTTGTTGAACCTTTTCTGTTTTCGTACAACTTTTTTCTTGTGAGTTATCGGAGAAGTGTAATAACTATGTCTAGATATCTTAAGTGCATATGCATATGCAAACTTCATAAGTGTTGTGTTACTTGACCAACAACTAGGATAATTACATATGGGTCTATTGATGCAAAAGTTGTGCCAACATATTTGTATGTCAATGTACGTCCATGCATTGGTATGGCATTTTTACTAGTAACAATATACTACACGGAAACTTTATTTCAGTCTAAGTTCAAGCTATTTTAAAGGCTGCCTAATCAAATTGTGTCATACATTCATGCACCAAGGAAATATTTACTGTTCAGCCATGTAGTTCACTCGTTCCAAATTATAAGTCATTTTGCTTTTTTTAAATATATTGTTTTTGCTATATATCTAGATAAAGCATATATCTAAATGCATAACAATAGCTATGTATTAGAAAAAGCCAAAACGACTTGCAATTTGAAATGGATGGGGTATTATATAGCTACACACGTGTGTGATCGCCGCAACTCTAGCAGTGTGCAGCAAGTGCATGGGACAGATCATCCAAGTGCTATAAATATACTAGTTTGTAGAGCAGTATTTAAATGATAATTTATTCTTAATAGTCTATTTATATCTTTGCCATTTGCGTATGTTTGGACGAATTCACAAAAGTTAGTAAACACAAAAGGAATGAATTAACTTATAACTTGTACCAAAACTCGGAACACAAAAGTTATAAAATACCACTTATGTACAGAATATTATATTATCAAAGTTGTGAATAAAGGTTACGTGTATGACTTAAAAACTTTCAAAAAAAGGAAAGTTGCAGACTTTTTTTCCAAATATGGAAAGTTGCGGGACTGTTCAATCATTCGCTGGATTTGAATCCAGTGAACGCCCACAGGACTGGAATTGGGAGTTAAATGGTACAAGATCGAATCAACCTCAAGTCGAGGTCAAGATCAAACTATGGCCTCATCTTAGCTGGCAACAATTTAAGTTTCGTTCTAAGATGACTCAATGGAATATGCGGGAAGCGGGATACAAGTTTGCTGACTATATTCAATTCCTTAGGCTCAGTAGATGTGCCAAACTGTTGTCAGAACTCGGAAATGCAGAAAAAACCACAGCCACCGAGGTGTTCATTTGCACCCTAGAGTATCTACAATGCCTCTTCTCATTTGTATTTTCGAATTTCAACTAGACCCCGATGGAATACTGTTTCCCTTACAACTCGCAACTACTACATTATTGGATTCAGATAGGCAGAATCTCGCAGCTTATTACGACCAAGGTTTTAGCTACAACAGCACACCAGTTAATTCTCCATTTCACAGTATGCAAAAAAAACAGTCGTACCAGTTATTTTGTGTTGTATATATCAATACCATTATACATTCAGAGATGATGTGCTTGGTTTGATCAGGGGCTCATTACCTTGGATCAAAATTGTACTTCTATAACTATAATAACAACTTTATAGAATCATGATTGAGACTACGTCGAATAACTGATTTCCTGAGCTTCTTATGTTTTGTACATTCAATTTTGTGATATTTGCTCTATCACTTGCCTTTGTTTAGTTGTTGGTTCTCAAAGAAAAAGGTGTTAACACGTAACCTTTCATTATAATTTTCTAAAACATGATTCCACCGACAGATAGATAAATATGCTCACGGTATTATTCACGCTGGTCCAGAAAGGTCCAAACGCGGCAATGCCGCGTGTTGATTCTAGTCAGATACTGAACCCGGGTCTCTTAAATTTTTAATAAAAACGGTTGGACCATCGTACCCCACCAGATCGGGTTTTTTTTTATACCCGTGCGCTCGTATATCCGTACGATGGTGACACATGCCGTCGCACAGCCCACTAGGGCCCATGATCATAGCAGGGTGGCCCAGCACGTAGACACAGCAGCAGCACCGTGTTGCATACGCGGGGCAGCCAACGCGATTTGCTATTGCCTCCAGCTCCAACCTCCAACATTCGCTCTGGCACTTTGCAGGTACGTTTTTTTTCTTTATTGTAATCTGTGTACTAATTCGTTGTTTTATCAAACACTACCCAACACTTCAAATATAGATTCAACATTTCTCTAAATCAAGTTCAACATTCTGAATAAACTAGTTCAACATTTAATATAAAAATGTTGAAGTAGTATATTGAAAATGTTAAGCTAATTTATACAAACTTTGACCTTTCAAAAAATAATAAAATATATTCATATCGCATCTCAAACAACACAACGGTTGAAACGGATTCAAAAATGGATGCACGGTTTGAGAGAAAAACACATTTGAAGTTCGAAATCTAAAAATAACTCATACCAACCAGAGCCAACTACAAAATGACACGTGTCCAATGTGAATGCTCAGGCGTGCTGCCCGCTTGGCTGTCTCATGTATGCCGTGGAGTACAAATTAGAATCCAACGGTGGGAAAAGATGGCACGAATCTTAGACTTTGGAAGATACAGGTATTTTTCTTCCGGAAGGTACTGATTACCGTACTGGGCCGACCTCGTCGCCGCAAGACTTCCGGCCTGCCAGCTGCTCCTGTGTGACCCAAACAAACACCAGCGGCAGGCCCATCGAATCTGTCCGCGTGAGGCCGCGGCCCGCGGCCACCATGTAGGCGCGCGGCGCGCACGCCCACATGGCCACAAGTTTGGGCCGGCCCCGTGGCAACCGCGACGGCGCCCGAGACCCGAGGCCAAGTCCGTCCAGCCATCCTCGACACGCGCAGCAGTGACGTGGCAGCCAAGGGCGGCGACACGAGGCATGCCTTGCACGGGAGACCATGCTAGCATCAGGCACCTTGCTTTCTCCTCGCTTTCACGGATGCGCTTGGATCGACCGGCTTCCGGACGGGGACGCGCCGCCCGCAAAGCCCCTCGTGCGCGTCGGCTTCGCCGGCCGGACCTCAGGTTCCCTCCCCCCGTCCGTCTCTCGCGTCGCGGCCGGGGCGGCGCTCGCTTTCACGCTCCGATCCGGTGGTTCTCCGGTCGCCGGCCGCGGCCAAATGATTGCGCGCAAGCGACGTCTCCGCGGCGAGATTCTCCTTCGATGGCGCAAGTGCGGTGCGCTGATCGGCCGGGCCCACTCGCCACATGCATGGACATGACACGAGCGACCTTGTTGTGGTGTGTATTTTATTTTTATTTTTTTGTCCAAGTTGTGGGGTTTATTTTAGGATGCAAATTAAATGTTTCGATTTCTTATCACCAGTGGCTTGTTTCGACTTTGCCCAAACGCGATGTGATATTATTTTTTCAAAAAAAAAATCTATGCAATATATTTTTTTTTCAAAAAAAATCGATGCGATCGCTTACTGAAGATTTCTTGTTCGAAAAGAAGTCGAGATGGCGGTTTCAGACGGACCTTGTGGTTTTTGGTAGGAGAGGTGATGTTTTCGCAGCACCGACAGAAACGCAAGGCAAGGAGGCGCAAACGAGAATGTGCAGTTTGCAGGGCATTGCAGATCAACGGTGAACCTGCAACCTGCATAGTAAAACAAAACCCTGCGGTTGGTCAAACGCGCAAGAGGCACGAACCATACTGTTTAGTGGCCCGAAAACCTAGGTCTCTGCTCTTGAAGTGGTCCAGAAGATCAGCAACCGGAGATCCTTTTTTTTTGTTCAAGATTTCGAGAGAAGTTGCCAAAAAAAAAAGCTAGTGCTACCATGTGTTATTAATGGCGACCACGATAGTATAACCCAGCTGGCACTCCACTACGCTTTGTTTTCTTCAGACTGAAGCGAACACGAAGCGTTCATATCTCTTGCAAAGTGGCAGGATCAAGAACTGGACTGAACTGAACGATGCGTGAACAAGTTCAGCAGCCTCCACGAAACAGGACGCGCAAGTTCAGGTTCCTGCTGATGCGTGAACAAGCACGCTGAACCCAGATCTGACGGGCAAGTTCAGTACGCTGCAATACAGAGGACACTTCTGCATTCTCAATTTCGAAAACCTGAAATTCACCCAGCGTAAGCACGCACTCACAATATTCTATTTTTGTATCTGCTTTGTAAATCATTCACGAAGTTTTAAGCGTGCTGCTCTCCAGTGATCCTGTGTTGGATCACGGATGTAAAACGGCACGGGTTCTTGGCAAACCATGATTCTGCTCGGGGAGCCCGCCCAGTTGAACGAGCGAGCCTGACAGCTCCGCTCTCATGATCAGGGCTTCCTTCACCAACCACCGCGACAGCCATTGATTATTCTGCATTCCCCTCGAGACGGTGCTCAATTAAGCTAACGACAGTGGCCGGGCATGGTCGTCTCGTCTCGCCCCACCGACACCGCAGGCGTCGCCGCCTCCAGCTCTCCACCCTCTCGCACCACATTGGCCGCGTCCTCACGTAATCACATCAGGCTTGCCGCTTGCTACACCTCGATCCTGTTCAGTCCTTTTCCTGCAGTACCATTATTGGAAGCAACAGTTCAGAGAAACGCCATGTCGTGTTCAGAGTTTCAGACTGACCTGCACTTGTCACGTAGACTAAAGAAAACGAAAAGAAAACAAAAAACATGTGAATATCAGTACACTTTTGCGTGTATGATGAACTCGGCGGACACCACTGCAGAAGGCTTGTTGTTACCTGTGGCCACCAAACATGTGCAGCATTCAGAAACCGAAGCTTCTGTTCAGACATTCACATGCCATAAAATTCTCCGGAGCAATCACTGGAACTGGAGCAGCATCGCAAGCTTCTGATCTGCGCCTCTGCTCCCATGGAAACTGCGAGACAGTCTGTTTGTCACATCATGTTGTAGAAATCTTCTGGTAATCCTGCTTTAAAAATGAGCCGGTGGTGTTGGGGCACTGTGACACTGTGAAAAAGCTGGAGGAAAGGAATCCTGTCCAACAGAAGAAGAGGCCGAAAGGGCATATTAGTTGTGCTTTTGTCAGTACATCACATGAGCTTCTCGCACCCTTTTCTTGGATCGCCACATTCTTCCAGCTCTTTCTCTTTTGTTATTTGCCCTAAAGCAAAGGTGATCACATTGGGAAATTCATCAAAAGAATTCTCCTCGCCAGTGTGCTTTTAAGCAGCTTGGTTAAAAAGCCAAAGAATTCTCCTCACTTGCAAGCATTGCAAAGCTAGCACCGTCTCATTGTAGTTAATGGACGCTAATAACACCGCTATTCCACTAATCATGAGTGAGTCACTCAGGACAGGACAGAAATGGCAGCTAGCTCCTACCTGGCTCTCTTTATGGTGCTGTGCAGTTCACCTCCTTGGCTTGAGGAAAGCATGAGGTGCCGAGGTGGCATGTGGGTCACTGGGTGTGGCATCACCTTGTGCTCAGCCTCTTGCCCTCTTTCTTCCTCCTCACCACCAGCTGCCGCCACGGCGCCACCCTCCCATGGTCTCATTATCTTTTACTCCATCCCCACACGCACCACCTTTTATAAACACTCCCTCTTTAACTCCTCCCATCCTACCACCCACATCCATTCCTCCCTCGTCCTGCTCGGTTGCTGGCTTTACCCTCTGCTCCGGCTCTGCTCAGGTCAGTCTCCTCCTCAACCTGTCTCCCGCTCTGCAATCGAACGCCATGTCGCAATGCTCAAAGATTATGCTTTTCATGGCCTACATGTCCTGCAATTTGGAGGTTTTTGTGCTAGACTAGAGGCGCTTAGAGTTCAGTGTGCTGTGCTAGGGGCCAAGTGCGCCGTGCGGCTGCATTTGGATCTGGTTCCTCAGTTCCTGACCCGAGGAAGAACAGATCTTCCTGGTGTGTGGTGTTCTGTGTCCCGTTCCCTTCAAGCTGACGCAAATGTTAGAAGTTTTGGTATGAAGCTCTGTGCTGTTTAGTTTTGGGGGCTTCTTCAGATTTCGGCTCTTTCATGCCACGGAGATCTGCAGGAGAGAGTACTGTTCGGCTCTGTGTTAGTTTATGTCGCCTTTTGATTTGGTAGGTGGCATCTGGCAGTTCTATAATGCTGGTCAATTCGGTCAGATCGGGTCTTAATGTTCTTTTTTGTCACCTACATTTGTCTTTCTTGGTGATAGGGAAAGGAAGTATCAATTATTCTTTCAAATTGTGCTCACTCCTACTGATCTCAAATCTGTACCGTAAGGATCTGAACACCAATTTGGTGTTTTAGATCACAGAGAAGCCTAGTTCTTTACCTCCGATTGTTTTCTAGTGCTAAATCTTTAGGTTGTGGTAGTTGAGGCTATTGTTCAAGTCCACACACTCATTAAAATCAAAGTTAAATATTCCTTCCATGTATGAAAATTACTAGTGAATGTTTAAATTTGAAGAGCTTAGTTACCATTCTGCCATTTCAGAATAGAAATAACAATTTAGATCTTTCGTAACTGACTAGCGCCTTCAGTACTTGCTGCCTGTGTCTACCCCAACTTTTTTTTGCTTATGTTAGTTCAGAATTTGCAAACCTAAAAAACTGATAATTTAGCTATTTAGATTTTATAAAGAAAAAGAAAGTATCATGATATATTCAGCTAATGCTTCCCTGTTCTTGCATGACTCCAGGGAATTGATACAGTGAAGTGAAGGCAGTCAGATTTTATGATGGAGTTTAAAGCTGGAATTTTTACCGTGGCCATGCTAGCCATTGTGCTCTCCTCACCAGCAACTGCTCAGAAGAGTCCTCCTGCTCCAGCGACCTCAGTTCTTCCACCGGCTCCAGCACCAGCACCTGCACCGCACCATGTGGACCTTGCTGATCTCCTCAGTGTGGCCGGCCCATTCCACACCTTCCTGGAGTACCTGCAAAAGACCAATGTCATTGAGACCTTCCAGAACCAGGCGAACAACACCAAGGAGGGCATCACCATCTTTGTTCCCAAGGACTCAGCGTTCGCTTCACTGAAGAAGACCACATTTGCCAACCTCACCCAGGACCAGCTCAAGTCCCTGCTCCTGTACCATGCGCTCCCCAAGTACTACTCTCTGGCTGAGTTCAACAAGCTGAGCACCCTCAACCCGGTGGCCACCTTCGCTGGCTCACAATACACCCTGAACCTCACTTACGACATGGGCACCATCCAAGTGAAGTCGATGTGGTCCAACCCGAAGATCAGCAGCAGTGTGTACTCAACCCGCCCCGTTGCGGTGTATGAGGTCAACAAGGTTCTCCTGCCAATGCAGATCTTCAAGAGCAACCCCCCGCTCGCTCCAGCCCCTGCTCCTGCCCCAGATGCCAAGGCCTCTGACGTCGCTCCCAGCCCAACCTCAGGGAAAGCAGCAAGCGGAAAGGTGAAGGCAGACGAGAAGAATTCATCATATCAAGTCGGTGTCAGCATCGTTACTTATTTGGCCCTTGCTGTCTCAGGTGGCTTGATGCTCTTCTGGTGAGAATTGAAAAGTTCCTGACCATGTTAAAGCACAGGGTTCAGCTTAGCTTCCCCGTGTTTAATGTTATATGGATTTTCTGGATTCATTCTTTTGGATATATAGTAGGCATTGTGTTAGGATTGTGTTGTTGAGTGTTTGCACCATATGCTTCTATGATTACTCCCCGTTGATTCTCTGGCTTGATGCGTGTTTGGAGAAAGTATTTCATACTTGCCAGTGATGCTTCCAATACCTAGCTAGAGCTAATGAGTGGTGCTTATCATGCTTGTTTCATGATGCTGAAAGCCAAGGTGATGGAGATCAAAACTGAATCCATTATCAATTAACAGCGTACTTTTGGCTACCGAATGGGATAGTAAAACTTTTGGCTAATTGCTCGCTGCAGTCGGCAATCAGCATTCCACTTTTTGATAAAACTATTGCCTTACATGACAGCAAATTATGATGACTTCTTGTCAGGAGCAGCATGAAATGCAAGTTCAGGAATTTGATCAATAGCATATTTTCGCCTGAAAACTACACTGTTCTGTCACATGCAGCTATTTGATTCTCTGCGGGATGTGTCTAAACGTGAAACTTCCTCATATCTCAGAGGATTAGTTTATGACCTGGCCTCTCTTCTTCTCTGAATAACGATCCGAGCTCTACAGTACGTGATTGTCAATAACCTCCCCTAGTTCCTGCCGTGCATCAGATCCATTAGGTTAACCCTGCAGGTACTTCCTTGCACCACGAGCACGGATCGTGAGGGGTGGAGGTCAAGATCGGGGGAGGGAGAAACTGGGACGAGATGCAGTAGCAACGGAGGCGAAAAACAGGGGAGGGGACAACTGGCAACTGGGATGGGAATACGCGGCGACGGGGGATGACCGGACGAGTGGATGGCCGAACCTGTGCGCTTAAGAAGGATCACGGTGGCCCTCCGGTTAGCCGCCGGCGCGCGGGTGAAGCCCAGCGTGCCCCGGCGCGGCGGGACCTGCCGTTTCCAACTACGACGGGCCGCCGAGTGCGGCGGAGCAAGGAGTTGCTCGCGAGGCGGCGGGCCGGCGGCGCGGGCGGTTCGCAAGTTGGATGAGATGGAATGCCGGGCCCGGCCGGCCGCCTAGGCTATCTTTGGGCTGTTCATATTCTGGTGAACTGGGCCAATGCTATCACGATTTCCATGGGCCGTCACGTACGTGTTGTCTTCTCCTCCAAAATGAATGTGTCACTGGCGGATCGGCCCATTGAAATGTCCATAACGACGGGTTACATTCGTTAGACTGTACGGTAAATGATTTTCCCTTTTCTTTTCCTACAATAAAAACGATTTCCTTTCTAAAAAAGATGATTTTTCCAAAAAGGGAAAAAATAAAGGGGGATTGACTAGGCCGAGTTCCCCATTTTCCATGCACCGACCCTTTGCTAAATAAGATGTCGTAACTCCTAACGGTCACTAGAGTAAAAATCGTTTTTAATACTCCTGCCAAATAAAAAAACCTATGGTACTTGGCAATCGATCATCCATGTTAGCTTGAATCACTAGACAGACCACCAGGCTTTGGCTACACCTACACAAGCTGCGCTGCACAGAACTGCCAGGCTATGCTGTTTAGCCTATGTCACCCTTTTTTTCTGTCGCCATGAATCCATGATCACGCGTTTTGCAACAATTTTCTCCCGATTCCCCGAAGAATGCAACATCCTGTTGACGCCAGATTTTGACACGTGTTGAATCGGCGTCAGGAGAAGAAGATGGGCCGATGCGGCAGATCTGAAGGCTACAGAAAGGAATCGGCCGATTGAGATAACAGTTAGAAATCGGCCGATTGGTGGCACAGCTTACGCCAACAGGATGGAATTATTTCAGAGGATCCTGGTCAAAAGTTGATCAAAAGGGGCATGCTAAGTCGGTCGGGGAGCGATTGAAGGAAATCCTGATTGGATTAGGGAGCGGCGGCGGAAGATTCTGCGGGAGTCCGTTTCCTTTTTAAAGTTCGTATAGATATAGTAATTTAAATAAAGTTGTAACAAGTCGTGATCGACCAGGAGTCCTAACTTTAGGGTATAAATAGGAGTCGTCAGGGTCTTGAAAAAAGATCAACACATCAATCAACAACAGTACTTCTACTTTTCTAGCAATTTACTTTCAAGTCGGCGACTTCGCCAATATTTTCTTCTTCCACGAGTTCGTACGGATTGGCAGGACTGCATCAACTTGATCTCCGGCCAATTAGTAGGTTCCGCTTATCGAGTAATATCCGAGCCTTAACTACGGGCGCATCGCTGTGATTTCGTTTGAATTTATTCACCAGTTATCGATATTTACTAGAATTGCAAGTTTTATTTGCTATTCTAGTATTATCACCAGTTATCCAGCTTAAGATCAGAGTAATCTGCTTCGTCATTGTTTTTCTTCGATTTATCATCATACAGCCGATTAGATCTATTTCAAATGTTGCTTCTGTAGTAATTGTTTAAGACCGTTCCGGTGGTTTTCTTTACAATTACTACCCGATTATCGGCTGATCCATAGCCGATCATCTCTACAGCAAATCGGCCGATTCGCTGCCGACGCGCTCCTCAGGGCAGATCAGAATCCCAGCCGATCGACGCGCCTGGAATTTAATACTCTATTTCCTTGTCAATCAACAGGTCAGATTGACTGGCACGCCGCGCGAACCGCGCCAGGACGATAACCCGAACAGGAGCTAAGCAGATTCTCCCGGATCGTGTGTCCGATGCTGAAGACCATCGGCCGATTCCTATCCGGCCGATTTTAGCGCCAACACATCCAAAAGACCAAAAGTAAAGTAAAGTAACTTGTCCGGGCGCCGGCGAGGTTACGGACGCAAGGGATACAAATGCGGCCTAGGTTAGATAGCTGAGGGGGGATCCGAAACATGGCACGAGCGCCTCGTGGAACAGCCATGCGAATATGGTATGGCCGTTTGGGATTGCCGTTGCCTTGAAGGAACCACCAGGTAAACCAGATGAGCTTTCTGGCATACTGGACTCTTCTCTCACCAAGACGGGAGGGATCCTGGCAATGGAAAAGCTGCTGCAAAGGCTGCGCAACTAGCATGGGAAAAGAAAACAGTAAAAATTCGCGGCGGTAACCCGATCTCACGTGCCTTCCCACGAAGGGTTGGGACCCAGCCCTATCATCCCTTGCAACTTCGACCATCTTGAACGGGTCCTACTTGCATTTCATGGTCGCCTTGGCAAAGTCATTCGAAGCCGAGGGGGCTTCTGCTGCTGGGATGGGATGGCGGTTGGCCATCGGATGCATATTTGGGCTTTCTTTTTGCGCCAACCTTTTGTTCATCCCCTGCCGACCATCTCCAAAAGCAGCTACAAGATGATCTAAAAATTAGCTTAGGAAACGTCATAGTACCGAGAGATTCTACTACAAGTAGGCAGCGAGGTAGCTTAAAAATGGAAGTAGTAGAAATTGGGAAAGGGGTTTGACTTGCCTGAGAAGATAGCAAGCATGTGCGTCCATTGCCAATTTCTTGAGTTGAGACGTGAGAGTAAGAAAAAAACGCTGATTATATTGAACAAACAAGAGGTTAGCCTAACCAGCTGAGTTAGGCTCAGTTCATAATGCAAGCTATCTTAAGCCGCTCGAATTAAACATAACTTGGTATTGGTTTAGCCTGGTGAAGACTGGCATGCGCTAGTCATAATATGCCTACGAACTAGCCCAACCAATCAGTCACCGCTTAATTACTTGCAAGGGAACAGAGCAGTAGGTTACAAACGGCTCTGCTCCCCAAGGGAAAGTATAACTTTCGGTTTGCGTACGGCTTCCTCCCTTTCCCTGTGATCTCTCTCCAATCTCCATGGGAGAACCCGTCCTTTTTTCCCCCTTTGCGTCCAACCTTCGCCCCGAATCTCCATGGCTAGTGATCTAGAGTTAGACATGTGAGGCGGACGTGGATGCTGGAGCTAAGTCCCAACCAGGGTGGAGTCTTGGCCCTGCTTTAAGGCACCTCAGGTTCAGATTATAGTTGGCCAAATGGGTCGGACTAAATGGGCGGCCCAAAACACGGTCCGAAAAGCACGGGCCTGGCACAGCCTGTCACGATTGTAATAGTGCCTAGGCCAGCCCGGCACGATCGTGCGAGCTGTGCCAGGGCCGCCACCCCGGTCCGTAGTGCTGGCCAAGGTACGGTCCGTTTAACCAGGCGGCCCAATTGACCCATTTATGTAGGAAACTTCCTAAACTTAATTTCTCCTACGTACTCCTACCAGGCCGTCGCCCCAACTAATTCCTCTTCCCCGCTCGCCGCAGCTTCCCTCATGTCTTGCCGTCCGTCGGGCCGCCACTCCGGCTTTCGGCGCCGCGTCGCCAACCGCGGTCCCCTCTCCACTCGCCAACCGCCGCTCCGACATTCCGCGGCCTCCTCTCCGCTCGCTGGCCCCAGCTCCGGCCTCCCGCGACCCCCTCTCCGCTCGCCGACCCCAGCTTCGGCCTCCCGTGGCCCCCTCTCCGCTCCTGGGCCACCACTTGGTCTCATGCGGCTGCTGTCTCTCCGCTCGTCGGCCCTAGCTCTAGCCTCCCGCGCGGCCTCGCCGCTGCGCCCCCGCTCCGCCAGCCGCCGCTTCGAGCTTCCCTCCGCTCTGACTCCACCCGCCGCTAGCAGGCCGACACAGGCCATCGGCCCGACCCGGCATGATGATCTTGCTCCCGTGCCGTGCCTGGGCTGCTGGCGCGGCACGTCGGGCGGCCCGGCACGACCCGTTAACGTGCCCGTGCTGGATCGGGCCGTGCCAAAACGGGCCCATGCCGGGGCGGCCCATCTGGCCAACTATAGATAGAGAAAATTTAACTGAGAAAGAGTCTTCAGTTAGACTTGCCTCGTAAGACGTTCCTTTTCAGAAAGTGTGCTGCCCTTCGTTTCTCTTTTTTTAGATGGCGTTGCCCTCTTTGGTTGACAGTAGAAACGCCCTCTGTTGAACGATGCCGTGCGGGGTGGCGCCCCTGGCTTCTGCCTTTGTGCGCCCGTGCCAAACTGCCATTGCCATCGGATCGGCACCGGCTCGTTGCAGGAACCATGTCTCTCCATGGGCACGCACGCACCTTCGCGGCAGGCTGGTCTCGTCTCCCGGCTCGCGCCCCCGTGGTCCCTTTCTCCGAAACGGTAGGAATCCTGCGAGACGAAAAGGCTGCAGCAGAGCTACCCTACCCTGGCGCTCCTGCACGGGAAACGGCAACGCGGTAAAAACCCCGCCGCGGTAATTTCACTCGGCCCCACCCTGCGCCGTGCGATCGAATATGCACGGCCGGCCAGCTTCCTCCGCACAGCACGCGGAAGAGGTGGGCGGCGGGCCCAGTTGCCGAGCGCGCGCCGCGCCACGCGTGTCAGAAGCCAGGCACCGGAGATCCCGACGAAAGATTTGCCGCATCAACTGCGGCGAACTGTGCCGCGGCGCCGGGAGGGCCGGTCGGCCGGAAGCCCGGAGGTCACGACGCTCGCGAGTCGCGAGAAGCGCAGCACCAAGGCATAGGGCACCGCACCCAGCCAACCCACGTCGCGTGACAACTGGGGAATCCCCCAAGCCTTTTCATCCCGCCGCGGGTCACAATACCCGGGGCACGGGGCGTGCCGGGCCCGCGCATCAGTGACGCTCCGGTGCGGCCAGCGAGTGAGGCTCCGCGGTGGTGAAGGCCGAAGGGGGCGGGGCGAGCATAAATCGGACGTGACCCTCCCCCGCGCTGCCCACGCCGGCTTTGCTCATACTCGTACGCTTCTGCTGCAGGGCTGTCGGGTTGGGCTTTTGGCCGGAGGAGGATTAGTGGGGTTTTGTTGGCTCCCGGTAATCGAAGCTCCCGGCGATGGATCATCCCCCGCCGCGGGGCTAGGCGTGCGGCTTCTCGAATCGCGCGGCTCCGCGGAGGTACGCGCGCTCGACGACCCCCGCGCGGCCGGTTCCGCGTGCTCCGGGCGGATTCCGCGTCCCGGCCCGAGGGCGATCGCCCGGGGAAATGCGGCCCGGGGAAACGCGGTGGCTCTGGGGTGGAATCGGCGGGCGATGCTTGCTTTTTTTTTTCTTTGGAAGTATTTTGCCGTTGTTTTAACGAATTTTGTTTCTCTGCGAGTTTGGGCGCTGGGCGATCGGTCTGTTCTAGTGGGGTTGAGGCGCTCCCGGGGAGAGATTGGTCGGGAATGCCGGCGTTTTGCGGCCGCTTTGGTGCGTTTTCTGGTGGTTTGGGTTGGGCTTTTGGCGCGAGCCCTGGGTGGAATTTCTCGGGCTGTTTTATGGGGAGTTTTGATTTGGTCGGTTCGTTCGAACTGCTAGCACCGTGTGTGTGTGTGTGTCCCCAACGATTTCTGGAATTCTGGTAGGTTTGCTTCAAAAATTTCTGGTGGTCGGTCTGTTCGAGTGGGGTTGAGGCGCTCCCAGGGAGAAATTGGTGGGGAATGCATGCGTTTTGCGGTCGTTTTGGTGCGTTTTCTGGTGGTTTGGGTGGGGTTTTCGCGCACGCCTTGTGTGGGAATTTCTTGGGCTGTTTTCTGGGGAGTTTTGATTTGGTCGGTTCGTACGAACTGCTAGCACCGTGTGTGTGATTTCTGGTTGTTTTGCTTCAAAAATTTCTGGGCGCACTCTTAATTTTGGCCTGTTTGGTGTGGCGAGGGTGCCCGGGTGCTAGGGAGCTCGATCGATTGCCGCGGTACCCGGCGCATGCCGCCAGCTCCGACTTCACCGCCGCCGCCTCCTGCGGACTTTGATCAGCAGCGGCGGGGGCTCCGTAGCGGTGCCTTTCCCTGGTCGAGCTCTCTTGCGCACCCGCAGCTCATCGCCGGCTTCCCCCCGCCTTGCCCGGTTCCTCGCTGATTCTCCCTGGTTCTATCCCGAGTTGCTTCGAACAGTAGGGGTTTGCCGTTTCCTCGGGGCAGTGGGGTTCGTGATGTAATAATTGGTCGTTTGGTCGTGGATATTAGTAATGGCCATCTACCCGGGGCTGCATCAAATTGGATACTGGGAGATCCAGTCTGAAGACTTTAGGATGTCGTAACTTTCCAAGAGATTCACTCCCCTTTAGCAAAAATGGGCTTGCTTGCATGGTTTGTTGGTCAGATAGAGCCTGTGTTTGAATTGAATTTTGCTGTAAAAGGTTGTTGCAAAAGTGAACCCAAATTGTTATGAGCCTGTTATTTCGTGAGCATTTTGGCATCCCGAAGCTGCAAGGTGTTAGAACGTGCCTCTGATTTTGGCTTGTGAGTTATGGTTCGTGCATTTCATGTTTGAATTTTAGTTTTCAAGTGATTTTTCTGAGTGCTTGTGTAACCTTTTGTTGTCTCGTGCTGATTTAACAAGGAACAAGTTCACAAACCTATATGCAGATTGTCATGTGTTCAAGAACCTGAGTTGTGAAAAGAGTACTTGCTTTTTTCAAAATGGTGCTGAATGCATACTATTTTGGCGCCTTAACCGGTTCATAAAGGTGAAGAAGCCATAAAGAATTTTGAATTGTTCACTAAAAGGATATGGCTGGGTATGCTGATGAAGATACATATTCCAATGTTGATTTAGTCTGTGCCCTATGTGATAATGGAGGTGAAATTGCAAGGTGCATGCCCACCTTTCCTCTTTTTTATCTACTTTGAGCCTGAACCATGCTCCCAACACATGCACCAGCCATTATTGCATTTCCTTCCAGGATAGGGCGCTTAGAATGCTAAACCACCTCTTAACATACTGTTGCCTTTTCAGATTTCTAAACCATGGTAGAACTATTGTTATATATATTATACACACATTAGTTATTATGGTAAAAAGCAGACAGAGGTGTAAAATTGATTTAAAATGGAATGCAGTGGCATCTAGCTTGGTAGTTCTATTTTACAGTTGCACTTATATACCAATGCAATTTGACAAGAATAAGACACGTTGGCCTGAAATTTACCACTTGTTTTGTGTAACTGATTTGGGCATTTCTTTTGCAGCCTCATTTAAAGTTATTTGACATGTGAGCTAACAAAATTTTTGATTCACTGAACAATTCTTGGTTATGTTTGAAACTCATTTGCATTCTTTTTGTTACCTGAAATGAGTTTATTGTTTGAATATGATCTCAATAGATTTGCATCTCGCCTTTACGTCCAAATTATATCTTGTTTGTAGCCATCTACTGTACCTTTTGAAGTGACCACACACCAAATTCTACATATAATGGCATGCAACATCAATGATTATCTAATCATGTTAGAAAAGACCCCCTTGTGATGTTCATCCATTGTTTCTGATTCAAGAAGTGGACTTTTTCTACGATTTCTTGCAGCTGTGAAGGCAGGTGTATGAGGTCGTTTCATGCAACCAAAGATTCTGGGGAAGATTGTGCAACCTTAGGCTACAGCAGGGAGCAATTCAATGTATTTATCATGATCCCTTCACATTGAACAAGTTTAATTTTATTGACTTAATATATCCTCCAATCTTTTGCGGGCATCACTTGATGAATCTTTACAGGCAATGAAAGTTTTTATGTGCAAGAATTGTGAGCATGAAAAATACCAATGTTTTGCTTGTGGATGTTTAGGTTCGGCTAAAGCTGATCCTCCTGAGGTTAATCCCTTTCGCGAATTTCACTCATAGACTTTGGCTGATAACTTTAAAAGAGTAATTATAAGATATGGTATAGTAAGTACTAGTGCTCCTATATGTTGTATCATCAGATGCTTTTGAAGGCTTTTTGTTTAACATCCTTATTTCTTTTAGGTGCTTCCATGTGCTTCTGCAACCTGTGGTTACTTCTATCATGCTAAATGTGTTGCCCAGTTACTCTTCCCCGAAAATGAAGCCAAAGTAACTGAGTATACAGCAAGGATAGCCAATGGAGCAAAATTTGCCTGCCCGCTACACAAATGTGACATCTGCAAGTTTGGTGAAAACAAAGTGGTTAAGGAACTGCAGTTTGCTGTTTGTCGGTGGTGCCCGAAGGCATATCATAGAAGATGTTTGCCAAGGCATTAAACACATATTTCCATTGTTCATATTTTTCCCATAGAAGTTTCCATTCCATGTACACTCATCTAAATATATATGTACCTGAACACAGGAAAATTGTCTTTGAGGACTTCACAGAGAATGGTCAATGTGATTTCCAACGGGCATGGGACGATCTTCTTCCCAACAATCGTATCTTGATATATTGCCTGTATGATTTGTTATCTGCAATCAATTAGCTCTGCTGTTTTGATTGTTAACCAATAAATGTCTGACTAGACTTTGTTATCTATCCAGGAAGCATGATATTGATCCAAAACATAAACCCCAACAAGAAATCATAATAAGTTTCCTGAGGATCCTGCTGCTATCAAGAAACTTGCCGCTATCAAGAAACCCATCCATTATGTAAATGGAATGTACAAAAAGATAGTGAAGATACGGCGTATTGATGAGCTTCCTTTTGTTCCATTGCCTAGTGTTAAAAGATCTTCTGGTATAGTGAAACGTTCTCCGTTGAGCAATTTGATGAATAAAAGGAGGAAAGTGCCTGTAGCTGGAGAAAGATCAGAAGTTATAGAAAAGCCAGTAGTTATGTCAAAACTCCCATTCAGCTCATTCCCTGAGATTGACAGATACACTGAGATGAGGCAAGCCTATCCCTCTGCCCACTGCTCTCTGTTTTCGTTTCTCTCTCTCTCATCTAGATCTTTTTATTCTCTTGAACATATGACTTTGTTTGTCAGATGCTTCTGTTACGAAATTAAGTTTTGATGGTGTCAACTTTCCACACAAAATTACTAGAATCGCCGTAAAAAGGAAGTCCAAGAATAAAACTATGTATATAATTTTGTTGATAACTCTTTGTTAATTCAGTGTAAACTTGCATATTGGAGGTAATGAGAAGTCAATGAATTATGTTTACAGTGGGTGCTCAGTTTCTTTTGCTTTAAGATACTTCGGGATTTGTGTATGTTTGTTTCAGTGCAACTTCTATGCTACTGTCAGTTTACACTGTTGGAACTGTCATTTACTGCAACATTAAGATGTTTGTTCTCAGATCATAGAAATCACATTTATTCTGCTTATGATTATTTATGTGCCAAATATTTTGTATGAATCCAACCATGGGATTATGTGGTTCCAGTATTTGTTCAAGTTGTGATTTCTTTAATACTGCTGTACCCTTTTCTTTCCATGATCTGCATGGACTGAGACTACCCTTCTCTCTAGAATATTTGAGTTTGCACAAACAATATCAGCTGCTATAACAATGGAGGATGTACAAAAGAAGCTAGTGGTACCATCTACACATGCACCAGCCCTACATAACACCGATAACATTACACTGGGAAAGGTGGAAAGATCTGTTGAGGTACTCCGCTATACTTAGAAGTTAGGACTGAAGAACTGCCATGGATTTGGTTGGTTCTTATGTGTTTTCCATGCAGGCGGTTAAAGCTGCTCTGCATATGTTGGAAAATGGTGCATGCATAGAAGATGCGAAATCCGTCTGCGCACCTAGTGATGTTTTTCAACTTGCAAAGTGGAAGGTACAAGAAAATGATGGAATTGTCCTCCTGGTTGGGTTGTTTTTTTACACAAATTTTGGTTTACTACTCTTCTTTTACAAATATACAGCAGTTGATGGCATCCATATATTAATGTACACAAGTTCTAGTTCTTATTTTTTTAGACCACTTGACTTGGCTACCTTATTACTCCCCCTCTGGTAACAAATACTTGACATTTATTGGGCATAGTGACATATGCAAAGGTGCAATGAGTGGTTAAACCTGGTGAAAATGTGACATTATGGATCTGAAACGTGGTGTTTTGTGCAGTTTTCTCTTTTTTTGTTAATTTTAAAGGTTAATATCTGTTATAACGTGATCTATTATCCACAGAACAAATTGAATATATATCTTGCACCGTTTGTTCATGGCATGCATTATACATCTTATGGGCGCCACTTCACGAAACTGGATAAACTTCTGCTGGTAGGTGTAACTATTAGTGCTTAAAAAACACATGATTATCTTTATGTTGTACTTGTTGATCTTTTCTTTTCCATTCTCTTGGAAGCAAATAGCAATGTATCACACTGTCACTTTGTGTTAACATTCTATCATGACATTTACAGATAGACATGTTCCTCTTGAGTTATGAGCCTAATATTGTAATTTCTCAAGTGGTACAAAATTATCATAGAAATACCACAAGATACTTTGATGTGGTTGGGTCGACAAATTTGCATCCATACTCCAAAAACGAATTTAGAACATAATTTGGACATTTTTTTTCTGAATAATCTGTAATATGATTGCCAGTGTGGTTAGGGGATCACTCAGTTTTGATGAGTTTTGGCATCACTGTGAAATTATAGCCAATTGCAAAGTTTCTTGCTCTTATGTGAAAAATGATTTGCATATATGTTACACTGTAATTTGTAGGTGCGCATGTTTTTTTGTAAAATTGATTGAGGACATTGATACAAATCATACGGCCTTCTAATGTAGGCCAGTTCTTTTCTACACCATTGGAATATTGGAACTAGCATTGAATCTTTGTATCCAGTACTTTTTTTGCATTTGATACTGCGCCTTGAATACGAGAATTGAACAAAAACGCTATAGTGATAGTAGGATCAAATAATCCTTGTAATTCTTGCAAGCTTTAATTTATACACTAGTTTGATTCCTGTTTCTGAATGCACTATCTATTGGTGGTACTAAAGAAACTTCTGTAAATGTGTGCAGATTGTTGATAAGCTACAGTGGTATATTCAAAGTGGTGACACGGTAAATATCTGCTCTTGTTTTATCATGTAAATTTGGCCGGCCCTTGTTTGGTTATAGTATAAGATTGGCCTCTGTTGTACGTATAAGCTATGTGCTGCCTTATGATCCTTTTATCTATGCTTTCTTTTTTTATGATATATGCAATACATTTTGCTCAGTTCATTTGATCAAGGAAGATTCTGTGACGAAGAATACATGATATATTCTATCCATAATGAGTTTAGACTCTTAGGTCTAGGTACAGAATGATGCCTCTGGCAATCGAGTGTATAGCTAAAACTGATGGAAAAATAGCCATACTTCAGAGATAAACATTGTCAAAGGTGTCGGTAATTCCCTTTAGGGGAGCCTCTGCAATTTTGTATCTTATTAGTTCAGTTTACAGTAAACTGCAAGCAACTTTATGGGCTGCATGTAGGTTAATCACCATGCTTCTATTTCATTGTTATCTGTTCTTGGAATGTTCATCTTTTAGTTCATCTTTGTGATAATGATTTTGATGCTCAAGAAGAGAGACTTGCTGATTTCTATCCCTGTGCTCATTTTATACGACTTTCAAAATTTACTGTTCAGCAGAAGTGATCACAATAGATGATAAACAAAAGCCATTTGTCATTAACCTTACAGTGTCGCCGTCTATTCTTATTCTTTACAGGTTGTCGACTTTTGCTGTGGTTCAAACGATTTTAGCTTGCTATTGAAGGAAACGTTAGAGGCTTCTGGGAAAAATTGCTTTTACAAAAATTATGATCTCATTCAACCAAAGGTAGTATACTTGCTAAATTTTGCATTGGCTGGTTTTTGTTTGTTTGAGTGCATCTTTAATATTTAGCAAACAGTCAGTCAACCACATACGTTGATGTTTAAGTTTGATTAAGGTACAGACTAGAGATGGCCTCAATTAGCACCTGATATCTTTTGCTGCTTCCTTTCAATGCTTGTTCTGTTAAAATGATGTAGCACAGCTGACATGTAGAACATCCATCTTTTCTAGAATGATTTCAGTTTTGAGAGACGAGACTGGATGACTGTTCAGCCAGATGAATTGCCAACAGGATGCCGATTGGTATGATCACAATAATTCATGAATTGCTCTCATCCCATTGGAGACATAATGTCTCAACTATTTATACTCAACACATGTTGTTATCTACAGATCATGGGGTTAAATCCTCCCTTTGGGTTTAAAGCCTCTCTTGCGAATCAGTTTATCAACAAAGCCCTCACTTTCAAGCCAAAGCTTATAATACTTATTGTTCCCAAGGAAACTGAAAGGTGTCCTCTCTAACTATCTATCTGCATGTTTTTTTTTTTGCTGCAAATTGGTATCTAATACTTTTCCATGCTTTATGCTGGATAGATTAGACAAAAAGTACCCACCATATGAGCTAATATGGCAGGACTCACAGCAGCTCGCGGGAAAGGTACTTCTGGACAGTCTCCTTGAGATACATCTTATCTTCAGAATGTTGCTATATTGTTTACTGACACTTTCTGTTGGTAAATTATGTAGTCATTCTATCTTCCCGGATCTCTGGATTCTGAAAACAAGGTGATGGAACAGTGGAATATGTCACCTCCTCCGCTTTCTCTATGGAGCCGTAGTGATTGGGTTAAGAGGCACTCGGAGATCGCCAAATCAGTGGGGCACCTCCCCAGCCAAAATTCATTCTCTGGTGATTGTCAGAGGGAGGTAGCTGATGGTCTATCTGTACCAACCTCAGGGCATGTGGAAATGGATGATGCTGAGGGTGCAGGCATCCCGCCCTCTGTTTTGGATCAGTTATTATCTGACACATACCATGACCCAACAAGTGCTCCATGGGACTACTGGAATGATACCAATGGTCGATCGCGGCAGCCTTGCAACTATGAAACCCCAGGAAGGAGTGATCCAATGTATGCTCATCATGCTGACATGGTTACTGGACCTGATATGAGCGATATGAGCATTTCATTATCGGAAACTGATTGTGAAAAAGAAGATCAAGCTTCATCAATATCAGAGCATGGAGGCACCAACTCCCAAGCCTGTTATACTGTTGGAAGTGCACCGGCAGAGGAACCAACTGCTGATGATGATTATGCTGTTGGGAGTGCACTGGCAGAGGAATCAATTGCTGCTGCTGATTATGATGCTGGGTGTGCACCGGAAGAGGAACCAACTGCTGCTGCTGATTGTAATGAGTAACATCAGCTGCTGGCTCATACTATTTGCCAGAAGATTCATCACAGGCAGGCAGATATGCAGCTGGGGTTCAATACTGGAGGGTGGAAGACTCACCAGGCCTGGAGGAGGGAGAGCTGAGCGATGTACCACCGTTGGGCAGTCCTGCAGCTCGTGCGCAGCATCAAAGGATGGAAGACACGCCACCTTCTGTGACACCCGAAGCTGACTCCCAGTGCGGGCAGCCAGACGACTCGCGGATTTCAGACTCGACACCTGCTGTGACACCCGAAGCTGACTCCCAGTGTGGGCAGCCAGACGACTCGCGGATTGCAGGCTCGCGTCCTGCAGCCAGGCATAATGCTAGAACTCTTCCACCAAGAAATTCCTTCCCGGTGCTGCGCTTCCGGTCTGGATGCAATGCCTCACGTCAGTTCCTATCCCAAGGCATGGGCCATCCGGCTGTCCATCAAGGGCCATCAAATGGTTGGATCGAAGATGATGATTATTAGATTACCAAGAAAAAAGAAAGCCCTCTTCTGCTTGTGATTGACCAGCCTGTGATATCTTCTTGTGTTGTAGGGTAGGTGATAGCTGCTAATGTGCCTCGGTTTGTCTTAGGTGTGAGCTAGTTATGTTCTACGGCCGGCTTTAGAGTACGCTGGGGTTATGCACTCCTTAGGTTGGTAGAGTTGGTTCCGATGCTGTCATTGGCGCGTTGCATTTTTTTTACTGTTGGTCGCCTTCATGTCCTGGTTTTTCTTTTGAACGGTTTCATGTATTGCTTGAGCTGGCAAGTGGTAACTGTGTCTGAGAAAACATCTTACCATGGACTTGATTGCTGTGAGCCCGGGACAGCAAAAATGAGAAAATCATTTCTTTTGGACAGTTTTCTTTACCTACAATCCCTGATGGCTGGTTCCATGTTGCGACGATTTGCATTCTGAACATTTTGTTCGTCTACCGCAGGAAATAGCATCGCCTGAAGGCAAAACTCTATATACTCGTAGCTGTGATGTAATTTTCAATTGATTTATCAGTTGGTTTGTTACAATGTATGTACAGGCCAACTCTATGAGAAATGTTTGTACTCCACCAGATACATCGATACTACTTTCATGGTGTTGCCGTGTTGGTGCTTCTGCAACAGCGAGCTGGGGTGAGTGCCAATGCAAGGCAACTGTCGCCGGAATTTTCACAACGGACATGTTTTCCACTCTAGCACATGCATTCCACTCTATCAACCTCAAAACTCATTGCTCCACATATAGTTTGGTGGAAATCTTCCTTCGTAGTAAGACCCCGTTTGGAAAGGAAACATCATTATTCTTATAGTTATAACAGTGGCACAAGAACGACTCGTTGTGAGTCTCCCATGAACGAGGTTCACACTACCATGCAGGCGTATAACAGCGCACACGACGGAGAGGTTTTATTTATTCATCTTTTCGAGAGACCGGGCAGATTTTATTCATCATGAGTAACTGATCATTAGCTAGATACGTGGCGACGTGGAGGCAGAGGCTCCGGCGCGATGATGATAGGATGGATCCGGCGGTCGTTCAGCTCACCCTGCATGAATTGAATAGTTTCAGTCATCAGTACACAATGCAGTGAGATTAACATGTCCAAGGCAAGTCGCGGAGATGATGGAACGGTAATGAAAGGAGGCGCGTTGTTAATTACCTGGAGCAGTCGATGGACGGGCTGATGGTGGGGACGTCGACGGCGCACCTGGCCGGGATCTTGGCGGCGGTGGCGGCGTTGAGCCCGCTGACCCTGGCGGCGGCGGACTTGAGGCAGCCGCAGGCGAAGCGCCTGTCGGCGGGGGTCCTGGCGGCGGAGTCGAGGCTCCTGACGCCGCCGCAGCACTGGCCGATGGGGCCGTCGCCGCGGGCGTAGGCGAAGCAGGGGGACATGACGGAGAGGACCTGGGCGCAGGTGAAGGGGGCGGCGGCCTCGGAGGAGGACGCCGCCGCGGCGAGCAGCGCGGCCACGAGGGCGACGGCCACCGGCTGAGCGCGAGCCATGGCGGAGGTGCGTGCGTGGCCTCTCGTGCGCGAGCTGCGTGCGCGCGACTGCGCGCGCCCGGGCAGGCGCTCTGCTTTGGAAATGTGCGAGAGCAAGTGCTTGGCGAGGAGGCGCGAGGGCGAGGGAATGTTTGGTTGGTCTTTAAATAGGGCCTGATCTGAGGTGTCGTGTGGGAGTGATGATGATCGAGGCCCACGCGTCAGTGACCAGCAGCAAAGGAAATGAAGAGCTGGTTGATATGAAGCTCCAGAGAGACGCATCGACGGATGATCCCCCTTGAATTGATGCACAGCAGGCACCGACGGTACGGTCGCCGAAGCTCTCGTCTGTCCAGACTCGCCTGGACCATTCTCCATTCTAGTACTACTGATGTGGCCACTCCTCACTCCTCAGTGTGTTTCCGTGTCCGACCATGGGCCTGTCCCGGACGGCCCGCCGCCGATCGGCGGTGGCTAGCTTAGCTTCGGGAGCACCTACGACCGCCGTCCGTTTAATTTGGCCGGCCGACGGCCGGCGGCTGCGTCCGGCGTGCTGCCAAGTTGCAACCTCCCTCCCTCCCTCCCCGATGCCGGCGAGCCTCCTCGCGACACCGACACCCATCGACCTAGATAGTACTGCCTACTATCTCCCAGCGGACCCACACTGTAGGAAAGCGGCGGATGGTATGATATGGGCTGTTTTTTTTTTCTTTTGAGCGATTGCGATCTGGCCCATGGAACGTACGGGCTTTGCGATTTCAGTGGGCCTCCGTGAAGTCAACTTGGACCTCGCGACCTGGAGTGCTCGATGGTGTAATAATCGACAATGACGGTATGCATTGGATGATGCAAAAGGTCAGATTCTTTATTTTTTTTTGAGATTCTTTATTTATTTTCTAAAAAAATCAAACGGATAACTTGTATCCAGATTCGGATATATAAGTATCTTTTTTAGATAGAAGTTCGGATATTTGGTATCCGTGCCATATCAAATCCGAATACTCAAAGTCGAAAATGTGATATATGAATAGAAGGGGCGTCAATATTCGCTAACACTATTTTTATGCAAATTCAAAACAGAGAAAAGATTACTATTTATATTCGTTTTGTATGTATCCGTTCGCTCCGATCTATTTTCACCCTACATGTGCCGTACGGATGGCTGTACAGCTCACGTAAAATTCCATGATCTACGAGCATACCCGAGTCCGAGTGCGACACCACCTTGAACGAGAACTGGACCCAGGTGCCTTTTCAACATGGCGAACAAGGCGATCCCTTTTGCGCAGAGCCACTGGTCGCTACAGGTCCGAGAAGGGAGCGGCGGCGACAACGGCACGCTGGCCGCCACCATGGGGATGGGCGCGCGCGTCGGAATAGAAGCTGCCGCGCCGCGCGCACCGGGGCCTCGGTGGGCGGGCGCCATGGCGGCCATCGGTGGAAGAGCCGGGCCGATGTCGTGGGGCTCGGTCCCGGGAACGCCCGACCGGCGGCTCCGGCCGTGGAGACCCGCACGTGCGAACCCCCCCGGAACGGCGACGAGCGGAGCGGCGGTGGCCGCCCGGACGAAATGACCGCGAGGCCCCGGGGCCAGGGTTGCACTCCACGTGATGCGGCGCAGAGGCGACGGAGTGGCGGGTGGCCCCCCCGGCGCCAGAGGTCAAAGCGCCCGTGGCCGTAGGCGCGGCCTGTCACCTGTCACTGTCACCTGTGCCGCGCGTGGTGCGTTGCGTGGACCGGGGGGCCTGATGGTAACTCTGCCTCGGCCCTTGCCTTGGCCTTGCCTCTTCTTGCAAAGGCCGATTTTTACACATGTTCTTCGTTGGAATTTCTTCTGGTCATTGCTTGATCCCACATGCCTATTGTTTCCTTGAACGATTTTTTTTTCTAAACAGAGATTTTTAGGGCAAAACAAAAGCCACCGCTTTGATGCTAAGCCTAACGGCAAATGAAAGAGAGCTTCATGACTTCATCCCTCCTTTCACTGTGTAGGAAAGATGGAAAAATGGGTCCATGTGATGTGAGCGTGGGGAAAAGACACTGTTTTCCACTTTTGGACCACTACCATCTCTTTGATCAACAAACCGAAGCCTTGGAGGTCGTTCTTTGGTTAGCTACTTGTGGGAACAATCTTCTTCCTTATCTCTCTTTATAAACTTAGATCTTCTGCATCTGTTCTCCACTTCTCGGAAATGCAAACACACAATATTATTTGCGATGAACTACCTCTACACAAACAATCAGAGTTGGGAGTTCAACTTTTGAGTCAAATAATCTTGTCCATGCAAGAAACACCAAGAAACACCAACCATGTCAGGTTATACAATATTTCTAAAATTACAAATATTTTATTTTGAAAATAAAGAAATAAAATAGTTTGAGAGTCAATAACTCAATATTTATTGTCAAAATATCGACATGTGGAAATTACAAATTGATCTTTTTAGCGTTTAAATTTTAGTGTCTCAGGATTTTAAGATCCTGTTTGGATCAGCTAAAGATTATAAGGAGTATTTTATAAGCTCTAACTGATCCAAACATAACTACTTATAGTCCATCCGATAATGATCTAACTATCCATATTTCTAAATCTCGTAAGCTAGAGGCTTCTAATAGTCCAGCTTTCAGAACAATCCATAAGCAATAAATTAGGTATTCATAAGCTCTAGCGGATCCTTCAATGGCCCAAGTATATTGATCCTAATTGTTAGGCAAAGGACCAAAGTACCAGCATGTTATGTCGTACCCTCTTATGTTCATGGTTTTAAGCTTTTGAACGACCTCGATTGTGCCACATGTATGCAGCCACAGAAGATCCTGATGCGAAGCCTTGCTAACTTGCTACGTTGGGTGTGTTTGAAAACCTCTAGTATTATAATCTACCGCACTGGCCTCTAGTGCAAAGAAACCTTCCCTTCCCTCTCTAACACACGCTTTCTTGGTGCTTTCCGAGTTAGCAGCAGCTCACCAGGACATGAAGAAGGACGAGGAGGATGCCAATGCCACCACCATCTTCTGCGACCTGCTGCCTCTTCTCCACCGCCGCCGTTCCTCGCTCCCCGTCCCGGAGAGGCCGGCGCTCCGGTGATCTCTTCCTCCTCCTCGCCTTCTCAGTTCTTCTTCAGAGCAAAGCCATGGAGCTCGTCGTGCGGACCAGCGGCTCGACGGATTGAGGAGAGTTCTGGCGAAGGAGGAGCCGTGTCTCGCGACACGGATTTTGGCATGCGGGAAAGCCAGGCATTTTTCTCAATTCAGACTCGTTTTCGCTTTCCTCTCCTTGGAGATTGTTGCTGCTTTTGTTGCTGTTGCTTTAGCTTCTTTCTTCAAACTATTTGTAGCTCTGTCGATTACCGTTTCAAGAACAGTATCGATCATTGGAGGTCGAAATGATCCTATGGATTCAATATATCTATGTATAAAGTCATCATCCAGCAAATATGTGGAGCTCAATCAAGTGCAATGTTACATCTTACAAGTCAAAATTTTGCGATACTAATTTTTGAGACGATCGATGCAGTGTTCTTGAGCGATTAGCTTCTGAAAACCATTTTTTTTTAAATAAAATTTCTGAAAACCTGCTCTAATCTTCTGTCTACTCTATCTTGAATCTTGTTCATTTAGGCTTAACTGTAGCGCAACGCAGTTATTGTTTGCTGCATCTACAACGCATCATAGAGTTCCTGATTCTCCAATTCATTTTTCAGTGCTAAGCATTTCTCAAGATCCACAGAGCAGTACCGAACTGATTTTTGCAGCGCCAACTTGATGCGTCTTGTTCCTGCAAAGAATCATTGAGCAAACAAGTACTTTTTGTCTTTTAGGTGCCTTTTTGCGTGCAGTCTTGAGACTCTCCGGTCTTGTCGAATGGACCATCCGTTGCACTTCGCCTTCTGTTGGGGGATGGATAGGTTCCATGATTGAGCAGTGATTTGCTGATGAGAGCCGGTTTTTAGAATTATCATATTCATGTACCTTGTATGAGGTCCTTTTTAGCCAATATTATTCCTCTTGTGTGTGTTTGAATATATATGCTGATGGTGTACAGCTATACACCTTAAACTTGTTTGTGCCCTAACAACCGCATGATAATGTGCACAGGTAGACTATTGCTCCCCTCCTTATTATGTTGCATCACATCCTTGTCAGGGACAACTTGACATCAGCACTGTTGAAACTTCTCTTTTCCTGTTACCCTCGTGTAGGCTCTTTTTGACCGGTCAAGACACTTGACTTACCTGAATTGCAATGCACTCGATGAACTTGTGTGAAATGTAAAAACTACGGCTTCTTTCATCTTCTTTCGGCTTATTCTCTCTCATAGAATACTATTGAAACATCCGAAATCTGCTTGCCCAAATAAAGTTAAGTTAATTGTTCAACTAATGCAGCTAATGATTTTTTTTTCAAAAATAAAAGTACTAGCACCTAATAAGGGACTTGAATCTAGTCAGTTGTTCAACCAATGCAGCAACCTACATAAGCTTCTGAAATGGGTTTTCAAGTTGGGGGAAAAAAGAAGAAATATTGATAGTACTGTAGTATACTGCTAGGCTTACATAAACATCTCTGCTGTCCTCGGGATTCGCGCGCCCCGCCCGACCAAGCTTGCGAGGAGCGAGGAGCGAGGAGCGAGAAGCATTATACAAAGCGCGAGGCCCCGTAGCAGCATAACTGCATAAGCAGCACGAAACGTGGATCGGGCATTAACTGGTAATCAAGGCGTGACGATGGCGTCGCTGTCTCGCCCACCTTTGTTTAACCAATTACGATGCGTACCTGTGTGTTCTCGAGCTGCCGGTTTTGACTTCAGGATCCGGTGCGCTACTGAACCTGACACCGCCGAGGAAAATTGCATTGGTAGCGTCCTGTGTTGCAGACCTGAACCTGATGCATTTCTCTTTCCTTGCTTGCCCTAGCGTTTACACTAGTCCCGGTTTAGGCCGGGATGGTTTGTTTACTCCAGCACTCCAACGTGCTTCGTCTGCGTTTCAGCCCCAACTGATCTCTCTCTCTCTCTCTCTCTCTCTCTCTCTCTCTCTCTCTCTCTCTCTCTCTCTCTCTCTCTCTCTCTCTCTCTCTCTCTCTCTCTCTCTCTCTCTCTCAGTACGTGCGTCTGTGCAAATTTTGACGATCTCGATCTGCCTTGTCCTAGAAGGCTAGAAACCAGATGGGTTAGTTTTGACAGATCAATCATTGCTAACCGGCCTCTGTCCAGCACTCCAACGTGTTCCGTCTGCATTTCAGCCCCGATTGATCTGTCTCTCTCACTGAAGACAGCATGCTTACATTTGTGCAAATTCTGACGATCTTGGTCCCAGAACTTTAGGTTTGTTAGCTTTGACAGGTGAATCATTGCACTGCTAATCAGACTTGTCTTATCATACTCTGTTTGGATATACACAAATTGCTCCAAAGTTTGCAGTACGAAACACACATGCATCTTGTCAAAACTGTTGCTCAAAGTCCTCATGGCTCCCAACAGAGACCGCATTGACTTCCTGCCGTCGACCACCACAACCAGCAAGCAGCCGCGGGAAGTGAACGAACGAAAAGCCAAGGCTTCCGTAGCTCTTCCCACCATCCGCGTCATGTCGCTCGCCGTTGCCTCGCTTTCGCGCCAGTGCAGTCTTGAGCCAAAAAGCCTTGAGGGCAGGGGCAGGCGCGGAAAAAGCTCTTTTTCACATGCCCGCAGCTTTCCCGAGTGGGTAATAGTCGTTTGACTGAAAGATACGTTCAGCCGACAGTGCAAATATGGATAACGCGTCTACATGCACGAACAGGAAACATGCTGGTTTCTCTCTTTTTTTGAGTTAATTTTTTTTAACTAGATTCGTGACCTAGCGTTGCTACGGGCAGAAAAAAATAATTACCACATCACAAAGATCAGACCAAAATAATTAATAGAATTTTCATTGACTAGTATTGAAAATATTAAATTTCGAACCAGACACTATCCAATTGTGGAATACATGTTTAAACACAATTAAACAATAACAAATATAAAAATCAAGACATAATGAACAGTCACAGACCACATAAAATTTATCCAACAAAGTTGTACAACAAATATTTGTTCAAAGCCCTGCGCAACATCAACAAAGTAAAATCAGTCAGATGGGGTGTAGTGTACCTGGTGGGAATGATTTTTAGACATCAGACAAATCTAGCATTCCCGTGTTGTCTGATGTTGTATCTGATCAAGTACATAGACAAATACTCAACCCGTATATTCAATATATCAAATAAAGATAAGTGAAATTAAGAAGGAAAAGGCCACACATACCCACAAGGTGCTCGGTTATGGTAGGAGTGTATGCACCGGTTGTAACATCTAGTTGCCAATTCGCATTACTTGGATCTAGGTTCCCATCTACAAAAAGTTAACGACGGCTTAAGATGACTACCACCTAAAAGTGGTAATGAGCTGACGCGAATGCTACAAGAAATAAAAGTTTATCATTACCTCGTACGTGGGCAGTGGTGTCTGAATTGATAGTAGACTGAGGTTGAGTAAGAGAAGTTCTTGTGGATCCATTCGGCTTGGAGGTCATGACCATGGGGAACTATGTTGTTGCCTTGTACGAGTGCAATGCAAAATTCCCATGGTTGTCAGAAGCTGGGCATCATGTCATTTTGCCATATAAATAAAAATGAATTACTATAACTACTCGCGTAATTCTATACCAACCTGGCACATTTTCTTTGTTGTGTGCGTACGTTATCCTTCTTCCTTTTATAAGCTTCGCGCTGCTTTTTATTTCTTTCATTCCTTTGTTCATCAGTCATGGCAGCAGATCGGATTCTCTCTATCGTTGTCTTCT
This sequence comes from Panicum miliaceum, assembly GCA_032594955.1. Lineage (NCBI taxonomy): Eukaryota > Viridiplantae > Streptophyta > Magnoliopsida > Poales > Poaceae > Panicum > Panicum miliaceum. The sequence goes on from CM064064.1 coordinate 3,785,756, forward strand.
AATCTCAATTGCGTCATCAGTAGTTTGTGAATGTAGAAATACAGTAAAAATATAAAATGTGCATTGATAATTTGAACTGATCAACAAGGGCACTGATAATTTAATTACACATCTCATGTGCACCAAAAAAATTATACCTGGGAGGTCAGGATCTGACGAGCTACCACAGGTGGATCCTGACAGCACCCTGAATTAATGAAACAAAGAACAAAGATGATGGTCGGCGATCGCGACGGCAGTTAGCAAAACAAAAAACAAACATTGCTGCACAAATCCCTGGACGAAGTTGCTTCACGTCCTACGTCATGGAGAAAACACGCATCTTAGGCCAAGGTGCAACTTGGGGATCTGACGAGCTATCACGAGGTGGTAAAAAAGAAGGACCCTCACCACCGTGTACTGTTTAATGGATCAAAGATCAAAGATGAAGGTCGTCGCGCTTGCCGGGGCAGTCGGCCATCACGATGACAGCATGTTGCAGTGGGCACTCGCGATGGCAGCCCGGGGCTGCCTGGGGCAGTCGGCCATCGCGATGATAGCATTATTAGTAACGGACTTGCGCCTGGACTCAGCTCGCGACGTCGTGCGCGAACGGCCCATCCTCCTCGCTCTCCGCACGACTCGGCACGCCGCGACTCCGTCGCTCCTGTAATCTAGGACGATTAGTTAGTCCGCTCCCCTGAGCCGTACGTGTATATATATTGTACACCAGAGATCAATAGATGGTGTATATATATTGTACACCAGAGATCAACAGATGTTGTTGTTGATCCAATTCATCTCTACATGGTATCAGTTACCTCTCGATCCACAAATTCCGCTGCTTCTTCTCATCCAAGCGACGCCATGGCCTCCCCTGCTTCCTCTGGATCCTCCAGCTCTCATTTTGCCATCGCTGCTCCTCATCCTGCGCCGATCGCTGTTGTGCAGCAGGTGAATATCCGTTCCCACATCCATGTGCTTCTCGACCTCGCCGACTCCAACTACAGCCAGTGGCACTGCTTCTTCCACTCCGTCCTCGGCAAGTTCGGACTCGAGGGGCTCCTCCGCCCATGGCGCAGCGAGACGCTGAGTGGCGTCAAGTCGACTGCTGCGTCACCAATTGGATCTACACCACCCTCACCAAGGCCGTCTTCGACATCGTCTACAAGCTGCGCGCCTCGTCCTTCACCATCTGGATAGACATTGAAGGCCTGTTCCGCGACAACGAGCTGCAACGCACGGTATACCTAGAGGCCGAGTTCCGGACTCTCCAGCAAGGCAATCTGTCCATGACTGAGTACTACTCTCGTCTGAAGCAACTCGCCGATAATCTCCGCGATGGAGGCCGGGCAAGCATTCCTCACCGTTCATGGTGGATCCGGCGGATCCGGCACCTCCTCGGACTCCATCGACAACAACAACAACTCCCACTCCAAGTTGAAGAACAAGTGCCGCGGCCGTGGGTACGGCTCCTCCTCCAGCAGACCCTCGGCCAACCCCGGCAACGGCGGCGGCGGCGCCCCTCAGCAACGCCCTCAGCTACCGGCTGCACCTGATCCAGGCCTGGCCCGGACTGATCCAGGCCTGGCCCGTCCCCTTTCGGGCGCCTGGCGCCGGTCTCCTGGGCCCTCGCCCACCGTTCTCGGCCTAGCAGGCGATGACGGCCCACCACCAGGCTTCCCTTCCCACACCGCCGGAGAATTCTATCCATGGCGCACAGGGCTGGGACCCTAGTGCCCTCTACACCGCGCTGAACACCGCCAGCGTCTCCACGCCACCCAGCGCCAGCGAGTGGTACCTCGACACAGGGGCTTCGACACACATGTCGTCTGCATCTGATACTCTATCCTCCCCCTCCCCTCTACCCTTTTCCACCTTTGTTACTGTCGGAAATGGTGCTAGGCTGCCTGTAACGCATACAGCCTCCACCACAATTCCTACAAGCTCTTCTTCCGATTTGCATCTCAGAAATATTCTAATCACACCCTCTCTGATCAAGAACCTTATTTCTGTCAAACAACTCACTAGAGATAATACCGTTTCCATTGAATTTGACCTGGCTGGTTTCTCCATAAGGATCTTCCAACCCGAATGGTGAAGCTCCAATGTGAGAGTTTAGGTGATCTTTACCCACTGCGGCTGCCACAACACCACTCCTTCACTGCAGTCTCTTCAACGTCGGTGGCATTGTGGCATCTCCGTCTTGGGCACCCTGGCTCCGGTCCTCTTCAGCAGGTTCTTCAAGGATTCAAATTTGTTTGTAATAAATCCATGCCTCACACTTGTCATCACTGTCAGCTTGGCAAGCATGTGAGGCTCCCGTTCAGTTCCTCTGCAGCACAAACTTATTTCCCTTTTTAATTAATTCATTCTGATGTTTGGACCTCGCCGGCTTATAGTCACTCCGGTTACAAATACTATATCATGCTTCTTGACGATTACACGCATTATGTTTGGACGTTCCCGGTGCGGCAAAAGTCTGAGGTGTTACCAATAATTCGGTCCTTCTTTTCTTACATCCATACACAATATCGTTTGCCCATACTCACCCTCCAGACAGATAATGGCAAAGAGTTCGACTCGATTGCCATGCGCCAGTTTCTCGCCGTGCATGGCACTGTCTTTCGCCTTTCATGCCCGTATACTTCACAGCAAAACGGGAAGGCCGAGCGAGTTTTACGAACCATTAACGACTGTGTACTTACTCTACTGATACATAGTGTAGCTCCCCTAACGTTCTGGGCAGAGGCCTTGAACACGGCGACCTACCTGATCAACAGGCGCCCCTGCCGTGCCTCCGGCTTGACGACACCGCATCATCTCCTCCTTGGCACACCACCGCGATACGACGAGTTGCGGGTCTTTGGCTGCCTGTGCTACCCCAACACGACGGCTACCATGACACACAAGCTCAGCCCCCGCTCGGTACCCTGTGTCTTCATCGGCTACCCGAGTGACCATCGTGGCTATCGCTGCTACGATGTCTCCACTCGCCGCGTGTACACCTCCAGGCATGTGGTCTTCATCGAGAACACCTTCCCGTTTTGCGCGACCAGTACGACTACGCCGGCTACACCAACACTGATCGACAACACTGACACGGTTGTTCTGCATCATCCGGCGCCTACGTGCTAGGGACAGCGACGGCATCCACCCTCGCCGCACCAGCACTCTCCGCAGCTGCCGGCACCGAACAAACCATCCACACCCCAGTCGCCCCCATCCTCGACATCAAGCCCAGCAGCGCCGTGCGACACAACAACTGCTGCTCCGGCACCGGCCCAGACCGAACCACCTGCAACGACACGAGCACACCACATGGTGACTCGAGCTCGAGCAGGTGTTGTCAAGCCTAATCCGAAGTATGCACTGTCAAGCTCAGCTGCGATCTCCCCAATACCCTCCTCCGTTCGAGCTGCTCTCAAGGATCCAAATTGGCGAGAGGCTATGCTAGCTGAATTCAATGCTCTACAAGCCAACAACACATGGACATTGGTACCCCGTCCCGGCGACGCTCGGATCATCACCGGCAAGTGGGTGTTCACCCACAAACGGAAGTCCGATGGATCTCTAGCTCGGTACAAGGCGAGATGGGTAGTTTGGGGGTTCCACCAACGACCGGGGATCGACTTCGGTGAAACTTTCTCCCCGGTCGTGAAACCTGCAACAATCCGGACAGTGCTCACGTTGATCGCATCCAAGAATTGGCCGGCTCACCAATTGGATGTTTCAAATGCCTTTCTCCACGGCAACATCCAAGAACGTGTGTTCTGTCAGCAACCAACTGGTTTCGAGGACACAACGAGGCCACATGATGTCTGCCTTCTGAGTCGCTCCCTGTATGGTCTACGACAGGCACCGTGAGCTTGGTTCGAGCGCTTCGTAAAGCATGTCACCACCTTTGGATTTCAGCAGCCACGCTCCGATTCGTCCCTGTTCATCTTCAAACAAGGCAACTCGATGGCATACCTGCTACTATATGTGTGATATGATTCTCTCGGCCTCCTCAACGTCCCTGCTACAACAGATCATCGCCAGCCTCGGGCAGAATTTGCCATGAAGGATATGGGTCCGGTCAGCCACTTCCTCGGTGTTCATGTGCAACGCTTAGTGACAGGGTTCAAGCTATCACAAACAGCATACGCCGTCGAGCTCCTAGAACGCGCTGGAATGTCCAATTGCAAGCCAGCACCTACACCTGCAGACACCAACCCAAAACTGTCCAGCGAAGATGGTGCACTGATCAAGGATGCGTCCTGGTACCGTAGTATGGCTGGGGCTCTCCAGTACTTGACTCTCACCCGACCGGATATTGCATATGCCGTCCAACAAGTGTGCCTCCACATGCATGCGCCCAGGGACAGCCACACCGCACTGCTCAAGAGAATTCTTCGGTATATCAAGGGAACAGCATCACTCGGTCTCCACATTCATGGCATGGACACGCCAACGATCACTGGATACACAGACGCCGACTGGCGGGGTGTCCGGACACTCGCAGATCGACATCTGGGTTCTGCATCTACCTCGGAGACTTGCTGGTGTCCTGGTCATCCAAGAGGCAGACCACCGTGTCTTGTTCTAGCGCCGATGCGGAATACCGAGGAGTCGCTAACGCCGTGTCCGAGTGCTCATGGCTGCGCCATCTGCTGGGGGAAATGCACTGCAACGTACAGAAGGCGACAGCGGCATATTGTGACAACATCTCAAGTGTGTATATGGCTCGGAATCCAGTTCATCACAGACGCACGAAGCACATCGAGTTGGACATTCATTTCGTTCGGGAGAAAGTGGCACTCGGCGAGCTCCGCGTCCTCCAGATTCCAAGCGCAAGGCAATTGGCAGATATATTCACGAAAGGGCTGCCAACGTCGTTATTCGAGGAGTTTCGTTCCAGTCTATGCATCCGTGAGACAACGGCTGCGACTGCCGGGGGGTGTTAGTAACGGACTTGCGCCTGGACTCAGCTCGCAACGTCGTGCGTGAACGGCCCGTCCTCCTCGCTCTCCGCGCGACTCGGCACGCCGCGACTCCGTCACTCCTGTAATCTAGGACGATTAGTTAGTACGCTCCCCTGAGCTGTACGTGTATATATATTGTACACCAGAGATCAATAGATGTTGTTGTTGATCCAATTCATCTCTACAAGCATGTTGCAGTGGGCGCTCGCGACGGCGGCCCGGGGCAGTTGGCGATCGCGACGGCTGCCTGTTGCAGTGGGCGCTCGCTACGACGGCCTGGAGCAATCGACGCTCACGACGGCCAGGCCTGGGGCAGTCGCCGCTTGCAATGACTTTTGGGAGAGTCCGGGACGAGCGGGACCTCGGTTTTGGAATTAGGGTTGCTAGGTTTAGAAGGGAGCGAGAGGAAAAATAGGAATTGATCGCGAGGGGGATTAGGATGTGATCGCACTACGCGTAGGAGCCTTTGACGGCGCAAGATGCTCGACGGACGATGGGTGCGTGAGTGGTAATCGTGGCTGCGCTACTATCCATCAGACGGTGCATGTTGATTAACCAAACGCGTTTAGCATGGGGTCGCACCCTGATGACCGACGACGGGAGGGGGCGGACGACGGACGACGTAATGACCATACGAAGGACGAAAAAAAGTCTTACTTAACGACTTTTTAGTAGTAGAGAAGAGATAGAGAAGAGAAGAGATAGAAATAGAGATAGAGATAGAGATAGAGATGGTAGCATAGTGGTTTTCTTCACCCTACAATTTCAGGAAACAAAAGCATTGGGGTTCTATACAGGAGCAGACAGACTGAGCAAAAGAATCAACACATGCAATGTGACACTGGCATGCATCAATGATTTGCATACTAGATTCTAAACAAGCAACAATCAACAATGAGTGCGATGCGCACGATACAAAATTCGGAATGGATACGGGCGCAAGCACAAAATCCACTGTCGATGGCTGCGGTTGCGAACCTATGATTGATGGGCGAGCCTGCCTGTCGAACGGCATGAATGGAGGGAGATCCCGCACGCCGCGTTCCCGGCCGCCACAGGCAGCCGCAGCCGCAGGCACGTCGTCCCTGATGGCGACGGGACTCCGGGCTCCAGCGCGGCGGAGCAGAGGGAGGGGACGGAAAGAAAATATTCCCGTGACAAGAGGGCATGGCCACAGCCCACAGGCCCCCCACCCCCAACCGGCGCCGCCTGTCTGCAGATAGCTGTGCGCCCCGGCGTGATCGGCCAACGACACGCGCGCCACGGCCCGTCGGTGTGAGCGCCTCGTCGTCTCTCGCGCTCCAAACCATGGAGGGCGAGCTTCCCTGCGTGCAATCTGGCTCGGCGAGGTGAGAAACAGGGGCCTGCACCTGCGAGGTTCAGAAAAAGGGACGGCGAAGCGAAGAAAGACTGGAACAGAAGGAACGAACGCCATGGTTCTGTAATTCAGTTCCCCTGCTATGGATTGAGCCTGGGACTGAAACTTGGTGCGGTGATTCTTCGTTGAACCCCCAGCCTCCATGAATTTTCTCAGGTTTTTTGGGTCTCGGTTTGGCGGCGAATGAACTGAAACACAGGGACACAGGGGGTCCAGATTTTCTCGATTTAATTTCTCCCTCCACAGGTCGAGGATGAGACCGAAATTTGGTGCGTTGCTTCGCCATCTCCTCCTCAGTCTCTGCGATTTTTTTCAGAATTTTTCGTCGCGATCTCGATCGGAAAATGGAGCGAGACAGGAGACTGGGGGTGGACGGTATTTGAAAAACCGTCCACCCCCCGTCCCCAGCGGGCTCGACCAATCACCGTCCGGGGAGGCGGGGAACGGCTTCTTCCTCGTGCAGCCGTTTCTCCTCGTCTCACTGCCTCCGGGGCCCACCTTTATTGCCTCCTCCCACCATGGTGCGCTTTGCGACGTGCCCAGATGTGTAGCTCGCTCGCATTGTCCGGCGATGAGTCGATGGCGCCTCTGCCATGGGCGGGCCCGGGCCGTGGCCCCGCGCCGCGGCCGCCATGAAAAAGGAGGCCGGCGCACTGGTTCATGCTCATGCCGCTTAGCGCCACGCACGGGTCGGCGACGGCGAGCCGGAGGCCCGGAGTCCGAGCGGCCGAACATCCAGCCATGGGCGGCGCCTCCCGTCGCGCTGGCGGATGCGTGCACGGCGGGGGGTTGGGCAGAGCGCATGCGCCGGGCACCTCATGGCCGCGGAATACGCGGCGCGCAGCGCAGAGCCTTGGTTCAGTTGCTTATGGAGCTTGTCACGGTAAAACAGGGGGCGACGCCATGTACGTTTTGCCTGGTGCCCATGCACCAGGGTAAAAAATAATTTTACCACTAAATAAGCTTAAAATTACTATAGAATCCTGAAATGTTATAGAAGTTTCTAGAGCGGTGCACCATGGTCAATTTGGTAGTGGCTTCGCCCCTGAACAGCAGCAAATTCATGCTCCAGTTCTTTTTCCAAAAAAAAAAAGTTCATGCTCCAGTTGTAGAATCAGAAATGAATGAACTCGTTGTTGGTGACTTGATGTAAACATTTCGAGCCATATACAGTTCCAGAGTTCCATAGAAAACACATAGGGGAAGAATTTGGAATACCAAAAGCTACATGATCTTATTCGACAGTTTGAATGATCAGGCCCATTACCTGTTTGCTGTCTCAACCTCTAGATCACAAGCAATGAAAATGGGCAAAGACTCACCTAAATGCATTACCCAAAGAAAAAAAATAACTATGTTATGCAGATGGCAATGGCCAAAACTTGCCGGCAGGCTTCAGTTTTCTGACAGGAATTAGCTGTGCCTCCTACGCAGAATCGACCGGCACCATCTTCACCACAGCGGCGATCGGCATGCCTATGAAGCCAATGAAGATGCTGGCGATCCACTGCGTGAACGTGAGAGGGGTCGTGTTCGCGAAGTTGCCGAGGAACTGGATTATGATGAACTGGAAGACCACGGTGCTGCCGAGGACGGCGGCGAACACGTTGTTGTCGAGGATGCCCTCGAAGACATTTATCCTCTCCATCTCCCTTGAGCTCACCTCATTGAATACCTGCACAATTCAGAAAAAAAACAAGAATTAGTGGAAAGTATCAAAGTACTACTTTCAGGTTTCAGCCTTTCTTAGTAGGGATTCTGTGGAATAATCCCATACTTTTCTGATATAAGTTAATTGTACCAAGTAATCTCAATTACTGTAGTTTAGTGTTTTGCTGAAACCATGTTATTCATTAGCACACTGATGCCATTGTTCCAGCAAGAAACACAAAGTAAAGCCAACGGGGCCTATATATTTGGTAAAAGCAGAAAAATGAATGCAAGAACCACTTCCACATTACCTGGCAGAATACGAAGCAGTTGAAGATGATTGTGTTCAGGACTAGATCCGAGTTTTCGCCCTCGATTCCGAAGAGCCATTTCCCTTCAGCCTGCAGGTACCAAATCACAAGGAACTGGTAGATGGCCTGCCCCATGATGTTCCTCCACATGACGTTGCTGATGAAGTTTCCTTTCCTTCCAACAGGAGTTCTCTTCATCAGCTCATTGTTTGGAGGTTCTGTGGCCAACGCCAGTGCGCCCAGTGTGTCCATGATCATGTTGACCCAGAGCAATTGCACAGCGGTAAGAGGAGCACTCCCTTCATCGACAAGCAGAAGCACAAGAACAGTGAGAAACAACTGATAGAACAAACAGATTCGGAAGTTTAAAGATTTGCAGTATTACTATAAGAACACAAATTTGGATTATCCGAAACATTATTGCAGATATAAAAGGATCATTCCGGTATTTCTGTCATAGATGAAATTGCATTGCAGAATAAATCTTAAAATCAACTTTTCATAAAGTACCTATCAAGCAAGCCGAGGAGAAGTTTACAATGAGAGCAACCACATTGACTGTTAGCTGAAACTGCACAAACTTCTGAATATTGATGTACACTGATCGACCCCACTTAGCAACAGTGACTATAGTGGAGAAGTTGTCATCAAGAATGATAACATCCGCACTCTCTTTTGCCACCTTCACATAAAGATAAGGAATCATATCAGAGATCAGCTGCGTAATGAATGGCATTGGGAGCACAGGTAAATGGTGGTTCAACTCACAGTATTGCTCGTTCTTATAGCCGTTATGGTGATGTCAAGAATAGCACTAGGAATTTCATTATTGCTTATTTACTACAAACCCAATACTGATTGTTTGAAATCGAGGTGGCCCTAATCCCCACTAAGCTGAGGACCTACACTTATAACACACCAACTCACTCTAGAGTCGGTCAGCCTCTTTAATTTCTAGTTACTTAGTATATCGGGTCCTTTTGACGGCAGAGCCGCCTTTTCACTTCCGGGTGGCAGAGCCTACCAACAGATGAAGCTGGCTTCCGGGTGACAGAGCCAACCTACGATGAAGCCCAGACCCTTTGTGATCCCGGGTGACAGAACCAACCTTCGATGAATCACAACTTATACACTAACCACTTAGGCTTAACCGGGAGACTAATACTTACAAGAACAAGACTTTATTACAACACAACAAGAGTACACACGAGTACACACCACTCTCTTTTTTAGTGGCTAGCCTAGCACTCACCCTTCTTCTCTACCTAGCACTACCATCTCTCATCTACTATGCTCATGGATGGATACCATGGCAAGGGAGGGGGTCTCTATTTATACGCTAAGGGGGATCATGGTATTAAGCCAAGTGTCCCTTTCTAGAGAATTTTAAAATATTCTAACATTTTTTAAATTTATTTATTACTAATTCTAGAGTTCTCTATAGAAAATATCACATTCTTGCATGATGGAGAATACTCTAGAAGGTTGCCTTGCATTCCTTTCAACACTCCCCCTCAAGGCAAACTTCTCTCTAGAGTCGTCTTGCAGACCATGCCGAGTGCCTTTTGAAACTTTTCAAACTTTGCCTTGTGAAGACCCTTGGTGAGGATATCAGCAATCTATTCTTCTGTACTGGTAGGCACCATTTCAGTCTCTCCTTCTCTTATGTAGTGGTAGTGAACTCCTATGTGCTTGGTTCAGACTGGATTTTCTGCCAAACGAATAGAAGATAGATTATCACAGAAAATCCTTACTTGGTATTCTGCCGGCTGGTGGAGGTCCTGCATTAACTGCTTGAGCCAGGTGCTTTCTTGTGCTGCCACTGCTGCAGATCGATACTCTGCTTCAGTAATAGATAATGCCACAGTTGGTTGTCTCTTTTGCACCATGATATGGCTCCCGATCCTATACTGAAGAAGTATCTAGTAGTTGATCGATGTGTGTCACTATCCCCAGCATAATCGGCATCGCAATATCCTATGACCTGGCAATCTTTTATCTTCTTATATATAATACCAAAGTTGATGGTGCCCTTGACATACCTGAGGATACGCCTGACTACATCAAGATGAGGCTTCTTCGGATTGCTCATGTATCGACTGACTACTCCAACTGGGTAAGAAATATCTGGTCGGGTTAGTGTAAGATAGATAAGACTCCCAACCAGTTGTCGATACATAGTTATGTCCTCCAAGTCATGCCCTTCATCTTCTTGTAGCCTCACATTGGGATCCATAGGAGTAGATATAGGCTTGCAGTCAATCATTCCATACCTTTGTAAAAGATCCTTGACATATTTCTGTTGGCCCAGAAATAGCCCTTCCTTTGTGCGCTCCACCTCAAGTTCAAGGAAATGCTTCAGCTCTCCAAGCTCCTTCATTTGAAAGCGGACTGAGAGATTTTCTCTTGTCCTTTGTATTTCCTCGGAGTAGTCTCCCGTGATAATCAAATCATCAACATAGACTAGGATTACTGCTAGTATTCTTTCCGTTTCCTTCACAAATAAGCTAGAATCTGATGGAGCGACTTTGAAACCACTTTGTACGATAAACTCACCGATCTTCCCGTATCATGCGCGTGGAGCTTGCTTCAAGCCATAGAGTGCCTTCTTCAGTTTGCAAACATACTCGGGGTGGGTCTTACCTTCAAAGCCTTTTAGTTGCTCCATGTAAATATCTTTATCAAGTTCACCATGTAGGAATGCATTCTTGACATCCATCTGCCACAACTTCCAAGACTTGCAAGCAGCCAGTGCTAACAAGACTCGAACGGTTGTGATTTTTACCACCGGGCTAAATGTTTCTTCATAGTCTAGCCCATACTGTTGAGAGAAACCCCGAGCAACAAGTCGAGCCTTATACCTTTCAATTGAGCCATCTGGACGGGTCTTCACCTTGTAGACCCATTTGCATGATATGGGTTTTACCTCATTCGGTCTTGGCACTAAATCCCATGTTTGATTTTCATTTAGTGCCTTAATCTCTTCTTCCATTGCCTTACTCCACTCCAGGTCTTTTATTGCTTCTTCATAAGAAGATGGCTCAATGGGTAATTCATCAACAAGGGCAGCATTGGCATACCTTGGGTTGGGCTTGCTTTGCCTTGTTGTCCTCCTTAGTGCTTGACTAGGCTTCTCAAGCTTCATTTATGGTGGATGAGGGTCTTCACGGGCTATCTGATGTACACCAGTCTTCCAAGAACTCTTGGCTTTGCTTGGTGAGACCTCTTTGTCTCCTCCTGGAGTTAGTGCCTCCTCCTCCTCTTCTTGAATTTCTTCTGGATCCGCCTCCAAATCATGTGGACCGGGTAGCTCAACATTTTCAGTTGACCACCAGGCAGAAGCTTCATCAAACACCACATTCCTTGAGGTGTGGCACTTTCCTGTTGTTGGATTGCAGCACCTCTAACCCTTCTTTGCATCACCATATCCGATGAAGATGCACCGAATTGCCTTCTTCTCGAGCTTGCTCCTTAGGTGATCAGGTACAAACACATAACAGACGCAGCCAAATACTTTAAGATGGCTCACCACTGGCTTCTCCTTCCATAGCAGCTCATGAGGTGACTTGAATCCCAGCCTGGGTTGAGGCAGCCTATTAATGACGTAGGCTGTTGTTCTCGTACACTCGGCCCAGAACCTTTCAGGTACGTTCTTGGCATGGAGCATACTCCGACAAGTTTCTGCAAGATGGCGATTCTTGCGCTCCGCTACTCCATTTTGTTGTCGAGTATTTGGACAAGTCAATTGTCTTCTTATCTTGTGCTTTTTAAGATAGACAGTGAACTCATTTGATAAATACTCTCTCCCATTATCAGTACGGAGACACTGAATTCTCATGTTGAGTTCACCTTCTATCTTCTCCTTAAACTCCTTAAATTTTATGAAAGCCTCAGATTTCTCTTTCATAAAAGAAACCCAGACGTACCTTAAGAAGTTATCAATAAAAGTCACCATTTACTTCATTCCTCCAATAGATATTTGCTTGACTGGGCCGAAAACATCCGAATGTATCAACTCCAATGGCGTCTTGGATCGATGCTCCGATTCCTTATAAGGCAATTGATGAGCCTTGCCGTATTGACACCCAACACATACCGTGTCCGTCCGGATGTCTACTTGTGGAAGTCCTCTCAATACTTGCTTCTGCATTATCTCCTTCAGTTTACTATAGTTAACATGTTTAAGACGAGCATGCCAAAGATCACCTGTCTCATTCCTCCTAGCTTTGTCCACATAAGCGGACTCGGTGGAGAGGACATACACCGATTGTCTCCTTCTTCCTTCCATGATGGGTGTGTCGATCACCTTTAATTTTCTAAAAATTGTCACACCTTCTGGCCCAAAGAGCACGTATTTTCCTTCTGCCGTCAACTGAGGGACTGACAGCAGATTCTTCTTCAAGCCGGGAACATGATAAACCTTCTCGAGTTGGAGTTGTTGAGGACCATACCTTGGAACGACCGCCTTCCCAACATGAGAGATGGATAATCTTGAGTTATCTGCCATCAGCACCACTCTTCTTCCCTTGTAGTCGGCCACGTCTTCTAGTTTCTTGTTATCACTGGTCATGTGGTTAGAGCACCCAGAGTCGATGATCCAGTCCTCCTTATAATTCACCATCGGATCAGTTGTTGCTGCAAAAGCAGGTGCCTCCATGTCCTCCTCCAACTTATTTTCTTCAATTTCTCAAGAAAAATCAGCTTCAACATCCCACTCTTCTTCAGTGATGTATGCCTCCTCCATTTTCTCTCGTGTGGTAGTGGCCACATTCCCTTCAAAGCGTATTATGTTCCCTTCAAAGCGCCTCCTTGGTAATCTGCATTCTCGAGTGAAGTGGCCCTTCTTACCACAATTGAAGCATCCATCATTCCTTTTTCCTGGTTGTCGTTGCTGATCTTCTCATTCATCAGCTCCCCCTGAAGAGTTGTGTCTCTCCTTTGGGTGATGCTTGCCACCATCTGTCCACCTTTTCTTGGGCCTTTCTTGCCTCTGAAATGGACCCTTCTTCTTGCTTGTGAAGAGCGCCTCCTCCTGCTCCTGCTCCTTTATAGTAATAGTGTCCATCCTTTTGGCTAACTCCTCCTGATTAGCCAATAAATTTTCTAGCTTCACTAATGAAGGTTGAGTAGCCCATCCACTCACTGCAGCTATAAACCCATGATATTTGGGTCTAAGGCCATTAATGATAATCCTCCTCATACGGGCCTCACCAACCTTCTCATCCGGTGCAAGCTCGGATATCTCTCGACAAATGGATTTTACTTTTGTGAAATACTGATTGATAGTCAGAGTGTCTTGAGAGATACCTGATAGCTCCTTCTCTAAGAGTTGGAGGTGTGCTTCATTCTTCTTGGAGAATAATTTTTTCAGAGTCTCCCAGGCTTCCTTTGGGGTCTCCGCATCCCGAATGTGCTCCAGTAGTTCCTCCTCAATGGTTGTCTTCAGTACGAACATAGCCTTCCCGGTCTTGATGCGCCATTTTCGCAAGGCATCGGCTCCATCCTTCTTTGAAGAACTATCGCCACTCTCCTTTGGTGGAGGCACAGTTTCGGTTCCTGCAACAACCTCCCATAGGTCCTGACCTTGTAGGTAGGACTCCATGCAGGTCTTCCAATAGCCATAGTTATGGCTATTGAGCTTCTTTATCCCACCATTTGTGCTAGCAAGATCTGTCATAGTGATTGACGCCCAGCGTCAAGATAGCTTCCTTGGTCCCGGACCAATGAGCTTCACAGTCCCAGACTGTGCACCGGCAGAGTCTCTCCTTAGCGCCTTGATATAGCACCGAAGACAGCAAGCACCCTGTGCTTTCTGATGCCTCCTACAGACGGTCCCGGACCGCCAAGCTCTGATCCCCCTTTTTGAAAATCGAGGTGGCCCTAATCCCCACTAAGCTGAGGACCTACACTTATAACACACCAACTCACTCTAGAGTCGGTCAGCCTCTTTAATTTCTAGTTACTTAGTGTATCGGGTCCTTTTGACGGCAGAGCCGCCTTTTCACTTCCGGGTGGCAGAGCCTACCAACAGATGAAGCCCGGACCCTTTGTGATCCCGGGTGACAGAGCCAACCTTCGATGGATCACAACTTATACACTAACCACTTAGGCTTAACCGGGAGACTAATACTTACAAGAACAAGACTTTATTACAACACAACAAGAGTACACACGAGTACACACCACTCTCTTCTTTAGTGGCTAGCCTAGCACTCACCCTTCTTCTCTACCTAGCACTACCACCTCTCATCTACCATGCTCATGGATGGATACCATGGCAAGGGAGGGGGTCTCTATTTATAGGCTAAGGGGGACCATGGTATTAAGCCAAGTGTCCCCTTCTAGAGAATTCCAAAATATTCTAACATTTTTTAAATTTATTTATTACTAATTCTAGAGTTCTCTATAGAAAATATCACATTCTTGCATGATGGAGAATACTCTAGAAGGTTGCCTTGCATTCCTTTCAACACCGATAATTTTTTTATGAAGTAGAAAATTTTAGTATTCAATTTATGAAAATGACATAAATAATAGTAGTACCTCAGTTCCAGCAATGCCCATTGCAAGTCCAATATCAGCTTCATGAAGTGCAGGTGCATCATTTGTGCCATCACCAGTCACTGCGACAACTTCATCAAACGTAGTTCGAAGATGCTTGACCAAGGTGTGCTTGTCAAGCGGCGAAGATCTTGCCATCACCTGGCTCATGAAATCAGAGCACATTGACAGATGAGCTCAGAAATTGTAGGCAAAGGCAAGTAGTACATCGACCAGCTCACCTGTATTTTCGGTATCAGTTCATGCAATTCTTCTTCACCCTTGACTCTGAAGTCGGGGCCTTCAATGGCCACGCCACCTTCAGTTAAGATGCCACATTCCCGCGCGATCGCCTTCGCCGTGTTGATGTTGTCACCGGTAACCATCCTGACAGTGATGCCTGCTGACCGGCAGATGGCGACTGATTCCTTCACGCCGGGACGGACGGGGTCCTTGATCCCCACAATGCCAATGCAGGTGTACCCATCTATCGGAATCTGATCGTTTGCCGAGAACCCCCCGTCGACGTCAATGTAGGCGAGGCAGAGCGTGCGCAGCGCCTCGTTGGCGAAGCTGTCGATGGTGGCCTTGAGGTGATCCAGGGTCGCGCCGTCGAGCGGGACGACGTTGCCGTGCTCGTCCAGGTACTTGGTGCACGATGCCAGGATGATCTCCGACGCGCCCTTGCAGTGAGCTCGCAGTGCGCCGCCGGGGAGCTGGATGACCACCCCCATCCTCTTCTTGGCCGAGTTGAAGGGCTCGACCTTGACGAGGGTGCTCGCCTTGCGCACCGCGGAGAAGTCCCCGCCGAGCGACAGGCCGAACTCGAGGATCGCGGTCTCGGTGGGCGTGCCCAGTATCTCGCGCTTGCCGTCCTGGTTCATGACGACGTCGCCGCCGGTGTTGTTGAAGATAGACTGCAGGAGCATTGCCACGACAGAGCTCGGCAGCTCGGTGGGCAAGGTCTTGGTCTCCGAGGAGCTGCTCACGTCTTTGACCTTGCCGCAGATGCAGGCCTTGATGACGGTCATGTGGTTGGTGGTGAGCGTGCCGGTCTTGTCGCTGCAGATGGAGGTCGCGGAGCCCATGGTCTCGCAGGCGGCGAGGTGGCGGACGAGCGCCTTGTCGTTCATCATCTTCTTCATGGCGAACGCGAGGCTGAGCGTCACGGCGAGCGGCAGGCCCTCGGGGACGGCCACGACGACGATGGTGACCGCGATGGCGAAGAACTCGAGCAGCTCCAGCGCGTCGTCCCCGGTCCAGCTGAAGTAGGAGCCGTCCGAGATCTTGCGCCAGAAGAGGCTCTGGGTGAGCACCGCGAACGTGACGACAGCGAAGATGAGGCCGATCTTGCCGATGATGGTGGCGACGCCGTTGAGCTTGACCTGCAGCGGCGTCTCGTCGTCGCCGCCCTCGCTGAGGGTGGCCATCAGCTTGCCCCACTGCGTCCTCATGCCGACGGTCGTGACGAGCATCTTGCACGAGCCGTCCTGCACCTTGGTCCCCGACAGCAGGAACGGGTTCTCGGCGTGGACGGCGACCGGCTCGCTCTCACCGGTCAAGCTCGACTCGTTGATGAGCAGCGAGAACCCCGACACGAACAGCCCGTCGGCGGGCACCTGGTCTCCGATGGAGAGGTGGACGATGTCGCCGGCGAGGAGGTCATAGATGGAGAGCTTCTGCCGGAACCCGCTCCGGGTGACCTGCACGGTGATCTTCTTCTTCTCCTTGTCGAGGTCCTTGAACTGCAGCGACTGGCGGTAGTCGCTGGTGGCGGTGACGAAGACGACGAGCAGGATGCTGGCCACGATGCCGAGCCCGTCGTGCGCGCCGTGGGGCCACCCCTCGGTGGCGATGCCGACGAGGAGGGAGACGAGCGCGCACGCGGCGAGGATCATGAGCGTCATGTCCTGGAGCGCCTCCCACACGAAGACCCAGAAGCTGCGCGCCTCGGCCTCCGCGAACCGGTTCACGCCGAAGAGCTCCTGCCGGGCCGCCAGCTTGTCCGCCGACGCCGGGAGGCCGTCGGACGCCGAGGTGGAGAGCTTGGACAGGACGCCCTCGACGCCGCCGTGCGCCTTGAGGCGCTTGATGTCGTGGCTCTCCACGACGGAGCTCATCTCCTCCGCGCACACGCCGAAGCCCGCCGCCGCGACGTCGGCGGGCACCGTGTAGTCGGCCTGCGGCGGGAGGCCTGCGGTGGATCGGAATCGGAGTTGGCGTTCGCGGTGAGATTATCCAGAGACGAAAATGGGAAAATTTCCGCTTGGTGATCTCGACGGTCCTCTGGCAAGGGGACGTACCGTGGATAAACTGGAGCGCGGCCTTGGAGACGAGCACGGCGACCCGCAGCTTCTCCTGGTTGGAGCGCTTCATGGCGGCGGCCTGGGAGCGCTTGTCGAGGTTGGCGGTGAAGCGGAACCGCCGCGTGGGGTTCTTGACGACGCCGACGACGTTGCGCCATCGGCCCAGCGCCTCGTCCGACGAGTGCTTCGCCTTGACGCCCCCAAAGTTCTCCTTGAGGTAGCTCTCCATCTCGCCGGCCCCCAGCTGCTACCGCGAAGGCAAACCTAGCTCTCTCCCTCCGTCCCAGGCGGTGGTGGTCGTGTGTCGTATCTACAGGCGCGCCCTCACGCCAGCAGCGAGCATTCCTGGAGCGGGCGACGTACGGATGATCAGAACACGCGCGCGCGAGCCGGTGGTGCTTTCATGGGAGAAGCTCTCGTGTGGTGTGGCGAGGTGAGTGGAGCCGAGGAGGGAGGATGGTGGTGGTGGTGGTGGCGTGGCGAGCTGGCTGGTGTGATGGTTCGTTCGGGATCCGCACGAGACGGGAGGGGAGGGGAGGGGGAGAGCAAGTGGCACCTCCTCGTCCGCTCCTGCGATCCGGCCGCGAAACGAGCGGGGCGCCGAGAAGAGGCCACGGATCGGTGCCGCCGTTGGGCGCGCGCCGCCTGTCACGGCGAGCGGCACGGATCTTTTTTCTGTCTGCCCGAGACTTGGGGGGAAGCGGGCCGCTCGGCTGCTGGCCTGCTGCGACCTAGAAAGGGTCACTATTTGGGCCGGAACCTACTGAAAATGTTCTGATCGCACGGCCCGTTATGTGGATCGCTCAGCGCAGCCGCCAGCCCGCGCTCGTGGGTGGGCTGCTGGATTGGTGCGGGTCTGCGGGCCCGGGCCGCGCGGCCAACTCCCCGAACGGCCCAGGCCCAGTACACAATAGTACAACAAGATGCTCCCACATCAATCAATACTCCACCCCTTGCTCCAAAAAAAGATCGGCGTGCTCAACGAAAAGTCTTGCTATTTTCTTTGAACAGGAAGCCCGTCAGGGACTGTCTGTCGCACGACGAAACAGCTAGGAATCCTGTCTCTGTTCTTACCGTGTCCTCCTCTGTTCAGTGTTCATCACAGCCTGCTAGGCTCGCCGGCGTCACTCGACTCACCATCCTCATCGTCCGAGTCGCTTCTCGCGGGGATGATGAACACGCCGTACTCGTCCGGCGACCGGAAGCTCACCCTCCTGGACACGCTGCTCTGGCTCCGCAGCGACGCCCTGCTGACGGCGGACACGCCCTCGTGCACGGCCGGCGAGTAGTAGCCGCCCCCGGAGCGGTCGTCGAAGTCGTCGTCCAGGTCCACCGGGCACACCTTCGGGGAGTTCCGCCGCGCCGGCGTCCCCTGATTCGCCTCCCAGCTCGGCGGCGGGTACAGGATCTCCTCCAGGGTTAGGTGCCTCGCCTCCGCTCCTGCGGCCGCGAGGCTCTGGCTCCCGCCGGGCCCTTGGCTCTGCAGGCAGCTCGGCACCACCCTGTCCAAGATCACCTTGAGATGGCAAGAGGAGCAGCACGGTAAAAGGCACATTTTTCACCTTCCTCCCCAGGAGGTGATCTGGGATGGTGAAAGAAAATGAACACCTCGTTTTTGAAGTGCCAACATGTATATAAGGGTATGGCGGAGAGAGCATGCATGTGGAAATGGATCAGCCTTGGAAACTGAGATGGCCGTCTGTATAAACTAGGTTAGTTAGTAAAAAAAAGAGAGAAATCTTGGACATGCCGCGGTGATTATAGCAAGGGTCAAAAAGGGACAAACATGTTGCATAGTTAGAAACTAGGCTGGTGTGCTTCACTTCTTTGTAATGGAAAGTTACTCGCTGCTACTGTTGTTGTTGTCATTGCAGCCAACTATGCAGGATCCAGGATACTAACGGCCTGTTTGGCATAGCTCCACTCCACAACTTCAGCGACTCCAGCAAAAAAAAATAGCCAAACACACCAACTCCAAAACTCCATGGAGCTGCTAAATCCATGGAGCTGTAGTGCAAATGGGGGTGGAGTTTTGGAGCACCTCTTTTGCTGCTCCAAAACCCCCACTTTTGAACCTCCTCGTGGAGTTCGTGGGTAATTACCCACCACTGCCATCGATTACACAGAAAAACGGTTTGTTTTCTTTTATTTCTCCCCTCCCGAACGCACCCCTCTCCTCTGTTTCTCCTCCCACCGCCGCCGCCCTACCGCCCAGCCCTGCCGCCCTACCGCCGCCCTACCGCCCGCCGGTGGCGGGAGCCCCGTCGCCGCCCGTCCTAGATCCTTCGCCGGCCCCTTTCCCTGCCCTCCCGCCTTCCCCACGATGCCTCTCCGCGGGCCGACGGACGCCTCGCCTGCGCCTCCGACGCGCCGCCGCTGCCCCGCCTCGTGCCCTATCCCCCGCGCTGCCTCTCTGCTGACCACCATTGCTGCCACGCCTCCACCTCGCCATCGAGCTCCCACCTTCGTATCTGCTGCCGAAACTACCGCCGTCCCGCTCCCGCTGCCCTCGCCTCCCACCCTCGCTCGCCACCGCCGCCAACCCCTTCCTCTCCCTCTTCCTTTTTCCCTCCCTTCTTCTTCCTCGGGCAGAGCAGGTCGAGCCGAGCCAGCTACGCTTCCCGGCCAAATTTGCCCCACTCCTTTCCCCATCTTCAAATCGCCGCCATCCACACCTCCACCACGCCGTCGCCGCCATGCTGCCGTTCACCGTGGGCCGCACGCGTGGGGGCCTACGCGGCGCCGCCGGTCGCGCCGGCTCCGCCCGGCCTCTCTGCCTGCCGCGCCACCCTACCCCGCTGTCGGCCCTCCTATGGCCCTACCCCGCCGCCGATTCGCTCGCGACCGCCGTCTTCACCACTGCCCCAGCCCCGACCAAGCCCGCCCACAGGTAGACCTCCGCCTCCCTCGTGCTCCTTTCCACTTCCCCGCCGTCGGCGAGCCCTCCCCTCACCGGATTTTGGCCTCCACCGCTGCAGCCATGCTTAGGGGCCACATTGCAAGCCTCGAGCTCTTTTCAAGGTCTTTAGTGCAAAAATCAGGGGCTTGTTCGTAAGATTAAAACTGTGTATTGTGGTTTGAATATTTGAACTTGTAAAATTATTATAAAATCATAGAGAATTCAGAAAAAAGCAAACTAAAATTTGTTGGATTCCTTGACCTAAGATCTACCACTTTTGTTACAGGGTAGTTTACAGTTTCCAAATATTTTTTCTCTAGATTAAATGTTAGTTTGAATGACCTCCGATGGATCAACTTCGGAATCAAGCTTTGTAACTATGGACACCTTTCGTGATAGTATGGCTACATCCATCGCTCTAGCATGGAATTAGTGCAATGATTATTGTAACGACCTTATTTTGGAACTATGAACATATTTTGAAATTTTGAAATTTTGGAACATGTAATTTTAAACTTCACTGCATGTACTTTCATTTCATATTTGTGATAAGTAGTTCAGGTCGAACCAGGGGTAAGAAAGGCAATCTACCCTCAAACTCTTCTTTTCTGGAGCGGGAGACACCCTTCCAGCCAAACACCCTCATCAGACAGCTCCAACTCCACCCAAAGTTGGCTCCACTTGGAGTTCTGGAGTGGAGCAGCTCTACCTGAAGTTGGAGTCATGCCAAACAGGGCCTAATAACAGTCCAGATCATGATTGGAGTTTTGTGAAATCCTATCAACTGATGTGATGACACAAGATTGTAACTACCGAACTTTTGATGCTATCTGATTCTGTACAAATTGGAATATACCCACTGCCATCAAGGAACATTAGGAGGAAACTTAAAAGAAACTTGCCTTCATTGATCCAACATTCTTCTTGTTAACACCGCCGTTCTGCACAAGTACCTACATTCTAGTAGAGTTACAACTGACAAACATTCTTGCTGTTTAAACATCACTTGGCTTGGCATGATGCTCTTGTAATAGTTTCTTCATTAGAGCGGCAGAAATTGTTGTTATGCACACATCTCTTGCCATGGCAGCATAGCATCTCCTTGGAGATTGTAACTGTGAAACACCAGGGCAAAACCCTCCGGAAGTTCAGTAACAACAAAGAATTCAGAGAGATGCAGTGGATAGAGATTATGCCACGAAAATTTAGTTGCATGGGATATCCTGACACACAGGATCTTCCATACATCATGCTTTAGTCTATGCCAAAAGGAATGTGATATATATAATAGCTATACATAAGGAAATATTGCCTGCACCTGTTGCCATCCTCAATTATCACAAAAACAAAAAAAAAACTACATGCGCCTGTTTAGTACTCACTGACGACTTCACAAAAGAATAAAGAAATGTTGTAAGGCTCAGGCCGGCAGGTAAGAAATTGGGACAGTTTATCTACCTCACTCTTATTCAAGGAAACAGTGTTGATAAGCACAAGCAAGCAGTACTATTTCGCTTAAGGTAGTGACTGCAATGGCACAAAACGTTTGACTAATATTAAACGAAACCACAACGGCATTCAGCCTTTGTCACAACTTACAAAATACATGAATGGAGAGGGAAGTGCAACTTCTCAAGGATTGCTGCAAAATTAGGATCAAAAGAGACCCACACTAATACGGTGTGGATAGTTGCAGATGCTTCACAAGAAGCTTCAAACAGTCGAAACAAAAAGGGGAAAGAAAATCTTTGAGTTGGAGGGTAAGGAGATGTTCAACGAGGAAAGCTCATTGATGACCAAAATTCATCTTCCATACTATACTGCCTGCTCAAGTTGCAGGCACTGGTAGTGGCGTTGCTCTCTTCAACTGATGGATGGCTCGGCCGAACTGCATGCTCTTCAGTTGCCTGATTGCTTCCAGTATTGTCTGCCAAACTTTGAATCGCTTCTAGTCTCGTCTCAACTTGCCTCATCGTGGGCCTGTCCTCTCCCTTTGGGTTTAAGCACATCACTGCAATTGCTGCCACTTCATTAGCTTCTCCTTCTTTCGCCTCCTCAGTGACTTGAGGGTCCAGCATATCACAGAGCCTGTCCCCGTTCACAAGCAAGACAAATTGTGAAACCAAATTGAAGCCTTCAGGTGATATGTAAGATGATGGTCTCCTCCTTGTCAGCAGCTCCACAAGTATGACACCGAAGCTGTACACATCACTTTTCTCCGTGAGCCGGCTTGTTTGGTAGTAATCTGGATCCAAATATCCGAAAGTCCCTTGTATGGTCGTTGTGACAGCAGTTTGATCAATGGGCATCCCTCGAGAAGCTCCAAAGTCCGATATTTTTGCTATCAACCGATCATCAAGAAGTATGTTGGTAGTCTTTATGTCTCTATGGATTATTGAAACTGAAGCAGCAGAATGCAAATAAGCAAGAGATCTTGCAATTTCGAGGGCTATCCTCATTCGCTCCTTCCATGACAGTGATTGTGGAGCACATACATGTAGATGGTCGTGAGGTGTCCCATTCGAAATGAACTCATAGATTAGCAATGGAACTTCTGTCTCGAGACAACATCCAAAGAGCTTCACTACATTCCTGTGGTTTACTTGAGAAAGTATGGCGACCTCATTGATAAAATCATCAATTTCTCTCTTAATCGCATACCTTGACCTTTTAATAGCAACGATTCGTTGGTCAGACAAAATACCTTTGTACACAGTGCCATGGCCCCCATCACCAAGTTTTCGAGATTCATCAAAACTGTTTGTGGCCTTCTCAAGCTCTTCTAAGCTGAAAATCATTCTTTCAGCAATATCCTTGTCTACCAATTGCTGCAGTAAAAGCCCTCTGTTTTGCTTGAAGAAATATTCTTTCCTTCTTTTAGCTTTTTGAGCCCTGACCTTTCTCCTTATGACAACAGCAGCAAGAACAAATAGCAGAATTACTATACTGCTGCTAACTCCGATCGCAATGACCAATCCTGGACAGTATATTAAAAGGAAATTCTTAATGATTTTCTCCTATAAATCTATTTCAACACAAGAAGATTAGAATCTAAACAGCAGACCTAGTGAACTAGATATTGAATATAACTTTGTCCTTGTTACCTGAAAATTTCAATTTGCTTGGGGCACACCCATCTTTTACTCTGGGGTTGCCGACAGTTCCAGATGGGCAGATACAATCATATAATCCAACTGTATTTATGCAGCGTCCAAAGCATGGGGGTGGATCTGGCTGTGTGCACTCATCGATATCTGTTACAAGTTACACCACAAAACACAGGAATTAGCGCAGAGCAATCATACGGTGATGTCGGTTCCAGATGGTGCAGAGCAATCATACCTTGACATCCATTATGCATGTAAGGGTTACCTTGATATCCTGGTTGACACTGGCATGCATACCCTCCACGAGGGTCGTCATGGCAGTCACTGTTGTCACCGAGGCACCCAAAGTCACCTGACTTCAGAGCTTCCGCGCAAGATGAGTTACCAAGCATCCAGTTAACCACAGTGTGGGTTGGCACTTTTGGAGCAGATTCTGGTGTGGCAGCATACTTCTGCAACGGTATGGCATATCCTGTCCTCCTCCAATATTCCCCCTTTTCCACAAGAAATGTGGCATTGACTGTCACCCTTGGGCCAGACAGAGTTGAGTTTGCCTCATCGAGGGGAACAAGCTTGATCACGTAGCTGTTACTGTCTTCTGCAACCGTCGTATAACAGCAGCCAACACAGAGCATGTGCCATCGATGGCCATCTTGGGATAATCAGGATGATAGTAGGAATCACAGGTGCTGGCATTGCTTCCTGCTCTGGGGAGACTAACCGAAAACACTTGAAGCCACACCCCAAGGCAGCAAACACATTTTGAGCCGCGGATACACGATAGAACCTGCCATCTAATTAGTTGAGCGACCAGGTCTGGTCTCCTAACAATCGGTTGACATGAGTGTCAAGGTACAGAACCCTCTTACTCAACTTTATTTTGACGACTCGATATCCAGGGTTGTTCATGTACAGGATGGGAGGGTCTTGTTCCGTGCTGCATACGAGCTTGAATCCCTCATCACGGTAGCATCGCTCATCGCCAATGCCGAATGGGTAAGGTATACTTATGTTGTGGCATATGGGGGTGCAACCGGGCATTGCCATGTCTTGTGAAGATACCAGTGTCGGTATTGTTGCTAGAAACTGCAACAAGTGCAGAGCTGCTATGGCAAGTGTGTGCATTGTTGCGTAAGGTACAAGGAAAAAGAAGCAGTAGCAGAAAAAGGCTTGGTGGCTGTGAGGCATCAGTTCATGCTACATATATAAGGGATGAGTCCTCATAGAGCCTTTGTGGACCTGGTCTATGCAAATAAGCTAAAGAGCTGGAAAGTCCCTGCTAGCTATACTGCTACAGACTTCATTAGGTGATATTTTGAGTAAGGCGCTGATAATGTTGATATTATATTGAGAACAGTTATTATATTTGGCCAACTTTAAAACACAGGAGACTCAAAGACAAGAAACTACTTCTTGCAATGGAAAGGTAATCGTCTGAAGCCTCAAAAAGAAACTGCAACAAGTACAGAGTTGCTATGGCAATTGGCAAGTGTGTCCATTGTTGCACAGGGTACAAAGAAAAAGACACAGTAGTCAATATGGATTGGTGACTGTGGGGGTACCAGTTCATGCTACATATACAAGCCCCCACTTACTTTGAAGACCTGATCTATGCAACCCTAAGTCTTTGCTGACCTGGTCTATGCAAACAACCTAGGACTTTGAAAATTATTGGCTAGATTACACTGTTGGTGATGTCATTAGGTGACAGATTGAGTGAGACTGATAATGTTTCTGTTGCCTTCAGGGATTTTGTTATCATTCAATGAACCTTAAAAGGCACGGTAGCAGGTAGAAAACAAACAACAAAAGGAAAAAAAGAAACTGATGCAATGGAAAAATCATTTCAACTTTGAGCTCCAATAACGCACTCGAAGTGAAAAAGCTAAGACTATTTATCAATCTATATGTGCGCATCAATCAGTAGCTCTCTGAGAAAGTAAGAGCATGTCCACTCAAACTTTTGACTCTGTTTGATCGCATGGAGTTAGGTTAGATTTGAAGCATCAAATATATACTTGAATATCAGATCATTGTACGATAAGGGACGTCGTTGACAAGAACAGACAAGCCGAATATGAAATGTGAACAGAAAAGAGAACCACCTCCATTGTTCATATTAGCAGGTGATGCACCCTAAGTTTTTGCATCACTTGGCCTTAAGGAAGTTTAAAAGGTCTAACTACAAACGTCTAAGCAGAAAAGGAAATAAACAGACCAGAGCAACACACAGAAAAATAAAGGAATAAGTCTATTTTTGGTCCCTCAGGTGAACTCCTCCCTTTGTCTAATTTTAACCCCAAACTCCGATACTGTCTACAACTGGCACTCAACTATCAATTCCATCTAATTTCAAGGTGGTTTTACATGCCGGCCACAACAAAACTAAATGAGGACAGGAGATGAGACTATAAAGAAATGCTAGAAAGCAGATTTGGTAGGGTATAGAAATGCATTTCTAGGGGAAACAGCCGGGCCATGGCAACAAAATAATTCAGAAGTTCATCGCTTTGAAATATCCCCGGAGTCAGACCATTGAACTGCTCAAACACAAGATGCACAGACGCTAACCTAGGTACAAGAATAGCTCACAAATTTCACTTCTAGAGTTCTAGGTACGGCTAATCAGCAACAACTACTACAATTTTTTTTTTGGGGTCCGTGAAGGCGTGAACGACTCACAAATCGAAACGGATGTCCACAGGCATACCATCATTGTACTGGGACGGATGAGCGACCACCCCGGAGCTCCGCCGCCGCCAGCCGCCGACGAGGCGGCGCCGCGCCGCCCATGCGAGATGTGCTGGAGAAGGGGTCGAAGAGAGGGTTTGGACAGCCGTCCGATCAAATTGAGGGTCTGGATGCACTAGTTGTCAACGGACCGATGTCAACAACGCGTCGGGCCGTAGGGGAACCAATCCACCACGACCACGATCCTCCCCTTCTCCACCGCACCGGCGTATGTGTCGGCGCTCCTTGTACGTGGCTACCAGAAGCCGGCCACCGTTTAGATCCCCCCAACTGCGGACATGCATGTGTTGCAGCTCTTGAGAGTGTCATGCCCATGCGGCCATGCCCCTAGGAGGCGAGGCGTGGTCGCGCCGCCGTGGCGTGCGTAGCCATCGTGGTGATCCGGCAAGGAGGTGCAGGGAAACGAGCCTAGCTTTCGCACCTACCATCTGTGTTGTACAAGATACGGTTGCGCAACGGGCGGGTCGTAAGCTGCTCGACGAAATGTCTAAAAAGTGGCGTCCCTTTGGGCCATGGAAGGTCTGACCAATTCTGCAACCTCGGCGCACCATGTGGGCTGCAATTTCGCAAGAGAGCATTGGAGCACTAGCCACCGAGATGCCGTCTTGTTTACATGTCTGCCTGGTACTATAGCGACATAGCTGAGTCAGGAATGCATACGGGTGGCTTTCTTGGATGCTGACGATGAGATGGTGTCGGATTGTAAGTACGAGGACATTGTGCTGTTGAGCCTCTGGCGTGTTGCGTACAGGCTGCGGAGTTGTGTTGTTCGTGCTGCCAGGGATTTGACGACGACGAGTTGGTTTGCTATGCTTCAACTAGGGTGCAGATATTCAGCTTTGTTGGAGATCGCTTGGAGTGCTGCATTTGTGAAAAGCTATCGTCGACATTGAGGACAGGCCTTGTGAACCTGCTATACAGGCCTGGACGCCTGGTGTTTGGTGATCTATTGGATTCAATGTGCCACAATGGGAAATTCAGTTTTGTTTTAGAACAACAATCTGAAATTCAGCTGCAAATACCTCCCATTATCAGGACGCGGTTTTTACACTTCGCAGTAATGTTTGGGACAGTCATTTGCTTTGGAAAAAAAAAAGTTTGGGATAGTTGGCCTGTGGTCTTCTGAAGTTACTGTATTATCTTTCTTCAAGTTGCATATCTAGCGAAGTCCGTAAGGAAACATTCAAATGTGGGAAGCCACTTTCATCCGTCTTTGAAGATTGATTTCGTTGTTTAATGAGCCGGCTTGTGATATTTTAATGTGGTCTGATCCTAATATTTACCTCTTCAATGGCCACACTGTTTGATAAAAGTTTGCATTGCATTGCAAACTTTTATCTAACAGTATGTACAGTTAGCAGGCTCTGTACAGGAATGCTTCTGTTTTCTACCAAATAATCTTATTCATTCAAAAAGGAAGATGGTGATAGAGACTGTCATGCTGATATTCAAGTTCATGATTATCATTGGAAGCTTTCTGGTGAGAAGATAGTAATATCGATGCTGTATGAACAACCACTTTATCGTCAATAGCAGCATCAGTGCCATTGGTTAGTTCATTCAAGCTGGAAGTTCTTCCATTTCAGCCAATGTTCAGAGTGCTAATTATTAGCAGCATCAGGCTTTGGATATTTTAGGCGCTCCCCAGATGGTCAGACAAAAGTGATAGCTAGTAGTATTCAAGGAATTATGGGTTATGCAGATCTTTTGTACTATACAGGTCACTGTCGAAACAGACACTTTCACTTTTGGAATTCTTCTCGTGTTTTTTTTTTTACAACGGCATCATTCATCTTCAAGTTCCACAATGATATGACTCTGTCTTCCACATTTGGTCCCAGTGGTGATGGACTAAAGACTATAAAATCTGGACGAGGAAGACCAATACCAATGCGTACTAACTGAAGGCAAAGGCGAACTACACTACAGCAACTCAGCAAGACTGATGAAGATAGCACTTGAAAGCTTCAAGAAGATCCATTCTATAATATACATGATCGGGAAAACCTATACCGATGGTGAGTTTTCAGAATTGCTTATCTATTTCTAAATTTAAGCGTCATACTAGTTATCTTCAAGTGGATCTACAGCAACAAAATCACACTAGAATCACTAAATATTCTCATAAGTTACTAGATGTTGCATAGGATGCACTGGCCCTTTTTCTGAAGGCATTATGGGTATATGCTGATAGTAAATTAAGCATTTCAAGCTGATTGAGATGTTATGTCATCATTTGTAATGTATGTTAAACACGGTCTTGCTTGCTATAACCTCCCGCCCAGTTTCTACCTGCCTGCGCTATATTGAACGAGTCTAGCTCATTTGGTAGAGTAGGTCATTTTGCCTGATGCCACCCAGGTTCGGACCCAGTCCCAATACCTTTCGTAGCACTAGTATGCCGGAAGCTCCATAGCCCCATAAAAAATGCTAGCCACTGATAGATGGCATTGCACACTTGCCATTTCCAATGAACAAAACTAACTACTACTCTTTCCATTTTGTAGCATATTAAAATATAACAAAGTATTTCAAAGTATATGTTGACCTCAATTTCTCTAATGAGTTATGAGCTATGACATATTATCAATTGCTATGAAATTGAATTTTATTGAGAGATATGTAAAACAGATCTGTATATGCATCTTTTATACATTAAATATGCGCATTCTTTGATTCATTTATGGTTAAGTTTATAACTTTGACTTTTCAAATCCTAATACATCCTATGTTTTGAAATGTAGGGAGTATTAGCGCACTAGCCTTTACACGCTCCTCTTGGCATCGCACAGTTGCTAACCAGCTTACCATTTCCAGAACAGTTTCATACATGCCATGCGTAGCCTCATCTCGCCGATGCTGCTGATCATGATGCAGCTTGCGGCGATTGCTGCCACGCCATTGGCGGCAAATATCACCTTGGATGGCTGCGAGAGAAATTGCGGCGAAGTGGACGTTCCCTACCCGTTTGGCACCAGCTACGGCTGCCACCGGCGAGGCTTCAAGGTCACCTGCGACCGGGCGTCCAGCCCTCCCAAGCTCTTCCTTGGTGGCGACGGCGCGGGCTTGGAGGTGATGGAGATCTCCGTCCAGAACAGAACGGTGCGCGTCCGCACAACGGTCTGGACGTCCTTTGCCGCCGGCAACACGAGCGACGGAGTGTTCAATGTCGTCCCTGCAAACCTCGATCCCTACGTGCTCTCCGCCAATCGGAACAGCCTTGTCATCGTCGGCTGTGGGTTCCAGGCCACCGCACGGACGCTGACGTCGTCGCAGCAAGGAGCCCCCATGTTCCCTTTGTGCACGTCGTACTGTACCATACAAGATCAGCAGAATAAGGTCCAGCCTGCTGGCCAGTGCGCTGGCGTTGGCTGCTGCGAGGCGGCCATCCCAACAGGTCTAACGTCCTTCAATATCCAGTTCTTGTGGCTGGACACGAACGCCACGGCCCGGCCGCCATGGATGACGCCCAATGTGAGCGTGCTCGTGGTGGAGCAGGAGTGGTGGCGCGACACGAGCATGTCTGCGTTCAAGGTATGGCTTCTCTCCTTGGGGCACATGACCGGGCAGGTGATCCCAGTCGTGCTGGACTGGACAGTAGGTCAGTCGTCGTGCACGGCGGCCCAGACACGCCCTGAGTTTGGCTGTGTCAGCAAAAACAGTGAGTGCATCAACTCCACAAGCAGCGCCTACGGCTACATCTGCCGGTGCAACGGCTGCTATGACGGCAACCCTTACGTGCCAGATGGGTGCCAGGGCTCTCTTCGGAAGCATGTTGCAGCTGGTAAGTTGGATAATTGGATGCAGTTGCCTTCCTGGTCCATTACACAACTACAAATTCAAGATTTTGAATTGAGGACCATATGTTTCTGCAGGAGTATTTCTTGCAATTGGAATTGGCATTGGTTTGTTCCTTCTGCTTCTGGGTCTTGCTGCCATCTTTGCCAACAGAAGGCTTAGTATTCGTAAAGCAAAGAAAATGAGAGAATATTTCTTCAAGCAAAACCGTGGTTTGTTGAAGAGGACATCACCACGCTGGACATGCACGAGCCGGCCTCATCAACGAGCTACAAGTCGTCGCCAACTTGTACTGCGAGTTCGGTTCGGATTCAGCCGACAGCCCTGCACCGAAACGGCGATATCTCCCTCATACGGCGTCCAAATGAGGTGATCTTGGATGCGTTGGAAAGCTGACGACGAGATGCTTCTTTTGGTTCTGGTCCCAGCTCCAGAAGGTTCATCGATCATTCTGTGTGACCACGATAAGGTGCTGCGTCAACTGTTTTGGGCCTTTTCAGGATTTGTATCGTGTCGGGCCTTAAGCCCATATTGTGGGCACCCCTCCCTGCTCACCCCCAACCCTAGGACGCCCCCTTTGCTGTCATAAACTTAGTAGCCGCCGCACATTAGGTTTCGGGTTTTGTTTAGTGTAGTTTTCCATTAAGAAACAGATCTTGTTCATTGTAACTGTGATGTCTAGTCCTTTTGCTGTGAATTCAGGGCCCCTATTCTTGTTCTTCACCACTGTGGCAATTAGTCCTTTTGTGATTCGAACTCGAACCCCATCTCGTGATTTGCTTCATACACATCTGCAATTTCAGATTGCGTGTTTACCCTCTCTTGCTAGTGTTTTTCGATTCGCTTGCAGGATAGCCTTCTCGGCGAGGTCAATCAAATTGTGCTTGGTTGATAACCAAGGAGCAGCGGTGTAACGGTTGTAGGACTTCGAATCGTGTCTGATTAGAAGCTCGGATCGCCAACGTCGAGTCTCCACCAATCGAATCTACCAATACCTATCGGAAGATCGGGCCAGTGCTACATCAAGTGGTATCAGGATTCAGGTTTACCGTGAGGTATAACTTCGTGTTCCCTTTTAGATTCATCTCGTGTCTTTACGTACAGTCCACAAAAAAAGCCAAAAAAAATTACACTTTCCGTTGTCCTATCGCCCATTTAGCCTTGCAATTTCGTTTCAATTTCGCTTTGTTCAGTTTGTGTCCGTGGTCGAGTCTTGTTGCTGGTTTAGGTCGTGTTCGTCGTCGTAGTGTCAACCGCCCGTCGCTCTTTGTTTGTTTCCGCCGCTACCCCATCCACTTTAGCCATACAACAAGTCGGGCCACCACATTACTTGACTTGCCCCGCGAGCCGCCTTGTGTGAACTCTCGCCGCGCCAACCCTAGATAGGTTGCGAGCCGCTTTGATCGCCTTTGCAGAGCATACCTGATCCTTATTTCATCTGGCGAATACCTTTTGCTTGCTGCATACCAGGGAAGATTGTGCCCTTGGTTTCGTTGCTGAGAGGCCTTGCTCAGTCGTGTTTGGGTAGGGAAGGTTTGCCCTAACAACCGCCGTAGTTTCTGCCGAGTTGTGCCTTCTGAAAACCATAACTTGAGGTACCTTCGGTAAAACAGGTATAACTTTTTGCTCGGTGCTCCGTTTTGGCTCAATTTTTTATAGCAGATTCATGACTCCAATTGGGCCATACCCAAACCCTACTGTGTACGGTTTGGATTCTCAAAAACTTCAAAAAAAATCGGGAAGATAACGAAAAAAATCATTCAAGTTGAATTCAGGTTTTCAAAGAATGTGTTTGTTTTTCTGTAGACCACATTTGACCTCTGTTTCAGGTCCCAATTTTTGTGGTTCCATCTCTATCCTTGTTCAGAGAAAAATAAAAAAAATAGTGCAGAAATAAAAAAATCTTGATTCCTACTAGTGTCTTTATGAAATTCAGAGGAAAATCAGGAAAAAGATAAATCCCTTTGACAGAGTTGTTGTGTGCTTGTTCTTTGATCTCTTTCCATCGTTCTTGTTCAAACTTGTTGTGCTACGCCTAGGGACACCTCTTAGCTAGCAACTGTGACTAGTACTTTGGATACTTATTGAACTTTGCCAATCTGTTGCGATTATTGCTAATCCCTTACTACCATATTGTGCCTGTCCAAGCTCCCCATATACTTCTGATGAGCATAGCTTCATCTTGCAACTGTTACACTCAAGTTTACAACAGATTGTACCCCTGCTAGGCTTTGGTAAGAACACTTGCAAGACGGTGGTAAGCCGTTTAAGATTTTGCACTCCATTTTCACCACAACCAGATAGCTGTTAATGATAGGGATAATACCTTTGTGTTATCTTTTTCTATTTTCTAACCATGTCAGGCTCAGGGAAAAAAGCGGAGTCCCCTTCGGACTTCAATGAGTGTGTATCCAAGGATGAACTTACAAGGCATCTTGATGACCAGCGCACCTACATCACCGAGAAGTTTGATGTCATGATGAAGACTATTAACACTTTGGTCACCCGGATTGAATATGTTGAACAACGACTGCCTCCAATTGAGGAAGATGAGGACGATGATGTTGATGCTGATGCTGATCGTCTTCGGCGCAATCGTCGAGGTATGGGAGATAATCATAATCGTGGTAATAATAATGATCCTTTTGTTATAGCTAAGTTTACCATGATTCCTTTTGCTGGTACTGCTGATCCAGAGGCTTATTGAGATTGGGAACTTGCTGTTGAACAAAAGTTTAATTCTCATTTAGTTCCTGCTGAGCATAGAGTTAGACTTGCTACTAGTTAGTTTACTAGTTTTGCTCTGTTTTGGTGGAATGATCTTTGCACTAACAATGCCAATGCTTTACCTCAAACTTGGAAATGCTTTAAATCAAAGTATGAAATCTCATTTTGTTCCTCCTTATTATCAACGTGATTTGCGTTTAAAGTTCCAAACTTTAAAACAGGGAGATAAGGGGGTAGAGGAATATTATCAGGAGCTAATCATTAGTTTAGCATGTTGTAACATACATGAGGATGATGACAATCTTTGTGCTAGAATTTTTGGTGGTTTGCATCGTGATATACATGATATCCTTGATTATAAAGATTGGACCAGGTTCGGCCAATTGTATCATTTTGCTCTCAAGGCTGAATGAGAAGTACAGGGCCGACAACATCAACAGGCTTTTAGATCCACCACTGGAAGATCCTTTCCGCCACGCTTGAACATCGACAAGCCCAAGGCGCCTGTTGCTACGCCACCTGCTGTTGTTGCTGCTACTCTACCTAATTATGAGGTGAGTAATGTGTCTTCTGTGCAGTTCCACCAACAGAAGAAGGTTGTTTCCACTAGTTCTTCATCGAGCCGCTCCACCAACATCGTGTGCCACCGCTGCAAGAGCATGGGACACGTCATGAAGGATTGCCCAAGTCGTCGTGCATTCATTGCTACTAATGATGGAGGGTATGTAAGTGCTAGTGATGTTGAGAATGATTTGGCTCTTGTTGCTGACCATAGTGCAGATTTGGAGAGCGAAGAAGAAGAGGCCATTGATCCTATGACTGGTGCTGCGGGTTACAAGTCTATTCTTGTGCAGCGTGTGTTGAGTACACAAATTGAGCACGAGCCGGAGAAGCTACAACGCCACAACTTGTTCAACATATATCTTATTGTCAAGGATTGACGTGTTCGTACAATAATTGATAGTGGGAGTTGCAACAACTTGGTAAGTTCATATTTGGTAAAGAAGCTTGATTTGCCTACGCGTGCTCATACGCAACCTTATCATCTTCAATGGCTCAACAATAGTGGTAAGGCAAAGGTAACTCTATCAGCAAGAATACACTTTTTCATTGGGTCATATCATGATTATGCTAATTTTGATGTTGTACCTATGCAAGTATGCTCGCTTTTATTAGGTCGTTTATGGGAATATGATACTGATGCTTTACACCATGGTAGAACTAATACATATACTTTGATGCATAAGGGAAAGAAAATTATTTTTCTTCCTTTAACACCTGCTGAAATTATTAAACATGACAAAGAGCTTGCTGAAATTTGTAAGAATGATGATACTTTAGACACTCCTAGCGATCCATCCAAAGAAATTAAGTCGAAGGGAGGTGCTTTACTTGCTCAGACATCTCTGAATGCTGCAGATTATGTTGATGGTTCACCATGTCGTACTATGCTTTGCAAACATACTTTGATCTCACATGATGATAATACTATGTCTAGCAATTTGCGTCCTGCTGTTCCTAATCTTTTGCAGGAGTTTGATGATGGGATGGAGTCAAGGACGACTCCAATTAAAGAAGGGGAGGATGATGAGGACATCATCACGCTGGACATGCACGAGCCAGCCTCATCAACGAGCTACAAGTCGTCACCAACTTGGACTGCGAGCTCGGTTCGGATTCAGCCGACAACCCTGCACCAAAACGGCGATATCTCCCTCATACGGCGTCCAAATGAGGTGATCTTGGATGCATTGGAAAGCTGACGACGAGATGTTTCTTTTCGTTCTGGTCCCAGATCCAGAAGGTTCATCTATCATTCTGTATGACCATGACAAGGTGCTGCGTCAACTGTTTTGGGCCTTTTCAGGATTTGTATCGTGTCAGGCCTTAAGCCCATGTTGTGGTCGCCCCTCCCTGGTCGCCCCCAACCCTAGGACGCCCCCTTTGCTGTCAAAAACTCAGTAGTCGCCGCACATTAGGTTTCGGGTTTTGTTTAGTCTAGTTTTCCATTGAGAAACAGATCTTGTTCATTGTAACTGTGACGTCGAGTCCTTTTGCTGTGAATTCAGGGCCCCTGTTCTTGTTCTTCACCACTGTGGTGATTAGTCCTTTTGTGATTCGAACTCGAACCCATCTCGTGATTTGCTTCATACACATCTGCAATTTCAGATTGCGTGTTACCCTCTCTTGCTAGTGTTCTTCGATTCGCTTGCAGGATAGCCTTCTCAGCGAGGTCAATCAAGTTGTGCTTGGTTGATAACCAAGAAGCAGTGGTGTAACGGTTACAGGACTTCGAATCGTGTCTGATTAGAAGCCCAGATCGCCAACGTCGAGTCTCCACCAATCGAATCTACCAATACCTATCAGAAGATCGGGCCAGTGCTACATCAGTTGTTGCTCAGACAACTAGTAGATAAAGATATTGCTGAAAAGATGATTTTCAGTTTGGAAGAGCTTGAGAAGGCAATGAATAAATTTGATGAAGCCCGAGTCCTGGGTGATGGAGGGCATGGCGCTGTCTACAAAGGCATGTTGTCAAATCAGCGTGTTGTTGCCATTAAGAAGTCAGGAGTAGTAGTCCAAAAAGAGATTGATGAGTTCATAAATGAAGTGGCCATCCTGTCTCAAATCAACCACAGAAACGTAGTGAAGTTGTTTGGATGTTGTCTTGAGACAGAAGTTCCGTTGCTGGTCTATGAATTTATTTCAAATGGAACACTTTATGCACACTTTCATGTCGATGACCCTCAAAAACCACTTCAATGCAAAAATCGGCTGCGGATTGTCTTTGAAGTTGCTAGTTCTCTGGCCTATCTTCATTCAGCTGCTACCACTTCTGTGGTACACAGGGACATCAAGACAACTAACATATTACTTAGCAAAAATTTCAGACTTCGGTGCCTCCAGAGGCATCTCTGTAGACCAATCAGTAGTGACAACTGGTATAAAAGGAACACATGGATATTTGGATCCTGAATATTTCTATACAGGACGTCTCAAGGAGAAAAGTGATGTATACAGCTATGGTGTGTCACATCCTTGTTGAACTACTAACAAGAAGTAAGCCAAGTGTGTACATGTCACCTGAAGGTGTCAGTCTAGTGGCACACTTCATCATGCTTCTAAATCAAGATAAGCTCAGTGAGATACTAGAAAAACAGGTCGCCGAAGAAGGAGAACATGAGGCCAAACAAGTGGCTGCAATAGCAGCAAAATGCTTAAGGTTGAATGGGCAGAATAGGCCGACAATGCGGAATGTGGAGATGAGACTTCAACGACTTCAAGGTTCAGATATTGATATTTCTGGAGTGGAGGAACACCTCACATACCTAGAAGGCAATGGCGAAGCCAGTTACAACTATTGCAGTAGGCAATATAGCATGGAGGAGGAGATCCTGCTGTCAGCGAGCCTGGAGCGATGATAGTGGCAGCAGGCCAGATCCAATGTCAAATTTATCTATTGTATCTTTGTTTTATGGTTCTTCAGTTTTTTGCTTGTGCGGTACCTGATCTACATACTTAACGCACTTATGCCATCCTAGAAGACAATTTTCGTCCAAATATGAACAAACATCGTTTTTCCAATGGGGCACCCTTATGTCTGATATTGATCCTAGGACACTACGAAATCGTGGTTTTATATGCATTATAAATACTGGAGGAGGAGCAAAGACCATTACCTGTCTTAAGCTTTGCAGCTCCTAACTTTTTTCATCAATGCATATATTATCTGCCATGAAGTTTGCACAATGACGCAATGTTCTATTGCCCATCTGTGCTATTTGTTAGGAATATCCATGGGAATTTCCCTTCTTCCGGTATTCTACAGTCAAAACAAGAATTTATTTATTATTTATAATATTGCTTGACCTAGTAATTATAGGAATAAATCTTGATACTTAAAAATTACAAAAAACATACCTCTATGGACATTTCAATAGAAAGAAAAATATATTTTCACCGTTGCATTACAAAATTTTAAAAAAAATCAGAAAAACAAAATTTCTCCATTTGGAAATGCAAAATTATATCTACACAATGAAGTGATAAAATAACCAATTTTCACCAAATCTTGGTACAAAAATATCTAATTTTCATCCATCGAAAGGCTGAACTTTAATCCATCCACAGATGATCTTAAAAAGTTTGTAATTCTTTCATATGATCATGAATGAGGTTGATATTTGTATAACATTTATAGCATCACATACGATTATACGATCTACAACTACAATACCACATCATCAGTAATGGTTGAGCGACATATTCAAGCACCACCCAGTGTCAGGGTTTGTGTCACACCCGATTCTAGAAAGAACCAGATGCATCTCATGTGTGCACCAGGATCATGTTCACACACACATGATAGACGGAAAAGTGTAATATATCAAAGACAATGCTCAAAAAGTAACTAAATAAAGTATTTAACCATATTACACTCCGAATAAAAGAGACACAAAGGCCTTTAAACGTTACACCGATATACCCTAAACGAAGTCTGCAACAACTCCGTCTTCCACAGGCGATGACTGGTGAACGCAAAGCCTAGAACTCCTTGAAGTCGTCGAAATTCTCCTCTTCAAAGTTCTCTTCTAAACAGCAGTTGGGCAAGGGTGAGTACTCTTATGGTTGGTACTCAGCAAGTGGGGTGAATATGCAAGGCCATCAAGGATAGGCTAAGGTTTGCAGCAGCGGGCACTTTTAGTTGGTTAAGTATTTATTAGCAAGCACCTATTAACTAGGTTTAAGTTTATACCATCCCACTTTAGCAAAAACATAAAGGTACCATCAACATAAACATAAACCAGGAACCACAATTTAATTAATCTTCAAGTTTCATTATCATGTGAGGGTCCAAGCCACTCTTAACCATGAGTACGGCTGTTATAACAGTTTTACACTCTGCAGAGGTTGTACACTTTACCCACAAATCGTGTTCCCCTGATTCGCCCGGGTTTGCAAGGCCCTTAAACACTTCCGAGGTGAGTGGCGAGGGTACACTACGAAGTCTTTACAAAGACATGTCGAGAGTTAGGTAGCCCGCTAGAGTTTCAATAGTAGTGTGGTCCATAAACCTCCCTAATGGTCAGCTTTTTAGCAAAGGCAGCTACCCCAAGAGGACCGGGCTATGACCTCTATCACCGACCCCTTCCTTGCCCTTTCAGTAAGGCCACCAGCTAACTACACATCTAATTAATTAGCTAAGGTCAGAGCCATATGACTTTGTGGTTGCACTATTCACTTGGGTGGTTCTCCATGTTCCCATTAAACAAAGTTGATCTTGAAATTACGCGGTATAACAACATTATGAAACATGATCAACATTGCCATAAGAGTAAACCAACACCAATCCCAAAGTTTGCAACTAAGCGTGTCTACCCAACATGAATAGTAAACCCAGGTGTTTCAAGGCTTTGGGTAAAAGACTAGGTATGTCCTTAGTATAGGTAACCCATCAAGTTTATGCAAAGCAATATTGAGATAAAGTGAATTATCATGCTGTTGTCGGGATAAAATAGAATATGCAGGGGAGGGAAGTCCACTTGCCTTCTTCAAACAGCTGTTGATTCTCTTCCTCATAAGCTTGCTCTTGGTCTTGCTCAAACGTCACGTTGTCTACGCGATCACACAAACAAGCATACACAAACAAATAAGAAACAATACAATAAACAGTACAAACAGAGAGTAGAAAGATGATGTTGTTGTAGTTCATGATGCAAAGATCGCGTGAGCGCAAGAATCGCTGAAATCGGAGTTGAAACGATGAAGATATGGCTAAAACAGTGATCTAGGGACCTAACTGCGAGAGTTTTGAACTTCCAGGGGCTAGATCTGAAGAAATCAGGGGCTAAAACATAATTAAACCTTAAACAAAGGGTCGGGGTGCAAAACTAGAGGTCCTGGACGGCGGGTACTAATTCTGGAAAAGTCAGGGGTCGGGACAGAAAAAGAAAGGGCCCAACTCTAATTATTTTTCTACTGATCTGGACTACGGGTTGATTCCTGGAAAGCCTAGGGGCTTTTCTGCAAAGGTTCCGGGGACGGCTAGGGTCGGACGAATCTGGTCCGTTGGATCAGAATCGGGCGGCAGGGTAAGGGTCGGGCGAGGGCGGCGGCTCGGATCTGTTCTGGCCGTTAGATCTAGATCGAGCGGCAGGACGAGGGTCGGCTCGAGTCGGCTCGCAGTTAGGGACGGGCGAATCGGTAAGCGGCGCTGGGCGCCGGCGGCGAGCGAGAGCGGCGGCGGACGGCCGGAGCTCACCGAATCCGGTGTTCCGGGGCTCGGTTCATGCTGGGGTTATGCCGGGGAGATAGAAGGTGGCACGGCGAAAGTGGTGGGGGTCACGAGACGGCCGTGCGGCGACCGTAGACCGGCGGCCACGGCGGCGGGCGGAAACAGAGCTCCAGTGAGCAATTGGGGCTGCGACAAAGCGAGAGAGAGGGGGGGAAACGGGGGCAGCTTGGTGCTCACCACCTCGCGGAACTCCGGCGAGGGTTGTAGTCGTTGGAGAACCAGAGGGACGGCGAGTCGACGGAAGGGCAGCGACACGGGGCGGCGGCGTTCCTCCAGTGAACGGTTTCCAGCGGCGTGCGATGGTGCGGAGTAGAAGAAGAGGTTGACGACGGCTCTGGGTGCAAAGCGGGGCTCCGGCGTGGGTTTTATAGGGGGGGAAGGAGGCGGAGGGGCCGGGGAAAGGAAGGCGGCGGCTCACGCGGCGGCCTGCGAAGGAAAGGGGCGGAGCGCGTACCGCGGCCAGTATGGCAAGCCAGCGTCGCGGGGAAGGAAGGAGGGGACGCGGGCGACGGGGTGCAGGGGCGAACTGGATTCGGGGTGAGGAAGAAAAGGAAAGGGGAGGGAGGCGCAGACGACGGCGCGGCGCGTCTGGTGTCGCGGCGGAAAGGAAAGAGAGAGAGAAGCGGAAGGAAGAAGAAAGGAAGGTGGGAGAGGAGACCGACGTGTGGGACCCAGCTGGCGGTGAGAGAGAGGTGAGGGAGAGTGAGGCGGGTTAGGCTGGCTGGTTTGGGCCGCGGGGAAAGGAAAGAAATAGAAGAGGAGAAGAGAAGGAGAGAGAAGGATTTGGGCCGACTGGGTTGGGCCGCGAGAAGAAGAAAAATAGAAGGAGAAGAGAGAGAGGTTTGGGCCGGGCTGAAAGAAAAGAGTAGGAGAAGAAAAAGAGAGAAAGATGCATGCATAATTTTATTTTGTGGCTTTTATAAAATATTTTTAAAAAAATTTTATTTCCTATATTTTTAGGTGTTACAGTTTGGAAAATTGGAACCGAATTCCAAGTACCTTATGTCACCGGATGCGTACCTAGTCCGTTTGTTGTTCAAGTGGAAGTTGCGCATACGAAAAGATCGTTCATGAGATTGTAAATTAAGCATTTCGTGCTGACCTGCGCACCATCAGCACTGTAAGTCTGTAATTTAGTCTCTAACGGAGCTACCGTCTCAACTGCTAACCTTAGAGACAAAAAGAAGTACCACC
This sequence comes from Panicum miliaceum, assembly GCA_032594955.1. Taxonomy (NCBI): domain Eukaryota; kingdom Viridiplantae; phylum Streptophyta; class Magnoliopsida; order Poales; family Poaceae; genus Panicum; species Panicum miliaceum. The sequence goes on from CM064064.1 coordinate 3,825,655, forward strand.
AACTGCTGGACTTTGGACAGGCCTCTCTTGAGACTTGAGTGATGAAGGTGCAGGAGGCGCCATAGCTGCTGTTTCCTGTTTCGGTGTTTCCTGATCGTCTTGCGAAGGTTCTGGATCGGAGCGGCTACTGGCCACTATTGGGCAAAGGCCGTGGATGATGACTGATGAGGCACCACCGGAGGAGATGCTTCCTCGATCGACTTGCAAAGACGTCAGAGCTGCTCGCTGATTGGTTGAAGCGACATACTGACGTTCAAACACCTTCCAATGTCAGAGATTTGTATGGAAAATTCCAAATTTTTTATGTCACCGTATGGACACCTTGTCTATTTGTTATTCAAATGAAAGTTGCCCGTACGAAAAGATCGTTCATGTCTACGCAGGCACGTATTTGACCTGCAGTTCATCAGCACTGTAAGTCTTGTAATTTAGTATGTTTCTTCTCACGGAAATTAGGGTCTCACACCTGCTAACTTCTCAAGGCAAAAAGTTACCAACTGCTGGTGGACTTTGGATAAGCAAAGTTTCTCCCGATCTGACGCGCCAGGACACGGTGATTACCTACCGTCCTGTTAATCTACTACCATACCTGCTTAATCCACCTCGTGCTCGCGTCGCGCCATAAGATAGTAGACGGCATTGCAGGCTTGCAAATTCAAACGGACGGAACAGTCCTCTACTACGAGATGCCAATGCGTAGCCTCGCCGTGCCGCTGCTGCTGATTCAGCTCGCGACGGCCGCCGCCACGTCGTCGGCTGCGGCGGGCGTCGCCTTGGCCGGCTGCGAGGGCAAGTGCGGCGGCGTGGACGTGCCGTACCCGTTCGGCACCAGCGACGGCTGCCACCGGGCGGGCTTCAAGGTCACCTGCGACCGCGCGCAGCAGCCGCCAAAGCTCTTCCTGGGGGGCGGGGGCGGCGGCGGCCCGGAGGTGCTGGAGGTGTCGCTCCGGAACAGCACGGTGCGCGTCCGCGGCGCGGTCTGGACCTTCGCCGCCGGCACCACGAGGACCGCGAAGGTAGACGTGCTCCCGGCCACCCTCCGCCGGTAAGTGCTCTCCGCCGCGCGGAACAGCCTCGTCCTCGTCGGCTGCGGCTTCCAGGCCCCCGCGCGGCGAGGGGAGGACGCCGCCGCGTTCGGCTCGTGCGCGCCGTCCTGTCCGGGCGCCAAGAAGCGGAAGCTCCGGCACGGGCCGTGCGACGGGCTCGGCTGCTGCGAGGCGCCCATCCCGACGGGCCTCGCCACGTCCTTCGACGTCCGGTTTTCCTGGCTGGAGCAGAACGCCACGGCCCGGCCGGCGTGGGTGGCGCCCGGCGCCAGCGTGCTCGTGGTGGAGCAGGAGTGGTGGCGCGACAGGGAGAACGTGGTGCCGGTCAAGCTGTCGCTTCTCAACTCCGGCAACGCCACCGGCTTCGTGATCCCGGCCGTCCTGGACTGAGCGCTGAACGAGTCGTCGTGCGCGGCGGGGAAGGGGTCCGACTATGGCTGCGTCAGCAAGAACAGCGAGTGCCTCAACTCCACGAGCAGCGCCTACGACTATGTCTGCCGGTGCAACGACGGCTACCATGGCAACCCTTACGTGCCAGATGGGTGCCAAGGCTCTCGAATGCATATTGCAGCTGGTGAGTTTGATCCAATCACCTTCTTGAGACCTTTTCACGATCACAATTTCAAGATTCTGATTTGATGGTCAAATGTTTCCCCAGGAGTATTTCTTGCTATGGGGATTGGCATTGGTATGTTCGTTTTGCTTCTGGTTCTTGCTGCCATCTTTGCAACAAAAAGGCTCAAGATTCGTAAAGCCAGGAAAACGAGGGAGAAATTCTCCAAGCGAAACCGCAGGCTGTTGCTTCGGCAACTAGTAGATAAGGACATTGCCGAGATGATGATCTATAGCTTGGAAGAGCTTGAGAAAGCAACAAACAGGTTTGATGAGACTCGCATCCTGGGCGGAGGGCACGGCACAGTCTACAAAGGCATACTGTCAAATCAGCGTGTTGTTGCCATCAAAGTGTCAAGACTTGTAATTCAAAAGGAGATCGATGAGTTCATAAATGAAGTTGCCATCCTTTCCTAAATAAACCACAGAAATGTAGTGAAGCTTTATGGATGCTGCCTCGAGACAGAAGTTCCGCTGTTGGTCTATGAGTTCATTCCAAATGGGACATTTTTTTCTCGAACACACAGGAGAGCTGCGCGTCATTGTATTAATAGATAGAAAAGAGTTCGAATACAAATGGGACACTTTATGCCCACCTTCATGTTGACAGCCCTAAAAAACCACTGACATGGAAAGATCGGCTTCGCATCGCCACTGAAGTTGCTAGTTCTCTGGCCTATCTTCACGCAGCTGCTTCGACATCAGTTGTGCACAGGGACATCAAGACATCCAACATACTACTAGATGATCGATTGACAGCGAAAGTTTCAGACTTCGGTGCATCGAGAGGCATCGCAATCGATCAATATGGAGTGACAACTGGCATACAAGGAACATTCGGCTATATGGATCCCGAGTACTACTACACGAGGCGATTAACTGACAAAAGTGATGTCTACAGCTATGGCGTCATGCTTGTTGAACTTCTAACAAGAAAGAAGCCAGTTGTGTACATTTCGCCTGAAGGTGTCGGTCTTGTGGCACACTTTGTCACTTCACTGAATCAGGGTATGCTCAATGAGATACTAGATGAGCAGGTCATCGAAGAAGGAGAAGAGGAGGGCAAAAAATTGGCAGAAATAGCAGCAATGTGCTTGAGGATGAAGGGAGAAGACAGGCCGACTATGCGGAACGTGGAGATGAGACTTCAACGACTGCAGGGTTCAGAGATTAACATTTCAGTGACTGAAGAGGATCAGGTGAATGAACTGAACGTCCTAACATTTCAAGGAGGAAATACCAATGCCAGCGACAACTATTGAGCAGACAGTACAGCATTGAGGAAGAGATCTTATTTTCTGCGAGCTTGGAGCGCTGATCGTCATGCTACATTCCCATCCAACAGCAAAGTCATATCTAGCATATTGTTTTCATACTCGGTTCAGTCGGTTGACTATGGAGTAAGCAGTAGTACTAGTAATCACTTGAAGAATATATAGCACTGGCCGCCGCGCGGCGAGGGGATGCCGCCGCGTTCGGCTCGTGTGCGCCGTCCTGTCCGGGCGCCAAGAAGCGGAAGCTCCGGCACGGGCTATAGATAACAAAATGATAAATCCACGGTTGACATATACAACCATGGGTAAATGATAATTTCTAATTAACACGGAAAATCTCACTAATGTGTTGTATAAAGAACAATTCAATTACCATCGTTGGTACTCATCTACCTAACTACGAATAAAAAGAAGTTAAGGATGGCCACCGCGTAGTTTTTCTAGTATATGACGAATATATAGCACTGGACGTGCTGCTGTGTAAATATGTATGAATAAATGGAAGGAAACAAGCAAGTGTCCCTTTTTTTCCTCTAGAATTTATTTAAGCGATGCTATTTTGCTTCGCATGCCTGGTACGTACCCGGTACTCGTCCTCGAGGGTGTGGATGGTGTGCTGGGCTGGTTCCCACGGTTTTAGACCGTAGTGCTTGTTCAGTTGGTTGCTGCAACTCAGACATTGCTGTTTCGCTTGTGGACATGTTTCCTGACAAACAAAACAAGTTTCATGTCAGGCCCAACCATATCCATGTCTGACATAGCGACATGCAGTTATCAGTCTGTATATAAGATGGAATTATTGTGTTCCATGATGTTGCACCAGCCAATTCTCAGAAGAAGCAGAATGAGTAGCGTAACCGTGTAGGCCCATCCGAGTGTCGTGGGCTTAGCCCAGCTTCATGGGCGCGCGTCGACGGCCCCGTGGCCAGCACTCTTAATCCGCTGCCGGTCGCCGAGCGCGGAGCCGCGAACCCGTCCAGGCCGCGGCGGAACGGCGGCGCGCCAAAGGGAGACGGCCGTCCGGGGAGAGCGCGGCGGCGGGGGAGAGGGACTGAGCGTGAGCAGCCCATGCCCGACGGTGTGCAAGGGCGGAAGCCCAGGGGGCCGCTGACCGTCGGGTCCCATACTCCCACTGTGATCTCGTCCGTCAACTCCGACGGCAGCGGCGTGCTTCCAATCAGGTCAGCCGTCACAAAACGCATGACCGCATCTGTGCCTGAAATTCATCACGTATTTCGTCCTGTGCTTTTGCTTGTATTTAATTTATATACAATATCTTCAATTTTTAGACTTTTTAGAGTCATATTGGTACCTCAATTTGAGGACGGTACCTCAATTTTTAGACTTTTTTAGACTTTGTATCGCCATCGCTTTATTGAGCAATTTTTAGACTTTGTATCGTCCTCAAATTGCTCCAACACAAAGACTTTGTAGAGTCATATTGGTTAGCAGATGCGTCCAAACCTACATCTTTCTATTTGCTGCTGTCAATGGTTACACTCTAACCACTACCTTTTGGAAATTTGTAGTGTAATGGCCTGGTGCATAAATGTACTTGCTCGGTCGGTTCGTGTCATCCATTATTAATTAGCTCACTCTTGAACAAACTCCAAACAAGGTTCGTGACAATTTTTTTCTGGCTGGATGCTTTTATAACTCGGAAATTTCTTTACACCATCCTTTTTTTATGCGTGTCTTCTGCAAACTTTTGCTTTCAGAAATCAATTTGATCGTGCCTGGGTTGCTGGGATCAGAAACTCTGGACTACTGTGCGGTTGCATTCTAGCCACTCTTGTTTTTCTAATCTCTGGAATGTCGTTGTTGATGGTAATACACATATAAAGAATATCTCAAAGAAGACTTGTCGAATCAATGTCACTATCTTCCCCTCTTAATTAATGTGGTACCAAAGCCGATCACAGTTACCTTCATTCTTGTTTAAACACCTCTCTAAGAAGTACACGTGGATTGGTGACTACTATATATAGGTGATGCATATACATGTATGATATAATTGCCTGTGATATATATTTGGGTACGTGTTATAATTGACTAGATCCAATATGGTTTAGTAGTAATATGGTGGGAAATTTTGAATTTAGGGATCCAATAGGGTTTTAGTTGTAATATAGTGGTAAATTTTGTATTTGTAAAAAAATATTTTACGGGAGGCAGATTAAGAAAACTGCCAGTGGTAATTCATTTGCACTGGCGGTTCTCGTAACTGAACCGCCAGTGAAGATCGCCATTTTCACTAGCCTCTCTCAGTGGCGGAAACCAAAAACGCCATTACAAATGTCTTTAGAACCGCTAGTACAGAGTTTTTCTGTACTAGTGAAGGCAGCAGCCACATCTCCTTGTAAGAACATCATTCCATGGAAAAAACGTTGGAAGTTTGCAGGGATAGCCGCAGGCATCCCATTAATGAGTTGGGTGCTGGTACCCATCAGCACCTTCCTCGTGAACAAATATATAGCACGAATATATCCCACTAGCTTTGTCATGACTTCGATGCAAACTTTATTGAGAAAATATATAGGACAAATAACTTCATGTCCAGTTGCTGTATTTTAGAAACCTTATTATGATGCTTTTCCCAAGAAGCAGCTCGTCGTCGCAAATGCAGGTCTTCACCTAATGCATTTTTACAATGCTAATTACCTAACCAGGATTCGTCAGTTGGCGCCTTCCTGGAGCCAGGTATAAAACTTCAATCGAATATATATATGTATATGTATATATATATATATATATAGTATGTAGCAGCCAAGCTGGTCTACTTATTAATCAATGTTGCATTTGGCAAAGACATGTGCATGACCATGATTATGTATCCATCTGGTTAGGTATAATGAGGACGAATTGATCTAGATTCAATTCATCCACAACATCCAACGGGGGATGATCAATCAAGTCGTGACACGACCTGTCTATCTCTATAGGGATCCGACAACGATATATATCGACGAACGGTAAAATAGTCTCGTTCATATTTCATCCTGTTGTCAGGACATGGGACTGATTGGTGGGTCTAAACTGCCGATATGATGCACCTGGCCTGGCCGTGACATGGACGTGGTGGATAATTAAGATGGCAGTCCCAGTTATTCCCTTAAGTTTTGCGGATAATTAAGTTCCACTGCAAATAAACAGTTGCGCTATGCCTGCATCATTACCTTGAACATTAGTCCTCCATATTCAGTGTACAAGTCAATCATCCGATCCGGTGCTCTAGCGTGGTCCAGAATCTTATATGTTATATAACTGTTAATGGTATCCTAAATAAATTTAATGCCTACAACTATTCAAAATGACCTATATTTACTCTCTTCATTTCCTAACATTTTTTTAATCATATGTAGACACTATAATATCTGTTTGGTTGTGACAAATTTATGAATTACGCCATATGTGTTTTTTCTTATTTTTTGCATTGCACTCAGTATTTTGTATTTAGTTGAAACATTAAGTTAAGTTAATGCGCTTTGGTTGCATCTTTTTTACAATATGAATCTATATTTTGTCATTCAACTTTTGATCTTATTTGTTATTGCAAATTTTATCCACATGTTAACATGAATCTCTATTCCTTCTATGTTCAATTTTTGAATTTATATTTTTATTAAAAATGGATTTTAGGTCATAGACTATACTTCTTAGTCACTGCAATGTCATATTTCATTGTTTTAGCCTGCACCATGGTTGCAGGATGTTGAGTTTCCTCTATCAAAACTAAATGTGCAGTAATATTAACTTAAAATAAAATAGAGCACGTGCTTAAAATTTTATTGTCATGTCATATATATTAATAGAATAGTGTTAAAAGGAACTCCACCTTCATTGAGAGGGTCTAGAAATTATTAGATTAAATAGAAAAAAATGTCTATAGTCAACGATTAGTATATAGGTTTAAGCATAGAGTCTATACCCAAATGATTAATATATATAAATAAAAACATCATCATACGGGAGTTTACATTCTCTAACCCATTACATTCCTGCATTCCTTAGTTGTGTGCTTTTACCTTTTTAGTCTAGCTTCTTGCTAGGTTAGTTGATAAGCCTATGGTGCAGGTCTTTTTATGTTAGTGACAGCAACACTACTTAGAATGACCCTGTGCACATACAGATAGTACCTGTGTAGGTTTTTATAAGTGTTTTTGCCTTAATTTTTAAGTGACCTAATTCAACCACCTTTTAAGCATCACGGTCCCTTAGGTGAGCCAGAGATGTTCTACTCCCTTACAGCAGCAAGCGAGTGGTAGGCATCACGATCCCGATCTAGAATTCAATTCCTCCATGTGCTCTGTCTGGCCTGTGTGTGGACGGTCATGTGGAACAGTGGGAGTAATACTGGTTCACTCTATCAGCAGCATCATGTACTTATTACACGTAGTTGGTTGGGTCCCCCATCAATGAATTCATTGGCCATCATCGACTGTGATATGGCACCTAACCAGTTGGTCCAAATAATTAAGCTAAGCAACCTAGCAAAGTAATAAACACATTTGAGGCGAGTCGCGCTGTCGTGTGTTTCTCATTGTGAATCCTTAGGTTCGCTCCCAAAAACAACTATTTTTCAGTGGAGTGCTGCTGCTCATCCTCCATCCTCTAGATTTGTCTATCTGTTGCAATCAGAAGACAGATCGATTGAGTTCAAGAGATGGAGGTGATCGATGGGCTCATTAGTGATATGAATATGATGATCCATCCATCAGAACCGTTGGAATCCAGCTGCAGCAGCAGCTGATTTTCTTTAAGCAATTCGTACAAACACAGACTACTCACTGGTTCGTCCATCCACTCTATTCATCTGCTCAAGTGTTTGTTCTTTGTTGGGAAACTAAATTATCTAGTTCATCTGCTGGTTGCATATGCAGGAGGAGATTGTGGAGACATTAGTCGCCCCGTCCAAGCTTCTGCACTACCCCCCACAACATTTGATTCTGCTAATCCAGTTGTGTTCCTGAGCAGCATACAATGGCTGAGTTGGTGATCGGGCCGCTGCTCTCCATGGTGAAGGAGAAAGCATCCAGCTACCTACTGGAACATTACAAGGTGATGGAAGGCATGGAGGAGCAGCGCAAGATCCTGGAGCGCAACCTGCCAGCAATCCTGTACATCATCCAGGATGCAGAGGAGAAAGGGGCCTCCCGGCCTGATGTAGCAGCTTGGATCAAAGACCTGAAGATAGCGGCCTATGAAGCCAACGACGTCTTCGTTGAGTTCAAGTATGAGGCGCTTCGGCGAGAAGCCAAGAAGAAGGGCCAGCACAGCAAGCTTGGAACAGAGATTGCGAGGCTCCTAGTCCCAGCTCGTAACCCCATTGTGTTCCGCTACAGGATGGGCAAGAAGCTACGCAGGATTGTGCAGACCATCGAGGACCTGGTCACCGAGATGAATAAGTTTGATTTCAGACACCTGCAGCAAGCACAGCCCTCAAGGCAGTGGCGGCAGACAGACTCCATAATCATTGACTCTGACAGAGATATTGTTAGCAGATCTAGAGATGAGGAGAAGAAGAAAATCGTGGGGATGCTGCTTGATCAAGCTAGTAGCGACATGGATCTCATGGTCCTTCCAATTGTTGGGCCGGGCGGGATGGGCAAGACCACCTTTGTTCAGCTCATTTACAATGACCATGAAATCAGGAAGCATTTTGAGCTTCAGAGGTGGTGTTGTGTGTCGGATGATTTTGAAGTCCATACCATTGCAAGCAACATCTGTGAGAGCAGCGAGAAAGGTCGTGAAAAAACATTGAGGGATCTCCAGAGTATAATAAGTGGGAAGAGGTACCTCATTGTGCTAGATGATGTATGGAATCGGGATGCTGACAAGTGGGGAAAACTAAAGACTTGCCTTAAGCAGGGTGGCAAAGGCAGTGCAGTACTGACAACAACTCGTGATTCAAAAGTGGCTGAAATCATGGCCATGGGAGTAGATGAAGCCCATAAATTGAGAAGCTGAGTGAAGTGCATTTGAGGGAAATTGTCCAGAGTAGAGCATTCCGCTTGCAAAATCCAAATAGTGATGAGCTGGATCGCATTTTCGGTAGGATTGTTGACCGATGTGCTGGTTCTCCTTTGGCTGCCAAAGCGTTTGGCTCTATGCTGAGTGACAAGACTAGCATGGACGAGTGGAAATATACATTGGCCAAAAGTAACATATGTAATGAGACAAGTGGAATTTACCCAATACTCAAGCTCAGTTTTGACGACCTACCATCACATATGAAGCAGTGCTTTGCATTTTGTGCTTTATTTCCCAAAGACTATGAGATCGATGTCGACCTATTGATTCATCTGTGGATGGCACATGACTTTATACCTGCACAGGATGGCGACCAGCCTGAAACTGTAGGAGCACAAATTTTCAAGGAGCTAACTTGCAGGTCATTCTTTCAAGATGTCAAGCAAACATTTCCACATGGTCACCCTTGCAGTCGACACTTATCGCTTCGTAAGCGGACCATATGCAAGATACATGATCTCATGCATGACATTGCTCAAAATGTTATGGGTAAAGAATGCGCCACCATAGTTGGTAAGCCCACTGTCAACAAGCTGTTGCAAAATCCTACTCGCCACATCTTCTTGTCGGTATATGGTGCAAGTGTCGTTTTTGAGAAAAGACTGATTATATCCTCATTAGATCATCTATTGAAGAAACAAACTGCAATGCTCCAGACATTATTCTTTACAGATTATTATCACCGCCTTGAAATATCACAGTACACTTCTTTGCGAGCCCTACACCTTCCTGCAACAGCCTATTCAGTACAGAAACACCTTACAGGACAGATACAGCACCTGAGGTATCTTAATCTGTCAGGACATACGTTTGTGCAACTTCCTGAAGATATTAGCATTATGTATAATCTACAAACATTGGACCTTTCTTATTGCATTAACCTTCGTCAGCTTCCAATGGGCATGAAGTATATGGCAAGCCTACGACACCTCTATACCACTGGCTGTGAATCGTTGACGTGCATGCCACCTGGACTCGGACAGTTAACTACTCTACAGACTCTAACATATTTTGTTGCTGGTGCTAGCTCGAACTGCAGTACTATCGGAGAACTTGGAAATTTAAACCTTGCTGGTGAGTTAGAGTTAAGTGGCCTGGAAAATGTAACCGAAACATTTGCAAAAAAAAGTCAGAATTGAACGTAAAGAAAAGATCACACACTTGTCTCTTAACTGGGATATTAAGGGTGAAGTAGATTCAGTGCAAATGGATTGCCATAAGAAGGTGCTACATGCTCTTAATCCTCATGATTGTCTGCAGACGCTAAGGATAGTCAACTACAGAGGCACTAGTTTACCATCATGGGTAACTGATCTTAGGAAGTTGCAGCACTTGACTGAGCTCCACCTGAGTGGTTGTACGTTGTGCGAGGAATTTCCTCAATTTCACCATTTCAAAGCTCTTGAAGTTCTTTACTTGGAAAAGTTGGACAAATTGCAAAGCCTATGCAGTGATATGGTCTTTGCCCCATTTCCAGCACTGAAGCAACTCGACTTACATGATCTGGAGAGCTTGGAGAGGTGGGTGGCAACAGGTGGAAAAGAAGGTGAATTAACCTTTCCTGCACTTGAGGAGATTGATATTGAAAACTGTCCAAAGTTGAGTAGTCTACCTGAAGCACCAAAGCTCAAGGTTATAAGGCTGGATGAAGGCAATTCGCTGCTATCATTAGGAATAGTTAAATCAAGGCACATGACTTCACTGTCCAAGCTAGAGCTGTCTGTCCGTGACACTGAAGCATCGCCTCAGACAGATCCTAATTGTTGTTCATCACAGCAACTGGAACCCTCTTTTGGTGACAGAGAAGCAGCACCACTGTTAGAACTGAGCATATCTGGCTGCAACTTTTTCTTCTTCTCAAGTCAATCAGAGATAACATTTGCGGCCTGAAAATCGTTTGAAAAACTTGTACATCTGACGATTAAACACTGCGACGTGCTGATCTACTGGCCTGAACAAGTATTCAAAAGCTTGGCATCCTTGAAGTTTTTGTGGATTGGGTACTGTAATAAGCTAATTGGGCCCAAACAGATGACAGATGGTGAACCTACGCAAACAACAGAGCAAGTCCTGCCACATTTAAACATGATATCTGTACGCGAATGCAAATGCTTGGTACAGCTCTTCATTCTTCCCCCATCTCTTAGAAGTATTGATATTATGGATTGCCCTAGACTTGAATTCATATGGGAAAAGGAGAAACATCTTGAAGCCTGTACGTCACTGGAATACTGCCAAGACACTGCACCTACCGGTACTCCAGGGCAATCGCTGTATCCAATGATTCGTTGTCCATGCCTAGTAAATCTGGAGATAAGAGGCTGTGCTAACTTGGTAACACTTCCATTTCTACCGCCGTCCCTCAAGAATTTGGTAATCTGTGGGTGTGGAGAGCTCTGTTCCGTGTCAGGACAGCTGGGTGAACTCGAGGAACTACATATTTTTAACTGCAATAAGCTGCACTCAGTCCATTCCCTTGAAGACGCATCATCATTAGAAACACTGTTTCTTTCCAGTTGCCAATGCCTTGCATCCTTAGGATCTAGCGGTGGTCCTGGGAATTTCTCGGCTCTTCGGGGACTTAGAATCGAATACTGCCCAGCTATGGATATGAAGCAGTTTAACAAAAATGTGCTTGATGGCCTCGTACAGAAAGAAATATCACACGCTCGTTCAAGCAACCCACGTGAAGGTATACTGTTCAATTTTTATTTCCTTAAATTTCTCTGACTACCATTCATAGTTTATATACGCTGCAAATCCACACTATGTAAATATTGATCAGGTACGACCCTTCTGCATTTATTATTGATGTCTGGTAGATTAGTTGTATGTGAGTGAGGGTCTGCAGTCTGGTTTTTAGACTGTCATTATTGTCTCTGATGTAACCCCATATATATTGTTGGTTTGGTTCATACGGTTACTTGTTTTTATTCTTGGACGCCGTAGTTAGTAGTAACGTGTATTCTCCATTTGCAGGGCCTAAACTATGGGAACCAAAATCTTGGAAATATGCTATCCCTTGGTGATGACACGGGGTGATGCGGCATCATCACCGAAGCAGTACTGAAATGAGATCCTGAAATCTTTGTTTTGGAGCGGAAATTGTTCTGGAGGGGAAGCTGTTCCAAAGACTTGAGGCACTCATGGAGCCTTGTTGTCCCATTTTGTATTTGCTGGGCCAAACCATGACAAACCCGGACTGTGCTTTGTCAACAACATATATGCTTCCTTGTGTAAGTTTGGAATCGTCAGAAACGTGCCTTCTAGCTTCTGTATTCGCGAAGACGTGCTGCTACCCTCGTGTTTATTACATTTTTTCCCTGTGCAGCCAGCATATATATGGTACATGTATAGCACTGGACGTGCTGCTGTGAATTGTTTGAATAGATGAAAGGAAACATGCAAGTGCTCCCTTTTATAGACTAGAATTTAAACAACATTGCTGTTTCGCGTCTTGCTTGTTTGTTCAGTTCGTTGTCTGACATGCAGTTATCGATGATCCGTATGTAAGGATGAAACCATTGTGTTCCATGCTATTGCATCCCCTGCGCTCCTGTTTCAGAAATGAAACTCTGCGACATCCATTTTTGCTTGTATTTGCACAATTTCTTCAGTTTTCTATGGGGAATTTGGTCATACGCGTGGGGTAGTAGCGCTCAGGAGATAGCAACTAGCTAGCTAGCTTATCTTATGGCGTCGTGGGGTGGGAGTGGGACGGTGCAGCGCGCAATCTCGCTGGCTCCTATAGATGAGCATCCGGGCCGCCCGGCACGTCCCAGCATGGGCCCGGGCCGGGCCAGGCAGGGCACTGTGTGCCGCCAGGCTTGGGGGCTTCGTGCCTGGCCACTTTCCATGCCGGGCTGATTCGAGGAGCCTGACCTTTTTAGCGGGCCGAACCGGCCTGAGGCCCACTAAGAGAAGGAGAGATGGAAAGGCTGGGAGAGCAGAGAAGTCCGTGAGCCGCGTTGGTGACGTGGAGGTGGCCGGCCCGGCCAACAGCCGCACTTGACGTCGTCTCGCTCGAGGCCGGATCCAAGCGTCCGCCGGTCCGCGGAGGTGGCTAGCGCCGAGCGGGAAGAGGAGCGCGTTGGCTGGGAAGGCGGGTATTTTGTGATAAATTTCAAAATCATCGCGCAAAGGCTCGTTCCTTCGTTTGTTGGACTGTATTGGGTCCAGCAATATTTGCTGCGATCTTTACACTTTGGTTGGACTATTTTGGTTCCGATTAATCTACTTGTGAGCGTCTTGTGATTCTTTCTCCAATTAAAATCATATGTTGTATTTTACCTTGCTTTATTTACTTATTGTACTTTTTATTTATTTTATGTTACATGTAGGTATTTCTTGTTTTTCTATTTTCTTTTGCCTTTCTTTGTTTTAGCACGTGTATATATGCTTATAAAAATATTTTTAAGGTGTAGGTGTATTACGTTCATGTAAAATTATTTATCTACGTGTGACTAATTTGCTCGCTTGGTATACTAAATTATTCCGTGATGTTGACTTATTTGTTTGTGATATTTATTTCTCAAATATTCGCAATGCGTAATATTTTGCTTGTCCTACATTATTAGTATTTGTTCGTTACGTTTAACTTTTTATTCTGGAAAATAATCATTTGTTCGTGTTACTAAAATATTTGTTTTCACGAACCGAAATTTATTATTGAGTACTAAAAAATATTTTTTAAAATATCGTGCAAACATAGGCAAGTATGGTCTTATTTTGAAGATCTCGTCGTAAGAAAGATAATGGTGCAATCGAAATTTAATTTAGATACTCAATTTAATAGTTATAATTTTTTTTGTTAGAACTTGCATGCACGTGGGTGACATCATGATTGTTGTCCTCTCCTACATGCATGCATGTGATCTATCCTCTTTTATTGCTAATGGACTTCGGTCCATAGGAAAACAGTCCGATAAGGTGGGAATTAATTTATCTTCGGGTGATGGTTCGCAAATTATGATATCTAACCGCACCCGTGGGAAGAAAAGGACCGACGAAGTAACGTCGGATGGGTGGGAAGGAATAGGAACAAGGAGAATTGGGGTTAGAGTAGGTAGTATGATATCAGGCCTCCACCGGCCAGCAGCAATTTACCAGGCCAGGCCGCCCGGCGTGCCTATGGAGAGGCCCAGGCAAGGCCCTAAGCCTCGGGGTAGGCCAGCCCGGGCCTGCTAGCCACCGGGCCGTGCCATGCTCATATCGGGCCAAAATACCAGGCTTCGGGCTGTGCCAACGGGCCACGGGCTGCAAGCTCATCTATACTGGCTCTGGCAGCGTCGGTAGGCGTTCCAACGGGCTACCAATCCCGAACAAGGGCTTGCTTCGCTCTCTTGAAATTTTTAGATACCCATCATATTTATTCTGTCAATTTCAAGTTTCTTATCTTAACACTTCTGTGCTTGGCTGAGAATTTTTGAATATTCTCGTCCTCTCAACTGTCCTTTGTGATTTGCGGGGTGGTGAGGGTGATGCTCGGGAAACAGCAAGACCACTCTAGGCCTCCTTGTTTTTGGGATCCATAGTGTCCTACTCATTATAGTGATGCGAACTAATAGAGACATCTAAAATTCCAAACACAAAGACTTTGTGGAGTCAATGAGAACGAGATCCTCTCCGGTGCTATTGGGGGTGCTTGCAGCCACTGCCACATTGGCCCGGCCCCACGTGTAAGTGTCTGAGTCCCCCTGTAGGTGCTGCAGAGGAACTGGTTCCGAGCCCTACCCACCGGTGATTCTGTATTGCTTTTTGTCAAATAATCTTCATCTGTTAAAAAACAATTATGACCATTTATAGTGTCATGGTAGAGGCTTTGTGGTTTGTGCTAATTTCAAACTCTTTTTGTTCAATATAAAAGTAGTTTTCCTCTAACCTAGCTATTTTTCCTTTTCAATAAAAATATGTACCACCAATAGTTAGCAAGATCTAATCAACTGTATCAATGATTTCCACTATTCAATGCAGCGTCTCAGAATTTTGTGTGTCAGTTATATGTATCCTGTTTTCAGACTATATACGAGTACATTTATTTCATTAGCGTGATTTTGCCAAAAACAAAAATGCTCAGGTGTTATGTTTGCTATGCTGTGTTGTTTAACATTCGTTTCCGTTTAACCTAGTTCTCATAATTCATGTAATGCAACATGTGCTCTTATGCTGCCTCAGCCCTCAGCCCATAGTACAGACTACAGATAACAAAGAAAAAGAAAATCGAATTGGATGTTCAGACTTTTTAACTTTAATTGCTAATCTTTTCGGTGTTTGAGAAAACATAATGTCAGTCTTTGTCAAATAGATAAAATCTTTTTTTTGAAAGGCTTTTGTCAAATAAAACCGACATCACTGTAAACAAGTATTGGCACAGGGAAATAATGGATTGATTATTGAGGGTGACGAGTTACACATATATAGGCAAGGAAAATCTAGGGGTTGGCTAGAAATAGAATCAACCAATGGTAATCCTTCCCTATAAATATCTCGGTCATATCTATCTTGATTCGTGCGGGCTGAGGGCTCAAGCAAGGCTGTACCCTACTGTCTAACAAGCAATACCAATGGCTACACTATAAAGAACACACGAGGCTCCTATGCTGGCTCAGCCCTCAACCCATGGCACATAGAACAAAGAAAAAGAAAATCAAATCAGATGTTCAGATTGTTTAACTTCAATTGTCTGTCTCTTCTTCCATATGTTTGAGAAAAATATGTCTTTTGTCAAATAAAATCAATAACATTACCAATGACTACATTATAAAGAACATACGGGTTGCTTAGATAATATTAGTAATCTTGGCTAAAATTATCCTCTTTAATCTAATTATGTTTGTTCATTTTCTAGCTGAGCCTGAAACTGGTGGTATGCTTTATTAATTTATCTCCCATATTCATCTTATCCGAATGTCATCGCTATGCACCAGCTTCAGCACCACTTTGTAGTGAACTGCCATCGATGGTGCTGGCCATTGTCGACCATGACCTTACACCTCAACAACAGGGGTGGACCCAGCCCAAAATGTGAGTGGCGGTGTAATATCAAGGATACTGACAAGGGGGTGAATAGGCGGTTTAAACTAAAAATACAAACACTAGACAAATTTAATTAGAACAACAAAAGAGTCATATTCCTTCTAAGACCTAGCACTAGTAGGGTTTGCAACCTAGGGTGACAAGATGTAATTCAAGCTCTAGTAAAGTAAGTTTCTCAAAGTAAATTGCAAGAATTAAATGAACAAAGAAATAACCGAGCACGAGATAAGAATTTTTCCCGTGGTGTCGATGACTTGCCAGTCACCCCTAATCCATGTTGAGGTGGACTCAAAACTTTCAACCGCTCCTCTATAAAGACTCTCTCTTGATCTTGAGCCGGCTTGAAACAATGAGCCTCTCCAAACCTCGATTCCACTATAGTTGCTCTTCACCACTCCGGCGAGGCGAGTACAACAACCTTTCACAATTAATCCGGGGCTCCTTCACAACCTTCTTGAAGGGCTCAACGAATTCACCTTCTCCAAGCCGTCTAGGAGGCGGCAACCTCCAAGAGTAACAAGTCGATGACGCTTGCTTGAAGACTCCCTAGTGCCACAAAGCTCAAACACTTGATGCAATGCACTAGGATGCTCTCACACTCTCAAGAATGCAACCTCTAAGCAAAGTGAGTGAGAGAGAGGAGGGAGCTAGCTCAAATATATCAAGAATGCTTTTCAAAGTGCCAAGAGACCTCACCCACGACCAGGCATGAGGTATATATAGCCACTCCCTCGAAATTTAGCCGTTACACTCAAAACCTGTGAAAACAAAGCTTTTGCGGACCGTCCGCCTCATTGAAACCGGACCGTCCGTCATTCAAAACCAACGGCTTAAACTGCAATGATTGTGTGTTAGAAGTGACCGTTACTGCCCTGGCGGACCGTCCGCTCATGACAAGCGGACTGTCCACAGTAAACTCCCGAGCACACATAACATCCTAAGTTTTGTCTGGTTCCAAAGATTAGCCGGCGGACCGTCCGCGCCCCTCAGTCGGACCGTCCGCCGTTCAACTTCAGCGCGCCACCAGAACCAACAAGTTTCTGACTAAATCTACATATTAGCCGACGCACCGTCCGCACCACAAGGCCGGACCGTTCGCCATTCAAACTTCGGCACCAACCAGAAACATCCAGTTTCTGTCCCACTTTTCTGTGCAGATGGCGGACCGTCCGCCCATCAGAGCCGGACCATCCGCGACAGCAAGTCAGCACACTTACAGGTTACCATCTCCCAAACAAGTTATCCCTCATGCATGCAATGCAAATGTTTGAGCAAAATGGCACTATAGAATCGTCATGCAAAGGCATATTGACCTCCTTGATAGTACGCCTATCTATCCTATTAATCCGGTCATGTCTCATCCACTAATCACCTTATGACCGGCAAAATAGAAAAGTCCTATCGTATACCTTTGCCTTGAGCATATCCCTTCAACATCGTTTTTATTTTTTCATAATACAACCAAAAGCTCATCTTCTCATGAACCAACCTATACTCATTTCTTCTCCAAAAAATTATGAGTACATAAACGTTGTCATTAATTACCAAAACTCAACTTAAGGGCCTAGATGCTTTGAGCCGGCCAACTCCTAGCCGGGCCTTTGCAGCTCCAAGGAAAAAGGCCCAATTGCACTGGAATTCTGAAGTTTAAGTGGCGGCCCGTGCCGCCAGTAGGCCGTCCGCCCCCGCTCAGCAGACAGATAGAGCTGGGCAAGATGTTGTATTCACGGGAAGAATCCAGCCGGCAGTACCTGCCGACTATTGTGCTTTCTTCACAAAACCACCGAATTTTTTACGGATAGCACTCTGCATTGGTGACTAGGAGCCTTCACCCGGTTAAGAGATCACACGGCCACTCTGCAGTCCTGGACAGCATCGATCTACATCTTCCTGTATTGCTGTTTCTTGTGGGAGCAACAATGGCCGGCTTAGGCCTCGTTCATTTTGGCCTGGAACACGGCCTGTTCCACCCGGACCGATTTGGCCCGATTCGAAGTCAGATCGGACCAGGAATGATCGTTCGGTTAGGATACGGCCCGGAATGAAAAGCGGTCGATCCGGACCTTTTTTTCCCTTTAGGCCCGGAATGGAAATGGATCGTCACATATGTGGAATGGAGACGGACCAGGTTTCAGTGAACCACCAGGGTTCACTTGATCCGGCCCAGGAAGGAAAACAGACATGTTTCCAACATCAAACAACCGAACGAGGCCTTAGTGATCGGCCCACTGGTCTCCATCGTAAGATCCTAGAGCGCCACCTACCTGCAATCCTGTGCATCATCCTGGATGCTGAGGAGAAAGCAGCCCTTCCGGGCCTGATGTAGCAGTTTGGCTCAAAGACCTCAAGACATTGCGACGACTGGAAAGTTGTAGTCGTATCTACCATTCCGTACATTGCGACGGTTAATGCTGTCATGTTCGTATCTAGCAAGATTGCAGCAATAAAATAGTAATGGCAGTGCCCCTGCTAGTTTTTCAAAAAAAAAAAAAACAGCATAGCAACAAGCATATTAGGCCTTGGGATTAAGATTTTTTTTCATGAATTGACGCCCCTAAATCTAATCCATGGTTTACATTTCCAAGAATTGATGAACGAAACTCTCAGCTCCAATTCATGGTTTCTTGTTGCTTCATAGGCATACAGTGCGTTGATATAATTGGCCACCCCCTTTAGCAGTTAGCTCAGTTAACTAAAATAGTAATAAAAAATGTGTTAATCCTTAGGCCACCAATACAAAATTCCGGCGATAGTGCTTGTGAAGACTGGAGGTGTGACTCCCCTGCAGAGCATAGTCTACCGAACAAACTCTGAGCAACATTTCAAAAGAAGCACGACCAGAGGCACTAACACACGGTACAAGAACGCCAAAAATCAGAAAGCAAATTCTTAATCCTGTCATCAATTCATCATGAAGACAAACAAGCTTACAACAGGCTGTACTCATTCATGCATCTGAATTCCAACATAAACATTCTTGTGCTTCCAATCACGTTCTGAACGACGGACCAGAAGTCGCTGTCAGAGCTTCTGTGGATCCAACAAATATTCAGACAGACAACAAACCAAGTGAATGGCGGCGCCCTCCTTGAACCACCGCTTCGTCGCCTCCCATTGCCGGGCAGCCGCCATCCATGCTAGTTTTCGGGCCGTAGGGCCGTCCAACCTGAACTCACCTGATAGCTAAGTTAGAAATCTTTGTAAATGATTGATAGTAGACTAGTTCTTGAAGCACGATCTTGAAGTCAAAAAATCTGACTAAAATTTTCAATTTTTCTCCCGATGTATGCGCACCAAATCCATTTAGGAGCATTATTTTAGTGGGAGTTGTGTATGCAACCATGCATAAAGGGAAAGATCTCTTCAATTCTGTAGTACTTTCAGAGTTCTCACCTGGTAACTTCTCTAGGCAAACAGAGAACTGCTGGTCGACTTTGGCAAGCGGCCGTGCGGCGGCTAAGATTCTCCAGGCTTCGGCGCGCCACGGTAGTTTCCCAGGCCTTGTGTCCATGCCATAACCATAAGATGACGTTGCACTTGCACACCAGCAGCTTTCTCTGATCAATATCCTTGTAAAGAGAAAAATCTTCGGTTTTCTTTTTCGAAAAAAAATCTCGGTTTCGTTTTTTCTCTGAATGTTCCACTAGAAGTACATTAGATGACTAGTCCACTAAATTCTTTTTCTTTCTTGACTTGCTCGTCCATTCTCGCTGTCTGGCTGCAGAACTTGCCAGGCTTCTGGAGGGCTGTGGAAACCGGCATCCCCTCAAGGCCGAGCGAGCCATCAGGAGAATCTTGACCTGAAAATGCAGCTTGTGATCGCCAAGACTGAAGATGTGGCTGGATCGGAAGGCGTGATCAGTGCAGGAGCTTCCAGAACGAACTCTATGCAAATTGGAATGGGTGGATATCAGTTGGTTTGCACGGTGATTGATCATGTGGCGTTTTTATTGGGTCCTATAACAGAACACGTTTCTGTACTTCTTACTTTTTTAAGCAAAATGCCAGGAGCTCGATCTGCCTTTTAATGTACTCCTGGTTAGAAAAGGAGTTTAAACAGAAACAACAGGCTAAGACATGGCCTGGACTTCCTCCAAATAAATTGTCAATGAGAGATAGTAAAAATAATTACAGCACAACAAGGTTTCCTCAAGGTTGATCAAGCTAGCAACATGGCGTATCTTCTCTGCACAATGCCTTCTTTTACTTTTGATGTGATTTTTTTGTCGAATACACAGGAGAGCTCTATATCATTGCATTAATGAAAAGAATATTTTCTTCACACGATGTTCCGTGTATCTACACCGAACATCTACTTTTGATGTGACCTGCAAAGTCAAGCTTGTTCGTTGAGAAATACATCGATGCCTTAATCTTGAGACCCAAATAACCATTGAGCGTATTACACAGCATTTCCAAGGAATACTGACAGTGATGCAGACAGCAACGAGAATGCAAATCCTTAACCTTGCCAGCATGACGAAAAGCAAGCTTGCAGGAAACAGGTGTCCAAATATTAACGTTATATGTGTTTCCTCTTGACTTTGTGAATGAAGTAAGACGTCATAGCTGATTCTAGAAAATAGTAAAAGCATCTCTAGCAATAGCCAGGTGAATCTGAACTCCAACTCATAGCCAAGAAGGCTAAGGACGACAGAATTCTTCAAGCACGATCCTTACGTCAGAAATTTGACTGGAATTTCAGAAGTTTTCTGTCGAAGTAGGTGTGCATAAATGTAAAGACCTTTCATGTTTACACGTGCAGATATACTAGTTCATTGTGCATTTTTTTTTGAAGACGATCTTATCATTATTTTCGTAATTTTTCTTTGTCGCGGAGGCACGGTTGACTTTGAATAATTGGCCAACGGTCCTGACCCGGCAGTCCACGGTCCTGCCCACCAACTCCACTGTTCATCAGCTACCGCGCACCGCCATCGTGCCCGCGCCGCGCCATAAGCACTGCACACTTGCCAAGTTGCCATTTCAGAGGAACACAGCCATCTGCTAGGCGCAATGCGCAGCCTCGTCGTGCCGCCGCCGCTGCTGGTGCAGCTCGCGATGGCGGCGGCGGCGAACATCGCCTTGGCCGGCTGCGAGAGCAAGTGCGGCGATGTCGACGTGCCTTACCCCTTCGGCACCAGGTACGGTTGCCACCGTACGGGCTTCAAGGTCACCTGCGACCGCGCGTACCAGCCGCCCAGGCTCTTCCTGCAGAGCGACGGCCCGGAGGTGCTGGCGATCTCCGTCCGGAACAGCACGGTGCGCATCCGCGCCACGGCCTGGTCCGTCGCCGCCGGCAACGCGAGAGACGTGAGGGTCAGGATCCTCCCCGCCAAACTCCGGCCGTACGTGCTCTCCGCCGCGCGGAACAGCTTCGTCCTCGTCGGCTGCGGCTTCCAGGCCGCCGCGCAGACGCCGTCACGGCAAGGAGCCGCCACGTTCGGCTCGTGCGCGCCGTCCTGTCCCGCCGACGAGCAGCTGAAGCTCCGGCGTGGCGCGTGCCACGGCGTCGGCTGCTGCGAGTCGCCCATACCTACAGGTCTCAAGTCCTTCCGTATCCGGTTCTCCTGGCAGGAGCAGAACGCCACGGCACGGCCGCCGTGGGTGACGCCCGGCGCGAGCGTGCTCACGGTGGAGCAGGAGTGGTGGCGCGACAGGGATAACGTGTTCGCCGTCAAGATGTCGCTTCTCTCCTCCGGGAACGCGGCCGGGCTGGTGATCCCGGCCGTCCTGGACTGGACGCTCAACAAGTCGTCGTGCGCGGCGGCGGCGAAGCGGTCGGACTTCGGCTGTGTCAGCAAGAACAGTGAATGCCTCAACTCCACGAGCAGCGCCTACGGCTATGTCTGCCGGTGCAACGACGGCTACGACGGCAACCCATACGTGTCAGATGGGTGCCAGGGGCCTCAAAGACATGTTGGATCTGGTAAGTTCGATCGAATCACCCTCTGAATTCCGCTGAGGATGATGATTTTTGAAGATTGAGATTAGAGGATCATATGTTTCCACAGGAGTATTTTTTTCGATGGGGTTTGACATTGGTATGTTCCTTTTGCTTCTGGTTCTTGCAACAATTTTTGCAACCAAAAGACTCAAGATTCGTAGGGCCAGGAAAATGAGGGAGTATTTCTTCAAGCAAAACCATGGGTTGCTTCTTCGACAACTAGTAGATAAAGACATCGCTGAAAAGATGATCTTCAGCTTGGAAGAGCTTGAGAAAGCAACCAATATGTTTGATGAGGCTCGCATCCTGGGCGGCGGAGGGCACGGCACCGTCTACAAAGGCATACTGTCAAACCAGCATGTTGTTGCCATTAAGAAGTCAATAGTTGTAATTTAGAAGGAGATTGATGAGTTCATAAATGAAGTCGCGATCCTTTCTCAGATCAACCACAGATTTGTAGTGAAGCTTTTTGGATGTTGCCTCGAGACAGCAGTGCCATTGCTGGTCTATGAGTTCATCCCAAATGGAACTCTTTATGCCCACCTTCATGTTGAAAGCTATCATAAATCACTACCATGGAAGGATCGGCTACGAATTGCCTTTGAAGTTGCTTGTTCTCTGGCCTATCTTCACTCAGCCGCTTCGACATCGGTGGTGCACAGGGACATCAAGACGTCCAACATATTACTAGATGACCGGTTAACAGCCAAAGTTTCAGACTTTGGTGCGTCAAGAGGCATCGCGATCGATCATTCTGGAGTGACAACTGGTGTGCAAGGAACACACGGATACATGGATCCTGAGTATTACCACACACGACGATTGACTGACAAAAGTGATGTGTACAGCTACGGCGTTATGCTTGTTGAACTACTGACGAGAAAGAAGCCAAGTGTGTACTTGTCGCCTGAAGGTGTCAGTTTAGTGGCACATTTTGTCACGTTACTGAATCAAGATAAGCTCAGTGAGATACTTGATGAGCAGATCGCGGAAGAAGGAGAGGACGAGCCCAAACAAGTGGCCGCCATAGCAGCAATGTGCTTGAGGATGA
The DNA here is from genome assembly GCA_032594955.1 of Panicum miliaceum. Taxonomy (NCBI): domain Eukaryota; kingdom Viridiplantae; phylum Streptophyta; class Magnoliopsida; order Poales; family Poaceae; genus Panicum; species Panicum miliaceum. The sequence continues at coordinate 3,848,650 of CM064064.1, forward strand.
AGGGAGAAGACAGGCCGACGATGCGGTATGTGGAGATGAGGCTTCAAGGACTGCAAGGTTCAGACATTTACATTTCAGGGATGGAAGAGCAGCTGGGTGACCTGAATGGCCAGACATTTCAAGGCGGCGATGCCAGAGTTGGCGAAAACTATAGAAGTAGGCAGTACAGTATGGAGGAAGAAATAATGTTATCAGCGAGCTTGCAAAGATGACATGGTATCATATCTACATTCCAGCGTCAAACCATTTCTCTAGTATTTTGTTTGCCCTATTACTTTGCTTCGACAGTCACTACTCAAACTATTGATTTTAATTCACTTAAGCGGTTAAGCCATTTTAGAAGAGAGTTTCATGTTTAAATATTTGAAATTTTCGTAATACCTTTCAAGTACAGCACTTCTTCAGAAGCAACCTACAGGTGCCTTTCTTCGTGGAAGTGATCATCCTAATGACCTGCAACATTTATTTGGACAGTTAGAAGTGACCAGATCTTCAATCACATTGCTCCAAGAATAGCTGGAGGGAAGGCCATTCAGCCACGAGTTTGCCAAGCTTATGCATGGGGCAAAAATGACTTGCCTCCCAGATATTACTATAGTAGTAACTGTATAGTGTCTTCTTTTTGTAATGTAGCTTTCTCCCTTTTCATTTTTGTGTTTTGTACAAATATTTTTTAAATATATTAATCAGTAGGGGCTTGCACCTTTTATTGTTTTACTAGCACAGTGTCCGTGCGTTGCTACGGGTAATACAAATTTTACCTGAACCTATATGGAACCATCAATTTTACGCTCTTTCACTCCATGTGCAGGTAGTGTCGTGCCCGTGCGAGGCGTCGATTGTCTGGGTTCCGATTGATTTGGTCAGATTCCGATTAGGATTCCGATCGACGGACAAAACATCATTGCTTGTTTTTGAAATGGTAGAGAAAGAGAAGTATACTACCTGTGCGTTCTACAGTAAAATATTGATTACATTTAAAACTAACAATGGTTTTTATTTCTACCATTATATATATTTATCATTATACTAAAAATCTCTACATGACTCTTTGTTAAAAGAACCATTGAATTTTGAATTAAGATATTTCCTTCTTTAAATTTCAGCATGAGAGTTTCTAGAAACAAAAAATAATGACAACCACGTTCTTTTATAGAACGCAACCTCGTTTCTAATTCTAATCTCATCAAAGTATCGGTGTTTGCTAGCTGCATTCGGTTCCTGACTCGCCAGACCGCACAGTTGTTTGTTGTCTGCGTGCTGGGCCGGATGGGAATTTGGCCTAGCGAGCTGGGCCTCTCTGCTAGCGGGCTGTTCTGCCTCGCGCGCGCACTGGGCCAGTAGCCCAGCTGGTTCGCGTCGATTGAAGGGCACGCGCACATCGTGGAAATCGGGCGCAAAGGAAAGAGTGACCAGTTCGGCCCCCGAAATGCAATACAGTCCAAGCCCAAAACGGACCAAGGAATCAATCCTTGCTTTAGAAATAGGTGGAGATTAGAAATCACAATACAAAGGGAAAATACAGTTTGGAGAAACATCCATGCATTTCCCGTAGAATCTTATATTAGAACTCAAGAAGTTGCACGTGAAAAGCCGCAAACTATCGGAAAATGATTAGAATTTTCAACCCAACCACAACTTCAGAACTTCATGAATTTCAAGGCCTGCATTGCAATTTGTGAAGAGAATAAAGATGTGATTTCAGGCGGTCAGGCCACATGCATCCAACATTAACACTATCGTGTTCCTCTAAGCCATGACGCTTCCATTTGAGATCCAAAAGTTGTTCAGACTTCAGACAACAGCCAGTCGCCGGCCACGCGGTCACACGGACAAAAGTTTGTGAGACGCAGCACTACTATAAATTACTACCTGCCCAAACTGAATGACGGTAATTCTGATGGCCATGGCATATCGCCTGCCTGCAAATGACGTCCTGACACACGCAAGACAGTAAAAATAACCTCTGCTATGTTCGTGCCGTACATCATACGTAGGACACTCGTGCTGAACCAAAGCAAGGATAAATAGTTGAACATCTACGACTTCAGATGACCACGACCAAGCAGCTACATCGATCATCAATGGCGTGTAGAGCCTTGCTAATTTCATTTGCCGTAGCAGCAGCTGCATTGCCATGGGCGCCGTCGTCCGGCGCGATGGCGACGGCAGCGACGGCGGCAGATGATTCATGGCGCAGCCGCACCACCATCTGCGGCAACATCAGCATCGCCTACCCGTTCGGCGTCGAGCCGGGCTGCTACCGCGACGGCTTCAACCTCACCTGCGACCGCTCCTACCGGCCGCCCAAGCTCTTCCTCGGCGACGGCGCCACCGAGGTCACCGACATATTCGTCTCCAGTGGTACTGTTCGAATCCGCAGCGGCTACATGAACATCAGCGACCTGGTGCCCCCGTCCGGCACCAGCGGCGGCGGCCTCGCGAACGGGACAGCGTGGGGCGCCGGGCTAAGCCCCGGCGGCCCATTCTTCCTCGCGGAGGAGCGGAACGAGCTCGCGGTGGTGGCTTGCAACGTGCAGGTGCTCCTCCTGGGCGCGGACGGCGGCGGCGTCGTCAGCGCCTGCTCGGCGCTCTGCCCGCCGCAGCTCAACAACAATGGCGGCACGCCGCCGGAGCAACGGTACCTCTTCTACAACGGCGGCTGCTCCGGCGTCGGCTGCTGCCAGGCGACCGTCCCCCACGGATTCGCCTCCTACCCCGTCCAGGTCCGCAAGCTGAACGGCGCGGCGACGCGCACCAACATCTTCTACGTCGCGGAGCGCGGAGTGAACTACACGATCAGCACGGCCGCGGCCGAGGACGCGCCGCCGCCGGCGCTCCCGGCCGTGCTGGAGTGGGTGATCGGCGGCGCAGACTCGACGTGCCCGGTGGACGCGCCGGCGCCGGAGTGCCGAAGCAGCCAGAGCTACTGCCAGAACTCCACAGCCGAGGGGCACAGAGGGTACATCTGCCGCTGCAAGGCCGGCTACGACGGCAACCCCTACATCACAGATGGGTGCCAAGGTGAGGTTCTGATGACTGACCACTAGATTTTGTTTCAGTTTTCTCTGCACTAATTTTGCAGTGCCTTATCCTCTGATTTTTGTACAGATATCGATGAGTGTTTGTATCCAGAATTCTACCATTGCTTGGTGAATGTAAGAACATACCGGGTGGGTACCAATGCTATTGCCCTGCTGGCTATATAGGCAATGTTTCTGTCCCAAATGGCTGCAAAGGTATATCCGCCAACGTATTGGTTAGAACTTGCATGACCTCTACAGATGACAGGATAACATAGTAGATTGAGAACTTACTCTGATTTTCTTAGACATCGACGAATGTGCGCACCCAGATGTCTACCAGTGCTATGGCGAATGCACAAATTTGCCTGGAACATTTGAGTGCAGATGCCCATTTGGGACACATGGGAATGCCAAGAGAAAAGGAGGGTGCATCTCAGTAGAAAAATCCTACACAGGTACAAGTAGCTAGCTATAGTAGTCCGCATCTAAGAATTTTTAGACTTTACTATGAGAGCAACCAAATAGTAAGCATAATTCAGCATGTTTCAAATACAAAGAAATTTCTTTGTTTAAAAACTGCATGGTCGAAAAAACCTGTGATGAAATGGGCTGTAGTGAACCATTAAACTAGAGTAAGATGATTCATGCTCTATTTCTGAGTAGCAAACCAGAGGTGCAGATGTGATGTTGGACAAAACTATTTCTTCTCATTTCACTATAAACTGCTATTCCTAAGACAGAAATATAAGTTGATCATGGGCTCTTCTCAACATGACAATATATTTGCGGCACTTGGTGTTGGTCTAGGGGTCGGGGTTGGCTCTGCTCTTCTACTTCTGGTTGTCAGTCTTCGTGTCATGAAACATAAGTTCAAGCTACGGAAGGCAAGAAAAATGAAGGGAAAGTTCTTCAGACAAAATCATGGGTTATTGCTGCAGCAATTAGTATCCCAAAAGGCAGACATTGCCGAAAGGATGATTATTACCTTGGAAGAGCTAGAGAAGGCAACCAACAATTTCGACGAAACTCATGAGATTGGTTTTGGAGGACACGGAACGGTGTACAAAGGAATTCTTGGGCCAAATGTTGTTGCTGTCAAGAAATCGAAGATCATAATACAAAAAGAAATTGACGATTTCATAAATGAGGTGGCCATTCTTTCCCAAATCAACCACAGGAATGTTGTCAGGCTCCTTGGGTGTTGTCTTGAGACAGAGGTGCCTCTACTGGTTTACGAATTCATTTCAAATGGCAGTCTTAGTCATCATCTTCATACTAAAGGCCCGTCAAAGCTATCATGGGATGATCGATTGAGGATTGCACTTGAAGTTGCTAGAGCTCTAGCGTATCTGCACTCTGCTGCATCAATACCAATATTTCACAGAGATATCAAGTCTTCAAACGTACTTCTTGATGACAGTTTAACTGCTAAAGTATCAGATTTCGGAGCCTCGAGATACATTTCACTTAACCGAACAGAAGTGACAGCCAGCATTCAAGGAACCATGGGTTATGTAGATCCCACGTATTATTATACTGGTAAACTGACAGACAAAAGTGACGTTTTCAGCTTTGGAGTTCTTCTTATAGAGTTGCTTACCAGGAAGAAACCATCCATCTTCACTTGTAATGATGGCAGCCTTGTTGCACAGTTCCACTCACTTCTAATAGAGGGAAATCTGGTACGGATAATTGATCCACAGGTCACAGAGGAGGAGGATGGAAGGGTCCAAGAAGTCGCTGAGCTTGCGGCGAGGTGCACTAGACTGAAACGACAAGAAAGACCAACAATGAGGCAAGTGGAGATGGAACTGGAGAGTCTGCAAGCACATAATGCGGAGGTATGGAAGTGTAATCAGCACCACATTGTGGGACAATGTGCGACAACCGGAGCAGGATTCTTTACGGACGAAACAAGCCGACATTTCAGCATGGAAGAGGAAATCTTGCTGTCAGCACGCTATCCTCGATGAGACGATGACAATGTTTGGGATGGAAAAGAAAAAAAAAATTCTAGATCGTCTCTTGGCCACACTCAAAAGATTCAGCAAACTGAAGAGACAGTATATGTGCATACATAGGTGCTGACAACAGCACATACGAAAACCGAATTCTAGTGAGAACCTAAAGTGTTCTTCAACTCAATCATTATGCTGTGTATGTAGATACTTTGGGTTGGGTTGTGTAAAACTGTAGATCTTATTCTGATTTGCATATGGTTCACCATAAACAGAGGTAGCGCTTGCAGTTTCTTACTGAAATTTGGACAGTTGAGACATCCAATCTAAGACCTTTCAATTGGGATTCAAGGCTTGTTAGTCGAACTTTCAACTGCAACCGCAAGACTACAAGTTTTTTTTTTTGAAGAATTTGCGGGAGCAAGACTACAAGTTGAAACAGAAACTTTGAACTGATCAATGAAATTTCGAACTCGAACTTTACAAGGAAGATTCACCAAACCTCGGCCACATTTGGGAGCTCCCTCCTCTTTTGCCTATGTGAAACGGTGGCGGCTTCCAGCCTCGAGGCACGGGAACGCCGGATGGGGAAGCACGCTGAGGCAGGAGTCGTGAGGCCCGGGCCGCTGCGGAGCGCCCCGGCGAGGCCCGTGGTGGCGGTCAGGGTGTCGATCGAGCGCGTAGGAGAAAACGGATTGGCGGAGGCGATGAAAAGCTGCGAAGCCGGGGGCACGAGTGGATGCGCGCTGAGAACCGCGGCGAGTTCCTCCTTCCCCGGGGCGGGCGGTCTGTGCCGCCAGCCCGCCACGGTGAGGTCGCGCCGTCGCATATTTTTCTCCTACGAAACCCCCTGATCCCAACGCATATTTTTTACAAAACCCCTTAAACCGCGAGCCAAATATTTACATATAGACCCCTATACTGGATCAAAATATTGACGTATACCCCTAATATTTACATAAAGCACCTTATTTCGGATCGCGATTAGTAATCGCGATCCAAACTAGGGGGTTATACGACAAATTTCGATCGAAATATTTACAAAAAGTCCTTAAGTTAAATCACAACTTTTATCTGTGGCCTTGATTATTTGTAAAACAGTCCCTCTCGTGCGCCGGTTATCTATCCTCTGTACTTTATCCCGCTCTGCTCCGGCGGCGGCGGCGGCCGCCTCGTCGCGGCGAATGGACTTCCAGCGCCAATGGAGACCACGCGGCATGTTTCCGTCGCGGAAGAAAATGGTGGCGCACCAGAGCGCGGCGCTGCATCCGCGGCCGCCGACGAGGGCAAGAGCAGTGGTTACGGCAGGTGTTCATCGAGAGAGGAGGAGAATGCGGACTGGCCGAGGCGGTGCAAAGCGGCGGCATCCACCTCGGTCGGGTCTCGAGTGAGACCATAATGGAGGTCCAACGCTAGGGGACGGTCGGATGGCCGCCGACGGCGTACCAATCGGATTGGCAGAGGTTTTGTTACTCTTTCCCCACTTCTTCATTTTTTTTTTGGAAAAAAAAATTACTTGTGAACTTTGATACATCGTGCGCTGAGATAATCTTCTCTGTTGCTGTGCTCCCGGGGATACTACATATGATTGTACTAGTTTACCATAGCATCAGCATCAAGTTGAGTTCGAAGCAGGGAAATGAGTTAAAACTGATGCATCTCCCCACTTATATTGAATTATTGATTGTCATTTGTTTTTCCGTATAAAATTCATATTCTCGCCGCTCCGTGTGATTTTGAGTCTAGGAATGTGAAATATAGCCATCAGGTCCAGGAATCCTGCAGCAATCTGTGGATCCCCACATTGTGCAAATTGAACGAATCTCGACATCTCGTGTATCATCTTCCGTAGTATTCTAACTGATGAGCATGAAATTCTGTGCATAGTCAAAATGTATTCATTTGAATATGTGAATGCTTCATGAGATGAACCTGGATCCGATCTCCTCTGCTTATTTGGGCAGAGGCAGAATATCCAGCTGTGGCAATATCAGCATCTCCTACCCTTTTGGAATTGAGCCTGGCTGCTACCTTGTCGGCTTCAACCTCAGTCGTGATCACTCGCATAACCCGCCCAAGTTGTTCCTTGGTGATGCCCAGTGTTCAAAAAGGCGGAATTAGGCGGGCGCCTAGGCGCGACTAGGCGCTAGGCGAGGGGTTCCCGCCTGGCCTATGGGGGTAGGCGGACCCCTAGGCGGCGCCAGCTCGTCGGCGCCGGCGAGGGAGGAGGCAGAGCAGAGAGCAGATCCTGTGACCCGGGGGACCAGGCAGAGCCGAGAGCGCCGGCTCTGGCGGCGGCGGAGGAGGAGGCAGGGACGGGCGCCGGCGGAGGTGGAAAAAGCAGGGGACGGGCAGCGGCCGAGGTACGGATGGGCGGCGGCCGCGGAGGAGGAGGAGGAGCCAGGGGCAGGGGCAGGGGCAGGCGCGGAGGAGGAGGAACGGCGGCAGCAGAGGCGCGGAGGAGGCAAGGGCGGCGGCGTCGGGAACTAGAGGAGGGACTCAGATTCGGTGACATGCGTATGGCATGTCACAAGTTGCCATAGGCTGCATCGTGGCCCTCCAAAACGAATCCTACGGCTCCACTCCTTGGGCCCGCACGCAGGTAAAATAGTCTCCGTTTTATCCCGTTTCACGCTAACAGGCGGGAGAGCGCCGGCCGGCGCCGCCGCGAGCCGAGACGCGCCGCCGCCCTGCCCTGCCGCCGCGAGGCCGAAGCCCCTGCTGCAGCTCTGTAAAAGCTTAAGTGCAGTTTTGTGTTAGTTTGCGCTCATACATGCTGTTGTGGAATTTTGAGCTTAACAAAAGTAAGGAAGCTTCTCAAGGTGGTTCAGCTTGAGCTCGTGTTAGGGTTGAATATCATTGCCATGGCTTAGCGGGCCCCTGCTTTTTATCGAATTTGAACCATCATCATGCTGGAACCCCTGCACCTCATGTAAAAGCATTGGATTGCAAATACCCATAACAAACATTTTTTGTCTTGTCACAAATTCCGGATGTAGATTATATACTGTCCTTTAAACATCACCACTCCGATTGCAGTGAGCAAGAATCATGCCAAGTATCAACCATGTTTGAAACTGAAGAGGACTTAGGTAAATTATCATTGCTCATAGTTCTACTGAATTTCTTTTCTGCCTTGTCTCCCCTGAGTATCAGATCCGTCCGTTTTCTTTTGGGATTGAAGTTCAGACTTCAGATCCATATGTAGTTCATGTTTGGAAGTAGGAGGCCTTGAAGACATTTGCAATTCACGTAGCACCCGTGTTGCGCTAGTGGTAGCCTCCACTACTTAGCTGACTTGGAAGCTGTTCAGCTGATGGCTGTGAGTATGTGACCTCAGTATAGAATGACAGATGCGATGAGGATATGACATTGGTGCCTGATCCTGATCTGGAAGTTCCATGACCTGGGTTCTGAACCAAAAGGTTATGGGTGGTGGCCAATCGAAGACTGCAGGGCGAAAACATAGGAATCAGCACATAGAGTACATTCTGAACATGATGGGCAATGAGCTACAATTTACAGTGTAAATCAAACATACAACATTATGAATTTTATCATTATATTTCATCCTTGTAGCTAATGCTTCTGACCTGAGGTGTCAAATGAATTTATTCCCTATGCATGTAGTATATCTAGAATATTCTGAAATTCAGCCTCTCCAGCATAGTGCCCCCTCAGATTTAGGAACTCTGATATTTGGAACAAGCTCCCAGGATTACAGTCACAGCATAAAACAGAGCAGTATAGCACAAGGTTAGATTCACTTAGGGAAGTAGCAAACCAATTGCATTGAGAATGCAGTTTATTCATCCAGGCTGCTGATGAGACTCTGTATATTTTTTCTTTTCTTGATGACAAAATCAAGATTACAGAATCAATTTGCACAAGTGCTGCTGATGAGACCTTACTCTTCATAACAAAATCAATATTACAGAGTCATACATGAGCCCTTTTCTTGATGACAAATTCAACATTACAGAATCAATTGCCCAACTTTCACAATGCCAAACACTACCAATTCTACTTCAGTACTTCCAATTAGGAATCTGCATCGCAAGTCACCACGGCGGCAGGGCACGACGGGCTCGGAACCGGCGGACGCGACCTCCACAGCGGAGGGAGGAAGAGCCACCGCGGCGGCGCCGTCGCCGGCATATCGGCTGTGGCGGCGACCCTCCTCCCCGCTCGCGCGACGGCGGCTTGCCCGTGTCCTGCTCTGCGCTCGCGGCAGAAGGGGCTTCGGCCTCGCGGCGGCGACCCTCCTCCCCGCTCGCGAGACGGCGGCTTGCCCGTGTCCAGCTCTGCGCTCGCGGCAGCAGGGGCTTCGGCCTCGCGGCGGCAGGGCAGGGCCCCGGCTCCGGCCTCGCGACGGCAGGGCAAGGCAGGGGCCTTGAGGCGGGAGGGCAGGGCCGGAGCTTCGCGCGGCGGGCGCCGGGTCCAGTTTCCGGTCACGGCGGCGGCGTGCCTCGGCTCGCGGCGGCGGCCGGACGCGGTCCGCGAGCGCGGGCGGACGGGATTGGGCCGGCGCTCTCCCACCTGTTAGCGTGAAACGGGATAAAACGGAGACTATTTTACCTGCATGCGGGCCCATGGAGTGGAGCCGTAGGATTCGTTTTGGAGGGTCACGATGCAGCCTATGGCAACTTGTGACATGCCATACGCATGTCACCGAATCTGAGTCCCTAGAGGAGGCAGGGCGTCGGGAAGAAGGGAACTAGAGGAGAGGGAGGAGATAAGGTGGGCTGTTGGGCTATTGGGGTGTCTTGATGGATTTATTTTTCGACTTAAGATTTAGTGGTCCTCTATTTTTTTTCTTTTAAAGATATATGTATGTATATGACACCGTCTAGCAAATCGCCTTGAAACGCCTAGGCTGCCTAAGCTCGTCTAGGCTCTAGGCGGTGGGTCACCGTCTAGAAACCGTCTAGCGCCTTTTTGAACATTGGTGATGACACATTCGAAGTGCTCGAGATCTCCATTCCCAATGGCACAGTGCGCATCAACAGCAGCAGCATAGTGCCATCAAGTCCTAGTGCTTCTAGCGATGGCAAGATGAACAAGTCAGGGAGGTATCACACATGGAGTGGCCTCAGAAAGGGTGGTCCATTCTTCGGTCTACCAGACAAGAATAGGTTCCTGGTGTTGTCATGCAACAATGTCCAAGTTCTCCTCCTTGGAGAGGACAACAGCACTGTCAACACCTGCGCCACTTACTGTCCACCAGCCCCTGGGAAAAACCAATCTTTCCAGTACCCACTGCGCTATGAGTGCTCTGGAATTGGCTGTTGCAGTGCATCCATCCCAAAAGGCTACACTTCATACAGCATCGAGGTCCAAGTCCAACCCCCCAATAATATTTCTGAGTTTGATGCAGAATCTTCGATGTTTATAGCTGAGGAGGGATATCCTACAACAACACATGCCTGATTTTTGAAGCTATTGATACTCTCCCAGCCTTGCTGGATTGGGTGATAAGCAACTCAACATGCAAAGATCCACCTACCGCATCTGCATGCCACCGCAGAAACAGCAACTGTGCAAACTATACGAGCTATGTTTACAATGGCTACCGTTGTCACTGTTCTGTTGGTTATCAAGGAAACCCATACATACAAGACATGTGCAAAGGTATACATGTTAAACCAATCTAGGTTCAATTCCTTACACTTGCAGTACAAAGTTTAAATGATACCAGATTGATGTGATGGCAGTTTAATACTTTCTTAGGTATATCTAAGCCTACCGTAGGTGTTACTACTTTACTAAAAAAAATTTAAGACAAAACAGGTTTACCAATCTTCTAGGTTAACTCATGGTCATGTATTTTTGTTTGTTTAGACATCGACGAGTGTGCACGTTGGGAACTCCACTCATGCTATGGAACCTGCATAAATATGCCTGGAACGTTTCATTGTCAATGCCCTCATGGAACCTATGGGAATCCCTTCACAAAAGGGGGATGCATCAAGATCAAGAATTCCTCTCAAGGTGACAGTCACATCAGGGATTACCTAAGTTTTTTTATACACCAACTTCATAGATGTGAATTTCAATTGGACTAATTTTTTCAAGTGCCATTTATACATGAGAAATTGTTACACAATGCATTCTTTAACAGTATTTAATGCTTTTCATGCTGTAAAGTAAGAGTGATGGGCGCAATATGTAACACTATTTTTCAATTTTTTTCCAGGTTTAACCATAGGCCTGCTAGTCAGTTGTGGCTCAGTTTTATTGGTTCTTCTTTTTTTGGTCCCTTGATACTACGTAAGATCAAGGTACGGAAGGCCCAAAAAGCAAAAGAAAGATTCTTCAATCAAAATCATGGTTTGCTACTGCAGCAGTTAATATCACGGAATGCAGATATTGGTGAAAGGATGATTATTACCTTAGCAGATCTGGAGAAGGCCACAAACAATTTCGACAAATCTCGTGAGGTTGGTGGTGGAGGACATGGTGTTGTGTACAAAGGAATATTAGGCCTTCATGTAGTGGCCATCAAGAAATCAAAGATAGTGGTACAACGAGAAATCGACCAATTCATAAATGAGGTTGCAATTCTTTCTCAAATCAACCATAGAAATGTCGTGAGGCTCCTAGGATGCTGCCTTGAGACAGAAGTTCCATTGTTAATATACGAGTTCATCTCAAATGGAACACTTTCTCATCATCTTCATGTTGAAGGTCCAATATCACTACCATGGGATGATCGGCTAAGAATTGCAGTTGAAATTGCTAGAGCGCTAGCCTATCTACATTCAGCTAGTACAGTACCAATATTCCACAAAGATATTAAATCTTCTAATATACTGCTTGATGATAGTTTAACAGCTAAAGTGTCAGATTTTGGAGCTTCAAGGTACGTTCCAGTCAATCAGACAGGAGTGACTACAGCTGTTCAGGGAACATTTGGTTATTTAGATCCCATGTACTATTACACTGGTCGGCTGACAGACAAGAGTGACGTTTTCAGCTTTGGTGTACTTCTTGTCGAGTTGCTCACTAGAAAGAAACTGTCCCTGTACAACTCCGACAGCGGTGACAGCCTTGTTTCACATTTTGTCTCGCTACTCACAGAAGGTGATTTGATTGACATAGTAGATCCACAGGTCATGGAAGAGGGAGACAGTGAGGTTGAAGAAGTAGCTGCACGAGCGGCAATGTGCACTAAACTGAATGGAGAAGGTCGGCCCACAATGAGAGAAGTGGAGATGGCACTTGAAAATTTGCGAGTTAAGAAGAACCTGCTCCACGAAATACCTTGATTTCATCAGGGAAATATGATGGGGAACAGATCGCAACTCGTTATGTGCAAGCTCGAGGGGTTGCGAATGAAACAAGTAGACAGTATACCATGGAGAAGGAAATCTTGCTGTCAGCAAGGTATGCTCGGTGATGTTTTGCTATATTCCTCGTGAACAGTAAAATTATAAGGGGACAGTCATTTCCGATGAATGTGTAGCCAAAGAAAAAATATTCTTTTTTTTTACCAGGAACGGAACAAATATTATTCCTTCCTTTTTTTGAGGTGAAGGCAAATGCTGTTTGTGTTGTCTTGTAAATGACTATGCATATACCGTTCAATTCCCTTGTTTTGTTTGGTCAAGTCGATTATTGCATACATTCATGTGTACAGGGGTAAGAAAAAATACGAAGTCAACAGAACTCGTGTACGTGCATTCATGCCTCCTATACTGGCGAAATAAGTATCAAATCGTGAATTTTCTCTAACCCTTATGTGTATGGGTATTATAAATTCAAACGGAGGTGGGTACTTTTGGGTATTAGCATGTGCAATACTTGTATAGTTTCGGCAAAGATATACTCATTGTGATAAATCAACGAACGGTAAAAAGAAAAGGTAATGAATCTGAAGTGAATTTATTCGGATCCCTCGTATGCTTCAGGTTTTGCACCTGATCAACCCATCTTCATGAAATAATTACCTCTAAATCCCAAGAAAAAACAACTTGACAGAAAACTTGGGGTAATCAAATGAGCATGCAAGTGCGCGCGCATATTTTTCAGCAGTTTAACCTACAATGTACAAATAAAATACATCTTGCACGACAGCAAAAAGAAGAAAAAGAAAAATGAATAATACACGCCACATACAGTTGTCTGGGTGTTCGCTTCCCAAATACATTAGCTACGATGCTCGCAGCAGGCGTGGAGCTAGCCACTTGGCGTGGGTATCAACGCCAGCATCTGGTTCTTGATGATCCCCATACACATCTCGATCTCCCTGAAGATTGGGATGTTTTGGGAGCTGCACGGCTGCAAGCCCAACAGCGCTGAATCGAGGATGTGTGCGACTTCAGCAGGGTGATACTGCTTCTCTGTGCAGTTCTGGCGAATGGTACCGATGGCAGTGTTAGACCACTAGGCAAAAGAGTGATGGAATGTTCAAGTCTGAACAACATACCGAGCTTGGATGATTTACCTTTATCATAAGCATCATAGCCACACAGGATGAAATCAGCTCGGTAGGAAATTGGCCATCGGAATCACACCCGTTTGGCAATCTTGAACTGCTATTTGTTGCAGGAGCAGGTGTGCCGTTATCTTGATATGATGCATTTGACTGACCTGAATCAGGAGGTATCCGTCTTATGCCAAGTATGCTTGAACCAGAGCCAGTACCACGGCTATTCAAGTTATCTAGTGCTTCACCTATTTTGGCAAAAGCATTCTCTCCTTCACTAACTTTGCACATCGCCTGGTAAAGAGTAAAGGAACAAAAAACAGCAATGACTTCAATGGAACGAAATAAATTTAGAATATGAAAGGGAAAAAGGACTTACATCAATGTAGCACCAAAAAAGGAGAATAAAATAGGCAATGCTCTAATCCACACAATAGAAATAACTAACAAGAGTACAATATACGCAAGCTGCCTGCTGCCCCAACAAGCTGACGGCAGTGCATTTCAAAAGTAAATGTCCAACTGAAAACAGGTTCACGACCTATTTAAAAATTCTGAACAGAGATGATCGGTAATCGGTATAGAAACCCAGGTCCCAGGTTAAATCATGAACTCAACATCTAGAATTTAGGCAGGCAGTTTCACATTTCCTTTAGTAGCCACTACAGACTAGCAAGTTGTGAGAACCAAGTACAGCACCAGTCTATTGATTTCTTGTCAATGTAAATCTTAAAATTTATCATACCCCTCAGAAATCTGGAAATCAGTGCTGATTCAGTTATGTAGAGCTGATAATTCAAACTACGTAAAGCGATAAGCAGATCAGAACCATGAGGAATCCTAGGTGCAGATAGAATGGCATGATACAGAAAAGAATACAACAATTCTGGCAAACAGACCTGGATAGCAACATTAACCATCATTTTTGCTCTGCATTTTGAAGTCTCAATAACCTCAATCACTTGGGAGCCAGATTCTGGATTAGTATAACCGAAAAGGTTATACGGATCTGGTGCTCCAGCAAAGGCCATGCCATTTTCCATGGATTTAGAATATGACTGTACTGGATTCCCATGATATGTGTTACGTTGGCGAAGTGAAAGCAAGGCTGCAGCTACCTGAGTATAAAATATGTTGTCATTCACCTAAGTACATGAAACTGAAGTTATTAAAGTGATAGCTTGAACTTGGGAATGTTACTTGATCATTGGAATCTCTAAGCTGCACAAGCACCATAGCGTATTGCTTTCTGAAATGCTCCAAGTCTCTGATAATTTCCCCGTCCTTTTGCTTTCCAGACACTTCTTCATTCATGTGCCTCAACTCTACTAGTAAAGCTTCCTACAACAGATTTATAGTTCACCATAACCCACTTGAATGATGTAAATTTGAAAAGCATGTATATTCAAAAAGTAATAATAGATGTCAGCAAATACAAACTGCAGAACCGATGTCATGCTTACAACGATTACAGTGCTCTGTAGCCACAACCTAATCTGGGAACTAAAAGGAACTAATCTCTCATACCAGATGAGCAGACTATCCCCACTTTATACTCTACGGCTGGCAGCGCATTTTAAGTATCAGACAGCTGATGGATTATCAAGACAATACAATGGCCCAGCCTGAATAGATAAGATTAAGGCAACACTACTGGAACATAATATATACTAATAGGTGAACCGTCAATATCAGCTGACAAATTGTTGAAAGCGCATTACTGTAAAAGTTATGGTCAACTCAGTGTCAACTGCAATACAAACCTAAGTGTGTGGATTTGTGTACACCGAATTCTTGGTTGCAATGCAACACAGCTGTAACTTATTCAGTGTTTCAAAGGTGTTGCCTAGGTGTCCGGGTGGACCCTGCTAGCCTTGGGCAACAGTTATGCTTGTCACCTAGGCATTCAGGCGTACCCAGCTCACCTTGGGTCGCCTTGTCGCCTTTAAAATTTAAAACAATGGACTTATTAGAAAAAGATGTTAGAGATTCCAATTTGAGCTATGCGATTTGTATCCATTTGCAAACATTAGAGAGAGACAAAGTAAGGCGCAAGCCTTGTTGCACTTGCCTTTTTATCAAGAGCACGTGATAGTTCAGCAAGGGCTCTTATATCAGCTTCTCTTTCCTGTATCTGTGAGAGAGTGGATGGCTGATTGTACATTGCCTGTTGTGTAGCAGCTGTAACCTCATTAACTGTCGCTTTGGCCTGTGCAATGGAATCAATTGAGTCACCCTATTGCGTAAATTCCAAAAGGAGTACAGTTAGCTTATTCCACATTGGCTATACAAAAGTAAGTAGCTTCCATGTCAAACATTCTACCT
Source organism: Panicum miliaceum (assembly GCA_032594955.1). Lineage (NCBI taxonomy): Eukaryota > Viridiplantae > Streptophyta > Magnoliopsida > Poales > Poaceae > Panicum > Panicum miliaceum. The sequence continues at coordinate 3,864,387 of CM064064.1, forward strand.
TTGCTTGCTTCATTAAAGTACTTATCGGATGACCAGAAGGGATATGGAAGGTTGCATCAGCACTATTCAAATTTGATGTGAATCTTGTTAAACCTCCGGTACCCAACTCTTTCATCTGATCCTCATTTGCTTCCGATAAGCGGCTATAATATTCATTGACAATGTTCTGCTGTCTGAGAGACTCAGGGAAATTTTCCAGGGGATGCAGGGGCATGCAATCAATATCCTGAAGAAACAAGTTCCTCTCAATAAACCATATTTAACAAGCAATCAGTGTCAAGGAGACTAAGGTATCTAGTCATATCGATCTTCAGCGGAAATAAGACATAACAATCTTCTATACTTAACTGTTGTACTAAGTTATTGCAAGTCACAGTAATTTCTGGAGTATTAAGTAATCACAAAGATCGGCTGAAAGCATTTAAGTCCAAAGACATTAAATGGAACTAAAACTAAATGATCAAAAACATAAGTGAGATAGTAGGTGATTACCATCACAAACTCAACACCCAGTTCAGGTCGATCAAACTGAACCCGGCAACGATTATGATCAACAGTCAGAACATTTCCATCATGAAGTTCCCGTGTTCTAGGATGGCAGGCTATAACACGCTGCCCAACTGCTAGAGGTCGTGCAAGATCCGTTGGTAGACCTTCTCTAACGCCAGATCGAAGTTCAGCGTAGTGCTGTCTGACTGAATCACGATACTGGGAGAGCTTCTCTCTCTCCTCACGTAAAAATTGTTTTGACAACCGACGGGGCTTTCCAAGAGAACTGCAGAACATTAAATTTAGGGGACAAATACAACTAAAGTTAACAAAAATATTGAAGACTACAAACCTCCGTATGACACCCCACTCAACACGAGTCAGTCTTGGAACATGACCCAGCTTGACATGATTCAAATACTCAACAAATTCACTCTTTGCAAACCACGGATAATCAATTGCACTATAGAACCACTCAAACATGCACCATCTACGGAGCAAACGTGATGACAAGCAGTGAGAGAGTTTGTCCTGCAACAGGTTAGAGTACATAAGACTCTTCGACCATGCCAAGTAATGAAACACATCAATCAGCACATGTAACAAGATAAAAAAGAAGTACCTTGACATCAATTATATTACTCACTGAATAAGACAATTTCTCACTTCCGGAATCACCAGCACCCTCAGTAGGTTTACACTCTTCACTTAGCGATTTTTGAATGCCTAATTTACGACGGCTTTTAACCTTTGAGGTCAAGTCAGCTTGCAGAGTCATTTCACCTTGTGTAGTTGTCTCTGCGATATCCATGATCACTTTTCCAAAATCAGTATGTGCTGGAGAACATCCAAGTGCTTTGAACTTATTTTATTTCAGAAATTGGACTAATATGAGTATGCCTACCTTTATTAGAAGATGTCTTCCCTTCTTCAGCAGAAACCTATAATATACAGATATACCAGAACAAGAATTACGTTGTATCCAGCAAGCATAACGAGATTAGTAAGGGTAAAATTTGACTGTGCATTGGTGGGTGAAAATTTGACACAATAAATAGCTAGAGACTAGAGAGCTATCAGTGAAGGCTTGGTACAATTGTGAATATTGCAATCAAGGCATATGATACATGCCATTTTGATATTATTGTTACAGAATGTAAAACCCAATTTCATAGCATGTATTATGATTGTCACAGTTGGAGCCACAAGCTGTGATCCAAACAACAAACTACCAATAAATTTGAAAGCTAAATCCCAAAAGTACAGACATGGCTGAAATGCTGATGTTGGTAAAAATAAATTTCCATCTAGATATACCATTTGCGTGTGAAGGATTTACAACATAACAAAATTCAACAGAAAAAGGAATGTATTCTATTTTTATAGGAATATGACAATTATTATGAACAGCTGCAAGTAAAAAACTATGAACAAAACTCTGAAAAGCTTACAGATAGCAGCAAGTCTACAAATCAAATCACAGTTGTGACCTAGCCTACACACTTACATTTTAACTTCTTCACCATATCAAACAACAAAAAGGCCTTTACCAGTTTAGAGTAGATTCTGTATAGCCAAACCCAGGCTCTAAAAACCAGTCAAACTAAACAGGTTAAGGATGCCTACATCACTAATTTACATCCATTGTATGCAAAAATAAACTAGTATCCAGGTTTAGTTGAGTACGCGTCCCAGAACTTTATGGGCTATTTGGTTTAATGGAAGAAGTTGGTCTATCACCAACCAACCTGTCTCTAATAAGAGCAAAGCTAGTAGGGGGAAAAAGCACACAGCCATCCCATGAAAATTATGGACTATGGAGTGATCCTATGATGGACAAATCAATCTAGGATGGGGTGGTTTGAACTTCAAACAAATAACCCTTTAATCTATTGAAAGAGTTGGGCTAGATACCTCAGTCTTCTCCACATCTTTTAGTATATTTTTTTCATCTTTTGAAACCTGTATATAAATAAAGCATACAAGTTTATGCACACCATAAATGAATTAAAGCAAGGAACAAAATAATGGTTGTAGAATACAGAATAACAGTAGTGAGGTCAAGAAACTACGTATATAATATAGTGGTGCTATCACAGTAAGAGCCGATATTGCAGTCCTACCAATATTGCAGGCTGTGTTGGCAAATTTTATGTAACATATACATATGTTATGCTCACAAATTGATGCACAATATCTATTCGCCGTAGTTTGACATAAGAAACGCATAATACACAAACAAAAACATAAATTGTGAGTAACTTTAGAATTAGCATATGAGAATAGAGCAACCAATGGCAGCATGTACACTACAACCAATCCACAACAAACTCAATCCGCAGTTTATAAACTTGACTAACACAATTTATAACCTTCAATTATAGAGCAAACAATACTACTGCTTGAAGAAATGCTTAACAAATAATAATTTTGAAAGTACCTTTCCTGTGGAAGATTTCCTCTTCTTTTTTTCTGTTTTAACACCACATGTACAACCTTGCTGCTTTACTTCAGAAGTGGTGCTCCCATCATGATGAGGATCTTTAGAATGTTTGGCTTTTTTCCTAGTAACCATATCAGTGCTTGCAATTTCTGACTGCCTTTTGAGTTTTTTCGCTATACTTTTGGAGTTATCTTTCTGCTCATACACCGACACGGCGGCAGGCAAACTAGGCTTTCCATCAGAATCATTGTCTTTGTTTTCATCCTTAATCTGTGCTGACGATTCTGGAAGATCATTAGGTGAACTATTAATGATACTATCATTAACAGAAGCAATGTGCTAAAAAGTGCTAGGTGAGCAATGGTCTATCACTATGCATGGAGTTATGGGGTTGTGGTATAAATTACGCTATATAGGTTTTATGACATCGATTGTGGCGTTGGCTGGAGGACATCGCAGAGTTGATACTGACCGTACAAATTTTCAGAAATTTCCAGAACATATGTCCATTAAACTATCAGTTTGCAACAATTTGGAGGGCATGGGGAAGGCAGCAGCTATTCCAATTCATATTTGACTATGGATACACGCCCCTCTATGGCTCTATATATCTGAGCACACCATGTGGGTGCTGGTTAATATCCCATCCGAATAGGGAGTGTCTCAAATAGCAAAGATGACTTTCTTAATAACAGCATTTTAGGAGGGGAACCCCGACTTAACTATTTTGCCAGCTCTGTTTTCCAGGAAATGACCCTGATTTATTTAGTGTCACTTGTAGAATTATTAACTTTGCAATGTCCTCCAGTGGTCAGTAATTAGAAATCAAAACCCTGCATTGCTGCATTGGTGGTGAAATGCAGCACTGTGAAATCATGTAGCTTAATACCTCTGAACATGTCTATAAACTGTCCAAACCTTTATGCAAATTAGAGTGAGAAGAGTGGGATAAAGTTCCACGCACAAAATAAACAACTGCACCTGCTAAGATACAACAATTGCATTGTTCTGCCATCTTGCCACATAGTACAAGAAAAACGAAATGGTAATGGAATAAAGGATTGCATCTGAGCATAGTATTTAAAACATTAACACAAAAATTAGTTATAGTATAAGATAAGACTAACCAGATTCAACAACTGAAGATGGCTGTAGGATGTTCACAGATAAATCAGCTAAAGTATGTAACGCATCTAGAGCTGAACTTTCATCTGCCAAACAAGGGTGGATTTCAGTTTGCACTGCAAAGATGGACCAAAAGCAAGAACCCAACAGGTTAACCTTACAACTAAACAAGCACCATAGCGAAGGGCATACATCAAAGCCAAACAACTCAATTAAAAAGAACAAAAAAAACTCAATCAGGACACCCCTACCGGTAGGAATACTTTTTGAGTGTGATAATAACAGAGTATGGTTCTATTTATGTTTCCCAGGTTACAGAAATCATTAAATCTTATTTTATAGTGCAACAAACACATAAGACATGACCAATATTCTGAAATAGAAATTGGGTGGTGAAAAAGATGATTCAGAACATGGTTATTTCACATGTTTGATCACCTTCCTGAAACTTTCGTCTCACTAGAAGGGAATTGTCATATCATAATACAGGGCATGTTTGCTTTAATACTTTCTAGTTTAATTTCAAAGATTGAGAAAATATTGTGCAGTACAATTACAGAAAAGAAAATAACACATTTATCCATTGCCCAAATTTCAATTCATACATGACGAAAGAGAACGCTATTGTCATTCGTAGTTCAGTACTGCTCTACAGGAAACAAAAGGTAACTGCTAGAATACAGATATACCATCAAAAAACAGTTGACGGCTTCTTTTATTTGATGTGCTAGATGGCCATGCAGTTTTTCTTCCCAATGTCTCCAGCTCTGGTTCCTCTTTCACCTTTCTCCCACTATGCCCTTCTTCAGTACCACTGCAAGCCTCTCTGTCATACTCATACCGATCACCTGTTTTGCGTGCAGCTTTTTTCCTCCTCTTCTGAGACCTCTTTACTTTCTTCTGAGGCTTGCCAGATGGAGATCCTTTGTTAGTCATCAAATAGGATGCACCTTTAGTATAGTCACCAGTCTCAGCTTCCCTACTTCCTAAGCTAGCTTCAGGGTAATCAGCATCCAACTGAAATCCATGCAACTTTGAGCTACCCATCTCTGAATCAGCATTCTGCAAGTACCATGCAGGTATCTTGATCATGCAATTACTTTACTAATGAGTGATTAACATAAATGGGAGAAGGCATAATAAAATTCTAGTTTCTTACTTTTCTGTCATTACTTTTAATGGGAGACAGGAACATACGATCGCCAGATCTCCCAGGTGTTTGAGAAACCTGAGGTGAGCCTCCTCTTTGATATACCTCTGCCAGAGCAAGCGCAGCTACATGAGCTCCTTCATCATCACCATTGTTAGAATCTGGTTTTGCTTGTCTATTTGGTGCACCCCTCTCATCTCGATGGTACATGCTGGCAACAGGTACTCTTGGAGTCCTTTTTCCAACAGCACGTGGCCTGTTCCCTACAAACAGGTCTACAAAGATTTCAAGACCTCAGTACAATCATCACTGTTTGAGGAAAGCAAAACAGCAACATCTTTGTTTTTATGTTATGACAGTGTTGGGTGCTAATATTTGATAGAAAGCAAGTACTTAACTTCAGTTAAATCGCAAGGTCATGTTCACAAGCACTTGTAAGTTGTTAATATTGAAGGAAGATAATGCAACCACATAAATCAGGTGCGAATATGGAAACTTCTACAGAAAAAAAAAGGCAAAATAATGCCCTGTTTGGATCCACCCAGATTGTTGAATACAGCCTTTTACAATCTAGCTTGTTCCAAAGTCCAGACACTCTAAATTAGTAAATTGTGGTCCAACTTTTACAATCCACCAACGCCAGATTGTTGAATCCCACAAGCTGCCTCAACCTAGCTTTCTACCAGTTTGTGTGCTCCAACCACCCCAAAATCCAGGAATACAAACAACCTCCCGGCTTTTACAATCCAGCTTTCAAGAATCCACAATCTAAAGCTAGCTTCCACAATCTAGAGTGGATCCAAAAAGGGCCTAAGTGTTCTGGGTTGTCTACTTATGGTCCAGGAACAATATGAAATTGTGACAAAATTAGCTTTGCTGAAACACACACAAATCTCATGTGCAAAAAGAAGGTCCAGAGGGACTTGAAGGCTTAGGGTAGACTATATTGACTTCAAGACTGGACTGGTAAGGAATTAGATGTTATTGTTTGTGCTCTAGAAGAACTTGCAGAATCAATTTAAGAATAATAACTTAACAGTGAAAAATAGATGATATATTCGAGGAGAAAATTAGATAATTAACTCAGATGCCTAGTAAAGTAGTAATAATAACAAATCACAAAGAGGTCTAGCAATGACTCAAGATTGCACTATCTGCATAAGATATTCATATTATTGGCTTCTAGCACTTGGCAGAATCATATCTAGTATCAAGACTGCATCCTGAGGGATCTTATATCAGAAATTCAGAATTAAGATCATCATAAGATTTCATACTGTTGGCTTCTAGAACAGGATAAACAGTGCCATAGATTTCAGGGTACTACTACTTTCTTACTATTGTAAATCCAAACTTAAGATAGATGCATGTGCAGTCAAAATCTCAACTGGCTGATAAGTTCCTGCCTAAAAATTCTAGTGCCAAAATGACTGAACTTAATAAACTAAAAGCATAATTCATAACTGTGCCTGCATTCTAGTATGATATATGATTGTATTCTTCGGAGAGAATAAATTATCCACTCCAATTTTAGCAAACAAGTGACATCAAGGTCAATTATGAGTACAATGATAGTAGAGAAAAATGACTGATTTTCATTGCCCTGCTAGAACCAGCTCCCTTAATCTCGTATTTGTGAAACCAAAGACCAAATACCTATTCTGCAAGATTATGTATGCCTCGGATTCCCACATAGCAAGGTAATATAATATATCAGATTATGTAGATTTCCTAGATGTACAAACAATTACCGGTGTCCTGTAAAAAAGACCAGGCATGTACATAGGAATATCTCCAATTACCTCCAGAACGTTTTTTCTTCAACAAAGAAAGGCATCCATAGCTCGATGAAGCAGGCTGAGATTGCAATTGATCAGGGTAACGTGTATCTGATGTCTTTGACACAGATTGAAACTTTGCACGACCACGTTTCTGTGGCTTCCTAGAAGTTTTTGGCGAATCATTGCTTTCATGATCACTGTTACTTCCATCCTACAATCCATAGCAGATGTCCTTGTGAGTAATTTCAACAAATAGTAAAAGAATATAGCATTATTCTCAAATGTACATCACGGCTGCTGAAAGCTGCATATGCCTCATAGAACCGCCAGCCAGGAGATTCAGTAAAACTGTTTTCATGGATGGAACAAATAGTTTTAGATCTTAGAATTTGTGGCTGATGCCAAAGTTACTGATGTTGCATATACCAAAACGTAAAAGAACATGTTTTTGAGACTTTGTTTACAATATACTTCCTTTGACCACAACAAATAAAGTTCATCTAGGTTTGTCTTATGTCAAACATTTTTTTGTTTGGACCATCAAAATGTAAAAATTTATATAGATTGAGAACTCAATGTTGATGTTAATAGATTCATCATGAAATACAGTTTCATAACATACTCTTTTCATTTAAGATAACATACTTCTATAGATATTTTCGTGTTGATGTCCTACTGGACTTATATTTGTGACTGGAGCAAGTACTTTTTAGTCCATGGTCACAAAGATGCAAACAGAATGTCTTGTTCAGGCACCAACTTTTATAAACATTCAGAAGATTTTCTAGTGGAGAAAAGAATTACAGAAGCTGTAGGTATAGTAATCCATATAGTGTTTGACCACTTAAATATAGTCTCACCAGAATATTGTAGTGGTCAGTCATCATCGCAATTAACCCTGCTGCAGTTGCTGTTCCCTCTGGTAGAGACAAATAGGCCTGGATATGACACACATGTTAATCTAGCGCAATGAAGTGTGTATATGAAAATAGTTGTGAAATTAGCAGAAAACATGAATACAGTCAAATTAAGCATTGCTACCTTCGCAATCCATTGAACTGATCTAGGGAAATTTAGGTTATCAAATGGAAATACGAGTGGTTATATAATGTAAAAGGCCCAATTGTTACCTTATTCATGTTGTAAAGAGCCTCCACCATGTCAGATGTCCTATCACGGATAGCACCAGCAATCTGGAAAGTGAAATGAAAAATCAGTACATATCACATAGGTGTCTTTCCCTTGTCTCAATTCTGTCTAGATAAGCTCAAGACATACCTTTCTCCAATCTTTTCCATATTTTCTATAGGCACCATAGAAGCGCTCGAGCTCCTCTTTACTCCACTGAGACCCAAGCATGTCTGATAACTTTTTCTTCTGCAAATGAGTTCTTTTTTTCTTTTACCATTGATTAACAATGAAGTGAAGGTACTGCTAACTACTCAAATGCGTTCGCACTACCCAAGCCCATGTTTGAAATCACACTTTTTCCTAGATAACATAAGATACCTAGAAAAAATATACTTGATAGTCCATAGAGTACTACTGTGTCATACACTCATACTGTCACATAATCCCATAGACGTCAATTATGTTCTTTGCAGATCAAGGAAAAGGAATAAAAAGTTGCATGTGAGAAGAAAAATATAGATGTTCATGTATACTTACTCGCACTTTACTTTTAGGTACACTTGCTGTATCTTCAGTCTTCCAATCGTCATTGATTTTGGCATAGCGTTTATTCGCATTTCTCACTTTCCTGGCAGAAGCCATTGGAAATCACTCAAACTCCTGAAAACACAGTCCATTAGATATTATTGGCTATTGCTAAGCTCTTCATTTACATTTTAGCAAAAGACGCAAAGGAGAAATTCAAGAGGACAGTTGGATGACAAGACTATTTTGGCACATGTATGGTCACCAAAATCAAACATGCCCTCGATATTGGCACTAATTTCAAATATTGGAATCACCATCAAATCTAATCATCCCAACGTCTATGCACAAATCAGGAGGCACTTTAGATGGTACGTACCCCTACATGTACAAATGTCTAAGCCTTTTTTCATCACATGTCTTTGAGACCTAAACCCTTGACATTTCTCAGCACTCATTGCATCACAGAAAATAATACTGTGACTTCATCATAGTTACGATACAATAATTTTAGCTGTCAAGAGCCCTATGAAGGTATGGTACAACCCCTTCCAACATCACAAGAACATTAACGATCTGCACATGACAACTTCTCCTTCACTTTGCAACAGCTCATCCTAGAGCAGTGGTGGAAGCCATGGCGTCACCAAGGTTGGGTGCAGCGACATCACCCAATGAGGCAACAAGAGACATCCTAATAAATCCTCTGGGGCAACCATGTCCATAAAATGAAGAAATTTTCTGTTTTGATCTCAGCCTATCTGCTCCAAGTAAATTCTGATTCTTTTGGCTAGGTTTTTTCCAGTTGGCATTTGGCAACTCAGAAAAGCAACATTGATTAATACCACAGGAGTATTGCACTGTCCACTAAGATTGTTATAATAAAATCTAGAAGTATTACATTGCCAATGTTTTGCTTGTTACCGCTAACCATATATTTAAGCATTTTGCATGGTAAGTAGTATAATATACAGTGCTCGATATTATCAATCAGTAGATGGAATGTATAAGTTGCATTCACAACAGGGGGAAAAATACATGCTTGGAAGGTTTTGATATTGTTGAACAATGGGAATTAACGCATCCTTTATATGGTCATCACTCAAGGAATAAGCACCTTCCTTCCACAGGTAGCTTATAAAAATTTAGAATAGGTGTGACATCACAGGATATGCTATTACCAAAGCACTTCCAGTTTTAATTTAGGAATTAGGATAGCTATTCTCAGAGAGTCAGAGTACAACTTAAAGGTGTGCCTGCTCAGGAATTTCACAACCACTGCATAAGGTTATGCCATGATGCTGAAAATTTGGTCCATTTCAGTCAGCCCCTGATCCATCAGTGTCCTCAACTAACTTCATCTTCAGTGAGCTCTGAGTTCACTTTGAGCATGGAAAGAAAAAAAAGGATACAAGAGGCATGGAGGGCATGTCAATGCTATTAAATGCAAAATCAACAACTTTTAGTGCCCGTCTATTACTGGCACTAAACATTAAGATGCAATATCATTTTGAGAATATGTATCAAGTTGACCTAGACCAGGAAAGCGGTACAATAGATCAGAGAATAAGCAAGAGGTGCAGGGTTTTTCATCATTTCAGAAGAAACCTTGTGGCCCTTAAATGATTACCATGATTTACACCATTTATAGAGGTACCTAGAGCTAGCCCCAGTATCTTCTTAGTGTGAGGACAATGAAAATGTTTGGACTTTCGACTTTCAAGGATGAATCTCTGTACCATCATATTTAGGCATAACAAAATCTAATGGCATTGATCGTCTTACTGTTTCAAAATCCAACAGCAACTAGCTTTTATACAGGAGTGAAATTTAGCAATACATCATTCTAACACAGCATGTCATTTAGGCACTTTGAAGGAAGCTTTGCAAGCAGAGACACAGCCAGATAGGTCAGACTGCCACTATTTGAATTATAAAAACCTTAAGCCCACGACCAAGTGCAGCCCCCGATCAACAACTACAGGAACCACGAATTTGTGTAACCCCAGTCACGTAAAGCCGGGAGCTTGATTGAACTGCCCCCTCGGCAATTGGGGGTGGAGTGAGGCAGCAGCTAGGGCTTACCAGGAGAGACCTTGGCCCTCAGCAAGCGACGAGAAAAGGGTTCACGGCCCCGGGGAGGCCCCCGGAGGTGACGGGAGCCGCGCGTTTCCGGCCGGCACTCGAATCGGGGTCGCCGTTGCCTCGCGTCAGCAGGTGCGAGTTCCACCAGCGCGAGGCCACGGCGAATTGCAAGGCCCTCCAACGAGCGGCAGATCTGCGGGCGGGGGTAGGGGCAGTGAGATGGGAGGAACACTCGCACGGGGATGGGAACCGGGGCAGCCGGTGCCGGGTGGGGGAAGGGGAGGTGCAGGAGGAGGGGACGGGGACTGACCGACCGAGGCGCGGGCACCGGGGCACGGGCAGCCGCCACCGCAGCTGACGAAGGCTCCACCGGAGACGGAGGGAAGCCGCCTCGCCGGAACGGTGGGAGTGAGGGGAAGGGTGCGGAATGGTGGAGGGAGGAGTCGTTTCGCGGGGCGGGTCTTGTTGGCCGGGGAAAGAGAAAAGGGGAAATCGAAGGGAGCGAGGTGCGAGGCGAGCTACTGTTCGGTTTGCTCGCAGGCGACGAGGCGGATTTGAAGTTACAAAAAAAAAACAAAATAAGTTTTTAAATTTTAAACCATGATTTCTGTCCAGCTCCCTCGGTTTTTTTAAATTTCCGTCTTCGAAAATCGGGAAATGTTTTTTATAAGAGAATCGGGAAATATTGGCAAATGTTAAACTGACCGAGATCTCGGGCACCCGGATTTTTATCCGGCCATCGGCTTCCGGCCGACCTGGCCGGAGAGGGCGACGGGGCGGCGAGGCTCCGGCCGGCAGCGGCCGAAGTTGGAGCTGGAAGCGGCGGCCGGTGGCGTTGGCTCACGCAGATGCTATGACGGGCGTGGACTGGAGAGCTCGAATGGCGCGAGCGGAGGCGGCCTGACCCGCGCCGGCTAAGCAGCCTCCTCCACGGCGCTCCTCCGTTCAACTCCGCCGTCCCTCCCCCTGCGGCTGCGGCCGTGCGGCGTGCGCGCCCACCCGCTGGCCGCCGCTGCACCTCACGCGCGCGGTGGTGGGAACACGCATCGCGCACGCTCGCGTGGGCGGTGGGCCTTGTTGGGGGTGTTGGCTGCTGTTGGGCTGTCTGGTGTTTGTTGTGATGGGCCTTGGTGGTTCCCGAGGCAGTGGGCCGAAATACGTAAATACATTGGGCCATCTAGGCGCGAAAACGGAATTCACGGCCGAAATTTCGGTCTACCAGAGGATGGAGAAGGTGATGAGATGGTGGAGGGGACGCAAGCTTCGGCGTGTAGCTCGTCGGATGAGGGCGTGAGGCGACGGCGGAGGTCGCAGCGCTGCGGGGTGGCCGGTTGGCCACCGACGGCGTCTCGATGCATCTGCGGAGGTTTCGTTACTTGCTGGCCTTGCCTGGTTTTCAGAAAAAAAGTTCAGAGAATAGCTTGCGATGATGTGTTCCTGGGAGTCTGAAATACTACGCGCTGATCGTGATACTTTAGCATAACATCAGCTGATAGTTGGATCAGAAAGAAAGAAAGAAACAGGGAACTGGTTGTCGCTATGAGCTTAAAAATTGGTAGATCTTCCCACTTGTACGAGCTCTCGAGTGATTTTTGTACCTGCATGGCGTAGAAGAAGAAGTCAAGAATGCCAACACAGCAAAGCAAAAAAGATTTGTTGGAAAGGGCCGTTACCTGGCATCCGTTCACATAAGAAAGGGCCTTACGGAATCAATTGAAATTTGTCGGATATGACTTAACGTGTTTGGTATTACTTGCTTTTCTTTTTCTTTTTGCAAATATAAGAATATCTAGTCCTGCTGTCGGAGACTCGAAATCAAGCAAGTCACGGCGTGAGGCGTGAGTAGTCAATGGTCTTCTCTCGCTGCCTACTCCCTCCATCCCCTTTTAATTGTCGCTGAGGAAGCATGACTATAAGGAGTCACGGTTCCTTAGCAACAGATATACTGAAATAGAGGGAGTACGTAGTTGACCGGAGTTTCGATTCCAGCATGAAGTGATTATCGGGAGAGGTCATCCTAAATCGCTTCCTGCCACATTAGACTAAATAATTAATAGTTCTAAATATCGAGCAAATATGAGTACCCCCGAATGTCGAAGTGCCAACAGCTACCGCCAAAAACTACTCTTCTTTCATCCATCATGGGTATCTGTGTCGATGCTCTGAGGGCTATGAAGGCAATCCTTATGTTCCCGATGGATGCAAATTAAAGGTACACATCTATATCTATATGAAATTGTTTTTCCCCCATTATAATTATATTCGATCCCCCTATCTTCATGAATCTTCGGACCCTTATTATTTGATATCCATGTGCTTGTTTAGACATCAATGAATGCGAATTTCCAACGATTTATGCTTGCTATGGTGATTGCAAGAATACACCAGGAAGTTTTATTTGCATGTGCAGCACTGGCTATATACAGGCAATGCTTCCATCCCGAATGGATGCACAGGTACATGATATGCAAATCGGAAATATAGTTATTAAGAGCATTTTCAAAAGATCTTTTATATCTCTAGAAATAGGGATTTTTGTTAAAAATTGCCCAACACCCTCTTCAATTAGATATTTAAATATGGGCATTCTCTATTTCGGATTTCTCGCAAGCTAAAGACGTGGAGCGAGAATAGCTCTCTAGACTACGCATAAGATATATAAAAACTGTCGGAGAATACAAAGATATAAAAAATAATTTTTACTCAAATAATTCTCTAAATGATGATTTAGAGAATAGATTGATGGAGATACTCCAGCTACCGATATTTCAGATTGCAGTTGTTGCGTTCATATTTTTTGTAAACTAAACTCTATTTTTAGACATCAACGAGTGTGAGCATCCGGAAGCCTTCTCGTGCCCCAATGCTAATTTTACAGGTGACCGTAACTTTGGATCCGTCCGGTCAATTCCACCTCCCCCTCCTTTTTCCCTTTACTGTGTCCGAATCTTCTCTCTCTATTTTCTCATTTCTCTCTTTTTTTTCCCTCCTTTCTCCTCCCTCTCTCCGCTGGATCCCTTCCTCTCTCTTTCCCCTTCCTCCCTCCGCTGGATCCTCTAGTGGTGGCGACCTCCCCCGAGCGGCAGCAGCTGGGCAGACCGGAGGAGCGGCGGCGGCGCGGGCGAGGTGGAGCGGTGTTGGGGGAGCGGCGGCGACCTCCCCTTGGGCGGCAGCGGCTGGGCGGGAAGGCGGCGGCGCGGCCGAGGCGGAGCGGAGCGGCGGGGAGAGGCGCGGCGCTGCGGCAGACTTCCCAGGGCGAGCTCTGCGCGCGGCGCGACAGCTCGTTCCCTGGGCGCTCGCCCCTGGAGGCGGCGGGGATCTCCCGCCCGGGCGCTCGCCCCTCGCGGCGTCGGCGGCGAGCTTCGCGGCGTTTTTTTTTCCTTTTTTATTTTTCTCCTTTTTTATTTTTTGATGCAAAAGTTTCTACAAAATTCTTTACCTGAATTTTTTTGGATGCAGAAGTTTTTCTTCAATTTTTTTCTCTTTTTCTTTCAAACTTTTTCTCGTCAAATTTTTTCCCAACCTCTCCAAATTTTTTCTTGAAAAAATTCTTCCATAAGTTTTTATCAGAAAATAGAAAAAGGTTACTAGAAAAGGGAAAAAACGGTCTGGGGGAAATCGACCGTAGGGAGGGGGCTCCCTACGGTCGACCGTAAACTAGCGTGAAGCTGCCAAAATTACAATGGAAGTTTTCAATGCCGGTGTCCTAGCGGAACTTACGGGAACCCCTTCACATATGGGGGATGCATTTCGATCAAGAAATCCTTTGCAGGTTGTCAGCTATTGTGTGCACATGTTACCTTATTTTGTAATTGCATCATTCATAAGTTCAAACATACTTCTGCAATATAAAACTTCATTGAATCGTCCGGAAACAAAATAATCTTTCTTACATCCTACTCACTCAAACTAAGGATTTCAGTTCGCAATTTATTTTCAGGTTTAGGTATCGGGCTTGGAGTCAGTGGTGCCACAAGTATTTTATTTCTCGCATCAGGTGTTCCATTCATAATACGTAAAATCAAAGCTGCAAAAAGAAATTTTTCGATCAAAATCGTGGTTTACTATTGTAGCAGCTAATATCACATAATGCTGACATTGGAGAAAGGATGATTATTACCTTAACGGAACTAGAGAAGGCTACAAACAATTTTGATAGAAGACTCGTAATTGGTGGAGGGGGGCATGGTGTTTTCTTCAAAGGAATTATAGACTTCGCGGCGATCAAGAAATCAAGGATTTTAATTTAGAGAGAAATCAATGAATTCGTAAATGAAGTTGTTTATATCTCAAGTCAACCATAGAAATATGGTGAAGCTATTAGGATGTTGCCTCGAGACAGAAGTCCAAACGGAACTATTTATCAACATCTCCATATTGAAGGACCGATATTACTACCATGGTTTGATCGAATAAGGATCGCACTAAAAGTTGCTAGAGCTCTATCCTACCTACATTCAGCTGCTTCAATGCCTATATTTCATAGAGATATTAAGTCCACTAACGTACTTCTTTATGAAAGTTTAACAACAAAAGTATCGGACTTTGGGACTACCTAGATCCCATGTATTATTATACAGGTCGACTAACAGACAAGAGTGATGTCTTTAGTTTTGGTGTCCTTATTGAATTGCTAACTAGAAAGCAACCATTTGTCTACCGGTCCGAAAATGGTGACAACCTTGTTTCACATTTCATAAAGCTGCTTGCAATTGGTAACCTAGTTGGCATAATAGATCAAGAAGTCACACAAGAGGAAGATGGAGAAGTCCAAGAAGTTGCTGCACTAGCGGCATTGTGTACTAAATTGAGGGGATCGGAGAAGACCGGCCTACAATGAGGAAAGTGGAGACACTTGAAAACATAATGGTTAATAAGAAGCAGTTTCCATGTATCACACAGCACCAAGAAGACATGATGAGGATGAAACTCTAGCTCAATTCATGTCAGTTGAACTGGTTACTATTGAAGCAGGCAGGCAATACACTATGGAAGAGTTGAATACCTGTGAAGCAAGCAGGCAATACACTATGGAAGAGGAGATATTATTGTCAGCAAGCTATCCCCGATGAACTTGTACAGTCTTATAGTACAGTGATGAATTTCCGCTGCGCTTCTATAGTGTTTTTATAGATCTTTTGGTAGATGTGTTTGTTTATTGATTGTTGATTCTGCGTAGATCCTTTCACGAATACTATAAAGATAGTAGTGCTGTGTGTAATATGTTTGTCATAAACGTGACTTTTCTTTCTTTTTTCTTGGTTTGCTGTATGCACCACAAAGTTAAAAGCGTATAAATGATGCGCCTATATTCTCGAGATAATGCAACTCAACTTTTTCTCGAGGCCTATTTGTTCATGTAATGACGAAAACTAATTAGTATTATAGTTTGAATGTTTCTGAATTTAGGCATAATAACAAATACAAGTTATAATTGAGGAGATACATGCAGCTTGCCTGGTGGAACAATTTTTTTTCAGGGATGAAACAAGGAGATGCGAACAATGTACAGGAAAGCTTGCTAACAAATGCGGCAGAAAGTGATATCATTCGGAGGGTTGTCCAAGACATTGATTCTTGGAGCGGCAGGTTCAATCAGCTTAAGCCTGATCTTCTAGTGTGGAAAACTTGGTTACAATATTTGTACTAACTTTGTTGCCTCCTTGTTTACTCTGCCCCCCTCTCTCTAGCTTTCTTCCTTGGAAGAACTCATGTACTCCTAATTCTGGTATACCAGATTCATCTTGTACTTGTACTTGGCTTACAAGCCCTCGATCAATGAAAACGTAGGTGGGACAGATGCGGCAGAAAAGATTAAGTGTGAACCAGGGACCTTTCTAGCCAGATGGCATACAGGCCAGCCTAGCGTGCATGAGCAGTTTGCAAATTAAACATCCGTGGGCTTGAGCACCACAAAACTAGTCAAAACATCGTGTCAAGTATGAATCTAAGGTCAGGATACTCTTTTCTTTTTAGGAGAACGGGGGGGGGGGGGGGGGGGGGGGGGGGATCCCCACCTTAATTCATTGATGGAGCTTCTTGCAGTTCAATAAACCATAAACCACCTTAATTCAGCAAAATTACAAGTAAAGTTCCCACAACACACACAAGAAGGGAGATACAACACACACAAAGATAACATCCCTCAACAAAGCTCAAGCACAGCGTCTCCCTAAGACATCACCATGTAGTTCCTGACTAGCGCCACTACCAAGTGGCTACACTTTGACGATTCCAAACCACCAGCGACTGTTAACCATTGAGTCAAAACGACAGACGACAGACGTGATCAATGGCATCTTGGGACTGCTTTCAGGATCCTAATGACGCCCTTCAAGGGGAGGAAGCCACAAAGGAGGAAGGACCATCGAGAGGAGAACGAGGAGATCTCCAAGAGAGGGGATTATGGTCTCGCTAACCCTGCATATGATAAGATGACACAACCAAGTGGCTTGGATAGCGAAGAAGCATAGACACCAGCAGCAGCACAAGACAGTGTCCAACCAATGTGAGCACAACGGAACAGCAGTAAGAGTGAGTGCAGGTCGACCAGGAGGGAGTAAGCCATGGGGGTATTGCGATTGGTTGGAGGCATGCGGGGGATCTCCAAAAGCAATGCCTTCAAGAAGGGACGGCGTCGGATAGACGCCGCCATTGCTCAACTAGGAGACCGAGATGGGTTTTCACCCGAAGCCCCCAAAACGAAATGGAGCAGGGACTCTACAACGACGCCTCCAAGGAGGGAGATGATGTCCAAGGATGTTACCGCCGCTGCCCGTCGGCACCGGCATTGAGCCGGGCAGAGCTTTCGCTCAGCACTCACCACATCCAAGCTGCCAAATTCTCGCCGGCATCGTTGAGGCTGATGACAGCATCTGTAGGGAGCAGTAGTGCTCTTTGGAGAATGGTTTCGACCCTGGCCACTCGTCGTCAGTGCCGCTGGACATGGACGTCGGTGCACACACCGGTCCCCGCTGCACGCCGGCACCATCACCCAACGGGCAACAATGGCAACCAGTAGGGGGGGGGGGGGGGGGGGGGGTCGACGCTGCCGCCTGGCCGGAGGCACCCACCGCAGCCTCGACGCCAGATCCAGACGAGCCACCCCATCAGCGCGCGGATTCGGTAGCCAGCCGCACAGATCTGGCCAGCCCCGGAAGATCAGCGCATTGCCGCCGCAGTCATCGCCCCAGAATAGTCAGCAGCCCAGAGGACGTGCTGCCTCGCGATGAGCTGCAAGGACCTGTTATCTGACTAGCAGGGTCGTTGGATCCGGGCAGCAGAAGAGCAGATCGAGCTGCAGACCACCATGGCTATTATCGAGTAGAGTACGGTGGGTCGGAGGAGAAGGAAGAGAGGAAAAATCGCCCTGTCGCCGCCTTCCTCGAGCCTGCGCGGGCTTCCGGCGGAGCTCTCCGGAGACGGCACGGAGCTGGTAGAGGAGGGGAACAGCCTGTGGGACGGCGGCGGCGGTTCCGCCCGAGTCGCCCTTGGGGGCGACACGGGGGACGGGCTAACTCCCCTTGAACAAACTAATGAGCCCTCCAACCATCAAATTCGGTCAGGATACTCTATAAATAGAAAGGTACGAGGAGCTCTCCTAAAAAAAGAAGTGGACGTATAGATGTGTGAGAATACGCAGCCCCTAATTTCACCATTTGGGTACTATTTTAGTTAATACATGGTGAAAAGAGTGCTTAGTCATATTGTAGCTTGAAATATGAGTTGTTTATAATATTTAGCAAGTTGAGGGGGCTTTCTGAAGATTTCCATTTGAGCCCCTAAATGGAGTCCGAGCCTATCTCTTCCAGTGGGGGCTTGTTATTGTTGTTTGATGGGGAGAAAGAGCTAGGGTTTAAGAGGAGAGGGTAAAACTTTGATCTACCAAATTCACCAATAGAAGAGTGAAATTTGTGGGAATTTAGAGCCTCCCCAACCTTGTTTTGGTTCCCAACCTCTTGTATCTTTCATCTTCATAGTGGATTGCTTGCTCGCCGCTGTCCGTGGTTTTTTCCCGGCAAGGGGTTTCCACGTAAATCTTCATATCTACTCTTGATTTGGTATCTCTCTTGCCATATGTGTTGATTGCTCACTATTTTGCTTGCTATTGGTGCCGTTTGCTCATGGATGGATGGTGTATGTATGGTTGGCATATGAGACATATATGGGTTCTTTGATATGTTGATGATTAGATGATGGGGATTGATGTGTTAGTGAGCTATTGCTGCAAGTATATCACTTAGTGTGAAGTTTAGACAACACCTTGTTTGAAGTATTGAAGTTAAGGAGCTATTTTGTTCTATACATATAAGGTATTCGGTGACATGCTTGTTTGTGAGTAATTAGCTTGCTAATTTGATCGCTTCCGCTGCCCTCTACGCTCACAAGATGTGATCCTGTTTCATATTTTGAGAACGTTTGGTTTCAAAGGATTAAACTTTAGTCGTGTCACTTTTGGGGGTGTTTTGTTCCCAAATAAGTTCGGCCTACAACTAAACGAGCAAATATGGACTCTCAAGATGAAATGTGGAGCCGAAAAATGAAATACGGTTTTGCTCGGATGATAGAGGAATTTTCCGTATCAGAACTTTCGTAGAGGAAGCCGCGCGCCTCTACGGAACGGAAAAGAGCAAGGTATAGCGTACGCAGCTACGCATCGAAGTTGGTCTTAGCTTCAAGCCGTATACTCCCGATGGCACTTTCTCTCGGCGTTGATAGGTAGTGTGCTGGCCGTGGCCCGTGGGGGAGCGACGACCGAGCGAGGTCTCCAGGAAGGAGCACGCGGGTGCAGCGGCAAACACGCGTGTCTCTGGGGACGATGGAGTGGAGTGACTAGTCAGCAAACGAGTAAACGACTGTGATGTGTACCGAAAATCACAGGTAGGAGTGTAGGACCCGGCCGGCCGGTAGTTTTAGCTGTAGCCTGGAAGATGCATGGGTGGAAAACAGAGGCCGATCGATCTTGAGAGTAGCTGGCTAGCTTGTATCGATTAGGATGGAACTGGAAGATGCCAAAAACGAGAGCATGCATCTGTCCAAGTCAAGCCACCACGGAAGAATTTTCCATCGACGAACAGTATACCTATAGAAGTGCTTCCCTTATTACCCTATATATATATATATATATATAGTTTATAGTGCGATATATATATCATCTTTGCACAACTGCATACACGAAACACATGATGGGGAAGGTAGAAGAAAGTAAGAGGGTCGTCGTCGTAGCGTTCGCTGCCGTAGTTGCCGCGCTGCTGCTTCTGCCGCCGCCGTTCGGCGGCGCGGCACCAGCTGCGGCAGCCACCGGGCCGGGGAGGAGCTGCACCAGGAGGTGCGGGAACATCAGCGTCCCGTACCCGTTCGGCATCGAGCCCGGCTGCTACCACGCCGGCAGCTTCAACCTCACCTGCGACCTCTCCCACCGGCCGCCGAAGCTGTTCCTGGGCGACGGCACCGTGCAGGTGCTGGAGATCTCCGCCCCCAACGCCACGGTGCGCATCAACAGCAGCCGCGTGGAGTTCGCGCGTCGCGGTGGTGGTGGCGACGACGGCGGCGGCGTGACCGGAACATGGGGGCTCGGCCTCCCGCAAGACGGGCCCTACTTCCTGTCGGGGGACACAAACATGCTACTGGTGGAAAGCTGCGACGTCCAGGCCGTCGTCCGGGGAGGAGTGAACAACAGCTTGGTCGCTTCCTGCAGCTCTGTATGTCCGCCGGCTTACCAAGATGGTGGTAGCACCACCATTCTTGGATATCTTGTGGGGGTTGGTAGCTGCATTGGTATTGGATGCTGTCAGGCAAACATCTACATAGGCTATTCTTTCTACAGCATCCAGATCAACAAGCTTGACGGATCATCCTACCCTGGTCTAGAGTCAACGGATTCGATCTACATAGTTGACCAGGGTTACAATTATACCAATAGTGACACTGACAACGCGCCTCCTGAAACCATGCAAACGCTAAACTGGATCATAGCTTATAACATGACATGTCCTACAAATGCCTCTGCACCAGAATGCCGCAGTGCCTACAGCTCTTGCCTAAACACGTCAGATTATGCCTGGGGGTCTGCTAAAGGGTACAAGTGCCAGTGCTCTGGTGGCTATCAAGGCAATCCCTACATCGCAGATGGATGCCAAGGTAACTGCTTTCAATTCGTTTCCTGCTGTATACCGTACCCTTGATCGAGCAACATGAATCAGCAAGCTTTACTCAAGTTTCTAATTAATTAAAGTCCATCCATGTGCTTGTTTAGATGTAGATGAGTGCAGTTCTCCAGAGAGCTACCATTGCTACGGCAACTGCACGAACACGCAGGGAAGCTTTATCTGCCTGTGTCCTCATGGCTTCGAGGGCAATGCTTCTGTCCCAAATGGATGCCAAGGTTTCACTATTCAACTCAGATTCATTATTGCACCTCAAATCCTCAATACTTGGACTAGCTACTGATATAAAGATATTTAGCATGCTCATATATATAGCCTCATTTAGTTTTATCCCCCAGTCAGCACGGCATTACATTAACAATATTGCTTACCGAATGGTATGGTATGATATCTTTTTCAAATATACAGTGTGCTAACAGTTCTGCTTTGTTGTGCAAGTATGTTCCAGACATAGACGAGTGTCAGAACAAGGAATCACATGGCTGCTACGGAGAGTGCAAAAATTTCCCGGGAACTTTCCAATGCCTATGCCCTAATGGAATCAACGGAAATCCTTTCACAAAAATGGGGTGTCTTACAATAACAAAGAAGAATTCCTTCACAGGTGACAAGCCATTTACGCCGATTCCCACCTATTTTCCATATATATTACTTGTCATCAGAGCATTACAAGTAGTACTCCTTTTTAATACAAAACCTGCGCTTCTGTCATCATTCCGACTCAATCATTTAGCCCATACATTTTCTTTCCTCAGGTTTAAGCATCGGACTAGGAGTAGGCGGTGGAATAAGTCTTTTGCTAGCACTTGGTACCCCCTTCATAATACGTAAAATCAAGCTGCAGAAGGAGAAAAACATGAGAGAGAAATTTTTTAATCAAAATCATGGGTTATTACTGCAGCAGCTAGTATCGCACAATGCGGACATTGGAGAAAGGATGATTATTACATTAAGGGAGCTACAGAAGGCTACAAACAATTTTGATAGAGCGCGTGTGATTGGTGGAGGGGGTCATGGGGTTGTGTTCAAAGGAATTATAGATCTAAAAGTCGTGGCAATCAAGAAATCAAGGATTTTAGTACAAAGAGAAATTCACGAATTCATAAATGAAGTTGCTGTTCTTTCTCAAGTGAACCATAGAAATGTGGTGAAACTATTAGGATGTTGCCTTGAGACAGAAGTCCCACTTCTAGTTTATGAGTTCATCTCAAATGGAACCCTTTACCAACATCTCCATGTTGAAGGACCTGTATCACTACCATGGGTTGACCGAATAAGGATTGCACTAGAAGTGGCTAGAGCTCTATCCTACCTACATTCAGCTGCTTCGATGCCTATATTTCATAGAGATATTAAGTCCGCCAACATACTTCTTGATGACAGTTTAACAGCAAAAGTATCTGACTTTGAAACTTCAAGATACATCCCAATCGACCAGACTGGAGTAACAACAGAGGTTCAAGGAACAAAGGGTTACCTAGATCCTTTGTACCATTACACAGGTCGACTAACGGACAAGAGCGATGTGTTCAGTTTTGGTGTTCTTCTTATCGAATTGCTAACTAGAAAGCAACCATTCGTCTATCGGTCCGAACATGGTGACAACCTTGTTTCACATTTCAGAAAGCTCCTCGCAATAGATAACCTTGTTGGCATCGTAGATGCTCAAGTCATGGAAGAGGAAGATGGAGAAGTCCGAGAAGTAGCTGCGGTAGCAGCAATGTGTACTAAATTGAGGGGAGAAGACCGGCCAACAATGAGAGAAGTGGAGACGACACTCGAAAGCATACTGGTTAAGAAGAAGCAGGTTCCACGTATTACTACAAGAAGGCATGATGAGGTTGAAGCTCCTGTTCACTACATGTCAATTGAACTGGTTAGTAACGAATCGAGCATGCAACACACTATTAAAAAAGCGAATACTAGTGAAGCAAGCAGACAATTTACTATGGAAGAGGAGGTATTGTTGTCGGAAAGCTACCCCCGATGAAGTTTTGCAGCCATGGGCAATGATGAACTTCCTTCGTGCATACAAATTATTCTGTGATTTTCTTCGGTGTATGCATTTGCTTTGTGGTTGATCCCACATATTTAGTTTCTTTCATGGATATTATAGACACAGTAGTATCATGTATAGTTTTTGTCCAGCATATTTTTTTCTTAATTTGTTTTCATTTTGTTGTAATGAACACAAAGTTAAACGAACGGAGAGTAATGTTTCTGTCTCCTTAATCATGGGGTAATGCCATAATCATTGTTTTCTTGAGGCCTGTGTGTGCATGAGCAAAGTACTATAGTTTATGCAGATTGCAACCGAGAAAAGAAATTCTGCTTGCCTTATAGCCTTAGTGATGAGGACACCTGCCTGTCCTGCCTGGATGACCAGTAGACTTTTCTCCATTGCAGATTATGCTCGCGGATCATTTCGCTTTTCTTTTCTCCACTGCAGATAATCATTTATGCAGATAATTAGTGCATTAAAATACTAGCCCGGTATGCAATCGAGAAATATGCTGATTGCCTCGCAATGACGAAACCACCTGTGCATCTTGCCTGGACGGTTATCTTGCTTCGTTCTGTTAGCAAAGTCCACTTACCATTGGTGCCAATGTGAATTTTCTCTGAACCCCAGAAACCGAGGGCTAGCAATGCTAGTAAGTTGCAGGGATGCTGGCGCTTGCCAGGCTGCCATCAGGCATCAGCCAACGTCCTGAGCTTGTGCTTGCCGGTGAGCACGGCTGAGGGGCTTCATGTTCAGAGTTCAAACTGAAGCATGGCGACATGGCAGCGCTGCAATTTTACAGGTCCACTAGGGCCATGTTAGCAACCCTGAACTAACACTCAGTAATCGCAAGTCGATACAAGGGATTTTGAGTGGAAATAAATGAGGTGTGAACGTGAAGGAATCGAATGGTCCAAGGGTAGCAGCAGGAAGATGGGTGGAAGAAGGATAGACGAAGCCTTCCTCCAAAGCAGTTGAGTTAACTTGGATAGAGACAGCAATGTCATATCTGTCCAAATGAATTTACACCATTTATTCCAAAAAAGAAAACAAAAACACGGCCAAGTCCAAGTAATCAACTTCAACAGATGCATACACTATCCAAGTCCAATCAGTTGGGCAGATGTCCAAGTCTATACATGTGTGGGTTTCCTTGGAAAAAACAAGTACATACGTTGCTAATTTGTCTTACATGTATTTTTTGACAAAAAATAGTGAAGTGATATATTTGTGCTCAGGTATTCCGCTCGTCTACCCGATTTATTTTTCACTTAATATTCACCCTCCTCTACAATTCCGATGAGATTCCCACTCCCCTTCATCTCTGGCGTAATTCAGCTCCAGTGGGTTAAAGTAAGGAATTTGGAGATTTTGAATGTAGGGTTGGACTTGGACATTAATTTGGAATATGGATTTGGGTGGGTTGGTGGGGGAAATACTATATCTTGCATAGGCTACTGAAGTGATTTGGTCGCCCACCCCATGATGAGACGCAAAGTTATTTTTCCTCCATCTGACTAGAATAGTTTTCTTTCTCTACTATAGAACATTTTTTTTCTTCCAAATTAGAAAAAAATTCATCTCATGGATCATTTCCCCTTATCCATGGAATTTTTTTTTGGCCAATTTGAAACTTTTTTCTCTGCTGGAATATTTTTTTCCTTTGTGGAACAAATTTTCTTCCAAACATAGAGAAAGGCAAAAATGTATCTCATAAAAAACAATTGGGTCTTACCATGTTTGTGTGTGACCAAATCGCTTCTAGTTCGTCTACCACAACTCCAAAACCATCATCACGGTGTTCTCCATTGTCGGTGTCCTCGTGGGTATCTTCAAAACCCTTCTCTCTCTCAAGCAGCACTGGCAGTAACTAAGCTAGTTGGCTTCATAGCTTCGCACTCATGGTTAATTGCCATGCCATAATGTTACACCACGCATCCCATCTGTACCACCATCTTCACTTAGTTGGTCCTCAATGTACGCCCAAAAGCTCGGCAGTTGGCAGCAACCCTTTGTATCTGAATTGTGATTATAGCGACTAGTAAGTGCTTAATTACTCAAAGATATATTATGTCATCACAGTGTATCTAGCGTATCATATTTATGCTGTGTCATGGTCTGAGATAATTAAGGATAAACACTGCCGGAGGATAGTCCGGCAGCATCGGCTGCTAGGGATGAGGGAGAATGAATATTGGAGAGATTATACTAGTTCTTATTTGGTTCTTACTGACTTAAAAAATTAATCTAACGTTCCAACTACTGGTGAAAATTATCTAAATTAGATATGCAACCAAGAGATAGGATAGCAGACATGTGTATATCCAACCAAAGTGATGCTGTCTATAACATATTGTCCAAGAGGTAGAAGAGGATCACTGTACACAAGTTATTCGCTTATTCTACAACAACATCGAAACCACCATGACAGTGCCAACCATAGTCCATTTCCTTGTTATGGTGCCTAGATACTAGATATACTTCCACTTAAGAAGTGATATCAACTGTTGGCCATTTTAAAGTCATGCATGCCTCTAACACCTTCCAAACACTTAACAAAATATGTTTGCAACATATGCTCTCATAATTAATGTATTCATGGTGCTAGATTTTAGTGACATAAAAGTGAAATTGAAGTGTCCATATCCATACCCGTCAGGTCAAAAACACCAATATGACGTGCAATTCTCTATCAAGGAAACCCTCCTCCAGGAAGCTCTCGATTGTCAAGCTACACGTGGCGCACAACGCCATTGTTTGGCTGCTGCTACTCATCAAATGGATATTGACCCTTGAAGTACCTGCAAATGAGGAGACTGTGGATGGCCAAGTAGAATGCCAGGAAAGGCAGAAATGTTCCACAATCCTCATGCACATTGCAAAGTTAAGTTATTCACTACGCTTGTGTAAAACGGATGATCAATTTGGTGCTTCTTAGTTATTTCCACATGTAGAGAATGCACATTGCCATCATGAATTCATGGCTCAGAATATAACCAAACTATTGCTTCCATTCAGAACTGGAGTGACTTATAATAGTCTTATTTTAGGAAAATTTATAGCATAATCCAACTGACGCATTTGGAGCATGACCATTTTACAAGACTGAAATGCTAACGATATTCAGATATGCCCTAAAAATGATATTCAGGAATTCTCAATACATTATGAAATCTAAAATGAGATGAATTCCCCGATTCAGATACAGCGTTGCATTGGTGTTATTAATGAAATCAGTCGCTAATAAAAAACCTCCTCAGGAGCCTAAAGTGAAACACAAACAAGAGATGAAATTCTTGAACCATGCCACGCCAAACACTAGACGGATCAAAGGTACTCTGGTGATACTGATGAATTGCATGATTTATTACCGCCTAAGTGATAATCGCATGGAAATATATGGAATGGGGCACAGGGGAGAAGACGACCGCAGCCATTGCAAGCTACCGAAAAGTAATTTTTGCTCGGTGCCAGGAAGGTCGTGGAAGCAAATTTCCGATCGATCGGTTGATGCGGGGCTCACCTTCTGCAAAATCTCCAGGGTCCGGACAGCGGAGCACGCCTCGGCCTGCGCCTGTCCCTCGCCTCCTCGTGCCTCCGCCGCCGCCTGATCTCCTCCATAACGCCGGTGTGAGCCACCTCCCGCCTGAACCTACGCTGGAGCTCCACAATCTCCTCGTCTCACTCTCCCACGTCCACCTTCGCGTTGGGATGCTTGGGAATTGGGATTGGCCGACGGCGGGGCGGGGGCTGGTGCGGAGATCGAGAGGATGGTGTGGGGGCGTGGCGGGAGTTGGAAGCGGTCGCGGCGGGAAGGAGACGACGGAAGCCCTGCCAGGCTGCCATTCGCGTGGAGACGCGAGGTGAGGACCCCGAACGGCGGTGGCGGCGGGAATGGTTGTGTTTGGCGCTCGTCGCCCGCGACGGAGCCGCACAGGTTCGTGGGCTCCGGGTCACCAGTTCGGGTGAGGCCGTGAACAAGACACGAGGCCCAAAGAAAAGCTGCCGAACTCGAAGTCACCTTGGGCCTTGCTTGTAGGCCCTAGGAATCTATCTGGCCTCGAAACGCTGTGCCTTGGAAATTGCCAAGTGCGAGGGGACGGTGTGGGCTGATTTGTCTTGGTTTTTTGTTTTGTCGGCCTGTTCCGGTTTTGCTGGTGGTCCCACTTAAATAACTTGTGAGCTCACGCCTTGCGTTGTAAGTGGGTTAAGCCTTGTTTAAATATAAAAACTTTACATTTGTAAACTTTATATTTTAAGTGGTTGTAAACTTTATATCTAAAATTTTTCAAATCTTTACATCCAAAATTTTACGACCTTGTTTAGATGCAAAATTCTAAATTCTAAATAAATATTCGCACACATGTATGCGTTTAAATGTAGTTGAAAAAAAATCGCATTACACAGATGATCCGTAAATCACGAGACGAATCTAATGAGCCTAATTAGGCTGTGATTAGATAATAAATTGCTACAGTAACGTGTGCTAATGATCGTCTCGTGATTTATGGATGAAATCTGCAATTAGTTTTTTAATTAGTCTATATTTAGGGAGGGGTATACTACGCTATTCATGGGCCTGCGAGTTTACGGGCTAAAATTCCAAAAATTTACGGGTCAACATTCCAAATTTTTACAAAGACCCGTTTAGATACAAAATTCCAAAATTCAAAAAGTTTTGGAATCTTAGGTGCATTTAAACGAGGCCTTAGCTAGAAAAGGCCCGGGCACACGCACACGTCACGTCATCAGCATGACGCCACCCATTCATCAGCCACCGATGCTGTCACGCGAACACCAGCTAGCAGTAGCTTCGCGGCAACGCGTGGCGAGATTCGCGACGCGACCGGTGGATCCCGGCAGGAGATACCGACGAGGAAATCAGCGGCCGATGGCGAGCGCGGCCGGCGGTGCGGCGTTCGCATCTCCACGGTGGTGGCGTGCTGTTCGGGGTGGGCGGAGGACGAGCGCCGCGCCTGCATCACCTGCGCTTGTGCGTGATGCACGGGACGCGCTTGAGGCCGGCCGGGGTGGGGCTCGACGTCGGATGATGATGCGATGCCAGCTGCAAGACGCAGGGAATAATGTCCTCTCCGATGATAATTACATGGGCCTCGAGCGGCCGCGGTCCCGCGCACATCCATTGTCCGTTGACGCTGCTCGGTGTTCGGACTCTCGGCTAATCATCATCAACCATGGACCAGCCACTGCAAGTTAGGACAGTCCCCGTGCTCCAACTAGGACTTTTAGATCATGTAGTGCTATCATCATCAACCATCGACCAGCAAGAACTCCTACAGCCGCCAGGGAAAAGGAAAGGGTTCAGCACCCTCTTCATGTTAACCGGCTGGCACATTTGGAAAGAGCGAAACGCGCAGCACTTCGATCGCCACGCTGCCGGCACATCCGAAGTTACAACGCATCAAGGATGATGCTGACCTCTGGATCGCAGCAGGAGCGCGTAGCCTTAGTTGTCTTTTTTGCGAGTAATCCGTATAAGGAATCGCACATCAAGTGCATTGTAAACAACTTCTTTTCTTCTTAGATACACAACTCTTCTGCGTATTAAAAGAAATATAGTGCTACGAAATTTGCATAAACATGCCTGGAACTTTCCACTGCCAATGCGGTAGTGGAACTTCTGGGGACTCCCTGACTAAAGGAGGATGCATCGCAACCAAAACCGTTCCAGGTGACAAGCATTAACCAACTAATACTTTCAAAATTGAGCGTATGTTCTCTAATTCTCAGATATTTGCGGCTAATTCATATCTTTCAGTTCGGGCAATCGAGCTAGGAGTTGGTGGTGGCATAGGCCTTTTGCTTGTGGCCATTGCTGCTCCTTTTCATATTCCGTACAGTCCA
The DNA here is from genome assembly GCA_032594955.1 of Panicum miliaceum. Lineage (NCBI taxonomy): Eukaryota > Viridiplantae > Streptophyta > Magnoliopsida > Poales > Poaceae > Panicum > Panicum miliaceum. Next base: position 3,893,149 of record CM064064.1, read on the forward strand.
GGAACAAAAGGCAAAAAAGATGAAAGGAAGATTTTTCAAGCAAAATCATGGGCTGCTACTCCAGCGGTTGATATCACAAAGGGTAGATATTGGTGGAAGGATGATCATTACCTTAGCGGAGCTAGAAAAGGCTACAAACAATTTTGTTGCATCACATAAGGTAGGTGGTGGAGGGCATGGTGTTGTGTACAAAGGGCTTCTAGACCTACAAGTTGTGGCCATCAAGAAATCAAAGATCACAGTGCAGAGAGAAATTGATGAATTTATAAATGAGGTTGCGATTCTTTCTCAGATAAACCACAGGAATGTCGTCAAGCTTCTTGGATGTTGTCTTGAGACACAAGTCCCACTGTTAGTTTATGAGTTCATATCAAACGGTACTCTTGCCCATCATCTTCATGTCGAAGGACCAAAATCATTATCTTGGGATGACCGATTGAGGATTGCTCTTGAAATTTCTAGAGCTCTGGCCTACCTACATTCAGCTGCTTCAACACCGAGACTTCATAGAGATATCAAATCATCTAACATACTTCTTGATGATAATTTAACAGCAAAAGTATCAGACTTTGGAGCTTCAAAGTATATCCAGATCGATCAAACTGGAGTGACTACAGTCGTTCAAGGAACCATTGGCTACTTAGATCCCATGTATTATTATACGTGCCAACTAACGGACAAGAGTGATATTTTCAGTTTTGGTGTTCTTATAGAATTGCTTACCAGAAAGAAATTGTTTGTCTTTCGGACCAATGACGGTGGCAGTCTTGTTTCACACTTTGCATCACTACTCGCTGAAGGCAGCCTGGCTGACATAATTGATCCTCAAATCATTGAAGAGGATGCTGAACAAGTTGATGAAGTCGCCACTCTAGCAGCAATGTGTACAAAACTGAATGGAGAAGAGCGGTCCACAACGAGGGAAGTGGAGATGACACTTAAAAACCCGAGCGTCACGAGAAAGCAGGTTCATCATAACACAACCTCAGGAAGGAAATACGAGAAGGATCAAACTGCAGCTCATTACATGTCACCTGGAGGACTCTCTGCGGAAACAAGCAAGCAGTACACCATGGAAGAGGAAATGTTGTTGTCTGCAAGTTATCCACGATGAGATATACTGTTATGGCCTGAACACCAATGCTATTCATTATATTCATTTACCATGCATATATAACACCAATGATGCTAGCACCATGTTCCTGCCTTCCTGGAGTAGCACGGCACGTTGATTTGCGTCTTAGGGCAGTCCCAACCCTCCTAGTCAGGAGTTGTTCATAAAATTAATTAGGGTGTCAACTCAGCAAAAATCTGATATGGCAAGAGAATTAAAGAGGGAAGAGAAGCAAAAATAAGGAAACCGAGTCGCATGCACGAAACCAGCTCGTCGCATGAACCAACACGAACGAAAACAGCAAAAAGAGCGTTGGGGAGTCGCATCCTTTCTTCCCCCCACGATTCCCTCGCCATCCGGATCCCCTGCGCCCGCGCCTCCGCTCCGCCGCCATGCCTAGCTCGCGCGCGAGAACCTCCCGCGCGCAGCCCTGTATTTCATTTTGGCGCGCACCCGAATCCTCTCCACGCCAACATCCGCTCCATCTATTTATCTGCCAGTCCCAAATTTTCCCAATCACTCATCCAGGAAGAAACAGTCCAAATCCCTCTACTCCCCAGCTACAATCGACGAAATCCATCCCCAATCCATCATCCCCAAGAAAGCAATCGTCCTCAAGTGTTGCACAAGAATGAAGCGGTGGTCAAGATCCAATCAGACCGATGCTACAGCCGTCCGTCCGGTCGCCGGTGGAGCTCCAAGACCCGGCGGTGCTCCAAACGCTGGTGTTTCTCCCACCTCTGGTGCTCCAGTCTTCCATCCTCCGGCTGTCAGTAGTGGTGCTCCAGGAGCAACCCCTGCTGCAGAAGCTAGCATCGATCTAGGAGATGGCAGTCCTCCAGCCGCTCGTGCTACAGCGACTGGTAGTTCAACAATCCATCTTCCAGGCGCAGGTGATTACCCATGGTGGCGAGCAACGACTCCTGGTAGCTCGAGCTGGTACGTGCTGCCTTCTCTAAATTCAGTTGCTTGTCCGAACTAGTATCTTTACTAATTAATCTTGTTAGTTATCTACTGGATTAGCTCGTGTGTTGTTCGTGTATCTTGTTCATATGGTTTAGGTAGTTCGTACAATGTCCTGCTAGTCTGTTTCTTAGCATATCTTTTATTTCTAAAATCTTATATGGGACTGTGGTTCATTCAGATGCTTATTTGGATGCCTATAAATTAGACTAAATCCCTGTTTTTATTATGATTTGGCAATGCCTACATATCAAATATAATTTGGAAATTGGAAGCATACTACCACACCTTATTTTTACTACTAATTTCAGAACGTATCCACCAAGTGGTTTCGTGAATTTTATCAAGAGTACTAAGATTCCATCGTTTACTCAGTCACATTCATTTGTGAACTATCCAAATGGAAGTCAGCTGCCAGAAAATTTCCATTTCGTTGGTAGCCCAATGAGTCAGTCAACAATGTCACCTACAGCTGCATGTTCTAAAAGGATCCCATCTCCAACCGGGAGCTCTGCTGTTGATGCTGCACAAATGGGATTACAAGATCAAGAAACAATTGATGTTGTGGATGATGACACCATCCAGGCTGCTATCTCCAACGCTAGAGCAGATGCTAGAACAGATAGGCGATTGAATTGGTCGAATGAAGAAGATATTAGATTGGTAAGTTAATTTTTCAATGCTTGAGTTCGTATGCATTTGAAAGTGTTTGCATTTTATTTTTAAAGGTTTATTCTTCTACTATTTGCAGGTCAGTGCTTGGTTGCACAATTCAATTGATCCGGTTGGGGGAAATGATAAGAAGTCTGATCAATATTGGTACGTGTTACTTCAACTTACAACAGCACCACAAAGTGCGACCGTGTGAGAAACCGTAACCAGCTGAAGCTCTGTTGGGAGCGCATTAAGAAACCGGTCACCGAATTCAATGGCTGCTATGCAAGAATCAATAAAGTGCATCAGAGTGGCATGAGTGATGACCAAAAGATGGATCAAGCATTGCAGTTGTATGCCTCTGAACACAGTGACAAGCCTTTCACAATGATGCATGTATTATTACGACATGAGCAGAAGTGGTCTGCATATGTGAAGAAACTAAACAATGAAAAGGACAAGAGTGCAACTTCTAACCCTGCTAAACAATGAAAAGCAGCCCAAGAACAAACAAAGAGTAAAATGGTAGACCTTTACAGAAAATTATTGTGTGCTCCCACAAATGATCTTAGTGAAGAAGCTTTGGCTGAGAGATCCAAAGCAATGGTGTCTATGTTTGCTAAAGATGATTGAGGTATGCCTTTTAACTTATTGCTGATTTATTTATGCAGATAGTTGATTGTCTTTACTATTAGTGTGAACACTAGAAGTCCATTAACCCATCAGACTTCCCTGGTACATTTACAAAATGGGTAGTCGAATTAGGTTCTGTTTATACTACAAGTCTGAACATAATGGGTAGTTGAATAGGTTCATTTATACTAATCATATTTATGTAGTCCATTAACCCATTAGACTTCCCTGGTTCATTTATGTGTATATATACCCCCACCAGGATTACCCTTCTTAATTCTTTCTTCTCTCTTCTCTCTTCTCTCTTCTCTTCTATATTCTCTCTTTCTCACCATCATGTCCCACCAATCTGATAATCATTTGCCAAGTGATTCCCCTGTGCATGATGACTCTCTTGATGAGGTGAGCAGCATAGATCTGATGGATATGTACCCAATGGATGAGGTGAGCAGCATCTTAGGCGATTTTGCTGATCATGTGGCTGCTGAATTGAAGTCAGAAGTTGCATCTCTACAAGACATGAGACCTATCAGGCAGAGTGGTCCAAGGAGGTATGTTGATAGACCTTATGCAGAATCTGAACAGGGGCTTATGAATGATTATTTTGTGGATAATCCAGTCTACAACGACACAATCTTCCGTAGAAGATTTAGGATGACGAGGCCCCTATTCTTGCGCATTGTTCAAGCACTTGGTGAGTGGAATGTATATTTCACATTAAGAAGGATGCTCTTAACCGCCCAGGGTTATCTCCACTAAAAAAATGCACAGCGGCTATTCGCCAATTGGGAAATGGCAGCCCTGCAGACCAACTTGATGAGTACCTAAAGATTGGAGAAAGTACTGGAGTGGAGTGCTTAAAGATGTTTGTGAAGGGTGTGATCGAGGTATTTGGTGAAGAGTATTTGCGACGCCCCACCGTACATGATGTTGAACGCTTAGTGCAGATTGGTGAGCAGCGCGGGTTCCCTGGCATGTTAGGGAGCATAGATTGCATGCATTGGCATTGGGAAAAATGCCCTGTTGCATGGAAGGGAATGTATACCCGTGGTGATCAAGGAGTTCCTACGGTCTTTCTAGAAGCAGTAGCTTCACATGATCGTTGGATATGGCATGCCTTCTTTGGTGTTGCTGGATCCAACAATGATATCAATGTCCTTAATCAATCACCTTTGTTCATCCAGCACCTGAGAGGAGAAGGCCCTCAGGTGCAGTACCATGTCAGGAAGGCAATACAACCATAGCTACTACCTTGCAGATGGCATATACCCAGAATGGGCTGCTTTTGTTAAGTCAATACGCCATCCACAATCAGAAAAGCATAAATTATTTGCAGAACATCAAGAAGGGGCAAGGAAGGATGTTGAATGTGCTTTTGGTATTTTACAATCTCACTTTAGTATTTTGAAACGACCTGCACGTCTATATGATCAAGGGGATCTTAAGAATATCATGCTAGCTTGTATCATTCTTCACAACATGGTAATCGAAAATGAGAAAGGGTTGGAGCCGATTCCTCTTGATTTGAATGAGACCCCAAGCACATCAACTGTGCAAGAAGCAACAATCTCTCAAAGGCCTAATCCAGAAATGGAAGAAATGATACAAAGAAATGCTATTATTCGTGACCGTGCTGCTCATAGACAACTTCAATCAGACTTGATTGAGCATATCTGGCAGAAGTTTGGGAATTAAAATTACTTAGGCGATTGTACATATATGTGTGTTACATATAGCAGTTGACTAAATAGGTTCTCATATTTTTCTTATCTATTTTTTTATATTCACTTATCTGTTTTTTCTTTCTGCAGACCAGGTCCAGCCATTTTGGTGTTGCTATGCTATGGAGCTGGATGGATGAACTATATTCCGGTCTGCTGAATGGATGAGATGCTCTTGTCTGGTCGATGGATGAAGTACTCCTGTGTACTACTGAAATGTTACTTTTGAATGTCATGAGACTCCTTTAATTATTCTACTTATGTTTCTTTATTTTGATGAACTGCTCATGTCATGAGAGAGCATCAATTTTAGTTCTGCCACTTTGTTATCTGGATGGGTACCAATATATCTTTAAATTTGTTGGTGTCAAGATGATATCTGCTGTGTATTTGATGCCTTTTTTATTTTAATGAGATGGAAGGACTGCATATCAAAACTTATCGCTGAAACCATGAATTGTTTGATTAATCTAATTGCATGGACAATAGACCATCTGTGTTTGTTTTGGCTGAGTAACAGCACAGGGATGTTGCTTGCATGGCTTGCCACAGCCGATCCTTGTGTGTTACTTCATGAAAACTGCTACAGAAACCATGCAATAGGGAGGTAGTGTCTATATCACATTTATTACTATCTCTCCTCTAGACACCACCTATGGACACCATGGGTTGGGACTGCCCTTATGCGCATACAGTAGCAAAGTAATTAGCAAGCTATAGCATAGACTATAGAGGGAGACGAATCGTGTTGGTCGGCTTTGAACCTTGGACCCAAACAGATCATCGTCCCCCTCTTCTACAGGAAGCTTCTCTCAGGGCTCTGGAGCCGAAATTGGGGTGCAAGAGCAACAGCCTGACATGTTTACAGTTGCATCACAGCCTTTACGCATATTAGATCACACCAACAGTTCCTGGAAGCGCAAGTGCCAGTCCAGCTTCCTCGATGACCAAAGGCAACATCACAAAGGAGCCACAGCATATTATCAGAAACGGGTAGCCATCTCAGACTCAAGATTACCAACGAACCATCATGATGGGGGCAGGGAGCCTCCCAGTTACCCACCCACCAAAGCTCAAGCACCATAGCTTCCAAGCAAACACTCCAGAAAATAAAACTGGACAGGACCATGATGCTAACGCCAGGTGCATCAACAAACTCTATGGGAATAACATATACCGAATTCACAGCATCTTCAATCAAAACAGACTTGGAGCTGAATATAACCTGCTAATCCGCAGAAGACAGCAATAACCTTCCTAGTTCCTACATACTGCAATCGAGACAGCAAAACATGATTAAGCTGCCGCTAATGTACAGGCTACTGAGTCTGAGGCAGGCAGGGGGCTCCTAGGCCCTAGCAACAACGGTGTACAAAGACAAGGAGTGACAGCAACAAGCCCAGTCTTATTAGGCGGTACACCCTGGAACCTACAAGTTACAGCCTTCGGCGGGTGAATCCACATACAGAAAGCTACTTAAACTACAGGGGTGTTTTCCTAAAAATGTACAATCTTATGCAGCCATTGTCATGTCAAATACAATTAGACAGTTGCTATCTACTCGAGCAACTTCTGAACCTGCAAAGGGAACCAAGGTAAACCGCGTTACAATAGAAATAATCTCAGGAAAATAGTAGAAACATTGCAAAAAGCTCAATAAATCAAAGTGGGAAAAGGTGTTCCATAGAACATTAGCAATGATCTAATGATCCACTATCTAAGATGTACAAGAAATCAACAGAATGAACTTTGTTCCATTACAGAATTGGCTCTGAAACCATCTATATTTCTAGTCCACCTCTGGAGACACAAAATATGGTTTGAGAGACTGTCAAGATGTTGGCACGAAATGTTAAGATGTGCAAGCACTTGCTCAGGTTTATGATAGACAACAATTGCCATACCTGCATGGGGTTACTCAGCTATCCCAGAAAATATTTAGGTCCTCAAATTTCTTATGACGGCAATAACATTGTTTTCTATTACACGATGTAAGAAATGACGACATCGACTGTACAAACATCTGAATATGCTTTGCTGAACAAAACTGCTTATTCCATCTCCATAGACGACAAGCTATAAATGAAAACATACATCTTATTCCAATCACAATGTTAACACTTCAGACCCAACATGGCTGGCAGGTGTACAGATATCTTATTTGCCACTAGAAGGCCAACGCCAGGTTAATTTGTAACATTAGGCCAGTTTGCGATTGATGTGGGGTGTTGTGCTTGGAATCTAATCACCAACTACTTAGCGGAATCTGTCAACTGCATTAGGATTTTGAGGTTATGACGGCAAAAAAAAAGCTAGCAAATCCAAAAATTTGGTAGCGATTGTTTTGAAAGTCACCGTAATATCAAACAGAATCTTAGTGGGGCATCCTCACAAAACAGGTCCTGGCATCACTAAGTGCGTATATCTCACAACGTTTCAAAGGTCCATTTTTGTTACAATTGCTTAAAGTAAAATTATGTTGCTCATTTCCTGCAAACAGGAAGAACCTCTCCTACAGATGTCCTAATTCCCAACAAAGAAGTCATAACCATCCATATGCCAAGAAATTTCCTTACAACAACTAAATTTGGCTCCAGTCTTTGAAGCATTTGTTTAAAAAAACAAGTCTTTTGTTACACAGAATAATTGGAAATGTCTCATGGCATTGTTTTTATTCACCCATCCAACCGTATACTATGACTCCATCCCAAAAAAATAGATAACTACCATAAAAGCATATGGAGGATCTCTAAAGTAGTGCCACCTCAGCGGCTTAGTGCGATATCTGCCAGCTCAAATAAATAGAGCCACCGGACAGTTCTCTAGAATGAGGGAAAGCTAAATGATGCAGCTGATTGCATGCACTTATCGTATATTCATCTAATATAGTAAGAGTCAGCTGTTTTGTCCCTACGGCCAGGGTTATGGGTACACTAATCTGAGGGTGAGGCTATTGATATTGCTGTCAATACAAAGTTCTGAAGCTAAGCCTGCAATACAGTGAAACAGGACAGGATGGAATCCACGCAACAGAGCAAAGCTTTGCTGAAAGTGAGTAAAACAAGGAAACAGCGGAATAGCCGCAATGGTTGAGACCACATGGTGCAGCATTATTACCATAAATATATAAAATTACCAATCAGGCATGCATCTGCTCCTGGTGTCGGGGGAAAAAGTATGCATTTGCAACCATGTACACTAACACAAATAGCAAGCCTGGTTAGTAGCGCCAAGAGGGCAACCATGGTGCTTGCTCCAAGGCTATGACCATAAAATAATCCCCAGCTTCTGTGCCAGGCTTATCAACAGACAGAAGACATGAATCTTGCCAGATTGAACACTATCTTGTCGAGCATTGTCCTGAAACTACTGGAACCCAAGTTGGGCAAGGCCTTACAGCCATGGACATCATTCACCATTGATCAGACAGTCAAGCTCGCCTCATTTTGTACAAGGCTCTGAGGTCATGTAAACAAACATGGGTAAACAGTTTCCTATTCCATTGCTCGGCCATGAAAATATGGATCACCATCATATCATATACAAACATCCTTAACAATTAAATAAACTAATTTCCAGAAAACCTAACAAATACAAATTATCTTTTTAGGGAATTTTTCAGAATCAGGTCGAAACCAAATAAATAAGCTTATTCATTTTGGGAACTAAATATATTTCCTGTTTCTAAATTTCCCAGAGTTATATGCATACAAGCACCTAGCAAGAGAAAGATGGGCGACAAAGTCCGTCGGGACTTTTTCTTAATCTTCTTTCACACCTGATGATTCTTTCTATTATGGGTCTATAATTTCCTAATACAATTTCATAACATCGTCATCTGGTTTGACCTCATACTTAGTGGTACTCAACAAATCTGGCCTCCGAGATCCCACATGCTAGTGAACTAGAATATGGAAATTATTGCAACACACATGCTAGTGACTACAAAGATTGTTTATTCAGCATGAAGTCTGTAAGTGTAAAAAATTCCAAAAGCATAACATCTAGGGGTTCCAACACGCATAGTACGAACACTGCATGTCTCTTTCAATATTATTTGCAACAAGAGTACAGAGTACTGCATGAAAGGTAAATATGTACAGCAATAACAGCACAAAATCTTCATATTGAAACTTACCTATATCTCAAGAAGAATTGCCAGCACCAGATCCATCTGAAGAGGAGCTATCACTGTCTGAGTCTGCAAAAAATGGTAGATGATCAGGCTACTATGCTGTCTGTACATATACTTACTACTAATGCAAACACCTTAACGTAGCAGGTATGAGCTACACATCAGGAAGGGAAGTATTACCACTAGAAGACGATCCTGAATCACTGCTGGAGCTGCTTGAATTGCTTGAACTACTCGTGTTTCGTCTATTCTCATCATTTTGCTTTGGCGCAGCGCCTGTTGCCAGTTGCTCACCCTCAACCGAACCTGTTTGCAGAATTTTTTTGAATTTATTCTCTTACTTGTAATGTGTTTTTAAGATAAAGTAGAAAATAGAGCTAACCTTTCTCAACTTGCTTCGGAGATTTTTCACCAACATTGGGTTCTTGGGTGGACTGGATCTGCAAAGCATGAAACTGTAGTTTGCAGTATTGATTATAGTTTAGCTTAAAACAATGGTACTATTGCTAAAAATAAATGACAGAGTGCTCATACTGGTTGTGGTTGCTGTACGGAGTGCTGTGCGCGCAACTCTGCATCTTGTCTGGCAAGCATTGCACGCTCGGCCTTTCTCTTTTGCTTGCTCAGATACTTCTTGTAGTTAGCAACAAACCTGTCAAGCTCCCAAAGTGTTTCAGCATCCATGCTATCGATTTCAACCTCAATCTCATCCTCATGCTGCCTAACTGAAAGATTCTTGTTCTTAATGACTTGTACAACAGCGTCAAGCTTCTCAGGAGGCAAATTCTGGAGGTTCTCACTAAGCTTACGCTTCTCATCTATTGTCATGTCCCTTTTATTTGGATCCTTTGCCCTTGGTTTCTTCATCGATGGAGTCCGGCTATAAGTGGGAGTATGACTGATTGGCCTTGAAGAGTCCAATGCCATGTGGTGTCTCATGGAATCAGACCTCTCTAGGAAGCGCAGATCAATCGGTGGAGGTGGAAACTTCTTTGGCAATGGAGGACATGACGCGAGATAGTTAACCTCAGCCTCAATCTCAGGCCACTGTGCCTCAAAGATTTCTAACAACTGCTCTGCCATGAAATGCACATCCTGTCCCTTGGGGTTATATGTCATTGCATTATGGAAAGTGAGCCGCACATCGTCAGCAAACTCCTTTGGGTTCCTGTACTGCCCCTGGCTGAGACGCCCCCTTATCGTGCCAAGATCCATTGGGTGCTTAATAATTGTAAAATAGTCATGCAAACCAAGTGCAACTGGATCGACAGGCTTGTTGAACACCCACCCAAACTTATGCTTCATTAGCCGGCTCAGAAGAGATGAGGACTTCTTGAATGCATGAGAGTATAACCTCCGCTCGGCATCAAAATCTGCGCCACGAGATTCTAGGGACCTGTGCTTCTTCTTGTGGTGTTTGGATTTCTTGCGCCCATGTGAATCTAAGGGCGGGATCCTATCCTTGGCAAGCAAAAACTCCGAATTCTGGTACAATTGATTAGCCTTAGGCGTCCGTTTCTCCTTCTCAAATGCTTCACTCTGAACTACCGACACGGTTAGTGGCCTGCGCTGCATCAGCGAGCGGACAGGTGGAACCGTAGTAGTGAGCTGTGCAGACATGGGCATCACCAGATCACCAGCTGAGAACTGCGATTGCACGTACCCAGCATCCACCACCTGCTGCTGCGGCACTACCACCAGGGGCAAAGGAGCGGGCACAGAAGCCTCCTGCTGTGCCAGGGTCTCGGCAGCCTCCTTGAGGCGCTCGGAGAGCACGCGGACCTGGTCGAGCTCCCCAGCCAGCCGCCGCCGAATCTCGCTCCTCACCCTGCGCTTCCGTGCCTTCTCGGCCTTCTCAGCCGCCCGGTCGTCACTGTGGCCGTTGGGAATGATGTCGCCGCCGTCCCGGTTCTGCCCCGATGTGGGGTCCGCGGAGGAAGCATCGCGTTCCCCAGGCGGCGTCGAGGCAGCCGCAACCGGATCGGGCCGCGCCGCAGCGGCCCCGGCCTCCGCGCGGCGGATGGAGCGGCGAATCGAGGATAGGGTTTCGGAAAGGGGATTAGGGTTAGGGACTGGGGCGGGGGCGGGTGCGGGAGCAGGGGCAGGGGCAGGAGCTGGAGCTGGAGAGGGGACGGGGCCGGGTTCTGGAGGAGGAGGTTTAGGGTTTTTGCGGGGGTACTTCCGGGAGTAGACCTTGATCTCCGCCGCCCAGCGCGACCTGGTCGGAAGGGCGGGAACAGCCGGCGCCTCCACGGCCAGGACGGGGCCAGGCGTCGGTAGTCGCGGAGCCAGGATTTGTGAGGGTGGTATGCCCATTTCCTAAGCGGATCCGGCGAGGACAAGCCGGCGGAGAGAGGACGAGGGCGGCGGTGGAGGTCGTCGGAGGGCAGCGCAGGCGCCGGAGACGGCTCCGGCGAGGCGGCGCTGGATGTCGTTGGCGGGCCGCGCCAGCTCAGGCGACGGTGCTAGCAAGGCGGCCGTGGTGGCGGTGGAGGTAGGCCAGCAGGAGGGTGGTGCTCGGGAGGAAGAAGAGAACGGGCGGGGGCCCGGCCGACCCCGATGATCGGCACAGAACCCCCTTGTACCGCGATTTTGGGGCTTTCCTATCTATGTGACTAGTATGTCCGTCCTCCTCCACCAACAAAGATAAGCTTCATCTTAAATGAGCGCCAGCCCAACAACAGAAATACGGGCGGCCCATCTTGAATGCCCACGCTCCAAATAACTACAAGAGCACAGCCCAAGAAGAAGCTGCGGAGTCCTCAAAAAAACATGTGCTTCATTAATCATTATTTTCCTAATCCACTTTAAGATATATTTATAATTTCGTGCATTTTTAAAAGAATTCAACACCCAAAATGGTTGGTTCTACAAATTTCAGTCTAGTTCGGATCAAAAAAGTTAAGCTCCTATAGTCAATATTTTGAATCGTATTTCAAAAATCAACGAACAAATGTTGCTCTTCTCTATTCTCAACGTACATTGACCGGGGAACTGCTTTTGCTCGCCTTCTCTATGCATTTTGATTGGCGAGGAAATTTGTAAGACTACGTGTGTTAGTTTCCATTATCTAGATATCTCTTTTTATATTGAATAACGCAATACCAGATGGGGCCCGACGGTCATGGGGAAAAAAAATCAGGTGCGCCCACAAATAATTTTGCTAGCTGCAAGGGACTAAGTTTTTTACAGGTATATCTTTGCAGGTATAGGGGGTTAATTAGCTTGCATTGCTTGTCGGTAGCTGTAAAGCACTGTTGGATGCAAGATCGGCAAATCCAGCCACGTGATTCACAAACCAGGACCCGCTTCCTCGTTGTTTCGTAACTTTGGTTTGAGCTTGCTGGTATACATAGTAGAGGCTAAAGAGTACATACGCCAACGCTATATAGTGGCCCGGCAGCAGATGCGAACCCTTGAACAGTTGCGAACCATGGAGAGGGGGGTGGCGGGGGTGATAAGCACGCGATCGGTGCTATTATTCGCGGTTGCTGTTGCTGCAGCGGTGTTGCCGCCGCCGGCGGCATTGTTGGCGGCGGCCACCGACGATGTAGCGTTGCCCGGCTGCACCAGCCGCTGCGGCAACATCAGCATCCCGCACCCGTTCGGCGTGGAGCCCGGCTGCTTCCTCCCCGGCCTCAACGTCACCTGCAGGAACGGCTCGCTGTTCCTCGGCGACGGCACCGTGCAGGTGCTCGACATCTCCATCCCCAACGCCACGGTGCGCATCAACGCCACCTTCGCCTACTTCCCGAGCAGTTATGGCACCCACGACCCCAGCATCGGCTCCAAGAACATAAAAAACGGCACGTGGAGCGGCGCTCTCGGGGAAGCAGGGCCCTACACTCTGGGGTGGTGGAGGAACAAGCTGTTTGTGCTCGGGTGCAACGTCCAGGTCATCGTCGCCGGAGGTCTCGATCGAACCGTGAGCACCTGCGCCGCGTTTTGCGACTGGGACGGCGACGGGCGCGGCTGGTCTTATCCCTGGACCCCGGAATGCTCCGGCTTCGGGTGCTGCCAGGCCAATATCATGGAGGCGCACAGCAGCTACGAGTTCAAGGCACTCAGGATGAACGGGGTGCCAGGCCCCAACTCCGACGCCAGGGTCTGGATACTGGATTCGGAGTTCAGCTTCCATCCCACCTTAATTCCTTCGGGGCGGCTCCCTGCGGTGCTCGACTGGAGCATCAACCACACGACGTGCCACGGCAACGCGTCCTCGGCAGCGTGCCGCAGCAGCCACAGCCTTTGCCGGAACACCACTGATGGCCTTCAGGCTCACCTCTGCGAGTGCGCTGAGGGCTACAAAGGCAACCCTTACATTCCCAACGGATGCAAAGGTAACGAATGGTCTAGTACTGAATACATACTCCTGCAGTTTTAAATTATAGATTATTGTTTTGACTTTTTTTCTAATTTTTATTTTTACTAGATATATATCTATATCTATATGTATAGTGAAAGCGATATACTAAAAAAACTTAAATAGATCTATATATAGTTTGGAACGGATGGAGTACCTTTTTTCTAGCCCCAACAGCTTGAGTTACTAATTTCCTATCCTGTTTATAATCATCTATATCAATATAATGGGTGTTACAAGCTCATTGTTTGCTCAGATATCAACGAATGCGACGATCTAGAGACGTACAGGTGTTATGGCGTCTGCAGCAACACGGAAGGAGGATACCAGTGCCAGTGCCTTCCTGGTTTCGAGGGCAACAGCGCCTCTGTATCAAATGGATGCAAAGGTAAACATATCGCAAACAGATAGTATGAGAAACTTCAGGCCACTGAATTGCTATGGAAATCAATGTGCTCACTGAGAAACGTCAGGTTTCTTGCAAACATTTTTCTAAATTTTCCTGCTGCTCACCGATTTATTACATGGTTTGCTTCTCCCATGTGTAACTTGTTCATATTATCGCTACGCTGTATCTTCCCAGACATTGACGAGTGTGCGCATCCCGATCGACACTCATGCTACGGACTTTGCATAAATATGTCTGGAACTTTCCACTGCCGATGTAAGGATGGGACCTCTGGTGATCCCGACACAAAAGGGGGCTGCAGCTCCTCCACAGGTGACAATGCACGCTGAACTCTGTTACATGTGTAACCTGATTTTTGTTTCCTTGAGATGCACAGATGCCTGATTAAAATTTTACTTTTTAGTCACATATTTATATGCTAGGCTAATGCTATTTTGTATTGTAACTCTCCGATCTACTCCCTCCATCACAAATTACATTTCGTTTGACTTTTCTAGATATACTAGGTTCATTCCAAATTATAATAATTTATTTTTTAGGCTATGTATCTAGGCATAGTATAAATGTAGGTGCATAGCAAAATATATGTATCTAGAAAAGTCAAAATGAATTGTAATATGAGATGGATGTAGTAGTTGATAGTCATCTCTAATTAAATAACTAACCCTTTCTCTATTGAACTTGTTTGCTGGTCAATCCAAATGACTATGATAATGACTCTTAATTTATCAAATATTTCAGTTTGGAAAATCGGGCTAGGAGTTGGCAGTGGCACAACTTTTTTGCTTCTGGCACTTGGTGCACCCTTCATAACACGTAAAATCAATCTGCATAAGGCTAAAAGGAAGAAAGAAAGATTTTTCAAGCAAAATCATGGGCTTCTACTCCAACAATTGGTATCACGGAACTCAGATATTGGTGGAAGGATGATCATTACCTTGTGGGATCTAGAGAAGGCAACAGACAAATTCGATCCATCTCATGAAATTGGTGGTGGAGGGCACGGTGTTGTGTATAAAGGACTTCTAGACCTACAAGTGGTTGCCATCAAGAAATCAAAAATTATAGTACAAAGAGAAATTGATGACTTCATCAATGAGGTAGCAATTCTTTCCCAAATCAACCATAGGAATACTGTCAAGCTCATTGGGTGTTGTCTTGAGACTGAAGTTCCACTGTTGGTTTATGAGTTCATATCGAATGGAACTCTTGATCATCATCTTCATGTTGAAGGAACCATATCACTCTCATGGGATGACCGACTGAGGATTGCTCTCGAAATTTCCAAAGCTCTAGCCTATCTATATTCAGCTGCTTCAACACCAATACTTCATAGAGACATCAAGTCATCTAACATGCTTCTTGATGACAATTTAACAGCAAAGGTATCTGACTTTGGAGCTTCAAAGTACATCCAGATTGATCAGACTGGAGTGACTACAGCTGTCCAAGGAACCATTGGCTACTTAGATCCCATGTATTATTATACATCTCGACTAACAGACAAGAGCGATGTTTTTAGATTTGGTGTTCTTCTTATAGAACTACTTACTAAAAAGAAACCATTTGTCTACCGGTATCTTGGTTGACATAATAGATCCTCAAATCATAGAAGAGGAGGGTGAAGCGGTCGATGAAGTTGCCGCTCTAGCGGTGAAGTGTACAAAACTGAATGGAGAAGATCGGCCCACAATGAGGGAAGTTGAAATGACATTAGAAAACTTGAGAGGCACAAAGAAGAAGGTTCATAATATGACCTCAAGGAGGAAATATGAGAAGGATCATTACATATCATCAAGAGAACTCACTCTAGACACAAGCAGACAGTACACCATGGAAGAGGAAATATTATTGTCAGCAAGGTATCCTCGATGAGATACCGTTGTGGCCTGAACAAAATTGTTGCCTTCTATATCCATTTAATTCCCAAATGCATTGTTGCTCTTGTTCTCTTTGACTGCCTTGCCTTGGAAGTGTTTTACTCTTACACATCCGCATGTAAATTGTAATAAGCTGTAAGTACGAGTGTGTCCATATCTTTTTTTTTGCTGAGTGCAATTCATTCTTCAGTTTGTTGCAAGGGATGAGGACGAGTTTCTAACCACACCTGACACCTTCGCTCCCTGAGTGAGGCTCAGCTCTTGGTACACGCATGAATTTTCGTGGGTCCTGACCTGTGGGAAGTATCAAAGCGTGTGGCTTCGCCAAACAAAGTGAATGAGGTGGGGCTGGTTGTGCCATTGTTATCATCATAACGTTATCAGACTCCATATCGTCTCGTGCATTGGAGCATTGCAGTTGCAGCATCAGACATTCAGAACCAGACCAGAGGATTGCTTTGCAGGTCCAGACTTCAGATTGGCCATGCATTGCATTGCAGTACCAGGCTTCAGATTGACTGCGGCTGAGATCCGAGAGATTGAGATCCTTTCAGTTTCACCCAAGCAGGCAAGGACTCGAGCAAAACATGCTCGAAACGATTACTCAGGCATCATGGATGTGCGGATGTACTTTCAGAGGTGAGTTTTTGCAGGCAATTCAGAGCAGAGGATCTTCAGCGTATGTCGAAGAACTGCACAAATGCAACCAAGTGCAAGTAGCATGTTTCATGTTGGACACTCCTCTGCGTACAGGGGCAGTGGGAGGCGTGTGTTCCGTCGACCCAAGAAGCGTTTCTTCTGAAGCCAAGTTCTCCCCGGTCAGGCTCGCGGACGGAGAGCACGACGCCGCAGCACCAGAGGTCGTTGGATCGCCGGCGAGAGCGCGAGCGTGTCCTGGCCCTGTCGCGAATATGGACTGGGCACCATCCAGAAGAGCATGGTCAGCGCCAACGGAGCCGTGTCGCGCGCGCTCGCCGCTGGCGAGGAGGAAGTTGGTGGCCACCAACCACGTCCCGCCCCGGAGGCTCGCTCTCGTCGCCGTGCTCGCCTGTCGCGGCGGAGACGACAGCAAGCCGCCCATAATCCCGGCACCGCTGTGCCTCGCCGCGCGTCTCTCCCTGCGCTCGCGGACAATTGCGCCTGCCGCGGCCGCCTCCCAAGTCCCATGTTCCGCCCTTGCCTGCTGTCTGTGGCCATGGTCAGTGCAATGCAAGCTGGTGTAGTCACGCCTCACGGGAGAAAGGGCGTGAGGGAATCAATCATCGACCCCAGAGGACGCCGCGGAGCTCCGGCGTGGAGTGGAGGCGGACGACCTTGGGCGGACGGCGAACAAAACACCGACCAGGGGGTGGACGGTATTTCATCTACCGTCCACCCCTGGTGTCCCTTAGAGCGGTCGGATCAAACACGAGCGGCCCAGATCGGCCGTGGACTGCGTCAACGACTCGGTCGTCCTCCTCGCTCCTCAGGCAGGCGCGGGAGCTTGACGCCGCGTTGCTCGGGATCATCGGTGAGGGCGCGCCGCCCGTCGAGGACCCCGGAAAAACCTCGCCAGTTCATCGTTCAAGACGAGCTGACCAGAGAAGCGCTCGCGATCCGTTCTGGGTAGAATAGAAGCGTCCGTGGCCACGGGCAATGGGACGGCCAGACGCCCGGCTTCGGCGGCCGCGCGCGGCCGCAAGCTGGTAGGTACCTCGTCGCTGTCTCTGCCGCCGCCACCGCCTGGCTCCCGGATCTAGGCGGAGAACATGTCCGTCGTCAGCAGCAGCAGCAGCAGGGACGGCTGAGTACGTGCGTGGCAGGTTGATCGATGATGGTGGGCTGAAACCGCCATTACAACGCCCGTGTGCGCCTCGTGACTGTGTCTCCAGTTAGTTTTCCCTGGTGGAAGAAACAGATGGAAACATGCAGCTGCAACTACCTCTCTGAATCTCTGATTTATGGATTGGAAGCTAGTACTGAATGTAATGTGGTGAACAGCCAGCACGCATGTGTCTGCATATTCTTCAGAGGGAAGTGGCTGTCCACCCCCATCATGCATCAGCTAACCAAGAAACAACGGTGGGAATTTTTCGCTCCAGCACAAGCACCAGCAGAAATATTCTGATGAGAACAGCGACGGCACCCAACGAGTCGACGACACAATGGAACAGCAAAACTTTTGGGGAACGAACTCGCGATTGCAGCTTGGATCGGTACACTAAGCGTTCAGCCTGGAGCAGTGGAGTTCCGTCGCCGCGCCGGCGGATGCCAGGCCGTCATTTTCTCACTCCCATCTTGAGCCTCCGCACACCGCACTGTGCACGCACGCACGCCCGGCAATGCAGGCGGCCGCAAATCCGCGACGGGTTAAATAGACCTGTACGCTTGGGGGCATCGTGAAATTGGATACACCAGCCGTCTCCTGGAACTCTTCCCTGCGTCAGAAATGGCGGTGATAGCAGTGCCGCGGTGGCCGGTGGGCGAGAACGCGCCGGCGCGGCAAGACCCTCGGCAACACGTGTGTTGAGTGTGTCGGCGGCGGCCGGCGGGATTCGAAAATCCCAGACGGGGATGGTCTAGATGCATCGTAGAGGCGGAGGCGCTGCGTTTGGCGCGGCAGGACGATCGTGTTCTCTCGCTCCCGGCGCCCCTCAACAGCCGGCGGACGGCGGCGGGAAGGACAGCGTCTGCGGGGACGGGGAACCAGGGAGGACGGTGTTTCGTTTACCGACCGGGTGGACGGTATTTCATTTACCGTCCACCCCATGGGGCCACCTACACCGTCCGATCGTGAACGTGCGGCTGGATCCGAGCAGGCCGAGGCGCGCGGGCCGATTTGTGGCTAAATCAGCTCGGCCCAGTTCGATGCCCAGGCCCGGAAGGAAAATCAGCTGCCCAGTCGTCGTTTCTCCGCCGTCGTCGTCGCGGCGCGCAAAGGTGGAGACGCGTGCGCGGCGCCACACATGAGGAGGAGGAGTTGCCGGCCATGGATGAGCTATCGTTCCGACAGGACGACGAGGCGAGACAATCCTGCTGGCCGGTAGGCCCCATGGCGGGCTGGCTGAGCTCCATCGGCCAGTGATTTCTCCTGCGGTCTCCTCGTGCAGTGCACGCGCGTACTGGCGCCCACGGTTTACGTTCTTGCTGCAGACAGTGTCTGGAAGGGAGCAGACCGGTTTGCTGTCGACAAGAGGCGCCGCGGTGGCGGCTGGAACATGGGAGGCTCGAAGAAAACAGCTGGGAGCGAGCTCGAAATGAGTGTATTCCCATTGCCGCACGCCCACAGGCCACAGGGAACGAACTTCTTTGCAGATCGTCCACTGTATCCAAGACATAGCAGTGATCAGAACGCCGCCGCATGCAGGCGAAGTTGCAACTCAAACAGGAAGCAGACAGGAAACTAGAGACGAGGTAAGAAGGCGACGATTCATTGGGATACAGGGGAACGTACTGATTTCTGTTCCACTCATAAGCAGCAGCAAAACATGCATGCTTGTTGATGAGGATACTGACAGGCGCACGATGACACAATCTGAACCCACGGAACAGCAAAACTGTTTGCAGCTTTGATCGGTACACTCAGCCTTCGGCCGGGAGATTCGTCGACGGCGCAGGCGGCTGCCGTTGCCAGGCCGTCGTTTCTCACGCCCATCTTGAGCCGCCGAGCGCGCGCCGCTCTGCGCTCCGCACCGTGCGCGCAGACTCGGCAATGGAGGCGGCGGGAGCCGGCAAGTCTGCGATGAGCTAAGCACTAAACGCAGTTCGCGTCGTAAACTTGGGCCCGGAATTTGGATGTGCTAGGCGTATCCTGGAACTATTCCCGGCGGCAGCGGCGGTCTTGTTAGCGCTGCCGCGGTGTGCGACAACGCGCCGGCGCGGCGAGACCTTCGGCATTTGCGAGCCGTGTACTGCGGCGTCGGGGAGCGGAAGGAAATTCCAGACGGGTACGGTGGCCAGCATCATTCAGAGACGCCTGCGTGCCACGCGGCACGAGGAGGACCACGTCATGTCACCTCCCGGCACCCCTCAACAGCCGGCGGATGGCGGCGGCAAGGACGGTGTCCGCGGGGAAGGGAACGGGGGTGGACGGTGTTCCGCCGTTTACCGACAGGGGGTGTTGGGATGAAAGCAGTAACAATAAATTAATCCTCATCTTGTGATGAATATTGAGAAAAATATCTACCAACAGATATGCAACAGAATAATAACAATTGCATGCACAAAAGATAGCGATTTACGTGAAAAAACCTCCTCAAGGTTACAAGAAATCTTATCTAGAACCTCTAGAGGATTACACCAGCAGCAGCACATTCATCATGATGCAACTTCGCATCAACAATAACAACCACAACTATTGACAGGAGGTATGACAACTGTCAAACAGAGAAATTCCAGATTCTACCCCCTTCGATAATCAGTTCATATCTCACAAACCACAGGTTCACTGTATACAAATTTTGGTAGGCAAGTAGATCTACGAGTCCCCATACTACTGACAAAATTTGAGCTCAATCGGACACCGTTTCACCACCCAAACAAATCATCTACTAAAACTGCTCTGTGCTGAAACTGCAATCACCCAAACTGACGGAACCCCTTTTAAATTTGATGCTCTGCTCAACCAATCATCAAACCAACTAACCAGATCGAAGTACTCCAAGTGTAGAACGAGCTCACCAAGTTTGGCACGGATCTAAGGACGTTTGAGCCTCCAATCAGACTTGAAGCAGATCATTTTAGAGCCACCAAATTTGGGCAGGTCTCCTCCTCCTCCTCCTTCCTCTCTTCTCTCAAGTTGTGTTATGTGTGTTCTGCTCTCTCTCTCTCAAGTGACGACCAAAGCTGGATCAAAAGGAGGCTAGGATTTTTCCTTTGTGCTTTATACTTCCCTTGGAAGTGTTTTCAACCACTGATCGAGCACCAAATCAACGGTGCACAAGCACTGAGTTTGTGGGCTGTTTTCTGATTTTTGCTGGGTTCCAATTCATTCTCCATGTGGAGGGATAGCCCAACACAGGGTGGACGGTAAAGAAAAAATATTTTTCTTAGCCCAAAAAAGTTGTGCTTAGTTTTTTGGCGTTTTTTCTCTTAAACCTGACTATTTGATCACAAAACGAGTTTCGTTTAGTTTTTTAGCCCTTTCATCACCTGTAGTTAGGTCACAGTCTAATTATATTCAAACACATCAATTTAGATTTTTAACATAGAAAATGATAACATAAAAGAATTTTATGTGATTTTTTGGTATTTTTACCACTACTAAAATAATTTCTAAGCATTTATAAATCTATCTATTCAAATGGATATTGGTGAATTTTGCTGATCTAGCATGCTTAGATATGACTCAAGTGAATTTTTCACTATTTTAGCATGTTTCTGCGATTTTCTGTGATTTAAAATTGAAAATAGGTTTATAAATGTCTAGAAATTATTTTACTAGTGGAAAAAATACTAAATATTCATAAAAAATTTATTTATGTTGTTATTTTTCTAAAAAACTAAACTGATGTGTTTAATTAAACTGTATACCTAATTGTAGGGATGGCAAAGTCAAGAAACAACACGGAACTGGTTTTGTGGCTAAATAATCAAGCTCAATAGAAAAAATGCCAAGAAATTAAGCACAATTTTTTAGGGAAAAAATAATTTTCTCTTTATTTACCGTCCACTCTGGCGTCACTTGAGCCGTCGGATCGGGAAGGGGCGGCAGGATCCCTAGCCGCGGAGACGGCGGGAGCGTCGCGTGGGCCGGTGTGCGGCTAAATCAGCTCGGCCCACTTTACTCCGGTTCTTCACTTCATTTTGATCCACAGCTTTGCTTTGCAGTAGCAGGGGCCGAGCGTAGTTGACAGCCCAAAGTTTTTGGCCCAGCAGCCAGCGCGCGTGCCGGCGATGCCTGTAACGATCCGGCGAGGCGGCGAGCAACAGGAGGCGCGCTGGCCGCCGGCTGCTGCGGCGGCACCTAGGCCTTGTGCGACTGCCCCGGCCGGTAGTTCCAGCTCAGCATCGGACTCCGCCCCAAGAGCAGCGGCTGATCGTCGCCACTCGCCAGCGTCGTCCCCTCCTCTTTCGTCCCCTAGCCGTTCTTCGCCAGCGCGTGCTGCAGCTTGCAGCGGGCAGGCTGCATGTCCGTGTCCATCCGACGACCATCCTGCGTACGAGCAGAGGCTCCTCCACCGTGGTGGCACCGTGTGTGCAAGTAAGCAAGGCTGGCGCGGAAGAATTCACAGTTCAGACTCAAATGATTCGATTTGGGTACTATTAAGAATTCAGGGACGTAGAGATTCGAAGTTGCACTACTGCCTGCACCAACAAACCATAATCCTACTGTACTAACAGAATCATGTTATGATTTCGAGACAGCGTGCTGGTCCTCCAGTCAGGTAGCGTTTCTCCTCTGTCCTCTCCATTGCAGATTGAAAGTTGATGTAAATTACGCTGTTTCGTTCACAAACAAGCTCTCTATTTTTTTTCCTGAAAGACCACAAACTTAATTCAGTCGGGACTTGGGTAAATACCTAAGCTGCACTACAGCAAGAATAAAGAGACATTATAATGCTCTGCTTTGAACTCCTTTGTCCAGTCCTCACAGCAGACTGGATCACTGGAACACATAGTTCGCAAGACCATTTCGTGTTCAACCGACAAACACAGAGAGCAAGCAGAGGTGAACAGGATAATTTAGAAAACCACACAGAAAATGACGTTTTTTCTGTTCGCTTCCTATGTATTTGGACTGAATATAGAAGCAACATTGTTCAATACAGGACAATATCATCTACCTTGCTGGCAGCAATGTTTCCTCTTCAACTGTGTATTGCCTGCTTGCTTCAGTAGAAACTTGTTCAGCTGACATCCAGTGAGCCATAGTTTCATCATCGCCATATTTCCTTGATGTTGTATTCCACGGAACCTGTTTCTTCTTAACTAGTAAATTCTCAAGTGTCATCTCTACTTCTCTCATTGTAGGCCGATCTTCTCCCTTCAGTTTAGTACACATTGCTGCTAGCGTGGCTACTTCTTGGACTTCTCCTTCTTCCTCTATGACTTGGGGATCTATTATATCAAACAATTTGCCTTTCGTCAACAGCGAGACAAAATATGAAACAATGCCATCACCACCATCAGATCGATATCCAAATGGTTTCTTCCTAGTAAGCAATTCTATAAGAAGAACCCCATAGCTGAAGACATCGCTCTTGTCTGTTAGTCGGCCTGTGTAATAGTACATTGGATCTAAGTAACCAATTGTTCCTTGAATCGCTGTAGTTACACCTGTCTGATCAATTGGGATATATCTTGAAGCTCCAAAGTCCGATACCTTGGCAATTAAATTGTCATCCAGAAGTATATTCGAGGACTTAATATCTCTATGAAATATTGGCATTGAGGCCGATGAATGTAGATAGGAGAGTGCTCTAGCCACTTCTAGTGCAATCCGTATCCTGTCATCCCATCTGAGTGACATAGGTCCTTCAACGTGAAGATGATGATAAAGAGTCCCATTCGATATGAACTCATAAACTAGCAGTGGAACCTCTGTCTCAAGGCAACATCCTAAGAGCTTCACTACATTTCTGTGGTTCACTTGAGAAAGAACTGCAACTTCATTTATGAATTCATCGATTTCTCTTTGCACTACAATCTTTGATCTCTTGACTGCCACGACATGCAGATCTAGAATTCCTTTGAACACAACGCCATGCCCTCCACCACCAACTACTCGGGATCTATCAAAATTGTCGGTAGCCTTCTCCAGCTCCCTTAATGTAATTATCATCCTTTCGCCAATGTCCGCCTTATGTGATATCATTTGCTGCAATAGTAAACCATGATTTTGGTTGAAATATTTCTCTTTCATCTTCTTCACCTTTCTCTCCTTGAGTTTCCGAATTATGAAGGGAGAACTAAATGCTAGAAGCAAAAGACTTGTACCGCCAGATACTCCTAGCCCGATGCCTAAACCTGAAACTGAAATATAAAACGTTTGGGGGTTCAAATTCATGTACCTGGTGCAAGCGAACAAATTAAGTGGGGGATCGGATGAATTAGTGATAGGTTCACAAAGTGGCTTGTCACCTGGGGATGAGTTCTTTATTGTAACGCATCCCCCTTTTCTGGAAGAATTTCCATAGGTTCCAGTTGGACATTGACAATGGAAAGTTCCAGGCACGTTTAGGCAGGTGCCATAGCACGAGTGGGCTTCCTGGTTCAAACACTCGTTTATGTCTGGAACAAAAAATATACAATAATCATTCAAGGGAACATATCGTATGATTGGAAGCGAAGCAATCAGGCAAGAATTAGTATATTAGTTGTAGAGATAATGTTTGATCAGCAATCTTGTTTGCATTCTTGTACGTACCTTGGCATCCATCTGGGGCAGAAGCATTTCCGTAATACCCAGAAGGGCACTCACAAATAAAAGACCCTAATACATTTGTGCATATGCCGTAACATGGGTAGATGTCTGGAGACATGCATTCGTCGATATCTAAAGAAGAATAAATTAAAACGTCATTGATCAGAAGGGGATGTTAGAGCATCTCCAAAAAAATTAGTCAAATCATATTTTAAAGATAAATTTAGCTATTGTTAAAGGAAAAACGTCTCCAATAGGCTCTAAATGACTCTCCAAATTTAGTAGCTCTCCATCCCACCTCATTCGCTCTTTATTTTTAGCTAGCCTATCTCACTAGCTATTCAGTCTTTTAGTAGTTTACAAAGTCCATTGGAGTACTCTAGTATTTTCTTGTCAAATCTATTTTAGAGAGTAGCTAAATCAGTAAATTTGGCTAGTTTTTTTAGCTAATCTACTCTTAAGTATTGTACTCTTCAGATTCATTTATGGATAGTACTCTCTCCATTTGAAATTAAATTAGTAGGTGTATACTATGATTTCAGAAAATCAAACTTTACAAATTCTGACCATCAGTCATTCAACGTATAAGAAATTAAGAATGCTTAGTGCACACATGCTATACGTTTAGATTCGTATTCCAAAAATTCTTTACTATCATGTTGACTTTGTTGGTGATAAGAGAAATCAATGGTCGAAACATACCTCCAATGACGTTCTACATTGTAATACGCCTACTTAACATGTAATATTTTCTATTTAAAAGTTATTATTTTTGAAAATATAAATGGTCGAAGATGAAAATGTTTGACTTTAATAAAGTCTAAAATTTGCTATATTTTAGGGAGGTAGCTAGTATAAAAAATTGCTATATACCTCCACTGACTTTTAATAAATCGTAATACGCCTACTTAATTAAAAACAAAGGGAGCGCGAGTGCATGGTTAGTTACCTTGGCATCCATCCAGGATGTAAGGGTTGCCTTGATAACCAATATCGCAGGCGCACCGACGCCCACGATTGGGAACATTATTACCTGCATCGACGCATCTGCTGCTGGAGCTGACGCATTCGCTGGCGACTCCGTCCCTGTATACAGACGGGCACCCTGTGTGGTTGGTCAACCAGTCGAGCGTGGCCGGGAGCGCTTCAGG
This sequence comes from Panicum miliaceum, assembly GCA_032594955.1. Taxonomy (NCBI): domain Eukaryota; kingdom Viridiplantae; phylum Streptophyta; class Magnoliopsida; order Poales; family Poaceae; genus Panicum; species Panicum miliaceum. The sequence continues at coordinate 3,918,516 of CM064064.1, forward strand.
AAAGTAGCCGTAGACACTGCCGGCGACCTCGTCGGCGTAGCTAATCCCCTGGTCAACCAAGTAGACGGCAGCTTCGGCGTAAACCGATGCGTTGAGCTTGTTGACCTGGATGTTGTAGGAATCGTAGCCCAGGACGATGCTCGCCTGGCAGCAGCCGACGCCGGCGCAGGCGCCGCTGGACTCGACGACTATCCGGCGGTCGCCGTCGAGCGGGCAGACGGCGGCGCAGGAGGCGATCAGGCTGTCGTCGACCCCGCCGCGGAGCTGGACCTGGGCGCCGCAGCCCACCAGCGCGACGCTGCTCCTGGACTCGGACAGGAAGAAGGGCCCGCCGCCGCCGCGCGGGAGGCCCCAGCCCCACTGCCCGCTCGCGGCGCTGGCCCCGGCGCCGACCGTGTACAGCAGCCGGCTGCTGTTGATGCGCACCGTGCCGTTGGGGACGGAGATCTCCAGCACCTGCAGGGTGCCGTCGCCCAGGAACAGCTTCGGCGGCTGGAAGGAGAGGTCGCAGGTGAGGTTGAACCAGGCGGCGTGGTAGCACCCGAGCTCGACGCCGAACGGGTACGGGATGTCAGTGCCGCCGCAGCTCCTGGTGCAGTTGTTCCTCCCCGGGCCGGTGGCCGCCGCCGCCGCCGCTGGTGCTGCGCCGCCGAGCAGCAGCAGTACTGTGCTGACTATGGCAGCCAAGGCTGTAAATCCTCTACTAGCTGCCTTCTTCATGTCTGGCGCTGTTGTCGCCGCTTGCATCGGCTCAGCAGCGCCAAGCCGCCAAACCCTGTGGACTGCAGAGCAGCAGAACAAGAGGACGGCGGCTTGATGCAAACACTCAAGCAGTGACGAACTGGGAGCAAGTATGAGACAGAGACCAGAGAGAGAGAGAGAGCACAAGCGAGGTACAAAATGCTATCTTGCTTTCTTATTAAATACAAAACCCTTTATCGGTCTTGGTCGTCGTGGAATCAGCTATTCTGCAGTAGTGCAGAGGACCCTTGTGCCTCTCAAGGGGGAAAAAATGGAAAAGAGAACGCGTGCGCTGTCTTGACTTGACTTTAGCGCGGCAGGTCTTCTCGTCCCTCCATCAGCAACCAACCCCGGTTCTGCCAATCATATGGCGGTACCCCTCTGGACCCTGGTGGTGTGGGCACGGGGATCTCATCGAAGACCTCGTGCTCGTGCGGCGACCGCTCAAGCTTTCTGCATGGAGGTCTCCTGTCAGTCCGTCACCGACTCCCCATCGTCGAGTCTTTCGTCATCTGCCGGTGGTTACAGAGGCGTCAAGGCGACACACACTCACATGCATGTGCGTCGTCTTGGGAAGGGTTGACTGGATTGGGAATGGCGATGAACAGATGTTGGGCCACCCCGTTGGTTCAGTTGCAGAGTAAACAGTTCACAACTAGATTAGAATGCGCCTTCAGCTGCAGAGTAAGATTATGTCAAGATACCATCAAGAAGAAGGTTCCAATTTCTGACATGTCTGTCGAACAGTTGGGAGATGCACCGAGCTCGCATCAATCATCAATTCCCTGTTTCTTGATCCAATGTGATGGTAGTGCTATACTAAGGGCCTGTTTAGGTACATTTGGAATGCCAAAAAAAATTTCCAAAAGTTTTTGCACCTAAATCTTTTGACATACAAACTTTACATCTTGATGTTTAGATGCATAGTAAAACAACAAAAGTTTGTTTGCTAAATACCAAAAGTTACTCTCTTGGCTCAGCCCCCAACACATTTTTGGCGCTTTTCGGGACTCCCGGCTCCCAAATGCTAAACGTTTTGCAGCCCAACTTTTGCTACTTTTTCCCCATGGTGTTTAGATCCATTTTGCCAAAAAGTGAGAAAAAACAGCAAAAATTTTGGCAAAAATGGGGAACTAAACACCCCTTAAATCATCACAAACGGGTGACGTATGCGTATCTCCGATACTCGCCAACACATCAATGCAAGCGATCCTCCGAACGCAGTGCCAATCTTGAATTATGAGCCTTTATATGTCTACTCCATTTTAAGGCTACTGATTTTTGCCCCAGTTTGCCTCATTCTGTGCATTGTCAACATTTTGTCGGCACAAAAAGGGATGCTTCTGTATCAGATATGGAAATCCAAGTGTCCCTACCTTTGAACGGTAAGCGTACAACACAGATGATACTACAAAATTTCGTTGCCATTTATTTTATATCACGGTCTGAAAAATAGGGATGGTTGATCCAAAATTAATGACAAGAAATTAGTAACATTTTCCGAATCTAGTTTGTTTATGGTTCCCTTAATTCGGGTTGGATTGTCCAAAATGTAGGCATCATCGAACGCAATCTACGATGGGGAAGAAACCCACAGACTACCTCAACGATAAGAAACCAGCCTATCTTCCTCAGGATTAAGAAACAAACTGGGTAGGGTGATGAACACAACAAGCAGCCTTAGTTGCTTCAGTATTATCTGACAACCCAAACCCAGTACTTAAATGGTGAAACTTGAAATCAAAATAGAGGAAGACCGGCAGGGCTTTGCTGTTCGAGAGGGCTCTCTAAGAATGGCTTCCATTTACACCATTCCCCTTCTTCCATCCCACTCAAAGAAAGACACATTTTTAAAGTGTTGTAACAGGCAGCTAGACACTAGACTAATAAATGCACAACAGATAGCAAGTATTTGGATATCGAGAGCAGAAGAGATGGAGATATAGGAAGCTCACATTGACAAAATAATCGCACTACAAATAGCAAGTATTTGCATATCAAGAGCAGAAGGGATGGAGATATAGGAAGCTCGCAGTGAAAATTGCTCCATCTGACTGGTCTGGCTGCAGCATAATCTGGCAATTCAAGGCTTCATGTATGTCTTCTTGGTACCATGCTGACATGTGGCTAGGTTTCATCAGTACATCACATGGGATTGCAAGCCATTTCAAGACAAGGCATATAGATAAGAAAAGAAAGTTGAACATTGCACGCAGCATTCCATTCTTGGGTGTTCATATACAAGTATACAATAATGCCTATACAGGAAAACAGTACATTCATATAGTTAATTCTCTTGCTCAATATATCCACAAAAGAAAATAACAACCAATGGTATCAACTTTTATCAAGCCAAGGATACTTCAAGTGAGGACTTTGCAAGCCATAACAATCCAGGATCGTTCCTTTTCAACACCAGGTAAGTCTCTGCACGCCCAATCTCATCTGAGACGACATCCTCACAGAAGCCGATCAATTCAAGGACCTCCATTGCAGCTGGTTTTGGAGTAAAGAGAGATTAAACAATTAGTGTGCACTATATTTAAAGACTCTAGTGAGCAATGACAACTGGTAGAGCTAACATGAATACCTTTATAGTTTGCTACACTCCTTTGGAAATGTGGATTGGACTGCAGATGTGGCAAATGATAAGGATTTGTAAGAATTTGCTTTAACAAATAAATGCTATATCATAATATGCAAGAATAACGAAATTAGAAACAGCCAAGTATACCTTACGCAATCTCTTATACTTAGTGTCGTTTGGGTGCTCTATCACATTCTTGATAATCTTAAAAAGTGTTTGAATAGCAGAGTCTGCCTCTGCAGGTGTTGCTTGCAACCGGAGCATTTCAATGGACTTCTGGAGTCGTGCACAGAAGGCTGCCACGGGTTCTTCGATCCTTTGCAGCTCAGTGCTGTTTAAATCACCAAAACGATCATCAGGATCAGGTTCCAACTTCAAAACTGTGGAGTTTCTACTCTGCTCTGTAATCACTTCTGTCTCATCTCCTGATTTTGAAACAACTAGACAAGTAGTATCATCAGGATCAGGTTCTTCACTATGCTTCCTGTCGATGACCAACTTCTGGTTGACAACAGTATTTAAGGAATCATCAGGGTCAGGCTCAGACTTCAAAAGTGTGATGATGTTTGTCTGTTCATTATCCACTTTCATCTTGTTTCCAGATTCCAGAACGAATCCATTAGCACCATCATCAGGATCAGGTTCGCTATGGTGTCTTCCATCAAACCTCAGCTCCTGATTCAGAATATTTGCATTTGGGGAATCATCAGGATCAGGTTCTAGGTAACCAACAGAACTTTGTTTGCCAACATCATTAGGCTCAGAGTAGCCAATAGTTTGTTGTCCTGCCACTGATCTAGAACCCAGAGACCCTGATGTCACAATTGCTGAATCAATATGCATAGCATCATCTGGATCTGACTCTACCTTCACAGTTCCCTGAACTAAATCTTGACGAACACCATCTGAATTATATTCAGTTTCAGTGCCTGATACACGGTCTTCCTTTGCAGATGCATTCAGAAAGCGCTGATAAGCAGCAACCCCGGACAATGCGCGAGCACTAGCCAGTGAACTTAACTCTCCCCCAAGCCTGTGACCAGCAACAGTTATCCCTGGTTCCAGAACAAATTCATCTTCATAAGAATCAAAGACTTTGCGACCATTCAACATATGACCTCCAGACTTGGTCCAGTCCAAGGAAGCAGCTTCCTCATTCAACTGCAACAAATTAAAAGCACATTTAAGATTGAATAAAATCATATGTAAAGAGATGGCAGCCGAACATGATTGGAGCATCTAGGAAAACTTACCTGCTTATTAAGAGCAAAAAAGTTTGCATCATGCTCAGATTGCACCATATGCGCCTGGAATTGAAATATAGGCACTCAGCGTAACATACAGAAGGCCCAATACAGTGAACAAAAACCATATGGAAATCTTTAGTGAAGCCAAAAATTGCATACAAGTTCATGAAGTAGAGTCTTCTTGATACTTTCATACTTCCTGAATCCCTTCAAGTCATCCGTTCGTAGGCGAAGAGATATTTCCTCTCCCATGTTCTGCATGAATAATAAGACATGTAAGTATATTCTCAGAAACTAGTTTTTGACCCTTTTTTCTATAGTATACATATTGTAATGGCTTATGCTCACCTTATTGAAGCCTAAAATGCATTTCGGACTGACTCCTACATATCCGACAGGAGCCATTTCAGTCATGATTCCAACTCGCCATTTATGCTGAGAACATCAACAACAAAGTCAAAAAGGGAGGAAACTCCATCAAGAGATGGGATTAATTCTTGGAGATCATTACCTTGTTCATGATCGCAATTATACCAGGGTCACATGCAAGCATGTGCATTCTTTTCAGGGCTTCGGAAGGTGGAGGGTTCAGCTGGCAGAAGAAAGGAAAGTAAACAGGTACAATAGCTTAAATCAAAACTGACTGATTGCACATCCAGGATTATTCATATTAGAGATGTGTGTACTTGTACTAGCATGCCCTAGAGAGATAGTGGTATGAATTGGAAAAGTTTTACAGCCAGCACTATTTCATATTGGACACTAGAACCATTAGCACAATTTTTTGTTCAGCTTTCGGTCTTTGCAAGTGTCTTAGACAGAACTTTGAGCAAACATACACACTGATGTACCTCCTCAAACCATTAGCCGACATTAAAAATGCATACTGCTCAGATGAACTGATTGAGGGGAAGAGTGCGCATAATTCAAGCAGGGCACTGTTTCTGCGATTGTTATCGGAGGGATCCATTTCTTGTAGCCTACAGAGCAGGTGGGAGCGAGGGTTGACTAACCTCAATCCCAGGCAAGTGAAGTGTGCGAAAATCACAGAAGATGTATTGTCCCTGGGGAAGTTTGAGTGAAACCTGTGGCCTGCCTGTTGACCGTCGCCTAAGCCTCTGTTCTTCCTCATCAAATCCAATTATACGTAGATCTGGCCTTTTACCATTGTCAGATACTTCCTCGATTTCATCATCAAAAACACCCATCATTCTGATAGGTTTTCCCTGTAACAAGAAAACCTTCAGTCACAATGATTTCAACAGCTAGCTGTCATTACAATATCCACTAGCAATGCCAATGGGTGTGTGAAATGTTGCATGCTAGCCACATCTTACCTCACTGATAGCCGCTTCATTCAGTGTCAAGCTTGAATGTGGATCCAAAAATGGTGTGATCAACTTGGAGCCTTTGTTTGTAGAATGTGGCACGATGAGCTTCAATGTATCAGGTTTAACACTAGTCAAATCCTGCAGCAGTTGCCCAAATTCTTTCACCGTGCAGCTTGTATCTGCATCCACATCAAGCTGTCTGCCCCTCCAGGTGACTGAAATTCGAGCTATTCTGCTCTCTTCCATCTTGTTCCTGATACAAGACCACCTTATGCTATCAATTTCACGGATTACCCAAAAGAATGTGGTGATGCTAATTATCAAGTTATCCGTTCGGTCCCCTCAAAAAAATGTTATCAGTTCGGCAAGGAAGCTAGAGAATTAGGCATGAACCGAGATGAGAAATCCAGATTTATATCTAAATTATTTTTAGACTGTTTCCATCCTCACATATTTTGTCAGTAGCAAAACGAGGAGTTCGAGAATTTCATCAAGCCTTCACCCAACCAAAAGAGGGGCAATTGCCACTAGTAATAGAATGCGCAGCCACAATGCATCACAGCAGGGCAGCACCATAGAAACACATTCACTAATCTCTCGAGCCAAATTATTGCCCAAAGTTCCCCTCAAAAAAAAATTATTGCCCAAAGCTAGCCCCAATTCGACCGAAATGGCGAAATTCGCCTCCCAGGAACAACCATCCGGGCCAACTTGAGCCACAGAATCTGCCGCTGATCCGACTAAACCGAACAAACAAAGAGCGAATCGAACTTGCGGGCGGAAGCGATTGAGCAACCAAGGACGCACCTAGACAGAGCGCCCCGTCGTCGAGCGCGTGAATCAGCTGGTGGAGGAAGGGGAAACCGGGTCGGGTCGCTTCCAGATGCGGGCAGTTCGATCGGCCGCGTCGGCGCCGCCGGCCTTGGAGGCCGGATACTTGTAGGCGACGGAACGTTCGAGAACGCGGCGTCGATGGCGGCGGCGGCAGCCGGCAGGCCAGCAGCTACCCGCGCGATGACGGCTGACGAGGCGCGACGGGACGGGGTTGGTTTATGAGCACGCCGCCGTTCGCGTTCCGTCGAGTCGATTGCGTCATGCCTGACGGACACCAGTTTACGCCTACGAATATCCCGAAGGGCGCCTTCTCCTTCCGTTTGTGCAATTTTCATCTGTGTGGGTGTAGTTAACTTTTGCGAAACTAGTAACACATAATAATACAATGATCGTATGTACCGAATGAAGTCCAATAACCATATGTGTGGTTGTAATTATCTTTTATTTTTATTTTATGTATACAATAATAATATTTCAAGTATGGCTACTTGTATTTATTTTTGCTTTTATTTGATGAATTTGAATCATAAAAGTCAGATTTTCAACCTTCGATCAACAACAAAATCGGATAACGAGGACCATCCAACTATTGAAACTGGACAAATTTAGCCCCTTAAATAATTTTAAAGGTGGTTTTTCATTCTTAAAATAAAAAAATAACCAAGTTTAAACTAAAACTTTATAAATAATTCATTATAAATCTGCAGGTGGCATTACAATCTTTTAAAGATGAAACCCACCTTTGGCAGTTTGTTGGGGCTAAAGGGCTTACTACCCTTTGCCTCGAGTTGGGAGGAACCCAAGTTTAGAACTTTTAGCATTGAGCTGGGGCTAAAATGGCATTACAATGCAATTTTTATAGCAGTGATTATACCGCCACATAGGACTTTTAGCTTATGTGGCACCATAATAAATGAGAGAGGGAGTGGAGAGAGGAAGAAACTGGATCTCATGCAAGACGTAAACCAATACGCAAGACACTATAAGTTGTGCATTGGGAGTGAGGTGGTGTCTTCGTAATAAATAGAGAACGGATATGATAGGTGGATAAGAAAAGAGTGAGTTTAATTGGAATTCACACCAAGACATCATGGGTAGTAAAGTGTAGTTTCTAAGGTGGTGTCTTGATGATATGGCAATATGGACACACTATCCATAGACACCATGAGTTGGGGTTGTCCTAATAGCTCTCTATTTTAGATCTCTGCATTCCTCACTCTGGTCCAAGGCGAGGAATGCTCGACTTGTATTTGGACCACTCTTTTCTCTCCTGGGGCATCAGCAATATATCTTCACAAACCGGTAATTAAGGTAGATCATAGTAAAAGTAGGTAGTTGTTATTAAAAGTTTTACAATGTCAACTAGCAAAAGCAGGTAATAAGATGGATCCCCTAGCAAATAAAAAAATAAGCTCTTCCGGTGCTTCATCCATATGGCGTATGCGAAGAAATGGAATCGATTGAGAGGGAGAGAATTATTGAATTTTTTATTGCTTGCTACCAGCTCGAAATGCTATTGCCGGGTATTTGTTGCTCGATGGTCCCGCAGTGTTTACTACCTGGTAGTAGGACTGCATTAATTGCTCATTACATGGTTTGGAGCATATTGTGGCTGCCCTTAATATAACTACACAGCTCTCCATGTTACCGTTTACACTGATAAGCAAGGAGTAGTTTTGTTGCAAAATGAGTTTCACCGTCTGTACCTTCTTTTATCTTTTTTTTATTTTTCCTAGGATATCTAATATTTGTGTGTATTTCTGAAAAACTGCCGACTTGCTGAGGGCTAAAAAGGATGTATGCCAAAATTGGTTTGTAACCGAATGTTTAACGAAAGTTCTGCGGTGATCTGAAATGTGTTTGAATAAAGCCTGAACATGTCACTCACCGTTCTGTCTGTGAATTAAGACGGCTGGAAGGCAAAGTAAGGGATAATTGGACGGCAGTTTCTTGGTTTCAAGCAATATCTACGCTTGATTCCAGCAGCTTTCCCTGCAAGTTGCATAACGAGGAGACACGGTCGACTGCTCTCTATCGCTGCGAAAGGGAGGAAGAATTCCACGGATTTTGGAAACTATTACGATCATGACAAGTCATCATATGTTTAGAGCTCCTCTTTGAAACACGTAGTTTTCGGAAAGAAATTTTTTTCTAGATTCTCTGTTCTGTTTGGCTTGTTTCGATTTTTTTCGACTTTTTCTCTCTCACAGAATACTATTGAATTAGTCGAAACCAACCGAAATACGGTCTGGTGAACACTGCAAATGAATGCACGAGGGAGCTCGTAGATGGACCTGCCATGCCCGTTAGTCGTAAGGTAATCATGCTCCAAACCCCCTCGGATCTAGAACCTTCCAAGTCCGGAAAAATAAAGACACAACGCCCGCTGACTCGTGGGCCCGGGGACTCTAGCCCCGCGGCGCGGCCGGGTCCGGAAGACTTCGGGCCCAACGGCAAGTCAGTCAACCCGCTCCCCCCCGCGCGTCCAATACCCCTTCCCGTCCCTGGTAGAACATTCCAGAACCCCTCCTCTCCCCTCTCCCCTCTCCCAATAAAATCCCCCACCCAACAGGCCTCCCCCATCGCATCCTACGCTCCCTCGCGCTCCCCACAAACCCTCCTCGCCGCCTCCTCACTCGCGCGGTCGCGCGCCGCCGCCTCTTCTCTCCTAGCGTTCGGGAAGGGCCTCGCCATGGCCTCGGAGACTGAGACGTTCGCCTTTCAGGCGGAGATCAACCAGCTGCTGTCCCTCATCATCAACACCTTCTACTCCAACAAGGAGATCTTCCTCAGGGAGCTCATCTCCAACTCCTCCGATGTGAGTGCGCCCCCCCCCCCCCCCCCCCCCCCCCGACCCGCTCTTGTTCTTCTGTTTGTGGTTCTAGATCTGTGCGATAAACCCTCGCGTCGTCGTTTTGATAAATCGGTGGGTTCCGCGTCGTGCTTTGAATCTGGTGATGGGTTATGTAGTAGGGTTTTGCGCTAGTTCGCTGTTGACTATTCAGCTCAAATCCCGGCGTTCAATCTGTACTTCTGAAGTAGTAAATATAGGTCACAAATTTTGTTGGATCTCGGTTGTGTATTTGGGAACTGAAAACTTGTAGGGTTTATTATTTGAACGATCTGATACCCCAGTGAGAGCTGTGAATGCATGATTGGGCTTTATAACTTTATATAGTCCTTGCTAGATTAGAATGGCTGGTTTATGTAGGGAACGTAGAAGTGCTAGATTAGAATGGCTGGTTTATGTAGGGAACATAGAAGCCTTTGTAGTACATGCTTCATCGGCTACTTGGTTAAATTGATTATGTGTTGATGCTGTTAATCGTGTTTATTACAGTGCGTGATTGGGCTGATAAACTTTATGTAGTCTTTGCTGATTAGACAAACTAACATGCACTTTCTAAATAGGGTAAGATGACTTTTTTTAGACAAATTTTGAATCCTAGGATGACTTACTTATTTTTTTTTTTTGGTGATGGAGGGAGTACATGGTTAAATTGGTTGTGTTAATGCAGTGTTCAGTGCCATGCTAACCTGAATAGTTGGTTACCCTACTTTCACAGAATAACCTCCTGATATTAGATAAAGCTGTGCAAGTTTCATTTAATTACTTTTCAGCTCTTCATATTCTACTGTGATGCTAACAAATTTTTTGTGGGTTTCGACAGGCCTTGGACAAGATCAGGTTTGAGAGCTTGACGGACAAGAGCAAGCTGGATGCGCAGCCAGAGCTGTTCATCCACATTGTTCCTGACAAGGCCTCCAACACTCTGACAATCATTGACAGTGGTATTGGTATGACCAAGTCAGATCTTGTGAACAACCTTGGTACCATTGCACGGTCAGGCACAAAGGAGTTCATGGAGGCTCTTGCTGCTGGTGCTGATGTTTCTATGATTGGTCAGTTTGGTGTTGGATTCTACTCTGCCTACCTTGTTGCTGAGAGAGTTGTTGTGACCACCAAGCACAATGATGATGAGCAGTACGTGTGGGAGTCTCAGGCTGGTGGCTCCTTCACTGTCACGCGTGATACCTCTGGGGAGCCCCTTGGCAGGGGTACCAAGATGACCCTCTACCTTAAGGATGATCAGGTATAGCAAAAATTTCCAGAATTATTGTGGATAGTGTGTTTTATTTCTGTGATAATGGCACGGCCAGTTATTTGCTGTTTAACTTATAGGACTATTTAGTAGTTCCGATGTGTTTTGGGCTATTAGCTTTGTTGAAATCTTATAGCTCTATTATGTTAATAAATAGGTTTAAAGTTTTGTGCTGTTTAGTGGTGAGGTTCTGTTGGTTTATGCCTAAATTGATAGCATGTATGACATCAATGTGTCGTTTTGATTGAAAATGTGGATGGTTAGGGAATGATTAGAAACTTGATAAGGCAGGTCTTGATTCACTCTAGGATTATCTAGAACAAGTTTTACATGCTTTTGAGATGTTGCTGTTGAATGATGCTTTTATTTATGTTTTTTTAATCATAGTCATGCCTTTTATTCTGGAATGATGAAGTAACATGATAATGAAAATAAAATTCTGGTGGGCATGCAATCCTGGTATTATGATAAGTACTGAGATAAACATAGCTGTACTAATCGTGCTGTTGTATTAATTTAAAGTTTCTTAAACTCCTTTCATTATGACTTTAATCAGTCATGCTTCTTATTCTGGAATGATAACCTAATAATGAAAATAAAATTCTGGCGTGAATGCAGTCCTGGTATTATGTTAAGTACTGCTGTTGTACTGAACATTTAAAAGTTTGGAATACATTTATACAATACCTGAAAGTAATTGTAATTCCATCATTTTGCTCATAATTTGCTCTTAATTTCTGCAGTTGGAGTACCTTGAGGAGCGTCGCCTCAAGGATCTGATTAAGAAGCATTCTGAGTTCATCAGCTACCCCATCTCCCTATGGACCGAGAAGACCACTGAGAAGGAAATTTCTGATGATGAGGATGAGGAAGATAAGAAGGATGAGGAGGGCAAGGTTGAGGATGTTGATGAGGAGAAGGAAGAGAAGGAGAAGAAAAAGAAGAAGATCAAGGAGGTTTCTCACGAGTGGCAGTTGGTCAACAAGCAGAAGCCTATTTGGATGAGGAAGCCCGAGGAGATTACCAAGGAAGAGTATGCTGCTTTCTACAAGAGCTTGACCAACGACTGGGAGGAGCATCTAGCTGTGAAGCACTTCTCTGTTGAGGGCCAGCTTGAGTTCAAGGCTGTCCTCTTTGTACCCAAGAGGGCCCCCTTCGACCTCTTTGACACCAGGAAGAAGCAGAACAACATCAAGCTCTATGTCCGCCGTGTCTTCATAATGGACAACTGTGAAGAGCTGATCCCTGAGTGGCTGAGCTTTGTCAAGGGCATTGTTGACTCTGAGGACCTTCCCCTCAACATCTCCCGAGAGACCCTCCAGCAGAACAAGATCCTCAAGGTCATCCGCAAGAACCTGGTCAAGAAGTGCGTTGAGCTCTTCTTCGAGATCGCTGAGAACAAGGAGGATTACAACAAGTTCTATGAGGCCTTCTCCAAGAACCTCAAGCTTGGCATCCACGAGGACTCCCAGAACAGGACCAAGATTGCTGAGCTCCTGAGGTACCACTCCACCAAGAGCGGGGATGAGCTGACCAGCCTCAAGGACTACGTGACCAGGATGAAGGAGGGCCAGAGTGACATCTACTACATCACTGGTGAGAGCAAGAAGGCTGTGGAGAACTCACCCTTCCTTGAGAAGCTGAAGAAGAAGGGCTATGAAGTCCTGTACATGGTGGATGCCATTGATGAGTACGCCATTGGCCAGCTGAAGGAGTTTGAGGGCAAGAAGCTTGTGTCTGCCACCAAGGAGGGCCTGAAGCTCGATGAGAGCGAGGATGAGAAGAAGAGGAAAGAGGAGCTCAAGGAGAAGTTTGAGGGCCTCTGCAAGGTGATCAAGGAGGTGCTGGGCGACAAGGTTGAGAAGGTTGTTGTCTCTGACCGTGTGGTGGACTCCCCCTGCTGTCTCGTCACTGGTGAGTACGGTTGGACTGCTAACATGGAGAGGATCATGAAGGCCCAGGCGCTGAGGGACTCCAGCATGTCTGGATACATGTCCTCCAAGAAGACCATGGAGATCAACCCTGAGAATGCCATCATGGAGGAGCTCCGCAAGCGTGCTGAGGCTGACAAGAATGACAAGTCTGTCAAGGACCTTGTCATGCTGCTGTTTGAGACCGCGCTCCTCACCTCGGGCTTCAGCCTTGACGACCCCAACACCTTCGGCAGCCGCATCCACCGCATGCTCAAGCTGGGCCTGAGCATCGACGAGGATGAGACTCCGGAGGCTGACGCAGACATGCCCCCGCTGGAGGACGACGCCGGTGAGAGCAAGATGGAGGAGGTCGACTAAGCGCGCTGCGTGGTGGTTTTTACGTTTTGAGTTTGAGTTAGCCTAGCTATTCGGGTTGCCAGCCTCTGAACCTGAGTTGTCAGTTTATTTTGTGTGGTTTTAACTTTTCCTAGCCTGCGATGCATGTGGCTAAATGCTGTGGTGCCGTGGATTATCGGACTGCTTACGTTAATCGTCTGTGGTATAATAGTATTAGTATCCTGCTGTCTTACAATTTCTCCAAGTTCTGCTTGTCATGCATGCATGTGGCTAGATGATGTGGTGCCGTGGATTATCGAACTGCAAATTTCTCGAAGTTATGCTTGTCATTTTGATTGGTACGTCTTAAGAATGATAAAAATGTGAAACCCCCTACCAATGCTAAGTTAAAATGTGAAATTATAGCCAATTGCAAAGTTTCTGTTCTTATGTGAAAAATGACTTGCACATATGTTACACTGTAATTTGTAGGTGCACAGTTTTTTTCTAGAATTGATTGAGGGCATTGATACAAATCATACTGCTTTCTACCATTGGAATATTGGAAATAGCATTGAATCTTTGTATCCAGCACTTTGTTTTTGCATTTGGATGCTGCGCCTTGAATACGAGAATTGGACAAAAAACTATAATGATAGTAGGATCAAATAATCCTTGTACAAAATCAATATCCTGTAGTAGCTCTGGGAAGAATTTGGCGCAAGGAACGGTAACCTTCCTAGGTCAACTTAGGTGTGTTTCATTTATATTGGTTATATATAGAATGCTGTACAGCTGAACAGATTTATCTCGTATTATTCTAGTATTTTTCACTTAGTTATTAGACTTCAGACTGATTTCTTGTTATTTACCATTTTGGAACTGAAAATATTACTGGTTTTTAATTCTTGCAAGCTTTAATTTATACACTAGTTTGGTTCCTGTTTCTGAACGCACTATCTTCTTGTGGTACTAAAGAAACTTCTGTAAATATGTGCAGATTGCTGATAAGCTACAGTGGTGACACAGTAAATATCTACTCTTGTTTTATCATGTAAATTTGGCTGGCCCTTGTTTGGTCATAGTATAATACTGGGTAATAACCCGTGCGTTGCTACGGGCAGAAAAAAATTAAACAAAATAATAATTATTCTAAAAATCATGCAAAAAGGTAATATAAAGTACAAATAAGGGGTATTTGTGTTTTTGCCCCTACTTTACCGTGCAATTGTAATTTTACCCTCATTTTTCTTAACATTATGATTTAATTTACCGATTTGGACTCTCCCGCTCACGTCGCCTCCCGCGCGGGCGACCGAGCGGGCCTCAAACCCTAGCCACCGCAACTCCCACCGCCGCCCCCTCCCGCCGTGCCGCCGCCCGAGCGGGCCGCCGGAAGCTCGCGCGGCCCGTGGTGAAGGCGGCGGCGGGGCCCTCCCCCTTCTTCTCCGGCGGCTCGAGGCGGGCGCGGCCGCCCGGCCCCCCTGGTGCTCCCTCGTCGGCGGCGGGCGTTTTCACGGCGGTGGAGGCAGGGGCCCCCAGATCCGGCGTCGCCCCGGCCGGATCTGGCTGCGCAACAGGGGCGCGCGGATGTGTGGGGGGTGGGGGCGGCCGGCGCTGGGCAGCGGCGGCGGCCGGTGCAGGTCGACGGCGGCGGCAGCGATCGGTGTGGGATGGCGCAGGGGGGCGGCTGCGGCCGGCGCGGTGGCGTCGGCGGTGACTGCGACTGGGTGCCACCGGCTCCGCCAATTCCGGGCCATGCGGCCTGGGGATGGTGGAGCCACGAGCGTTTTTGCGCGCGGGCGACGGGATCTGAGGTGAGGTGGCTGGTGCTCCCCTTCTCCTCCTCGACGGCGATTCTGGACCGGTGCCGCCTTGGTGGTAGGGCTAGGGGCTGGCTAGTGCATGCTGGTGGCGCCGAGGTGGTGCTTCAGGCTATGTCGGGCTTCTTCCGGTGGAGGCGATGCGGAGGCAAGAAGGAGCGGGCTACGGGCTTGGCCAAGAACGTGCGGCGCACGGTGTTGGGTCGGGGGAAAGCCTTCACCGACCCTTTTGTCGGTGGCGATGGTGGCGGCGCCCTTGTAGCGCCATTCTCCCTGCTGGGGGCACCATTGTGAGGCACCATGTTCCTACTGCACGGGGCTCTTTCAAGTGAAAATCATGTCCATCTATGGACGTGCGATGGCGGCACCATCGACATCGTGCCCTTGTTGGAGGCGCCGCATCTGGAGACCCGCCTTGGCTAGGCAGTGGTGGTGGTTGGTTGGTGGTGTTGCCCGCGCGCAGCGGCAGAGGAGGTGCGCATGGTCCGTGTTGGCAGGGAGGTGCAGAGGACCCATGGGCGCTGGAGGTCTTGAGCTGGCGCACATGGTGCAGCGGTGATCCCGGTGACGGTTGGGCGTATGTTGTGTTGCTTTAGAGCGGTTTCAGATATCTGAGTCCTTGGCAGAGGAGTGTGAGGCGGTGAGAGAGGAGAGGCCCCCACGCAGAGTGGCTAGGATTAGTGTTTTTCATCGGCGCTGCGACAGGAGTGTTCTGCTGAAGTACCACTGGAGCAGGGGGATCGACGATCGTGTGTGCGCGACTTGAGGGTGATAGTCCCATGGTGGATGAGTTCGAGTTGCCACTCAGGCTTGCGGTGGGCCGCAGCATTCGGCGTGGCACACAATGTTGGAGACGACGACGCAGTTTGCGGTGGCTTACTTTCGACTCCTCTCCCAAGTTGTGGTGGTGTAGTGTTATGTTGTGTGCGTTGTTTGTGTGGTGGTGGTCTTCGCTTCGGCGCATGATGTACAATTTCTTTCTTCTTAAATGACAGAGCAATGCTCCTGCTATCTTTTCAAAAAGAAATTTAATTTACCCCTACTATTCACAGGTCAACTTGATTTTGCCGAAATAACGGCAAAATTGCGTTGATTTGTGAATGGTAAAGGCAAAATCACAAAGTTAACGAAAATAAGGGTATAATCATAATTGCACTGCAAAGTAGGGGCAAGAACACCAATTTCTCTAGAAATAAAAGGTACCTGACATGCCGAATATCTTGAAGTTGGATTTTAGTAAAATTCTTTTAGCGTGAGAATATGACAATAGTTCGGAATTTTTTTATTTCCAAGGTTAATGTAGCGACCACAACACCTAAACTTAAGATGTATCGTGTTCATATTGTTCCTTTTTTTGGACCGAAAGGACGACCAGAGATGGGTGGAGTGAATGAGATCCTTCAAAAATTCTCCTCTATGAGAACCAAGGCCTATGTACTAAACAACCCAACACGCCTCTCGTAGAACCGCTAAGGTGACACAAGTCAACTTGTGACGAGTTCACCCTAGGAACGATTTAGAAGAACTCAACGCAAAGTGGAAGCAGTCAAACAACACAACTCAAATTGAAACGAATGCAGCTGAGAGTGATCGCGCGCAAAGAGCTCGGAGATCCAATAGTGATTAACTAGAGAAAGCTTCAAAACAAGCATGCACAGAATTAACAAATGTTAACAAGCATAAAAACTAATTAAACAAGACCTAACGAAGCTAACTAGAGCTAACTAGAAATAAATCCAATTAACCAAAACTAATTAACCCTAGCTAAACAGGCAAACATATATATCTAAAACAAGCAACTAAAATCTAAGCACTAGTACCAACTAACCCTAATTAATTAACTAAAAACAGGAAATAAACAAATGAAAGAGGCAAAGGAGAGTGAGCTTGCTGTGCTGTCGGCCTGCTCCCGTGTGGAGCATCCCACCTGGGCTTGCGGGTGGCTGTTGCAGGTCTGCTGGCGACCCTCCCCGTGGGCCGGCTCCCCCGCGTGAGCCTGGCTGCTGCGGGTTGGGCCGGGCGTGGCCCGCGGCCTGCTCCTTGCGGCTGCTGTGCAGCCTGCTCGTGCCGCAGGCAGCCGAGCGTTGGTCTGCCGCCGCCCCAAGACCAGCGTCGCCCCGAGGCCAGCGCCGCCTGCCACCGGCCGCCGCCGTGGCGTGCACCGCTCGACCAAGCTGTGCGAAACAAGCAGCGCCACGCGCTGCCTTGCCTCCCTCGTCACACTCCCCTGCAGAGAAGGACAAGAACAGAGAAGACAAAAGAGGGAAGAACATGAACGCAACTCGAACTTCGAATCCAAAATACTCACTCAATACTCAACGAATCAACGCGAAACTCGAGCCATAGATGCACAACTTCAAGAACTAACATATCCAAAAAGAAGTTCGCGGAAAGATCGAGTAAAACTCTCGAATCCAAAAACGCACGAAAAATCCCCCGAAAATGCCGAAAAAGAAAAATGCAGGAGACAAAAGTGACACATGAAAATCACAACAACAAGTGATGAATCGCGGACGACAAGATGAGGATTCGGGCCTCACTTCCTCTCTCAAAATCTTCACACAAACACTAATCCGAAAATAAAAAATAAAAGGGCTAAATGATCTAGGGTTCCAAGGATTGGGATGGCAACTAGCTATACCACTCTATTAATGGTCCTCACCTAAAGATGAAAATGCCTCTACCCTAATAAATGAGATACATACCCACGCAAGGGCAAAATGGTGCAACTTTTTGTAGAACCATCAGACGGACGCGCCGCCTTCATGACTTTGCTTCATCTCGACGCAAGCTTCGCGATGGCGCCACACATCCTCCACTCCGCCAATCCGGCTACATCGGATGCGCCCTCGGTTTTGAGGCCCAAACCGGGAACCCGCCTACACGGTGGTTTTGAGGCCCAAACCACCCAAACCGTGATGTGGACATCAATAGTAACGATACATCCACGTCTATACAAGTACCTATTTCTGGTCCTATTACACGTGCCCGTGCTCGTCAATTTAATCATCAGGTGCGTTGGCTTTTGAGTTTATGTCCATCATGTTTAGATCATGGAGACGCGTGCACTCTTATTTTGATTAGGAACCAAGGAGACGACCGAAAGGAAAACAGATTCGTGCAGGCTGAATTCGGACTGCAGAACAACACCAACTTGTGAAGGTCACCACGGTCGCATATGTACTCGAATTGGGGCTTTCAAGTACTTCGTGGAAAGCTTATGAAGTCTTCTTTCCAACAGATGCGGCATCAAGTCTATCTCTGCTCGGAGTCGGTCACAATCATCGATTTGTTGCCGACACCTTTTCTGCTCACGGTGTTGTGTCGCTTATTTTGGCCCAATGGGCCGTGTATCAAGTTGAGTCCATTACAGACGCGTCCTAAGGTTGGAGTACGACCCCAGCACCCCTGTGGTCATCCTTCCGCGTCCTTATACCCCTTAGCCGCCACCAAAAATACATGGATTTTTGTTTAGATCAAGTTTAACCTTTGCTACTTGCTTGTGAGCGCGCGTGCTGGATCAGCCGCCCGTCTTCTTGTCTTTGGAACCCCGCATCATTGCAGATTGAGCTTGAAACCTTCATCTACATCTAGTATATTCAGTACTTGTTTTACTTGTTCTTGCTGGTTCTTCGATTGCTTGTAGGACGAGTGCCTTAGTGGCGGGTGTCGCGCTCCACAAGATCGCGCAACGTGCTGTAGGAAGAAAAAAAAGTGAAAAAGAAAAAAAAGAAGAAAAGAAACAAAAAAAAGAAAGGAGTTGATCCATCTTTTGTGTTCCTGCTGTTTCGGTTGGTGCTTTGTGATTTCATTTGTGTCCAGGCTCGCGCCTCTAGCACGGTCTAGGATAGGATCAGCACAGTACCACCGTTGAACAATTATTCAGCTTACTTTTATGACTAACGTGGTGCTAGTATTTTCCCTTGATCAGCCCACCTACAGCTCTACATATTCGACTCCAGTTTGACAGGTCCTGTTGATGCAGCACCAATACGCTCCCTTCCAGGTGCTCGACTTGTTGGTTGCAAACCCCCTCCTATTGTGTAAGGTAAAAATTGGTAAGAGCGTGTATAATAGGTTGAGAGAGAGCGCCTCACAGTGATTACATCTTAGTAGCTATAGGGGTTTGTTCTACTTCACTTCTTCCCTGTTTATTCTTTTGCTTCTACCATGGCAGGTTTAGGGGATGAGGATGATGGGGGTGGTCCACTTACGCCTCGTACTAAGGGCATCATGCAACATTTAGAAAAACAAGTGAGGGAGTACACCGAAGGAATTGATACTGACTTGCAGGTGCTGAATGAGAAGATTGGTGACCTAGAGGGTGGACAGATTTTTACCAACAACAAGCTTGCAGGGTTAGAGACGTCGATCAGTCGTGTCGACAAAAGTGTTGCTGCTCTTCTACGATGTTTTGATGAGCTGCATGCTAAAGCCCCCGATGGGCGTGATGAAGACATCAAGAAAGATGAGCATGTCGAGGATAATTGGGGTGATTATGTTGCTGATACTGAACAAGACGATCAAGACGCTCACAACCGCCGACGACTACGTACTAATCGTAGAGGTATGGGAGGACATCGCCGACGTGAGGTACACAATAATGATAATGCTTTCACTAAGATTAAATTTAAGATACCTCCTTTTGATGGTAAATATGATCCCGATGCATACATTACTTGGGAGATTGCTGTTGATCAAATATTTGCATGTCATAAATTTCCTGAAAGCACAAGTGTTAGGGCTGCTACTAGTGAGTTTACCGATTTTGCTTCTGTTTGGTGGATAGAACATGGCAAGAAAAATCCTAATAACATGCCACAAACATGGGATTCTTTGAAACGGGTCATGCGGAACTAGATTTGTTCCTTCTTATTTTGCACATGATATGCTAAGTAAGTTACAGAAATTGAGACAGGGTGCTAAGAGTGTAGAATAATATTATCAGGAGTTACAAATGAGTATGTTGCATTGTAATTTAAAGGATGGTGAGGAACCTGCGATGGCTAGATTTTTAGGTGGTTTAAACCGAGAAATTCACGACATCCTTGCTTGTAAAGCAGAAAGGGAAGTGCAGGGGCGACATGCTAGTGCCAATACTAATGTTTCTGCAGGAAAATCTACATCATGGCAGCAGCGCACGACTACTTCTCTGACTGGACGTGCACCTCCCCCAACTCCCTCGCCTGGTTGACCAGCACCATCGCTTTCCTCCAGTGACAAACCACGTAGTTCTCCCACAAATTCAGCGATCAAATCTGTCCAGAAACCAGCTGCTAGTGCTTCTTCGAATGCCTCCACGAGTCGAACAAGAGATCTTCAGTGCCATCATTGCAAGGGGTTTGGGCACGTGCAGCTTGACTGTCCTAGCAATCGTGTTTTTGTGGTCAAATAAGATGGTGGGTATTCTTCTGCTAGTGATTTTGATGAAGATACACTTGTGTTGGCGCTAAAATCGGCCGGATAGGAATCGGCCGATGGGTCTTCAGCGTCGAACACACGACCCGGGAGAATCTGCTTAGCTCCTGTTCGGGTTATCGCCCTGGTGCGGTTCGCGCGGCGTGCCAGTCAATCTGACCTGTTGATTGACAGGGAAATAGAGTATTAAATTCCAGGCGCGTCGATCGGCTGGATTTGCGATCTGTCCTGAGGAGCGCGTCAGCGGTAAATCGGCCGATTTGCTGTAGAGATGATCGGCTATGAGTCGGCCGATGATCGTATAGTAATTGTAAAGAGAACTGCTGGAGCAATCTAAACAATTACTATAGAAGCAACACTTGAAACAGATCTAATCGGCTGTATGGCGATGAATCGAAGGAGAACGATGACGAAGCCGATTACCCTGATCTCAAGCTGGATAACTGGTGATAATACTAGAATAACAGGTAAAGCTTGCAATTCTAGTAAATATCGATAACTTGTGAATAAATCCAAACGAAACCACAGCGATGCGCCCGTAGTTAAAGCTCGGATATTACTCGATAAGCGGAACCTACCAATTGGCCGGAGATCAGGTTGATGCAGCCCTGCCAATCCGTACGAACTCGTGAAAGAAGAAAATATTGGCGAAGTCGCCGACTTGAAAGGTAAAGTACTGGTAAAAAGTAGAAGTTGTGTTTGTTGATTGATGTTGGTTGTTCCTGCAAAACCCTAGCGACTCCTATTTATACCCTGAAACTAGGACTCCTGGTCGATTACGACTTGTTACAACCTTATTTAAAACAGGAAAACTACTATATCTATAATAACTTTAAAAAGGAAACGGACTCCCGCAGAATCTCCCGCCGCCATTTCCTAATCCAATCAGGACCTCTTTAATCGCTTTCCGGCCGACCTGGCATGCCGTGTTGACCAGCTTTTGACTAGGATCTTCTGGAATAATTCTATCCTGTTGGCATAGGCTGCGCCACCAATCGGCCGATTTTCAACTGTTACCCCGATCGGCCGATTCCTTACTGTAGCTTTCAGATCCGCTTCATCGGCCAACCTTCTCCTCCTGACGCCGATTCAATACGTGTCAAAATCCGGCGTCAACAACTTGCTTTACTTGCAGCTGACCATGCAGGTGGTGATGAATGACCGGAAGAGCAATTTGGCGCATAGCATGCCGAGCATTATGAGAGCCTTATTGTGCAGCGTGTGCTTAGTGCATAAATTGAGAAGGCGGAGCAAAAGCAGCGACATATATTGTTTCAAACAAAATGTGTCATTAAAGAGTGTTCTTGTCAAATGATCATTGATGGAGATAGTTGCAACAACTTGGGTAGCAGTGATATGGTGGAGAAACTTGCACTTACCACCAAACCGCACCCACACCCATATCATATTCGATGGCTAAACAATAATGGTAAGGTAAAGGTAACTAGACTGGTGCAAATTAATCTTACTATTGGATCATATCGTGATGTTGTTGAATGTGATGTTGTGCCTATGAAAGCTTGTAATATTTTGCTAGGTAGGCAATGGCAATTCGATACAGATTCTATGCATCATGGTAGATAAAATCAGTATTCTCTCTTACACCATGATAAGAAAATTGTGTTGCTATCCATGTCCCCTGAAGCTATTTTGCATGATGATGTTGCTAAAGCTGCAAAAGCTAAAAGTGAGAGCCATAAAAATACCAAATCGGTTACTGAAAAGAAAGATGAAATAAGATTGAAAGAATATTTCTTGCTTGCGACTAAATCAGATATTATCGAATTGATTGCTTCCATTTTTATTGCCTATGCATTGGTATGCAAAGATGCTTTAATTTTAATTCACGATATGCAACATTCTTTGCCTCTTGCTGTTGCTAACAATTTACAGGAATATGCTGATGTGTTTCCAAGTGGGATCCTACCGGGGCTGCCATCAACTCGAGGGATTGAGCACCAGATTGATCTAATTCCTGGTGCATCTTTGCCTAACTGTGTGCCGTACAGAACAATCCGGAAGAAACAAAAGAGATTCATCGACAAGTGTAAGAGTTACTCGACAAAGGTTATGTACGTGAGTCTCTTAGTCCTTGTGCTGTTCCGGTTATTTTAGTGCCTAAGAAAGATGGAATATGGAGTATGTGCGTAGATTATAGGGTTATCAATAATATCACGATTCGATATCGACACCTTATTCCACGTTTAGATGATGCTTGATAAATTGAGTGGTGCTGTTGTGTTTTCCAAAGTTGATTTGCGTAGTGAGTACCACCAGATTCGTATGAAGTTGGGAGATGAATATAAAACTGCTTTCAAAACTAAGTTTGGTTTATATGGGTGGTTAGTCATGCCATTTGAATTAACTAATGTACCTAGTACTTTTATCAGATTAATGAACGAGGTTTTGAGTGCTTTTATTGGAAAATTTGTTGTAGTCTACTTTGATGATATACTGATTTACAGCAAATCTATTGACGAACATCTTGATCACTTACTTGCTGTTTTTAATGCCTTACGAGATGCACGTTTATTTGGTAACCTTGAGAAGTGCACGCTTTGCACAGATCGAGTGTCATTTCTTGGCTACATTGCGACTCCACAGGGAATTGAGGTTGATCAAACCATGGTAGAAGCAATGAACAAGAGAACGCCTTCAACATGCTGAAAGATAAGTTGACACACGCACCTTTTCTCCAACTTCCTGATTTTAATAAGACTTTTGAGATTAAATGTGATGCTAGTGGGATTGGATTGGATGGTGTTTTGTTAAAAAAGGCAAACCTGTTGCATATTTTAGTGAAAAATTGAGCGGGCCTATTCTGAATTATTCTACTTATGATAAGCAATTATATGCTTTTGTTCGGATATTAGAAACATGGCAGCATTATTTGTGGTCCAAATAATTTGTTATTCATTCTGATCTTGAATCCTTGAAGCATATCTGTAGTCAAGACAAACTGAACCGTCGAAATGCTAAGTGTGTTGAATTTATTAAATCTTTTCCTTATGTTATTAAGCACAAGAAAGGGAAAGAGAATATCATTGCTGATGCTTTATCCAGAAGATATACTTTGCTGAATCAACTTGGCTACAAGATCTTTGGATTAGAAATAATTAAAGATCAATATGTTAATGATGCTGATTTTAAAGATGTGTCGTTGCATTGTAAAGATGGGAAGGAATGGAAAAAACATCGTTAGTGATGGGTTTGTGTTTAGAGCTAATAAGTTATGCATTCCAGCTAGCTCTGTTTGTTTGTTATTGCTGCAGGAAATGCATGGAGGTGGATTGATGGGCCATTTTGGAGTAAATAAAACGGAGGGCATACTTGCTGATCATTTCTTTTGGCCAAAGATGAGAAGATATGTGGAGAGATTTGTTGCTCGTTGCACGACATGTCAAAAGGCTAAGTCACGGTTAAATTCACATGGTTTTTATTTGCCTCTACCTGTTCCTTCCTAGTGTGCCTTGAAAAGATATTTTTATGGATTTTGTGTTGGGATTGCCGAGGACTAAGAAGGGACGTGATAGTATGTTTGTGGTTGTTGATAGTTTTTCTAAGATGGCTCATTTTATACCATGTTATAAAACTGATAATGCTTCTCATATTGCTGATTTGTTCTTTCGATAAATTGTTCGTTTGCATGGTGTGCCTAACACAATTATTTTTGATCATGATGATAAATTTCTTAGTTATTTTTGGAAAATTTTGTGGGCAAAATTGGGGAATAAGCTTTTGTTTTCTACTACATGTCATCCCCAAACTGATGATCAAACTGAAGTTGTCAATAGAACTTTGTCCACTATGTTAAGGGCTGTTTTAAAGAAGAACATTAAGATGTGGGAAGATTGTTTGCCATATATTTAATTTGCTTATAATCGCTCGCTGCATTGTATTATAAAGATGTGCCTGTTTCAAATTGTTTATGGTTTGTTGTCTCGTGCTCCTATTGATTTAATGCCTTTGCCATCTTCTAAAAAACTGAATTTTGATGCTGCTAAGCGTGCTGAATTGATATTAAAACTGCATGAAACAGCTAAAGAAAACATAGAACGCATGAATGCTAAGTATAAATTTGCTGGTGATAAAGATAGAAAGGAACTAAAGTTTGAACTTAGCTATTTAGTTTGGTTGCATTTGAAAATGGAAAGATTTCCTGAATTGTGAAAAACTAATTTGCTGCCTCGGGCTGATGGACCTTTTAAAGTGTTAGAGAAAATTAATGACAGTGCATATAAGCTAGATCTACTAGTAGATTTTAGGGTTAGTGCCACCTTTAACATTGCAGATTTGAAGGATTTGAGAGAAGAAGATGAGTTCGAGTCGAGGACGACTCAAATGCAAGAAGGGGAGGATGATGTGGACATCAATACTAACGATACATCCACGCCTACATAAGTAACTATTTCTGGTCCTATTACACGTGTCCGTGCTCGTCAATTTAATTATTAGGTATGTTTACTTTTGAGTTTATGTCCATTATATTTAGAATATGGAGACGCGTGCACTCTTATTTTGATTAGGAATGGTAGAGCGCTTCCTCATTTCATATCCATTGCAACATCACAAGAATTGAATTATTTTTTTCAATTTATAAGAGAACACATTTATTTATAAATGGATGGAAGATGTCATATGTCCATTGTGGCCCTGGCTATCTGATTTGGTTGCAGTGTGATTTAATGCGAAATAAAAATCATTAGTAACTATAGCAATAATCTCGCTCTCCTTTATTCTTTCTCATTTAATTTTGTTTTTCTCTCCTTTTATTTTCTACATTATTTTTTCTCTCCTTTATCTTCCTTATCCGCTCATGGCTCATCCTTTCCTCTTCTCCACCGCCCAACAATGCTCCTTCCTCCGTCGTCTTAAATCGAATCGCTGGCCGTTGTCCTCTGCTCCATGTGCGCTGCTCCCTTGCCGCCCCGCTCCATCGTTGACGGGACGCATCCACGGAGCAGCTGACTGCTAATCCGCGCCGCGCCCTTGCTGCTGCTCCACCGCGCTGCTCCGCTGCTAGCGCCCCGCCCACGCCGCAGTTCTAGACAGCGCGCTGCCCAGCCGCGCGTGTGCGCCACCTTCGCCGCCACGGCCGTTCCTCCCCGCCGCCGTGCGCAGCCGTTCTTCCTCTAATCCTTCCCATTGCGTGTCGCGTGGACGAGCACCTGCACACGCGGGGCATTTTCGTCAAACACGGCAGAAGGCTGGGGCTGGCGGCGCGACGAGGAG
Organism: Panicum miliaceum; assembly: GCA_032594955.1. Classification (NCBI taxonomy): domain Eukaryota; kingdom Viridiplantae; phylum Streptophyta; class Magnoliopsida; order Poales; family Poaceae; genus Panicum; species Panicum miliaceum. The sequence continues at coordinate 3,944,081 of CM064064.1, forward strand.
CAGGGACGTGATGGGTTGCTCAACGGTGGCATTGTCCTTGCCGTTGGGGTCCGCGGCCATCATTTCCTGCGTCATGGGCACAGCGACGGGTCCCGCTGCACCCCGCCCGGCTCCGGAGGTCGCGGCCCTCGCCCCTGCGCTGCGCCGGCCGCGTATGCGACCTGGACTCGGCGGTCGGCCGCGCCGCCGCCTTGCGCCTCTTGCTCCCGGCCCCGCGCCGACAGCCGGCCGCACCCACGCCGCGCGCCCGACCGGCCGGCCCAGCCTCAGTGCGACGGCGGCCCCAGCTCGTCCTCTGCGCGGCTCTTCCCTTCCCCCGTGCTTGCGGAGGAGGCCCCAGGCCCAAGAGCTAGGGACGCGGTGGCGGGGGACTTGCTCAGCTAGAGGTTTGCTCCGGCGACGACCTCCTCTACTGCAGCATCTGCCTGCCTCTGCCGCTCCGGAGCGAGACGCCGACGTCGGGATAGGGGGCCCGGATGAGCAGTGCTTGCGGTTGGGGACGGCCCGTGGCAGAACCACGGGGTTGGCAGAGCCACGGCGGTGAACGTGGACATACGGTTTTATTAGTGGTAGAGATTGGCCTCTGTTGAATGTATAAGCTATGTGCTGCCTTGTGATCATTTTATGTACGTTTTCTTTTCTTATGATATATGCAATACATTTTGCTCAGTTCATTTGATCAAGGAAGATTCTCAGATGAAGAAAATGCTATAGTACATGATATATTCTATCCATAATGAGTTTTGACTCCTAGTACAGAATGATGCCTCTGGCAACCGAGTGTATAGCTATAAACTGTTGGAAAAATAGCAATACTTAAGAGATAAACATTGTCAAAGGTGTCAGTAATTCGCTTTAGGGGAGGCTCTGCAATTTTGTATCTTATTAGTTCAGTTTACAGTAAACTACAAGCAACTTTATGGGCTGCATGTAGGTTAATCACCATGCTTCTTTTTCATTGCAGATATTATAGTATGCATATCTGTTTTTTGAATGTTCATCTTTTAGTTCGTCTTCTTGATAATGATTTTGATGCTCAAGGAGAGAGACTTGCTGATTTCTGTCCCTGTGCTCATTTTATACGGCTTTCAAAATTTGCTGTTCAACAGAAATGATCACGATAGATGATAAACAAAAGCCATTAGTCATGAACCTTACAGTGCTGTCTATTCTTATTCTTTACAGGTTGTCGACTTTTGCTGTGGTTCAAACGATTTTAGCTTGCTATTGAAGGAAACGTTAGAAGCTTCTGAGAAAAATTGCTTCTACAAAAGTTATGATCTCATTCAACCAAAGGTAGTATACCTGCTAAATTTGCATTGGCTGGTTTTTGTTCGTTCGAGTGCATCTTTAATATTTAGCAAACAATCAGTCAACCACCTATGTTGATCTTTAAGTTTGATTAAGGCACAGACTAGAGATGGCCTCAATTGGCACCTGATATCTTTTGCTGCTTACCTTTCAATTCTTGTTCTGTTAAAATGATGTAGCACAGCTGACATGTAGAACATCATCTTCAATTTTCTAGAAAGAATGATTTCAGTTTTGAGAGATGAGACTGGATGACTGTTCAACCAGATGAATTGCCAACAGGATTGCCGATTGGTATGATCACAATAACTCATGAATTGCTCTCATCCCATTGGAGACGTAATGTCTCAACTATTTATATCATAGTAAGTTCACTCATGATCCTTCGTCCCGCAGTTTATTGATAGCTTCATTACTTCTTGTGGACTGAGTGATTGACTGTGCACCTCCAGATCCGAAGCAGATGAAGCCCCATGGGTACCCGGGGAGCCGCAAGACTTGGAAAACCATTTATAAATTGGCGATGAAGTGATAATTTCCAGTTCAAAGGAAATACTTAGCAGTTCAACTGTATCAACCACCTTAGGCAGCACAAGTACACCAGCTAGCAAAACAGTGACGAAACTAAAGCTACAACACCTTAGTTTTCCATAGATTAGATTAGATCCACATGTAAACAATAGGCGGAGTACTGTCAAGATGTTACCGTTTACTAGTTGCAGTTGTCTTCAGTAAAACCAACATCATGCTACTGAATATAAGTTTTCAAGCCTGGGATCGTGTACCTATCTCAGTTCTTGTTGGGCGTTGGATGCTCCACCTGGTCCCCCAGGTGCAGGGACCAGGGTACTGATTTCGTTCGCGCTGAGAAGCAAAGGATCATTCCTTCGCTTCCCCTTTTTCTATTAGCATCCAGCTAAATATGTTTAATTGTAGTTCGTTGCAAAATGAGTTTTGCCCTGTCTATATCTTTTTTTTTTTAATTTTTTCTAGGAGTATCTATCAGTATTCTGAAAAACCGCTGGGGGCTAAAAAAGGATGCGTCACTCGCTTGCCGTGATCTGAAGTGTGCAACGCGAGTTCTGCCGTGATCTGAAGCGTGATTGTCTGAACACATCACTCGCCGTTTCTGTATCTTCATTGTCAGTGTGGTTTTGCAGACGCCTGAAATACTAACTATTGGCATGTGTTGCTCGGTATAAACAACACATACTACACCTGCTTCGCTTCCTTCCAGAAGCTTCGCCGGAGACCGGGTCTGCTCTCTCCGCCGCCGCGAAATGGGAGTTAAATTTTAAGGATTTTGAAAATTATTATGATCACGACAAGTCATACGATTAGAGCTCCACCTTCTAAATTAAGAACACGTCGATTTCGAAAAGGGAGTTTCTTTTTTAAGAAAAAAAGTATAAGTTCGTGCTAAGCCTTGTACTGGACTCTTCCTTTTTCTTCTTTTTTTCCCAAACCAAAACCTTGTGCGTTACGTCTTATGGCAGTTACTATGCAATACACGAGCTCGCTCGTAGATGGACCTGCCAACTGCCCGTTAATCGTAAGGTAATCATGCTCCAAACCCCCTCGATCCAGAACCTTCCAAGTCTGGAAAAACAAAGACACAACGCCCACTGACTCGTGGGCCCGGGGACTCCATCCCCGGCACGGCTGGGCCCGGAAGACTTTGGGCCCAACGGCAAGTCAGTCAACCCGCTCCCCCCGCGCGCCCGGCACCCCTTCGGCCCTTCCCGTCCCTGGTAGAACATTCCAGAACCCCTCCTCTCCCCTCTCCCAATAAAATCACCCCTACGGCCCACCCCACAGGCCTCCCATCTCATCCCACGCTCCCTCGCGCACGTCACAAACCCTACTCGCCTCCTCCCTCGCGCCGCCGCCGCCTCTTCTCTCCTAGCGTTCGGGAAGGGCCTCGCCATGGCCTCGGAGACTGAGACGTTCGCCTTTCAGGCGGAGATCAACCAGCTGCTGTCCCTCATCATCAACACCTTCTACTCCAACAAGGAGATCTTCCTCAGGGAGCTCATCTCCAACTCCTCCGATGTGAGTGCGCCCCCCCCCCCCCCCCCCCCCCCCCCCGACCCGCTCTTGTTCTTCTGTTTGTGGTTCTAGATCTGTGCGATAAACCCTCGCGTCGTCGTTTTGATAAATCGGTGGGTTCCGCGTCGTGCTTTGAATCTGGTGATGGGTTATGTAGTAGGGTTTTGCGCTAGTTCGCTGTTGACTATTCAGCTCAAATCCCGGCGTTCAATCTGTACTTCTGAAGTAGTAAATATAGGTCACAAATTTTGTTGGATCTCGGTTGTGTATTTGGGAACTGAAAACTTGTAGGGTTTATTATTTGAACGATCTGATACCCCAGTGAGAGCTGTGAATGCATGATTGGGCTTTATAACTTTATATAGTCCTTGCTAGATTAGAATGGCTGGTTTATGTAGGGAACGTAGAAGTGCTAGATTAGAATGGCTGGTTTATGTAGGGAACATAGAAGCCTTTGTAGTACATGCTTCATCGGCTACTTGGTTAAATTGATTATGTGTTGATGCTGTTAATCGTGTTTATTACAGTGCGTGATTGGGCTGATAAACTTTATGTAGTCTTTGCTGATTAGACAAACTAACATGCACTTTCTAAATAGGGTAAGATGACTTTTTTTAGACAAATTTTGAATCCTAGGATGACTTACTTATTTTTTTTTTTTGGTGATGGAGGGAGTACATGGTTAAATTGGTTGTGTTAATGCAGTGTTCAGTGCCATGCTAACCTGAATAGTTGGTTACCCTACTTTCACAGAATAACCTCCTGATATTAGATAAAGCTGTGCAAGTTTCATTTAATTACTTTTCAGCTCTTCATATTCTACTGTGATGCTAACAAATTTTTTGTGGGTTTCGACAGGCCTTGGACAAGATCAGGTTTGAGAGCTTGACGGACAAGAGCAAGCTGGATGCGCAGCCAGAGCTGTTCATCCACATTGTTCCTGACAAGGCCTCCAACACTCTGACAATCATTGACAGTGGTATTGGTATGACCAAGTCAGATCTTGTGAACAACCTTGGTACCATTGCACGGTCAGGCACAAAGGAGTTCATGGAGGCTCTTGCTGCTGGTGCTGATGTTTCTATGATTGGTCAGTTTGGTGTTGGATTCTACTCTGCCTACCTTGTTGCTGAGAGAGTTGTTGTGACCACCAAGCACAATGATGATGAGCAGTACGTGTGGGAGTCTCAGGCTGGTGGCTCCTTCACTGTCACGCGTGATACCTCTGGGGAGCCCCTTGGCAGGGGTACCAAGATGACCCTCTACCTTAAGGATGATCAGGTATAGCAAAAATTTCCAGAATTATTGTGGATAGTGTGTTTTATTTCTGTGATAATGGCACGGCCAGTTATTTGCTGTTTAACTTATAGGACTATTTAGTAGTTCCGATGTGTTTTGGGCTATTAGCTTTGTTGAAATCTTATAGCTCTATTATGTTAATAAATAGGTTTAAAGTTTTGTGCTGTTTAGTGGTGAGGTTCTGTTGGTTTATGCCTAAATTGATAGCATGTATGACATCAATGTGTCGTTTTGATTGAAAATGTGGATGGTTAGGGAATGATTAGAAACTTGATAAGGCAGGTCTTGATTCACTCTAGGATTATCTAGAACAAGTTTTACATGCTTTTGAGATGTTGCTGTTGAATGATGCTTTTATTTATGTTTTTTTAATCATAGTCATGCCTTTTATTCTGGAATGATGAAGTAACATGATAATGAAAATAAAATTCTGGTGGGCATGCAATCCTGGTATTATGATAAGTACTGAGATAAACATAGCTGTACTAATCGTGCTGTTGTATTAATTTAAAGTTTCTTAAACTCCTTTCATTATGACTTTAATCAGTCATGCTTCTTATTCTGGAATGATAACCTAATAATGAAAATAAAATTCTGGCGTGAATGCAGTCCTGGTATTATGTTAAGTACTGCTGTTGTACTGAACATTTAAAAGTTTGGAATACATTTATACAATACCTGAAAGTAATTGTAATTCCATCATTTTGCTCATAATTTGCTCTTAATTTCTGCAGTTGGAGTACCTTGAGGAGCGTCGCCTCAAGGATCTGATTAAGAAGCATTCTGAGTTCATCAGCTACCCCATCTCCCTATGGACCGAGAAGACCACTGAGAAGGAAATTTCTGATGATGAGGATGAGGAAGATAAGAAGGATGAGGAGGGCAAGGTTGAGGATGTTGATGAGGAGAAGGAAGAGAAGGAGAAGAAAAAGAAGAAGATCAAGGAGGTTTCTCACGAGTGGCAGTTGGTCAACAAGCAGAAGCCTATTTGGATGAGGAAGCCCGAGGAGATTACCAAGGAAGAGTATGCTGCTTTCTACAAGAGCTTGACCAACGACTGGGAGGAGCATCTAGCTGTGAAGCACTTCTCTGTTGAGGGCCAGCTTGAGTTCAAGGCTGTCCTCTTTGTACCCAAGAGGGCCCCCTTCGACCTCTTTGACACCAGGAAGAAGCAGAACAACATCAAGCTCTATGTCCGCCGTGTCTTCATAATGGACAACTGTGAAGAGCTGATCCCTGAGTGGCTGAGCTTTGTCAAGGGCATTGTTGACTCTGAGGACCTTCCCCTCAACATCTCCCGAGAGACCCTCCAGCAGAACAAGATCCTCAAGGTCATCCGCAAGAACCTGGTCAAGAAGTGCGTTGAGCTCTTCTTCGAGATCGCTGAGAACAAGGAGGATTACAACAAGTTCTATGAGGCCTTCTCCAAGAACCTCAAGCTTGGCATCCACGAGGACTCCCAGAACAGGACCAAGATTGCTGAGCTCCTGAGGTACCACTCCACCAAGAGCGGGGATGAGCTGACCAGCCTCAAGGACTACGTGACCAGGATGAAGGAGGGCCAGAGTGACATCTACTACATCACTGGTGAGAGCAAGAAGGCTGTGGAGAACTCACCCTTCCTTGAGAAGCTGAAGAAGAAGGGCTATGAAGTCCTGTACATGGTGGATGCCATTGATGAGTACGCCATTGGCCAGCTGAAGGAGTTTGAGGGCAAGAAGCTTGTGTCTGCCACCAAGGAGGGCCTGAAGCTCGATGAGAGCGAGGATGAGAAGAAGAGGAAAGAGGAGCTCAAGGAGAAGTTTGAGGGCCTCTGCAAGGTGATCAAGGAGGTGCTGGGCGACAAGGTTGAGAAGGTTGTTGTCTCTGACCGTGTGGTGGACTCCCCCTGCTGTCTCGTCACTGGTGAGTACGGTTGGACTGCTAACATGGAGAGGATCATGAAGGCCCAGGCGCTGAGGGACTCCAGCATGTCTGGATACATGTCCTCCAAGAAGACCATGGAGATCAACCCTGAGAATGCCATCATGGAGGAGCTCCGCAAGCGTGCTGAGGCTGACAAGAATGACAAGTCTGTCAAGGACCTTGTCATGCTGCTGTTTGAGACCGCGCTCCTCACCTCGGGCTTCAGCCTTGACGACCCCAACACCTTCGGCAGCCGCATCCACCGCATGCTCAAGCTGGGCCTGAGCATCGACGAGGATGAGACTCCGGAGGCTGACGCAGACATGCCCCCGCTGGAGGACGACGCCGGTGAGAGCAAGATGGAGGAGGTCGACTAAGCGCGCTGCGTGGTGGTTTTTACGTTTTGAGTTTGAGTTAGCCTAGCTATTCGGGTTGCCAGCCTCTGAACCTGAGTTGTCAGTTTATTTTGTGTGGTTTTAACTTTTCCTAGCCTGCGATGCATGTGGCTAAATGCTGTGGTGCCGTGGATTATCGGACTGCTTACGTTAATCGTCTGTGGTATAATAGTATTAGTATCCTGCTGTCTTACAATTTCTCCAAGTTCTGCTTGTCGTTTTGACACCTGTTTTTTGAAGGATCTCAGCTTTTTTCCCCCTCCGGCTGATTTCCCCTCGGCCATCATTGCCTGCATTAGCTTGTTTTGCGGAATGTATCCGACTTTGCAGGCCGGGAGGTTAATAAAAATGATGGACAGCTTCTGTCCTTTCTGCTGTGGACCCAGCCTCTTCAGTGATATCCAGGCGGCGGTTTGGACTTGTGATTTAGTATGTAGAGATATATCCAGGCAGTGGTTTTGACTCTGTTGGACTTGACCATATTAAGCTGCATGACGCAGCAGAACTTAGCAATGTTAATAGGGGTTATACGCATACATGTATGATGCAGCAACTTTGAGCAGTTTTAGCAGAACTATTTTCTGATAATGTGTATATCTAATTTTATTTATCAAAATGTGCTTGATGGCCAAAAAACTGAAGGCAACAGGAGCTGTCCCTGTATATTTTGACCAAGGAAAAGTCATGGACACTTGTCAAATTCTATGTATGTTTAGTGTATAAAAGTTAAGATTATGCAAACACGTTTGGCCCATTTTATAAAATGTGTAAGCGCCATTCGAGTATTTGTCGATCTTTTCAACACCATCTTAAGAAACACATGATGTGTACATGCACAACCCTGGTGAGTATTTGCCTCTAGAGCAGCATCCTGAGTAAGTTATGTATTTACACCAAGAACGTAGTACCAGGGTCCTGATAAGAAAGAATAAATCAAAACATGCTGCCCATCAGCTAAATTTGATGAGGTTACAACAAGATTTAACTGTAATGCATATCTTGAGAGAAGGGATCACTTGGAGAACCTGACCAAGTGCTGGTGATTAAAGTTCGTCATATTCCATCGAGGAAAGCAGAACAATAAGGTGGGCATTTGAGATATGAAATCAATGCACATGCAGTAGTGATCTTACTCAAGTGAAGCATACATCGTCGAGGACAACTAAAAGTTAGATCTATAATTCTATTTCTGCCTTTCACTAAGTTTATGTCCACAAAAATGGATTATTGGGGTTATTCACGTACGCTACATTTGCTGGTAAAGAATGCAATCCAATCTAAGATGCTAAAGCCTTTTCGAACCTAATGCCTTGAACTGGATGATGCGGGCAGCTTCCTAATATTATGCCTCCGCAGAAAACCCCTTGCCTCTAGAGCATCAGTCCATTTGCCAGCAGCAGCATAAATGTCAGATATCAGAACATGGAAACCAGGCTGCTTTGTATTGAGACTGAGGATCCAACTCTGTACTCTTTCAGCCACATCAAATCTCTTATGCATTCGACTTGCACCTAGTAGTGCACCCAGAACCTTGACATCCGGTGCCATTGGCATGCTCCGGATCAGCTCCTCCGCCTCATCAAGAAGCCCTGCACGGCCTAACAAGTCAACCATGCAGCCATAGTGTTTGAGCTCCGGCTGCATTCCAAAAGCAGATACCATGCTCTGGAAGCACTGCCGACCCTCGTTGACCAACCCAGCATGGGCACAAGCTGTCAGCAGACTGACGAACGTTATGTCGTTTGGGTTTTCTCCTGACCTTTTCATCTGCTCAAACACATCAATGCATTGCGGAGCATCACCATTTACTGCCAGCCCCGTGATAAGTGCATTCCAGGCAGAGACATTCTTCTGATCCAGGGAGTGGAAAACTTTAACAGCCATGTCTGTTCTCCCACACTTGGCATACATGTCTATGAGAGCAGCACCAAGATTGAACTCATTGTCCAGAACCATCTTGTGCTTGTCTATGAAGGTGTGAGCCCACCTCCCTTCCTCTAGAGCAGTTAAATGTGCGCATGCCGAAAGCACACTCACCATGGTCACCTCATTAGGTCGGGTACTGCTCATGCTCTGCATTGACCTGAATAGCTCAAGGGTTTCTGCATAGCGTCCAGCCTGTGCGTACCCAGAAATCATGCATGTCCAAGAAACCACATCCTTCTCCGGCATCACATCAAATAGCTCCCTTGCGCCGTCCATCTCGTCATTCACCACGTATCCCCGGATCATTGCATTCCACGAGACCAGATTCCTGAACGGCATTTCATCAAACATCTTCCTCGCCAATGGCAGCAGACCATGCCTTGCAAATCCTGTCACCATTGAATTCCATGTGACAACATTCCTCCCGATGGCTGGCATCCGATCAAACATCTCCCTGGCAACATCCAGCTCCCCAGCACCCGCATACGCTCCCACCATCGCGCTCCAGGACACCCCATTCCTCTGTGGCGTTTCGTCGAACACGCGTCTGGCGTTCCCAATATCCCCGCACTTAACGTAGCCACCAATCACCGTGTTCCAAGAGACCACGTCGGCGACCTTCGCGGACGAGTCAAACATGGCCCACATCGACGCCGTATCGCGGAACGCGGCGTACATCGCGAGGAGCGAGTTAAGAACGAAGATGTCCGTCAAGAACCCGCGCCGGACAGCCTGGGCGTGAACCTGCGCGCCCGTGCGCGGGAAGGAGGGGAGCCTGGAGGCGGATTTGACCAGTGGAGGGAAGGTGAAGTGGTCGGGGAGGAAGTCGCACCGGAGGAGGGAGGAGAACGCGGCGAAGGACAGGCGCGGGGAGGGGGACTCGGCGGAGGCGCGGATGAGCAGGTTGTGGAGGAAAGTGGTGGAGGAGGGGAAGAGCGGGAAGTAGAGGCGGGAGAGGGCGGCGGCAAGGTGGGGGTGCGAGGGAAGGAGGGGTATGATGCAGCGGAGGTGATCCGGGTTCCGGCGGATCTCGCCGGCGACGAGGAGGCGGCCGAGGAGGAGCGGGAGGTGGCGAGGCGGCGGCGCCATTCCCTTTTGGCAGAGGACGGGGAGTGTTCGTTCGAAACTATTTTGAAGCTGCTCAAACTTGGCCGTGCGATCGGCATCGGACGGCTTCTTGTTGGACCCTTTTGGGCTTTTTTTTTAAGATAAGACCCCTTTTGGTTGATAATACTGAAGTGCTAGACGAATTCACAGATTTTAAGGAAGATTTTTGGATGGGAATCAGAGAGCGCCTATTCAAATTTTTAATTGATGGGTGACATCAAATTCAATTTAAGTTTGAAATAGTCAACTGAAACAAACAGAAAACGAGGTCAGCCAGGGTCAGGAAAGGCAGAATTCCTATACGTAAATTTGTAAAACCTCTATTTCTGGAACTATAATAGTAAAGAGTACTAGGAAATGCTACAATGTGAATATAATGGCAAATAATGAAATAATTGAGGACCTGATTGTAGCAGAAGAAATATTGCAGCTCATCAGGAAACGATAATCCTGGTTATGTATAATAGCAGGCAAAAATCTCCGTGAACATAACAGCCAGATATGACTGACTTGCATACTTCAACAGTTCAATTATTGAAGTGTAAACTACTTATACCAGTGTCAAACGGACGAATACTCTAATTGTATCCCTTGGTCATCGTTGTCATAGGAGAAAGGAAAACTAATTCATGTTTATTTACTATGTCAGATGGATGCTAAATTCTACCCCCAATTATATTCAGCTCCCAATGTTTGCAACTATCATGCTTCAGAGTTATATTGCCTTCACTTTCATGCCGGGCATGCTGTCTAGCACATTCGGTGACGCTGTATCTTCCACCATAGTTGACCTCTTCTGCGGCTTCCTCCTTGCGTAGGTGTAAGCGAATTGTCGAGTTTCTTCAACTTCTGTGACAGGCTTGGCAGGAGGTGCCTCCAGCTTCACGCCATCATGGTACTTGCGCACCGTTTCCATCTGCTCTGACAATTTCCCTGTGCCAAGGTTCAACATCTCTGAAATACTTTCAGCATTTCTTATACTGTTCAGTGTCGTGTATCCATTCATTTGATGACCATCACTAACTCCTGCACATGGATCAGGAAAACTTTGATGGACTATGCTGTTCTGATGACCAAAGTTCTTCAAAAGGTCTTTCATGTGGCCACATTCTCTGGTGTCATATGCTTCACTGGAATACACTAAACTGTGGTTAGCTGGCTGATAGAAACCTGTCAGCATCATGGAAGGGTAAACTGTATTGTGCTCCTCTGGGACTGTCATTTGGACTCCAAGTGGGCTTTTGCCAATCAGAGCATAAGTGTCCATTGTACCCTTCGATTGCAATGGATTCCGTCGTGAACTAGCAGAAGTACCACTGTTTGTGTTGATGTGAGAAGATGAATTCTCAGAATAAACATGTACACCATGTGCAAAAGCATGAGGTGGAGCGAAAAAGCTGGAGCTCTGCACTCCTAACTGATCAACTAGAACCAGTCTAGGTCTGTGACGTATTATACCTTTACTACCATCAATATGAGAAGCACAACCAGTCCTTATTTTCAGCGCACCTTTTGGTAGTTTACCACAATTTTGCCTGGGATCACTGAGAGGATGGAAGATTTGACTTTCCAGTGAGTTCATTTCTGCTGATTTGGCTACATGGCCTACTTCATCATGTCTGCTTAAACAATGAGTGGTTAATGAGCCATCCATAAGTTTTGCTCGCTTCATTGGTGACACAGTGGCAGGCTCACCCTTGATAATAATTGCTTGGGTGGAACTGCTTAGACCAACACATGGGAACTGCTTCTCATATACCTGGTATTGCGAGATGGGAACCTTGTCTCTAAGACTAGCACTCATATCAGAACTTCTCAACAGTTTGGCCATGGATGCAAACTTACCAACCATACCATCATGGTACAGCATCAGAGATTGATAATGTCTTCGTCTTTGAATCATCAATAGTAACTCTCTTGCCTGAGAAACTTGTGGAGAATAAAGCCCACCGTTCAATTTGAGGAAAAAGCTTCTAAGTGGACTTCCAAAGAAGATAGCATCACCACTAAACAACTCTTTCATTGTTGTAACGAAGTCGTGCTGTTCCATGTTCGGGAGGTAGGCTGCTAGATAGAATCTATCATCTTCAGTCAGGCATGAATTCCACGTCTCCAAGGAAAGAACCTCTGTCAAGTCAGGCAGATCATAAAGCCCATATGGCACATTACACACCTGATCTCTGGACATTGCAAACTCACAGTCCACCTCTGCAAGTTCAGAGTCATGAGATTCATGAATAGGGAAGTTCTGAAGTAGCATTCTGTCATCTCGTGTAAGGTCCTCATCTCCACTGCTGTAACCACTCTTTGCTGCAGGCTCACCACTCGCTATCTTGACAATCCCCATTGGCCGAAGAAGATGGTCCAATTCTCCAGTTGGATAAGAGATAATCAAAGTAGAGGATATTCAATGGAGTTTCGAGCACAACACCACTTCATCAGATAGAGGATTCCTGAGGGAGGAAAATGAAGAAAGGCATTTGAGCACCTAATCACTTAGCAATATCCCAGCAGCACATATCATGGAATGACATATTGTGGTCAGTGGTCAACAACACGCAATGCATTTCAGAACCAAAACGATTGAAAGTAACAAGTAATACTGACTGCATTGCAGTGCAGCATAACAATTTTATTTAGGAACATATGGCACGGAAGCATTTTGTTTGTAAGCACACCATTTTTCAGTTCATTTAGTCACTGAACTAATTGTGCACAAATGATTCCTCTAGTGAGCACCATCACTGCAGCAACGCTGTGTAAGAACACTAGGTCTAAGTTTAACAAAAGGCAGTCTGATCCGTGATCTCCTAGCACATCAGGAAGCAAACAACTGAAATACCACAGCCCTGCACAAGTCTAACCATTATACGCGAATCCTCAGGCTCGAACAAAAGTCGCTGAATTCCCTCTACAGCCGTCCATAATCCACGGAAATCACACAAGCAAACAGGCCAGTTCCACAAACAGGAAAAAACCTAAGAATCATCGAGCCCCTCACACGATGGAACCATCAATCCGCCGAACCGACGCCAACTGCAAGCCGCAGCCACGCAATTCCGGGACGAGCAAAGCCCCAGCGCGCCGACTAGTGCCCCCAATATCTCAAAGCCTACCAGAAGCCCTCAAGTCCCCACCAAAACCCGGACGATCCATCGGTCACTCCGCGGCGCGGGATCGAGGCGGGGGGATGCTCACCGTCCGCGCACGCCGTGGATCGGGTCGGAGCCGCTGCCGGCCGGCGCCGAGGAGGGGAAAGGCGGGCGCTTGGCGATGAAGGAAGGATTGGGGAACGGGGAGGAGGCAGTGAGGTGATGGGTACTGTGCCGCCGCGCTGTTGCGCCTGCGCTCTGCTTCGCTTCGCTTCCCATTTTGTCCCGCGGCTGCCCGGCTGGCTTACCATCCGCGGCCGCGAAAACCACGCGGGCGCACGACGAAAAGCGCAGGGATTTAGTGGTGATGCCGCCTGGCGTTCTGCTGCCCGTCTCCTCCTGCGGCTGTAGCGCAGTGGCCAGCGGCTCTGCGGCTGCTTTGCCGGCAAGGGTAGCGGCCGCTTTCCGTCTCGTTTCGGTTGCCTTTTCTCTTTCGTGCAATCCGGTGCTTGGGCACGGTTCCTTGCATTCATTTTGTGGAGAATTCTTGCTGTTTAATGGCTTCGTTGGTTCCTGGATAGAGACCAGAGTGGAACCGCACTAGTACCATATTTTGCGTGGATTTCTTTTCAAGTTGCCACAACCAGAGCAGACCCGACAATAGTGGCATATGAGAATCAAGATATCACTGCTCACTGTAGAGGCAAAGACGGTCATTTTTCCTGTTAATATGTCACTTACAAAATACAATCCGCCACTACTCTATTATAAAATTATAGGTCATCTTAGTTTTCTGTTTACATACACTATGTCTGGAAAAGCCAAACAATCCACAGTTTAAATGAAAAGATAGTTTCTCTAGTAAATTGTAATTTTATAATTATGTTCCATAGTAAATCGAACTATACCATTTCCAAAAAGTTCAACCAATGGATAAATTCACAGTACAGTAGCTGTGAATTTTCTTCACTACTGTAGAAGATATCCCTTTCCTCTTTGTTCGATGGTTTGTGTCTTACCTTTCCTCTATTTATGACTAGTAGTTTTTCTTTGGCTGGTGGTTGAAATGCAATCAGATGTTAAGCATGCATTTGAGTTCAGAGTCTTTGACGATGAGAGGAACTTTTAGACTTGGAAATGTCAACGGGTTGTACCCGTACATTCAGGTATGAGGAATTGTCACGATGCAAACCAATGCACTAGGTTTTTTTTTTTGCGGGTAATGCACTAGGTTATTCTTCCAGGTATTTTGCTGACAAGTAGGAGAAAGAAACGGTGGCCCATGTTGTGGCTCGGCTCCTGCCGAGATGGCAATGGTGACGCTTTAGCGTCATATTCCTCGTTGGAGGTATTGCTGTGAAGTGCTCCTGCCTCTTGTGTGGTTTGGTTGAAAAATCTTGTGCCCGATCCTAGGTCGGCGATGACGGCATCTATGGATGTCGTTTTTCCTCCCTTAAGGTATCGCTGTGAAACCTCCCACTCTCCTCATTCTTGTTGCTTTAGTGTGCGGAGGTGCGTCTAACACTGTTAGTCAGAGAGTTGGTGGCTTGGTGGTTGTCTTGTTGTCAAGATTGTTGGGTGATTTTTTTTCCTTTTTATTTTGTAAATCCCTTCTTCTCTATCAATATATGCACGACAATTCTCTTGCCAGTCAGTTGATTTTCAGAAAAAATGGAGAAAGCTGTAACTTATTATCTACAAAGTGATCAGTACTCATGTGTGTGTTACCTTTAACAGCTGCAAATGGACATAGAGATTCTGTATAAGTATGATTCTCTTTGGAATTCCTCATTAAAATTTACTCTCTTTTCTTACAAAATGAAAAGCTCAAGTAAATTTTTAGAAAGTATAATGCACGTTGTGTAATACCGCAACAAAATCCGAATATCAATGAAGATATATGAATACTAAATTGGCCATCAGTTGAGATTAGCCACATGCTAGATTTCAATATAAACCGTTATTTTCCTACCATGGTTTATATTGAGACGAGCTAGTGGGTGGCCGCTAGCGGATGCGCGTTTGCTTCCAGCGAACGGTGGGCCCCACGCCCCACCCCATCTCTCCTTCCTTCTTCTTTCTTCTTTCTTCTTCCTCCCCTCTTTATTTTTCCTCCTGCCGCACCGCCACCCATCCGCCACCGCCCGACGGCCCGCCTCCCCCGCGACTGACGGCGCCGCCCACGGTGCGCAGCCGCCCGCCGCGCTCCCGCCGGCCTCTCCCACCGCTCGCGGCCGCCGGCGACCGAGCCGCCCACCAACCGCCTGCGTCGTCTCCACCGCGCCCTTCCAGACTCCGGCGTCCTCCACCCCCGCCGTCGGCACAAGCCACCGATTGTCCTGCCCCAGCCCGGCCGGCGGCGCTCTCGCCGCCTGGCCTCATCGCCGGGCAACCTGTCACCACCGCCGGGCCGCCGCCGTCCCACACCCTTCCTCTAAGGTCACCGGCCCCTGGATCCACCCGACAACCCCCCAACCGTAACCCCTAACCCGACGGATGACGGCCGGCGAGCTCCGACGGTGGAGACGAACCGCACGCCGCTACAGGTAGCAGCGCACGCGCGCCGTCTAAGGATTGTGGAGCTAGTGTGCTGCCTGCCACTGCAATCTGAAGTTCTCAGCATTGACAAATAGAAGAGCAAAAGAAGACACAGCATACATGATACACCCAACACCTCAACGGGGATCCTCGCCGCAACATATCCTAGTGTCCGTGCACAAGCAAGTCAAACAAAAAGATCCGCAAAAGCTACCCACCACTTGTCACCACTGTCCACAAAATATGAACACGCCCGATTCGGCAGCTCTCACTTTCTTTTCATCCACAATGACACCGGAAGACTCCAAAAGGTTGTTTGAAAGATGAAGCAGAAAAGAAAGCACGCAGAAGCGTGGCGACAGGTTGTGATGCAGAAAACGGAGCCATGGAATTCTCATTCATGCGTGTAGGGCACATGTGGTGTGACCTAACCTAAAGCAGCGTATCTTTGTCCGCCTTGATCTGCTCACCGTTTCTGCTGCGATGGCATGCATCTCACTTCACGGCAGCTCCATGATGCAGTTACAGACAGGGGAAAATGTTATTCTAGATTTTTTAAGTGGCTTCTTGCATTGCTGCACTTATGTGTACATTGTACTGTTGATCCTAGCCAAAGGACACGGTTGTACAACAGGTTGACTATTGATATGCTGCATATGTAGTAGTATGCAAAAAAAAAAAGCACCATATGAATTTTTTTTTATGTTCGTGACAAGAGATTATCATGTCTTTGCCTGATTCAAAGGTCGAATATGCCGACTTGTTCATAGTACACGATTCTTGTTTTCGGTAAGACTCGTATGCTCGAAATTCAAATCACCATGCATTGCATGACACATCAGATTTATGCATACTATCTGAACTGCCTGATTGGCTCCATTCCATTAGAGGGATGATCAATATAACCGGTCAGGTGGTAGTACACAATAATGTACGTCTTTTTGGCACTGAATCACAGTGTTTCCTTCATGCAATTGCAGGCCCGACAATCATCAGTGTTGACGCCACTGCTGCAAACTCTCATGATTGCAGCAGTACACACCGATGGCCCAGGCCTGATGGAGGTCTGATCATCCTTTCTAACTGCTATGGTCTAAAAAGGCCAGACAGATCTCGAGATGAATGCGGCGAGCATCAACCGCACACAAGAACAGAAATTGCGCTCTGCACACGCAAGAGCCGGCGTCGCCATTGGTAACAATAGTTCGCGCTTGAAGGTTGCCCGAAGTGTGGGGGTGGTTGAGTTACCCGCGTCCTCATCCGCTAAAGATTTAGTGAGGCCGCCGCGAGCACGCGGCCTCCTCGATCGGCGCCGGTGACGTTGCGGGTGGGCCGTGGGCGGCGCTCATTAACTGCAAGGGCTCACCCGGTTCGGTGCGTTTGGTGGCTTGTGATGAGCTCCTCCTCCCGGTCCCGGATGACGACGCCGACGGCGCCGACGAGCAGCCCGATCGATCCGCGGCAGAATCTTCGGCGGTGAGATTGGCTTGGGGATGCAGCAAGCAATTCCCCTGCCGACCAGGCCAGAGGCAGCTTGGTGTTCTTGGCCCCGGATGCGGCCACGTCTGATGTGCCGTGAAGTTAATCGGGTTGTTGACCTGTGTGCCTGGTTCTGAGCACACACGTGCTTTGATTCAGTAACCTCTGGGTTAGGAGAGCCAATGAAACTTAAACGAGACTGGATTAGAAGAAAATCACAAGCAGTGTAGTACTCGAAGCGAAGGAATCCCATCGAAGCTAGTTGTTGTACTGACGAAGTGACGATGCAAACTTCTAAGCTGGAGTGTTCTACTACGCTACTGTTGACTGTTGTGCGCAGCAGAACTCAAGATTCGATGGCCCACATGGATGATTTCAGGTACCATGGCCATTGAATCAGCTAATAACTTATCCTTTTTTAAAAAAAAAATCACTGAAACAAGCGCTCAATCTCAGGCAGAATTGCAGCGACGACCTGCCCTGTCTTGCATGCACACGAACAGTGTAGCACACGGCCGGCGTTACTGCCGGAGCCCGGAGGTCAGCGTACGTCCCCGGCCGGCCGGCCATCCACCGCCACTAATTGCCCTTGCTCCCCCGCTGGACGGGGACCCTTGCACAGTTGGCTGCCAACATTCATGTGCACAGCGCGGCGGCAGGCAGGAGGGAGAGGGGCGACGGCAACGCGGATCCACCCCGGCCCGGCCGGTGAGAAGCCGCCGCGGGCACGGACAATCCGGGACAGCAGGGCACGAGCCTCGATCGCCGGCATTATTACCCGCCGCCGTGGTGCCGGCGCCTGCCACCGTGGAGCCGCGGTTTCAGGCGGCCCTCCCTCCCCTTCTCGATCTCTCTCCCGCGCGCACGTTGCCGCCACATGCCATGGAAGCTGCGCGCGCTGGCGGCGTCGCCTGCAACGGCCGGCAAGATCGCCCAGGTTGATCCGAGATGTGACGGAACGTTCCATGAACGCGGTTGATCCACGTGTATGTCCCGAACTTTATACGTGTACAAAATTCTACTATATATTCAACATCGCAACGAGTGCATCCAGCAATAAAAACTACAGAAACGCAGGGACGATTCTAAAACTAATTTGATGGTGTTACCTAGATTTTCTAATTTGATGGTGTTACCTAGATTTTCGAACTATTTAATTTGTGGGTCTTAATCCCCAGATATGGTGTCAGCAACATTTATGCATCATCAGAAACCATTCCATGCATCCAACCAAGATAAAGTTGTTAGGATAGGAGTTCTTGATAGACCTCCCTAGAAGGGAAATGCCGTTTTGGAGACAAGTTCTCCCGGATCACAAGTGTTTATTATTGGGCATCGCGAGATCTTCTTGGCCAACCACAAGAACCTACCTTGACCCTGTTAGGATCCCTGATCTATTTTTTACTCTCTCAAATAGCCCTAGAGTAGCTAAACATGAGAGTTATTTCTGGGCTATTTGCAAATAGTCTACCCTAAAAAACTATCCCCTCGAAGGGATGCTATTTGAGATTATTTCGGATGGGGCCTACTGATTCTCTCTTTCTCTCTCGTTAAAGTGACGGCTAAATAATTGGAAAAGTATTTTAGGAGCTAAATAGCTCTTAGATCCAAACACCTCAAGGGTTATTTCATGGAAAGGCTATTTTCTTAGGATAAATTTTAGCGCTCAAAATAACTGTTGTCTATTTCTTCAAACAGAGCGCTTGTTTGTGTGGTTTAACTGAAAACGGAGCACTGTTATTGTCAATGCCACGTGTCCTACTGCACTTTGAGTGGCCAAGTCAACTCAACCACCGCCACTTACTCCACTTATTCCTAAGTTTGACAGTCCAGGTCTGAAAAAAACTGAGCTGAACTTGATCTGGACACGCCCACAGATCCGTTCAACAGCTCGTTTTTCTGACTTTTAAATTGCACATCTCACCAATGCTTTGACTTGGCTTCAGTTTCTGTGAAAAAGAAAACTAACATTCATGGATACACACAGTTGTGTTTCTTTAGGTGATATATACAAGTGCGTTGCTTTCAAGATAAGTGTTGCCATCTACGTCACCAGTGTCCATGTAATGCAGATTAGTGAACGACAGTGTGATGCTTAGCAAGATGATAAACAATTATTTAGAGGAGCACTATGAGTAATCTATTGCATGCACTTGTGGTGATGAGGACAAAGAGAGACCCATAAGGTAATCACTTTGTCCCTGTTGCAGACAAAAAGGCTATGCCAAAGAGTATACTATATGTGTATAGTTGAAAAATCTCAATCTAGAATCCAAAGAGGAGATGCACCAAAAAGTTTCCCTTATGTCAAAAGTGGATTGAAAAGATTAGTGGATTGGGTTGGTACTGCTTCTGGTAGGTGCCAAATACCAAAAATCTTTTAATGTATTTTTAGCAGTTCATAAAATGTTGAAAAATTATCAAGAAATGGTAGTACTTTATGGGTTATTATACTACTTTTTAAATGAAACTGGATTATTATAATTGTATCGTTCCTATAATTTCTCATGTAAGGACAATTTAGAACTGCATCGTCGTTAATACGGCCGTCAGGATCCAATGTATCATCATGTGGCAGGTTGGATTAGTGCTATCAAATGGATCTGATTGTTAAACAAGATAGCCATCTCAGGTTTTAAGATTCTTTGACACTTGCAAATACAAAAAAGAAAAAAGATACATTTTTGTACGGCTGTACCCATCAGTGTGTTTTAAGACGACAGAGGGCACATGCTTCTTGTGCCCTCCCTTTTCCCCATGTTATGTCAGTGCTAATACTTTGGTTCCTGTTCCATTTGCAGCTTTGCACTGTTCAAAATCATGATGCTATTCAAACTTATAAAGCCAAATTATACAATCTAAAACTAAGATTAGATGGAAGTAACAAGAAAACAATATTAAGTGTTTACAATTTCCAAGACAAGCATAACTAAAAAACTTACATAAATTAGAAAAGTATCGAATTCAAAACATATCTTTTATGAGTCAGGCAACATTATCCCACGTGGCAAAGCATTTGTATCTTCAAAGTGACCTTATCTTGGAGTAAAATTTTCTCCATTTCCCCCATCATAGGATTCCATCACCCATAAGGAGACCATCATGATAATCAACCAAACCAACACCCAACCAAACCCTAGTTGAAAGCTAAAATAACAAATTTTAGCACAAACCTCCAAGTAAGAAGACTATACAATC
Source organism: Panicum miliaceum (assembly GCA_032594955.1). NCBI lineage: Eukaryota > Viridiplantae > Streptophyta > Magnoliopsida > Poales > Poaceae > Panicum > Panicum miliaceum. Next base: position 3,964,380 of record CM064064.1, read on the forward strand.
CAGATGATACAAAAGGCTCAACTCCACAAGACCTGCAAAGCATCAAAACCCTACAGCCACACCACAGTTTGCAGCAACACACCACAGTCAGCAGTTACCACCCACACCCTGTGCTCCACCCTGTTGCCTCCCTCCCATTGGCCGCCATGGGCTCCTGCCTCTCCTCCGAGGCCCCCGCCGCCGGCGACGGCCCGGCGTGGCGGAAGAGGCGCCGCGGGAGCCGGGAGGGCTTGGCCGGCGGCGGCCCCTTCTCCAGCGGCGGCAAGAAGCTGCCTGGAGGTGGGGGAGAGATGACGGAGGACGAGCTCGCGCGGGTCTCCGGGAGGATGTACGGCAACGGAGCGAGCGCCGTGGCGTGCCTCCACACGCAGCAGGGGCGGAAGGGCACGAACCAGGACGCCATGGTCGTGTGGGAGGTGAGCTCGTAACCGCCGCTTCTTGTCTGGTGATTCGCTCCGGTGGCCGGTGGGTTCTGAGCCCTGATCAGTGGCGATGTTCGGTCCGTGTGCGATCTTGGTCCCAAAACGGCCGCCTTAGTGTCCTTTTTTCGCATGGTTTAGAGCGTCGAAATGATTGCGTTTACTCGTCCAAAATCGAAGTGTTCCTTAGCTGTTAGTGGTA